>OU898283.1:112799810-115199810 GCA_918026665.1 Diabrotica balteata
TTTAATGGTTAGATTAAATTTAAACTTTCAATTCTATAGGATGGGTTCTCCTTAAAAATCCTGCCTAGCCTTTTATGTCCATATAAAATAAATTCTAATAAAGTTATATATTGTGTATTTTAAATGTCTTATATTTGAATGTTCATTTATTGAATTCCAGTGTCAGTTGGTTTTCTTGTCTTTTTTTATTTAAAATATAGAAACCCACTATAACCACCAAGGGTTCTTAGTGGGGGGGACATACACAGTAGCTATGTTGATAAATTCTAGTGTTTTATAAAATGTATTATGTCTTTTAGGAAACTGCACTAAAATCCGAGATATTTTGTGTAAGCGGCACTCTCAGGTTTCACTAATTCTTGGCTTGGTTCTCTGAGGATGGATACTGCGGACAGTCGATTATTCAAACGATGCTTCACGGTGAGTTGGGTAGTGCAGTAGTAGAAATCGGAGTGGTTCTTTATTTAGATGGTGCTTGGTGTGTTTGTATTGTGTGGCGATTCGAAGACGATTACGTTTACTTGATCTCTTCTTTTTCCTTGTTTGGTAGCTGGCATCTACTCGAGGCTTTATTGTTTTCAATTTAGAGTCTGTTGCGTCCAGGGTTGCTGCCAAAAATTTATTATATGAATTCATGGACTGGTCGTTTATGGCGGTGTGGAGATTTTAGTACTTTCTGGAACATTTTCATTTCTGATGGATTTTAATACCAATTTATCAACTTCCTCGTTACCTTTAGTGCCAATGTAAGGTATCCAGATAAATGTAGCCTTTTATTTATAGGTGTATGTGCATAGTTCATTTCTTATCTTGTGTGTATAGATAGCTAGGGAAAAGTTGATTAATTCTATGAATTGCGCCGAGTGAATCTGTGATGAATTAAAATATTATTTTCATGTCGTTGAAGAGGATTTTTGATAGCTTCTAATATCGCTTGTTTCGGTTTCCCGGTGTAAATGGTGCAATGCTGTGGAATTCTAATGGCATATTGGTAATTTTTATTTGTGAAGGCTGCGGCATGGCCATTTTTGTTTTTTGATGCATCTGTGTATATTATGTGGTGATTTGGATACTTCTCCAAATTTATTTGAATGCATTAATGATAAGTTTAGGATTTATGGTGTTTTTTTGGGTACTGTGTTAAAGTTAAATCGGTGGAGTATGTAAGAGGGTAAGCCATGGAGGGAAGTTTAATTTTGTGGTTATGGATAATTTGAATTAATTGCAATTGAATCCTTTTTGATTGATTCTTTCCCTAAAGGGTTTGTCTTTATATTGTTTGTTTCTATACAAATTGAATGTAGGTGCGTTTAATATTCTTAGAATATAATGGTGCTTTTTATTGGAAGATATTCTTGCTGCATAATTTAAACTAAGTAGATGTCGTCTTAGATGTAGATAGTGTTCTCTTGATATTACTTGTAAGCTGATTATAGGACTGGTTCTAAAAGCACCGACGGCTAATCTTAGAACTGTTGTTTGAACTGTGTTAAGGTTTTTTAGCAACGTTTTATTTGCTGTATCGTAGCATATTGCACCGTTAGTCCAGGTTACTCGCGAATAATTTATTTGTAGAGGTTTAAGCAGAATACTAGAATCAGCTCCCCATATAATTACTGGATAGAATTTTCAGCAAGTTTATTCTATTTTGACAAGGTAGTTGTAAATTCGTAATGTGGGTTTTTCCAGTTTAATTTGTAATCAAACGTTAGGCCAAAAAATTCGATTCCTCTGAATGAAATATATTTTGACCGTTAAATATTAACGAAACAGGAATGGTATTCTTGCGTTTGATGAATACTGTTGTAATGTTGTCTTATTAGTTGAAAAGAGGAAAGCCTGTTTTGGAAGACCATTCTTCGATTTTGTATAGAAGGTTCTGTAGTATTTTAGCCCCAGATGTAATATTTTTGCATTTAATATAGACAACTAAATCATCAGCGTACAAGTTTGCTTTTATAGGAGGCTTAATTGTATTTTATTACATCGGTAAATGCAATTAAAAATAAAGTTGGGCTTAAAATAGAAACCTTGTGGAACACTCGTTGTCGAGTATTCTAGTGGTAGAGATGTATCCATTTACTCTTACTTGTATTTCCCTTTTATTGAGAAAGTTTTTTTATAAACGCAAGCATCTGTACTTGATCTCCCCATTTATCAAGGTTATTTAATGTGAGGTATCTCCATGTTGTGTCGAAAGCTTTATTCACATCAAAAAAGACTAGTAATAAATTCTGAACATGAGTTACGTTTGATTTATATCTAGCCGAAAGCAACTGAGTAAAGATGAACTTTTACGTTTACTTGAAAGTGATGATCCAGAGCTTGATATCAATGAGGATACAACAAGTGATTTAGAAGATGAAGACAATGTACAGAGGTAGAAGAAGAAAATGACCATACAGATTTGGCCACTCTCCCTCTGAGAGCAAAATTCACTCATCACTGGTGGGACTCTTTCCGTGTTATCGAGCCCTAGGTGACTAGTATGCTGGAGTATCTCCCAAAAATTTTCGTACACATCTGAACGTCGCGAGGAGTACAGCTTTCTAGAGATTTTGATTTAGATCCAGCTGTTTTATGTTCCTAGGAGGTTTTTGGGAATAAAACCAGTAGTAGATAGAATAATAGGTACTGTCTGGGCACTTTCCATTCTCCACTATCTTCTTTAGATAGTATCTATATTTTAGATTCGGTCTATTATATGCCACTGGTTGGTCTGTAAGCACAGTGCGGTCCCAGTATAGCTGGTAGTTGTCATTTTCAAGCATTCTGTCAGTAACCTATTGATAATAAGGAAGATGGTCGGTTTGGAGAAGTCCCAGTTTGTCAGCTAGTTCGTGGGGGATAATCTTTCCTACTGAGTCATGGCGTTCTTTATAATCTGTACCAACAAACGCCTGGCAGCCCACAGTAAGATGTTGGATGGTTTCTTGGGCTTGGCATCAATATCGGCATTTGTCATTTTGGACTTGAGAATCTTTAACAATATATTTCAGGTAATTTTTAGTTGGAATAACCCGATCCTGAATGGCAAGTAGGAAACCCTCAGTCTCGGGAAACATCTTTCCTGATGTCAACCAACAGTTCGATGATGTTTGTCGACATTCTTGGTTGATCTCATTGAGATGTCGCCCATCCATGTTTACTCATCCAGGCATTATTTATGCATTTTGGCTTGCTTAGTCAGGTGGTTTATGCGCATTTCTTGTTCCCTCAGTTTAAGCGGCGTTGTATCATCTACTGCGCAAATTGCTCGACGTAAAGTAGATGTCTCGAAAATAAGTTCTTTAATTAGCAACTTGTTTATCTAGTTGCTCACCTAGTCCATAAGTCCTTTTGATATCTCCCTTGATATCTCGGTAATGTTGTTCTCTCTACTGAGTACTGCGTGGATGGTGTTTTTGCGCCTTTATGAGAAGTGTTCTTACTTTTCACTGGAGACTCTCTATATCCGTTTTTGACCACTTTATAATACCAAATGCGTAGCTATAGCTAAGCGCGGAACAGGCGTACGTATTTAATGCCTTTAAACAAATTTTTTACTTAAGATATGACCGATTTAGCTGTCTTACTCTTCGAACAAACTCAGAATTTAGTTCGATTTTCATTAGTTTATGGTCAGTTTTTCGCGCTTGCTGTACTTCAAGAAATTTGTACATATCATTTTCACCCACTGCCTTGATGTTTTGACCATCTTGTATATCGAAACCTACGAGCTGAACCTTTCCTCTGACTACATTTAGTATACGGCACTTATCTAGTCCAAAGTACGGCAACCTTATCTACTCTTATCATTTGAGATAGTTTTTTTGACAGATTTGTTATAAGTTCAACAACGTACATACTTTGGTAGTATGTTAACTATTTCACTTTTTTTCTTTTTAGTTGTTGTATCAGACCGTTAAATACAGTATTGAATATTAGTAAACTTAATACGTCCTCTACTTTATTCCCAGTTGCTATTCCAATACGGTGTGTCGTTTGTGCGTGCCCTTTTACTTCTGATTTGTTTCTTATAATCTTGTTCTCATCAGTTTTATGATATCCAATGATACTTGTATGTTGTCTTTTAGATGTATCGTCCCTCTGTGGTATCTATCTCTCCGTGGAAGATCTTTTCTTAAATTTAGGAAACATAGGTAGATTGATTTGTTTGATTATAAGTGTACAACTTGCACAACTATTTGCCGATTATAAATAATAAGAGTATTAAAAATTGACACATTATTTATAAAGCAATTTGATAAATTTCTGTAATTTGTTACAATTTTTATAATGTTGAAATCGTATTGAAATTATTAGTGATACGGGTATATCTTAACTTTAAGGTCAGGTAATCAGAGGGATTCTCATTAACGTGTTTTTTAGCACGTACTTCACCAAAAAAATACGTGATTCATAATTACAATCGATATTATTAATAATTTACATATTTTGAATCTTTGAATTACGACGAAATAACAGATCAGATATCATAAATGCTAAAAATAGTAAATTTAAAATCCGTCAGGGTCACAGATATTATTTGTCGGTATTGGATTTCCAAGCTGGCGAAGATAGCTGAAACTTTCGGCTAAGGGAATGAACATTGACAGAAAATTGTAACTTCAGGTTGAGAATTGACATATTGGACTAAATCCTGGTTACACAGAAAAACATAAATCTTAGAAACCCAGTAATAAACCTTTGAATGATCTGGAAAAGCAAAGGCGAATCAAGCTGCGGAAAAGGCAGATATTTTTTAAAACTTAAAATATTTCTTCTTCTTCAAGTGCCGTCTTCGTTCCGAAGTTTGGCTATCATCAAAGCTATGCGTATTTTTGATGCTGCAGATCTAAACAGTTGGTAATTGGTGCAATTGTACCATTCTCTCAAGTTTTCAACCATGAATGCCTTCTTCTTCCTATAGATCTCTTTCCCATTATCTTTCCCTGTATAATCAATTGTAGCAACTGGTATTTATCTCCCTCATAACATGTCCCAAATATGTAGTTTGCGCTTTTTAACAGTAAGTATCAGCTCTTTCTCTTTCCGCACTCTCCGCAAAACCTCCACATTTGTTATTTTCTCTGTCCAGGGTATTCTTAATATTCTACGATACATCCACAACTCAAATGCTTCTATATTTTTGGTATCGATCTTTTTCAATGTCCATGTTTCCATCCCGTAGAGGAGAACTGACATAACGTAAACAATCTCAATAACGTAACATCTCAAAATGCGAATTTTAAGTTTTAGACTTAGATCTCTTCCGCAGAACACCTTTTTCAATTTAGTAAATGTGGCTCTTAAAATATTTAAGATCTAATAATATAAATAAAGTATTATCAGAAGACCAGAAGATTCAAAAGAATAAACCTGACATTACTCCAGTCAATCTGTGAAAAAATCATCAATTTCGATGTAAAAATCTATACAGATATTTGATGGTTGTAAAAGGTATATATTGACGACTACTGGGATTGACTAAAACATTGTCTACTGGAATCCCGTAAAGAAATACTAAAGACTTCCGCAAGGAGAAAAGAAGAATGGATGAATGACGAGATAACTTAATATGATGGAACAACGGAGACAATTTACAAACAACGACAACAATAAATACAGAGAGATAAACCACGAGATCAGGAAGATGATAAAGCAAGCAAAAGTTAATCCTTGAAAGCAATTATTTAAACAACTGTACTACTGTACCAAACAGTGTCACTATTGTATGGTCAAGTAGTATTTGGTCTTAAATTTAGGTAACTATCAATAAACACCAAACTCTGATTTTATATGTATGCTATTTAAAAACATTGTTTCTTTGAGCAATATTTGCTTTACGATTAATAGGTTGTTAACCTTGCCAATCATCCGCCACGTTTTATTCGGGCTTGGGACCAGCTGTGATTATCGCAGAGCTACTCAATCCTCCCTGCAGTCACCCCACGCAAAAGAGATACATCTAGGAATAATCAAAACGATCAAAAATATCTACCATAACAACACAATAAAAGTAAAAGTAGAAGAACTAACCGACCCTATTGAAGCTGGCAATTGGATAAGACAGGGAGATTCCCTGAGTCCTCTACTGTTCAACCTGATTAATGGATGAAGTAATAAAAAAAGTAAAAAAAAAGGATACCAAAATGGGAGAAAAAACAACTTAAAATAATCTGCTATGCAGACGACGCAGTACTACTAACTAAGAAGTTATTTAAAAACATAAATGAGGCATCCTCGATATGTTTTTGATTTAATAATAGTGGTATTTTCTTTTTATTGATTTCTTCTTTTAATATGGGTAACCAGATCCTACGAGTACTGCATTCTACCCAGGAATTTGCGACGCAATTGATCTTATTTAGCATAATTAGAGTTTCTTCTTTGATTTTTTTTATCATCTGTTTCTTTTAGGACTGTCCTTGAATCTTTCCATTGTACTCCTTTTCCCATGCGTTTTTACATATTTGAGATCTATCAAATTCTCTATTTTGAATACAAGATTGACGTTCACTTATTTTAACATTTAATGATCTTGATGTTTCACCTAAATAAAAATGATCGCGTTCACAAGGTATTTTATAAATACAATTTTTTGTTCTTTCTTGTTCATTGTTATGTGTAGTTTTAGATTAAATAGATCTCAGTGTGTTTCTTGTTTTGAATGTTGTTGAAATGTTTAATTTATTTCAAATCCTAAGTTTCTGATAATCATTTTATGTATGCTATTGTTATTTTCTTAGAATGATACCTCATAGATAGATGCTGTAGAATTCCGTTCCAAGTTGTTGTGTTCCATAACATCGATTCTTGAAAATTCCTTATTTATAAACGACAAATCAGAACATTAATACATATTAAAAAGAAAATCATTAAATCCCTTTACGATATAGTCAAAATTACTTGTTCTAACGAAAATTCGATCTGGGAGAGAAACAGTTGTTAACATTTGTTTTATTAAAAAATGATTATCATTTGTCGTTTATAAATAAGGAATTTTCAAGAATCGAACGAATGGAACAGAAAAACTTATAACGGGATACTACAGCATCCACAAGGAAAATACGAGAAAACAATAACATACATAAAAGGATTATCAGAAAAACTTAAGACAATAGGAAATAAATTTAACATTTCAATAACAAACATATTCAGATTCAGACGCAATGAGTACAAAAATTGATGGTAATTTATATGGGTAAATTTGTTGGTGCATAGTGGAATATGTTTTATTCTCAGTACCGCTCTGAATGGCTTGTTTAAGCCTGGGTATACAGTTTAATTTAATTGCTATCGACGTATCTTCATCTTTTCTCACTAGAGGTCTCTAGTTGCATACTCTGGTAGTTATTTTCATGTAATTGCCAGAGTAATCGGTGCGTTTTGATTTGGTTTGAGTCTTCTTACAAACTCCTTCTGATGACGGGTAGACCCAGAAACACGTGTCAGGGAGTGGTAAGAGACTCAAATTAAATCGAAACGCAACCTTCTTCGTATATATTCAGATTTATTTTAAAACTAAACCTAACAATGAACAGAACAAAGAATTGTATTTATAAAATACATTGTGAATGCAATCATTTAGTTAAAAAATCAAGATCATTAAATGTTAAAATAAGTGAACATGAATCTTATATTAACAATAGATAATTTGATACATCTCAAATATCAAATATGTAAACACGCATGTGAAAATGAAAATAGGCTTCAAATGGAAAGATTCAAGCATAGTGTTAAAAGATACAATGGTGAGAAGAGAAAAATCAAAGAAGCGGGCTCTAATTATCTGGTTATCTACATTAAAAGAGGAAATCAATAAAAAAATACCACAATGATGTATCCTCGATATGTCAATAACATATCGAGGATACATCATTATTTATGTTTTTAAATAATATATCTATAAAATCAGAGTTAGGCATTTATTGAGAATAAACTAAATGTAAGATCAAATACTTACCATGTCGGGATAGTATTATGAGGTTTTTACCTGGTTTTTTCCTCATGATTTTTTAAGCGCTTTTCTCCGATTCGGATTGCCGAATATTCGCTGTGAGCTTCGCCGGTAGCGCTATCTCGCGGTTTGAAACTTGTACTTTTCTTGTAAAATCGGTGTAAGTGAAATATGACAAAACGAGAAAAATAGATATATATCTAAAAATACAAAATTATGAACTAAAATATTATTGTAAACTGATTACTGAACGAATATACAGAATTAATAGTAAAAGTAATTACGCCTTTTTATTTTATTCATTATAATTTTAATATTTAAGATATAAGTTCCTGCGACTGGATGACTACTTACGTAAGAGGCCATGGAGAAAAAGAAGAAGTTTATGTAAAAATATTTAATGGTTAAAGGTTACCTTTACCTCTCGTAACCATGATACTATGATTAAGAAGATAAGATAACGCATAAGTCGTGACGTCATTGGAGAGTTGCACGTTCGAAATGTCAGTTTTTTGTGTGTATCAATAAATAATCTTTAATAAATAGTTTGGAGATATCCTTATGTGTACGATTATTGTAATTATTAAACCTCTTAACTTATTTTCGTCTAGTAATTTCATCACAGAATGCATACAAATCCCATTTAACTTTAACAAGAATTCAAATTCTACTCTCCAATGACGGCATGCGTAAACACGACCGATTTTGTGCTACGGGAAGAACCTATCTTGTTAGTCATGTATCATGCTTGTAACGTTGTAATTCTTGTTTTCATTTTGCATTTTCATTCTGTTTTTGCTCAGTTATTTTTTGTGTGCTTAGGCCTTAGTGCTTAGATATCAATTTATTTTAATTTTATCAAAAGGATATTAAACATTATACTGGTTTTAAGTCTATATCACATGATATCCCATTTTAACCAGCTACACCAAAAATCTTATTGATAGCAATAATCCATTTTCTCTTTGAACTACATATTTTATGCTTGGCAACAGGAAATGAATAAAATTTACAATCACTTATACCCAGTATTTTTACATGTATCAATACAACAGCTGCTATATCTTTTTCTTTTTGAAAAATCCATATTCGCCATTATTTGAATGTTTACAAGTTAAATGCACAAAACTGCCACTAACAGCGTTGGTGAAAACTGTCAAATCCCCTCTACTCATCGGCTCACAGCGAATAGGCCTCTCCTAATTCTCACCATTCATCTCTGTTGTTTGTAAGACGTTTCCACATTGGCCCTGCAGTTCTTTTAATATCGTCGCTCTAGCTCATTTGCGGTCTTCCTCGTGGTCTTTTGGCTTCATATGGCCGCCAATTCCCGATTTATTTATTCCATCGGTCATCTTTAAGACGTTCGTTATGTCCAGCCCATTTCCATTTCAGTTTAGCTGCCTGTTCGACTTACTTTTGTTCTATTACGAATGTCTTCATTGGTTTTATGGTCTTTGAGTGAGATACCCAGCATCTGTCGTTCCATAGCTCTCTGAGTTTTTGTGATCTTCTCCATGTTTATTTTAGTGAATGTCCAGGTTTGAGCTCCATATGTAAGTACAGGTAGGATACAGGAATTAAACACTTTGTAAGTTCGTACTTCGTAGTCTTTGAGGCATATTTTTATTTTTAAGTACGTATAAGAGTCTTCCGAATACTGCTGATCCCATTTTTACACGTCTGCTTATTTCGGTAGTCTGATTTTCTTTACTTACCTTGACATTTTGACCCAGATAGGTATATTCATCTACTTGTTCTATCTCTCTCCCTTCGATATTTATAATAGGTTTGTCATCTTTGTTTAACATTAGTTTAGTTCTGCTGCAATTCATTTTCAGTCATTTTTTTAGGGATTCTGTGTGTAGATGCTCAATAATCGTATTCAGTGCATTCCACGTGTCGGCTATTAGTATTACATCATTTGCGTATCTAAGATGGTTCAAGTATCTTTTGTTAATAGGGATTCCCTTATTTTCTCAGTTTATTGACTTAAAGATATCTTCTTTGGCAGCTGTAAATAATGCTGTTCAGCTTGATGTTTTCTCTTTACGTGTTATATATCTTTTTCTCTTTCTTATTTTCTTGCTCGGGCTTTGTCGCGTTCATTATCGTTTCTGTTACTTGTGGACGAATTTATCCATAAGTATCTACTACGTTGGTCTTAAGAGAGTGAAATCAACTAAGGTATCTCCAGCTAATGTTCTACTTCCAGTTTCAGCGTTAAAATTACTACATATGTATTATGATATACTATGGGCATTAGTTGGCATTTATCGACAGCGTTCGTTTGACAAGAAAACATAATATTGATTGATCGGTTGATTGTTTTCGTTGTAGATTTTAGTGCTCAAAATAATTAACTATACCAATAATTGACTTTAATTAAAGTCATTAAAATTTTTCATATGCCGTCCGACGATGCAAAACCGGGTATAACCGGAAAACCACTTAATATAATTACAATACGATTAACAAAAACCATTAACTAAATACACAATTTTTGAAATCTGTAGTCCCTCAACTTTTATCGATTATTATCTTTATCCTTATCTTACATCAGCCTCTTTTTAAAATCCCACAAAAACATTTTTTCTTATTGAATTGCGTAAAATTCCATTGTTGTTATCTGTGTCATCCCTTTGACCTAGTTTACATTGTTTCCGGAAATTCTAATCAGGTGTCTGGCAACATCGCCGTACCAACCGTACGCACAAATCTCTCCGTAGTACAAGAACTGCGATCGTATTTCCGAGTAGGTATACCCGGCAAACTGTGGACACACGACGCAGTGTTTATATCAGTGTGACAGTTGTGTTTACGGTCCGGCGTGTGGTGCAGCGAAGCCGGTTTTTCGAATGCACGTGGTCTTGGATTATTGTTTTTTGTGATATTTATATAGAAATATTCTATTTACTGAATTAGTGTGCATAGAGTTCGTTACTTTGACATATTTCCTTTTTGGAACCAGGAAGTCTATTCAAATAATATGGATAGTTTATGTGAAAAACGTGTAGTGCAAAATGCGTTTCATTAAACAGAATTATTAGTTATTCAATTATCTACACTTAAACCTTATCCAACTAATTATCAATCGCTAAGGTAATACTATAAACTTATAAAAGTACAATTTTTTTAGCAACATTTCATAAACAACTTTTTTGCTCTTATAAATAATCTCTACCGATAATACTTACTATTTTGGGTATATTAAACGCATTATTTTCGATAATTCTTCAAGATAATTTGATATTTGCAATTATCTCAATTTGAGATACTTAATATGTTTGGGTCCACACACTGATTATGTATATTTATATAGAACGTCCATCAAACCATCTGTTTCAGTGCATCTGCCCGTTTTCAGAGTTGCCAGGTCAAAAATTTTCTTTTGATTGTGAGGAATTCTTTATTTTTAAATAATGGATGCATTTGCGGTGATGTGTATAGTGCATTTATTGGTTTAAAGATCTTCTTCCTTCTTATATGTAGGCTTTAAAGCCTGTTTTTTCTTCAATATTAGTCTCCTAAATTGTTTAAATTGTCGCACCATATTTTTCTTGGTCTGCCAATACTTCTTCGTCCATTTGGTGACTTATCTCGTAGTATTCGTACTAACCTATCCTCTACCATTCTACTGATGTGTTCGTTCCACCCCTGTTTTCGTTTTGTCACCCATCCATTTATGTCTATATTGCATGATCTTCTTAAGTTTTCGTTTCTCTCCCTATCCAACAGACTTTTCCCTGATATTCGTCGGAGTATTTTCATCTCTGTTGTTTCTGGTAGTCGTCTCGTTTTAGATGTGTCAGGTCTTGTCTCCGCTGTGTATGTTTAGGTCTAATAGGTCTAATTGCTGCTTTATAGATTCTTGTTTTTGTGTCTTGTCTTAGCTGTTTGTTCTTCCAGATTGTGTCATTAAGAGATCTTACCGCTTTACTTCTTTTAAGCTTTGTTGTACTTCTTCTTCAACATCTCCGTAACTAGTTATATCTATGCCTTGGATGTTGTATTGAAGATGTGTGGTAATCTTTATCAGAAAACTGTAACAACCATTCGCGAATTAGAAATGCCTACCTAATTATCAAGGACGAAGTACATGAGTTCATTTTAACAAAGAGAAACAGAAAATGTCAATGTTATCATCACTAGATTCATTATTTTTCATTAGGAAGGATATTCTTCTTCTTGATGTGTCTATCCGTTACAAATGTTGGCAATCATCATGTCAATATTTATCTTATCTGCAGCAGCGCGAAAAAGCTGCACAGATGTTGTATTGAACCAGATTCTGAGGTTTTTTAACCAAGATGTTCTTCTTCTTCCTGGATCTCGCTTTCCAAATATTTTTCCTTGCAGGATGGCTTGAAGAAGAGCATATCTGGATTCATTTCGCATAATATGTCCGAAGAATTGTAACTTTCGAGATTTAATGGTGGTCAGTACCTCTCGGTCCTTATTCATTCTTCTGAGGACTTCCTCATTTGTGACTCGGTTAGTCGTAGCATCGCAGCATTCTTACTTTTGTATCAAGAAAAAGGTTGTGACTCTTGAAGAAAGGCCCCCATCCGATCGAAGCTGGATCTAGCTTTTGCGATGCGTGCTCTAATCTCCTGGTTGTTGGTCCATTCTTCATTTATTATGGTGCCGAGGTAGTCGTAGTGCGTCATTCTTTCTACATGAGATTGGTTGACCTTCTGTTATCCTTTTCTTGCTAATTATCATAAGCTTTGTCTTCTTAACATTTATTTTGAGTCCATATTGTTGACTGTAATACGTGATTTTGTTCATAAGAACTTGTAGGTCTTAAGGAAAGATATAATTTGGTTTAATTATGTGTTTAAGTATTGCTGAAGACATTAGAGGTTTATTGGAAGAGTTTTTGGTGTACGGTAATTGTTCTGTTTGATTCTTCACCATCATCATATATAACTTCCATATAAGTTATGGAGGTGCAGGTCCATGCTACGCCTTTTATTATAATTTTTAGTATCTTTTTCATATTTTCCACTACTTTCTCCATTCTTTCTATCTTTTTACCTTCATAATTTCTTCCATAATCACATCTGCTGTCTGTCTATTGATCTGTACCTTGTGATATCGATTTTTTTTTTATCTTTTTTCCCACTGTATGCCCCTGATATATGTTTTTCACAGTCTACAACTATGCTTGTATTGCGTTGTTTTCTGGTATTCTATACCTCTTTAATTTTTTTGTGCAAGTGGAATTCGTCATGTTTGCGTTGTATTGTTTCAACTTCCATACTTTTCTCCGTCGGCCATGTTTCTTTTGCTCCTCTTACCTCCTTTAATATAGTCTTATGGAACTTTTTGTATTCGTTGTCATTTCTACCTAACCTACCTTTTAATTTTCTTTGCTCTTCCATCATCTGCAATATTTTATCTGTCATCCATTCTTGCTTCTTTTTTTTTGATTTTATATATTCATGCGAAATTTGTGTAATAGATGTCTTCATTTCGTTCCACTGTTCTTTTATGCCTCTAGTAGTGTTTTATTAATTTCTGTTTTTACTTTTTTCTGGGTGTCATTTTCTTTTAGTAGTCTTATATCTATCTTTGGCATCATTTTCTTGTGAATTATTTTGAGTCTTGATATTTGCAACCAATAGACTATGATCTGAGAAGACATCTGCGCCTTAATATGTTTTTGTTGAGGTGATAGAATTTCCTAAACCTTTTCTTTATGTTGATAAGATCCATTTGGTTTCCTATGATTTTTCCTTGGGTATCACTGGGTGCTTTCCGTGTATAAAGTCTTCTTGGATATAATTTAAAAAGTGTATTCGTTACAACCATATCCGTCTCTTGGCAGAATTGGATTAGTCTTTCTCCTCTTTCGTTTCTTATGCCAATATCATATGACCCACGACATTCTCGACTGTACCTTGTCCTATTTTGGCGTTGAAATCACCCATAATAATAGTAAGTTCATGGTTTTTGGTCAGTTTTAGAGTCTTCTAGACTCTGATAGAAATTTTTTATTTCTTCTTTAGTGGATTCGGATGTCGGTGTCTAGACCTAAATAATGTTTATATTAGAGGTACTTAAGTTAATTTTCAATAGCACAACTCTGTCTGATATGGGCGTAAATCCTATTACTGCTTTAGCTATTTTTCTTTTTATTATTATCGCTACGCCATTTCTGTTTCTTGTTGTGTCGTCTCCAGAATAATAGATATGGTGTTCATCTATAATTTTTTTCCAGAATTTGGCCATCAAACTTCAGTGTATCCTAAAATATCTATGTTCATCGAATTTTTAACGTCGAAATTTTATGTAAAAAAATTATTTCGGGTGCGTACTGCGTAAACTGATATTCAAAACCGCTGGTCGATTCATGCGTTGTTTCTGAGAGAATCGTTCATTCTACACAAAGTGCTAATAAGAATTTTTGTTTAAAATTATCTCGGCTAAGTTCATTTCTTGTTGGAAACATTTTGTTCTAGCGGCGTACACATTTTTGGTAAATCGCTTTTTTCCCGTTTTTTCCCCTACTAGGAAGCCCGGGGGGTGAGAGTGGCAAAGTTTTGAATCTTTTTTAGGCCCTCAAAATTGACAATCTCAGCAAAATTCACCTTGTTCGAACTATTTTTACAGATCAAATCTCTAACGAATATACTATTAATAAAAATAAAATTTTGTTATTATATAATATACTTAATATAATTTAGTTTAATTCTCCCTGTAACTTCTTACTTGACATTTAAAATTACGCTAGATATAGTTGAATTTACTCTCCCTCTCTTCTAAGAAAACATTTTAATAAATAATTTCCTTTCACTTGCATTCCAAACAACTTAAAATTCTATGAAGGTGCAAATTCGAACTGCGCATTTTTTTGCTGGTTCACTTACCTTGGCATTGTCGATTATAATAACAAATGCTGATAATAAAAAAACATTCATGTTAATGCATTTTAGCGTTTTTTTTAATATTTTTATAGGTTTGCATAGGATGATCGTAAAATATTTCAATTTCAATAAACGTTTTTGTCAGGTTCTATATACTTTTTACTAAATTTGCTTATATTTGCTGGTATTAATCTACTGCTTTTGATAAATTTGGTGATAACAATATGTAATAAACAAAATATGCAAAAGATTAAACGTCATTTTTTATTTTTAAACAATGTAAGATCGCTATTTGATTTTAAATGCTAAGGATGAAGACCGGTACATTATATGGAAAAGTGGCACAATTTTACTAAAAAAGGGAAAATCCTTAAAAATGAGAGTGTGTGAAGTTATTTTTGTTCATTTGTTAATAATTTTGAAACTTATTAATATATATTATTATGTTATTGTAATTTTGAAATATAAGACAATAATTTAATTGTCATTAATCATTCTAATCATGATCCAATTAGCTAAATAAAACAAAACATTTTATTTAATGAATTTCATTACGAATGTGTGAATACATTTTATTAACAACGCCAATTTCAAAATTCATATGTTAGGTATCATATCTTATCTGAGGGTTCCTTCTTCTTCTTCTTTAAGTGCCACTTCCGCGACGAAGGTTGGCAATCATCATGGCTATTCTGACCTTCGAGGCAGCTGCTCTGAACAATTGCCTTGAGCTGCAACCAAACCACTCTCTCAGGTTCTTCAACCAGGAAACGCGTCTTCTTCCTACGCTTCTCCTACCCTCTATTTTTCCTTGAATTATGAGTCTCAAGATGTTGAATCTTTCGCCTCTCATTACACGTCCGAGATATTGCAATTTCCTTTCTTTTATTGTATTTTCCATTTCCCTCTCTCTGCCTATTCTCCTTAACACTTCTGCATTCGTGACTCTATCTACCCATGGAATCCTTAACAATCTTCTAAATGTCCACATTTCAAACGCGTTAAGTCGATTTATTGTATTCTGGTTTAATGTTCATGATTCAGCCAATGTCAGATCTTTACTGCATAACATCTTTTTCATTTTCACGAAGTTAGCACGTGCTTTTTCAATTCTGACTCTTATCTCTTCAGTATAATTGTTATTTTCTGTGATTATCGTTCCTAAGTAAGTATATCTTTTTACTCTCTCAATCTGCTGGCCGTCTACCGTTAATATTTCATTTGTATTGCTGTTTTTACTAATTTTCATGAATTTGGTTATTTTCTTTCTAAGTCTTCCAAGTTGTCGGATATTATTACTGTATCGTCGGCATACCTAATGTTGTTAATTAAACTTCCGTTCACTTTTATGCCGACTGTCTCGTTTACCAAAGCTTCTTGTATGATTTCTTCAGAATAAGCATTAAACAATAATGACGACAGTATGCAACCTTGCCTGACCCCTCTCCTTATCTCCACTTCTTCTGACACTTCTCTTCCAATTTTTACATTTGATCGTTGGCTGTAGTATAAATTTCATATCAATGTTACATCCCTCACATCCAGATTCTTGTTTTTGAGTACTTCTATAAGTTGGTCATGTTTTACTTTATCGAATGCCTTGTTTTGTAGTCTATAAAGCATACATAAAGATCTCGATTAATATCCAAACATCTTTGGGTCAGCACGTTAAAAGAAAATAGTGCCGAAAAATCCACTAGGAAACTAAGTTCCTGTAGCTGGCTGTATACCATATATCACAAAAAATTTATTTAAAATCCTTTATAAAAGGTATATAATAAAATGCCCAAACGGGCTATCACAAAGATATTGCAAAACGTTTTCGGATTATTAAATCCATCATCAGTGCAAACGAGGTATACATGCTATGAGCCACCAAAATATATGGGTCCAAACCCTTTAAATGATATAAATTTACATTTGCTTAACATTATATGTGGTTACAAATTATGATGTTTAAAGTACCGTTGGAATTGGTAACATGGCGACGTATGACCCTACATAGGTAAAATGATTTTACGTTATGGTAGCACATTTTTCAAGCGTCAAATTTCTCACTCGTAGGAACTCTGAAAATTGGGTCCGAATAGAGCTTTACAGTTTTATTAATTAAATCTTGCCCAAGTAATTTTGCGTTTCTAGAGCATCTTCAGGGGCATTTGGAAGCCCAAAATTGACGAAATACCCCTGAAGATGCTCTAGAAAGCGAAAGTACTTGGGCAAGATTTAACTAATAAAACTGTGCTCTCGATATCTGCCTTTTATTTTATCAAAAAACGATAAAATTACCAGACACCTTCGTGACGTATCTGTCATAATTTTGTCGCTGAGAAATCACGGACAGAAAGGAGTTTTATCAGTAAGAAACGTGGCGTTGCTATGACGTTTGATCAGTTAAAAATAATCTAGTGAAATAGTCAGTCAAAAAATTGTATGGTCCAAAAGAATTGATTGTTATAATTTGTCTAAAAAAAATTTTCGCCTGGGCGACCCTTGAATAATATTTTGAGGTAGGTATCTCATGAAAGTGATTATGCAAAAAAAAATCTCACCCAAAGAAGGTCTACTGGAGTTTTTTATTGCTAAGAGGCATTAAAAAAATGGGAATATTTTTCTGAACGAAACCGGACTTTTCGCCTTATCTAAAAGGCATCATATTTAGCTTGAAATATCTAGCAAACTACAAATTACTTGTTTGTTTCTGATTTATAACACTGTTTCCATATATTTCTTTACCACTTCTTCCTCGTGTGTGTTTTGTTTACTTAATTGACAATCATCTACATGCGGGCACGGCTAACCTTGATTTACAGAAATAGTGACACCATAATATTTCAAACTATTATTCGTATATTTGCTAAATTACTCAATTAGGCGTGATTCTACTATATTTAGCTCTGAAACTTCTGTTAATGCGATAATGCATATTGAATTATGCATATTATGATATTGTACCAACAATATGTGTTTGTTTGATTATTGCATTCAAACTGCAATCAAAATAACTAAAAGCCATCAAGGATCAACTATGTGCTTCAACAGACTAATCTACCAATGGTCTATGATTGACTGACCCAAAGAAGGTCTACTGGAGTTTTTTATTGCTAAGAGACAATTTAACTATCTACAAGTAGTAAAGGCATGGTATAATATACCAGTTATCACCTCAAGAACCAACGGAAACATATTAAAAAGGAAAACTAGAAAGGGTTTAATTAGAACAAGCTGTGAAGAAAAAACGTGCATTAATTAGTGAATTTTTGAAAACAGCACAACATTATAAAGGGCAATATCTGGAGTAAGCTCCATGTGTCTACAACTCCAAATTGTTGGTTATAATTTTTTTATTGCACTGTGAAGGTTCAAAAAACGGTTTTTTTTTTATTATTTTTGCTATAAATTTGCTACAAAATTAACGATTGAAAGTCCAAAAATGTAAAATTTTCGCCATTTTTAATTTTTTAAATCATCATCATCTTTGGCTCGATTATTCTATGTGGAATTTGGTATGCTCTAAGATTCGTCGCTATTCTGCTCGGTTTCTGGCAATGCCATCTTCTGATCTTTAGTAAGTATTCAAAAGTCGGTCCTAACTCCATTTAACCACCTTATTCGCGGTATGCCTCTGCTTCTTCTTCCCATATGTGTTCCTGTCATTAGCTTTTTAATTACTATTTAACTGGGAATAAGCCACAATTAAAGATCAAAATACGTTTTCCAAAACCATCTCTGTCTTTACATGCTATTATTCTGGGTTTGAATTCTTTTTTGCAGCTGTTTATCTTCTGGTAGAATTTTCGCGAGTCTTTTCTATTGTGGTGGTTAACAATCTCGTTTAGAGCGTTTTCGTAAGGTTTTTTCTTTTTCCTTCTAAACGTCCTTTTTTCTTCTCGTCTAAGATTTTCATAGTCTTCCAGGTTTGATCTTGTTCTGCGCTGCTGAAGTCTCTTATATGCTTCATTTTTCTGTTGGTTAATGGATCTACATTCTTTGTCAAACCAATCTTCGTTTCTTTTAGCCTGGTTAGGTTTTAAAAAGCCTTTAGCCGCTTTATTTTTATGTAGGAATAAAAATAATTGCTCAAAAAGTTTTTCAACCCCTGATTGATTGCTTTGAATAGTGCAATTGCACCAGAAAGAGTACCAAATTTATTAATGACGGAATAAAAATAATTGCTCAAAAAGTTTTTCAACTCCTGATTGATTGCTTTGAATAGTGCAATTGCACTAGAAAGAGTACCAAATTTATTAATGACTCCTTCTACAAATAATTACAAACTTTTCTGGACGAAAAATCTCATGAAGAATCCTTATGGGTGACTTCAACGCAAAAGTAGGAAAAATTGATCGACTTTTTTTTGTTCGAGCGAAACGTGAGCGTATGTGAATACGAGGAGATTATAATACTGAACATACGATAGCTCACATATTGTGTGGTTAGAACCTCAAGCTGAATATAAAGTTTCTGAAAGCACTTTCATTTTCCAACACCACAATACGACAGGTACACTGTACAGGATTTATTTAATTTTAATGTATCCACCTCTTAAATACACAACCGTAAAACAAAAAGACCTTAGTACCCAGAATTAGCCCCGTTTTTTCTTTTTAAGATACGGCAGGTAAAAACCGAGTTACCCAAAATTCTTTTGAAACGTGTAAAATCTTTTGAGAACGTCCAACCGTGTTAAATAAAGCGTTTGTTGTTCTGCAACAAAAAGAATGATAATTTCGCGGTCCAATTCTTTTGGTGACTTTGACCCGGAGCCTCGTGGTTGGTTGGTCCACCTGGAGCAATCATACGTTATTGTTAGGCGAGAGTGAACGACCAAATAATATAGTAAATGGGTTTCGAAGCGAATATTACGTGTTTAAAAATAGTTTTTTTTTTATTTTACTAGTTATTAATCACTTGAAAATATCTATGTAACATGATGGTTCATAAATAAAAAAGCTGATAAATGTAATTCAGTACCGTAACATTAAAAATAATAATAGTACTCAAAATCTGGAGCATATTTTTCTTTTTTTACTATTTTTATACACATATCTTTGCTAGTTTTAGCTTCAATCTATTTTATTTTGCTGGTTTTGTCCCTCCTAATATCTCCTAATAGAACATTGGTCGAATTTTTGCCTTTTCTCCTTTTCTATTAGAACTTCCTCTATAGTTCTCTCCAGCGCTCATCGTTGATTTCTGTCCAACCCAATCCATTTCTTTTATGTTTCTCTCTCTCTCTCTCTCTCTCTCTCTCTCTCTCTTCAATCCTGACCCCCAGGGGGAGTGTAGTGGTCGACGTGATGTCGTGTATTGTCCGTCTCCAGAGATCTCTGTCTCTGGTCATTTCTTTTAATTCATGCATTGGTCTTTGGCATATTCCTGTAATTTGATCTATCCATCTTGTTGGGGATCTTCCTCGTGATCTTCGGCCTTCTACCTTTCCTTGTATTATGAGTCTTTCCATGTTTTCTGTGTTTGCTCTCATAACATGTCCAAAATATTTTAATTGTTGGGATGGACTTTACTAGAGAGTCGTTGGCTAACTTTTAGCTCTCTTAAAATTGAATTATTTGTTCTACGGTCGGTCCAAGGAATTCGTAACATTCGTCTCCAACAGAACATTTCAGTGGCATCTATCTTTCTTCTCTCCGATTGTCTTAGAGTCCAAGATTCACATCCGTAGGTCAGTATTGGGAATATTAAGCAGTTGATCAACCTCATCTTTATCGCTCTTGAAATTTGACAGTCCTTCCATATTTTGGTCATTTTTGCTGTGGCAACTTTCGCTAGATCACATCTACGTTTAATCTCTTCTTGCAATGACCCTGTGTTTGTGATTAATGATCCCAGATATAAGTATGAGCTCACAACCTCGAACCGGTCAATTGTGGTTATGTGTGGATGATTGTTGTGTAGTCTATCCACTATCATGATCTTTGTCTTGATATGTTTAATTGCAGACCAAATATTTGACTTTCGTTTTCGATCAGTCGTATAAGTTCTATCAGCTTTGCTTGACTATTTGCAAGAAGGGCTGTGTCATCTGCGAAACGTAGGTTGTTTAGTTTATGACCATTTATTGAGTGCCCTTTTCCCATCCTTCAAGTGCTCTTCGCATAATATACTCCCCATATATGTTGAATAATTTTGGAGATAGTATACATCCTTGTCTGACACCCCGTTCTGGATGAAACTCGTTCGATTTTCCTCCTCCTCCTCCTCCTCGATCCTTTTATGTTTATGTTGTGGTTTATCACCAGCTATCATTCGATCTTTTTCTTCTCCTGGTTTTGTCACGTTGATACTTGAGTTAGATTGATCTTTATTTATGTACATATACAGCTCAACATGGCCCATGTCTGTTTTCCTCCTTTTTCTTCTGTACGATTTAGGTCTTCCTTAAACGCTTCTAGCCACGTTTTCGTGCTCGCCCTCCACTTTTCTTTCCTTCTTCTCTCAGCAGTCCACCTTCCGTTTGCCATTTTCGTAAGATGGCCTAATGTAAGTCTCTTTGTCCGCCGATCTGGCTAATTTCTGATTTCCCGTACAGCTCGCTGATCTCTGCATTTGTTCATCTCTTCCAAACGTCTTCATAGTCTTTTGGAAATATGTTTCTTAAAACACTCCACTACCAGATATTTAGCATATCTTCTTGAATTTTTTTCATAACACATGTTCGTTTCCGTACAGGTCCGTGGGTTGGATCACTGTTCATTATAGTGTCAATTTTGCCTCTCTGGAGATGTTTTTTGGCCTTAGTAGTTTGTATAGAGCTCTGACCTTTTCCCTTCCTCTCGAATCCTCTTTTCAATTTCTTGGCTTTCCTTTCTTTACTTGTTAAGGTCACTCCTTTATCCATTCGCGATACTCAAACTCCGTCATCTTTTTGAAGCAATACTCTTTCTCTCGTTGTTTGTGGTAGTCTTCAGTTATGTGGTTGTTCTTTATTTAGTGTATGTCCAATCCATTTCTTTCTTGTACATATTACTTGTACAAAAGTTCATTTCTTTCGTTGTTTCAAAAGTTTATAAATGATTGCATCTTTAACTCCGGTCATGGCTGAACACTTAATTCCATTTTAAATTTCGTATCTAAATAACAGAGTAGATGTTACCATTCTCATCTAAATGCGAAGTCGATCAAAGTTTTTACTTATCTTGTCTTAAGGTTTATTGGTTTCAATGTTTGATTTTCTGCATGACAAGCTTCTTTCGCCTATTTTAATTTATAAGGCCTCATTACCTTTAATGCTAAGATCTCTTCTTCCTCTTGTTCTTAGCTTTCTATATATAGTATTTCGTTACGGATTTTGCTATTATGGAGGCTATTATCTATTGAGATGCCTCCATAATAGCAAAGAGTTGCTCTGTTGGTATTAGGATTTTTGCTGCTTTGGTTGTTTTAAAAGCTCGGCAGTTATTTCGTCGTGTCTTTGAGCTTTATTATTTTTTAGCTCTTTTAAAGCTTTTTTTATTTCGAACCCTCTATTTTATTTTTTTTTGACGTTCTCTTATTGTAGGGCATTAGGCTGGCTTTACGATCTGTACAAGGTTTTGTAGAAGTTTTCAACTATCTTTGATATTTTATATTTGTCCCTCTCTTCTTAATTATTAGTGTCTTTAATTTTCGATAATTTTCTGAACACCCAGTGTTGGTCTTAGACATTTTAAGCCTCTGTTGTTTTCTTGCTCTATCAAGTTTTCGTTCCATTTTTATGATGTAACATTTTAGTTCTTTTCTAATTGTTTTCTACGTATGCTTAAGTATGGCGTTTATTTTTCTTTCGTTGCTTATTTTGTCTTTTTTAGTTCTTGTTTTCTTTGCGATCCGTAGTCCGACTACGAGAATGTTTTTATTTATGTTTTTGGTAATGTCGTCAATTTGGTCTTGATTATGTGAAGGATCTGATTCAAACCTACTCGTTAAGACCGTTCGGAATTCTTTTCTATTTATTCTGACTTTAAAGGCATCTATCCGCGTTGTTTTTTAAAGGTTTCATAAGTCTTGTATTTTCAAAAAATCTATTACTTTTTTCATTCCATGTGAAAGTATAGTACTTCAAAAGTATTCACACCAAATTTGAAGTAAATTCAAGCAATATTACCGGAGTTATAGAGATTCGAATACTGCGCGTTCTGTACGTGGGCTTTTTTTTCTCGCGCTTTTCTCTAAACTTCGTTTTTCCGTGCGTTCGACACGATTTCTCGAGAACCAATCAACCGATGTTGCTGAAACTTTGCGCAGTTCATCTTTATAGTATTGTTATAAGTTTGAATGAATTTTCGTCTCGTATTTTTTAGCATTTTTCCGATTCTTACCTCTATTAAAACGTTTTTTCGTATAAAACAAGAATTAACCTACCGTTTGAAAACCTCTTTGTTCAATTACCAAACAATACTATAAAGATAAACTGTGCAAAATTTCAGCAAAATCGGTTGATTCATTCTCGAGAAATCGTGCCTACCACACGGTTGTCACGACAAACAATTTTTCGAGAAAAACGCGTTTTAAGTTTTTACACTGAGAACCTACTAACCGCGCGGTATTTAAATCTCTTCTAAATTTACTTCAAATCTGGTGTGAATACTCTTGAAGTACTATACTTTCATATGGAATGAAAAAAGTAATAGATTTTTGGAAAATACAAGACCTATGTAACCCCTTAAAGATCCTTTTTCTCTCTTCTTTCGGGTTAGTTCTCAAATATTTATTATATTACTATTATTTTCTTCATTGTATGTATCATTTTGTGCATTTGTATCAAAATGTAGGAAATATTTATTTGATGATTGCATTCCTTCTATTTATAGTTTTATAAACATTCGAGAATTACCTGACCCGTACTGTACAGCTCTACGCTACTGTACAATTTTTTATTTTGATTGTTCGATCAGTTAAGGTTCGTGAGTGGGAAAAATAGTTGATTTAGAGTTACGATTTGTCAAATGAAGTTGAAGTATATGGCCTTCAGATTAAATAGATGTATTAGAGAGATAGAAATACATAATTTGTTTTGTATTATATTATAGTATGTGTTATTACCATCGATATTTAGATATTTTCGATCGTTATGTAATAGGTGATCATTATATAATAATTGAAGGGGAAATTCTTCCAATTATACTTATTAACCCGATATGTCCCAGAACTTTTTTGTTAAATCGGGTTTTTTGTAATAAATAACAATGATTATGCTAATTAAACTCAATTTCAATAATTATTTGTTTATTTAAAAAACGGTTTTTTGTTCAAGGCATGTTGCCATATGGCAACACTGGGTCATACCGCAAGTTTTCTTTTTTTAGTAAAAGTTAGACCATTATACTACAATATTTTAATTAAAATATATTTTACATTTCAGTATGATAATTTTCGAAGCATTTAATGCAAAGGCCGATTCCACATTTTTTACAGCCAGTACGACCACTAGTTTTACAGGAATCCCCAGCACACCTTCTTTTGTTTTCGAATGACACAGGCCAATGATTGAGTCCATCATACCGAAGAGTTTCATAAGGCGAACCTTCACTTTTTTGGTTCCGGGAAGGCCCAGGTCGTTTAGGAGGTTCTCCATAATGCTTGCAGTAATAAGTGGCAATATGGCGTCGAAATTCTTGTTGAGACATTGTGGGATGTGCACTTCTATGCAGTTGCCAAGCATTCTGCACGCAAGCGTCGATCAGCCACGTGAATATAGAACTCCACCACTTTTTACCTTTGTTTCCAATAAGATAAAGGCTTATATTTTGATCCATACGATCAACTCCTTCCATATACTGGTTGTATTGTTTTATAACACAAGGACGTGTTCTTGTGTTGCTCTTTAGAAACAGGGTTCATGTAAAAAGTAGTTGATGCAGTACATACCACGGAGTTGTCAACCCATTTTGTTAAAACAATATCACTATCTTTTGTTTTGGTGGAAACACAAAACCTCTTGTTTTTTTCGTAAGTTTTCATTAGAAGGTAGTGGACAAATCTTTGGGATTCTATTTTCGCGAATAGTGCCAGGTCAAAAAAGGCCTATAAAATGGAAAAGCTTGTGGACTGTAGATACTGAAATTCTGAAAAATGGAACCGAAACATTAGGATAGCCAACTTGTGTATTAATGGTAGTCCTAAATGAATGAGCCCTAAAGTAGTCTCTAGCTTGGTATGGAAATACGTAGCAGAACTCGATAGACTGGCGGTACATAGCAGTGTCACAATGAAATAGCTGTCAAGTCTCAGAGAATGCATGACAATGAAGGAGCTGATGAACTTGTCAGAAGAGGATCAGCTGCGAAACACTTCAGTTCAGAGCTAGCCTTAGTAGTTCTAAAAAACACAGTTGGTCGGAAAAAAGTCTGCATTCTAACGCAACAAGGTGCTGAAGTATTGCGAAAAACAAGCAGGAATACTTACTGGATATTTACCCGTCAAAAACACCCGAATAAAATGTGGTTGTTCCATCGAGACTTTCTACAGAATCTGCAGACTCTGTAGCCTGAGTCTCTGAGAACCTGAAGCAATCAACCATATCACTATGAGCATACTCAGGCGACAAACATGTTTTGAAGACTATTAAGTGAATCCAAAAACATATATCCATCCATGAATGAATGGAAGATAAGCCAATTGACTGCAGTACCACCAGTTTGTAACAGACGACTCCAGAAAATAATGTCCTCCAACTAGGTTGTTCGGTACCTCACAGGAGGATTCTGCAAATTTGGTAAAGTGTTAACGTCTTAACTCCTTCCAGTTGGCATAAATTAATGGACCTCATCGACCGTAAGTCTTCATCTTTTATCGTACCTATTTCTCACTTAGCGTTCGGCCCGATTCACTTGCACTTGCATATCCATTTTGCGTTGTAGATTGATACATTTGAACTTTTTATTTTTTTGCTAGTGTGTGGACTGAATCATGCTGGCCCGTTGAACCATTGAGTGAAGTACTTTATTGTATTCAAGTAGTACCCCAATTAGTAAAATGAGGTTGAAAGTTTTTAACCTTTAATGATTATTTTGCAAATATTTTATATTGTAATTATCTATTTAGTTTGTTATGGAAACGTACCTACTGCTATTCCTAACATCTTCAACATTATCACACTGGAAAGACACCACTTGAAAGATATCGCTGTAATTATATTCGGTAATTACTGTTTACCATCAGAAAACATAATCCTACTAGTATAGTCGTGTTGTTTATATCAAGTTTTTAGTAATATATTGGTAGGAAATTTTTCTGATTGTTGTTGCTAGACTTGTTCCTACTATTAGCCAGACGTAAGCGTTTATAAATTATTTTTTTATCATAAAAGTGACTGCTATAAAAATATATGCATTTATTTATATCGGGAAAAATTTATAGGGTAATATAATTTTTATTGGTGTCGATGTAGTAAGTGTGGGTGTTTTTTTAGTTCAGCAAATTAATGTTTATTGGTACTACTGAGATTTTTTACCTTATTGTCATTGAAACTATTATTGTTTATGTTTAGTTTTTGGTCTGGATTTATCACTACTTAATTCATTCTGTGACTGGACCAAGAGGTTATCGAATCTCCTTGTTATTTCTCCTTGGTTAAAATTGGTTTTCACGGTCGCGCTAATCCGAACGGAATCTGGGATAGGGGACACTGGGGACGGTTGAGCCACTTTTTTTCAGCGATCTGAATTTCTGCCTTGCTTTAGTAATTGCATAAAGTTTTTTACATATTGATTACCTATGGGTTTTAATTTTTTAACGTAATAGTATGATTATTTTAAAAATTGTTATTTAAGTAAAAATTAATTACAAGTACAACATGCACTTGTCTCAAACCTCCTTATAAAGGTATTATTTAACCGTGCAATAACAATAATATAAAAAATAGAAAAAACTTAAAAATTATTTGTTCCTTGTCTGTTCCGTGCCTGTACCGTGCCTGTTCCTCCAGTAAAGGAGGGGTTTGGAACTGGAAGATGGTTCCTCGGTGCACAACATTCATCTGCAACATCGGGAAAAACAAATTTGTATCCCGGAGGTTTTATTCTCATGCACAATAGATCGTAATTGTTGCCATTAATATTTATGACTTTAATAGCAACGTAATGTCGGGAAGTCTTTTTGCTAAAAAATCGTACAAGAACATAGTCATTCTTAGAAACGTCTTGATTCATAAAGCTTTCTTCAGCATTTTCTTGTTCAATCTGTTCCTTCATATTAGTTAACTCATCAGAACTTGAAAAATTGAAAGAATTGTTAGATTGTCCAGAGTCCTCCATGACTATCTCAATTTCATTTTGTTTATCTGAAACTTGCTTTTTATCTTCTAATGGCAATTTTTTTTTTAAATTTCTGACCCTTTCCGCCTTTTTCTATTTTCCTTTTCCTTGTTTTTAGCTCTTTCTTCAAATTCTTTTTCTATTTGGTCTTTTTCGGGGGTGTCCGTTAAAATCCGTGCTTTCCCACATTTCCTTCCAGCTTTCTTTTTGCGTGGAAGAGCTTTTGAAAATGGCTGAGTAACCTCAGGTCTTAAAAATGCATTTGCATTATTTTGGAAAGTATGAGGGGTAGCCACAAGAAAATTTTCTGTAGCCTGTAAAGCTTGAGATGGATCTGGCCGATCTGTAATTTCTGAAGTGGTAAAATCACTATCTGTAAATACCGCTGGATTGTATGGACAAATACCAGTATGTGAAAACCCACCTATGATATTGGTGCAGGATTGTTAACCATGCAGTTATCAGCTGCTTCATTATAAAATCTTTTAAATGGCCCAAGAACGTTCGTATCCAAGGGCTGTAACTTATGGCTAGTACGAGGTGCAATGGTGAGTAGTATTACTCCATTGTTTTTACAGATGTTAAGCTCTTTTGGCGAAATATGGCTATCATGATTATCTAGTATCAGCAGACAATTCATCTAACTGCAGTAAATATTTATTAATAAATATTCGAAATTCTCATGAGTCATCTAGTCTGATGAGTTAACAGCAGCATCAGCACCCATGGGAAGCCCTCTTGTCATATAATCCTGGATCCTAACCCTCAGATAAATTAAAAATCATGATGGGAGGTTTGAGTCACGTCTCAAGTCTGAAAAAAAAGTAAAATAAACATTAAAAACACTACCCTTTTGGCATATTTTTGGTCCAAATCATCAATATCCAAGTTATAAGTTTGCTATATAGTTATCGCTGTAACATATTTGCTTTTAATATTTACTGAAAGCATAATCAGTGAAAATTCCGGCCTCTCGTGATAAGCCAAAAGAAAACGTAAATAAGTCTAGCACGCACATCATAAGCGTTAGTGTCCATAGTTCAATAAGATTCTTATGGAAGGTCTAGTAGAGTGTCTAAATTAACGCGGCTTCATTGTGAATATATAAATTTATTGGTTAAATCTATACTTCCTCTCGTAAATTACTGATTTTAATAATCTAATATTGCCCTCTTATCATAAAACAGACTCCTAAATTGATGCACAGTGTTTAATTAACAATATTAACTTGATATAGTCATTTTCATGCTCGTTCACCTACTTTTTTATCTGTGTTGACTTATTTAGTAAAGTTAATAAATAAATCGTCAGCTGTCATCAGTCTCACTCAAATTAAGTCTGTGTGAAACGAAAAACAATACATAATGGTTCAATGACTTTTGATATAGCCGCAACATAGATTTTTTCATAAAAAATTGATAACAAGATAATTTTGTAATTGTCATGTGGTTGAATATATTAATACGATATTTAATGAACGGAAAGTATGCGAAGATTAAAAAAATATTGATAAAAAATCAAGTAATTACTCAAGATCGAACAATTGTTATATTACAATTATTATTTATCCACTTTTTAGTGCAGATACACTTCTCCCAGTTTGATAAACAATAAATGACAGTGTTTTCTTCAAACGACTTCCAACAAATCAGGCCTGATTCAAGCCACGATTTTCCTGATTTCAATAGGGCTTTAATCAGGAAAAGCAGCTGATCACGGATTAATTGCTATTCTGCTAAGATTATAGTTTCTGATCGATTTTAAAGCGGCATATGACAGGGTCTTAAGACCAACTCTTTACAACGCTATGAATGAGTTAGGAATTGATAGAACGATTTCCGAAGTGGAAATTGAAACGTTAATAAACGTATTTTAACCTTTAATTGTGGCTTATTCCCAGTTAAATAGTAATTAATTTAAAATATATATATATATATATATATATATATATATATATATATATATATATATATATATATACATTCGGTTTTATAACGTCTTACGACGTTGTCCGACTCCCAACCGCCACTGTATTCGGTCTTGAGTTAGGTCTTCGTCCAGATTTCGAGCGCTAATCGCTTTCCTAACTCCCAGGTTCCAGCTCTGTGGTGGTCTTCCTCGTTTCCTCTTCTCTGGGGGTTGCCACATCATCGTTTTTTTAGGCAATCTTTCGTCCCGATTCGGCTCACATGTCCATACCATATGAGCTGTTTTCTCTCATATCCTCAACTATAGTGCCCTCTATACCATTTGTTGTTTTATCACTTCATTCCGTATTCTGTCGGCTCTTGATATTCTCATCGATCTTCTGATGGCATCCATTTCCGTGGCTTCGCATTAGTGCGAAGTGCAGAAAGAATAATGCAGTGGCATTAATTTAAAATGCCACAAGAAAATAGCTTCAGAAACAATATATAATATTAAATATTAATATTAACTATCAAAAGACGAAAACTGGAGTACTTAGGACATGTGATGAGAGGACAAAAATACGCATTATTACAACTTATTGTGCAAGGCAAAATCCGTGGAAAGCGAAATGTGGGAATACGAAGAATATCCTGGCTTAAGAACTGAACGGAATGGTTTGAATGCAGTAGTGCAGAGCTTTTTAGAGCGGCAGTCAACAGAGTCCGTATTCTTCTTCTTCTGCTTCCTATCCGTTTCGGATGTTGGAAATTGTATTGGCAATCATAACCTTGCTCGCTGCGGCTCGAAACAGCTCCGTTGAGGTTTTCTTAAACCATGTTCTTAAATTCCGCAGCCATGATATTTTCCTTCTACCGGGTCCTCGCTTACCTTTGACTTTACCTTGCAATATAGACTGTAGCAGGGAGTAACGGTGCTGATTTCTCATAACGTGTCCAGATATTGCAATTTTATGCGTTTGATCGTAAACACAATCTCTGGTTCCTTCTTCATTTTTCCTAGAACTTCCTTGTTCGTGATCCTTGCTGTCCATGATATTCTCAGCATTCTTCTATAAAGCCACATCTCAAATGCTTCAAGTTTTTTAATAGTGGTGTCTGTAAGCGTCCATGCCTCCGCCCCGTACAACACAGAGAAAACATAGCGTCTCAAATGTCTCATTTTTGTATCAAGGGATATATTGTAACTTTTGAAGATGGCGCTCATTTTGTTAAAGACCGTTCTTGCCTTTCCTATGCGGCACTTTATTTACTGTAAATTGCTCCACTGTTCGTTAATAATAGTTCCCAGGTAACAATACTGTTTTACTCGCTCTGCGTCCCATTAATGTATAAATGAGCCCCGTTTATATTCTCCTTGCTGATAATAATTTGTTGCGTTTGTGGGTATTAATGTTTGTTAGTCCGTACTGTTGACTGTACTCGTTTTATTCTGTCCATTAGCCTCTGAAGTCCCTCTAAACTATCTGCTATCACCATGATGTCGTCGGCATAGCGTCCGTATAGCCATGATGATTTACAACCTTCGATAAAAAATGGATATTAAAGAAGAACATTTTTTAATTAGATACGGTACAATAGAACAATTTTAAACCAAAACTGGTTCTCAGGACACATATACTTGCTTTTTTGCGGTCCTTTAAATTTAAAGGACCAATGTAGACTCCGTAGTATACAAAACCCCAAGACTACCCCCATTTTTGACTTGTGTCATCTTTCTTGTGTTGTTACTCGATTTATTTTGACTTTTTTTTATGACAGTATTGAATACAGTAAATGAAAATGAATTTCTGTTTATTTAGCTTTATTTTTTTATGATTACTTATACACAACAGTATAAATCCTGAACTAAAATTCAAATTAAGTGTGTACAAGACAGACAATTTTAGTGTCTAAAGAGTTCAAGAAAACAGGGAATTAAAAATATCGATATAAAACAAATGACGGTATTATATTTTGATTTGATACAGAGCAGCAACAAGCCGCATATACGTATTTCGATCTCTTTAGATCTCCTCAGTACGGTATAGTTACTACTCCATATCAAACCAAAATATTTTCCCGTCGTAGATTATAGTTATTAAAAATAACTATTTATGGACGTAACTACGCCATCTAAGAACAAAAAGAGAAATCATACGATTTCTACCTGGCGAAATCGAATTCAAATATAGGCCGCCGTGCTCCCTAAGACTTGCGAAGCAAACAGTTTGATGAATGCATCGGCAAGGGAGTCTAAAAATTGCACTCCAAATGCCGTTCATCATGGCCTATATTCGTAGTGAATTCGATTTCTGGTACTCCAAATGAAGTAAATAAACAAAACAAATGACGGTATTATATTTTGATTTGATACAGAGCAGCAACAAGCCGCATATACGTATTTCGATCTCTTTAGATCTCCTCAGTACGGTATAGTTACTACTCCATATCGATATAACTTTGCGGGATGTGATCTGAACGTATCAATTCCAAACAGTCATCTATTTTTCTTCCTTCAATCGCAATTTTTCTTGAGTACGCTTTCTTCAAAATAAAAGACGGTTGTAGTTTTATGTTTCGCACTTCAATAACTCCAAATTCCAAGTATTTGTACGATAGCTTAAAAAGAATGAATTTGGTCTATTGTAGACTATCAAACCTGAGTAAGTGGACACCTACATTGGAACCGTATTTCTCCCGATCCGATATCGCCCGACGTCGGCCGACGTCGGATTGAAAACAAACTCAGGTATTAAATCATAGTGCCTACACTACTTCCATGACGAAGCAGTATAGGCACTATCATTTAAAACCTTGAGTTTGCTTTCAATCCGACGTCGGCCGACGTCGGGCGATATCGGATCGGGAGAAATACGGTTCCAATGTAGGTGTCCACTAATTTTGAAATCAGACATTTGTATAATGAATCTTTTATAGCAGGTTTTACTGTGAAATGATTTGAGTGCTTCCCTGTCTTCGCTGGCTTGAGAAATCCATTTTCCTTTTTTGCCAAGACTGTTTTATTGTTTTGTCGTCGATTCACAACGTACTTTTTAAAATAGTTTTCAAACACTCACTTTTTTCTACTCCACATGGAAGTAGAATGCGTCATGCACCTTTATATTTGGGCTGAATATTTTCAATACTACCAGCAATAAAAGACTATTGCAGTTCCAAGTTGCCAAGTGTCCAATACGTGTTAAACTATTTTTCCTTTCATCTTCTGAAAACTTGGTTGATCATGAAAGTTTGTATTTTTCTATTCATGGAACTAGAATTTCTCTGGCTTTAAATATTTTTGACGTCTTGGAAACGGATTGGTATTCTTTTCCCATATTTTTAAGTCACTTTGCTGTCTCCTTTTTTCTTGCTAGGATCCTACGTATTCTCTTATTATCACTTTTACTACCTCGTTTATTGCCATATTTATAAATTTATCATTTTATCAAAATTGTTATTATAAAGACCGTTTGAAAAAGGGCCGACTTCTTAGCTCATAAACATTTATAATATCTTTGATATTTTTTACATCTTTAAGAATTTGTCTCAGCTATCTCTCATATACCTTTTAGAATCTTCAAAAACCTGTATAAGATTTTTTCCAGCTTTTTTTTTCCTGTCTGATCTGTAAATCTTGGGTCAAATTGTGTAAAATATAATTTACAAATATTTTTATACTATATAAAATATATATTTGTTGTATACAGCCAGACACTGCAGTATCATTGGCATATATGCTGTTAAAAAAAAAACGATAAAAGAAATCTTGTTTAATTTCTGGGTTAAAAACATCAAATGGAATGTTGAACCATAATTAATTATTTTTACTCTCGAATAATATTATGATAAATCAAGATAACAAACCGCATTTATCGATAATTTGAACAAATAACACAGAAAGTACTGTTTTGTAGATGACTTTTAAATTTTTATTTCGGATCTCGTATTAAAAACCGAGAAATTGGTTTATTTTCCTATTAAAAATAATAACAAAGGTTTGAACGTGCAAAAATAAGTGAGGAAACTTACAAACAGAAACAAACATCTGCTATATAGAGACATTTTAAGCAAAACAAGACAAGAATAATTAATTTGAGAGACTTACATGGAAAAAGTCATATTAAGAAAGGCAAAACTACTATACCTTGACGATTTTTTAGCAGCATATTATATTCTATGAAGCCTTAAATTACATAATCTCCAATCACCTGTGAAATAAAATCGGAAGTTATGAAAACAATTCAAAATTTCTACACCTTCCGACACAGTAAGCATTTCTTTCGATATTTCCTGCCAATTCTACGTTTACGCCAAATTTGCAAATTAATATGACACCTGTTATCAATTTCTACACGTTCCCACGGACACGTGCGACTTAAAATACTAATATTTCCAATCACATTGGCTCGATTCTCGAACTAATTTGAATAATCACTAGACTAGTTGACCATAAAGGATTCCGATAAAGGTTGTTAGTCTGACAGCCTTTCAAGCCACGTGTTGTGGACATATATGTCGTTTTCATGGTTACTATTTATGATAGTTCCTTTTGAGTTTTGTGAAAGGGATTGTTACAAACGTGATAGCAATGTAAGAATAGTTTGTTCAGTTTGTCAACGGCACTTTTAATGTTTCGCCAGTTTCGGATCCTAGTATTACATATTTTTGAGATTTATTTAGTCTCTCTGCTAAATCTTGAATCCGTCGTAGAGATACATACAGCCAAAAAGTGTATTTCTTTTGTATTCTTCTCTCCCAACTCCTTCCATTGGTCTCTATCCTGAGCAACATATGAGCTATGTCATCAACCCATCTCATCTGTTGTCTTCCTCTTGGTCGTTTACTTTCGTAAGGTCTCCAATGTTGTATTGTAGTATTTCAACGTTGGTCTTTCTGTCTAGCAGTGTAGCCCGCGAAGCTCCATTTAAGTTTGGCAATTTTTGTTGTTATGTCCTCGACTTTTGTTTTGGATCTTACCCAGTCGTTCCTATTTTTATCTGACAGTCGTATACCTAACATTGCTCTTTCCATTGTTCTTTCTGTTGTGGTTAGTTTATTCATGTTTGCCTTGGTTAGGGTCCAGGTTTGACATACATATGTCATGATAGGAAGAATGCATTGATTGAACACTTTGCTCCTCAAGTATTGGGGTATTTTGCGGTTCTTAAGTATCCAACTAAGTTTTCCAAATCATTCCCATGCTAGTCTTGCTCTTCTAGTAATTTCCGCACTTTGGTTCTCTTTGTCAAGTCTCAGGATTTGGCCTAGGTAGATATATTCCTGGATTTGTTCTATCTCACTGCCGTTTATAGTTATATGTCTGGGGTCATCTGAGTTTGCCATTATTTTTGTTTTTTTCATATTCATTTTTAGGCCGACGTATTGGGAGCTGGCTGCTACTTCCCTCAACAGAATTTACAGTTCCTCGAATGTGCTCGCTATAATCACTATGTCGTCAGCGAATCTGAGGTGTTTTAACTATGCCATTAACCTTAATGCCATAGGTTGACCAATTTCTAGTTTTGAAGACGTCTTCTAGGGCTAGGTTGAAAAGCTTTGGCGATATTACGTCTCCTTGTCTCACTCCTCTGTTAATAGGGATGGGATTTGTATTTTCTTCTAGTTGTACTATCATAGTTGCATTTTCATATATATTATGTATTAGTTGCCTATATCTCGAATCTATTCTACAATTATTAATAGCTTGTTCTATGGCCCACATCTCGATACTATCAAACGCTTTTTCATAGTCTACGAAGGCAATAAATACGGGTAGTTGGTATTCATTTGCCTTCTCTATCAATGTTCCCATTGTCAGCAGATGCTCTGATGTACTATATCCTTTGCGGAAGCCAGCCTGTTCAACCAGTTGGTAATTATCCATTTTGTAGGTTAACCGGTTATTAATAATTCTCATAAATAGTTTGTATACTTGACTGAGCAACGATATAGGTCTATAATTCTGTAGATCACATTTGTCCCCTTTTTTGTGTAAGAGTATTACTAGACTCTCGTTCCAGTCTTTAGGGATCTGGCTATTATGGAGACATCTATTAAATAGCTCTGGTAGTACAGGGATTGTTAATGTCTTGCTTGTTTTCAAGAGCTCGGCAATTATGCCGCGTCTCCTGGAGCTTTATTATTTTTTAGTACTTTTAAAGCTCTTATATTTGGTAGTACTTCTGATCCCACGTTTCTTATTTTTCTTTTGACGTTGTACTTTGTTGGTTCATTAGGCTGGCCTTGCGAGCTGTACAAGTATGTGTAGAAGTCTTCGACAATATTTGTTATTTTATATTTGTCCTTCTCTACCTTATTGTTAGCGTCTTTAATTTTGTTGATTTTTTGAACTCTCAGTGTGGGTCTCAGACATTTTAAGGTTCTGTTGTTTTCAATAACTCGCTCTATTAAGAGCTCGCTTGCGTTTTAGTTCTTTTCTAATTGTTTTATCTTTTGTATTAGTACCTGTCTTATCAAGAAAAAACACAAAACTTCTGTTATATGTCCATATCTGTATTATTAGATCTACCCATATCTTTATAAATAATTTCAATTTATGATAGACTTGGCCACAATATCCTTAGCAAAAAAAAACGAATATCTTTGGAAGTGAGAAAAAAATTCGGTTTACGTCTGGTCTACATACAACTTACTAATAGCTTATCGTTAAATCCTCACTTCTTCTTCCTTCTCATATGTAGGCTTTAAAGCCTATTTCTTCCTCCTGGAGTTGGCTTTAGTTAAATGCTCACTCCTTTCAGAAGTTTCTTCATTGCTGTTTACATTTTTACCATGCTGCTACATACAAATCATCAGCATCTCTTGTATTACAGCTCTACAGTTTCTTGATCAATTCTGTCAATCATAAATTGCTGTACCATTACTATTTACCAGATCAGACTTTATGTCTAAAGTTTACATCCTATAATTGTTTGTCGGGACGTTTATACGCTGATCTGAACATGTTTGCGTGTTGCCTCATTTAACCATCACCATAGTAGACTCCAGGTTCCCAGATCTCTTGGAGTTGGCATTAATAGATGTTCAATGTCTTTTTTTATTTATATTGCTATGCTTATTTTGTATACCCCACTGTGTAAGTGCTTTTTATTTTGGCTTTTGTTATTATTATTAATATATTTGCTGTTGTATAAGTTAACATGTTGTGTCGTGTCCAACACCACAAGTTAATGCAGATTCTCAAGAAAGTTGATATAGACCAAAAAGACATAAGATGCATTGAAAACTTGTACTGGCATCAAACGGCACAGTTAAAAATAGACAATTCTATATCAAAACCCATACATATAAGAAGAGGCGTTCGACAGGGATGTGTGCTTTCCCTCTTTTATTTAACATTTATTCGGAAGCCATATTTCAAGAGTCTTTGTAGGATGCAGAGATGGGAATCAAGGTGAATGGAGTATTGATCAACAACATACGATATGCTGATGATGGTGTCTTCATTTGTGACCACATAGTCGATCTTCAACAACTTGTCACTATAATCGGAGAATACAGTAAGCGAATGGGATTAGAGATTAATACCAAAAAGACCAAATTAATACTAAGACCTTAATACTAAGTCCATTGAAAGAGTGAGTAAATTTAAATACCTGGGATCGTGGCTTTTTGAAGACTGGGCATCGGACAGGGAAGTAAAATGTCGCATTGAGCAAGCTCGACAAGCTTTCTTAAAATTAAAGAAAGTACTGACTTGTTCAGAGTTTGATCTTCAACTGAGACTAAGGTTTACTAAGTGCTACGTATGGTCAGTGCTGCTATATGGCGTAGAGGGCTGGACACTCAAAACGAGGGATATAAACAGATTAGAAGCTTTCGAAATGTGGCTTTATCGCCGTATCCTAAAAATACCATGGACAGCGAAAATCACAAATATAGATGTCCTTAAAAGAATTATCCAAGAACGCCAACTTTTCGAAAACATCAAGAAAAGGAAAACGGCGTATCTAGGTCACATCAGGTTCCTCCAACTTATAATCGAGGGTAAAATTGAAGGCAAGAGAGGAATGGGACGCAAGAAAATGTCCTGGCTCCGAAACATAAGGCAATGGACAGGGATTAACGACATACAATCTCTGATACATATTGCAAGAAATAGAGAATTAATGGAAAATGTGATCGCTAACATCCATTAGTGGATTTGCATCTGAAGAAAAAGAAGTTGTATAAGTTGTTGTTTGTCCTAAAAGCTGATTTTATTCCTTTCTTTTTTATGTGTTTGGCCATTTTTGTTGTTATTTTGCCTGTACATGTAATCGAGCAGCAGGTACTGCGTTTTTTCTGTGGTGGTGGAAATACTAATTTCAGGGCTTTGTTGTGTAGTTTTTGATTTATAATTTTATTAATTGTTTGTTCGTTTTACCCATTGTTTACTGCTATTTGCTTAGTGATATTTCATTATGTCTCAAAGTTGTATTTTGATATCAGAATTTCTATTAATCTATGTAACATGCCATGATAGGCTGCCAGTTTGTGTTGTGTAGAATTGAATAATGTATTGTGTATAGTCGTGTCAGTATGTGTAGGTTTATGAACTACGGAGAACTCATGTTTATTTTTAAGTCTGATAATTTTCAAATCTAAAACAATTAATGGATTGATTTTTTTCTGTTTCTATTGTAAATTCAATATGGCTATGGTGTGAATTATACGATAAAAATTGATCAAGTTGTCTGTTATTTCCTGTAAAACCTACCAGTACATCGTCTACCTATTTCCACCAATATAAAAACTGTTTGAATACGGGATGTTTTGAAATTTTTATCTTTAGATTATCCATAAAAATATATGGACTTAGAGAATTCTCCAATCGTCTATAGAATTTTGATATCTCTTTAGACCAATCAAATAATAAATTCTAACTACCACTGCTACGCAAATTATATCTTTTTATATTTTTCTTCAATTCAACAAACAATTTTACTGACATTACCCATTACCCTATTTTCCAAAAATCAATTTTATGTTATGTACTAATAGACGAAAAGTAGCGTTTTTCTGATAAAATCTACATAACATATTCCATCAAGCTTTCCATAATATTATTACGAATTCTCATGTTAATTTAGTTTTTTTTATTGCTAATATTTAAGCCTAAATTGAATACTACGTTTCCAGGAAAAATAATAGTACACGCTGACCTTCAAAACGGTCAAGGTGACTTATAAATTCAGTACGTTTCCCTATTAACAAGTTCGTAAACGAAGCTAATATAGATGACGCGAAGATGAAAACAATAGAGATGGTCGTTTGTTTTGTGACTCATTGGATCCGTTCTGATATAAAGACTCGATAGAAATCTCTCCCGTCTTATTTACTTCACAAAAGTATTCAAATTTTTTAAAATATATTTAAACGATGAAAAAGTATGTTACTATCTGTCTGTTGTCTTTTTACATCATCTTTAAAGAGAACTGCCATTATTGGAGGCAAGGATAAGAGTAAGCTTGTTCATGATCATCTAAACTTCCACTTTTTAAGTTTTGCGGTATTCTGAGCTTGATTAAATGGTTTTCTGGTGTGTGGGTCCAATCTCGTTATGTTAATTATTAATAACTTTTACATTCTTTCCACATTCCTGTTTCCTTCAATCTGATTTCCTAACGCTACTTGATGTTGTCTAAACTGCCGATTGCACATTATCCAAGTTGCAACGTTTATCTAATTGTAATGGTGTTAAGTGTTTACATAGGTCTTGTATTGTAACGATAAGACTATTAAAGAGAATTGAAGTACTATTGTAAAAATAATATCTCAATCAACCATGGGAGCTTATCGCCTATGCCTTGCCTAGCTCAGTATCTCAAGTGCGAGTTCGTCTTTTCTTAAACTAATATTGAACCTGAGTTCTTAGCTGATAGCAAATGAAACAAATCTTAACCAAATATATTTATTAAAAAGAATAAAAAAACAATATTTAACCATGGCAAAGCTTAACATAAATACCTGGGACATGAAATTATGATTGGCAGAGATAACCAGACTCATGAACTGAAGAGAAGAGTCGGCCTTGGGTGGGCAGCACTTGGAAAACTGAGAGAAACTTTTAAAGTGAGCTGCCCACATGCCTAAAGAGAAAGGTATTTGATCAGTCCCTCTTCCAAGTCTTGACGTACGGAGCAGAAACACTTACCTTAACAAAAGCAGCAGCTACCAAACTGAGAGTCACGCAGAGAAGAATGGAGCGGTCCATGTTAGGAATAACTCTCCGAGACAGAATAACAAACGAAGACATCAGGAGAAGAACCGGAGTGACTGACATCATCGAGAAGATAGCCAGACTAAAATGGAGATGGGCAGAACACATAGCCAGAATGACAGATGGGCGATGGACTAAGAGGTTATTGGAATAGAGGCCAAGGGAAGACAAGAGAAGCGTCGATCGACCACCTACAAGATGGACTGACGATTTAAGAAGACTCAATAAAAACTGGATAAGAGCGGCGCAAGATAGACGGGGTTGGAAACATGAGGAAGAGGCCTGTGTTCAGCAGTGGACTCTTGAGGCTGGATGATGAAAGCTTAACAATTAATTCGTGATACCACTCAGTTGGTCTGTATCGTTTTAACTGACAAGTACCACGTGTTAAAAATCAAGCAGGGAGACGTGTAATGTAATAAATATACGTCCCTAATGTAATAAATTTTATCCAATGTCATCGACCTAGAGTGACAACATAATTAAAATTTGGACTGATGTAAACCCATATATGGATGTCACAGCCACAACTTTGTTAGCTTCAACTACATAAAGCACTGAGGATGATCTGTTGAGATCGAAAACGTTATGCTACTACATAAATTTTGACGAAATTTATGATAGTATCAAGGAGTCCAATAAATAATGAACAACTAACTCTTGGTGGACAGCAAATAGAGAGAGTGACAAAATATAAATATCTGGGAGCTTACATCAACACAGAATTAGATCCAGACCAAGAGATCCGGGTACGAATAGAAATGGCAAGGGCAGCGTTCTTAAAATTCAAACAATTGTTCTGTGACAAAAATCTGAATATTGCGCTGAGACTGAGGTTTGTTGAATGTTACGTCTGGTCGCAATTATTGTACGGGGTAGAAACATGGACACTAAAAGCGCAAATAGTTAAAAAGATTGAAGCCTTTGAACTTTGGATATACCGGAGAATGTTGAGAATTCCATGGACTGCCAGGGTCACCAATGAGGAAGTGCTGAGAAGAATGGGTCGAGTCAAAAAATTGATGAGAACGATAAAAGTACGCAAGACTGCATACCTTGGACACATACTAAGAAATAATAAATATAGTCTTCTGCAGGTCATCATGCAGGGTAGAGTCGATGGCAAAAAGGGAATAGGTAGAAAGAGGAAGTCATGGCTGCGAAATATTCGAGACTGGACAAACATGACTGTAGACGAATTATTCCACGTTGCAAAAGACAGAGAAGCTTTTAAAAATGTGGTCGCCAACCTCCGTTAATGGGGACGGCATAGGAAGAAGAAGATGTACAAAATAAATGTAGTATTAAAAACTGGGTGTCTCAAAAATTCATCATAATATATCTTTTCAACTCCAAATGGAAAAGAAAGGGAAAAATCTAGTATTGGCAAATCAAGTTTTTCACGAAAACGAGCAAATAATTAAAAACAATAATAGTAAAAGTTATTATATAAAAGCTAAAGTCATCTGCAGTTAGCTTGAAGCCTTATGAAATATCATTCAAGGTAAATTATTTAAATTTTTCCTATTTCAATTGCATAAAAATGAAATTATGTGATATTTACTTTTTCATATTAATAGCACTAATTCATCTTTTTCTTTTCTCTAATTTATATGTAATCTTTGGGAACCTATAAAAACTACGCTCACTGTTTTTGCTATTATTAGCACAATTAAATACGCAACATGTATTTGCACACATGTTTGATAAAATTTATGCGTAAAAATATTTTGTGCAATATTCCAATTTTGTCATATTTCGCCGCTACGCACGCTGGCATCGTTTCAATGTACCCCTACCATGGTCACGCACGGAGCGAATAACTTCGGTAATTTTGCAGGAATTTACTTCAAATTTGATGTGAATACTCTTGAAGTACTATACTTTCAACGGAATAAAAAAAATCTATAGGTTTTTTGAAAATACAAGAGCTATGTAACCCCTTAATGATCGAACACTCTGATACATAGAAGAAATTTGGAAGAATCATATATTTAACCAGAATTCTTTCGTGCATATGAATATTTCGTGGATTTTTCAATATTTTCGTTAATTTGATCTCCGTTTTTTGTCACTTCTTCGATACCGCCGGCATTTCTAATATGCATCTTAGGTACACAAGTGATAATGTTGGTTATTCTCCATTTAACTTGGGATATCATCAGAATCCATGAATTTAAAATAAACTATAAAAAATCATAATGCAGGGTGTTTCAAAAAGGTATGTCATAAATTAAATCACGCATTCCGGGGATAAAAATAAATTGATTGAGTCCAACTTATCTTAGTACAAAATTATACACAAAAAAAATTACTGCCCTTTGAAGTTACAAAATAAAAATTGTTTTTGTTGCATTATCTCCTAAACTACTTGACATTTTGTAATAAAAATGGACATTTGACTGTCTTGTTCTGAAAGCATTTTTCATACAAAAGAAACAACAATATCTAAGCGCACAAAAAAATTTTAAGGGGGGTGTGCAGAACTAAATCCCACCAAACTTTTTAGTACTTTCAAATCAAATGAATTTTGTGGCATCATTAGTTTAACACATTATTTTTAAATTGTTTTGTCTCTTATAACTTTTTTCAAAAAACAGTTTTTATTGAGTTACGCCCTTTTCATTAACCTTTAAAAAATTACGTGCAACTGTACAAAAAACATCTATAACCTCTATAAATATGATATTACAATAAATGTTCAAAATGACCCCCATTTTCTTCAATACACATTCGATATTGTTTTAATAAGGAAAACCGAATGCGCTGAAAAATCAGATTTTTCCGACGAATGTGATTTGCAGCTTCAATTATTCTAACTCTTTTGTACTAAGGTAAGTTGGATTCAATCGATTTATTTTTGTCCCTGGAATGCGTGATTGAATTCATGACATACCTTTTTGAAACGCCCGCTATAATTTGGAAAATTCGTAACTCGAAATTTGTTTAAGTAGGCTTCCTGTATATCACCCGAAAAGTTATAGATAGCAAAGTGTTAAACAAAAACATTACAGAAGATGTAACTAAAAAACTATGCTATATTAGTGCGACACACGTTCTTTAATTAACAAAAAGACTGAAAGACATTTTAAACCAAAGTGTGTTCAAGTAAGTGCCAGTAATGCAGAGTTTCAGCAACTTATTCAGTACGCCCAACGGCCACCAGATACCCTACAACTCCAACCACCAGTACAACCTCGGTCAGCAACATCACGTCTTGCCGAGTCGGTTGGGGCATTTGGGCCATTACAGACATTATCATTTCGAATTCAATCCTCCGCCGAGCTTGAGTACCGAAAGTTGTCCCGAAACTCCCAATGTCGACATACCTCACTCTCCTTTGTTATCGCCCCCCAAGGGGGAAAAGCACGAATTGAGTTCCTCACCCAAGACACACTCCCACAAGACTCATCACCACCATTCCATTCAGGAGTTGATGAAGCACTTCGGCAAGAAGATTCAGCATTGGCGTTCGGAAGGGGGATATAGGAGACATAGTGAGAGCGAAAATACTGAGCAGGAAGATCAGTTTAGAGCCAGGAGTAAGTCGTTGGATTGTAACGCTAAGAAGAGAATTACCGACTGTGATGCTTATAGGATTTACGATAAGATTCTAAAAGAGGGTGAGTATTTTGTTTATACACTAAGCAAAGTATTAAAAGTTTATTCCATATATTAGTTGCTGTAGGTTGACTGTGCTAAAGACCTGGCATTTTATTTGGTCATGTAAATTTAATGATTTTTAGCGATTTTTTACACCTTTGAACAAAGACTACTAAATGTATGATTAGGTACGTTATATATTATATGTGGGAAATATCATTATCAAACATTCTGCAAATTAGAATGTCAGTATCAAAATTATTGGGCTATGAATAGATGATGGTTTTTAGTGTCTTCAGAGAATTGATCTGCTCCAAATTTCTCAAATTTATAACAAGGAAATATTTAGTCAGAACAGTTGCAAAATTGCTTCAAAAGAATTAAATTTTAAAGTGAAATTCTATCGTTTATTATAAATGTCATAGTTTGCCATGTGATAGTTTGCATTTTTGAATCATGAGCGTACTGTAGCAGAAACATAAAAGAAACAAAGAAAAATTACTCTACGTCCTACCCGTGAAACTTTGTCCTGTGACGTTTTAAGCTTTATCAATGCCACACCTCCATATCTAAACTGTAAATAATAAATATGTAGATAGAACATACAAAATAACAAGGCACGTGGTTGATAACATTGATATTTAATCTTTATTGAAATATTGAAAGTCGCAAATGTTTTATAAAATCAGTTCTGCAGGATAAGACTAATAATAATAAAATCGTTTGCCGGGAAGATCCTTTCGGACGACAATTGCATCTTTAATCCTATTTCAGGTAACTAGTCTCGATGCGCACTAGCCCAGGGGACCGACAGCTTTACGTGTCCTTCGAAATACGGTGACGAAAAACAATTAGAAGAAAAAGTTGTAGATTGAAATTTGATCGGTAAAAAAAACAAAGTGGCTTCAGATGTTAAATCAGTTTAACTCAGTAAATTCGTGAAAACCAGTTTTGTAGTTCACGTACCAATCTGTTATCTAAACTTCTAACCAAGGTCTTCTTTGGTCTTCCTTTGCCTATGCCTCTTCATACAAGCCTCAATTCGTGCCACATTAAGCCCTTCCTATTTTTGTTCTTCTTTGTTTTTAGCTGTCCAACATTCAGTGTCGTACATAATTACTAATCTTGTGGCAGTATTATAGAATTTACCTTTCTGTTTTATTTGAATCTTTTTTTTATCACACTGCACTAATTCTACTGCTCGTATAGGTTTAAGTTTTGTCGCAGAAAATTTAAAAGGATTTATTTTGGCGGTATTTGGGTAGTGGCGGGCAAATCTCTGTTTGACACGCAGATAATTAACACTTTTTAAAATTATCTGAGTGTAACTAACTAAAACTAACACAGTGTATAACAGTACAAAGCGGAGATCAGAGACAGACAAGAAATCCAAATATAATATAATGGAGACGACGACGCATTAATCGCCGAGACAGAAGACAAGCTCTAAAGATTAACACATATCATGAATGTGTTGCTTGTGTGAGTCCATTTCAAATAGGTAAAGAAATAATAAATAAGACTTAATCACAATCAATTTAATTTAACTATCAGACAACCGGTTTCGCTTTCTACAATATGCAAAGCATCTTCAGGTCTCGATACAAAGTTAAATCAATGCTGAAATGATAAAAAACCCATATTAGGGTGTTGTCTACTAAAGATAAACAAATTAGATGTTGTAAATTACAATAATTATGCCAATATTACATGTCTGTGGTTTTATTTCAAAATGAGTAAATTGAATAAAAAGGTGTAAAAAGTTTTAAAAGTTTAGACAGACAAGGTAAGACCCACAAATTGTTATACAATAGTCTATTAGATTGTAATAAATTAATAAATGAGCAAATAAATAAACATTACTTACATGCCGGTACTCTATTAATTGATGGATGGTAGAACATGGTTGAAACTACTATGTATTGTTGAATGGAGAACTCAATTCTGCTATTGTAGTTGTACAACTACACTTTTAAACTTATTAAACTTTTAAACAATTTAGGAGGCTAATATTGAATAAGAAACAAGCTTTAAAGCCTACATACAAGTAGGAAGAAGAAGAAGACACTGAACCATCACTGAAGGTAATATCAATTGCAGTAATATGAAAACTCCTTTAGTAGCTCTAACAAATAAAACAATATGTCTAAAAATAAAGGCTCGATATTTGAATGATAATGTTAAGAGGGTAGCAATAGCTGAAAAGATGGTGCATGTACGTCGATAATTTTTTTTTCTACAATGAATCAGTTAGAGGCCCTTACCAAAGTGGATCCATCAGTAGGAGGAATATGCATTGACTATATGCAAAATCTATTTCTTCCAGTAACACCTATCCAAGATACATACATTTTATCTGATTCAACTGACAGTCGGTGTGTTTAGCATACACAATCTTAAAACCAGTAAAAGCTAGTTTTACGAAGGGTTAGGCAAAAAGAGCTCTAACGAGTTGTGTTCCTTCATAATCTATTGTATTAAAACATATGTATCTGAGGAAGTGAAACACTTTCACATTTTCTCTGATGGAGCCGAAAGTCAAAACAAAAACCACACAGTTTTAAGGTTCGCCAGATCTTTAACAGACCTTATAACGGTGAACCAGTACTACCTTATTCGTGGTCACTAGCTTATGTCTTGTGACCGTAACTTTGCTGTAGCAAAGAGAACAATAAGAAAGGCTGATAGGATTTACAAATTAAAAGTAGAACTCATTATAACTTTTAGTACCAAAAGAAATTTTACTGTACATCTGATCGAGAATGATAATAGTATTATTTAGTGCTGGTATTTATGACATACATTTTTGAAATACTCTTTATATACAAGAATCACTGTGTAAGCGACCACTATCAGGCAAGAACCAATGTTTTCGTATCCGTTCATATAAAAACTGATTTTATAGATAGCCTTGTTCCGGCAAAGTTGATTAGTCACCAAAACAAGTTGTGTTGATTCATGCATTTATTGGTTTTAGATGTACTTTGTAGTTCAATGTTAATTTTTTTAAAAACAATAACTTCTGACAATATGTTAATTATTTATATACAATATGCTAAAAAACTGAAATATACGAATTTATTATTCACAGGCAAACAAAATAAAAATATATTTATAGGTATTTTTGCCGCGCAGAATTAACCGAACACAAAGTTTTTTTGTGTTAAATCTAAAAAAAAACTTATTTTTAAATAATTTTTGCATTGTAGGTTCAATAAAAAACCATAAAACAGACAAATTTAAAAATATTGATTAATTTATCAACACTTACATAAATTTTTTACATAATAAAAAAATTACATTTACATAAGTTTTTTTTAGGTAAAAAAGCCTGAATAAGACATTTTTTAAATAAAAATCATAAAATAATTCTAGAATATGGTTATTAAATTTGAATATTACCTCTTAAAGCTCGAATAACTTGTCATCCTTTCTGATATAGACTGGATTAAAAGCAGTAATCTCATTTTGAGGTATTTGTTCCCACTCGTTTACCAGCACTTGTTCTAACACTACCACAATTTCAGGTTGTCCCACAAATGCTCTATGGGTTTAAGGTCTGGACTTCGAGGAGGCCAGGTCAGTGTACCAGAATACCATCGTCTGTAAAATATTGCATTGCTACCCTGGCTATGTCATCATCATCCAGCCTTCATTTATCACATCCACTGCTGGATATAGGCCTCCCTTAAACTTCTCCATTCTTTACGATTTTGTGCTCTTTGTTGCAAGGAAGGAAGTCATATTTACGATCAAAAAACGAAAAACTGCAATACTTGGGACACATTAGAAGAGGCGAAAGATATGAACTGCTTCGAATAATTATGCAAGGAAATATAGCAGGAAAAAGGTCCATAGGAAGAAGACGAAACTCCTGGCTAAAGAATCTACGGGAATGTTATAGCTGTAGCAACAAGGAATTGTTTCGGTCAGCAGTTTTTAAAGTCCAGTATTCACCTTCCTTTTTCCTTTCTCTTAGCATTGGATGTAATTCAAACCTTCTTTTTTCTACAGTTTTTCTTTCTTCATCGTTAAGTAGAAGAGCAATTGCACATAATTTTTGTCACGAAGAGCTAGAACACATCTTCACCGCACCAAACTGAAACGTTCTATGTATGAAAATGTGAACGTGCAGTCCGATTGCTGGACTGGAAACGTTACGTGCCGGAAACTATACGTGCATGATAATATGCCGCGACCAATATGAACTCTCAATAACAATTACCATATTTTGACCTAGATTCAGCAATTACGTGAAAATTAGTCAATAATAATATAGCAATATAATAATAGCAATATAATAATAATAACGTATCAAAAATATTAGCTGTAACCGCCAGAAAAATAAGAGGACTGATTATATCAGTCCGTCCGATACACTATTTTTCTCTTTGATTATGTTGAATGCTCCCTGATGGGGCTGCCGGCCTCAAAATCATAACATCAAGTGATTAAAATGTCAAGTGTGTAAGTAATAAACAAAAGTCAACTTAATATGGTTCTGAAATTATTTTCACGGGTAAAATTTCACGTTTTATTGATTATATTTTTGCTGCATCGTGCTAGATAACATACGAAGCTTTGGAACACAAATCATGTTGAACACACTTGTCACTCAAATTCGACAGTTTTCCCGGAGTGCACAAAGTCGTTTTGACTGATGATAAATTGCAATTTCGTGAGATAGTAGGGGTTGAAGATATCAGAAGGTTATGCTTTCACCATTTTTACGTAAAAAATATGTCATTAAAAAATTTGTTCGGATTGAATTCCGCGTTTGCTCACAGTCGATCAAAAATAACAACGTTTTGACGATTGTTTTGACAGTTTTGCCACTGGATGTCAGAGAGAACGTTACAATTAATAGAACAAATATTATTAAACAGCATTTCTTACAAAAGAGAATGACAAAAGTTGAAATATATAAAAATTGGTCGTCCTTTAAAGACTGTTAACCTTTTACCTGCCGAATCGTTGATTTAAATGAATTATTAAATTTTAGTTCCAAATTTAACATAATTTATTGAACTTAAAACCAAGAAATACTAATATGATATTAAATAACTATATTTAAATTAAAAATTTGATTTAAAAATAAATATTTGATATTATTTATTTCTGTATGGTTTAGTAAATTAAAGCAGTGACCTTACTATTGGTAGTCGGCAAATTTCAATCTCTGAGATCAAAGCAATGATTAACATAATACTTCGGAGAGTTGAGTTGTAAAACTTGACCTAGATATAAGACTACGGAAAGGATTTTAACAAAAATTCAAATATTAGCAAGGATTTATTGATTTTAATGAATTAAAAATTCAACTGAAATGCTTAAGAATGGAACTCATAAACTATTTGAAAACTTAACTTATGTGATCAATCAGTGTCTAAATGGACACCCAGTACCAGAACAGTGGAGAACGGCATACATGTCATCAATACACAAAAAGGGGGACAAAAGGAATTGTAATAATTATAGAGGCATATCGGTAACCAGCACCCTGAGCAGACTGTATGGACGAATTTTGAGAAATATGATCGAGGAAGAATATAAGCACAATGAAGAGGAAGAACAAAGCGGGTTCCGTGCAGGAAGATCGTGCACCGATAACGTATTTTGTCTTAAACAAATAATAAACAAAAGATCAGCTAAGAATCTAGAAACTCATATTACTTTTGTAGACCTGCAAAAAGCATATGACAACATCCCCTTAAAAAATTGTGGACAACGTTGCAAAGATCTAACATCAACCACACATTGATAAATGCTGTACAAGAACTATATAGAGACTCAAAGGCACAGATAAAAACAGGAAAATATCTAACGGAAGAATTCCTGGTTACAAAAGGCTTGCGACAGGGATGCTGTATCTCACCAACCTTATTCAAGATTATGTTGCAGCATTGGAAAGATGGAAAAGAAAGGTGCATAGGATGGGTATAGAGCTTAGCAATGAATGTATATATACACTCCAGTTTGCTGATGACCAGGTAGTACTAGCGACCGACAGGGAAGACATGCAGTACATGCTTAGAAAACTGATAGAAGAATATAACGACTGGGGAATGAATGTCAATACAACAAAAACCAAATATCTTTGTATTGGAAACGAGTCAGATAACATAGACCTCGAAAACGGACAACATATTTTCTGTTGTCAGAGCTATGACTACTTGGGTGTTGCCTTTGACAATACAGGAACTGATACACGGGAAATAGAAAAACGAATCACACAAGCAAAGAAAGTCTTAGGATGTCTCAATGGTATACTGTGGAGTAAAGAGATAACGAAAGGAAGAAAATTTAATATATATGAGACCATGATTAAAACTACTCTTCTTTATGGCGCTGAAACATGGAGAATTAGTGAAAAGAACAAAAAGCGAATAGAAGCAGTAGAGATGGATGCAATGAGAAGATCTTTAGGTATTTCCAGACGAGACCGAATCAGAAATGATGTAATAAAACAACGTATGGGAATAGAAGGAAATATAACTCAAGATATAAAGAAGAAACAATTAAGGTGGTATGGGCATGTTCAACGGATGCCAGCAACAAGACTCCCCAAAAAAGTAGTAGAATGGCAACCGATAGGTCGACGGAAAAGAGGAAGACCCAGATTAGAATGGCAACACGGCGTAAACAAGTCCATGAGCGAAAGAAATTTAACAACAAACGACTGCGAAGATAGGAAGAGATAGTATTTAGGTATCGGACAACGTCGAACGACGTTCTAAACCGATGTATATATATATATATATATATATATATATATATATATATATATATATATATGAATTAAAAATTTCGAAGATTCGTTTTCTTCGTATGGGAATATTGCGTAAACTTTTTTTGTCTGCCATGTTCAGTTAGTACTCCAATCTCTTAAACAAACTCAAGTGCTTTAACTGGATGTATAGATATCATCGAATGCTCATTCTATTATCGATTAGGTACTCTTTCTACGATCCAGTCTACAACGATAAGGAACAAGGTGGGAGAAACGAGGCATCCATCTGTGCTTAACGCCACTCTTTAAAGATATTTCTTCGCGTACTTCTCTACATGTTCTAGTATGGCTCTGTGTCGCTCATAGAAAAATCCAATTAGGTTGATATACTTCGTCGGTAGTCTATGTCTCAGAATCTTTCACAAGATCTTTTTGGACGAAAGTCTGCTTGGTTACTTATTATTGTTTCATGCAGTTCTGGCTTCAGTCTGTTCAATATGATGTTTATGTTATCCATGAATACGTTTCGTGCTTTTCTTGAGTAAGAGCTTTTTAGTTGTATTTTTGGCTTGTGTTTGACTTTTGGTTTTTGTCTTACTAATTTCCTCCTTCTCTTTCTTCCTAGTTTAGGAGGAAGCGTTAATCTTTGGCACTTGTTAAGACCTATATACCATATCCTGTTTTTTGTGATTAAACACCAATAAGTTTTGTTGTCGTTATCCAATTCCTGTATGCAAAAGATATACCTCTAGGAATAATCAAAATGATCTAAAATATCTAATAAAACAACACAATAAAAGTAAAAGTATCAAATCGAAAAGAGGTAGCATTTATCTGGGTACCGTCGCATGTAGGAATCGCTGGAAATGAGAAAGTGGAAAGCCTAGGAAACACAAGTCGAATAAACTCATAATGCACAATCACACCAAGAAATTACCCATACTCCGATCTCAAAAACCTAATTAAAGGCCACTGTATGAACATATGGCAAGACTACTAGAAAGATTCAGGAAGCAAACTATATGAGATTTATCCCCTAGTGAAGACCATCTTGAATAATCCATCCAATAGAAGGGACCAAGTAATAATTAACCGACTAAGAATTGGGACACACTGCACTGACCCATAAATTCTTAATCAACAAAGAATCTTCTAGTGCAGAACCTGCAGAAACTGTTCTCTCCCATTGACGATGAAGCATATTCTGATTGACTGCCAGTACCACGAACACACAAGAAGAAAATATGGAATCTCAGATGACATCAAAACCACTTTAACCATAAACACTGACGATGTAATATATTATTTAAAAGATTTACGTTTTATATACATCTATTTAATGTAAATAAAATGAATTCTTGTGTACGTTACTCCACCTATAACACTGCGTGGTTGATGTGGATTATATGTTAAAATAAAATGAAAAAAAAAAAATAAAATAAAAAAAACTGAGTCCTCTATTGTTCAACCTGATTATGAACGAAATGATAAAAAAGTAAGAACTAAAAAAGGATACCAAATGGGAGACAAACAACTTAAAATAATCTGCTATGCAGACGACGCAATACTACTCTCTTTCAGTAGAGATGATTTACAACGTATGCTGCACCAATTTAATATAACCGCCAGGAAATTGATTATGTTAATTTCCCAACAAAGACAAAATGCATGGTTACAACTGCAAATTTACTAAGATGTAAATTGGAGCTCGAAGGTCAGATAATAGAACAAGAGATGGAGTTTAAATGTCTAGGCATCACATTATCGTTATCATCACATTACAATGACATACGCAGCAGAAACCAAAACAGAGAGGACAAAAAGGATGTCAGAAACAGTAGATATGAAAACACTTAGAAAAACTGATGACTGGTAAGACACTATGGGACAGAGCTAGAAGTACAGATATACGACGTAGATGCAAGGTGGAGAACATCAAGAACTGGGTAAGTAAATAGAAGATTAGAATGGAACGATCATATAAGCCGAATGGCAACAAATAGAGTAGTAAAGACGGCAAGAGACGATTCCCCAAAAGCAAGATGATCAGTAGGAAGACCACGAAAACGATGGAACGACAACTTACAGGAGGCACATTGAAAAACAGAAAGAGTCATGTCTATATAGAAAGAAGAAGCAGAAGAAGTTCTGTGGTTTCAACGAAGGCCAACAGTTTCCTCATTAGTAGTTTTAGGAGCTCTTCCGGCTCAATCTTCAGTTGATCAATTTTTATTTTCGTTGTCCAATTTGTATCGGACTATTTTCACAATATAAAGTGATCAGTTGATTTAAAAACATAGTCTTATTGTATTTCTGTCTATATCTATTATTATATAATCCGCCAAAAAAGTATCGCATCACTTATAAAATTACAAATATTTCTGACAGCATTTGGTTAATTTAAATTATTTCTTTCCGGTCCTTAAGAATATTAAGGCTAGAATAAATATTAAAAGAAATTTGTAAACACAACTTTCTTGTGGGGGGTTAACAAAATAAAGTATTATTACGAATTAATAATAATTAAATTAATATGAACTATATCTTTGATAGCAAGATAAATGAACTTTAACTCATAGGTGTAAATAACAAATAATATCAAAATTTAAATGGTTGCAATAAACAATAAAATAACAATACAAAGGTTTAGGTAAAACTAGGTGAACTTACCGTACGCTAATTACCATGATTGACTACTATAAAAACAAAGTACAAAACGACTTCAATATGAATGCATCGATGCACTAGCGGAGGGTTGCGTCTTTTCTTCTCAACGACTTACGCTCTTGTGTCTTAGCGGGATGCATTCTCGAGCAGTACCAATAGGATCGTAGGAATACAGGGGGAGGACAAATATATTGATTAATTATATACAACCATATTTGAATTTTAAACATTACTGTTTAAGAAAAAAAATGTTAATTGCTATTTTGTCTGGTTTTTATATTATCAGTCTTTATTTTACGTTTGTAAAAAGTATATAGTTTGCGTTTAATTTAAAATTTCGTATTAAATATTGAGTAAGGAAGGTCGTACTGGAATACCTAGGCCACGTGATGAGGGGACCAAAATATGAAATTTTGAGACTGATAATACAGGGAAAGATTCAAGGAAGATCTGTTGGCCGAAGGCAGAACTCATGGTTAAAGAATCTACGTGATTGGTACCAATGCAGATCGATTGATTTGTTTAGAGCAGCAAGTTCTAAAATAAAAATAGCCATTATGATTGCCAACCTCCGTAGGGAGACGGCACTCTAAGAAGAAGGAAGGTCGTGACAATATAAATTTAAATTTAACGAGAGATCAAGTGGTTATAATAATTTCCCGCATTGAAGACGGAAGGAGTCAGAGTTATGTTGCAAATTTAGTGGGTGTAAATCAGTCTACAGTATCACGAGTGGTAGTAAGGTACCGAGAGACTGGTCTTTATGAAAGACGAGCTGTGACAGATCGGCTAAGAGCAACTACGCATGTGAACAATAGATTTTTAGTCCTTCAGACTTTGCGTCGAAGACATGTGACTGCAAATCAACTTCAACATGACTTAGCCGAGACTCGAAATGTACGTGTGTCTTCAGAAACTGTTAGGCACATCTTAAGACAGTCTGACATTAGGGCCAGAGTAGCTGCCACTGCCCCAAACTTACAAGAGAACCGTGTAGCACGTCTAACATTTGCAAGGAGAGCACGTAAACTGGAATATTGATGACTGGGGTAACATACTTTTTACGGATGAGTCAAGATTTTGTTTGTACACTTCGGATCGAAGAATACCAGTTTATAGACGAGATGGCGAGCGTTATTTTCAATGCAACCTAAGACCGGGGACAAACTTTGGAAGAGGATCTATTATGCTCTGGGGCGGAATATCTCTTAGGAGTCAAACCGAATTGGTACAGCTAGATGGAGGATCCTCAACTGCTGATAGCTGCATTAGAGAAATTTTATAGATACATGTTGTTCCTTATGCCCCATTTATTGGTAATGACTTTGTTACTGAGTACCTTTAAGAGGTAAATTTACAAGTTTTGAATTGGCCATCGCACGCCCGAACTTAAATTCAATAAAACATGTTTGGGACCATCTTTACAGAAGGGTGAGATCTATTAATGTGACGCCAGGTAATCTTCAGGACCTGCAACGGTTGTTAACCGTAGAATGGGATAATATCGATCAAGATTATATAAGAAGATTAATTGGAAGTATGCCTCAACGTTGTCTAGATGTTATAAGAGCTCGAGGAGGCAATCATCATCCAGCCCCATTTTCACATCCATTGTTGGATATAGGCCTCCTCCAAACGTCTCCAGTTCTCTCTATCTTTAGCTGCTGCAATCCAGTTTGTTTCTATTCTCCTTAGGTCGTCGGTCCATCGGTCGACGCCAGTTCGTCGGCGTATCTCCTCATTTCTCACGCGATCTTTCAAGGTCAGGCCCAGAATTGATCTCTCCATTCGCCTTTGTGTTACCCTCAGTTTTTCGGCAGAAACTTTAGTTAAAGTTAGGGTCTCTGCTCCATAGGTCAAGACTGGTAAGATGCATTGGTTAAATGCCTTCCTTTTCAGGTGAATTGGGATATTTGTTTTAAAAATGTCTCTCATCCTTCCATATGCCGCCCATCCCAACGTGATTAGTCTATTTAGCTCGCAGGTTTGGTTGTCTCTGGTTGTTCTAATTTCATGACCCAAGTATGTGTATTTATCGATTAATTCGACCTTGTTGTTATTAATCTGTATCTCTTCGCTGGGAACCATATTGGTCATCATTTTGGTTTTTTTTCGAAATTTATCTCCAGCCCAGTTTCTTGTAGTATGTCATTCAGTTCTTGGAGCATGTCTTTGATCTCTCCCAGATTACCTGACAGAAGCACGATATCGTCCGCAAAACGTAGATGGTTTAATATTTCTCCATCGATGGATATTCCTTTCTCTTCCATGTTAGTTTTTTAAATGCATACTCAAGAACGGTAATGAACAGCTTTGGTGACATGGTATCACCTAGCCTGACTCCCCTTTTTATCTTTATTTTATTAGTTGCAGAATGTAGACTTATGGTTGTTGTGGCATTTTCATATATATATTTTTGACTATATTACAATATCTGTAGTCGACCCTGCAATCTTGTAGTGCTCTTAAGATGGACGGTAGTTCCACTGTATCAAACGCCTTTTTAAAGTCTACAAATATCAATGCCAAGGGACGGTTATATTCGTTAGTTTTTTCTATCAGGGTTTTTAGGCATTGCAGATGATCGTTTGTGCCGTAATTAGGGTGAAAACCAGCTTGTTCCCGACGTTGGTAAAAATCCAGGAGGAGGAGGCAATACGTCTTACTAAATTATCATTACTTTTGATTTTGATTTTTTTATTCAATGCCTTTTGTGCGCTTACTTCTAATTTATGAAATAAATTAAATAAAACCTTTGTTTTTCGTACATTTTGCATTTTTCTTTTAATACTTCTTCTTCTTTTTGTGCCACTCCTATCGGAGATTGGAAATCATCAAGGCTATTCTGACCTTGTTTACGGCTGACCTAAAGAGTTCATTAGTGGTGCAGGCAAACCACTCTCTCAAATTCCGCAACCATGACATTCTTCTACGGCCTGGATTCCGTTTTCCTTCTATTTTTCCCTGCATTATATTTTGAAGTAATGCGTATTTATGTCCTCTCATCAGGTGACCAAAATATTCGAGTTTTCTTCGCTTTAGCGTTAACAAAATCTCTGGGTCTTTTCCTATTCTTCTTATTACTTCACAGTTTGTTATTCTTTCAACCCAACTAATCTTCAGTATTCGACGGTAGCACCACATCTCGAAACTTTCAATATTTTTCATGTTGTTCTGTTTGAGAGTCCAGGCCTCTACACCGTATAATAGCGTGTTAAATACATAGCCTCTCAGCATTCTTAATCGTAGAGGGATGCTTATATTTCTGTTGCAGAAGAATTTTCTCATCTTTATGAAGGTGGCCCTGGCAATTTCGATACGTCTTTTTATTTCACTGTTTTGGTCTCCAGTTTCGTTTATTAAAGTTCCTAAGTATTTATAGTTTGATACTTTTTCAACTTGAGTGCCGTTTATACTAATATACGCTGGTTGTGTCATGTTTTTACTGAAGACCATATACTTGGTTTTTTTAATATTGATATTTATACCATAATTAAGCAATATTTATGTCTGTAAGTAATCTTTGTAATTCTTCTACTGTTCTTGCAACTAGTACAGTGTCGTCCGCGTATCGAATATTATTTACAATCTCTCCATTAATTACGATTCCTCCGTTTGCTTGTAAAAGGGCTTCCTGACAGATGCTTTCACTATATACATTAAATAACAGAGGTGACAAAATGCAACCCTGTCGTACTCCTCTACGTATTTCTATTGCTTGTGATGTTTCAGTTTCTATTTTAATACTTGTTACATACTTAAAAAACAAAAATAAATTAAAATGGAATTTATGATGTCTTCGATTTTTTTTTTTTTGAATAAATCCCCCGATTAAATTTTCGTCGGATTAACACTAATCATTTTAATTTAGAAAAATTACAAAATTGTAACAATCCATCTTATCTGGTCGTTAAAGTTTAATCCGAATTCCAAAACAAATAATTTGGATGACCGCATAATACGGCATCATTTATCGCGGCTACTGAATACCATACTTATTTTACATAGGTATCACATAATTTATCTGGGTCTTATCTCTAATTGAGTGATTGTCATGCAAGCGATCCTTACAACTTCGTTGTAATTCTAGTGTTTAGTATGTGTAGAAACGTGGATTTTTGTGTATTAGTGTTATTTATGTGCAAGGATAATAACAATAGATGTAGAGATGAATACTACAACTGTGCATAGACAGCGGCTAAGAACCTATTCAGGTAGATCATCGTAATAATTGTTGAAATTTTTTTTGATTATTTCTTGTAACATCTACTTAGTTTACAAGCCTTATTTTTGTTATTTCAATCAAATTTGATACTTTATATTAATAACTTGTAATTGAAATTATATTTATATCATTATATAAGATATAAACACGAGGTTCTATGACAGCTGTTTTTGTTATTATTTTCGTAACTTTATAACATAAACAAATACTGCTTGTCTGTTTGGCACTGATTCAACTAATTGTATGCTTTGACCGAACACTGTTCTTTATATTATTATTTGTAGTTTCACTTATTTTTTGTCTGATCAGACATTGTAAATACATCCACGACTTATAGTGTCACTATACCATGCGGTCCATATGTATGGAATAAATTCATTTTTAGCGTTATTATGTACTATGTGAAAAAAATCTGAAACAGGTCGATTTTTATTCTTAAATTGACAATTTGCAGTATGAAAATAATATCCCCCTCCAGCAACCCCTTTGAATTATAAGCACCCCCTCGAAAATTTTAAATAGCAAAGGGGGTCATGTACCACCTTATTATAGTTTATTTTTATGAACGAGAGAGTAATTAGCATAATTTTAACTGGTACCTTCGACCACTCCATGGGCGTACTCAAGATTAATTGAAAAATTACTTTGAATAATTGTAAAAAATAAATGGATTATTTCAGCGTTATAAAGTGTTATGTGTATGTAAACAAAAGTGACCTCTTTTATCACACACTATATTAGAACTGACTGGCCTACATTAAAAAGGGTTTTAAAAAATTCACATTTTTTTTAATTTTTAAAAACTACAAAAGAGAAAAAGAGTTTTAAAACCGTCTAAGGTATGTTAAATAGATGAATAAAAATATTAATATAAAACTTACAGCTACTTGTTACAAATCCAAATCAGATTCAGAAGATGAACTTTCAGAACCAAGATTTATAATAACTGGCTCGATCATTTTATCAGTAATATTGTCCAGCTTCCACATTTTTTCCTCTTCTTTAATAGTGTGATTTACTGCCTTTTCCCAGTTTTCAGGTTTTACATTATTTACGGCCTCCAAAAACAACTGTTTAACATCATGAATTTTAAAAGTGGTATTTTTTCTTGAAACTTCACTCTTTATCTGTGCCCATACCAGTTCAATCGGGTTTAATTCACAATGATATGGTGGGGATCTAAGTACTGTCATTCCACGATTTTTGGCAATTTCATCAATTTCGTATTTTTTAAATTTTTCTTTATGAAGGGCACACAACGAATAAAGTTGCTTTCTTATAGATCCGGGATGGTACGTAATATTTTTTGAACTCAGCCAATTCTGCAAGTCTTTTTTTAACCACTTGGTTGTGAGCAGTCCTTCTATAAGTCTGGAGTGATAACTTGCATTATCCATTACTATTACATAGTTCTTAGGAAGAAGATCTATCATTTGTTCGAACCATTCTTGAAAGACATCAGCGTTCATGTCTTCATGGTAGTCACCGGTACGAGTTGATTCAAAAGTTAATAAACCACCTTCAACAAAACCGTCTGAACTGCCAATGTGTACTATTATCAGCCTGCGTCCCTTTCCTGGTGGTGGGTTTAAACCAGTAGATAAGTTATTTACAAAAGCGTGCCTTTGACTTGTAACAGTTTCATCCTGCCAAAATTTATTTGGTGTATGACCCTCGTTGATCCATGTTTCATCAAGATAAAATATTTTTCTTTTTTGGTTTCTCATTTCCTTTATGGTTCTTAGAAAATGTCTTCTCCATATGACAATATCGCTTCTTTCTAATAAAATAGACTTTCTGGGATTTTTTTTCCAGCGGAAGCCTATTTCTTTTAAAAGTTTCCATAATGTACTTCGACTAAGAATTCATGCACTTTCTGTCGAAGTCCTTCTTTAAAATGATATTCTATTTGAAATTTTGGTTTCCCTGGAGCATTACGTGGCATTTGAAAACTACCACATTTCTCTTCTTTAATAACTCTGTAAATCGTAGAGTTCCCAACACCAAGTGTACTGCTAACTCAACGGTCTCATCAACACTTTCACATAAACGTTTGTCTGTAAATGATTTAAAACAATTAAATATTAATGTTTTTTCATTAACTGTTAAAGGACCAATTTTTCGGCGTTTACACGGCACTTCCAAATTTTCCATAACACTAGTATACACAATAAACTGCACCTTGCAACTGAAGTACCTACTTTTACGGAACTGTTAAGATTTTTGAACGCCACTTGGACCTTCCTACAAAATGGAAAAACCCACTATCACATTTTCTGTGGAATAAGTTTAGAAGGTAATTATCTAGTCAATTACTGTCGTAGATTCCTGGAATTAAAGAATTAAATGTTTGATTGTTGAAACCCTTACTTCGTGGAATGCACTCATTTCAGATAAAATAAAACGTTTTATTTTATCTAAAGAATTAAACTTTATTTTGCAAATAGGTAGGTACTTATTAAACTTTTATTGGTCATATATAACCAATAAAATAAACATCTTACATTTCTTGCAAATTCATTAGTACCTGTTAACCTCCATCACTCCGACACTGGCAACCTTATTTAGGGATTAGTAACCCTCACAACTATTGTATTCTATTCTGCTCCAGGCGATTTTGGAATTCTCATACAACATTTTGTATGACCTCGAGGGTTATTTTGTTAATTTCTTCCATTATCCTAACTTTTATATCAGCAATATTGCCTGGTCTACTAAAATATACTTTGGAAAAAATCAGGTATTTTCGTATCTGTTCTGCTAAACATTGAGGAAAAAACTTTGAAGATAATAAAATATTAGTCAAAAAGCCAAATAAACAATTGATATGAATCTACTAGACTGCTGTCATTTTGGTATTTAAGATTACTAGAAGACGTGAATTATAGCTCATTTGTCCGAGACTAAAAGAATAGACATTTTAACTATGATTGGTTGTGGTAATAAAACAAGAGCTCAAAAGGAGGTTTGTGAAATGTTCATAATGAATACCCTGGTCAACAAATTTCGTAGTCTACAGTTAGCACAATTGCAAAGAACTTTCGAAGCATCGGAAGAAGACGAATTTCATGGCTGAAGAACCTGAGAGAATGGTTTGGATGCAGCTCAAAACAACTATTTAGAGCTACTGCCTCAAAAATTAAGATAGCTATGATGATTGCCAACCTCCGTAGCGGAGATGGCACCTGAAGAAGAAGAAAGAACTTTCGTTATATTGGACATGTAAAACATATTGAAAAACCAGGTAGAAATAATAAATTTATTAATGAAAAAAAGTTAGATGTACTTCTAGAGATTGAGGAAAATCCGCATAAGACAACTCGATAACTTGCCGCCATCAATGATGTAAGTAAATCATCTATTTTGATAGTTTTACATAAAGAAAAATACCACCCTTACAGAGTTTAGTTGGTTCATGAGTTAAATGAAGATGATCCTGATAGAAGGCAAGAATTCTGTGAAATGATGATGGACAGAATGAACGCAGATTTGTAGTTCATAAACAAAATAGTTTTTTTTATTAAGCGACGTTTCATTTAAACGGAACGGTTAACAAACAGAACTGTAGATATTTAAGCAGAGAAAATCCTCACTGAGTGTGTTAGACTCACACGCAATATCCTTAAAAATTAACGATTGGGCTGGTATTCTTAACAATAAAATTATTGATCCTTATTTTTTTGAGGGCGCAGTTGATGATGAGGTTTATCTAGATTTTTTGATTAACTTTTTAGTGCCTACATTACGAAGACTTTTTCCTAATGTTAATCATCCAAATTAGATAGATGGACCTTTTTACTACAAACAAGGTGCAGCTCTACCGCATTTTGCACTTATAATTAGAAATTATTTATACGAGGTTTTTCCCAATAGGTGGATTGGAAGACGTTGAACAATCGAATGGCCGGCTAGATCCCCCGATTTGACTCCTTTCGATTACTTCTTATGGGGTTATTTAAAATCTAAAGTATAATTTACTAGACCAAACAGTATTGCTGATTGAAAAGTTGGGATAACTGAAGAAATTAACAAAATAACTCCCGCAGTCGTAGAAAATGTTGTACGAGAATTTCAAAATCGCCTCGGGTATTGTCAAAAAGTGAATAGTGGTCATTTTGAACATTTAATTTAATTGTAAAGTACATTGAAAAATACATTCTAAATATTATGTGACACTATTATATTCATTCAACCTAAAGTTTTGTGGTAAAGACATTATCAAAGTTTTACATTTTAAAAATCATTTTCTAGGTTATTATTGCACCAAACTGAAAAACTTAATATTACTGAACAGATGACTAAAATCCCTTTTTAACAAGGTGCGACACGACCCCCTTTACTATTTAAAATTTTCGAGAGGGTGCTTATAATTCAAAGGGGGTGCTGAAGGGGGATTTTATTTTCATACTGTAAATTGTCAATTTAAGAATAAAACTCGACCTGTTTCAGGTTTTTTTCCATAGTACTTAATAACGCTAAAAATGAATTTATTCCATACATATGGACCGCGTGGTATATTTCAGTATATAGAACTTCGAGTAGAGAATAAAACGGAAGTCTGATTTATTGTCACTGAAAATTGTACAATTTTATGGCAAAACTAACAAAAAGCCAAAAAAAAACAATAACAAGTAAAAATTTACTAAAACTAAAATTACATAGATCGTCAATATCACAAAATAAAAGATAAACTCTTTCACTGAATAATATGGTCATTCAGATAGATAGGCTTTTGTCAGTTTACGGAACTTAAGGAATACAGTATAGATTTCTCTACCAACCCAGTGGACAGAATGGGTAAATACACATCAAAGGTCAAATTTCTGGTAGAGTACTCATGATTAGGTCTTGGTGGAAAAACATGTTGGTATTAATGAATTAAGCAAACCGTTTCTAAAATATATAAAGAGGGAAGAGTTAAAATCCCGTGATTTTTGAAGTAGCTTCTGCAATGTGTTATTCTACTGAGCCCAAAAAGATACCGTATTGCTCTTTCTTGTATTAAAAATAAAATCAGATTGGGCAGTTGTACTAGAACCCCAAAAAAGGAAGGCCATATCCAAGATGAGACCCGAACAAAGAAAATATATTATTTTGGAAGATGCTAAATTGATTTCCTTCGAAACATATCTTATTGCCTAGCAAGCTGAGACTAGTTTCTTACTTAAAAAGTCGATATGAAGGGACTATTTAAGGTTGCTGTCTATAGAAATAACAAGAAATTTTACAGGATCAACGATACTGATCTGGCTATTATTAAGAAGCGAGACTTGAAGAGCTCCTTTATAGCATAATGCTACTGTCTTATCCACGTTAAAAGAGAGTAAATTTGAGTCGGATCAGGTTTTTATTCTAAGTAGATCAGAACTTATAGTTGCATGAAGAGTAGCAATATTAGCGTTTCTCCAGGTAATACTGGTATTAATCATCAGCAAAAAGAAAAATTTTTCCATCGAAAGTTATTAATGTCATTTATAAAGATAAGGAAAAGTGGAGGACCCAATGCTGAACCTTGTGATACTCCACGTACAATGCGTTTCTGACTAGAGTCAGTATCATTTGCTCTAACTAGTTGTTTCCTGTTCCTCAAGTAAGATTGGAACCAATCCAAAAAAATACTAATAATTCCGAAGAAATTTAGTTCTTTTATCAAATGTGATTTACACAATCAAAAGCTTTGTCACAGTCACAAAAAACAGTGGCAGTGTAAAGAATTTTGTTTAGTGCTTGATAGACCTCATGCAGTACAGAAAACATAGCATCACTGGTATGTTTATTAGATAATAAACCGAACTGACTTTGTGATAAAATGTTGTTTTTAACGAGAACGGGATTTTATAGGTCTCTCAATAATTTCCAATAGACCAGGATATCCAACACATTTTTCGGGAGGTTTAAGATTTGCTTTTGATACTACTGATTGTTTGGATCAGTTCAGATTTATCAACTGGTCTTATAAAGAATGAATTCGAGAAGATTCCTTTTTTGAATAGGAAAGATAGGAAGTAGGATCTTGTTGTGACAAAATAGTTCATGTTATATTATTTTTACTCACACTAACGAAGTATTCATTTAGATTTTCAGGGTTCACTTAATCTAGTTCTTGATCTTACTTCTCTTCTGTTTCTTTTTCTATTGCCTCTATATAAATTAGCTCTCCAGGCCTAGAAGACTTGTGGATTGGTTTATTTTTTTCCCATTTTTTTTTCTGTTTGCTCGTCTATGTCTTTTTTAACATCCTTGTCCCATCTGTTTTTCTCTTCCTATATTTCTCCAGTTAGTATTCTTTTAGGCGCAGAAGTAATTAACAATATCAGATACGCTGACGATACAGCCGTGATTGCATAGATATTTAAACTTCATTACTTGTTCTATTATCTGACCTTCCAGCTCCATTTACATCTTAGGAGATTTGCTGTTGTAACCATGCATTTTGTCTTTTTTTGGGAAATTAACAGCATACGTTTTAAATCGCCTTCACTTTGAGAGAGTAGTATTGCGTCTTCTGCATAGCAGATTATTTTAAGTTGTTTTTCTCCCATTTGGTATCATTTTTTAGTTCTTACTTTTTTTAATTATTTCATCCATAATCAGGTTGAACAATAGAGGACTCCGGAAACCACCCTGTCTTATCCCATTGCCAGCTTCAATAGAGTCAATTAGTTCTTCTTCTACTTTTACTTTTATTGTGTTGTTTTGGTAGATATTTTCGATCGTTTTGATTGTTCCTAGATGTATCTCTCTTGTATGCAATAAGTGGATAACGTCGTTTAATTTGACCCGGTCAAATGCCTTCTTAAGGCCCACAATACATAGATATGCCGGTTTGTTGTATTCTAATGATTTCTCTTGCACTTGCCTCATTATAAATATAGCGTCGGTGCATGATTTTCTCGACATAAAACCTTGTTGTTCTTCTGCTAGTGTTATAATTTCATTCAGTTTATTTGTTATCACTTTGATTGCTAATTTTTGTGTTGTGTTTAATAAATTAATTTCTCTATAATTTTCAGGGTCCAATTTGTCTCCTTTTTTGAAGAGAGGTATTAGGATTCTTGAGGAATTCTGTTTTGTTCTATCATTTTTTTAATAAGTTTTAATAGTTGTTTGGTCAGATCTGGTCCTTCGTACTTTAGGAATGTGTTCGCTGTTCTGTCATCTCCTGGTAATTATCTATTTTTTTAAATTTCTGAATGTAGTCGAATCAGTCGGTGACTTTCTGTAATAGGAGTGATGCTTAAAGATGTTGTCTGACCTATTTACATAGATTTTGTCTTTTAAATAACCCCATAAGCAAATATCTAAGGTGATTAGATCTGGAAAACGAGGTGGCCATTCAATAAACAATGAACATTGGAAATTGAAACATCAAAATTAAACGTAATATAAACTGAAATTTTTGTTAATTTCCATTAAATATAGCAAATAATATTAAAATTCGACAAGAAAATATCTTCCGGACAACAGTAAACCGTTTTTACCTATCCATCGATTTGGAAATATTTTTTAAAGAATAAAAACCATCACAACTGATAGATATTCCAGAAAATTACCACAACTGATCAAAAATATTTTGAAAAAAGTATATTTAGATTCACTATAACAAAAACCTTGGGCAATTTCACGTAATTTTTCACTAAATATTTATCAAAACACTATTTTTCTCGCTAATGTTGACTGAAGATTAGCTTCCTTAATGTCAATATGTCAAAGCAGTTAGGACGATCTAAGCCTACGTGTTAGCTCAACTTTTCTTACAAAACATTGCATTGACCCAGTTTATTTATACTTTTTATTGCTGTTTTTATTTTTAAAATCTAAAAATATTTTTTCACAGGAAACTTAGAAATAAAAATGACTGATAAGCTAAATATTGAACATTTATATTGATTTTTTATTTTTTTTTATTTAAACAAATATACCCGCATCAACCACTAAGGGTTATTGGCGGGGGGACATACACAAACATAGTAAGATACATATTTTTACATAAAAAATATTTTTTACAATCTGGTGTATAGTTAGTCATTTTAAGATAACTTAATAATAGACTGTAAATTTGACGTTAGTATACTTTTTAAAGCACTAAGGGCACACGCGATTCTTTCGTTCTGGTACACTGGACACTCAACAATTTATGTTTCACTGACAACTGACTGTTGCACTTGGTACACATCGGAGCAGCCTCCTGGTTGAAGATATGCTTGTGTGTAAGGAAAGTATGTCCTATTCGGAGTCGGTTGATGATGACTTGGTCTTTTCTATTATTTGGTAAGATGAGTTTGGTTCCTACTTGACTTGACATTCTTTGAGTTTGTTAGCAGGTGTCCCAAGTAGTTGCTACGCTCTGTACATGTGGGCTTGATATTTACTTGTGATCAGTCCAAGTCATTTGATTTATGATAGCAATACTTGGGTCGGTGGTTGCATTGCTTGCCAGAGAGTCCACTTCCTCATTACCACTTATTTCCATATGGGAAAGTACCCAGATAAAGGAAATATCTTTTTGTTGAGTCTGTAGATAACTCTTCTTTGATCTTGAGAAGTATGGCATGATTTGTATTATAGCTGTTTTATTCCAAGTAATGCGCTCATTAAATCGTGATGATAACAAATTTACTTTCATTCATAGAACCACATTTTTTCATGACCGGTGAATTGCCGTAAGTTCTCCGGTATATATACAACAATTTGTTAGGATTCGTATGGTAGACTTGACGTTTTCGTAGATGTAGGCTGCAACATGTCCTTCATGACATTTGTAAGCATTAGTGAAGATTTGATGAGTTGTTGGGTATTTGGATATTACATTGTTATAAGCCAATACGCTTTATTCGTTCAGGAAATGGTAATTTTTTTATTGCAATGTTTCTGTATAGTAATGTAACAAAGTATTGTTGAGTAGGTTACGTTGCTGTTGTTTGCTGAAATTCTGGCAACGTAATTTAGTGATAGGAGTTGCGTTCGTTGGCTTAAGGACAGTTCATTGGCCAGAGCTTGTAAGTTACTTACTGGACTATTCTTGTGGCACCTCAAAACTAATCTCAAGCACATATTTTGAATTTAGTCAAGTTTTTTTTAAAGATGTTTTGTTAGCAGAATCGTAGCATAAATAGCCGTAAATTTGTTTGAGATTTTATTTAGTAAAAAGACACAGTCCGACAAAAAAAAATGGTTTAAAACTTAATAGCAATAGCTGATTTTTATCGAATTTTATATGCTGAAATGAAACATGGTCTTAGTTTTTTTGTATCACATCACCCATAGTTTTTGAGCAACTTGATTTTTGTTATATAGTATAACCTTTCAGTAGATACAGTTTAATTTTTTGTATCACTAGTTGCACACGGTCTACTACACCGCTCATAAAAATAGTCCTCTGGATGCATTTTGTTTAACCCTTAACTACCCTGGCCAAAAATAGTAACATTTGTACCATGGCAGGGTCAAATTTGACCCCCCATTGTTTTTTGTATCAAAAAATATTCTTTTTTTTAACTTGTTTTATTTTAAATTATTTTGTTTACAGCTACTTTTACATGTATATAAAAATAAACGAATTTGGTTAATTAGATATAACTTTATTTAAAAAAAAAACTTTGTTTTCAGTAAAATTAACATAGCTATGCACTTTCTCGAATTATAAGAAAAGTAATAACAATGTGCAGTTTTTTTATATCCAATGGTGAAATCTAGGTACCATAGCTCCTACCTAAAATAAAAATCGATTTAGATATCGTATCTCAAAAATGACAAGCATGATTTTACCTTAATTTTCAACACAGCTTATGCATAACGTCTGTATGCGGGAATGATTTTTGCAAATAAAATCTCGACATTTATCGCACGATGAGCTTTCTTTCTTTTGGTTTTTGGAATATGGACATATTTTACACCTTCCCCTCTTTTTTCGTCGTTGTGGCTCTGGATTTGCGGCAGGCATTGGTTCCTGAAGTCCGGAATCTTTAAAAATGGCACTAAGAATTTCTCTCGGTAAACAAGTTTGCTGAGCTCTACGAGTTAAATGGGCCTTAATAAGTTCTTGAACTAAAGTGGTTAGAAACAATCTTCTTTCCATTATTTGATTTTGCTGAACTCCATTAAAAATTACGTTAGCATTTAATCCTGCAATGTCCAAAACGCGAAACCATATTACTTGAGGCCATCTACGAGTTCTTCTGCCAGTTTTATAGCATGCACATTTCTTATCCAATGAATCCACCCCACCTTTTGTCTCGTTGTAAAAATTTATAATCTCTGGCTTTCCATTAACCATTGTATTGGAATGATGCATAGTTGACACTAACAACACTGCACGATTTTTCTTAGGAACGAAAGATACAAGGCTCTCGCTTCCTGTAAAACCAAATAAGGCAGAATTAGGTGGCCTGTTTTTTTGGGGTTGACATTCAGCAGGAACCTCTATTTTATTTCTTTTTAGAGTTCCGACATATGAAATTTTATGGCTTCTCAGTTCTTTTATGAGCGCAATGGACGAAAACCAATTATCTGCTGTTATGTTTTTATTTGTACCAGAAATTGGTGGAATAAGTGTCAAAACATCTAGAGTGGAGATGGATAACTTTTTTGGATTTGCTCTGCGTGTATCTTTTCCAGTAGGTATATATAAAACCATTTAGCAAATAATGTGTCTTAGAGTCTACTAAACACTGCATTTTCAGACCGTATTTGTCTGGCTTATTTTTGAGATACATCCTGAATTGGCACCTTCCTCTAAATGCAATAAGCATTTCATCTATTGTGAGATATATACTACAGCTATAATTGGACTGGCAATTAATTATAAACATATTAAAAATATTGGATATAGCTGCCAGTTTATCTCCGTGCGCAATACGTTCATGTCTAGTAGCTGGGTCGTCAAAACAAAGGCTTCCAAGTAAAAAATAAAATCGGTTTAGTGACATGGTTGCTCGAAATATATCACTGCCAGTACCATTCGTATCAAATAAAGACCTTAAATCTTCATTATTGGATTTAAATACCCCAGCTAAATATAATAAGCCTAAGAAGGCCTTTAATTTAATTATGTCAAGATGATTGGTATATTGACACGATAAATTGTGTAAATTATATTTAGAAGCCATATTAGTTATTCGTTCATTGGTTTTCTCAAGAATTTCTTGCAATATATCGTGGCTAATAATACAATCCCAAGCATCAACTGGTTTCTCTGGCATACTAGCTCGAGCTTTTCCAATAGCACCAGGTAAATGACTAATTAAATTATGCTTACGTGTACGAGAAAAGGTGGGAGAAGTTTTAGACCACTTGTACCTATTTTTGCCATAAAACACATCCCTTGAGTCAGCTATATCACTTTCTTCACCCGAATATTCACTACCAGTTTCGGAATTATTAATTTGCCAATTTTTTTCGTCATCATCGTCCCATTCCTCTTCACTGTCTGTTTCGTGATCACTGTGTTCACTAGCCTGGTCCAAAAACCCACTGTCACTATCTAGTCCATTGTCCATAATTTTTTGTCCCTCCTCTTAAAGTTCTTTCTGTGTCAGAGGCCCTGCTGATACCCCGCCATTTCAAATTACTCGTTAATTGCACTAGAAACACTTATACCATAAGCGGGTCAAAATTGATCCTATGCGTGCCTAACTGTGCAGTAGTAACAGATAAACTAACGAAATTTTCGTAGATCGATAAATCACCTACCGGTCGAAGATTAGCAGAAAGCGCGCAATGCTCAATCTATGTTTCGGTAGCGAAACTTGGCATTAAAAAGGGGGTCAATTTTGACCCCGCCATGGTACTTAAGGGTTAAATTTCAACACAAAAAATCTATTGTTTGTAGTTTTTTTTTAACATTGTTTATTATTATTGATATATTTTGTTTATTTGAAATGTTTATTTACATAGTAACAAAAAATAGTCCACAATTTTTGTAATAGTTTGATTTATTCTCCTTTTTGCTAAACAAATTACAATTAATTTAAAATTAGAGCATAACATATCAGTCTTCAAGAACTATCTTAAACAAAAATAAAACATTTACTTCACTTATCATAATAAAATGTAAGAGATGGCAAAAAACATAATAAAATTAAGCCGGAATATTGTTACAGTCATTGCAAATTGGTTTTATATGTTCCAAACAAATATACGAACAAAATCGAACAAAAATATTTCGTTTTTCGATGCTTTTTAAATGCAGTTACCACATCTCCCAATTACACCCGAAGCTCTTTGAACAGGCACGACATCTTTATCCAAATGACAGATCTCCTTTAGTCGAATCCTTATTGTCTTGGATATATGGACATTTTGGCTTCGATTCTTCTTAAGGCTAAATGCTACAGTTGTCAAAACTTCTCGTCGGGTCTTTGTGGAATTTGGAATGTTACAATTGTAAATAACAAAGGAATTTATTGCTGTAGCATTTAAGAGCTGTACAAGACAACCATAGGCCATATTCTACTACAACGTGCGCATAATTTATCTACGGTACAGGATCAACGTCGTTCCCATCGTGCATAGTGGTATATAACAGAACGTTTTTGTTTTTTTTGTTTTTATGACACTAATTGACATCTTGAACCAAACCCAAATTTACTAGAGCCAATAGGTAGTCCTTGATTGTTAGAGAAACATGCAGGAATTTCTCTTCTATTTAATTTTATTGTTCCCAAGAGAGTTACACCATTTTCTTGGTTTATAATCAGATCAACGCTGGTCTACCACGTCTAGCACGATTTGGGGAAGTGTTGTAATAAAAATTGAACCATTTTGGCGTTTTTGCATTATTTATAATAGTAAATTTTAAATTATTATTTGATCTATTTGTTTATAATACTGTAATTATTGAACGTTTATTTTTGTTGTTCCAGGTGCTCATTTACGTCAGAGGTCTCTTGATCCAGAACGCCGAAGACAGTCAATTGGACCTATACCGAATATCCACAGAGCATCAGACGCTTTCTTAGATCCACATCATGCGGCCATATTATTCAGGGATTCCCGAGGGGTAAGTTTTTTTTTGAATTGTGAATAGCAGAAATTTTTGTGAGGGATTTTTCATTCTACACAACTGTTAATATTTTAGTTACATAATTCACGTTGTTTCACTTATATCTGATATAGTACCTCTAAAAATATGACGAAAGTATGAGAGAGAAAATATTACAATATTCAGATTAATTTTGAAAGTGAAGATAAAAGGCAAAATGACTGAGGGGCGGAAAGGACATCATGGCTAAATAATGTGACAGTGGGCTGAAATTGCATTTATTCATAACAGCTGACAACCAAGTTATGAGAACCAACGTTCAACAAAGAAGAAACACCAACAGAAGAAAAATGGTGATCGATAAGTAAATCGTTTTAAAAATCGCTCTGATGAAGCTTATGTGGGTTTTGCTGCCCATTTTTATTGACTACACTCAGTCTAGAATTTTGGTATCCTGTATAAGTTTGTATAGGTCTTTGCTTGGTGTGCCCTAAATATAACGGAGTCTCCTCTTGGTTTTACATATAGTTTTTGTCTTTTGCGGATCAGCGCGTCTCAATTGCATAATAATACATGTTTGAAAGTTTCTGGTTTCTTATCGCAAGGTCTACAGTTAAGGTCTCTATTTTAAATTCCTATTTTAATCAGGAATTCTCTTACTGGAGCGTGCCATGTCAATTCCTGTGCTATTTTTGTACATGGTCCACCAATGAAAATTTTCCCATTTGTTTTTTTTTATGATTATCAATATCGTTTTATCACTTTCTGGGGTTCCAGTCTTCTACGACCCTTCGGATTGCAGCCTTTTGTTACTCCCAGCGTCATATCTAGTCCGATTGCTTCGTTCGATCCTCTTTTAGCAAGTTCTTGCTTCCGTCAATCTCCGCTGTTGCTTCCTCTTGAATTTTTGGAGTATATTCTTGTTCCCACCTCCTCTCCAGTTTTGGATCCCATACATGGAATAGACACTCTGTATGAATTCTTAAAATTCTTCTCTTGCCATATGATCCGATTCCACATTAAAGAAGTCTTTGGATGATGCAAGATTGTGAGTCTGTAGGCTCTCAATCTTGTATCATTACATGGATATGCCGATGATTATCAAATCATCGGCATATCCAATTGTTTTATGACTATTTCCCTTTAAACTTTCAAACAGTCCAGCCGTCATCAGATTTCACAGCAGGGGGGCAGAACTCCCTTGCTAGCAGCCGATGACGACCAGGGCCAGCGTGGTCTCTCTCAGGATGGTAGTATTTACAACTCTATTCCTAAGCATATATTCTATCCAGTTCAAACAAATATCCTCGATTCCTTTACGTTAGGCATTGGTTTATATTTTCGAAGTATTGTCCTCTATGTCCAAAGAGTCTCCCAGCATCAACTCTTTATTTTTAATTGTTTTCTTCACTTTTTTTCTATGGAGTGCTATCTCGGTCCTCTACTCTATAGGCATGTTGTTCTTGATGTATTGAGCTGTGCATCAAGATTTCATCCCTAATATACCCGTCGAGCAGTTTCTCTGTCTTTTGTGGGCTTATTGATCTTAGATACGTTGTCACTTTAATTTGTCTCCATGATTTAGGTATGCTCAGAAGAGTATATTGCATTTTCTGCAGTAAACCGGCCCCTTTTGTAACAACACTGGATAAATACCATCCATTCCTGGTGATTTATACTGTTCGTATGAGTTTATTGAGTTTAAGGCTCTCTGCAAAATCTGGGATGTAAATGTTGATACACACTTGTGCTTCGTTGACTACGAAAAAGCTTTTGATAAAGTAAGACATGAAAAACTAATATCAATACTTATGAACAAGCGCATTGACAGTAAAATCATAATTATAGTGCAAACATTATATTGGAGCCAAATTGCCATAGTTCAAATTGATGGGCAATACTCAGAAGAAATGAGGATATGTAGAGGAGTTAGACAGGGATGTGTTTTATCGCCACTTTTGTTTAACTTATATTCTGAAGAAATTTTCCAAAACACGCTCAATAATATCAAAGCGGGAGTCACCGTTAACGGAAAATTAATTAACAACTTCATAGCAACGATTATAGAGGATCTACAACATCTTATCGAAAGCTTGAGTATGAATAGTGCTGAGATGGGAATTACTATAAACTCTAAAAAAACGAAGTACATGCTAATTACAAAAGGACCACAAACTATACATCACCTATTGACAATCAATGGTAACTTGATAGAACAAGTAGAAAAATATCAGTACTTGGGAACTTTGATCAATGAAATCAATGATCATACTGTAGAAATAAACAGGCGAATAGAGATTGTCAGATCAGCATTTATACGAATGAAGCCACTCCTACCGTGCAAAAATATAAATTTGGAGATCAGACTACGTACCATTCGCTGTTATATATTTTCAATATTATTATGTGGAGCTGAGACTTGGACATTAAAAAATGCAATTTAAAAAGAATCGAGGCTTTCGAACACTGGTTATATCGCAGAGTATTAAAAATATCATTGACTGATAGAATTACAAATGAAGAAGTACTGGAGAGGATTGGTAAAGAAACAGAACTAATCACCACTATACAAACTAGAAAGCTGGAATACCTAGGACACGTGATGAGGGAACCAAAATATGAAATTTTGAGACTTATAATACAGGGAAAGATTCAATGAAGAAGATCTGTTAGCCGAAGGCAGAACTCACGGTTAAAGAATCTACGTGATTGGTATCAATGCAGATCGATTGATTTGTTTAGAGCAGCAAGTTCTGAAATAAAAATAGCCATTATGATTGCCAACCTCCGTAGGGAGACGGCACAAGAAGAAGAAGAAGAAGCAAAACCTGGTTACCTGGTGATTCCATCAATTGGTGATTCAACTATTTGTGATCCAAGGACGTGCACCCTGAAAGCTTTCTGTATTTGTATATTCGCCCTTCTCATTTAGGAGTGAGTTAATTGTTTGTGTTTCTCTCTTTGAAAGCACCCTTAGGAAGTCTAGCACATACATGAATGCTTTCAATTTCCTGAAGTACTTCCGTGGTATTCGTATTCCGCCCGTGTGTTTTTATATTTTTTCCACTCTCCGTCTTTCAGTTTCGCAATCGTATATAAACATTATTAAAATGTTAACAGATGTTGTTGCTAGATATGATTCCTTCCGTATAGTTAGCCAAGATTTCGCTTACAAAAACCAAGACACTATCGAACAATCAAACGGTTGTTGATACAATGTTGCAAATTAATAGAGTGGTGATTTATGCTATGTTTTGAACAAAAAACCATAGATAAATGAGTGGCTTTCGTTAAATTTGCAGATCGCTTGGGCAATTATCGCCCCAAGTAGCGTCAACTTGTAAAAAACAGCTCTTGAACCAACCGAGTTCTATTTGCCAAACTACACAGTGTGTGTTTGAGTTACGGGGTAGCACTTGCTACCTCGCCAATACTTTTGTTCCTGTAATTCGAAGAAGATGTCGTTTCCGGTACCTGGTTTTACCGTTCTATTGGGGTAATGTACAACCTGTACTTCTTCTTCTTAGAGTGCCATATCCCTACGGAACGTCGGCGACTACCATGCTTATAATATTGTTATACTGATCTCGGTCTTGCGCTACGTGTAGCAATTGGTCCGCTGTCAAACCTGTCCACTGCCGCAAATTCCTCAACCAAGAGAGTTTCTTCCGTCCTATCCATTTTTTCCTTCGATTTTACCGTTGAGAATTAGCCGAAGGAACTCATATCTTGGTCCTCTGATTATATGTCCAAGATATTCTAGTTTACGAATTTTAATAATATTTAATAGAGTTCGTTGATGTCCCATTATTCGAAGAACTTCTTCGTTTCTGGTTCTGCTAGTCCATGGAATTTTTAGTATCCTTCGATACAACCGCATCTCAAACGCCATGATTTTATTTATGATATCGGCATTTAAAGTCCAAGTTTCACATCCATACAAAAGTACAGACCACACATAACATCTTGTGAACTTTGACGGATTTCCAAATTTAATGAGTTATTGGATAATAGAGGCTTGAATTTCTGAAATGAGTTTCTAGCCTGTTCAATTCTACATCGAATTTCGAAGGATGGATCTAGATTTTGGGTAATCCAACATCCAAGGTATTTGAATCTCTGAACTCTCTGCAGCGGTTGTTGGTTTAATATCAGTTGGGTTGCGCCGATATCCACTTTACTGGTCACCATGTATTTAGTTTTATCGATATTTATCGACAGTCCCCAATTTGTGCATTCCATGTCAACTCTATTGATTAGCTCCTGCAGATCGTCGATGTTTTCAGCTAGAATCACAGTATCGTCGGCGTACCGTATATTGTTAATTATTTCTCCTCCTATGATAATTCCTTTTTGATCTTTTAAAGCTTCCCTAAATAGATTCTCAGAATACACGTTAAAGAGGGTGGGAGATAGTATACAGCCTTGTCTTGCGCCTCGTTCAATACTGATTGGCTTTGATTCTCTGTTGTTGGTATTAATAATAGCTGTTTGGTTCCAGTAAAGTTTGGCAATAAGTTTGATGTCTTTCTCATCTAGTTGGATGCTCTGCAAGGCGGTAATTAGTCTGGTATGCTGAACGCGATCAAATGCCTTTTCAAAATCAATGAAGCACATATATACGGGTTTTCTATTTTTATTTTTCCCTCCGGAGATTCTTAGCACCCCTGTCCCATTAAAGGGACGCCGGAGACTCAGGGCCGTAATATGATTTGTATTTGTCATTAAGCTTTTCTTGGGAGATTTAGTGCAGTAGTTTCCCATTGCTTTCTGCACCGCAGTATCACAGCCAGTTAAATCATTATGGGATTGCCGCCTGTGGGTGTCTGTCGTCAAACCTGCTAGATGTCGTTCTAACAGCCTTGATTCAGTAATGGCATCACTGCTACCTAATGCCATGCCCTCAGTTGATCCGCGGGTACTTATTTGGCTAAGCCTTATTGTACCTGCCCTGCATATCTGCAGGAACATTCCCTATCAGCCATTGGGACGCGCCGTTTCGGAGTTGAGGATATCCCCCGCCCAGTCTGTCTTACACAAAGTATTGAGAGGCTCCTACTCAATTCAAAGTCCCTCCGTAGTCTGAACCCGTACTATTTGTTGCCAAAATTACATTGCTGCTATATCAAGTGCTGTTTACGTGTATATATGTATAACATTGTTTGGCTGTTTAATTAAACTTTATAATCTATAAACAGAAGTATTCTATTGCCTTGCGATTCTAGAATTTCCTGAGATATCATATTCTAACATACTCCTGTTATGATTTCATCCGTAGACAAGCGGTGTGTGATATATAGATATCCAAAGTTCGTACGCACAGCTGCTTTACAGTAATTCATTCACCTTTGGTTAATAATTCCGGATTAAATAGGTACTGGATTTTGTATGTTTGTCACGTGTCTTTTAATTTGTAGATATAAAGGGTTTCTTAGAACTAATTGTATATATGTATAGTCTTTAGTTTTATGTCATTTGCTTTAAGTTTATTTTTAGGCGTCTTGCTTATTTCTTTGTCTATCATAATACTCAAGGCGAAAGGAAGAAAGCAGCGGGTTCTAGATTGAACATGGACATTATACTCCCTTTCTGATGCCTCATATGTTATATACAGGGTGGTGAATCGTCAAACGGGCCATAGAAAGCTCAATGGGAAATTCTAAATGGTTGAATTCCTGCTTCCCTAATTATTTTAGACCAAAAGTCTATTGGAAACTATTTGTAGAGGACTCAAATATGTATCGAAAACAACTGTTAAAATTGTTCTACGATTTAAACTTATTCCAAAATATTGCTAAAATATAATACATTTTTCAGGCCACCCCTAAAAGTCCGGCCAGACGCCATGAAAAAATGTGTATTACGTATTGCGTTTTGTCATATTGATGTTTTTGATATTTGACAAAATTTAAATCAACATATTATATTTATCTATGATTTAAATGGCCAAAATTTTGTGATTTATTGGTTAAAAAAAATTAAGTTCATTAAAAAAATGTACTCAGTGGAGGAGAAAAAAGCAATAATAAAAATGTTTTATTCATGTTTTATTATAACATTTGTTATGGTTTTATGTTTCGAAATTATCATAAATTATTTTTAGGAATAAAGATCACAGTAACAGTATATTGGAATTCATTGAATTATTGTATAACTTAACATGGAATTAAATTTTAGTGTGTTAGAATATATTACGTTAAATAAAGATCCGTAGTGGCAGGAAACGGTTCGTGCTATTGCCTGTATACACAATTATGCGATTTTTCGTCAACTGAGTACATTTCATTATATTGATCGATTTGTAAACAATATAATTTATTGTTCACAAGTAATATTTGTTGTTCAGTAGTAGTAGTAGTATTTAGTAAAATTCATTATTTATAATTTAATCATAAAATAAAAAAAATTGACAATTCAAATTGTCAAGCATCTGACATAAATATGATAGAACACACACGTCCTAATATATATTCTTGCATTACGTGTGGCCTAACTTTTAGGGGTGGCCTGAAAAATGTATTATATTTTTACAAAATTTTGAAGTACATTTAGATTCGTAGAACGGTTTTAACATTTGTTTTTATAGTTTATTTTTATGAACGAGAGAGTAATTAGCATAATTTTAACTGGTACCTTCGACCACTCCATGGGCGTGCTCAAGATTAATTGAAAAATTACTTTGAATAATTGTAAAAAATAAATGAATTATTTCAGTGTTATAAAGTGTTATGTGTATGTAAACAAAAGTGACCTCTTTTATCACACACTATATTAGAACTGACTGGCCTACATTAAAAAGGGTTTTAAAAAATTCACATTTTTTTTAATTTTTAAAAATTACAAAAGAGAAAAAGAGTTTTTAAAACCGTCTAAGGTATGTTAAATAGATGAATAAAAATATTAATATAAAACTTACAGCTACTTGTTACAAATCCAAATCAGATTCAGAAGATGAACTTTCAGAACCAAGATTTATAATAACTGGCTCGATCATTTTATCAGTAATATTGTCCAGCTTCCACATTTTTTCCTCTTCTTTAATAGTGTGATTTACTGCCTTTTCCCAGTTTTCAGGTTTTACATTATTTACGGCCTCCAAAAACAACTGTTTAACATCATGAATTTTAAAAGTGGTATTTTTTCTTGAAACTTCACTCTTTATCTGTGCCCATACCAGTTCAATCGGGTTTAATTCACAATGATATGGTGGGGATCTAAGTACTGTCATTCCACGATTTTTGGCAATTTCATCAATTTCGTATTTTTTAAATTTTTCTTTATGAAGGGCACACAACGAATAAAGTTCCTTTCTTATAGATCCGGGATGGTACGTAATATTTTTTGAACTCAGCCAATTCTGCAAGTCTTTTTTTAACCACTTGGTTGTGGGCAGTCCTTCTATAAGTCTGGAGTGATAACTTGCATTATCCATTACTATTACACAGTTCTTAGGAAGAAGATCTATCATTTGTTCGAACCATTCTTGAAAGACATCAGCGTTCATGTCTTCATGGTAGTCACCGGTACGAGTTGATTCAAAAGTTAATAAACCACCTTCAACAAAACCGTCTGAACTGCCAATGTGTACTATTATCAGCCTGCGTCCCTTTCCTGATGGTGGGTTTAAACCAGTAGATAAGTTATTTACAAAAGCGTGCCTTTGACTTGTAACAGTTTCATCCTGCCAAAATTTATTTGGTGTATGACCCTCGTTGATCCATGTTTCATCAAGATAAAATATTTTTCTTTTTTGGTTTCTCATTTCCTTTATGGTTCTTAGAAAATGTCTTCTCCATATGACAATATCGCTTCTTTCTAATAAAATAGACTTTCTGGGATTCTTTTTCCAGCGGAAGCCTATTTCTTTTAAAAGTTTCCATAACGTACTTCGACTCATTTCTGGGTAATCCTTATCATCTCGAACTGAGACAAGAACTTTATCCAATGTTGGAAATTCTTGTCTAAAGAAGAATTCATGCACTTTCCGTCGAAGTCCTTCTTTAAAATGATATTCTATTTGAAATTTTGGTTTCCCTGGAGCATTACGTGGCATTTGAAAACTACCACATTTCTCTTCTTTAATAACTCTGTAAATCGTAGATTTCCCAACACCAAGTGTACTGCTAACTAACTCAACGGTCTCATCAACACTTTCACATAAACGTTTGTCTGTAAATGATTTAAAACAATTAAATATTAATGTTTTTTTCATTAACTGTTAAAGGACCAATTTTTCGGCGTTTACACGGCACTTCCAAATTTTCCATAACACTAGTATACACAATAAACTGCACCTTGCAACTGAAGTACCTACTTTTAGTGAACTGTTAAGAATTTTGAATACGCCACTTGGACCTTCCTACAAAATGGAAAAACCCACTATCACATTTTCTGTGGAATAAGTTTAGAAGGTAATTATCTAGTCAATTACTGTCGTAGATTCCTGGAATTAAAGAATTAAATGTTTGATTGTTGAAACCCTTACTTCGTGAAATGCACTCATTTCAGATAAAATAAAACGTTTTATTTTATCTAAAGAATTAAACTTTATTTTGCAAATAGGTAGGTACTTATTAAACTTTTATTGGTTATATATAACCAATAAAATAAACATCTTACATTTCTTGCAAATTCATTAGTACCTGTTAACCTCCATCACTCCGACACTGGCAACCTTATTTAGGGATTAGTAACCCTCACAACTATTGCATTCTATTCTGCTCCAATCTTTATACCTGGTGGTCATACTCAATTTAAAATTCCTTTCCTATATACTTCTGTAAACTTGTTGACAAATATCTGTTTTTCATTGAGTCACCCGTATCAACAGTTTAGGGATTTGCATACATAATTTATTGTTTTATTACTCTCTCATACATAAAAATACACTATAATTCAGATTTTAAGTCCTCTACAAGTAGTTTCCCATGACTTTTGGTGTAAAATAATTAGGGAAGCAGCAATTCAACAATTTAAAATTTCCCATTAAGTTTCCTATGGCCCGTTTGACGATTCACCACCCGGTAGATGACCATCGTATGTCCTGAAAGCAACACCCCGGTTACTATGGCTTTATTGAATAACTTCCTCAGCCTTTTATATCAGTTATTGTTTTATAATATGAAAATTTTTCATGTTACTTTTTTCCTATGCTTTACTATTACCTGAAGACTACAATGCGATCATTTTTACTGCGATTTGTCGATAATAGATTCAGTTTGAAGCCAAACTCCTCTCGACGTAAATACAATATTAAAACATTTTGCAATTAACTAAACGATCTGCAGGATATATCGTTTGAAAATCCCGTTCGTGTGTCGGTATTAATAATTCCACTAACAACTCTTTAAGAATTGTTAGTTAATGACAACTCATTGTCATTAAAAAATATTGGAAAGCACATCAACCCGCTCGTCGCGTGGTATGCGTCATACAAGAATAATCTTTTTTAATTATATACGATTTGGTTGCATATCATGTTTTAGAATGGTTTCGTGCATTTTGTTGTAATAGTTATCACGTAACTCTGGCAATAGTTGAACGTTTCAGTCATGTACAAGTTTATGTTAAAGAAGATGTTTGTATCTAATTTACATCGTTTGTTGCAGTTACCTGCCGTGGACCCCTTTCTTGATAAAGTTAATATCTCAGATTTGGGTAAGTACAAAAGAATTCATGGTTTATTTGTTATTATCTTGTATAGACACCTGTTCTATTCCGACAAGAACCGATGGTGACCGACATTTATATACAAATATTACACGTGATATACGTATTGTAAAACACAGAAATCATCTGTTTTAAACAGTAAATTTAATTAACTATAATTTTGATTGGTTGGTTTTACTCCAGCAAATTTTAATGTTACCTTAATATAAAAATAATGTTGATATATAGTGTATAGTTTGCAGTCAACTGCAACTGTTTTGTATCTTCTGAAACTAGCTCCCTCTGGATTATTTTTTAAATTTTAATATAAAATTTTAATTTAATATGACAGAAAAATATAACGGTAAGAACCTAGTAACCCATACGGCGTTAGATTGGATCTAGTGCGGATTTTGGACGCGCATCGCCCATCTTCTTCTTCTTGATGTGCCTATCCGTTACGCATCCGAATGTTGGCGATCATCATGGCAATCTTCTGTAACATCTTCTATCTCATCTGCAGCAGCGCGAAAAAAAGCTGCACAGATGTTGTATTGAACCAGATTCTGGGGTTCTTTAACCAAGATGTTCTTCTTCTTCCTGGACCTCCTTTTTCAAATATTTTTTCTTGCAGGATGGCTTGAAGGAGAGCATATCTGGATTCATTTCGCATAATATGTCCAAACAACTGTAACTTTCGAGATTTGATGGTGGTCAGTACCTCTCGGTTCTTATTCATTCTTCTGAGGACATCCTTATTTGTGACTCGGTCCGTCCACGGGATCTTAAGCATTCTCCGATATGGCCACATGTCAAATGCTTCCAGTTTTCGGCACATATCTTCGTTCACACCATAAAAAAAGGACAGAGAAGACGTAGCATCGCAGCATTCTTACTTTTGTATCAAGAGAGAGGTTGTGACTTTTGAAGAAGGCCCCTATCCTATTGAAGGTGAATCTAGCTTTTCCGATGCGTGCTCTAATCTCCTGGTGGTTGGTCCATTCTTCACTTATTATGGTGCTGAGGTAGTTATAGTGCGTCACTTTTTCTACAGGGATTGGTCGACGTAGAGTTGACCTTCTCTTATCCTTTTCTTGCTAATTATCACAAGCTTTGTCTTCTTAACGTTTATATTGAGTCCATATTGTTGACTGTAATACGTTATTTTGTTCATAAGAACTTGTAGGTCTTCTAAGTTGTTCGCAAATACTATTGTGTCATTTGCATATCTGTTGTCGTTTAGCCGGTAACCATTTAGTAGAATACCTTTTTCAGTTTCGTGCAAAGCTTCCATAAATATTCTTTCAGAGTACAGTTTGAAGATCAGAGGAGACAAAATACAGCCTTGCCTCACTCCACGCATGATTTTTACATAGTCAGTGTCTTCACCTTTAACTCTGAGATTTGCTGTCTGATTCCAGTAAATATTTCTAATTATTTTCAGGTCTTGGTTGTTAATTTCTGTTTCTTTTAGTATTTCCATCATCTTGACATGTTGTACTCGATTTCTCATAATCAACGAGACATGCGTATACGTCGCAGTTGACGTCTCTGCATCTCTGGAATAAGACTTGTACTGAGAACAAAGCCTCAAGCTTCTCTAGTACTAACAACATTTGTGAACCCGAACTGGTTGGGGGAAATTTGACAGGTTGTAGATTATGTTATGAATTATCTTTAGGGACAATTTTAGGAGGTGACTCATGAAGCTTCTTCCTCTTCTTCTTCTAATGGCGCTACAACCCTTTGTGAGTCTTGGCCTGCATGTTCATGGTTTTAAGATACTTCTCTACGTCATCTATCCATCTTTTACGGGGCCTTCCTCTTGTTCTGTTTCCTTGGGGCTTCTATCTCTGCACTACTTTTGCAGCTCAATTATCTGGAATTCTTTCTAGGTGACTAAGCCAGTTTAGTCTTTGTGACTTTCCAAATCCAACAATATCTGCTCTCTGCATTAGTTCATCCAGCTCGTGGTTCATTTTAATTCTCCACGCACCATCGCTGCATTGGGTTAGTACAAATATTTTCCTTAGTAGTTTGCGCTCAAATATTCTCAGTTGATTTTCATTATTACCGCTAAAATCTGTGCTTGTATTTATTGACTGATGTGTCATTTATTATTGAGCCTAAGTAGGGAGGCATATTTGTAGGTATGGTTTCTACCTTCAGATTCTCATGTTGATTTGATTTTGTGCACTCCATGCTTTTTGTTTTGCTTTCATTTATATATAGATCAAACGTAGCAGCTTTTCGTTTCAGTTCTATAACTTTTTCGCTTAATAACCCTTTTGTTGCGGCTTATTATGGCAAAATCATACGCATATCCGCATATTTGCATTGATCTTGTATTAATACAGCCATTTATGTCCGATTTTCTAACAACAGCTTCTAAAGTTAAGCCGACCACTCACGATACTGCGGTGTCGTTCGACAAAATCGTCGATGATATCAATTCTGCAGTACTGCATCATAGAAACCAGTTTCTCAGTGGTAAAATTGTAACGATTTTGTTGGATGCACGGTTACAGACGATCAAAAGGTTTGTCAATTAGTCGAACTCGATAAAATTGAACGACGTCGAAGTATCATGAGTGGCCGGCTTTGGATGTGTTACTAAGGCATCACCTTGTCTAACTCCATTTTCAATATCAAAGGCCTGCGTCATATCTCCATCTACTATCACCATAGCTTTGGAACCCTCCAGAGTCATTCGTACAAGTTTAACCAACTTATTGGGTATCCCTAACATAGATAGTTGCTTTAAACATTTTTTGTCGATCTAGTCCATCAATTGCCTGTTTGAAATTGATATGACAAGTTGTAAATAGGTATGTTATATTCAACACATTTTTCATGTATACCTCTAACATATGTATTTGGTCTATAGTTGATCTCTTTGGTCTGAAGCCACATTGGTATTCACAGATCATCTCCGAAAACGATTCCAGGCAGCTCTATATAATTCCTGATAATATCTTGTAGACGATACTTAAAACCGTTATGTCCCTATAATTTTTGCAGAGTCATTTGTCTCCCCCTTTGTACATATGAAGTATGATTCCCACTTTCCAATCTTCTGGGATGACTTCTAGTGTCCATATGCGGTCGATTAGTTTATGGATACGCCTCCATAGCGCATGTCCACCATTCTTTATCAGTTCTGCAGTTATTCCATCTGTGCCAGGTGCTTTGTTATTTTTTAGATGTTGTATGACGTTTGCCGTTTCTTCCAAAGGTGGTTGCTCAATTAGTTGTTCTGCTGTGTGATGGATTTCCTCATCTTCGTTTTGTTCTCTTTCTGGGTTTAACAGTTCTTGAAAATGCTCCTTCAACCTTTTCATTATTTCCTCTTTCTCGCTGATAATTGCCCCATTTTTGTCCTTGTAAACTGTTGATGTTGTCATGTATCCTTGGGTGTATTGCTTGGTTTCCTTGTAAAATTTTCTAGTCTCTCTTCTGTTGTTCATTATATATAAGACTCATGAGGCTTATAGTACGGTGATCTTCTCATTTTTTGGTTCCTGTTTTTTTTTTGGAATGTTGTTGAATATCTTTGCGATTATTGTTATTGATTCGTTGTCCATTAGTTTGAGTAGTTCTGCTTGTATATTATCACGGGCCTGTCGCTTTGTTATCCTTTAACTGTGTTTAACTTCCTGCGGAATAAACTTCCCATCGCATCGCCCTATCTCTCGTTAATACTAAAAATTTGCTATTGGCGGTTGTACTGAAAGTGTCGATATATAATTTTCAAAACAGTGTTTCAAAAGGTTTTCACAGTTTCAAAGTGTTTCACAGTTTCAAAACGTTGTTTTCAAACAAATATGCGGTGGTACTTGCAAACAATCACTCTTTTCAGCTCCAGTACTCAGCCAATCCGTTGCCTGACCAGGCACTCTCCACCATAGGGCTTTAGGCCCAGGAGAGCTCTTTCGGGACGTTGCTGTTGTAGCAAGTGCTACCTTACTTCACTTTGCTTTCACTTCTTTCCCGTTATGACTTGTAACCCGAGAATACACTCCTTTTGCTGGACGTATTAGTGTCTGTGACAAATACTATGTTTTTATTACTATCTACAATTCCTTTACCTACGAAAAAGTAGTAGATAATAGTTGATGCCGGCATTCTAATTGTAAGAATATATACTTACGTTTTACCTCGAATACAACTTGGAAAGACGATAATCTAGACTTACAATTGGAATAAATAAATGGAAGATAACTGGAAATGGAATTAAATTATGAAAATGGATTATTATAATATTAGATGGATGACCTAGTGTCAGACCCAACCTCGTCGGCTTGGACCACTCTATGTTGACGGACTTTAAAGCATCCTTGAGGACGAAAATAGCATTTTTTTACGAATGTTATATCCACGACAAAGTGACGAAAGACTATTTTTTGGAATTTTTATGGACTTGCTGGAAGCCAAAAAAGTGAATAAAGCTTTTGTTATAGTTTTTCTTTCGGCAATTACAAAAAGTACCTTTCAAAAGTGGAAAAGATTAATGAAAATGTCGTAGTATTCTAAAAATATAAAACTGCTTACAGAATCATATGAAACCTGTTTAAATAAATTTAAATACCTATATTTATGCTGTTAAATCATGAAAAAATCAAAATATTACAATAAAACATAATTTATGCAAATTGTCAACACAACTCATACATCTTCGTAATAATTGGAATTCTATATTCGTTCGCAGTCTTGCCACATTTATAATTTCTTTTTACGGAGTAGACACAATAAATTTATATTTGAAATAATAATATACGAGGATATATTGATATTAACTAGCCATTCATGACATGACGCCTGTCAAAATTTTAAGTTTTTAAAAAACGATTAGTTTGGTTTTTACATCCGTCAAAAGCAAGCTCATTTTGTGTTTTCGGAGAAATGGAAAACGTCGAGTATCGTTCGGTGATTAAGTTCTTCCACAAAAGGGTAAAACGAATACCCGAATACCGAATGAATATGATTAAGTTCCTCCACCTTCTTTAGCAACAGTAAAATTTTGGAAAGCTGAATTTGTTCGTAGCCATACGAGTGTTTTTGATGATAAGCGTCCCGGGAGTCCAAATGAAGTCACCACGCCGGAAATAATCAACAAAGTCCATGACATGATTATGGCAGATCGTCGAATTAAGCTCCGCGAGTTAATAGAGGTCCTAAACATTTCCTACGAACGTGTACACAACATCATTCACCATCATTTTGACACGAAAAAAGCTATCCGCGCGATAGGTGCAGCGTTTGCTGACAATCGATCAAATGCAAAAACGTGTGACCACTTCGGAGACGCTTTTGGCGATAATACGGCACGATCCGAAGGATTTTTTTCGCTGATTTACCACCGTTGATGAAACCTGGGCGCATTATTACACACCGGAAACCAAAGAACAGTCGAAACAGTGGCGCAAACGCGGTGAAGGGCCGCCGAAGAAGGCAAAGAGTGCACATTCGGCCGACAAAGTGATGGCGACTGTTTTCTGGGATGCGAAGGGCATCATCCACATCGACTACTGGGAAGAAGGAAAAACAATCAATGGTGAGTACTACGCAGTATTATTGGATCGATGCGATGCCGAATTGCGTCGAAAACGCCCCGGTTTGGAACGCAAAAAAGTGCTCTTTCACCAAGACAATGCACCGGCTCATCGATCGGTCGTCGCCATGGCAAAATTACACGAATTGGGCTATGGATTGGTTGAACATCCACCGTATTTCCAGATCTTGCCGCCAGCTATTTTTTCCTCTTTCCAAACCTAAAAAATTGGCTCAGAGGACGCCGTTTCGCAACAAATGATGAAGTCGTCGCTGAAACTTCGGCCTATTTTGAGAAGCTTGAGCAAAAGTACTATTCGGGTGGGATAAAAAAATTGGAGCATCGTCTTACTAAGTGTATCGAGCTAAAAGGATGTTGAGAAATAAATCGATTTAATTCCAAAAAACTTGTTTTTTTATCAAAGGGTAGTTTTATATCAATCCACTCAAAGAAAACCTAAATTGAAGTGACGTAGTACCTTCTCAATATTCCTTAGTGACTAAAACATAACCATAGACATATAAAACAAGACTGATCGTTACCATACCAGCCCCTTCTCCCAGAGCGACAGAGAAAACCGACGCAAAGCAGTTCCTGTATCTCTTTCTAATGGGACGGGTTTATCGACCACGTGACATTCTCATTGGTCATTGCTCATTTGTCAGGTTACGTAGTCGATAAACCTGGTTAATTAGAAAAAGATAAAGGAACTCCTTTGCGTCAGTTTTCTCGTATCACACTGAAGAAACTAGCTGGTATTGCAAGAGGCAGTCTATCTTGTATTATATCGTCTGCTGTATGTAATAGTGGCATAACACGAAAACTGGTAATTTTCCAAAGCAGATGTTTAAGGTATGAGTGCCAATTATTTTGTTTTATTTGTTTTACTCTATGGATTGGGATTTAAAAAAATGTTGGTGTATTTGGGAGAGCATTATAACCCTTATTTTGAGTTGTGCCACTATTACACATCAACATCTTGTCTTTCAAGAGTAATTAAGGCAAAAACAAAAGTGGCATTTTTTTGTGTTATTGCTGTCAATTGAAATAAAGGCTCAATAAAGAATACTACGAGTTACTCGAGAAAATGTGTTCATTAACAACTATAAGGAGAACCTAATACATACGTTATATTGATAATAATAGGAAAAGTTATGATAAATTTATGACGATAAATTGATGTCAAAACAGGAAATTTTTAAATGAGAATTATAGAAAAAATAAGCATGGAAATCCAGAATCTGTATTTTTTAGAACATTATAATGTGAGTGGAAAGTCGTACATAATAAATTATTCAAATTTCAGCTTGAGTTGACTGTCCTTGAATTACATATCTATTAAAGTCAAAGTAAGATGAATTAATCAATCTAGTTGACAAAAACTCCAGTAATCTTGAGTCAACATTGTGAAGGGTCTTTTTAATACATAAAATAGACTCGGATTTTATTTGAATTTGCACAATACTAGATTATGATCGCTTCCGATGTTTGTATGTTAGAGCCCTTATGTCCAAAATTTGATAAGGGAGTAGCTCTCTATTTAAAAGAATATAGTCCATCTTAGATCTTTATCCTATGGTATTTTCAAAGGTATACTTGAGTTGTTTTGTGGGACGGAAAAATTGTGTTGTAGAAGTTGTAAGAAGCAACCTAGTGGTTTGGTAAAACAACAATTAACTTTTTAATAATAAAACTAATATAAACTGACTTCAAATAAAAACACAATTTACCTATACTATAACTATATCCGCACACCCGCTTGGTTCGATCTTCGCTACACGATGTTTCAAATAGAATGTTGATATTCCGAAAATGTGTAAACAAAATCAGAATTGTTGTGTTTTTCTTCAATATGATTCCTACCCGGCAAGAAAATCACCTACCTTTCGCAATTTCTATTGTTAAACAGCAGAGTTCATCACCTGATTAATCGCTTGAACCGGTTATATAATTTAATCTTTTCTGTCATTAAATGTGCATCATTTACGGGTATGTTCTCTTATCTGGATACTTTACAATACGAAATTGTATACATATTATGACGCATGTGCTAAATATCTTTCTATTCAGTTTCTGAATTGTCCTTAAAAAACGAATCACAAATTTTCAACACGTCACGAATTTACAGCATACGGTAAGAATTTATGTTTATCATTATATTGTATTTTTTCGTCGAATATTTTGTTCTTGTCTTCGTCATTATAAATCACGTTCATTATCATGATTATAATAAATATATTTTCAGTGTCAAATTGTCTTAACGCATGTGTAAATCAAAATCAGTAAGAAGGTTATTAAAAAATGAAAGTGTGGTTGTAGTTGCGCGGAGTTTAAGATGACGCGTTTTGGTGGTGGTTAGTTCTGTGACTAGAGTGACGTATTTTGACACTTCTTCGAAGCAAGCCTGTCAGAATTTTTCGGAGGAAACGTGTTTGTGTTTTGAAAGTTGGGAATAGAAATTATAATTAAAGATAATGAGTTTTTTGAAAGTATTTTATGTAAGGGGTTACCTATTATACTTTTTGTAACAAAAAGGTACTCGTAGATCATAAATTAAATCGCATATTGTGGGACCAAAAATAGTTCGATTAATAGTATATTACTTTATGAGGCGGAGAAGCATGACTTTTCTTGACGCGCCCGATATTACGCGCCGAACGAAGTGAGGCGCGTAATAGAGGGCAAGTCAAGAAAAGTCGCTTCTTTGCCGAGTAAAAGTATACTATTTTTCTTCAAACGTAGCAATTTTCCAACCATAAATAGTATAATTCATACGCTATTTTTACTCGAAATTAACTGTGACAACTATCAAAGTCGTCTAGATGTTAGAAATTAAAATAATTAAGTCGTCGGTGGGATTTGCGTCTCCCTGTTTACAGTTGTTTGCAATTATTAAAGACAGCTTATTGTTGTTGCAACCGCAAGCGCAAATTTAGTGCGAAAATGGAAAACCTAAACGAAATTGAGTCCGCGGCTAATGATGCAGTAGCACGTTTGGGGTCCTCCAAGTCTGGAATAAAGTATCGGTTAGCGTATCAAGCACTTCCAAGAGTGGTGCGATACAAGAGGAGTACGGCAAGTTACCGAAGACGTTTTACTGCCATATTTTAATATAATGGAAAATGAAAATAAATGGAAATCTTCTACAATGCGGTCACGATACTCTGTGATAAAATCCGAGTTAGTTATTAGAAAAAATGTGGATATAAGCAAATTTTTAAAGTTACGTGCCTTTCTGAAAAAAACAAGCGAAGGATATACTGCAAAGAAGTCTAAAGTTTTCACTAAAGACGAGTTTGATAAATTTTTTGTTTGAAGCGCACAGATAAGTTGTATTTAGGATTAAAGGTAAAAAAGTTATATTGCAAAGCATGTAGCATACTCTACTAAATTATAAAAATATTTCAGATTGTTTTGTTAATTGGGTTACCGGCGCCTGTCGATGCGACGAAATGGTAAAAATGAAGACTGTGGACATTGAGGATAAAGATATGTAATAATTATCAAAATTCCAGACAGTAAAACACGACAAATTAGATCTTTTACGATAATTGGTCAAAACTACATTAAACTGTATAAAAAGTATGCATCACTGCGGCCTGAAAATTTCACAGGAAAAACCGATTTTTTATCAAGTACCAAAATGGAAAGTGTTACCGAAGCGTCATGGGAATACATTCGATCAGCACAGTAGCCCAAAAAGTAGTTAGTTATTTACAGCGGGTCACTCTTTACGATGAACTTCAGCAACACTTTTAATTGATGGAGGCGGAAATCTAGAATGCATCAAACGACATGGGGGCTCGAAATCAAGCACGTTTGCCGTAGGATATATAGAGGATTCAATAAAAAATAATAACGATAATGCTCAAAAAATTTAAACCCTCATGATTCGCCAACATCGGGAATGATTGCTGAAAGTTGTTCTCGAATCATCAACAATTACCAATCCGTATCAAGAGTCGGGAACATTTTTGCACGGTTTTAATTTTGAAAATGCCTCATTAACTAATTGTACTTTTAATATTACTATAAATAAAAATGATGTTTAATTGCTGTTAATGACATTTGTATTGTTGCATGACAACATTTTTCCCTCCGCCGTAAAGAAAATGGGAACAAACTGCTGCCGGCGGAGACATCAAACTTTGACAGGATCAAGTTAGATAAGTAATGTCATCATTATTTGACGTTTGAAGAAAAACTTATATTACCTTGTGTGCACATAAAAAAGATACAGCTCTTTTAAGTTACAAAATGAAAATCGATTTTTCCAATATATCGAAAGCAGTGAGATATTTTATATTGAAAATGGACATGTTCATTTCTTATGGCAGGACTAGCCCCCCCCCCCCCAAATGTTTGTATACGTTCCAATTAAATTATTTATTTATTGTGGTACCATTAGTTAATTAACATAATTTTTATAAAACTTTTTTGCCTCTAAGTTCTTTTTCAATAAGCCAGTTTTTATCGAGATGCCGCTTCTTTTTTAATATGTTTCAAAATTTCAGAGTACCTAACCAAATATATAATATAAATAAATTTTCATATTACCAGGTCTTTATAATCTTACTGAACCATTTACAAATATGTGGGAGATTTTACAAACCTTCTATTTTTTTATAAAGGAAAATCGAATGTTTTGGAAAATCATGGGCTTCTGACGCAATTTGCAGCTTCCATGATTCTATTCCTTAGTTGTCGTTCGTGCATAATTGGTACGGAATATACGTACCCTATCATAAAACCCAAAAGCAAAAGTCAATTGGGTTTAAGATCTGCACATCTGCGCGGCCAAAACATAGGTGAATCAGGGCCCCTTCCAATTTAACTTCCAGGACGCTGATCAAAAAGATATTCTCTTATTTCATTATGGTAATGCGCTAAAACGCCATTCTGTAAGTAAACACCTGTTTTTTCCTCGATTGCGAGATTGACCTCATAAGTACTCTGGTAACACGTTTTGTAGAACGTGTAAATAATTTTCACCGTTTAAAATGTTTGGAAGAAATACTGGCCCAATTAGGTTATTATCCACAATTCCTGCCCAAACATTGATTTTCAAATTTCTTTGGTGATGAGAGACTTTTTGCGTGGGGATTTTCTTTGGTTCATATGTGTTTGTTATGATGGTTCGTAATATAATTTTTGTTAAAGGTAGCTTCGTCGGTAAACAAAACATGATTAATAAAATTGACATTGTGTGTGTTTCCGTTAGAACCAATCGCAAAACATTCTTTTAGGATAATCTTCATCCAGTAATTCTTGAACGGGTGTTAAGTTATAAGGATGAAACTGCTGTTCCTTGAAACTTCTCCAATACGTCATGTGGAAGGTATTCTTCTTCGCCGTTGCTGTCGTTGTGGACTTCATCAGTGACCTGGATAAGGGACCCTAAGCAGGTACTAGTTTCCCGGGTCAGGAAACCCCTGAAATCTGCGGAGGGCAGGGATTGATTCATTTTCCCTGATAGGACCATCCCTAGGAGTTCCTACCCGCTACCCGCAAAAACAAAGTTCAGTAAAACAAAAATACTGAGCCGAGACCAGACAAACATAACAATACAAAATCATACCATAGAAAATGTTGAACAGTATGTATATCTAGGTCATATCATCAAACTCAGAAAACCAAATTAAGATTCTGAAATTAAAAGAACACAACTGGCATGGGGCGCTTTCGGCAAACTAGCATATATCTTGAAAAAACACTTACATTCCTGTAAACTTAAAGAAAAAGGTGTATAACACATGCATACTACCAGTTTGTACCTACGGCTTGGAGACAGTAGCCCTTACCAAAAAATCTGCTAAAAAATTAGAAACAACGCAAAGAACAATGGGACGAATCATACTTGGAATATCACTGAAAGACAAGATTAAAAACACCGAGATAAGACATAGAACGAAGATTAGGAATATTGTGGAAGAAACTACAAAAATGAAATGGCGCTGGGCAGTTCACGTAGGTGGCTTGGACAGACAAAATAACAAATAGTGTAGTTCTTCGAAAAATGAACAAAGGAAACGGGAGCTGTTTATCACCATCAGTAGAAGAAAGTTGGAATATCTTTCTTATGTGACGAGAGGGAAAAAGCAAACACAAGGAAAGATTCAGGGCAAACGAAGCGTGGGAAGACGACGTATATCTTGGCTGCGCAATTTAAGAGACTGGTTCCAGTGCACATCTAACCAATTATTTAAAGCAACAACTTCAAAGATACGATTAGCAATGATGATTGCCAAACTTCGTAGCGGAGAGGGCACTTGAAGAAGAAGAGTCACGTAGCCCGATATAATGGCAACAGGTGGGACACTGGGAATTCTAAAATGGAGACTAAGGACGACAAGAAGCATGGGAAGACATCAAAAATGATGGGTAGATGACATAAGAACAGTAGCAGGCAAACAGTGGATTAGATAGGCGCAAGAATGGAAAGAAATAAGTGTTTGCCTTTGTACTTCGATGTAGCTGCTGCACTATTCCCTTGGCATTCAACTGTAATTACCAAATTAGCATAATTATCAAAAACTCTAATTCAACCTTCTCAAACTTACGTAGAATTAAATGCATTTCTGCCATTTTTGAAAACGTGTACACTATTGTAATAAAAAAGTTAGTCTTTCTTAATAATCTTAAATGCACAATAATTGGAATATTTATTACTACAATATATATTGTTAATACTACTATTTAATACATAGTAACCATAGCAACAAGTTGTATATAGCCGACTGGAGAATTTTAAAAAAATAATAAAAAACTAGCCCCATTTCGATAAAAACTTGCATCGAAATAGTACTTAGAGGCAAAAAAAGTTTTAAAAATGTGTTTTAACTATTGGTACTATAATAATAATTAAATTGGAACGTATACATATATTTAAGGGGGGGGGGGGTTTTTTAAGCGAACAAAACTCCCATAAAATTTTTGTGGGGTGTACAAATTTTACTGTTATTTATTTAAACGAGTTTTCCTTCGGAACCTGACGTAATCAAGAGTGAAGTTGAAGCAGCAATTATGAGGCAAAAAAGTCAGAACGCTGCCGGTCCAGATAACATACCTATTGAAATGATTTGGGCCCCAGATGACGTTGAGAGTGGATATAATACATCAAATTTGTCAAAGAGTGTGGGAGACAGGTAAATGTCCTGAGGACTGGACACAATCACATATATTCCCATACATAAAAAGGGAGCGAAAGATTTATGTAGCAACTATCGCACAATTGCTCTAATTGCGCATTGGAAGCTTTATACTCTACCTAACAATTGCGGAGGAACAAGCAGGTGTCTTGTCCCGGACGTGGGTACTAAGGAAAAAATTTTAAACGTACGGCAGATTGTAGGAAAATCCAGAGAATTCAACATCACAACATATTTGTGCTTCATAGATTATAGTAAAGCTTTCGATTTGGTCAACTGGAGTAAAATGTGGCAGGTTTTGTCTGGAAATGGGAGTCCCCAATCATCTGATACTGCTAATTAAAAGCAATTAAGTACAATAACAATTATGCCAGAGTTAGAATAAATGGGGAAGTAACCGATAGTTTCAGGGTCACAAAGAGCGTGAGACAAGGCTGCATACTAAGCCCAATTCTATTTAACATCTATGGTGAATGGATAATGCGATAGCTACTCAGGACTGGAACGGTGGCATCACCATTGGCGGGAAGAAGATTTGCAACTTGAGATATGCAGATGATACTACTATCCTCGCTAGTTCTGAAGCTGAATTGATTCACCTGCTAGAACGGATAGAAGACGTAAGCTTAACGATGGGCCTTAAAATAAACAGAGATAAAACAAGAATCATGATAATTGACAGAGTTAACGACAATCAAAATCATCTGGTCATGATAAACAATATCGCTGTTGTAGATAAATTTGTGTATCTGGCTCATTAATAACCAACAAAGGAGACTGTACTGAAGAAATAAAAGCGGCGGTCAGCAATCGCAAAAAGCGCTATGGCAAAATTAACAAAATTTGGAAAAGCCAATGAAATAACTACCGATACAAAAATGAGACTAGTAAGAAGTCTAGTTTTTCCAGTTTTTACTTATGCATCGGAATGCTGGACCCTTACTGAGAAAGACAAAAAGAACATAGATGTATTAGAGATGTACTGCTGGAGACGAATGCTGAGAATACCATGGGTGGCCCGAAGAACAAATGAATCCATACTGGACCAGCTAAACATAAAGAAAATACTAAGAACACAAATATCAGAACACAATAATAAGCTATTTTGGACATGTGCTTCGAAGAAATGGTCTTGAAAAACTTACCATCCAGGGAAAAGTAGAAGGTAAAAGAAATAGAGGTAGATCTCCCACACGATACACGGACCATATTGTTGCTACCATTGGCGCTCCATTGTCAGAATGTGCTAGAATGGTCAGAAGATAAAAAAACGTGGAGGAACATTGGGAACTTTAGCTAATAGCTTCATGATATCACGATACCTGCATCAGGTTAACGACTAAGAAGAATTTAAACGAGATTTCTGCCATAAGAAAGCCACATGTCCATTTTCAATATAAAATCTCTAACAGTTTTCGATGATATGGAAAAAATCGATTTTAATTTTATAACTTCAAAGGGTTGTAATTTTTTTATGTAAGTTAGGTTCAATAGAAATATTTTTGGTGCCAGAGTACGTGATTTAATTTATGACTACCTTTTTGTTACACCCTGTATATCAGACAACATTTCTTATAAATTTTCCAGTCTTAAGCGTTGTCAGCACTTGGATAAAGTCATAGATGTGTCTAGGGACTGTCTATGTATAATGTTCCCTATTAAAGCTAAATATGATTGACCTTGTTCGAAACGGTGCCACCACAGTTATAATTTGGAGCTTTAAAAAACGGAAGAGTTGACATTAGTAGAGGTGTGAAATTTTTGCAGAGGAACCTTGTCACGATTGTCATTTACATATAAAGCTAAAATTAAATAACATTTCGAAGTAATTTCCGATTACTTCAGTTTTTCTACCATCTCTGAGCAGTGATATTGCTGGCAAGGGAAGAGCTGTTCACTACCATAGTGCATTTTATCTACTTACTTACATGTATCCATGATCAAAACTAGAATCATCAACACCAGAGAAGATCTACAAACTACAAAGTAAAGGACGAAGGATAATTCAAAAGTATAATCATCATTCTATCAAAATTTTGGAGTATTACTGAAACCAATACCGCCGATCCCAAATAAAATAGAATTCACTGTTGTACCTTGCAATCAAATGCATAATTTTTCTCGTCTTTTGCTGATATTATTATACATGTATTTTATGTATATCTGTATATTAGTAACACATAGAGTCAACTGATCATTGAAAACTTGTATTCTTTATTCGAATTATAATTTGTACTTTTTTTTGAACCTATTCTCTATCCTTCCGTTTGTTGGATATAGGTCTCCCCCAGTTCTTTCCATCTTTCCCTATCTTGAGCTGTTCTCTGCCATGTGGGGACCTCCTTGTTTCCTGATGTCATCTTTCCACCTCATATGTGGTCTGCCTCTTGATCTCTTTGCATTGTATGGACGCCACTTTCCGATGGCATTGTTCCATCGTCCGTCTTGGAGACGTTCATTTTGTCCAGCCCATTTCCATTTCAGTTTTGCTACTTGTTCTATCGCGTCTACTGTCTTTGTTCTGGTCCTGATCCACTGGTTACGTCTTCTATCTTTAAGTGATATACCCAACATTTGTCTCTCCATCGCTCTTTGTGCCTTCCTTATCCTATCCAAATTGGCCTGTGTAAATGTCCATGTCTGTGCTCCGTAGGTGAGCACCGGTATTATACAGGAGTTATATCCCTTGCTTCGTAAGTATAGAGGGATTGTTTGATTTTTAGAACGTAAGAAAGTTTTCCGAAGGCTGCCCATTCCATTCTTACTCGTCTCGATGTTTCGGCTGTTTGATTTTCTCTGTTAGCTCTAATTGCTTGTCCTAGATAGATATACTCATTTACCGTTCTATTTTTTCTGTTTGTATTTTTATTGCCTCTTGGTCTTCCGTGTTTGTCATTACTTTTGTTTTGTGAAGTTAATTTTTAGGCCTTTTTGCAGTGATTTTTCATGAAGTGCATTCAGCATTAGTTCCAGTTCTTGTCGTTCCGAGGAGATCAGGAGTATATCATCCGCATATATAAGGTGATTTAGGTACTTTCCGTTAATACATATTCCTCTGTTTTCCCAATCTGTTGATTTTTTTATATCTTCGATGGTCAAGGTAAACAGTTAGGTGAAATTATATCGCCTTGTCGGACTCCTCGTTTAACTTTTATATTATCCGTATTATAGGTCGTCGATTGTGCTGTATCCTTTCCTGAATCCGGCCTGTTCCACTGGTTGGTAGTTATCAAGTTTATGGGTTAGTCGGTTGTTTATTATTCTTGTGAAGGTTTTATATAGTTGTGACAAAAGGGAAATAGGACGGTAGTTGTTTAGGTCTGTTTGGTCTCCTTTCTTATGTATTAAGATTGTGTTGGCATTTCTCCATTGTTTAGGTATTTTACCTTCAAACAGATATTTGTTGAACAGTATTTTTAGCATTTTTTTAATCGTGTCTCCTCCTTCTTTTAGCAGTTCCGCCAGTATTTTGTCCCTCACCGGCCGCTTTATTTCTTTTCATTTCGTTTATGGATTTTTCGATTTCATCTTCAGTTATTTCTGGTAAATACCTCTGAGCTAACATTTTGTATTTTCCTCGAGAGATTCTGTTTAGATTTAGTTTAGATTTAGTTTAGAACTTTTGTTCTTCTCTATGATTTTCTTAATGCGATCTTCTTGGTATTTCTTTAAATCGCCCTTTATCTGTTTTCTTATGGTTTAGTTCAGTTCGGTAAACTCCACTGTATTTCTTTTGTTATCATTCAGGAGTTGTCGTCGTTTTTTTAGCATATCTTGTGATTTAGCGTTAATTTTTTGTTGTTTTCGCTTTTGTTTATTAGCAATCTTCAGGCCCTCTTCTAGTAGTTCTGTTGTTATTGTATCGTTTAATTCGTCTAGTTGCAAACCCTTTAGCTGTGATATGTCACTTCTTTTTAGCTGGTTTATGTATTGCTCTTTGCGTTCTTTAAGAAGTTCTGTATCTATCTCGTTGTTAGATGGTTTAACTTTTTGTCTGACAATTCTGTGATCACTTCCTACGGAAATCATGTTTATGACAGTAACGTCTTGTACTATGTTCTTTTCTTTGGATAGGATGTAATCAATCTCATTTTAATTTGTACTTATGTTTTCAAATTTAAACAATATTTCAAAATAACAGATTTGCGCCTTCGTACGCCTTAGTCTAGAATTATTTCTTTCTAACTGTTCATGTAATACTGCGCTAGACACTATAAAAGCACAAAACAGACTGTTTGACAGCTTTTTGATAACGTAATCTCAAGGGCATGTTAGTTTTGTAAAGTATAGACAGACTTGCATGGGAGACCCAGAAGTTGAGAGCTATGTTGGGTAAAGATAGTACCTACCTATTTCAGTAGATGCATCTGGCAGTACAAACAAACACTTAGATTATACCTATTCTCGCTCGAAAATTTTGAGACGCAATTCTTAAAGTAGCAAATAAAATCTTAGGGAATTTATATAATATACAATATAAAGTGGACAACAAATGCTAGTTTTATATCATTCGTTTGCTTGTTTTTTCTCTAAGATGACGTCTGTTTCTACACAGCTCGTACTACAGCCAATCGGTGAAGTACATCTTCCATAATCTATTATACAGGTCTTCGGGGCAATTATAAGCTCTCCGTTAAATTTCGCTGCTTGCTCCCTTTATATTTTATTGATCCAACTGACGCAAGAACTCTGGAAACATCAGGAGGAGGCCTATTTCCAGAGATAAATGTTCTTGGTTATTAGATAGACAGATAGATCCCATATGAGGTACTGAGTTGCAAAGCTCAAAATTACAACCATGGCTGGGTCGTCTTTAATACAAAATGTAAGGAAGAAATTATTTCACTCCCTGCCCAAACACTCATATTATTACAAGATTAAATGGCTGATAAAATATTCATTCTCTAAAAATTTCAAAGTATCAATTTAATTTCAAACTACGTATTTAAAAGATGAGTAAGATTGAAAGTATTGTCGCTATTAAACAATATACCTACCTGATATTTATTACATCTCATAGATTAAATGTCGTCATCGAATAATTATTTTAAATTGAATTTGTCAAGAGTTAATGTCCTAATAATTGATGTCAATCAGTTTATGGATTGATTCATCGAAATTGTCATTCAGTGTAAACTACAATGTTGATTTTAATTGTTATAGTTAATTGATGGAGGCCATTTGTGACTAAAAAATCAAATGTGGTCAAAGCAGGGATGTTAAATAAGTTAATCTTTGTATTAGAAATAATAAAGGGTGTCTCAGAGTAGATTTTAGTTTTTAAATCAATAAAACTCTGTTTCAGAATCCGTTAGAAAAACATTTATTACGAAAATAGACACACAGAACATGCGGATTTTATTTCTTAAATAACACGTCGGTTAGATGTTGACCATCTCGCTCGTAGCACTCTTGCAATTTGGATCGCAAATTGAGAAAAAGCGCTCACACATATTCAGTGGAATGTTGTTAATAGCGTTACGAATATTTTGCTTCAGCTCTTCGATTGTAGCTGGTGAATTAGCGTAGACGATTTTCTGTAAATACCCCCACTGAAAAAAAATCTTAAGGGGTAAGATCAGGAGACCTTGGGGGAAAACGAATATCACCATTTTGTGAAATCAGTGTGCCTGGAAACATTTCTGTTAGGACGGTTATTGAGGTGCTCGTTGTGTGGCGTAGCACCGTCTTGCTAGAACCATGAATTGCCTGGATTAATCCTTCTTTAAAATACACTGGATACTAGCACGAGGACAAATTTAGCGCTTGTGCATGTTTGCGAAGTGAACGCCTAGGATTACCATTTACAGCACGTCGAACTCTTGCAACAAATCTTGTAGCAAAATCTGATTTTTTAGTTTTATCTTTTACTTCGAAGTCACTGATGATTTTGCTCCAATTTCTCTTTACTTTCTTTACTCTTTTTGACTCCCTTTTTCCTTTTTTTTCCTTTATCGTCAGCTTTCACTTCTACTATAATCTCTTCCCCTTTAGATTCACTTTGAATAGGCTCTGCATTATCCATTTCGGCTGTTGCCTGCAACTGACGTCTTAGCCTATCTATTCTATATACTTAATATATTATATTCTTATTATTACTTAATGTATATTATAACTCCTAACCGAAGTGAGACCACGGATCTTTTTCCAATCGAAAACAGTGAAAAATATGACTGCAAAGAACGGTTATCCTTACGTGTATTCGTAATTCTATCACATTTACGAGACTTGTTTAAAACAAGGTTTCCTTTTAATTGCTATTTAACTGGGAATAAGCCACAATTTAAGATAAAAATACGTTTATTGACGTTTCAATTTCCACTTCGGAAATCGTTCTCAAAATACAAACAGTAAATTAAACAAATTTTGTTTTTTTGTTACATAATGACAAATTCTTCTAATAATTTAATTTTATCTGACTGATTTATATTGACAATTCAGACATACATTATGCATTTTAAAGTAGACGACTTTAAAATGATATTGCCAATATTGTTGAGTTGCGCTCCTGGGACGACTTTACTTATAAGATAGTTCATTCGATTACATGAAATCAACTTTAACTTGAGAATATCCGTCAGAAAAAAATCATAGCATATAATTCGTCTTTAAAAACACAAACACATGATATGATGACAGTAAAATTCTCCTGTTAGTGATTCCATAGTAAATTATGAGGTAAAAACCACGAAAAAAGCCTCATAATACTATCCCGACATGGTAGGTATTTGTTCGTGCAATTAGTTTACCTTCAATAAACACCAAAATTCTGATTTTATATGTTTCGTTATTTAAAAAACATAAATGATGTATCCTCTATATGCTACTGACTTACTAATACTGGTATTTTCTTATTAATAACTTCCTCTTTCAATATTGGTAACCAGATCCTTCTACATTCTGCGAGGAATTTGCGACACAATTGGCCTCATTTAGCATAATTAGACCCGCTTCTTTGATTTTTCTTTTTTTACCATCCGTCTCTTTTAGGACTACATTTGAATTATTCCATTCCATAGTGTATCTCCATTCTTAGCCGATATATTTATGGAAGATTTTGAAACGAATATCATTTCTAAACAAAATTTAAAACCCACAGTATGGTGGAGGTATGTAGATGATGTATTCTCAATATGGCCTCATGGATCAGAGTTGTTGGACACATTCCTAAATGATATAAACGATAAAGAAGAGACAATAACATTTACCATGGAAAAGGAATATAATAACACGCTACCTTTCCTAGATGTTTTAATACTCCAAGAACGATACTGGATATCAGACTCAGGTGTATAGAAAACCAACACACACCAATAGATATTTAAATTTCAAATCAAATCACAATATTAATGTAAAAAAGGGAATAATTAAATCCTTATACGATAGAGCCAAAACTTACTTGTTCATAACGAAAATTCGTTCTTGGAGGAGAAACATTTGTTAACATCTGTTTTATTAAAAAATGATTATTCTTTATCGTTTATAAATAAGGAATTTTCAACAATCGATCGAATAGAACAGAACAACTTAGAACGAGATCCTACAGCATACACAAGGAATAATACGAGGAAAATAACAATACCGTACATAAAAGGATTATTAGAAAAACTTAAAAGGATAGGCAATAAATTCAACATTTCAACAACATTCAAAACAACAAACACGTTGAGATCTATTTTGTCCAAAAACCAAACCTAACAATGAACTAGAAAGGACAAAGAATTGCATTTATAAAATACCTTGTGAATGCGATCAGTTTTATTTAGGTGAAACATCAAGGCCATTAAATGTTAGAATAAGCGAACATCAATCTTATATTAAAAATAGAGAATTTGATAGATCTCAAATATGTAAACACGCATGGGATAATGAACATAGGGTTCAATGGAATAATTCAAATGTAGTCCTAAAAGAGACGGATGGTAAAAAAAGAAAAATCAAAGAAGCGGCTTTAATTATGCTAAATGAGGCCAATTGTGTCGCAAATTCCTCGGCAGAATGTAGTAGGATCTGGTTACCAATATTGAAAGAGGAAGTTATTAATAAGAAAATACCAGTATTAGTAAGTCAGTAACATATAGAGGATACATCATTTATGTTTTTTTAAATAACGAAACATATAAAATCAGAATTTTGGTGTTTATTGAAGGTAAACTAATTGCACGAACAAATACTTACCATGTCGGGATAGTATTATGAGGTTTTTTTTCCTGGTTTTTCCCTCATAATTTACTATGGAATCACTAACAGGAGAATTTTACTGTCATCATGTCATGTGTTTGTCTTTTTAAAGACGAATTATATGCTATGATTTTTTTCTGACGGATATTCTCAAGTTAAAGTTGATTTCATGTAATCGAATGAACTATCTTATAAGTAAAGTCGTCCCAGGAGCGCAACTTAACAATATTGGTAATGTCATTTTAAAGTCGTCTACTTTAAAATGCATAATGTATGTCTGAATTGTCAATATAAATCAGTCAGATAAAATTAAATTATTAGAAGAATTTTCCACTATGTAACAAAAACAAAATTTGTTTAATTTACTGTTTGTATTTTGAGAACGATTTCCGAAGTGAAATTGAAACGTCAATAAACGTATTTTTATCTTTAATTGTGGCTTATTCCCAGTTAAATAGCAATTAATTTAAAATGCCACAAGAAAATAGCTTCAGAACAATATTAAGGTTTCCTTTTGCTTCGATCTGCATGATTCGTTTATATGATGGTTATGAACTATGAAATGACTCTTCGTATGCTAGTTCTTTATGATTTGTCGCATGCAAGACAATGACTACTTGCTTTTGACGAAGAGATGTCTTCAAGAAACGTTCTTAACATCAACGTTCCCAACTACGCGTATGATTGTGCTTTGTTTTGGAATTTAGGCCTTACTCCAGCAACCATTTCCGTATGGAATCTAGTTATAGTTAAAAATAGTAGTTTTATACCTGCATTTCAACAACGTTGCTATGTTTCAGTCCCGCAAATACCTTTGAACATAGGCTGCGAAATTTTTACGCCCTCTACAACTTCTCTAGTAACTAGGAAAATAAAAAAATAACCTTTTGATACCCAATAGTTGGGACGTAAAGATTCAAACCATTGATTCCATTATCCTTTAATATTATCCGACCTTAAAATTTAAATTTAGCTAGCTTAAAGACTATTTAGGGTCATTTTTAATAACCCATTAAAATAATGAGTTAAAAGTATTGTGGAAAAATACTCATAATCACCGTAACTACTGTAACAAATTACTAAATTTTAAAAATTGTTATTATTTAATTGTATAGATGATGTTTTTGTTTGTTATTTAATTTTGTATGAGTGTACGGTTATGTAAGCCATTGATTTCTCCCGGATTGTTTTCCGGTATGGACGATGTAGTAAAAATTGCGTTAGCGTGGGAAAGTGATGGGTTGCGCGTGATTCTTTAGAATACCGTAATAAATTTCATATATGTACAACTATAATAATAATCGGGCCAGTCGGTTTTTAAATATTATCGAGAATTTCCTAGTGTAAATTGTAGTTAATTATATATAATATATATATATATATATATATATATATATATAATATATATATATATATATATTCGTAGAATATTACTTTTTTTACGAATAGTAAATTTTAATGGATAATATAATATAGTGAATGTTCCAAGCGATCTTGTTTGTTCCAAATTCTCGATCCACTGCTATTATTTTTAGCGTTCTCATTTACTTCGTCCTCTTATCCTTTTTTTGGTCATCCAACAGGTCTTTTTCCTTGCATTCTGATGCATGCATGACTACATATCTTGTTAAGTTAAACCGTTGGAACATTGGTTTCATTATTTTGATGACTGTTTAGTCTTCATTTCAGGTAATCATGACTCAGCTCAACAACTACTTCTTGAAATTAATCAAATCCACCCAAATATCAAATTTACCGTAGAATTAGAATCTTCCCAAGCCTTTAACTTTCTAGATTTATCTATTGCCAGACTCAATAATCAATTCGACTTTGGTATCTTTCGTAAACCCACCCAAACCGATCATGTCATTCATTATTTCTCCAATCACCCTCTACTATCACACAAATTAGCTCCTTTAAAAGTTTCATTCACAGACTATATTCTATACCTATGTCAACTGACTCCTTTAATAAAGAACTCAACGTCATAAAACAAATAGCTGTCAACAATGGTTATCATCCTTTTATAATAGATAAACACATCCATAAAAGAAAATCCAGATTGCTTCAAAATTCTGTTTTTAATCAAGCATCTTCTTCTACCAAATGTTTACAGCTTTTTACTATATCACATCCCCTCATTATCTGAAAAGATCAAACGTATTATAATTAATTCTTCAGAAAACACACACACACACACATATCTTTAAAAGTTAGAAATACTCTTAACCAAGTCTTGACAAATACTAAAGATACAATACACTATATCGATCGTAGTGGAGTTTACAGACTGACTTGTTCTGATTGCGATGCCTCCTACATTGGTAGGACTTATAGGTCACTCTCAACTAGATTTGCAGAGCACTCTAAAACAGATAATATATCAGCCTTTTCTCATCACCTTAAAGTTAACAATCATCATCTTAACATTCCTGACTGTGTCAAATTAATTCACATCATCCAAGATAGAAACACTTTACGGTTGGATTTGTATGAGGACCTTGAGATTTCTAGAGACATGAGGACCTGTGTCAACCGTTAAACTACCTTAAATCGACCTTTTACTCCCATACACGGACAACTATTCTAGCATCTAACATTTTACTACTTCCTCGCTAATCACTCATTAACACATACCACAATGTATCCCTCACCCCCGTTTTCTTCCATTTGTATCTTTTATCGTATCCCTCCCACTTTCACTATTTTATCCCATCGCAGTTTCTTTCTTTATTTCCCATCCTTCTTTCAGTTCGTTTTTGTACCCATTCTGTTACATTTTTTTCCCTCTTGTCTCTTACTTCTTGGGTCAGCATGCTGTCACCATTATCAAGATTTACCTCTCCTTTTGACACTTTCAGTCTGTTGACTGCATTACCACCTTTACTATACATTTCACTTAACCCACTCATATAGGCAGTTAATCTAATCTTTGTACCTCACTTATAACTCAACACTTAGTCTCTATTATTTTATTCTTACTCTGATGTACTACATTCACACACATACCATTCTGTCTGGTTGCCTATTCATATACAGTGTGGCCCAAAAGTCTGGAAACGGCTAATTATCTCGTAAAATGCTAATCATAATTGTCAAAATTTGAGGTACACCCATTTTGGGATACAGAGATTCCATATTTGATATTTACAATGTTGCCAGATTTGCCGTTTTTCTTATATTATTAGTAACTTTGGTTTTTCAAATACATCACCCTGTATATTTAGTCATTATTGGAATCTGCTATTTAATACGAGTTCAACCATATGTAACACTTATGATTTTATGTAACCTGGAAGGTCATAAATACATAAAACCGAAGTCTGACAACGCCTAAATTGTTTCAATAAATTTTTTAATACTAACTATTTACAAATACATTAAAACGTAACAATTGATAGTTTAGAACATTTTTTAACATAGTAGTTACGTTATTAAGTGTTCAAAATGTGCTCAATTTGTGAGTTGACAGCACCCTAATCAATGGTAGAAGGCGTCTACCACATTTCTCCATGATTGTCTAGAAATTATTCGAGATTCATTGATAATTCGTTGCCTTAGCTGTGCAAGACTTGCTGGTTAAGTTTTGTAAACTGAATTTTTCAAATATCCCTAATAAAAATAATCTTTAGGATTGAAATCGGGTGAACGTGGAGGCCATTTAATTCTACCTTGTCTACCAATTTATCGTCCGGGAAATATCTCATCTAAATAACGCCGAACATTTACACCAACTATCTGACGTTAAATTTCTTTCGACAAAAAATTACCCAATTGAATAAGTAACTACTATATCTGACCATACATTTAATTTTTGTGGTCTTTGAGTATGGTTTTCACGCATTCAGTCTTCAGTGTGAATTAACGTCACACCAGTACCTTAAATTGTGTTGATTTACACTTCTACACAGTGTAAAAGTTGCTTCATCGGAAAAACATATTATGTTAACGAAATTTTAATAATTTTCAATTTTATCCATCATTACCTCAGTAAACTCTAATCTACAACCAAAGTCATCTTCACTTAATTCTTGCAATAAGTTAATTTTGTATGATTTAAATTTATTTCTACGGAATAAACGTAAGACTGAAGAATGACCTACATCATGTACTTGTGCAACCCTGCCTGGGGATGTATGTGAATCTTCAACAAAACTTTGCTTATATCTGAAGTTTTGTTGTCATTGATAACTCGTTTCGGTCAACCTGATCGGTATCTATCTTTTACTTCTCCAGATTCCTCAAATCGCCTTACAGTTTTTTGTACCGTCGTCTTATGAATAGGAGAACGGTTTAGAGAACGGCATTTTAGAGAAGCAATTTAAATTGCAGAACTTTTTGAACCACAACTACTGTCAATTTTAGTTCATAATTTAAATGGTGAACAAATGTCAAAATCACAGCATTCTCCATTTAAATATTTAAATTTATTAAAATCTACATATTTTGCACTGTTTTATGTATTTAAGATCTTTCAGACTACATAAAATCAAGTGAACATATGGTTGAACTCGTATGATATGGTTGAACTCGTATTGAATAGCTGAACTCGTATTGAATAGCTGAACTCGTGTGAAATTCACACTGAATGCGTGAAAACCATACTCAAAGACCACAAAAATTAAATGTATGGTCAGTTATAGTAGGTACTTATTTAATTGGGCCATTTTTTATCTAAAGAAATTTAACGTCAGATAGTTGGTGTAAATGTTCGGCGTTATTTAGATGAGATATTTCCCGGACGATAAATTGGTAGACAAGGTAGAATTGAATGGCCTCCACGTTCACCCGATCTCAATCCTAAAGATTATTTTTATTAGAGATACTTGAAAAATTCAGTTTACAAAACTTAGCCAGCAAGTCTTGCATAGCTAAGGCAATGAATTATCGATGAATCTCGAATAATTTCTAGACAATCATGGAGAAATATGGTAGACGCATTCTACCATCGATTAGAGTGCTGTCAACTCACAAATGGAGCACATTTTGAACACTTAATAACGTAACTATTATGTTAAAAAATATTCTAAACTATCAATTGTTACGTTTTAATGTATTTAAAAATAGTTAGTATTAAAAAATGTATTGAAACAATTTAGGCGTTGCCAGACTTCTGTTTTATGTATTTAAGATCTTCCAGACCACATAAAATCATAAGTGTTACATATGGTTGAACTCGTATTTAATAGGATATTCTAGTAATGACTGAATATACAGGGTGATGCATTTGAAAAACCAAAAGTTACTAGTAATATAAGAGAAACTGAAAATCTGGCAACATTGCAAATACTAAATATGGAATCTCCGTATCCCAAAATAGGCGTATCTCAAATTTTGTATAATTATGTCTAGTAATTTACGAGATAATTAGCCGTTTCCAGACTTTTGGGCCACTCTGTATTTTAACTATCTAACTTTTTTCATGCCATTCACAACAATACAGTATTCAATTCCTTTTGGCTGTCTCATGTTATTCAACCAACATTTTACATTTCCTTATTTTTAGTTTTGATATTCATTTTAGCCCAGCCTCATTTAAATTACTAACTAATAAAATAGCCCGTGACAATGCATGCACAATAATTCAAGAGAAAGTGGGTGAAGGTATTACTCTAAAGGAGATAAAGGCCAAAATAAAAAAAATGCTCCAAGATTTCCTCGCCTACCAATCCAATTTCTCACCCAAATTTTTCCCTGTTTGAGTTCCGCTTCGGATTCATTGTGTTTGTGTAAAAATCTACCCTGCTTTCTCGCCTTGCCGGTATAGGCAAGAGAGCTACTGGTATGCCTATTACTAACAAATGTGTTTTGTGGCTGGTATGTGTGTACCCGGCTTTAGTCTTAATACCAGGTGGTAGCTGGTTTGCCTTTAGTATCATGCGTGGAAGACAATAATGCTAGATAAAAAGAATGTGTTTTATCACGCCAGGTATTAATACCGCACGGGTAAAGAACCATAGACTGAACTGTGTGTACACATATTGTACATATATATTTAATAACGTACATCTATCGAATACTATTGGGCTATTTCTCTATTGTTCCAATTCTCCCTGTAGATTACGATTTTATACTCATCACAGGGAATAGGCGAGCCATCCTGTAAATTCCGTCAGCTGTTTCTCTCTTAACTAAACAATTTTGGCAGCGATCAACCTAAAAAATAGCGGACAAGATCGAGATGAACACTTTTATCGACACACTGGCAGGCAAATAATGTTATGTTACCTTACTTACGTGCCACGACTGGCTATGGCTTCATACGAGATTGCTAAAATGCTAGCTGGCAATCTCCAATAATAACTCGCTTGTTGATTATTTCTCCTCACAGCATTCTATTCATTCAGTTGATCGGCGTTCATCCCGTCGTCGAAAAGATTTTTTTAAGCGTATTTTTCGTTGTTTTGCCGCGAATACAAGAAGAGGAAATCGGTCGTTGTGTTTTCCGCCCGGTCGATGGACGCCTTGAGTTGGGTCGTCTCGGCGGTTCAGTATCGTCGCGGTGGAAATATTGTAAATATGTGCAGAACCCGTTGACAGACTTATTGTTGGTAATTTGGCACAGATTTTTTTGGATTCGAAACATCCGACGGCATCTGCTTGTACTATTTTTAGGCGTTGTGTACCTTTTTCTTTAGCGATCGGTTGTCGAGTGTCAGGATTTTTCTACCTCAAATTGCAGACGTTATTATGATAGTAGTGTTAAATCATCCTGAATATTAATTTATAAATATTCATTAATCAATTTCTACAAGAAACTGCAATGTTGACAAGCATGTTTTGTGTAAAAGCGCAGATAATTTTCTTTTAACATCACACAATACAAGCGTAAAAAACTTACTCTCATGTTAACTAAAGACAAGAATCATGCAAATATCCACATCACTGATACAGTTATCTCAGAATATTTACGAAAAATAAAGAATTGCCGTCTCCAGCTCCTTATTTTTCTGTCTCTTATTTATGTTGCGGAGCTGCCTGTCATATTGTTCTTGATTCTTTTATTTTCTCTATGTATCCCAACCACTGGAGTCGTCTTGTGTTTTCCATATATGTACTTTGAAATGTGTATACTGTTTTAAAAATAAAACAAAAACTATTGCAAAATTTATTATAATTTACTTCAGCTGTTTCGGCAGAATGCTTTTCTAAGGTGATCTATTTTTGGTATTCGTTTACACTTTATAATCTTTAACTGAATAAGTTGAGGAAGAAGTGTTTATCTCAAGTTGGTCATGCAGCGTTGTATCTGCATTTTTTAATTTGTTAATTTTCATAGATTCTAATGAAGATAGCTTAAGGCCTTTTTTAAATCCCTTTTCTCTAATCGGATTGCCGAATAGGCCTCTCCTAATTCTCACCATTCATCCCTGTTGTTTATAAGACCTTTCCACATTTGCACATTGGCCCTGCAGTTCTTTTAATATCGTCGCTCCATAGCTCGCATTTGCGGTCTTCCTCGTGGTCTTTTGGCTTCATATAGCCGCCAATTCTCGATTTCTTTATTCCATCGGCCATCCGTAAGACGTTCGTTATGTCCAGCCCATTTCAGTTTAACCTGCCTGTTCGACAGCATATTTTACTTTTGTTCTATTACGAATGTCTTCATTGGTTTTATGGTCTTTGAGTGAGATACCCAGCATTTCTCGTTCCATAGCTGTCTGAGATTTTCTGATCTTCTCCATGTTTATTTTAGTAAATGTCCAGGTCTTAGCTCCATATGTAAGCACAGGTAGGATACAGGAATTGAACACTTTGGTTCGCAGTCTTTGAGGTATATTTTTATTTTTAAGTACGTATGAGAGTCTTCCGAACACTGCCCATCCCATTTTTACACGTCTGCTTATTTCGGTAGTCTGATTTTCTTTGCTTATTTTAACATTTTGACCCAGATATGTATATTCATTAGTACTACATCATCTGCGTATCTAAGATGGTTCAAGTATCTTCCGGTAATAGGGATTCCCTTATTTTCCCAGTCTATTGACTTAAAGGTATCTTTAAGTGACACTCCCAGTGTCACTATCATTTCAGCGTGTTCGTAAATATTATGGATTAGTATTCTGTACCTGGAGTCGATCCGGTTGTTGACTAATGCTTCTTCTATTGCCCACAGTTCCATGCTATCAAAAGCTTTTTCATAATCTATAAAAGCCAGATCTTCAGCCATCACTTCTGAGTTGACATTTGTTATCTGCCTTTTTAAGTTCTGCTTTGAAAAGTTAGGGGGATCGTTTCTGAAACGGTACAGATCGGCGTAGAACTTTTCAATTGAGTTTGCAATATCAGATTTACTTTTTTCTAGTTGTCCTTGTTCATGTTTAATGGGTATTATGTTTTTCTTTCCTAGTTTTCGTTTGGTGCGTGCATTTGAGACTTCGGTTTTTCTCTATGATTTGTTCTGTACGGTCTTCTTGATATTTTTTAATGACCCTTTTATCTGTTTTCTTATTACTCGATTAAGTTCCTTAAATTCTGCAGCATCTCTTTTGTTTTGTCTCAGAAGATCTTTCTTTATTTCATCATGTTTTGTGATTCTACACTTATTTTGGATTTTCGTTTTCTATTAGCGCTAGCCACTTCTGAGCTTGCATTTAATAGTTCTTTGGTTATGACTTCATTAAGCTAAGTTTATCTAGATTTAATACTTTCGCGGGATTTAACTTGCTTTTATATTGTTCTGTACTGGATTTTAGTTTATCTATTATGTTTTATCTCTAATTTAGCTCTAACCATTCGGTGGTCGCTACTTACTGACGCCGTATTTATAACTTACGTCCTGTATGATATCCGTTTTGTTACACAGTATGTAATCTATTTTGTTCCAAGTTTTTCCGTCTGGGGATAGCCACGTCCACTTTCTTTGAGGTTTTTTCTTATTGAATGTGTTTATTGCATAGTATTTGTGGGCTAAAGATCCTTTATTTTGAATGAAACTGAAGGCCTTTATTTTGAATGTGAATAATTTGAAATTGGTTACTAAAAGATTGATTATGATCTAGAAGGTGAAGTGCGTACGTAGAATCTGTTTTTCTGTTATTGAAAACCTTTTAATGTTCTTCTATACGTTTGTTAAAAGTTTTACCAGTTTGGTAAAACCTGGTACACGGAGCATGAAGAACCCCTCTAGCACGACAAGATGTATTTATTTGCAAAATGTGTTTGTTGCCTTACAACTTGTTTATTTTCAGTTTATGGTTTGTTATACGCGGTCTTAAAACTACAATGTACCTACTTCTAACACAAACGCACACGTCGTGGATTCGATTCGAGGCCAAAACTCGTTAAAATCGCGACTCACCTCATGAGACTCCGATGAGTGACTCCTTGCTTACACTAGGGGTTCCTGTACTCTTCAGAGCTATGGAATCCTTAACGTTCAGATTATTTGCAGCGGCGCCCTTAACTGACTTAATATACAACATAATTAACTGCATGAACATTTTTCGGCAATCTGTTTCCTGAGCTAGTTGAATCGCCAAATCTTAAGCTACCTTCTCCATTACTGAAGTTTGATGAAAATTACAGTCAATTGCTCTTCTACCTGAGTTGTTCTCAATAATGAATGGGTGTCTATTCCTGTAGAGTCTCTTTCTTTAGCCACGAGAATTTTCATCTTCTAGGACCTCCGTTTCCTTCTACTTTTCGTTCCATTATGAGTCATAAGAATTTGTACTTTTCTACTTTAGAAATAATCATACAAAACTCGTTTTTCTGTTTTTACAATGTTTATGACTTCTGTATCAGTCCCCATCCTTCTCAGCAGCTCATTGTTAGTCATGTGCTCTATCCAAGAGATCTCCAGCATTCCTCGAAAGGCATCTCTCCGCTTGGTACTTGTATGGAGCATCTAACTTCTCCAAACTTGATGAATCCTTTTATTATTTGATGTCGACGTTCACTTTAAAAATGTTTTCATAATGAACATCATGAAAAATCACTTTTCACTCATGTACTTTATCCCACTACGCTAGCGCTGTTTTATATGGGAATACGAGTTATTTCGAATGTACAGTAAGAAAGCACTGGGTGCTTCTGGGTAAATTTGGTGGGTTCTGCTTACTAGCAAGGAATTAAGTGTAACAAATGCAGTTTAATAAAATCAGTCTTATAAAAGCTCTCTTTGTAACCAGTGGCGCACACTTATGAGAAGCCATACAGTTTGTATATAGTCCTCTTTTTTTCTGACTGTCATACACATAATGACGTACTAAATATCCCACTGCAGGATGACTATTTTCACAGCATAGTTAATCAAACTCACATTTTACATACATTTAATGTTTTTACATCAAATTAAAGCTAATTTTTTCCTTATTATGATGATATAAGGCTGTCTAAAAAAAATACAAATTAGGATTTGTATCCTCGTGTTTTTAACAGCTGGTAACCCTAATTTGCGACCATTTTTTTAGACAACCTTATATAATCATATCAAGGAAAAAATTAGCTTTCTTAAAAATTGGATGCGCTCTTAACGGTACCATTTATTCTATCACTAGATAAGATAATAAAAAAGCTGTCAAACGCAGGAACTATAAACAAGAATGCAGTACAACTAATTGTAATAGATCGACAACATAGAGAAATAAAAGCACAAATAATTAGAGGGTATGGACACATAATAAGAAGGGAGAAGAGCAATCCGAGCAAGAGTTATTACGGAATGGGTACCAACAGGTAAAAGAACCAGAGGCAGATCTAAACGTGACATGGGGACAACAAGTGGAAGAAGACTTAACGAGTATGGAAATTAGAAATATAGAAAGGACAATCAAAGAGAGAGAAGAATGGAGAAAAGTAGTGGAAACAGCGAAGTCACGCCAGAAACTAAAACCAGACCCAGAATGGGATGATCCACACACAAAAAGGATCTTCAAGTGAAAACAGCTGCAGCTTCTTCGGGAGCGTTATAGCGCCTATATATATATCAAATGTATCAAGATGTGTGCACTACTACAACAGTCAAGATATTGTATGGAATTGTCGTGTTTCAATCAGTGTATTCGTACTATCTTTTCACCCATTTTCCATCTCTAGTAAGATCATTCTTCGAGAATATTTCGCATTAATTATTTTTTTTCTTCTTTTAGCCAAATATTGACTATCATTATATCAAATCGATCTATATTGTGTGTGGTTCTTAGTCGTGGAAATGTAACCGCGAGCATTTTCTCTTTCCCGAGCTGTTTTTTTTTCTTCAATGTTTTTCTCCATAATGAGACGTAGATTGTACTTGTCTCCTCGGGTAAGTTTGTCCCAGTTAACTGATTTTATGTTTTAATAATGTTTAGAAGTTTTTGTCGGCTGCCATCATTAGTGTAATGTTTATATTTCTTCTGAGGATTATCCATAAGAATTTTGGCATTCTTTGGCGTTTGGAAACTTTCCAGTCATCTCATGTCAGATATTCACCTTTTTGTACATATTAAACGGACTTTATTTTCTCTTTAATTCTTCTATTGGTAGATATTTTTTGTTATATTATTTTTTTTTGCTATTCGAATTTTTACCCTGATTTTTCCATTATTTTTGTCGTATTCGTCGACAAGTTTAAGATATTAAGCTTTTATTCTGCTTCCTGAAATGTTTCTTCTAACTCATTTATAATCTTTTCATTATTGTTGTGGATTTATTGGATGTTTAGTTTATGAATTGGTTGGTGTCTTGTTGATCTTTTAAATTTGAGTTTCAAGTCACTGATCATCATTAATTATAATGGCGTATAATAATTTATTTTATCCCCAACTAGAACATTTGATCGATGCTATTTTTGTTTAAAACGAATCCATTAACGTGGACGATTTGGAATGTAACAGTCCTACCGGTAATAGGTTCGTTAGTCTCTATCAGCTGGACAGTCTGATGTATAAATAATATGCAACTGACGTAAATTGCGAGTTATTTTTGGATTACCTAAATGTTTTGGAATTCCAGTCACGATTGAGGTAGTTCTATATAATATTCTATATTCATATGTTTGTTGGCTTTAGGAAAATCCTAGACGAAGATTTTCAGATAACGTTAGATTGAATAGAGGCTTTGACAAATCAAATGAATGTAGTAAAGGAAAATCTCCCAAAACTTTGAGAAACAGCCAATGTTTGTTACACTTCCGGTTACACTGACTCTTCGTTTCATACATCCGTTCTACAATATAATTTTGTTTAGTTGCTACCTAAAGTCCGTTTCGAAACTACATCTCCGGACCAGTAACCCTTGATTGGAGTTTACCTTTTCATGATGTGAATCTATTACTCGCTATATGTTTGCCCTTGGTCAAAATTTAACTTTTCCCGTTTTTTCCGGCATTGGAAAATACTCCTGAACTACTAAGAAGATTAAAAAGAAAAAATCTAAGGAAAAATCCCTAAGGAAATCTTGGAATTATTTTAAAAGAGAGAGATTAGGCAGCTTAAGAATGAATCCATTAGCGAATTCCTGATACATTTGACAAATGATGAGTACTGAATACTCGCTATCAAGAATTTAAAGAGACCAATTATGCAAACGTCTTCAATAAGAAATAAACAAGGAGATTGGGGAAAAACAACGAACAAAAAGCATTAATATTTGAAAACTGCCTTGAAAGTGTTTTCCAACCCTATATAGTAGACATAGATGAATCTCTCCCAGAAGTTGTTCGACAAGATCATGTAATTATTATTTTAACTAAACCAAAAGAGGTTAAACATGAAATCGATGTGATAACTGGTCCCCCGGCTACGATCTGATAACTGGGCAAATCCTTAAGGAGCTACCTAGAAACGCCCAATCTTCACCATATGTAAGTTACACAACTATGGAAGGTAGCTGATATCAATCATCATGATACCAAAACCAAGCAAACCGCCACATGAAATGATGTGGTATCGGCCAATATCCTTGCTACCGATTATGTCAAAACTGTTCGAAAAGCTCTTGCTGAAGAGGTTGAAACATATCGAAGAAAGACACTCATCCTCGATCCCTAATTGGGATTCTGAAATAAGCACTCTAAAATTGATCAAGTCTACCGAATCACGGACGTGATCGAAAGATCACTTGAAGAAAGAATATTTGCTGAGCATTATTTTTAGATGTAAATTCATTTTTTAGATGTAAATTCATATGGATTCAGCCAACGAGGAAATTGAAATCAATAATCGATTACTGTATATGCAAAGAAAACTCCACAATAAAGGTTAATAACGTTAGAGTCCATCGAGGAGCAGAATGTGGATCTGATCACCATTTGCTTAAAGCGTCACTACTATTTACATTTAAAGGAAGCCAACGACAAAAAGGAAACGAAAGTTCAGTGATACTGCAAGACATTTCAGCAAAGAGATATAATCTACAAGGTTTTGAAAATGAGTTTACCCAGTTTCTGTATCGAATGAGGTTGAATCTGAAATTGCATGATGTTTGTTACTCCTCACCAATTAATACGTACAACGAAATTATGAAAGCTCTTGACGAAGCTGCAATGGAAGCTATTGGAGAAGTGGATAGCATAAAAAAATAGAAATGAATGGTGGAATAAAGAAATAGAAGATCTTGTGGGGAAGAAGAAGAATATGTATAACAAATGGCTAGCAACAAAGGACCCTTACTATCGTCAACAATACAACAGCTTAAACAAAGAAGTAAAAAAAGAGGTAAGTAAAGCCAAAAATGAGATGTGGAATAAAGCCTGCGATAACGTAGACAATTTTATGGGCACAGCAAGAAGTAAAGAAGCCTGGAAAACAATTAGAGGTAGTAGAATAGATAGAAAAGAATGCAATAGGTTAACTCTAATAATATATAATAAAATGGCCTTTCCTGGCCAATATTTAAAGATCTCAATTCCATATTAGCCACAGAGATACGTCGGGATTAAACAGGAAGATACTTATTCTTCTTCTTCCTCTTTATAGGTAATTCTGCTTGTTCATTGGTGGATTAATTCCTCATGGAAGGTTGTCACTACATCTTTTGCGTGGTCGTTTGATACTTATTCTGCCGATTGGGGACTTCTCTCTTGCTATTTTGATGACACGGGTCGCCTCCATTCTGCTTATGTGGTTATTCCATTTTTTTCTACTTTGTGTTCATTCATTTATACACTGTACTTTACATTTTCTTCTAACGCCTTCACTTCTCTTCTCTCAGAGTATTTCCTGTAATTCTTCTCAGTAGTCTCATCTCTGCCGTTTCCAGTAGCCTTTGCGTTATGGCTATGTCGGGTCTTGTTTCTGAGGCATATGTCCTATTGGCTTTATAAATTTTTGAATTCATCTCGGTGTTAATGTATCTGTTTCGCCATATAGTGCTATTAAGGCATCCTGCCAGTCTATTTGCTTTTTGTACTTGATCCCTCACTTCTTTGTCGAGGTCTCCATAGCTACATAGTTTAATTCCCAGGTATTTTATTTCCATTACTTGTTCAATACTGATGTCATCAATACTATTTTACATCTAGTTGGTTCTTGGCTGACTACTATTGTTTTAGTTTTCTGAGATGAGGTTGTCATATTAAATTCTCTTGCTCGTATGTTAAATCTGTGGACCAGTCTTTGCAGACTATCTTCATCTTGGGCTATCAATATTGTGTTTTTATTTATTTGTTTCCCATTCTGCATCCTCTTCCTTTGTTAACGCTTTTATCCTTGGTCAAATTAAAGAGCATGGGGCTCAATGGGCCAACTGATATGAGAAGGGGCTCGTTTATCATAAACTGGACATATACATTAATCTTGCCCGTGATTTTTAAATCTATGAGCTTGATCCAATGTTACCTCAAGATATTTTAGTACTTTGCAATGATCTAATATCTTACCTTTCAATGCTTTGTTCAACTTGTCCCAGAAAAACACAGAAACAAGGAAAATCTTATTCAGACAGGTAGAACAAGCTTCTTGAATTATGTTTTATTTTAAAACCTATAAAACCACGACTTTTTGAATAGGTTACCGCCACTAATAATATATGTCGTCTAGAAGTATTTTTCCAATCGAAACCAACCGTCAAAACATACAATTATAATATAAACCACAATTAATATTCAGTTACTATCGACTTTTTTCTATTTACATTTTCCTACAATTATCTCTGTTGTTTACTAGACAATCTGTTTCTATTTCCGTGAGTGTTATATACTATTTGAAATGTAATTAATGATAGGAACGTGCTGAACTGTTGTTCTGTCTCATTTACTTGACGTGAATTTTCCACAGATGATGGGCCTACACGAACGATTACATTTTGTGAACAGTGTTGCAAATTGTATGGAGATTTATTGGTAACAGGTGTCTCTGAATAGTTAAAAATATTTTTTAATAAATCGGAATTTTGAGCGGAATTCCTGGCTTTAACTTAACCCTTTACCGCATGAATTCTTGTTTTTTTTTTAAATAAATTCTCAGATAAGAATTTTAATTCTATTTTTACGTAAAGCATTGAAAAAATCTAGCTACGAGAAAAAATTTATTGACAAAAAAAAATTTTGGTGCCAAATATGGAACATCATGCAATAATGTAATATTAAAGTCAAACTATTTTGAAGCTACAGTATACTGTTAAGTCTTTATTAATTCTAATTTATTGTTCTTATTATTTTAATTTACTAAAGGTTCAATACTTCAATAACACAAACTTAATTTACTTAAAGTGTATTTATAATAATTCATCTTACAATAATTTATTATTACGATCGTTACATTTAAGTACCCGTTCGCGAATTTATCTTCTGACTAACTGCTGGCCACAATAAAAGCTCCTTTATTATATATAAAAATACAAGCTATTCGAGAGTTCAGGCGAATGCCTCTGATTATACTAGGCTGGGTCATCATTTGACCGGTTTCTGTAAACTTTGAATAGTAGCGGAGCGACCGTTTCAGGTAGATTTCGGCCAGCTGATCGAAGGGTCTCGTAGAATCTGCAACATAGTGAATAAACAACATGTTTACAGGTTTTTTTAATATGACTAATTTGTACGTAACAATACACTATACAGTATGAAACTGCAAATAACAGTTTCTTTCTTTATTAATACACAACGGTATTGTGCATTTTGTTCCCACTATATATGTTTTCCTGTACAGCCTGGAAAATTGCATCTTGACCTAGTGCTCTCATCCCAATAGGGAAAATGATCAAGCCCATCTGTACGGATGTCTTCTTGGGGTATGTCTTTAGTGGGTCCCTTTTGTTCTCGTACATCTGCTGAAATGCTACTACTTCACGGTCTTCCTACTCTTTTCTGTTTAATTGGTTTTCCGGCTTTGCATAGAGCATCGGCTATTGCTAGTTTGGTATCCAAAAGGGGTAAATCAAATTTCTTCGCTCTTTTGGCTAATAACCAACAGTTCACGGCTGTCATGTCAATGAAATGAAAAAATATTCGTAAATAATATTTCTTCGACCTGATCTTTATACGATAAAATCCTAACATGGAATCAAGGAGATCTACACCTCCTATGTAGTTGTTGTAGATTAGGACACTGTTAGGACAAGGTATCATTTTATGTATACTTTCTTATTTGAAAAATCTTCTTTTTTCTCTCTTTGGTTCACTTCCAGCATAATGTTGACATTGTAGTAACGATTGTATTATCAAACCAGGACACTACACTGACTTCCACATTGTTTATATTGGCTATTTTCTCTACCATATGACATCTGCCGCGCTTCTTCATTTCTTTTTCAGCTGGCATCACAACTCCAGGAACACGATTAAGTCTTAATGTTTCCAAGGGTAAAATGCCCTCTTTGGTCAGATGTATCATAAGAGGTATGCTGATGAACCAATTGTCAAAAAACAACTTGTAATGTTGATGTTTTGGTATCGAATCTGCTAATTTGACAACCACGTTGCTGCTCATACTAAGATTAGGTGCTCCTAGAGGTACAATATTACTCTGGGAACCAGCAAACAAATTAAAGTCATAACTGAATCCTGAAATACTACTCAGCAAAAAGTTTTTGAAGCCCCACTTACGTGTTTTTTTTTGGGTTATACTGCTTTAGCTGGCTTCGCGCTTTTGTTGGTATAATCTGTTCGTCTACAGCTAAAAATTCTTCTTTTGGAACCATGATTAGTCGTTCGGCTCAGAATAGGTCTAATTTTGAATAATCTATCATGTCCAGGCTGATCATTTTCAATCATGTCATCATTGTTATTGAAATGCAAGATACGTTTTATTTCTTCGAATCTGTTACAGCTCATCACATCGCTAACTGTTCGGTGGACCAATATTGGCATTCCAATAGTGTCTTGTTGATAGAAGTTGAATTATCGACATAAATAGTAATTCCTATAAATTGTTCTATTTTATTTTTTTTATATTAGCTGGTTTATCTGTACGTTATTGCACTATATGAGTATATGAGTATAAATTTAATTAGTCTGTGATATGCTCTATAAGACTATCAGGAAAGAGAAACTTAAAAAAATGGACCGGGGTTTCTAATTGTAAAATCAAAGAAGGTAAAGCACGTGGTGTTCGTGTGTATTAAGGTATAAAAAATGCTTATTAAAAGCTTAAAATTTCTATTTTAAAGAAGATATTTTCGGAATTGAATCATTCCATCAACAGTTTAATAAAAAGTTGTTAAAAACATTGTAAGGCCACATAAAAACATTGGTAGGACATCCGTATTAAAAAACAATCCTCGTGGTATTTATAAAGGTAAATGCAATAGACTGTTAACTTGTTGATTAATAAAAACTGAAAATGGGGGCATCTTACATGACCCCCTGTAGCTGGCACAGATCAGAGGTAATGTAAGTCGATAAAACCTCACCAGCCTTAAATTTTAAGCTTTTAATAAGCATTTTTTATACCTTAATACACACGAACACCATGTGCTTTGTATTCAACAGGTATACTAGCCACTCCTGGATATCTCCACTTCATGGTTTGTTCCAGTTTCACTTTTAACAAAGAAGGTAAATTTCACACAATTATGAGATTTCTTCCTTTTATATCGTAGTCTTTCAGACAAAGGGGTATCATCATCTGAGGAATCTGAGTATGTGGCAGAAATGACAGTTTCCGTGACATTGCTTGGTAAATTTCAGGCTCCTCATTGTCACTATCTTGACACAATATCATCTCATTCGTGCCGTCTTCATCGGAGAGATCTGATTCTTCATTATTAAAAAAACATTTAATATTTTTTTTTTTGGTTTTTGCCATTTATTGCACATGATACGGTAAAGAGTTAAACAATATTAAAATGCTATTAAGAAAAGAGCTATCTTACTATCTTACTGCTTTTCTCATGAAAAAGTTGTAAACTAAAATTGTGGCTTATTCCCAATAAAAATAGTAACTGCATTCACTATCTTCTTTTGTTGTTAAGTAATATTTTGTAGGTTGGAAATCAATCATACCTGAAATGAAGATGTGATTTTTGATGACCAAATTGAGCAAATAATTTTACCCTTGCGAATCTGTTCACCACTCACTTTAATGTGAAATATCTCACTTGATAAATGTCTACGGATATTGAAACAAGTGTCGTGACTTTATAAATATTTGCAACATATATTTGGAAATATGTAGCTTTCTTTGATTAATTTATAAATTATTTACATACTTACTTGAATGGCTTACCATTAATTAAACCATTTCATTTTATGCTTTTAATACTGGTTATTTATTAAAATGAACTCTGTATTATTCCATCAAATAGTGTTATTAAAAGTTTAAACATACAATGATGAGTTATTTTTGACAACTTTGACTTTGTATCAGTGAGTTTAGAGTGAATTAATATAAACATCAATTCGATTAAAACCAAACACACTATCGTCCTGTGATATTATTGTTCGCGTGGAAATAAATTTAAAGTGTTCAAATAAGTCTAAAATGAGCTCTTCTTATGGGCATGTCGAGGACAATTCGACTTCATGTTTACTCCGGACAGTTTTCGATTCTCTTGCCGCACGAGGACGAGGAGGTGTACAACATTGATGAGATCAAGGAGTTCGAGCACATCTCCCAGTGTTACAAGGACTGGCTCGCCGAAATTTTGGATAAAGGTAAAAATGCTAGCGCTACTGCGATAAGAGTTTTTATATCTGTGATTATTGGTTCTCATTACAATAGAATAAATAATTATGAACAATCAAAAGTACGCGAATATAAGAGCCAAAATTAGCACCCCCGCAAGGCTAAACGGTGCTCGCGTGCATGATTTAAATTTACTAAATCCAATTATAAAATAAATCTAGAATTTTTTATTTTTTGCTCGTAATAAAACAACAGAAATTGCAATAACTCAAATTTTATTTTTCTTATCACTGATTTACTGATGATTGCAAAAAAATAAAACATTAATATATTAGTTAAATTTAGAAATCTATACCTTAAATCTAAATTGAATTAAATGTATGTTTTTCTTGATTTGACTGCAATAAGCGACCAAGCAGTCCCTTGATCATCATCATCATCATTGGCTCCACAACCCATGGTGGGTCTTGGTCTGCTCAAGGATAAGTCTCCATTCTGTCTTATTCTTCGCCTTGGTTTTCCAGTTTCGTACTCCCAACATTTTCAAGTCTTTCTCCACCTGATCCTTAAATCGTGCTTTGGGTCTGCCTCTCCTCACTTCATCTATTCTTTGGTTATAAATATGTTCTGGCATCTCCATCCCATTCATTCTCTACTCTTCTACTCCTCTTCTTCGGGTTGTGCTGCTTGTATATAATTTGATACTTTCATATACGTCTTACTAGTGCTAACATCTAGTCCCATTATTTTTGTTGCTGCTTCTAGCGCCTTGAATGATTCGACCACGTCCGCCTTTCTTCTTGCAATAATGTCGATTAATACGCCTACATTCCCGTCTTCTGGCAACTTTATTTGCTTCCAGTGCTTACCAGTTCTACGTATACAGTATGTCAGGCTTTTTTTGCCATGCTTTAAAAGTTCTGAAGGAATGCCATCTGCCCCAGGGGCTTTGTTATCTTTCAATTTCTGTATAGCTTGGATGACTTCTACCTCTGTTGGGATGTTATCTTTCTCTCTTTCATCGTCAATGTTCTCGAGTTGGATTTCTGATTCGTGGAGCCCTGTCTCACCTCTTATATTTAGCCTTTCCTCGAAGTTTTCTGCCCATCTTTCTAGTATCTGGTACTGATCACCAATGATCTCCCCTGTTCTATTTCTAACGATTGATAATCTAGGTTTAATTCTTTCCTGTTCTGGTTAATCCTCTTGTAGAATTTTCGCGTTTCTGTTTGTGCCTTATAGTTCTCTAGTTCTTTTAGTTGGCTCTCCATATGCTCTTTTATTTTTCAAGTATTCATTTTTCCTCTCGTCTCAGCTGCCTATACTCTTCCTCTGTTTGTCTCGTTCTTCGCCCTTGGAGTCTTCTATATGCCTGATTTTTTCTTTGCGTTGCTTGTGCGCATTCCTCATCGTACCAGAGTGACCTTACGTTTTTGCTTTCCGATAACTTCAGTTGCCACTTCTTCCAATATGGCTCTACTTTGCCTCTAATAGTTGTTAATATCTTCAACTGTAACAGCCGTGCAGCCTTCCAGCTTGCTTTTGAGACTTTCCTTGATTATCTTAGCTATCTCAGAGTTCTTCAACGCTTGTACCGTAAACCTTTCCTCTTTAACTCTTTTTTTCTTCTTTGCATTGGAGATTCTAGCTCTTAGTTGAGCTTGTAGTAGGTAATGGTCCGAGTGTATGTTCGCCTTGCGTCTTGCACTTACGTCTATCACGTCGCTGAAGTGTCTTGCGTCAACCACAACATGGTCGATTTGGTTTACTGTATTCCTATCTGGACTTCTCCATGTTCCCTTATGTATATCTTTGTGCCTGAAGCATGTGCTGGCAATCACCATGTTCATTGAGGAGGCTAAGTGTATTAGTCGAGTTCGGTTGTTTGACTCTTCATGTAAACTGTGAATTCCAATGGTTGGCATGTATTCCTTCTCTTTACCTTTCTTTGCATTATAATCTCCTATTAAGACCTTTACGTCATTTTTAGGACAATTTTGTATGATATTTTCCAGTTGTTCATAAAATTGTTCTTTTTCTTCATCCGGCTTCTCCTCAGTTGGTGCATTGACATTTATTATTGAATATTTAAAGAATTTACCTCTGATTCTTAGTGTGTATAGTCTTTCGTTGAGAGGTTGGATGGCAGCTATAATAAGCAGTCCCTTAATATACCTCCATATTTCTTTTATTGATTTATTTTAATCTTTGTCCGATTATGAGATTAATGTCAAACTTCTGCAATGCAATCTCACGTTTTTCTATAAAATCTTTGCTTTTTTGTCTATACTCTTAATAAAATGATATAAATTCTATATTTGCACTCTCTATTCATTTAATTATTAGTTAATTTTGATTTTTATGATATTATTAGGCTAATGTCAATTATTAGGATACCCATATACCGCAATATTTACCAACAAACTGTTATTGATACATTAACTTTTCTCGATCATACACTTAACAAATTTTAAGTTATATTTAAATAGCGTAGAACCAAAACATAGTATCCTATATAGATGGTACTCAATGATGTCAGTAGCTAATTTAAATGTCATTAATCATATGGATTAAGGAAGATTGATGGTCTACATATTAAAACAAAAACAATAGTAGTTGCGTATCATTGAAATTGTACAGCGTTAACATATTTTAGAATAAAATAGAGTTTATATATTATTGTGATATTCAATGTCTTAGTGCGCCAAGCAATTAATTAGCTAATTAATTAATTAATTAAAATTATTTAAATGATATGATTATGACTCTATCACACTTTTTAATTCTCTTATCTCAGGGTTATATTCGTACTTCAATATTATGCTTCACATGTGAAAGGTAAGGTCCAAAGAATACCGGAATAATAAAAAAAAACACATATGATAGGTCAATGCTAAGATCGTGACTGCAAAGTACGTTTCTCATTTTTACAAAGGCAGCTCGGGCTTGTTCTATTCGGCTTTTAATTTCTGCGGTTGGATCCCAGCTCTCATTGATATTACTGCCGAGATACACGAGTTTCTCTACTCTGTCCAGTGTGGCATCTCCGACTTTTATACCGTCATCATGTATATAATTTTGTTTGCTAACTATCATATTTAGTTTTCTTAACGTTGAGTTTTAATCCATACTGATCACAAGTCTGTTTTATTTTGTTCATTAGATTTTGAAGGTCTTCTCCGCAGTTGGCAAGGACTAAGGTATCGTCGGCATATCTAATATTGTTGACGGTTACTCCATTCACAATAATACCTTCGGTTGTCTCCATTAAGGCTTCCTTAAATATTTCCTCCGAATATAAGTTAAAAAGTAAAGGCGACAATATACAGCCTTGTCTCACTCCTCTTTTTATATTTATTTCATCCGACAGTTCTTGTTCAACCTTTATTCTTGCCACTTGATGCCAGTATAGATTTGTAATTATTCGTAGATCTTTATCGTCCAATCCAGCTGTTTCCAATATTTCTAGCATTTTGTTATGTCGGACTTTGTCAAAAGCTTTTTCAAAATCGATTGCACAAATATTGCAAACTCCAAATTGCAAAAAGAAAAAAAAAGTAAAGTAACATAATAAAATGCATCTGGGTCAACATTAATACCGTGTAGGTCCTCCTCTACTTCTTATGACTGCATTTAGCGTCGATTCAATAACGGCCTCAATGAGTTGGTTGTGATTGGCAATAGGGGGTCTACAACTTCGAATTTTTGTCCGGACTATTAGGTTCGACAATAATGTTGTCTAAGTAATAATGGACATTCATAGATCTCGTACGTATGGGGAGTAACTCCGTACGAGCTTCAAAATAAATTCCCCCCAAAACATTTTAGAGCCACCACCAAAAGGTACTTTAGGAGAGATATTGCAGCTGGCAAACCTTTCTCCTCGCCTTCGCCAGACAGGCTCACGACCATCTGGAGCTTTTAGACTTACTCTAGTCTCATCGAAGAAAAGAACTCGTTTCCAATCATCGATGGTCCAATTTTGATACAATCTTGCATAATTCAATCTCCGAACGCTGTGTTTTCTGGTAAGCAAGGGTTTTTTGGCCGGTTTTCTGTTGCTCAATTCTGCTTCACGTTAACGTCTTTTAACTGTTCGAGACGATATCGCAATATTTCGAACATCTGCTAGTTCATTTTTTAGCAAATTGCTGGTGACTCTCCTATCTCTGAGAGCACATTGTCTCAAAAAACGACCATCAATTTGATTAGTGCAATGTTTTCGCCCCTGGTCTTCGATGGTACGACCCTGTTTCATTATATCGCCTCACCTTGCGACTGATGCTGAAATGATCCCTTTCTAACAAACCTGCAACGTAATGCATTGAATATCGTTCATCTAGGAGAGTCGATGCTCGCACTGCCTCTCCATTGACAAATTTCTTTGGCTGTTCATTTTTTTATTTGATTTTTATGCAAATGAACTTCCAAACATGCTTGTGATGAAAAATATGACAATAAAAAGCTTGTTTCTCACAAACCTTTGCCTTAATCGGCACTGTTTATGAAAAGATTAACTCACTTTAAGTCTAAAACGAAGTTTAATACAAATTATTGTTAAAACAAGACTATTATTACTTACATAAAAACTCGTCAGCTTTGTGACACAAAAATGTAACTACATTTTTTCCCATTTTGAGATATCTAACCATTGAACTTACTTTAGTGAGTTCTATTGAGAGACACAAAACTGTATCTTTCCCAACACCTAAAACCCCAGTAAGGAGTTTTTGTAACTACATTTCTTAGCAATGTTCTAGTGTCACAGAAATGTAAGTGCTGTTACATTTTTGTGATGCCCTAATACAAGAAATATGTTGTTATAGAAATGGGTCGTGAAAAGGAAATAGTTGTTTTGCGACTCCTTCCTTATCATTATGAGCTTATATGAGCTTATCGAGCTTAATGAGCTGCAATAAAAAATCAAGTAGCGAGGGAAAACTTTTAAAATTGATGATAACGATACGCTACTGAGTGTCAGGTGAGTGCTCAGATTGCGTTATATGTCTCTCTCTAACTTGCGTCTTTAATTATTTACTGCTCTTTTCTACTGCTCAGCGTTGTCATGTTTTTTATGTACTTTAAAGACTATATAACCATTTAACTGTACGAAAATTATTAACATAGAAGTTGATAAATTATCTATAATCACAACCTAGCAACAGTATTGTCGTTTCTCAATTATCATTTCTCAAAATTTAGTACCTATAATTTAGATACATACTTTACTATAGATGAGAGGTGATAAGTCTAATTTTTAAGTGACGTTTGACAGGCATGGCATGTGACGTGCAAAATTTCTGACATATCTATGTGTTCCATAATCATGTCCCTTTCGTCGTTCATTTTTAACAGTGCCAGTATGTTTGATGATTCAAAATTTGTGATAATAGTAGTTGAAACCATGAATAAATACCATCTTTTAACACTTGCAACAAGATATCGTTACAACTTACCCCATTGTATAAATAATGGCATATTGCATCGAATATATAAATTTTCTAATAGCTAATTTATATTATTGTTAATATTTAAGTAGATATTTCTTACATTTTGTAAACAGTTGGCTTTACAAGTATCCTTTTTTTTACTTTTTGTGTTTAGTATATTACATTATTTTTATTTGTTTTCAGAGGAAGATGAGTCGCAAATTTTCGTTAAGTTCTTCAAATTCCACAAATGTTACGACCTCATTCCAACATCTGCTAAGCTAGTCGTCTTCGATACACAGTTGTTAGTTAAAAAGGCCTTCTTTGCCCTTGTATATAATGGTAAGTAAACATTTTATAAAATACTATGAAACTAACAGCAAATCATCAGGGCAATAGAGTTATTAGTGAAGGTCTGATGTATCTTATTCCATGCTTCGTGGAACTCATTACCCAACTTTTCAGGTATCTCAGCTGTAAAAATCCTGATCAATTTTTATAACATATACTAGAATCGGGTCAAGTCTTGGTTCTTAGCAAGCTATTCTAAGCGTTTGAAGCCAATAAAACGTCAAAAGGCCAGTTTTTCCGTCTTAGGCATTACCAGTAAAAAAATTGTGTGTGTGGAAACCAGTGGAGTCCGTTAGGTTAACGTTAAATCCGGAATCATCGGAGAACAATTCTCAGAGAGGATTTCTGGGTTTTACACCATATTCCTTCAAGCACTTTATAATTTTTTTTTTCAACCGATTTTCCGACCATTGGGTCGGACATGTGGCCCGGGATATTGCGCCAAGAGAGAACAAGCGAGGAGTAGGCAGACCACAGAAGAGGTGGGCAGATGATATCAAATAAGTCGCGGGCAAACAGTGGATGAGGCCTGTCCAGCGGTGGACGAATACAGTCTAAAGAAGAAGGGACTTTACCGTTTATATTTACTTTAATCCTGCTATTTTTTTGATGTCATCTACTTATCTCATAATGGTCGGGTAACTTTTGCCCAATGTTGTATTGTGGCATTCCAACGTTGGTCGTTTTGTCTAGTAGTGAGGCATGCAAAGCTCCTTTTGAGTTTAGCAAATTTTGTTGTGAAATCCTCGACTTTTTCGAGTTCGACGATACCTGACAGGCTACCAAAGAACCCTAAAACCTATAAAAATGCCTAAAAGCCAGTGTACCTCTCAGATCAATTTGTTTCAGCAAACTGAAATTGGTTCTACATACATAATTAGAATGCAATTGTAAAACACACACATTTCATGCACAAATTGACAGAAATATATTACAACCTCAACAACATGAGCAAAGGGACTAATACATTTCTAGTGTAGTGGTAGATATATGCCCCATGTTATTTCTTATGGAAAAGCGTCAAAAAAACCAAGGTTAATTCTTCTCATTTTGATGCTGGTATCAGAGAAGTGTAGACGTTATAGTTTTATTCGTCTTCCGGGTTTGGACCGTGTCATTTGTGAGTGACCCAAAAGTGGGTTCATCTCGACGTTTCGCTACAATTGTATGTAGCTTCTTCAGGAGAACAAAGAAAAAGAAATCAAAAGACAGGAAGATGGGTAGTTAGCAACGGTAACTCAGTTACTCAACGCAACCAGAGGCGAATACTAACTACCAAGATGGACATTTGGTCACAGTAACTCAACTACTTAACGCAGCCAGAGGTGAAAACCAAATGTCAGGACAGGGATTCACGTCCAACAGCTCAGAACACGAACGCGTCGAGAGGCGGGGAGTGAATCCGACGATTACTCCGCTACCGCTCTATTTATAGTCGCGGTGACCTGTCGTGTCGGGACGTATCGGCACACTCCGTGGCGTGAACGTCAAGAAGCGCGCGCTGGCCAATCATGTGGCTGCATCGTGGTGGCGGGACATGTGGACATGTGTATATTGGCGAAACTGGTCGTTCCGTCAAAACTCGGATTCAAGAGCATCAAAGATGTATTCGATCAGGTCTTTTCTCCCATTCTGCAGTTGCAGAACACTGCCAAGAAACCGGTCATTCCATATTGTTCGAAAAAAACCATATTATTTCTAAGAGCCCCTTCTTTTATTCCAGGAAAATCCGCGAATCTCTAGAGATCCGAAAAAATCCACATAATATCAATCGAGAGGAAGGATACTACTTGTCTCCCATCTGGAATCTCAGTCTAGAGCCGCCCGTCCGGTCCCGCCACCACGATGCAGCCACATGATTGGCCAGCGCGCGCTTCTTGACGTTCGCGCCACGGAGTGTGCCGATACGTCCCGACACGACAGGTCACCGCGACTATAAATAGAGCGGTAGCGGAGTAATCGTCGGATTCACTCCCCGCCTCTCGACGCGTTAGTGTTCTGAGCTGTTGGACGTGAATCCCTGTCCTGGCATTTGGTTTTCACCTCTGGCTGCGTTAAGTAGTTGAGTTACTGTGACCAAATGCCCATCTTGGTAGTTAGTATTCGCCTCTGGTTGCGTTGAGTAACTGAGTTACCGTTGCTAACTACCCATCTTCCTGTCTTTTGATTTCTTTTTCTTTGTCCTCCTGAAGAAGCTACATACAATTGTAGCGAAAAGTCGAGATCAACCCACTTTTGGGTCACTCACAAATGACACGGTCCAAACCCGGAAGACGAATAAACTATAATGTTAAAAAATACTATGATAGTAACAGCAATTTGTTGAGGCAATACAGTTATTAGGGAAGGTCTGATGTATCTTATTCCATGCTTCGTGCAAACCATTACCTAGCTCTTTCAGGTATCTCAGTTGTAAAAACCAGATCAATTTATATAACACATGCTCGAACCAGTTTAAGTCTAGGGTCTCAGCAAGCTATTCTAAGCATTTGAAGCCAATAAAACGTCAATCGGTATATCATGCTCTTGATGAATGTTCGTGGCGTATTTAAAGATAGTTTCCGCAGAATAAAAAGGCCAGTTTTTCCGAATTAAGAAATACCAGTTAAAAAAAATCCTCATACTGTAGAACGGTAACTAGACCACATTTTAACCTCGTCTTCTCTAAACCCAGTGGTGTCCGTCAGGTTAACGTTCCCAGACAGATTTTCTGGATTTTACGCCATATTTCTCCAAGTACTGTATAATAATTACCTTTTCTGTAATTTGTATATTGATCCGGCTATTTTTTTGATGTCTTTTACGAATGTCATTTGTGGTCTTCCTCTTGATCGTCTACCTTTGTACGGTCTCCACTGTTTTATTGTGGCGTTCCAACGTTGGTTGTTTTGTCTAGCAGTGTGGTCTGCAAAGCTCCATTTGAGTTTGGCAATTTTTGTTATGAAATTCTCGACTTTTTCGAGGTCAAGGATACCTGACAGATTACCAAAAAACAATAACACCCCATTACATCAGGACATAACACCTATGGGAATTCTAAAAGCCAGCGTATCTCTCAGATCAATTTTTAGCACACTAAAATTGGTACACAATTAGAACGCTTTTGTAAAACAACCACATTTGCTGCACAAACTGGCAGAAATAGATTACACAACCTCAACCACATGAGCAAAGAGACTAATACATTTTTTAGTGTAGTGGTGCATATGACGTGTAGATTATTGCTTTTCAAAATATGTCCCAAGAACCATACACTTTTGCATACGTTCAAACCAATTGGTAAAACAGTTATTCCAGTCTTCAGTTGACACCTGTAAAATCACTGTTTTAAAGGGATCAATGGGTTCTTCAGACTACTGGAACCGCTGCCCACGCATTGAATTCTTGATCTTTGGGAACGTGAGGAAGGAGGAATGTTGGGACTTAGGTCGGGGCTATAAGGTGGATGGTTTAACAAATCGATGTTTTGAAGCTCCAAAAACTCTGTGAGTATTTGCATTGTCCTGATGTAGGATGATTCGCCGTTGTGTGTTGCTTTGTCGGAGTTTGGCGATAACCTCTAGTAAACAAATGATTATATACCCATCAGAAGCAACCATTGTTCGATCTTCTAAAGCAATTGTTGCCACATGATCAGGTTTTTACGCAAAAGTTGCGACCATTTTCTTTGACATTTCGAGAACGGATCACTTTAGTTGGTTTTTCCTCATCGTGAAACACCCACACAGCGGATTGGCGTTTATTTTTCGGTTCGTACGAGTAAATCCAAGATTCATCGCTAATACCAGCGGAAAATAGTTGACTAGTGTGATGTATCATTCACAAACACAGAAACCATTGAGCGAGATATTGCTGTTGGGGTAACCCTCTGCGAAAATTGTAAAAAATTATTGCTCAAAAATGTTCTCGATTAAAATCCTTTGCTAATATCAAAAATTCACTGTATTTACAGGACTGATTATATTGCAATGAAACTTTCGATTTATATAAACAAAAGGTTGAGTTTACATTTATGTCGGAAGGTTTTATTGGTGGCGCCCTCTAAGCGGCTATATGTAAAATTGTAATTGTAAAAAATAACTTGGGGCGCATTGACTAATGCGCTAGAAACATTGTACGTTAAATTTAACCTTGTTAATATATTTTTTTGTATTTTTAGGTGTCAGGGCAGCACCGTTGTGGGATAGTTCCAAGCAAGAGTTTGTTGGTATGTTAACCATTACAGATTTCATAAAGATCCTTAGGATGTATTACAAATCTCCAGATGTAGCCATGGACGAATTAGAAGAACACAAATTAGACACCTGGCGACGGGTACTTAAGGATAAGAAACCTCTTATAAATATAGGTAAATATATATATTTTTTAATTTATCGCTCAGTTTCTTTAAGAATGACATCAATGCAGCGAAAGTACCGTTTTGGATAAAATGGTGGAGAAAGTAAAATAAAAAATCCAAACCTGGCAAATTTTTTTAAAAATTAATGGTTTTTTTCATTACTTTGTGGATTCCCTATTATTTTCTTTTTTACTATTTCTTCACACTTACTTCTTCCTTATTCCTTGTTTCTTTTACTATGTTCTCTTCTAGTTTACACGAATCATCGTTGATCATAGTTGATCTTTCCTCTCTGTGATCACCTCTCAAAACTTCTTTCAAAATCATCTTTGGTTTGCTTTAGTTTATTTCTTCTTTGCTTCTAGTTTGTCTTTTGTCCCGAGAACAGAGAAATAATTTCAAAATGACGAAATTTAACCAAAGTACGAATAACGTCTATGTACTCAAAACCAAAAGCCCAAAATTTAAATGAAGTACTTGTGTACCAAAACAAACAACTAAAAATAAACGCATTAAAACCATATTAAAGTTTGTTTATTGTTATTATGTTATTGTTATTATGTTATTGTTAGGTTATTAAAGAGCAAAAAAAATGTAGTTACACGAAAGAACTATATTTTTAAGCAAAAACACCACCGCATAGCTGTTTGAGTAACAGTTTTGACAAGTGACAAGTGTCATTCAATTTTACCAAACTCCAAAATGACATTATGTATATAAGGGTTATACGAAATGTAAAGGTGAAATTGAATTGAATGAGTAGAAAATCGAAATAAAAAAAAATGATAATTAACAGAATATTTGGGCGCCAACAATTTTTACAATAAAAATTTTAAAAGGAAAAAAACTGAAAAGTATATATGATAAAACAATAATTGTCCATCTATGTGAAATATGCGAATGGTATGAAATAAAGCCATGAATTTTTTTATCTGCTGATCCCCATATAATAAATATTTTCGATGGAAAAATATACAGTGTTCACCGGAGTGTGTACATCTAATATGATAATGATATCTTTTAATCACCAGAAAAGTTATAGTTGTTTTTTGATTCTTGCCACTTTTGGATCTTGTTTTTGGTTTAAGAAGAAGGTTTTGAAGTACATACTATATATTTAATTATAATTTACGTGGTTTTTTAAGCCGCACATAAATATTGGAGGTTTTAAGATTTTCTTTTTGAGTTTTATCTAATAATTGTAACCACAATATAAGATTATTGCAGTAACCACATCCGTTACATAGTTTTTTGTGTATATTACGGTAACAGTTGATTTTTAATTATATAAAATTTTTATTTTCGGTCACACTAAGACGGTCTGATAAGTTCTCAGCCTCGCCCAGATATCGCAAAATTACTTGATGATTTTTTCTTATGCTGAAAACATTTCGGGTGCTGCGCAATGGTAAAATTATTTGTAAACAATTATTAACACCGAACAAAATTCATTTGTGGCTTATAAACTTACATGGTGACTTTTCACCTTTGAATTTATGATCATGAAGAAAGTGGAGACCAAATTTTGAACTTTTCTGTGAAAGTATCTAAGATGGTCAATGTGAATGACGTCCGTCACACGAAAGTTGTCATCAAAGTTCATGGAAGCGCGCAGTATTAAATTGTCATTTTTCTAAAGATACCAAAGGAATATGTTGTTCACATCTTGCACCAAAGAATTGAATATGATAAAGTCTTGCGCAAGATCCACGAGTGTTCTCTGCAGAGAGCAAATGATTTCACGTTGTATTTTCCTAACAGTGCTGCGCGTTTTTTGCGTCGATAACACAAAAAAGTTACTGTTATTTTAGTTACAATGGATGAAACGTAGATTTTCTACTACACACCCCAAACCAAAGAGTAATCTAACACCAGGTTCTCCATATTCAAAGGATCCTACTACGGGACCATTGGCGATAAAGGTCGAGGTATCGGTATTTTTGGATGTGAAAGGCATTAGCTGATTAGCTATCTTGTATAAAGAAAAAGCCACAACAGTAGAATAGTGCTCCCAACTTCTAGTTGCTCTCTTCTCTCAACCAGCTCCCAACCAGTAAGGAGCCAGCTGGATATTTCATCACCTTGATATCAATAGATAAACCAGAAATTAAGTAAACTGTAATATACCTCCCTCAAAAATAACAACCATCCCGGCCCGACCCAAGTAACCGCCCAGGACACTAAAATCAGAGTGATCCTCTCAAACTCCCCGAGACGACACTAGTGCCGCTTTTTCTGGTCAAAATTTAATGTAATCGCAATATCCCTAGACTTTTCTCTCGCCTATTTGAATGTTTTGTTCAAATTTTATTTTAAAATTCATGCGGGATTGAGTGAGAAAAGCAAAATAAGTAAATAAAGTAAATATATAATAATATAATATAATATAATATATAATATAATAAGTAAATAATAAAAGAAGGACGGTACCCATTTCGTTAAAGGAATCTGGCAGTAGAAATAAACATTTATATTATGTTATTCTCTTCGAAAATTTTAAGACGCAATTTTCAAAGTGGTAAATAAAAACTTTATTATGTAATTAATATGATATACAGAGTGGATAAAAGAAATGCTACAAGTTTAAAGTGAGTTGACTGCACCATGAACAATTTGGGGTGAATATTCTCATGTTTGTAGGCCTTTACCTTTTCTTGAAAGAAAAGCACTGGATCTTAAAAATTTGGTACATAATTTCTTCTTTGTATTACTTTCAACAGTTCTATTTGGATCTTCGGTACACCGTTATATCGAATTAGTACTTAATGGAGTCTGTTAAAAATCTTTTTAACTTTTGATAGTATATAATAATTAAATAAACAGTCTGCAAAGTGTAATATTAATTTGTTTTTGTTTTTTAGGTCCCGATGCCTCACTCTACGATGCAATTAAAACATTAATACACAATAGAATTCACAGGTTGCCTGTCATAGATCCCGAAACGGGAAACGTACTGTATATTCTCACGCATAAACGAATACTTAGATTTTTATTTTTGTATGTAAGTATAATTTTTTGTTTCCAAATGTTTTCGGAGTAAACAATACAAATAAACAATCAAGAGCACTAAAATACATTTAAATACCGTAAAATAGTTTCGAAACACAATTCAGATTTCCGCTTTAATCTGTGCTTTCTAAAAATTGCAAAGCAAAACAGACGTTGATGAAGTTGTTAAAAGAGACGTGGGGAATCTAAAATTTGCATTCTACGACACGTTTTTTCAACTAAGCAGAAATCCTTAGCGACTTGGTTTCTTGTACTCGTACAGAGTAGATCCGAATAAAATGAAAAAGACAGCAAATATTTGATTTTACGCAAACAGCGCCTTTGTATCTGTTGATACGTATTTCGACCTAATAGGTCTCATCAGAACAGTTATTCAAAGGTGTTCTCAAAGGAAATTGAAACGTCAATAAACGTATTTTTATCTTTAATTGTGGCTTATTCCCAGTTAAATAGTAATGAATTTAAACGCATTTGTATAAACGTTCTGGGAGATTCTGAGAATAATGTTCTCTCTGTAGCAAAAGTATTTTGGCGGATATAGTCTACTTCGTTTTGGCCCTTCGAGCCGGATTGGACTTTATTTTTACTAGATAAACACTGAAGTGGAAATGCAAAATATCGAGAGATTTAGACAGACTGACTTAACGGTGTCAAAACAAATGACGCAGAACTGAGTCGGTACAATTTCACATAGAGTCTGAATATTAAAAATAATAAATGCAATTTAACACTTTTTAATTTTAATTAGTGAGTCATGGCACTTTTCAGCCTACTGACTAATTCAGATACTGAATTTAAGGATCTGTTTTACTCGCTATAAAACGATCCTAGTTTTGATTGACTCAGTTAGATGCTGCGGCATGTTTTAAAATAATTTGACAATTATTTTCAAGAGCTTACAAATTTGATGTGACAAACGACTGTCTGTACATAGAATATAGAAACAGATGTTCATTGTTAAGATTGTGTATAACTCTTAGTTAAACGTAACAATATTATTTTTTAAATGCAAATAATTAACAGAACTTTTTTCTTTTAGATTAACGAATTACCAAAACCCAGTTACATGCAGAAAACTCTGAGGGAACTTAGGATCGGTAGTTACGACAATATTGAAATGGCGTCGGAAGAGACCACGATTATTCTAGCTTTAAAGAAATTTGTCGAAAGGCGAGTTTCTGCGCTACCTGTGATAGATACCGAAGGAAGACTTGTAGATATTTATGCCAAATTTGATGTTATTGTAAGTTCAATTTTGTTTTATTCCTTTAGTTTAGTAATGTTGGTAACCTAAATATGGATTAATAATTATGATCAAGTCTTATTAATTTACTTCTAAGAATGGGTCGCACCAAATGTACATCACGAAATTTAAGGTCAAACCTCCATACTCTATATACTATTTCACTACTATATAGGTTACAGTCTACAGCAGATGCACTGAAAGTGTCTTTTCAACGTTATGAAATAAAATATAGACTCTTAACGCACAAATGCATTTACTTCTTCTTTGATAACATGCGCCATACATTTCTTTAACTCAGAAGAATTGAAAGTTCGTCATATCACACCTCGTACCTATCTGTACGTTAATAAGTTTAGATCATATAAGCTTAAGGTTTTTATGGCATGCGAAATTTTTGATTTTTCTTTGTAATTGTATTCTATTCGTTAAATCTTGTCACATAACTCGCACGTCACAATTGGATCGATAGTAGCCAAGATACGTGTCTAAAGCCCATTTGGCATGCCGCCATATTTAATTTTTCTTTGTCATTATATTATATTTGCTAAATCATCTCATATTATTACACCATGCATGTCACGATTGGCCTGATAGTACCAAAGATACGTATCTAACTAAAGCCACTTTGGCATGCCGTCATGTTTAATTTTTCTTTGTCATCGGATTTTATTCGTTAAATCCTATCATATGAGACCTCATACTTCAAGATCCAACTAGCCGCTTTCGAGCTAAACGACGTCCGAGTGAAAATGGAAGGGCTAGCTCAACCGCACCAATGTATCTATGTATCTCTTAGTGTCCCTGGAGTAAGTACTAGCCACACTGGAAGAGCCCACATCTCTCCTCAATCGCTCTGAAAAGAGTTGAGCAGCTCCGTCTGGTGGGCGTTTACTATAAAGGTTGCACAATATAGTAGATGAACGCATAAATGTATTTATTTCTTCCTTGATGACATGGTCAATATATTCTAATCGGATATTTTAAACCAGTAATTTTCCGGTCAATTTTTCTCTTAAATTAAGCTCGAATAAATTCTATAGCATTAAATTTTCAATGCTAAGTTCTGATACAGTTCAGATTCAGCCCAGATAATCTGTTAAATAAAAAAGGAGACTCAAAAACTTCACTGTGATATTGAACTTTTATCTGTCAAAAGTTGGAGAATAAAAGAAAGGATACTTGCCACTTCATCCTTTTATTGAAGACGTTTCGTATATGAATCCCATACACATCATCAGTTAATATTTATTTTACCAAAAATATGTAGCTCAAAAAAGTTGGAATTGAAGTAATAGCTTAACTTATGAATCATAAAAATTACAACGTTTAGTTTTTTATAAGAAAAAACAAAACTAAGTTACTGTTTTTATGTAAAATGTGCAAAGAACAGAATTATAAAAAATGGAGTAGAACAAAGTATTTTCTAATATGGAGCACAAACAGAATTCCAAACAGCACTAATAATGTTTAATAATTAAACATTAATAAGTTTTATATTTTACTTTAGGTAGCATCATTGGACCAGGTTGTTACAATCTAGTAAAGGAGAATGCAATGATTTTTGGACCATCAGCTTAATGAGCCACATTTTAAAGTTATTTCTAAAAATCATACATCAAAGGATATACAGACTATGCGAAGAAAAAATCAGCCATACACAGTTTGGTTTTCGTATTTCAACGATGTAGAGATGTGAATTCTCTACAAGAAATTTTTTTATTTTCTTCTGAAAATAAAAAAAGAACCAAAATGACTATCTACAGAACACTGATTAGACCCGTAGTAACCTATGGATGTTAAACTTGGGTAATGACGAAAAAAGATGAAGCCCAACTCAGGACATTCGAGAGAAAAATACTGAGGAAAGTATATGGCCCGGTACAAGAGGAAGATGGTACGTGGAGAATCAGGAGAAACGACGAGGTTAATGAGTTAAATGAAGGTTATGACATTGTAAGATTTGTGAAAAGTCAAAGACTGTCATGGCTGGGACATGTGCAGAGACAAAACGATGCAAAAACAACAAAGAAAATGTTACAATGGAAGCCCATAGGAAGGCGAAAAAAAGGAAGGCCCAGAACGAGATGGTTGGATGACGTGGAAGACGACCTGAAAACAATGAACATAAGACAATGGAGAAGAAGGGCACAAGAGAGATCTGAATGGAAGGACATAGCCAGACAGGCAAAGACCCATCCAGGGTTATAAATGCCAAAAGAATAAGAAGAAGAAGAAGAGATGCGAATTGCGATATTTAAGCATGCTTCATTGATTACTATAAAGCATTTGATACAGTAAAACACGGCAAGCTGATAGAAATATTAACAAATATTGGGATAAACACGTATGATCTAAGAATTATTAGCAATCTTAACTAGAATCAAACATCATCTATCCATACATTGGGAGGAGAATCCGATGATATCAAAATCAAACGTGAGGTCCGACAGGGATGTATACTATCACCCTTGCTGTTTAACATATACTCTGAGGAAATCTTTCAAGAAGCAGTAGAAGATGTTGAAGCCGGAATTCGAATTAACTTAGAATGTATCAATAACATCAGATACGCGGATGACATGGTGCTATTCGCTGACAGTTATGAAGCTCTCCAGGAGTTAATGAGTAGGATCACAGAAGTTAGTTAGAGATATGAACTTTCAGTGAACATTCAGAAAATAAAATGTATGATGAGCTCTAAGAAGGAACAGCAAATTGAAAGAATCAGTGTGAATGGTCAACCAATAGAAAGAGTAAAAACATACACCTACCTTGGTACGAACGTCAATGAAAACTTGGACCATTCCCTGGAATTAAAATTTAGGATATAGAAAGCAAGGATACCTGCATTTCAAAAAATGGCTAAGCTATTCAAATGCCACGATTTATCAGTACCCATAAAAATCAGGTTACTACGATGTGATATTTTTCCTATACTGCTGTACGGAGTTGAGTCGTGGACTCTCACAGAAGCTACCCGTAAGAAAATTGAAGGTTTCGAAATGTAGCAATATCGTAGAATCCTGAAGATATCCTATACCGGCCACGTTACTAACCAGGACGTTTTATTAAGAATGCAAAAAGGAAAATGTCTTGTTAACCAAAATAAAAACAGCCAAAATTGAATACCTCGCTCACATCGTGAGAAACAGCGAAAGATATGGGTTGTTACAATTAATTCTTCAAGAAAAAGTAGAAGGAAAACGGGGACAAGGAAGGCGAAGAATTTCCTGGCTGAAAAATCTATGTACGTGGTTTAATACAACAACCACAAATAGTTTCCAGAGCCGCAGTTTGGAAAATACATATTGCCATGATAGTCGCCAACAACCGAAACGGATAGGCATTACAAGAAAAAGAAAGGAGAATGCCTTTTTTATTACCAGTGAAATACCAAGTGAACAACTCAAAGCTCTAACGAGAATGAGGCTTGTCAGCAGATTAATTATTTTAACATGTGTATTTAGCAACTTACGAATACACCCCATAAAGAATGGCATTTAATAAAGCTCACACAGACAGAGCGCTAATTTCAAAAACATTAACTTCTCGGGGTGGTGCTACTGTGAGTTTGAGTTGAAATCATCAATGAAGTATGTACGCCTTCATTCACATCTATTATTAATATAGCTTAACATTACAATAACCAGTGAGGCCCAATTTGTGCTGTCATGAATCACTAGCGATAAAAGAATAAATCATAGTAATTAATCTGAGTTTAACTACACCAATCAAATCAAGAACTATATAATTTCCTAGTACTTCACTTCCATATTTTTGAGCTACACGTCTTTTGTCTAATCTGTAAATCTTCCAGAACAATTTCCGAATTGGAAATCGAAACGTCAATAAACTTATTTTAACCTTAACTGCGGCTTATTCTCATTCAAATAGTAATCACTTTAAAATGCCACAAGAAACTAGTTTCTATCGATTAGAAAAAGTTTTATAATTTTTGCTTGCTGTAAAAGTTATTAAATAATCTGTTTATTAATAATGTTTGTTAATTTCCAGAATCTGGCGGCAGAAAAAACTTACAACGATTTAGACGTCTCATTGAAGAAGGCAAATGAACACAGAAACGAGTGGTTTGAAGGTGTATATAAATGTAAATTAGATGAAACCTTATATACTATTATGGAAAAAATTGTTAAAGCAGAGGTAAGATCTATTTATTTTCTCCTTTTGTTTAATTTTAAGCACAAATTTTCTTTCAAAAATAAATACATTGCAGAACCATCTCTTGTTGTCTTTACTACTCTATTTGTTGTCATTCGACTTATATGATTGTGTCATTCTACTCTTCTATTTCTTACTGAGTTCTCGATGTTCTCCACCTTGCATCCACGTCGTGTATATGTACTTTTAGCTCTGTCTCAGTGTTTTTTCATTTCTTTCCCGATATTTTTTTTCTCCCGATCTATTGTTTCATTCAGGCAACTTGGGGCTCTGTCTGCTCTATTTACTGGATCTTCCACTTCTGATTCAAGCTTTCCGTAGCTAGATAATTTGATGCCCAGGTATTTAAACACTATCACTTGTTCTATTATCTGACCTTCCAGCTCCGATTTACATCTTAGTAAATTGCTGTTACATATAACCATGCATTTTTTCTTTCTTGGGGAAATTAAAGTCACAAATGTTTAATTTTCTAGCAGTCATATTGAATTGGTTAGGTGACAATGTGAGTGACAATTTGTGTTTCAACAATAATAATTTGCTTTTGCCTTTTAGGTCCATAGGTTAGTAGTTGTGGACGATGAGAACAAAGTGTTAGGCATAATCTCTTTGTCCGATTTACTCTTGTACCTGGTATTGAGGCCATGCGGCGAGGATGGCGGTACTCCAGACGGTGCTGTATCTGTCAGAGCACAGGTAAGATAATAATCAGTTAAAATTCATTCGTTGCTATACGGCATGGCTGAAAAATATACAAATTTTTCAGATTTCGAGCTTCTCTGTTCTCAAATATTTGCCCAATTGCGTTTCAATTTCAAAAGAAATAATCTAAAAACTGTCCAATGTAATTTTTCATCAAAATTTACCCAAAAGTTGTTATAAATTAAGATTTTATATTCAGAAATAACATAATTAAAAGAATAATACGCCAATCTGAAAAACATATAATTAATAAATCTATTGCTATTTAAATTTAATCTACATTTAATCGAGAAATGAAAATAGAAAAGCTAAAGCCAATACGAGAACAGACCAAAATTGTTCTAAACCATGTCGCAGACGGTCACAATATGAGTAGTATAACCATATTTTTAGTCAGTCTCATGTTTTTTTTTTATTTCTTCTTCTTAACGTGCCCTATCAAGTCCCCTTGACGTTGGCGATTAACATGGCGAAACTGTCTCTGTCTCGAGCTATTCTAAAGAGTTGCTCAGCTTTCTTTATTCCTGAACACTCTCTGATATTCTTCAACCAAGAGGCCTGCTTTCTACCAATTCCTCTGCGTCCTTCGATTTTACCCATCATAATAAATTGAAGAATATTATATCGGTCTCCCCTTACTACGTATCCAAAATAGGCCATCTTTCTACATTTGATGTTATCAAGCAGCTCGCGAGCAGTATTTTTTCTCTCAAGGACTGCCACATTTGTCAGCATAGCCGTCCATGGAATTTTTAGTATATGTCTGTGCAGCCACATTTCAAAGGCCTCCAGACTATTAGTGGTGGATATTTTTAATGTCCATGCTTCGACACCGTATAAGAGGACTGGCCAAATGTAGCATTTAACCATACGCTTTCGAAGTTGAAGTTTCAAGTTATCATTACAGAAGAATGACCTCATTTTTAAAAATGTCGTGCGGGCTATCTCGATTCTACATTTTATCTCTTGATCTGGATCTAGTTGTTCAGTAATATGGCAACCAAGATATTTAAAACTGGACAGTCTTTGAATTATATGACCATCAACATATAATCGTGCATCCTGATGTGCTAAACGGCTACACACCATGTGTTTTGTTTTTGAACAGTTTATGTTTAGGCCAAACTCTCTTCTTACTGTATCAATGGCATTTAAAGGCATTGTAATCCATTCATGTCATCACTTAAAATAACTGTATCGTCTGCATATCTGATTGTATTTATCAGAATTTCATTAACTTTCACGCCCCATTCCAAATTATGCAGCGCTTCTTTAAATATTCTATCTGAATATAAATTAAATAACAGTGGGGATAGTATACAGCCCTGTCTGACACCTCTTTGTATTTTACATATTTCTGTTGATTTTCCGTTTATACAAGCTGTCGCTGTTTGACGCCAGTATAACTTTTCTATGAATCGTATGTCTTGACTATCAACTCCTTTATCTTTTAATATTGTAATTAATTTGTGATGGTGTACTCGATCAAAGGCCTTTTTATGGTCAATAAATACAGCAAAGACGTCTTTCCTTGGATCTCGACATTTCTGCAGTAATACATTTAGTACAAAGAGGGCGTCCCGAGTTCCCAGTCCATTTCTGAAGCCAAATTGTGTTTCATCCTGATCTTCTTCACATTTATCTCTGATTCTACTGTGGATGATGCGTAGAAATATTTTCAAAGTGTGGCTCATAAGGCTTATTATTCTATAATCGCTACAGTTTTTCGGACGTTGTTTTTTTGGTAGTGTTATGAATTCGGACTTTAACCAATCTTCAGGAATATCACCAGTCGAATAAACATCATTGAAAAGTTTGACCAGTTTTCCAATGTTCTCCTCATTTATAAGCTTTAACATCTCTGTCGGTATGTTATCAGGGCCAACGGCTTTCGTGTTCTTTGCTAACTTTATAGCATGCAGTATTTCTGATTTTAGTATTTCTGGTCCTTCACCTTCAACTAAAATCTCCGGTTCTTCGGGTCTATCATCATTATACAGTTTATACATTTATACATTTTTTTATTTAGTATGGGTTAAATCAGAAGATAGAACAGTGTTGTCAATAGTGGCTTCATCCACATGGAAATTAAATTTCCTGTTGTCGGCTGTATACTATAAATCACAAAATTGTATTTAAACAATCTCGAATTTAATAGTATATTTAAAAGAGACTATTGTGCTACATCACAGAATATTTTTGGACTAGCAAGTCCATCATCAGTGCTGTAGCAGGTATACATGAGTGGAGCTGAAAATTTATTTTTACATGTCGTTTTTTTAGGACACCAACAGCCAGACCCTCTCCCAGTCCTCTGACATGCCTTCAACAACAGAAGAAGACACATCTCAGCCTGTAATTCCCGAAGAGGAAGAACATCCAGATGAAGATTTGGTCAAATCTGTAGCAGACGCGGAAACGCAAGTCGTAAATAAAGAAAACGAACAAAACGGCAGGGCTACCCAAGAAAACGGCGAACGAGAGGAGTCCAGCACTCCGAGTACTCCCGTGGACGAGCCCATTTTGGAAAAACAACCCTTGACAGATGGTGCCATATTAAAGGAGGTGACGGTCACGGGAGGCGAGTGATAACATGTTGAACATTGTTATAGGAATTTTTTGGTGATTTTTAAAAAGATGAATGCGGGTTCTATGTGTCTGTGAAGAAAAATGTATATTTACAAATATGGAATTTAGTAAAATTGAGTCAGAATATTTCACAGCTTAACACACATTTTATAAAATTTTAAGTATATACATAATGTATGATTAAGTATGTTTTTCTAATTCAATAGTTCTTAACGTTTTCGCTTATAGCCACAGTTGCAGCATAATTAACCTTTTAACGTTGTAGTGGTTTTATAGCATGTAACAGTCGGTCTTCCATAGAGATCTACCATCTTTTTTGTCAAAATATATCTATTATTTGATACTTAAATGTTTACCTTTATGTACTGATCTCTAGCAGAATGTGGGTTGTCTCAAATGTTGGTAATCTTTTGAATAAAATCACTTTTATCATTCAAATAGTTGTTTCATCCCAATGTACCTAACTGTCCATTAAAAACATTAAAAGGTGAGAAAAGTGATGAAAAAAGCTTTACCGTTAAACGTCAATTGATGAAGTTGTAGTCAGTTGTGACTATGACATATTTTTCTTTGTGTCATCCGGCGAAAACAATCGGAAGGTTGGCATTCATTCATTCAGTGGTGTATACTGATAGGTGTTGGTTAATGTTGCTTGCCATTCATTAAATTACCGTTTATTACACACAGTGGAACGCTAGTGTGTTCCTCGTTGTAGTGATTAAATATGTTGATTACCAATCTAATCTCATTTATTTAAAGAGGTGCTAATCAACCTGTGATACTGCTGATTGTAAATTGTAGACACTGTTTGGAAGACTGAGGATTAGGCACTTCCAGAGTCCTGCACTTTCTCTCTACTCATCTTTCTTTTTTGTTTTCAATACTTTTTCTGGTACTTTATGAAAGAGATAAATTCATAGTTTAACTTGTTAAGCTGTTTGTTCGGGCTGTCAAGCCGTTGTCTTCTGTGATTAGTTCTCGACGTTTCGCCAACATTAGGGGTTGGCATCTTCTGGAAATGTTACTGCTTTGCTTGTAAGCTGAAACAGTTCAATCCTTAGGTCAAACTTCATAATTTGATGAAGAAACATAATAAAATCAGATAGAGAAGGAGAACCACAAGTAGATAGCTGGATTCGCAGCACTTGTGTCTTTTACGACTGGTCGACTAGTATACAAAAAATCAAATGCGTTCACACGTGGCGCTTAATAGAGATATATTAGGTACACACAACTTCCATCTTTCGAAGTGCCTTAAAGTTGTAAATTAATGGTATTACTTCTAAAAGAATATTTGACTAATTCTAAAAATAAAAATTTGATCCACATAATCTGCAAGTTTAAATTCCTCAACCAAGAGAGTTTCTTCCGTCCCTATCCATTTCTTTCCTTCGATTTTACCGTTGAGAATTAGCCGAAGGAACTCATATCTTGGTCCTCTGATTATATGTCCAAGATATTCTAGTTTACGCCTCTTAATAATATTTAATAGAGTTTGTTGATGTCCCATTCTTCGAAGAACTTCTTCGTTTCTGGTTCTGCTAGTCCATGGAATTTTTGGTATCCTTCGATACAACCACATCTCAAACGCCTCGATTTTATTCATGATATCGGCGTTTAAAGTCCAAGTTTCACATCCATACAAAAGTACAGACCACACGTAACATCTTGTAAACTTTTCACGGATTTCCAAATTTAATGAGTTATTGGATAATAGAGGCTTGAATTTTTGAAATGAGTTTCTTGCCTGTTCAATTCTACATCGAATTTCGAAGGATGGATGTAGATTTTGGGTAATCCAACATCCAAGGTATTTGAATCTCTGAACTCTCTACAGCGGACAGTCCTAAATTTGTACATTCCATGTCAACTCTATTGATTAGCTCCTGCAGATCGTCGATGTTTTCAGCTAGAATCACAGTATCGTCGGCGTACCGTATATTGTTAATTATTTCTCCTCTTATGATAATTCCTTTTTGATCTTTTGATGATCATGATCCACATGATAGTGGGATGAATAATAATGATGCTAGGCACATTTTACCTACACATATCCCTTCCTGATTTTTCTATATCTTTTTTTATGTAAATATTAGTCCACTTTTCAGGGAAATAATTTTGTGTCGAGTAGCTAAAGAAATTAAGGAATAAATACTGATTCATTCTGTAATTATCTATCAAATTTCATGCTATTCACTTTTGAAAATATGCCTTCTTTTAACTTCTCCAATTGTCTACCAAGTGCGGTTATCAGCCACTTTACATTGAAGTAATTTAGCTGAATATTATTGAATTGTCATTCAGTCCTGAGCTGCGCTTAAATCCTAAGGCTGTTTTATCGGTGCACCAAAACCTAGGAAGTGTTATTTACCGACAAAATGTCTCGAAATTTGGACACAATATTCGAAACTATGTTGCTTTTAAATTGATGATTTACTTTTTTTATTTTTTTGTTACTTCTCTTGAAAAATTGGATTATACTGTTTAACGTTCTATTATAACCAAACTTTTTACGCCCATCGCTTGAAAGAGTTTTTTTTCTGTAATCGTTGATTTTTTTTCACCTTTCTGTGTCCAGTAATAATCGAGAAAAGCGTGTTCAAACTTTGAAGAAAATTGCTAAAAAATACTAAAATCTAATAGTGAAACGTGTTACTCATCATTGTCGCTTAGGTTCACCGTTATCGGCTTCGTGACTTCAAATCTCATGAGCGTACGGTCGGTTAGTTCGTGTTAAAACTAATTTGAATAGAGGGTAATGCATTTGTTGCCCGTTGGCCGACGCCACTGAGTAAAGATAGTCTCGCGTAAGCAGTGTAGAAATGTAAGTGATACGCCCATTTCAAATCGCAGTGTGCTTGAACTGCTAAAACAGCCTCTAGCTAATCGGGATGTTAACATTTTCCTGTTAAATTGGATCTCATCTGTTCATTTCTTGGATTGGCCTAAAAGTGGTAGAAATAGAGTTCAATGGAACTGAATTAATAGTTTTGTACACCATACTGCAATTATCGCATCGATATTTTCTTCATTAATTTCTCTTTTTGACTTTAATCTCAAACCATCTTCAATCAATATAGGACGACACTTTTTTGCATGTTTTACTGTTGATAACGAAGATGCAGACTCCTTAACACTTTCATTAACTTTGTATGAACGTCTGTTGAAGATAACAACTTTTTTATTCATTGTGTACATAAAACAAAATGTCTTTCAAATGTTAACATATTAAAGCGGTAATTCTCTTAATAGGTGCGCCATCTATAACCTAGATTGATAACTTTTCATCTTCTCCTCGTAACATTTTTCTCAAAATTTCATTTTATATATTACAAAAAAGATACTTTTGATACTGTTCCATTGAACGCCTTACTATTTGCGAATGTCATAGTATAATTGTATTAATTGAGAGAAGTGTTGTTACGAGATACTGAAATAATTGGTATTTACGAGGGGAAGATAATAAGCTCTCAGCTCAGAAGTTAAATAAATAAACTTATTTGAATGTATTCACTTTTAGTTCAATATGTTCCTTAATACCATGATTCTGATATTACCCAGATGTGTTATTCTGAGCTTGTTAAGCCACAAATTACTTACCTACGATTTAAAAATAGATAAAAGTTATAAGGTGGGATTACTGAATTTTTGTGTACAATTTGCCATATCCTATCATCCTCAATAATCTAGGACCATATTCTGTCATTAGTCGTAGTTCCCGTGTCTCATCTTCAATTAATATACGATGACTCTTACACTCTGTGAACTATTGTTTCAGTATTCATAACAAAGGTGTAGACACTTTTTTACTTTCATAAACTTTGTATGAATACCTGTTGTAGATATACTATCAAAAATGAAGAATTTCATTGCAGTTATAAATATTCTTTATTAATTTTCTACGCGAAAGTAATTAACATATAAATATATAACATACCAAAGTGTTAATTTTGTTATTAGCAGCGCCATCTACGCACCAGATCGAACATTTTTAAGTTTCCCTCGTAGCTTTTTTAAAAATTTTGTTTTATATATTAGTGACAAATAAGATACTTCTGTTCCATTGAACATACTACGCAAGAATGACACAACAGAATTGTCTTGGTTATAAAAAGTTTCACGAAATACTACAATCACTGGCATTTAGGAGGGGAATATGAAAAGTTCTCTAATCTGGTAGTGAAATCAATTAATTTTTGTCAATATAGTTTAATCTGTTGTGCAAAACATTTCTTTAATAACGGTATTTTGTTCTAAAAGTGCTATTTGGAACTTTCTAATCACAAATTACGATAATCTAGCATATTGTGTATCGCTTCGATATTTTCTTATTAGTTGCTGTTTTTGATATTTTCTCCCGATATTTTCTTTGGTAGTTTTTATTTTTACTTTCAGCGGCTCATTATTTCAGGCAATATATGATGACACTTATACTATTACCCTTTTAACAGTTTTTATCGAAATTTTTAGTGCTTTATACTTCAATTATCTTTGTATGAATATCTGTTAAAGATATTCCCATCTTAAACGAATAATTTTACGATACTTACCACACTTTTTTTATTTAGACTTATATAAATATCACATTTATCTAAACAAGGAATGTTCGTATCAAATATTTTATTTTTTTTTGTAGCAGCGCCATCTATAACCTATATTGATAAGTTGACATCTTTCTCTCGGTAATATTTTTTCAATTATTTCCTTTTATATATTAGTGAGACACCAGTACACTTTTATTTAATTGAACACATTACTATTTTTAAACAAATTTAACAGGAATGAAATTTATGTTCATTTAAACCAGATGAAAGTGAAAAATCTTCTGACTCAGTTTTACCTTTACGATAAACATATTGGATTGTTTCTAATAATTTAGGAGTTATTTAATAAACGATTAGAATGGAAAAGAGGATTAAAAAGATAAATTATGGTTAAATGACTATATCAGGGACGGAGAATTAGCAGATTCACATATTTTAACATTTTGAAAGTCAAGAAGATTTGACTATGACAATATTAATGATGAGTTTTATAATTTATCAATATTTTATGTATATATGACTCCAAGCAAACGTTTTTAATGATGGTATTCTGTAATTATAGTGTTTCATGGTCTGAAGTTAGGATCTTTATATTATTTTAGCGTCGGACTTCTTTTTTAACTATTTTTAAATAATTTTGATGCGCCGAGCCGGAAATTATCAACAGAAAATAAATATTTATACAACACAGTACATACAGAGGCAGGTACCACATACGATATAATCCACTGCAGTTAATATTCGATTGTAATAATATGCAAACGAGGTGGGGGTAGCAGAAGGATCTGCACCAGATTATTATTGCAGGCAGCAATAGAACTTCCAAGAAAACACACTTGCAAGAAAGCCTTATCAAATTTTATCCCCAGTTAAGCATAAAAAAGTATTTCATTCTTGGAAACCATTGGGGTAGTTAAAAATTTTATCTAGAATCACTAGAGAAATAATAAGAAATATAAAATTTTAAATAATGGAATGCTTAATTTTGTCTGGCTGTATAACGATAAGTCTAGCCAAAAAAAAGCTTAATTTCGTCTAAGACCAGTCGAAATAGAAACTTTGAGCATCGGCGTACTTGAATATTTAAAATTAGGTGTTTTAATGCCCGAATTGTTTTTTTGTTTTTATCGGGTACGTGTTGGGAGGATACATTATTGTCGGATTTGTACCATGTTTATCGGATTTTGTTACAGTTCACTCATAATATATATTCCCAACTGTACACAGTTGTATGGGAACGCCAAACATGGTTGTATTGAGGTGTATCATATGATTTTTTTTTTTTGAAATATTTACTTCTGTAACCTAAGAATGAAAGCATTTCTGGAAGTTTAATTGTGAGTAAAATTTAATGCTCTGTTGAAGAAAAATGTGCTAAAATAAAATATTCATTGTGAAGTAAAGTTTCTGTGAAGTGAATTCAAGTGAAGTTTTTTCCATCTTTCGAGCAATATTCTTATTGAAAATTCTTTGATAATGTTTTGAATGTCGGAATGAGGAATTTCTAGGAGCTTTTTATTTGGTTTATTCGTATAGCAGGCTTCTTTAGCTTCCCGATCAGCTTTTTCATTACCTATTATGCCTCTGTGGCACAGTTACCACTGAGCCACAGAGGAACCCCCTCTGTGGCTCAGTGGTAATAGCGGCTGCCTTTAAACCTAAAGGTCGTGAGTTCGAATCCCACCTGGGTGGAAATTTTCGTTTTAAAAAAAAAATTAATAAATGAAAATAATTTCTTTCCTTGTGTGATCGGTACACACCGGAGGGACCGCAGACGTTCGGATACAATTAGCGTCTCTTAGCAAAGACAATGACGTCGACTTTGCTAAGTATCAAGACAATTACTCTACACACACACACACACACACACACACACACACACACACACACTACATTAATAAACTTATCTTGGTTGAGACTGGCTGAATGACAATTGTCCAAGCCAAAACACACACAAAAAAAAATACATGAGATGGAATCCAAACAAATTTTTACCCTTTTATTCTTACTGTAAAGTTCTTCTAGATCAATTTTAATTTGGCATAGTATTGGGTGGTTTGGGTAAACCCTTAATATTCCTTATACTCGGTTAAAAAATCTGTGAAAATGACTGCTTCCAATTTTGCTGGTTTGATATGTTGTAGGGCTTTAGATATGGCATACAATTCGGCGGAATGTATGGAGTATGTGGAGTCCTTAATTAGCTGGAACTGATATTTTAAAATTTACTTGAAGTGAAAAAGCACTTATAACATTTACCTGCAGGATTTTTTAACCTTCTAGAAAGTCAATCTAATAACGCTTGTTTATAAGATGTTACCGAATTGTCGGCTCATACTTTGGATTTAGTGTGACCAGCGTTTAGCCAAGTTTAGTTTAAGTAATTCATGCGGTTTTCATTTCTGTAAAATTCTGTTTCAATGTTCTGTTTTGCTGACGAAGTTGAAACTTTTTTTTTCGATAATTGAAAAAGCGTAGTTTTTTTAAATTAGGCAAAACAGGATCTTCATTAATAATCCTCAGAACTTTTATCTATTCTGGGTATTTAATTTCGAAAAAAGAATTCGTGGATTATCTTCTTATTGCCTCTCTGACAATCATTCTAGCTCAAGGCGATTAATCATATTTAATAGTCTCTTAGCAAGTCAGAAGGCGAATATCATCGGAACGCGTGCGTCACAAGCCTCGATAATTTGTTTATGTTGCGAATATGCAATATAAATAGAGTATAAAGCATTATATTTTGTCGTTTTTAGATAGTCACATATGTATGTTTTATATACTACAAATATATAATTATTTGTAAATTACAATCTTTTTGTAGTCCGACTTTTTATTCTAAAACTTTTTTACTTCTTTTTCGATCTTTTATGCAAATTTTTTTATTTTTGTGTTTCTTATAATATATAATCTGATTTATTTAATTTTCATGATATTTTGTTGTTTATATGCAAAGCTTTGTCTCCTGCCTAAGCCTTTAAAATACTTCAGAGAGTTTAAACTAGAGTTTGATATTTTTGAACTGTTTTGTAACGGATAACACGGTCAGTACTGAGTCTCTTTCGCCTATTATTTCCTTTTTATCCTAGAGTTCGGCTCGTTAGTTCAGCAGGTTGGCTATAGTCACTTCCAGGTGAGGAATATAGTCACTTCTGGTTGGAATTTTCAAGTGAATCAAGTTATCCGATGGATGAATAATACATCGAAAGCTCTGATTATCATGGTTCACTCGAGCGTAAAGCGTAAGAGTTCGTTCGATGGTACAATGGTTTTATACAGATTGAGTGGGAATGTTTTCGCTGGAAATCGAGAACATTTGAAGTCGTAATCAAATATTTCTTGCATTTTGTTGTAAATTTTGTTTTCTGAATAGTTTGAATACTATTTTGTATGATTTCTTATACTCTTTTTAACCTAACCTAACTTTTTATTATATATGTTGATAATAATTAACAAAAAATACTCTTTTTGGAAACAATAAGAAACGATATTAATGAAAAAGCGTGGATAACAATTAATTGTTTACGCTGCTAATTCTCCATCTCGTCGCGGTTGAGAAATGTCCGATTCTAATATTATAACAGTTTATTATTTATGTATTTGTAAAAAGCAGTAGTTTTAATATTAATAATTATGTTGTAGATACGAAACAAAAAAAGTAAGCTGCCTTATTTAGGATGCTGAAAAATAGAAAATGAAGTGCTAATAATATTTTCCGCAATTATGTATTCTCAATAAAAAGTTATTTATATTTTGTTGTTTTTGTTACCACTCAACAGACTTCCTTCTCCTTCATCTTGTTCCTGGCGCATGTGAGTCACTAGGTCTTAGTTCTGTGTAGGAGAGAACGAAGGAATGACGGGAAAAATACTGTGAATGATGTGATAAATCATATTTTAGTAAGATTTCTAGAAATGTGTTCTTTTGGTATTTCAATGTTTGGCTATGTTATATTCTAATTGGGTTCGTACAGCTCTAATGATTTCTTTTTTTTCATGATAAAAATCAAAACAGCCGATTGACCGGTATCACCCTACGATGTCGGATAATGATACATTAAATTTCATTTGTTATTACATTTTATCACATAACAAAAATAAATGAACATAGCACATCATTCGAACATTATTTTATAACATCTCAACTTTTTAAACTTAATAATTTTTTCCACAATGTTTACTGATGAAACTCATGTCATGTACTTCTGGGAAAACAAATATCTGCTCTTTACCTCTATATGCACGCATTAAACTTTTTCAGTTCAGAAACAGTTCAACCACTTTAACCGGAAAATTGTTTGCTTTTTCATTTGAAATTTTTACAAGAAGAAAAACACAAGCTTTTTGCAATTATAAAAGGTGTTACCTGGTTAACATCCAATAACATACTCGAAGAAGTAATATTACCTGATTCTAAATCTGCATTAGACTATAAAAAATACAAAAAATTGAAGAAATGAAGTGTCCTATGTTATGTTGTTTAAAAAACAACAATCGTAAATTTAAATATAACATTTATTTGGGTTGGAGGCCAGACCAGGGAATGAAAATGCTGATACTCTAACTATGGGAACAGTGGACAATGGAGTCTTTTGCAATATGGATACAGTAAGGGATATAGTTAACTAAAAAATAAAATAAGGCTGAAATGGGAACAGCAATGGGAGAATATTGTTCAAAACTCGCAAAATACATATTTCCATATACACCCCACTTTACCACTCCCATCCCAATATATATTCAATTACTCGACTATCAAATTCTTCTCGGCAAGTGTATTTCGCTTAAAAAACGAATCATGGTCGATTCCCGTCGCATTTATTTAAGCTTGGAATATTACTGACCATTCCTGCAGTTGTGATATAAATTCTTACCATATTTGACCATATTTTCTTTGGATGCAACAGACCATATTTACAAAAATCTAATAAATTAATTTAAACTCTTATTAAAATGAAATATTTGCTTCCGTTAAGTCTATCAAACAGTTTGGCAATTGCTAATAGAGAAACCTTAGAATTTCTAATAAATTTTATTAAAGATGTAAAAGTAAAAATATAAATCCGTACCTCGGAGGTAAAGGACACTATGTCCATTTTCTTACCTTTTAAGGAGAGAAGTTTTATCATGTTTTAAATTTGTAATCAGTAAATACTCAAATGTTTCTGATATTTAACCAAAATTAATATATTATAATAATTTTGGTTAAATATCAGAAACGTCTGAGTATTTACTGATTAAAAACTTAAAACATGTTAAAACTGCTCTCCTTAAAAAGCAAGAAAATGGACATAGTGTCCTTTACCTCCGAGGTACGGAAATTAGTCTAACTTTAGTGATTTATACATATATCAGTAAAAGTAACAAACAAGAACAAAGAAAATATCTTTAAACATAAATAAAACGTTCTGTGGCTGATGGACTTGTTTCCGTGCCATATCTTTCACACACACATACGTTAATTTGTTGCGGTAGTTTCTTCCAGACTAAACCCTTCGGGTATATTTCTTCAAGTTCGCTGTCATCAAATTGCACTGAGTAATTGTCTCCTAATTCCTTACATAAATAACTCACATTTGGACAGTTCACCTCAAAATCATAAGAAGTAATTACTTTTAACATTTACAAGTTAACTCCCAAATTTAAGAGCACATTTTTTCAAAGTTTTTTTTCGTTCTTTTAGTTTTAAATGCTCTTCAGGTTTTCTTTCTTCTTTTCTAACTCATCTTTGAATTCTGTTGAGGGTCAAAATTTGCGAGTGCATCTTTGTGGCGATATTTGGTTTTCTGCAAATTCAAACGCAACTTTTCTAAACTGTAGAGGTATCAACCCTTAGTACATCGTGGCAAAAGTCTTTCAAGTATTTCACTATGCTGACTTCTTGGTCAGCGATGAACAGCTTTTCTTTCTAGACGTGGACCACACATAATTTTTAAGTCTCTCTTGAATAGTACTGAAAGGAACAACATTATTCTTAGAAACTGTTCTAATTGAGTTCCTATTTTGCACCGTATTGATAGCTGCTCTGGTCTCCTGCCATGTAAAATATAAAGAACAATATTAAAATAGCCATATAAAACTTTAAAATAATATAAAAGATAAACTTTTTCAAAATCATTGAGTAATGGCAGTCACTCGAGGGGTTATGCCAGTCAAAGACTGCTAATACCCCATTGCAAGTCAGCCATATTTACATTAGATTATTTTGGAAAGATGTATTTTTTTTTGTTAACTTTCAATGGAAAACATAAGTTATAAAACCTTACCTTTAATGGTTCGAAAGCCGAAATTAAAATATTTTTCACAACTATATGATTGCTTATTTACGTGTCGGTTAAAATTACAACGCACATACAACAAACATTGACTTGCTTACTGCCACAACAGAAACCAACTGCATGTACTTAGTTGCTTTTAAGGTACTTGGACAACCGGCTATTACGTGGAAGCACGTCCCTGGGAGTAAAATTCAAATATTATAAAGTAAATATTCCGGTGACTGCCGTTACCTGCTGACCGACGTTCCTCGTTCTCCCCTAATATTTGAGAGTTCATAAAATTCCCTTGGTGAAAACAGTCAGATTTGCTTAATGATTTGTCTAGTTCAATATTAATTAATTGATGGATTCGATCGTTACTTGATGGAAATTTATTTTATGTAATAATAAAACACTGAGAACTTTGTTTTCAATCTTCCACAAAATTTATTTTAAATTCTTATCACTATTAGTGATAGTAGTCGCCACATTTAAGTTTGTACACATCATTGTGTAATTGCCTCCCTGCGAAGAAGAACGTTCATCCCTGACGTATATTGAAAATTTAAAAAAGAAATTGTAAAAAGTCTACGAATTTGCTCGTAAAAGTTTGAAGCTTTAAAGTGACAAAGCCAAGACCAGGCTTTACATACAATATTCGAAAGAGGTGGCCCAGTATAGTTCTTCTTTAAGAGCCGTCTCCCAATCGGAGGTTAGATATCGTCATCACTATCTTTACTTTATCTACTGCTGCTTTGAAGAGTTCTGTAGACCTGCATTTAAACCTGTCCCTTAAATTCTTTAACCATGACACTCTCCTTCCTATACTCCTTCCTCCTCTTATCTTTTCTTCCTCTAGTATTCCTCCTACAGAAACTTTTATTCTAGTAAAAAACCTTTTAGACCAAAATAGTACAAATCCAATCATTACATCTGAAATTTTACATCTTCTTGAAGTTTGCATAAACCAGGAATATTTTGAATTTAGTACTCAAATATACACAAATAACACTGTAGGACTTATAATGGGCAATTCTTTAAGCCCATTGCTATCAGATATTTTTATGGATCATCTAGAGACACAGATTTCAAAACAGATATTCAAACAGTTTTTATATTGGTGGAGATACGTAGACTACGTACTGGTATGTTTCACATGAACTAACAGGCAACTCGACCAATTTTATTCGTATATTAATTCACTTCCTAGTCACATTGAATTTACAATAGAAACAGAACAAAATCAATCCATAAATTTTTTTGATTTAAAAATTATCAGACTTAAAAACAAACATGGCTTCTCCATATTTCATAAACCTACCCATACTGACACGACTATACACAATTCATCATCCCATCCCACACGACATAAACTGGCAGCCTATCATAGTATGTTACATAGATTAACAAAATTCCGATGTCAAAATACAACTTTGAGACAGAATTAAATATCATGAAGCAAATAGCAGTAAACAACGGATACAACGAACAAACAATTAATAAAACGTTAAATCAAAAACTACACAAGAAAGCCCTGAAATTAGTATTTCCACCACCAGAGAAAAAACCCAATACCTTCTGCTCGATTACGTATACAGGCAAAATATCAACAAAAATAGCCATACACATAAAAAAGAAAGGAATAACACTAGCTTTCAGAACAGATAATAACTTAAAGTAATTATATAGCAACATATTAAAAACAACAAGAGCCAAAATAAAAAACACTTACACAGTGGTGTGTCGACTTCCCAAAAACTTTCATCGGTCAAATGGGTAAAAATTAGCTATAGTGATAAGAATTTAAAATAAATTTTGTGGAAGTTTGAAAACAAAGTTTTCAATATTAATTTTTGCTGGACAGTAAGTCTAGCCCTCCAATTACGATTGTTAGTCGCGATGATAAAATAATCGCTTTCGTAGAAAATCTAGAGGGTGCCTCAACTGCGATTTATCACTAAATTACATCAGTTTTCCATGAATAATATCGACACTACTTGTGTGATCGCTTTTTTGCTTTGGTCGAGAAGTAACCGACTAAAGCATTGTTATTGAATTCATCCGTTAGCAAATCAAAGATTTTTAAAAGGACACTTTTACATGTTATTTGAAGATTGATGTGAGCATAATAAAAATTTTTTTCAATATTACCACATGTCAAAAAGTAGTTTTGATAAATTAACTGCTCTGAATCAATAGCACTCAAAATGCCCCCAACATTTCCAGCATATTCCTCGTTGTCTGACATTTTAAAAAATTAAATATTGTTGAAGACACATCAGGCTGAGTTGGCTTCAGAATTGCAACTAAACATTGTGCTAGGTTGGTCCAATAAAAAAAAGGTTGCGTTTTCTTAATCGCATTGATTTTATTAATACGCTGGATAATATCTTCTATTTTTTGCAGGACGGTGTACGGGCCCTCTCAGTTTCGTTGAAGTTTCGGTCTTTTTTATATTTGGGATAATCTAACTATACTGGCACAAAAAAAAACTAACACGGAAGTATTGCGAGAAATGGGCAAAAAATGCGAAATAATAAACACAATAAAAATAAGAAAGTTACAACATCTAGGACACGTAGTGAGGGGACAGCGATATGAACTGCTAAGGTTGATAATACAGGAAAGATAAGAGCAGGAAGGAGTATAGGAAGAAGGAAAGTGTGAAGGAAAGTGAAGGAAGAAAACAATAACGCTTACTAGTGACTCATGTCTTTAGCATGAGTCACTTTTTAGCAACAACCAGTGCAACGCTTTTACTTGATATCACTCTTAAGCTAATTTATTACATAATTTCAATTACTACCTCGGTTAATCCAAAGGCTCGGTTAATCGGTACTCGTATAATCGGGAGTCTACTGTATATTGTGCAATGCTGAACGTGAGCCTTCGAGACTACATAACAAACCAACAAATCAGGCAAAGATCAGGAGTTCAAGACGTCATCGAAAGAACCACGACGCTTAAGTGGAACTGGGCAGGGCACTTAGCCAGAACACAAGATGGACGGTGGACAAGACGTATTATGGAATGGAGGCCCAGAAATTATAAAAGAAGCCGAGGACGACCACCGACTAGATGGACCGATGACATTAAACGTGTAGCGGGAAACTGGCTACAAGCGGCCCAGTGTAGAGAACATTGGAAAGAACTGAGGGAGGCCTATGTCCAGCAGTGGACGCGATTGGCTGATTGATGATGATGACTATATTAAATGCACCAATGTAAGAACTAGTTCTTTTAGCAGACAACTACGGAAACTAAATAAATTAACATAGATTTGGACGATTTACATAGAAAATATGAAAAATGAAATAAGCCAAAACAAGAGCAAGATGGTGATAATAAATAATAAAAACAGAACACAAAATATACATATATAAAACACAAGAAAATACGAAGAAATAAATAAGCAACACACATACTAAACGATTGTAAACGATTTAACGTTGAAAAGCAGAAGAATTCATGCAAAAAAGAAGAAGAGTTATATCAGGAGGTGAGTAGATTTTCAAGCATAACAATTTTTGCGTTTTGGATCTTGGCTTTTAGTACATATTCTGATTTATATACGAAAACATATCAAAATTCTAAAAAACATTATAGAAAACGGCAAGCAATAAATTAAAATTTTTTATTAAAATGATCCTCCCACGTAACGCGAAGTCGCATCATGTATCGGGAGCTGGAATTGCTCCCTGTTGATTTGGACTGAGCGTATGTCGCTGGTTGTCACATCCCCCATCGGGGTGGTTATTAAAACATATCGTCACTCGGGGACGCTATATTAAAACCTTTTGCGGCTGGTACGAGGATTAAAACAACTCGTTAACCCGCGCTCCCTCTTCGTCGTACCCATTTATGCAATTAAAAACAGTTTACTAGTCCCCAAAATTACTTAAAAGCAGTGGGGTACAAAAAGTTACGATCTAAATGTGTGGGAAAATTGCCCTGTAAAAGTTGTATGTTTTTATATCAATACGTAAATATTTGGCATTTATGCGAATCTAGAATCTTGAAAGAGCGAAAACTAGAATATGACAAAAATGCCGACTAAGGTTTATAACGAATAAAGAGTCAAGACAAGGGTACTATTTACTTCGAATAATTTTTGGACCAAGCTCAAAATCATAGAAAACTTGAGGGAAGTATGGATTAGCTTCCTTTAGCTAAATTTAGTTTAGGCTTTTTCAATAATAAGTAACAATTACAAGAGAACACCGATTTGAAATATGTGACAGATAAGATGGTTGGTTGGTTGATAGACATAGATGTGAAGATAAATAAGATTGTATACTTGTATGAGTATAGGTAACGAAAAACTAAACATTTAATTAATTACTGTTAAACTGGGAATAAGCCACAATTAAAGATAAAAATACGTTTATTGACGTTTCAATTTCCATTTCGGAAATCGTTCTCAAAATACAAACAGTATTTACTACAGTATTCTATACAGCCCTTAACATCCATCCTTGTATATAGGCCTCCTCCTCCTTGTTCCATGCCTCTCTATCTTGGGCAATTTGCATCCATTTTGACCCGGCGTGTTTCTTTAGGTCATCTGACCATCGCATTTGTGGCCTTCCCCTTTTACGTTTGTGATTCCATGGTCTCCAATGTATAATTGTTTTAGTCCATCTTTCATCTTTCTGCCTTAGGGTGTGTCCGGCGAACTTCCATTTAAGCTTTGCTACTTGGGTTGAGACATCTTTCACTTTTGTTTTATTACGGATCCATTCGTTTCTTTTTTTGTCTGATAGTTTAATGTTCAGCATTTGTTTTTCCATGGATCTTTCTGTCTTTGCTATTTTTTCCATATTTTCCTTTGTAAACGTCCATGTCTGAGAGCCATATGTGAGGACAGGGAGTATACATTGATTGAAGACTCTCGTTTTTAAGTATTGGGGGTATTTTGAATTCTTTAGAATATAAGACAGTTTTTCGAATGATGCCTAGGCCAATCTTATTCTTCTCTTTATTTCTTCGGTCTGATTTTCGTTATTTAATATAGTAATTTGGCCTAGATATATATACTCTTTTACTTGTTCTATTTTTGTTTGTGCCGCTGTAATTATAAGTTCTTCTGGTTGATTAGTCATAGATTTTGTTTTACTATAATTCATCTTGAGTCCAATTTTTGTCGATTCTCTATCTATTTCTTCCATCATTCTTTGTAATTCTTCACTTTTTTCTGTTATTAATACAATATCATCAGCATATCGTAAATGATTCAGATTTTGCCCGTTTATATTAATTCCCAAGTCATCCCAGTGTAGTCGACGACTACACTACAGTATTATCTACAGTAAATACTGTTTGTATTTTGAGAACGATTTCCGAAGTGGAAATTGAAACGTCAATAAACGTATTTTTATCTTTAATTGTGGCTTATTCCCAGTTTAACAGTAATTAATTTACAATGCCACAAGAAAATAGCTTCACAACAATATAAACATTTAATGTTGGTTTATATGAGTTAACTATAACCATTTATAAAGATTAAGGGGCTGTACAGTAGCCATGAACAAAACCGAATACATATATTGAAAAAAACAGAAGGCTTATTAAATGATAAAATTATATATCTACAGCTGAAAAAAGGTCCAACCACTACGAGAGAAACTTCTTACAATGAACTGATTAAAGATATGAGAAATAACTGAGAAATAAATAAAGAATTTGCCAAAAAGCTGACTATACGCAATTCATCTTGTCCTAAGCTTTGCTGCTTACCAAAAATTCATAAAGAAGGGATACCAATCATATGACATCCAAATTTTTTGCTAACATTCATAAAGACGATTTTGACGAAATGAACAAATATAATGTAAGAGATTCTTCTTCTTCTTAAGGTTCCATCTTCTAACGAAGGTTGGATATCAACATGGCAATTCTTATTTTACTTACAGCAGCTCTAAATAGTTGGCTAGAGCTCAGACTAAACCATTCCCTTAGATTTCGTAGCCAGGAGGTTCGTCTTCTTCCTACATCTCTTTTACCTTTTATTTTGCCCTCTATAATCAAACGTAGTAGCCCATAACGAGGACCTCTTAATATATGACCGAAATATTCAAGTTTCTGCCTCTTAATTGTCTGTACAATTTCTTCCCTCTTATTAACCCTATCAAGGACTTCAATATTGGTAATTTTGTCTACCCATGCTATTCGTAGCATCCTTCGATAACACCAACGCTCAAAAGCTTCCAATTTCTTAATCCCCAGTTGTTTCAATGTCCATGCCTCAGATCCGTAGAGCAAAGTTGTAAAAATGTAGCAGCGCAATAACCTTATCCTTAGATCCATTCTTAGGTCTCTACTACACAATAGATGTTTCATTTTTACAAATTTTGCCCTTGATATTTCTATACGGCTTTTAATCTCTTGCGTTTGTTCTGCGTTTTGACTAACCAATGTTCCTAGATATTTGTATTTATCTACCCTTTCTATCTGGATATTATTAATATGGAGTGTCTCGTTGTCTTTTGGATGTTTTGTAATGACCATGAATTTTGTTTTCTTTAAGTTCATTTTAATACCATATATGGTACACTTTTCATTCAGCCGTTCCAGTATGTTTGTTAGACTTTGCAGAGTTGAAGTGAATATGACAGTATCATCGGCATATCTTATATTATTAATAATTTCACCATTTATTATCATTCCATCGTTACACTCTCCTAAAGCTTCTTGGAAAATGGCTTCGCTATATATATTAAACAGCAGTGGTGACAATACACAGCCCTGTCTCACACCCCGAAGAATTTCTATTTCTTCCGACATTTGATTTTCAATTTTTATCAATTCTTAAGAGTAAGTAAGAGATACATTTTCATTTGTTAATGATGTCAGAGTTATTGTATATTTATTGAAGCACATACTAATAAAACATAACTATTTATTTACTTATAAAACGGTTACATATAATTCAATTATTCATAGCAGCGTGGACATTCGGAGCTGCTCATCGACATAACATAACCTCACCCAAGCTTGTCTAAATTTTCTGAAGAGTCTACTGTTCCAATGCAGGATTAATATAAAACATCTCCTCCGTCGTTAGAGATCAAGCTTAATGGGATCTTTCATCTGTAGGTAGAGATAGGCTTGCTTCTTATTGTGATGAACTTGGAATGGGCTCCTTTGGTTCTAATTGAACCGATTCGGAATAAACTTTCCGTAGTAATTTAGCAAACTGAAATATGACCTTATTTCAGTTATATTTTTTGGTTATGGAGCTGAATTAATTGCTACGATATTTTCTTCAGTATTTGAGATGTGACTACATCGGAGAATACTTAAGATCCCGTGGAATGACTGAGTCACAAATGAGGAGATCCTCAGAAGAATGAATAGGAACCGAGAGGTACTGACCACCATCAAATCTAGATTTTACAATTCAGGAGAATTGAAAACGAGATCCAGGAAGAAGAAGAACATCTTGGTTAAAGAACCTCAGAATCTGGTTCAATACAACATCTGTCCAGCTTTTCGCTGCTGCAGATAAGATAAAGATTGCCATGATGATCACTAATATTCGTAACAGATAGGCACATCAAGAAGAGAAGAATGTAGAGAGATGAAGGACGAACGCAAGGAAAAGAAAAAAAAAGACTCGAAGTACGTGTCAAGTAATAGGCAACAATCGTACGAAGATTACAAGAGAATAAGAAAAGAGACACGTGCATTTATAAGAAATGCATGTGTCTCAACGTGGACCGAAAAAATCTGTTTTTGGAGATGTACTTCGAAAAATTAGTTTTGAACAACCTGTGTGGACCAGTAGTCCGACAATCTTGGGAACTGTATCATACCTAAAATAAATTGAAAAAATTTTATTGCATAACCATGCCATTTCAAAACTAAATGGTACCTGTTAACAATAATAATCCAATGAAAGTTTTCAATTCTTCCACAGTCAGCTCCTTCCAGGAGGTAATACGGGACTTCTGTTTTGTGTCTTCAGGGGGAAAGATGGTTACAGTATTTTAGTTAATGTTTATAACAATCAGTTGCAGCAAATGTTCATCAAGTAACAATGTAAAAAAATCAATTGGATTGTTACTGTCGACGTTTGCCAAGAATGATCGACGGCTCCGAAATTCAAGTTTTTGTATTTGTGCTATATCTACCAACGTAGAAGAATTTCTACCAGAAGTAGTAGCACCGGGCTTTTCAACTTGCGGAGTTGTTTGATTTAACCTAAGAAAGCGATCTTCAACTTGTGGCTCTTCGCATACCTTGACCTGGCATACAGGTGTATTGTCCTGTTTCCCGGAATCTTTGTATTGCAATAAATACTCTACTTCGAGAAATTCCTAAAGCATTTGCGATGTAACAAATGCTAAGCCCATCATCCTGTAAAGTATAATAATAATCCGTCATAATTTTTTAATGCAAGTTTTATACAGACGACATTACAAAAACCTACAGCCGAACTTATAATCAAGTACATACGCCACTATTTCAATAATAACAAAACGTATGTGTAAAAGTGTTTACACAATATATGTATTTAATTTTCAAATCAGTAAAAAACGTCATAGCTAATCAGGCATAAAATACAATTCAAACAAATTAAACAAGTTTTGATCTAAACACCAACAAAAAACAGTGTAGATTCCTTTCATGTCCCTACACTAGTAATTTTAAAATCTGTAAAGTATGTAATTTTAAATTTAAATAATGAACCCGTTGTTATTATAAATCATGAAAATTTAATAATATTCCAATTCAGCAGGTCGAATTATTTTTTTCCCACAATACGAATTATAAAAAGTCGATCGTATCTTCTCATTTTCACATCATTTGTAGAAACTCATCGAAATAACAACAGAAAGACACTAACACCACCTTCCTACCATTTGTTACACAATAGCAGATTTTGTGTCATTTGTAAACAGGCAGAAACAGAAAAAAATACAAAGAGAAGGAAAGCGAGAGGGAGAATTTCTCACAGATCGTTCTTTTGTTTCCACGGCTAGAGCGATGGATGCAGGTGTCAGAGCAGGCCGTGGAATTATGAGATAAATTGTTTTAAAGGAGACTCGTTCCTGGAATCGCTGTCATTTGTTTCGGTCTACGTAGACAGATTGGCGTCTTTCTCTTGTTTCGTCGCCCCTTTTTAATGCGTTCTCTATCTCTTCCTCGGCAAAAATTGATAGATGGTCGAGCGTGAAGAATGCCGTCGAAATCTGATTAATTACCTGAACTTGATGCGCATAATTATTTTCGGATCTGAAATATGGACTAAGTTTGTGAAAAATATTTTAAAATGGTAATTATTACATTCTTTTCATTCTACTGATATACAGGGTGAGAATTGTCTGTGTATAACATTTTTAATAAATGTTTACCTCTAATTTAAGACCCTAAATTGTAGATAACAGAAAATAGGTAACAAAATTATATAAAAGTCAAAAATTAGAATGGAATAAAAGGAAAATTAATGAAATAAAAAATACTGCAAAATATAATATTACCAGGAAGGTTATACAGTGTGTCAATTTTAAAACTTACGATGGGTTATATCTAGAGACTGGATTATATGCTCTAAAAAATGGTTAAAATATGCATGCAACATGCACTTAAAAAGTAACAAATTATGCCTTTATTATATGCAATATGCATTTATATATGCACTTAAAAAAATATTTTTTTTTAATTTTAAGGGCTTGAGATTTCGTGAAAAACAAAATTATAGTATAACTTTAAAGATAGAGTATTTATTTATTACTACATTTAATAAAAAAATATAAATGAAAATTCACAAGAAAATGTCCTCGTTCTTGCTGTTACAGTATATAATCATAAAATGTTCAATATTTTCAAGAGTTTTTTGTGTTTTCAACATTTTACGCTGATTAAATATGACTTGTTGGAGTCATTAGCTGGACTGTTTAAAACTCCAATAATTAAATTCGCGATTTGCCGACTCTTGGCGTCAGTAGTCCCGTCGACAGATATCCACAGATATTCATCTCTTACCCGGCTTTTAATACCTTCAATAACGTCTTTGTAAGATGCCCTCACATATTTCTTGCGAAGAGTTGAAGAACTTGATACCTGTACTGATTTATTTTTAACTTTACAATATGATTTCAAAAAATTTTGACACACCTTGCTATCCAATTTATACAGTGGAATATTGCAACTTACAAAAAAATTTCATGCATCTTTTGCAAACATTTCTTGCCCCGTCGATGTGTGATGGTTTTGAATAATGTTGTCCTGCAGAAGCGGCTGGCGTAGTTTCTTGAAATCTTTAGATAGTTTATATTGGTGGAGAGCCGTTTTCAGGTGGTGGGAAATTTGGTTTTTATCACATGGAATCTGTAATAAAACGGTTTAGTAAATAGGAGTCTAATGCAATAATATGGACTTCAAATTGTTAAAATAACTTATATTTTTTTTCTTGCAACTAAAACTACCGCCAATAGTCAAAAATGAGATTTTAAATTAAATTTTTGAATTGTTAAAATATAAGTGGACTCACATTTTTATCACAAATAGTACAGAAAACACTTTCATTGTCTAATCTTCATTTCACTGTTGCCACCAACCCAACTCCGCAATAGACTTGATTTTTGTTTCACTACTTTTGGCATACTTTCAAAAAAGAAATTATTTTTATTTTATAAGCACAATATTCACAATCACAAAGTTGCTTTGCCAGCTGGTAAAGGGAATTTAAAAACGAATTTACTATATAATACCTACGTGCATGATCGCCCTATTCTTCTGATAAATAATTCCCAGATGGGTTTTCCCAAACAATAAAACTTGTAAATTTAGTAGATATTTGTAATAAAATTATTTCGTAGTTACCTTACCTAGTACCTGCTATGAATAATTCGAAGAAACTATTATCTAAATATGTATAGAAAACCATTTTATTTATGTGATATTTTCAAATATGTGGCAATATGCTCTTAATCAAGTAAATATGAATAGCATATGCATTTATAAAGAAACCCACAAAATGTGCTGCATATATATGCACATGCATTTTGCATATAATCCAGTCTCTAGTTATATTTTATGAACAAACGCTGATATCGAAACATGTTTGAAACCGTTTCTAGGATAATAAGGGGAAACTAAAATGACATAAAAGGGAACTCACCCCCTTCAACCCACTAGGCCTCACCCACCACAATTAAAAAAGTTTAAATTGCAAACCCCTACTTGTGATACATCATAGAAAATACTATAAAAATGCTATCCAAATGGTATAAATAATAATTATACAGGGTGAAGCAATAATTGTAAAACTTTGGCCTAAATGGAAAATCCTTTATCCTCCGTAAGGATGTGGTGGCGTTATGGTATTTGGTTGCTATCCATTCTTCTCTCTTCTGGGCGCGGTGTGCTGCCCCAGACAGGGAGTAACCGGTAGCACACTTTATTTGGTCTGACTATCTGACTGGCGATCTTCCTCGAGTTCTTTTACCTTCTACCTTGCCTTCAACCACCATAGCTTATAAACAAATTACTTGAGATAACCCCATAGAAAAAAGTCAGGTAACGGTAAGTCTGGTGACCTCGGTGGCCACTTAGGACCTGTCCTTCCAATGCATTTGTTCGGATAATTAGTATCCAACCAGTGCCTAACTGGAGCTGCTTAGTGAGGAGTGTGCTCAATTAACCATCCAGGAAAGATTCAAGGCAAGAGAGGAGTAGGTTGCAAACAAATGTCGTGGCTACGGAACATAAAGAACTGAACAGACATAAATAACTCTGGAGATCTTTTGCATGTCGCAAATGACAGACGTCTGGCCTTAAGATAATTCGCCAACGCACTATAGGTACACGGCACTATAAAAAGAAGTTGTTTTTCAGGATATAGAGACAATTGTCACCACTTAAATTGCCTGGTATGAACAAATAGCCAATTATAGCATCGTCTAATATTCCTGCCCAAAAATTCAGTTTTTAGAATATTGAGTGTGACCTTCTCGGAATCGATGTGGGTTCACATCCCTCCAGTACCGACAATTTTGTTTATTTACATTACCCTTTAGCATAAAAGTGCCTTAATCAGTAAACAAATATTTTTTAACATTCTCGATTCAACGCGAATTCTTTCAGTCATGAAAGTTCACAAAACTCAATTCGTCGGTCTGGATCATCATTGCCTAGTTCTTGAAGAATTTGTGTTTTGTACGGGTGAAACTTCTGTCATTTAAACCGCTTTCTAATCGACTCATGTGAAAGTCCTGTCATTGCAGATATTTGACGTGTTGATGCAGTAGGCTCTATTGCAAAATTTCCAAAGACCTCAGTTTGGGATGCTTCATTCAATAATCTTGAGGCATCCCTTTTTTATTTTGCACTGATTCCGTTTCTCTAAACTTTTCAACCAAATCGCGGATGTACACGTGACTTACATTTTTGTCCGGGTGCCTTTCATGAAATATTTGAACTGTTCGTAAATAACGCTGGTTTTGGGAGGCAAATATGAAACTGATCTCCAAGCGTTCAGGTATACTGTAAGTAAACCATCGCGACAACTACAGCTGAATGACAGTACCGATCATACAAATGATGAAAACTAATGACATCTAAAATTCTCAAATAAACCAAAAATTATTGAATCTGACAGAACCCAAAAAAACAGATGTTTTCAACTTGTTTTGCAAAAGTCCGGGAGATAGCCTTACAAATACAAAAATCATAGTAGGCCGGCTGGTATTAACGTCCTGTATAATTATTAAACAATTTCCAATTTAAACTTTTTTGATTGTAGTGGGTGGTGCCTAAAGGGTTTATGGGAGTGAGTTCTCATGTGATTTTAGTTCCCCCTTACTGTCCTAGAAACGTTTTCAAGCATTTTTCGATATTACCTTTTGTTCGTGAGATAAAGCCCATTGTAAGTTTTAAAATTGATACACTGTACAGACAACCAAATAAGAAAATCGAAGACTAATATTCCACAAAAAATCATTGGAAAATATTTTATGGGTTTGTACAAAATAAAGAAAGCACGAATAGACATATTCGTATACAGGGTGAACTACAAAAAAAATTACGATTTTCTCATATTTTTATATATGCACTATATAAATTTTATATAAAAACAGTAGGATTTAAAAAAAATGACGACGAATGAAACATGGAGATATATTAATTGTTTAAGTGCAGTGTTGTTTATTATTCCATCTCAGACATCCACTAGCTCGTTATACATGGTTTTTGTTTTTGTTAAGTTCATTTTTAGACAAATTTAATTGCTAGCTGCATTAAGGTCGGTTATAAGTTCTTTTAGATCTTCAGGTTTATTAGCAATCAGAACGATGTCGTCTGATTATGTCGTCGAAATCTATGAAGGTTAATGCTAGCGGTATTTCATATTCTTTAGCTCTACTCACAGTTCTCGAAGCGTGTGGATATGATCCAGGATACTGAATCCACTTCTGAAGATCCGTATGAATGAGAATTTTGTTTGATGTATTCCAGTGGTCTGTCACGTATCTTAATCTTTGGTAGTTCATAAATATGACTGCTAAAATTTTCCAGATTTTTTTGCCTTGTATTGAAGCAGTTCCACTGTCATACCATCTATTCCAGCTGCTGTGACACCTTTCATTTTCTAATTGTCGAGTACTAAAGGACTTTTGGTACATCTTCTTGGTTACTGGTTGCTTCTTCAAATGTTTAATTGGCTTTGTTTAGTTCGCTGTAGAATTTAATCACGAGTTGTCTTATTTCATTTCTGTCTGTAATTCTGGTGTTTTTGTTTGTTAGAGCAACGATTGGCTTCTTCCCAATGATTAACGCTTTTCTTGTTTTCTTACAGTTTTTTCGGTTTTTGATTGCATTTTCTACCAGCATTTCATTGTATTTTCCTTATTTCTGAATACTTTTCCTTATTGTCTTGAAAATTCTGTATATTGTATTCTCCGTATGTTGCTACTTACTTTAATTTCCCTTCTTTGTTTTAGCATTATTTTGCTTTTATCAGACAGTTTACCACGTTCATTTTGTTTTTGTGGGCCTCCGATTTCTGTGGCACTATCAAGGATGATTTCCAATAACTGAGAGCTCTCAATTTGGTCATGTCAATTTCATCAATTGTCTTTTGGTAGTGATCTGAGTTTTCTTTTAGATTTTTAATATTTATATGGGTACTGTTGGTTTTGTGATTAATTTTATTCTTTCCAGTTTAAGATCTAGAATAATTTTTGCTCTGATTAGTCTATAATTGCTGCCTGTTTCAAATCGATTTTATTACATTGACATATTTTATTGCAGTAATCTTGTTGGATAGAATGAAGTCAATTTCGTTCTTAGTGGTTCCATTTTGTACTACTTAAGTCCATTTTCTGTTAGATTTTTTCTTAAAGAATGTACTAGTAATGGGCATGTTTTGGTAGTGTGCAAAATGAACCAGTCGTTGTCCTCTTTCATTTCTCTCACCGACTTCATACTTTTCGATGACTTGTTCCTTACCATTTCTCTTTTTCACTTTGGCATTAAAGTCACCAACTCAATACTTGAGAGGTCCTCTATGTCTTTGTCAGTGTCAGTAAACGTTGGGGCGTATATTTGTATATTGTCTCTCTTTGATAGTTGTAAGGTTAAGCCATCTACTCTATTCAAAATACTAGTTATTTCTACTACTGTTCGTTTCCATTTCTTGTTGATTAGGAATCCAATACAGCCTGTTCTGACCGTTGATTTTCCTCGGTAGTAGAATGTATTTCCTAACGCTAATTCACATAGCTCTTCATCGTTTCGTCTTACTTCTCTGCTTTCTATGACATCGCTTTTTATATTTTCAGTTGTTTTTTCCAGTTCTACAAATCTGGATTGATTTGTTGGCGAGCGGCAGTTATATGTCGCTATACAAAGCGTTGTTGTTTTATTTGTGTAGCGTTTTAGATTCCGCATATTTTTAACAACCTCTGCCCTCCTGGCTTGATCCCGAGAGCTACCCAGGGCAATTTGGACCTATGGAGATTTGGCCAATCGTTGAATGTTTCTTTCACGTTAGAGGTTCTGAGGCGTACCTTACGATGCTGCCACAGTGCATGTTTGTAAGCGTACGCTGGTATGTTCCGAAGGTGCAGAACCCGCCTCTTTCCCTCATTCTTCTACTATATAACGTACTCCGATAATACGCCACAATATTACGCGACTTATGTCTTCATTGACGTTTGAAATAGGATTCTTTGGCAAAGCAAGCTGACTTTTTAGATCAGCTATGGCCCATTTGACACTATCAGCTAGACATTTACCTAAGATTTTAATGATTTGCTCTTACCAGCAAAAGACCAACCCCTCCTCCGATTCCTATACCAATGTTTAATCGTCATATATATATATATATATATATATATATATATATATATATATATATTTACATACAATAAAATAGGTACCTACTTCAGATTTTTAAATAACCGTAATCAATTAATTTCATTTAAGGCCATTAATATATATCAATTCACTCCAAATACTTGATAATTTATGAAGCTATACTAAGAAATGAAGAGGAAAAAACACCAATGAGGTAGTTATGTAAAATTATTCAAAATTATTCAAGACACTAGCCTCACACAAAACGCATCAGAACAGTGAAATATGAAAACCGTAAAAAAATATGATAAATGTTTATTCCTTTTGTTATAATATTTCTGAAATATATCAAGGGTGTCTCTGATCGAAAGACCGAGATAAGGGTTCCGAGATCAGGACCGTATTTAGGCGTACCTGCGAATCGTATTACAATTTTAAATATACATATAATTAAAAGTATATGATTAAAACGATTTCAAATTTGGATGCGTTGGAATCAAAATTTGAAGCCATGACGCGTTATGACTAGGTGCAGCCAAGTTAGAAAAGGAACATATTAACTTGGGAAAGGATCACAACGGAAGCAATCCTTCACCTTATTGTAGATGACCAATAGTCAGAAATACGTACATACGGTTGCCTTCCATCTTATGCACATATTTTATTATATTTACTTTCCTTTGTTGCTAGCTATGCCGATACCTTTTACCTTTATTATAATATATATACAGGGTGTTTCAAAATGGTATGTCATAAATTAAATCAAACATTCCGGGGACCAAAATAAATTGATTGAATTGATTGAATGACAAAAAAAGTTACAGCCCTTTGAAATTACAAAATAAAAATTGTCTTGACAAAACTACTTGACATTTTGTAATAACAATGGACACGTTACTCTCTTGTTCTGAAAGCATTTTTCATCAAAAAGAAACAACAAAATCTAAGCCCACAGAAAAATTTTAAGGAAGTATGCAGCCCTAAATCCCCCCAAACTTTTGAGTACGTTACAATCAAATGAGTTTTGTGGCATCATTAGGGTAACACATTATTTTTAAAATTTTTTTGCCTCTTATCACTTGTTTCAAAAAACAGTTTTTATTGAGTTACGACCCTTTTCATTAACCTTTAAAAAATTACGTGCAACTAAATAAATGGCTTAAATGAATTAACCAGTACAGAAAAGTCTATAACCTGTATACATATGATATTACAATAAATGTTCAAAATGACCCCCATTTTCTTCAATACACATTCGGTATAGTTTTAATAAGGAAAACCGAATGCGCCGAAAAATAATTTTTCTGACGAAATTGATTTTCAGCTTCAATTATTCTAACCCCCAATTGTTGTTCGTCCTCTATTGTTACAGAAATACTGAGCCTATTAGATTGTTATTCACAATTCCTGCCCAAACATTAACTTTAACAGTCCTTGAACCGTTGTTAAGTGATAGGGTTTAAGCGGCTGATCAGTCAAACCCCCCCAAACCGTTATGTGAGAAACCTTTAATTTCCCTTAATCCAAAAAGTGTTGGAATATTCTTCGACATTGAAAGAGCCTTTGATACAGCTTGGCGCCACCGTATCATCAGATTACTGTACGATTTAGAAATTAAAGGACATTGCCTGGCATTTATAAAAAAAAACTTCTTATATAAAACGTATATGCAAGTTAGAGTAAATGGTTACTTGTCGTCAAAAGTGGAATTAGAAAATGGAATTCCTCAGGGATCTGTTATAAGTCCTACGCTATTTATAATTGCCATAAATGATGTTCTACGAAATTTAAAACTTCCACTTAAAGGTCGCTTATATGCTGACGATCTCGTAATATTTGGTCAAAGCAAAAACTTAAACAAACTCTCACAACTTGCACAGAGTTTCTTGTTAGATATTGAAAAATGGTCACAGGAAACTGGATTTATCTTTTCAACAACTAAAACTAAATATATAGTATTTTCTAAAAACAAAGTCAGTACACCAATCTCATTATATCTATATAACCAATCACTACAACAAAAAGATTCGCTAAAATTACTAGGAGTTACTTTTGACAGAAAGTTGAATTGGAAAGAGCATATCAATAATTTAACATGTAAATGTTACAGAAGATTAAATTTACTAAAAATTCTAGCACATAAGAATTGGGGTTCAGACAGGAGTACATTGTTAATTATATACAGAAATATTATACGATCACAGCTAGACTACGCGGCTATAGCTTACGACTCAGCATCGAAATCAGTACTTAAAAAGCTGGACACTATTCACAACACAGCACTCAGAATATGTTTGGGAGCCTTTTGTACAACACCGATTGAAAGTTTACTTTGCGAAGCAAATGAATTGTCGTTAAATGATAGAAGAGCTTACCTTAGTCTAACGTATGCAACAAAAATTAAGGGTAATGTAAAAAATCCTGTCTATAGAAATACTTTTACTGATAATTATTACTAATAATCCCAAACCTTAATGCAAATCACAGTTCTGCTAAACCTTTCTATAAAAGAATAAAATACCATTTGCATCTGTTTGATTTTGTTATACCTGAATGTCTTCCATACACATATGACCATAATGGATTCAAAACATACCATCATATAACTTTGAACTTACGTCATTTGATAAAAACTCCACTAATCATGATTTAATTATTTCCCATTTTAGAAAAATCCTTAGTCGTTATAAAAATCATACCCAGATATACACTGATGGTTCAAAATCATCTGAAGGTGCGGGATCGTCTGTAGTAACTATCTAATGTTAGTACTATCTATACAGCTGAACTGTATGCTCACTATCGCGCCATAAAACTAATCAATCTAACAACAAACTGCAAATATATTATCCTATCAGACTCACTGTGGCATACAAAGCATTCGACAACTGTATCCAAAAAACCCGCTTTTAAAAAAAATTAAAACGGTCCTTGTTCAGGCTTATATCAATCAAAATGAGGTTAATTTCATCTGGATCCCATCCCATATAGGAATAAAAGGCAACGAAACTGCTGACCATAGTGCGAAAGACGCGATAGTGAGTGACTTTCCAAAATCGTAAACACATCGGTATCAAGGGATATAAAAGCTTATATAAAAAAATCAATCTTAAGTGCGTGGAAAAATAAATGGAATGTGTCGAATTCAAAATTAAAACAAGTGAAACCCAGCTTAGAGGCATGGAGGTGTTATTTACGTCAAGAAGCCAAAAAATAATAGTAACGCGCCTCAGACTCGGACATACTAGGTTAACGCATGCTTACTTAATTAAAAAGTGCGAACCGCCGCGATGTGAAACGTGTAATACGACACTAACAATAAGGCACATACTATGTGAATGTCCCCTCTACAATCAACAACGAAGTAACAACAAGATACCAGGAACACTTCTAGAAGCTCTAGGTGCAAACTGTAACTTTAAAAATACTTTGAATTTCTTGAAAGACATTAATAAGTACCACAATATTTAATAATAAACCAAATTGTAATGCAGTAATTGTACATAATGTAATCCATTAATTTTTCGCTAATGGCCATTTGGTCGATGCGATTTTCTAAATAAAAAAAAACCTTTAATTGAGCAGCTATTACTCTTGTACTTGTTCCAGGGACTTCTTCAATGATATCTAAAATGTCTTCATCAGTTGCATCCATTATTGGACGATCACTATTGCCAACAACTTGAGGTTGGAAAGTACCTGTTTCCCGTAAACGACAATCAATGGTCAGAAATAATCGTCTATCGGGTGTATTTCGATTGGGGTATTTTACTGCATAACGCCTTGCGGCTGCTGCACTATTTCCTTGATATTCACCTACGATATTCCCAATAGTCTATTGAAATCATAATTTAATCTGATCCAACTTACCCAAAGTTAAATACATGTCTGCCATTTCCTGAAATGTGCAGGCCATTGTATAATCAAAATTTTTAATATTAATCTTATTCACAATAAATGATAGATACAAATTATTGAGTATTATTGATGGAACTGCTTATAATTATTGTATTAGTAGAAACTAATTGTAATTTTATGTCCAACTAGGAAAAATCCAGTTTTTCGAAAAAGTGATGAGGCAAAAAAGTTTTAAAAATAATGTGTTAAACTAATGATGCCACACATTTCATTTGATTTGAACGTACTCAAAAGTTTGGGGGATTTACCCTTAAAATTTTTCTGTGCGTGTAGATTTTGTTGTTTCTTTTGTATGAAAAATGCTTTCAGAATAAGAAAGTAACGTGTCCATTTTTATTACAAAATGTAAAGTAGTTTAGGAGATAATGCAAAAAAAAATAATTTTTGTTGTTGAAGAGCTTATTCTATCAATTTGGTGTGTGTCCCCAAGATATATGTATAGTAAATAAACCAATTTTTTAAAAGAAGTTTTTAGCCGCTATATTTAGCGATATATAGAGAGCTAGTCCCTCTCTGGCAGAATTCACCTTTCCAACCTCTGATTTCAGTCTCGAGACATGTGTCTGATTCACTTTTTTTAATTCGAAGAGTTGTTAATTCCTTGTGATAAAGGTCGAGAGAGTCGATCTTTCGTGTGTTAAGAAAAAATTCAAGTTAACAGTACCGCCCACAAATCAAAGTTTGTTGTGCTGGATGACAATGTCGCGTTGTGACACAATGGGTGTATTGAACATTCTTTCGGTTCGGTATTGTGGGTCAGTGTTCCTGACATTATTTCTAGAGAGACGTGATCGATTATTAAAGTGAATTTATTATATTTTGATAGTAAAAAGATGCGAAATTAGATGGACATTTGGCGGTTGCCTGTCTCGGTCTTTGACCTTTTTAAGACATTCTAAGACCATAGTGTCTTTTATCTGAAATTTACAAATAAATAACAGACAATTAAGAATAATAACAAAACTGTACTGGAGGAGTAATTTGCGTTATTACTTATTATATCATTGATAGTAGATTTGAAACAAGAAAGAAAATGGGAAATAATCAGAAATTAGACATGGAAAAACTAAAACAAGAAAAACAGACGTACGAAGAGAGAATAAACGAAATATTGCCGACCAATATTTGATTATCTTTTTTGATCATCTTAAAAACTCAACATGGAAATGAAAGATTAATGATAGAGCAAACCCAAATAGAAAAAGTAGAGACATACAAATATCTGGGAACCTGGGTTGATGACAAAAATGACCAAAGCAGAGAAATCAAAGTCAGAATTGAAACTGCAAGGCAAGCATTTGTGAAAATGAAGACAATGCTTACCAACAGAGACCTTCAGTTGCATCTCAGATTGAGGGCTCTAAGATGTTACATATTTTCTATCTTACTATACGGAATGGAAGCTTAGACATTGAAGAAACAACACATAAGAAAAATAGAAGCGTTCGAAATGTGGTGTTACAGAAGAATGTTAAAAATTCAGTCGGTTCAAAGGAATACTGCGTAGTACCAATGCTGAGGTACTACGACGTCTAAATAAGGAGTTAGAAATTATGAACAGCATATAAAGAAGAAAATTAGAGTCTTTGGGTCACATAACCAGAGGAAAAGAATATGAGCTGCTGAGAATTATTATGCAAGGAAGAATCCAAGGAAGAAGAAGCATAGGAAGAAGACGCATCTCCTGGCTGAGGAACCTTAGAGAATGGTTTAGCTGTAGTTCACTACAACTTTTCCTCCAACAACAACAACTTTTCCTACAACCTCCGATAGGAGATGGAACTTTAAGAAGACGAAGAGAATATTGCAGAACCCTGGAAAAAAATTACTGCTCAGAAATATACACACACTTCAAAAGATGCATCAGTCTACGAACGCAAGAAACATGCAATCAAAGATGCAGGACCAATCATTTCACGAATAAAAGTAGGGTAGGAGTAAAAGCAATGAGCGAAATAGACATAGACGTAATACTGTATTATGCTTACCATGATATGGATCACAAGTGAATGTCCTGACAAGTAGTGAGAATCATTAACCGTATGCAGCAATTAGAGAACCAATGCCCTTATTATTTCCTAAAAACTTTCTTCTACTTTATGAACAGCTATCAAGCTGTTCATAAAGTAGATTCAGAGATAGCCCAAGAACAATGCGGATTCGTACCAGGAAAAAGAACGTGGGAGCAGATAGTGAACACCAGACAGTTATTAGAAAAAGCGAGGGAACACAGTATACCAATGCTGCTCTATTTGGTAGATTACACAAAGGTTTTTGATTCAGTAAAATGGGATACCCTAATCACTAACTCAAACTCAAACTCAAATCAGTTAAAGAAAACGAATGGTTTGACAAGGAGTGCCAAGATGCAACAGATAACAAAAACAGGGCATACCCAATACCGGACACTAAGAAGAGAAGAAAAACGATTACATAGAAGAAAAAAAAGACAATTTGAGCAAAAGCAGTTGGAAAGCACAGAATGGCTAAGAAATCAAAATGAAACTCGAAAGTTCTACAAAAATCTAAACAAAATGCGCAAAGAGTTTAAGCCAAGAATAAGAAGCTGTAAGGATGTAGAAGGAAACATCCTAAATGATACAGCCTCAATCCTAAACAGATGGGTTGAATTTTTCGATGCAACATTTAATGGCCATCATATCGAAGAAGCAGATAACACCCTAGCAAATCGAAATGATTGGAATCCTTTCAACTCAAACGAAAGCCATTAAAAAGCTTAAAAATAATAAATCACCAGGAGTTGATCAAATTTGCAGTGAGCTCTACAAGAATGGTGGCGATGCCCTAATATAGACACTGCATAAGCTTTTACTTCTTGTTTGGCATAATGAGACCATGCCTTGTGAATGGTCTCAAGGCGTGATATGCCCGTTACATAAAAAAGGTGACCAGCTCCTGTGTGACAACTATAGAGGTATAACCCTGTTAACAACTGCTTACAAAATACTAGCAAATATTCTCTACGAAAGGTTGCAAGTTTACACAGTGGGCATAATTGGTAAATATCAAGTTGGATTCACTCCAGAAAAATCAACAATTGACCAGATTCATTCAATAAGACAGATTCTCGAGAAAACATTAGAATTCAATATTGAAACCCATCACCTATTCGTCGACTTCAAGGCCGCATACGACAGTGTCAAGAGAACAGTGCTATACCAATCAATGCATGAGTTTGGTATACCAGAGAAACTTATCCGACTAACGAGAATGACAATGTCTAACTTAGAAGCCACTGTTAGAATACAGGGAGAGAGTTCTAGATCCTTTGAGATAAAGGATGGACTCAGACAAGGAGATGCTCTGGCTTGCCTCCTATTTAATATTGCCTTAGAAAAGGCAGTCCGAGATACACGAATTAGGGATGGCGGTACTATTTACAATAGATCGATACAATTCTTAGCATATGCTGATGACATTGACATAGTAGGGCGTAACAAGCGAGATGTTGAGCAATATCTCCTAGAATTGGAAACAGCGGCGAAACAGGTCGGTCTAGTCATCAACGAAGACAAAACCAAGTACATGTTGGTTACAAACGATCCGATAGCAAATGAGGAACGGGAAACAGTCTTTGGAAGTCATACCTTTGGACGTGTTGACAACTTCACATACCTTGGGTCGCTATTGACTGCTACCAATAAAACAAGCGAAGAAATCAAAAGACGAATAAATCTTACAAATAGGGCATACTATGGACTCCAAAAGCATTTCCACTCAAGAAACATTCAAAGAAAAACTAAAATTATTATATACAAAACATTGCTGAGGCCGGTCCTCACATATGGAGCAGAAACATGGACTCTAACGCAGAAAGATGAAAGACTTTTGGGAATATTTGAGCGTAAAAAACTCCGCAAAATATTTGGAGCTGTAAACGACCAAGGGCAGTGGCGCAGAAGATATAATTTTGAATTGTATCAGCTCTTTGATGAGCCAGATGTCATAACGTTTATTAAAACACAGCGACTTAGATGGGATGGACACATAATACGAATGCCAGAAAATACCATTGCTAAAAAGCTAACCACAGGAACACCTGTAGGAAAAAGAAGCAAAGGCCGACCGCGAATTAGGTGGTTAGATGGAGTAGAAACCGACTTACGAATATTAAAAATCCGAAGATGGCAACATGTTGCCAAAAACCGAACAGAATGGCGACGAATCTTAGAGCAGGCCAAGATCCACAGAGGATTGTCGAGCCAAAGATCACTCACTCAGGCAGAAAAATTAGCAACCTGCGATACGCAGATGACAAACTTATACAAGTAGCGAATGGTTAAGCCCGATACGCAAAGAATTTAGACATCAGATCAACAAAGAAAAAATAAAAATAATGAAGCCGAACGCGCATAGAGGTAAAGCCAAACAGAAGGATGATGATATAAAGAAAAAGTAATTTTTGTGTGTCTATATGTATATGTATATCAGCGAAAACCTGACTTTTTTACCTGTCAACAAAGACAAAACGTTTTTCCTGCCACAGACAAAGATCTTTATCTTTCTGACTGAATTACACCAAACAGAATTGTTTTCAAAAACTTTGGTTTATTAATGATGAAAAATAATAACAAACTGTAGTCAAAGATTATTGGTACTTGAATTGGTACATGAAGTTAATATACTCTTCGTAATGTTTACAATCAAAAGAGATTTACATAATAATCTGTAAGTTGTTTTCCCAGTGTAACAAATTCCTTAATCCATTATAGCCTAATTCCATTCTTATTAGTAAAACTGCTTTGTCGCACACGAAATCGAGTTGAAAGCCTAAGCCTAAATGAAAACGAGGAGATAGACACATGGGAGCCATCTATAATTTTAAAACTAACACCGTTTATATTGGCATGTTAATCCGGCGAAATCTCATCGAAGCTCTGGCTTTTGGCTTAGTCCCGATGTTTACCATCAAACGTTGACGAAATTAAAAACTGCCCCTGCTTCTCTATCTGATTTTAATTAAATTATCTGGCGACAGACGGCAGTGGCGTCGCAAAAAAGAAAGCGAAAGGGATGTTGGGCCTCAAGTAAAAATCAAATTGGACCCTAAATGTGTATGACGTTGTTACTTATTTTCTATCAATATGAATGTTCCAAATGAAAATTTCTGCACTTTTTATTAATGGACATTTCTTTACACTTCTTATTAAAACTGTGCAACTGTTTAATTAAAGTTTTTTAATAGAGATATAAGTATAAATATATTTAATACAGTATTAAAAAATAATACGAATCCTGGAATACGCCCAAAACAAATATACAGCTACTAATAAACGTCGACTTCGAATCACCATGGCTATGCGGACCCTGTTGACTGCTGCTCTAAATAATTCTGCATTATTGCATTTAAGCCATAAGTTCTTAAGCCAAGATATTTTTCGTCTTTCCACATTTCGCTTTTCTTGAATTTTGCCTTGCATAATAACTTGTAATATTGAATAACGTTGGGCCCATAACGGTTTCTTAATATTGTTCTGAAGCTATTTTCTTGTAGAATTTTAAAGTAATTACTAGCTAAATGGGAATAAACCACAATACCACAAGTACGTTTATTGACGTTTCAATTCCCACAAATTCGAGAATTTTGCACCATCTCGAGAGTTTCTCGTAAACTCCCGAGATGGTGCTAAGGACTGAGATTCCTTGATAATTGTCACATATATGCTAGCCAGCCAGAATACATCTAATTTGATTAAAATCTTTTGCTTTCTTTGCTCTATGTTTGGCTATTTTATGAATCTTGGCTTCTTCTTTCCTGTTATCAAGTTGATCGTATATATTTGTATACGCTTTTGCTTTAGCTTTTGCTACTGCTACTTTAGTTTCGTTCTTGGCGGCTGTATAGTTTTGAGGATCTGTATCCGACCTATTTTCTTGCTATTGTTTATGTAATCTTCTCTTCTCTCTTATTTTTTCTGAAACTTAGACAATCACTATGTCTTCTTATTCCCAAACTTCTTTCCTGACGTTTGTCCAAGTATTTCAATAGAAGTATCTCTAATGATACTATCCATCTTCCATGTTCCTCCAATAAATTTTATTAGGACTTCCTTTTATGTCCCATTTTTTCTACTATTTTTGTCCTGAATAGTCTCATCTTTTAATATGCATCACTTGATTTTTTGTGGCCCTCTCCGATATTTTGGTTCAGTATCGCTTTTTATTTCGATGTCTAGCACAAGCAACTTATGTCCTTGGCTAACTGTCTCACTAACTATTAGCTTAAGACCTTAAATTCATGTAGGGGAGAAGGTGGGAATGGCGCTCAGTGGGGAATGACGCTCACCACAGTTTACCTAGCCCAGTCGAGTTTACTACGTCTCGTTTGATGTCATTGCCTCCTCGGAGCCCTCCCGAACTAATCGGAAGCATAACTGTGTCGATATTTAGCATCGGTCGGCGGTTCTGACAGAAAACGTGAAATTTTGTGATTTTACTGTAATATTTTTGTCGCAAATATCTGAAGGTAAGTTGTAATAACGTTATTTTGTAGTATTATATCATATACTTATTCGATGAGATGTGTCTTGGATGTATTTTAGCATGAACACTATTTACTTATTGTAACCTAGAAAAATTGTGTCACCATATTTGTTGAAGCTTTCAGTTTGGGGCAATTCCGCTCAAGCTGATCGTGATTACCCCGTTAGAGAGCGGCATTGCCCCAACTGGTATTTGGCTGTTAATCTTAAAAATGATGATTAATTATACATAATTATTTGGTTTCAGATGGTTCGTAATAGAAAAAGGACAACCACTAAAGCACAATGGTCACCACAAGTAATGATAGCTGCCATAGAAGCTGTGAGGTCCGGAAGAAAAATTAGGGAAGTGACACGTACTTTCCAAGTGCCATACAGTTCTTTTCGAGATAGACTTAAAGATAATTATTAAGACCCTCGACTCGGAAGATGTCCACATTTTCTACAGAACAAGAAAGGTTAATTCAGAGTCATGTTTTAAAATTATCAAATCAATTTTACGGACTCACAGCTCTTGAATTCAGAAGGATTGCTTTTCAATTTGCAAAAGCAAATAACATAAAAAATATGTTTAATGAAGCAACTCAGTTAGCAGGGAAAGATTGGCTACATAGATTTTTAAAAAGAAATCCACAAATTAGCCTTAGAAAGCCAGAAGCAACTAGTCTTAACCGAGTTAAAGGGTTTTCTAAGGAAAACTTAGCAACATTTTTTCGTAACCTGGAAAAGGAACGCTATAAATTTTATCCTTCATCGATTTACAATATGGACGAGACAGGGATTAGTACGGTGCATAAACCCATACAAATACTAGCACCCAGAGGACAAAAACAGGTAGGGATAGTGACAAGTGGAGAACGCGGCCAAACCACCACCGTTTGCTGTGCGTTTAGTGCTTCTGGAGCTTTTATTTCTCCCATGTTTATATTCGCAAGGAAAAGAATGACTCCTCAGCTACAAAAAAATGGACCCCCTGGATCAATATACAAATGCTCAAAATCTGGTTGGATCACGGAGGAATTGTTTTGTGAGTGGTTAAAACATTTTACAAAACATTCAAATGCTACAAACGACAATCCGTTCTTTTGATTACCGACAATCACAGCAGCCATATTTCTCTCGATTGTTACAACTTTTGCCGTGAAAATGGAATAGTTCTACTCTCTATCCCTCCACATACCTCGTATCGACTACAGCCTTTGGATATTTGTTTTTACGGTCTTCTAAAAAAAGCTTACAATCGTGAATGCGATTTATTTATGAAATCAAAACCTTTAGAAAAAATAACAAATTATGAGATTGCTGAATTATTCAACAAGGCCTATGGAAAAGTTGCCTCGATTGAAAAGGCTATTAAAGGGTTTAGTTCGGCCGGTATATATCCTTTAAAACCCTTCATATTCAATGACGATTTTCCAGATTTTAATGATCAAGAAAATGACCATACTGTGGATAACACGACAAATACTGTCGCAGATGAACAGCAGCCTTCTACCAGTAGAACAATTTCCCATTCTGTAAATAGAATAACCAATGATTCATTCAATGATGCAAAATCCTCTAACAAAAATAGCGGAAATGCTGCTACCGATAAACTTCAAGCCCTTGAAACATCATTATATAATATCACACCTCTTCCTACAATACACAATAGAGCAAATAAAAGGCAAGTTGATAGAAAGAAACAGACATCTACAATACTAACATCAACACCAATGAAAGATTTTTTGGAAGAAAAACATAAGAAGAAGAATGAAAAAATTGAAAAACCGAAAACCACTAAAATCAAAGAGGAAAAAGTACGCAAAGTGACAAAGAAGATCAAATTTGATGACAGTTCTAGTGAAGATTCAGATGTCAGCATGACTGGAATTACTGATGACAATGAACCTGACGAGATAGGAGATATGCAAGATACGGAAAATAATATCTGCTTCCTTTGTGGCGAATTCGGTCGAGATCGAGAGTTGTGGTTTCTTTGCGTAATTTGCGGAGGCTGGGCGCACGCAGAATGTAGCGGAGTTAATAAGGCTGAGGGTTATGTGTGCGACAACTGTCAGTGAAAGGATCTTTATTTTTCATTCTTAGTTTTAACTGCTATTTTAACTTTTTGACGCAATTTGTGAATTTGGAGTTTAATGTTTATTTTATTCATTTGTTCAATAAATATTTTAATATTAGTTGCTATTTAGTGTTAATCTATATTATAACTATCTGTAAATTAATGATCGCCATTACCCCATAGGTGTGGGTAATTGCGCTCAAGGCACTAATTATATTTTGTTGTTCTAACCAACAAACATAAATAATTTTAGTGCAGTTTTCTTAATCAAATGCTAGAAGAATAAGTATTCTTTACTCAAATTAATTTTCAAGGCTTTTTAAATGAAGTAAGTAAATAAAAAACAAGTTTTGGCTTAAGTGAGCGCAGTTCCCCCTGCTCTCTTATATCTTCTTTTCTTGTCGTGAAATAATCTATTTAGGATCTTAAATTTATTTTAGATATGCAACTCTAATAATTCTATACATGTTGGTCCTGCAACATGGATAGATTGATCCATGTTTATGCTAATATTCGTTCTTTTGTGAATACCTTTCGTGCATTACGTGAAAGTTATGGAGCAAATCATCGTCCTAATATGCGTGTAATTCATCGGATCGTGGAAAAGTTTGAACGTGAATTTACTCTGTACGATACGAAACCACCAACTAGACGCCGAAATGCAAGAACTCAGGACAATATTGCTGCTTTAAGAAACAGTGTAGCGGAGAATGCAAATGTTTCCGTAAATCGTCGTTCTCAAGACTCACGAGAATGACAACTTGGCGAATTCTGAGAAAAGATTTAGGGTACACCCTTACAAGATTGTTCTGACTCAAGAACTAAAGCCACTTGACCATCATAAGCGTCGTTTGTTCGCTAGTTGGTTAGACGGCTTTGTGAATAAGCAAAATTGTCGTTTTTGGAGTGAAAATAATCCATATGAGATTCTTATGAAGCCTTTGCATCCAGAAAAAGTCATTGTCTGGTGTGGTTTATGGCATGGTGGCATCATGGGATCATTATCATGGGATCATCATCATGGGACCTTATTTTTGCGAATATGGTGTAGTAGTCAACGGTGGAAGATATCGAACGATGATAACGGATTTTTTGTGGCCTCAGTTGGATGAAATGGATTTGGATGGCATGTTTTTCCAGCAGGACAATGCCACATGTGACACTACTGCCCCAACCATTGATTTATCGAAGGAAAAGTTCCCTGAAACATTGATTTCTCTTTATGCCAGAGATCCCAGGAGAATTCAGCAACTTCGACCAGGAGCTTGGCCTCCAAGAAGCTGCGATTTAACACCGTTGTCTTATTTTTTATGGAGCTATGTTAAGTCATTAATCTATGTGCACAAACCACAATCTATTGAAAACTTGAAGAGGAATATAGAGCACACCATTCGTGAGATTAATGCGGATATTTTGCATAAAGTGACCGAAAATTGGGTTCATCGGATTCCCTCCTGCAAACGTAGTCGTGGTGGACATTTGAATGATGTGTTATTCGGAACATAATTGTTATCTATTATATTTTGCAATAATTTTTTTTATTTAGAGCAATTTTTACCGTTTTCGTTTAAAAAAACATCAGAACATTCTTATTGGGAGACATCATATATCTACCAAAATGCCACAGCTAGTGTAAGACTATCTGAACAAAAAACAAATAAATTCTGTATACAGTGAGGAGTACGGCAAGGAGAAACTGTCTCTCCAAAACTATTTACGTCGCTTTTATAACATACTTGTAAGAAGGCACATCTGAACGAGCATGGTATCAACATAAATGGAGAAAAAACTCAGTTATTTAAGATTTGCAGATCACATCGTCCTTATAGCCAATCGTATGGATGATGCAATAATAATTTTTGAAACAATATATCACGCTTCATTGGAGGTCGGACTAAAGATTAATATGAACAAGACGTAAATAACGACTAATCTGGTACTAAATTGAAATATTACTTTTGAATGAAGGAATATTGTGCACACTATATCGTATAAGTACTTAGGAGATGAAATTCGGTAGGGCAGAGATAACCAGACATGTAAGCTCCCACGTTGCAGAGGATTAGCCTGAGTAGCGTTTGGTAAATTAAACTATGTATTTAAATCGTCAACAGAACAAAAGTAAAAGATGCTGTTAAACAGGCAGCTAAACTGAAATGGAAATGAGCTGGACATAACGAACGTCTTATGGGCCGATGGAATAAAGAAATCGGGAAATGGCGACCATATGAAGCCAAAAGACCACAAGGAAGACCGCAAATGCGATGGAGCGACGATATTAAAAGAACTGCAGGGCCAATGTGAAAACGTCTTACAAACAACAGAGATGAATGGCGAGAAATAGGAGAGGCCTATATTCGGCAATCCGAATAGAGAAAAGGGCTTAAAAAATAATTAAATCGGATCTACCCATATGCCTTAAAAGGAAAATCTTTGACCAATGTGTGTTACCTCTACTCACTTATAGAGCGGAAATATTAACACTCACAAAAAAGGTAGTAAATAAGATTCGCGTGACTCACAGGGCTATGGAGCGCCAGATGGTGGGTGTTTCTCTGAGAGACCAAATCCTAAACGAAGCTAAAATGAAATTGGGCAGGACACGTCGCCAGATTATCAGACAACCGAAGGACAAAACAGAGACAGGTGGAAAGAGCTGAGGGGGAACTATGTCCAGCAGTGGAAGCATACAGGTTGATGATGAAGATACCTAAATATACTAAAAAAAAGTTATAATGAGAAATTTAGTAAAACTTAACACAAATCGTTAATAGTACTATACTTTTTTGATAATAAGGATATCACGATATCCTTATCGATTTTTTTATTCGAAAAAACAGCTTCAATTTATTTTTTTTATGGGTAAAACGTTGATGTTTCCCAGAAAACATTAATAAAATAATTACTTAGAAATAGGCCTACAATGTAAAAAAAAGTTATCGAAATCCAATCAGGGGTTTAGAAGAAAAATAGCTCCAAAATTATGGTATATTTGAGGTGATGCCTTAATTTTGGAGATTAGAAAATCACGTCATGTTTTGGACGTACTTGGAGAATACCTAGTGTGTTATATAATAAAAAAAAAATAATGAAAATAGCAGAGAACTACGAACGCAGAGAAGCGACACTCCTTTGATCTTGCGTGGGCAAGCCGCCAACGAGTGAAAATGACAGGAAAGCACCTTATTTACTAATAGTCAGTGGGCATATTACACAATATAAATTCTTAAATAAAATTGAGCATTTATGTTGACTTTCAATAAATATGAAATATTGCACTGAAAAAATAATTACATGCAGGGCCGGCTTTTGTTGACATTCTAAATGGTGTAATTATTTTTGATTTACAAAAGGTTGCAAATACATCGCACAACGCAAAGTAATGGTGAAAATCGTATTGATGGAACCATAGATGAAAATACTTTTTTGTTTATTCTGATGTTGACATTGATAATACAATAATATACCGATTCTTTTTGAATTGTGTTGATACAAGATATAATTTGTTCGTCGTGGAATTTCCTAATAAATTATCTTTCGTAATATAATCGAAAAATAGCAAAGCCATTGTAACTGCCACGGAAATTTCACAAACTCTAAAAATTCCAATTCTCTTTGGGTGAGACTGAGAAACAAGAAACTTTATATTGATATCGATTGTTAATGTCTTGGAAACCTATTAAAATTACATTTTTCCTTTAAAGTCGAATATTGGAGTAAACGATATTCGACTAAAACGAATAAAAAATCAAGAAGTAACTATTGTACGAGTATATTTCTATAAATATAAAAATGTAATAACCTAAAAAATAACCAAAAAAGTATTACGAATCATTACAAGAGAGCATTAGGAAGATAAAACGAATTTATATTATTGTCATTACACATGATTCGGATATACATAGTAAATCCAGACTTTCAGTTTAAACTAATATTTCGATACAATTTATTTTGTTTACAATAGATTCAGAGTTAATACATACGATTTTTAGTTGATTGGTATTGCCTTTAAAATTATTTGTAGTATCTAGTTTGCCTAATTTGTAACAATTATTTCTGGTTTTGTTGTTAACTGCGGTTAGTACAATTCTTATACTTGAAGTCAAAACGACGAACCATTGAACCTTCAGGCCAGATACTGGGATTGAGAACTTCATTTTTATAATCCAATGGATATGAAACTTTAAAGCTTGCTTGGTACTCCATAACCTTTAACTTCTTGAAGTAGAAATGTATATTTGGAGCATTTACCTTTAAATTATTGGTCAAATCTTCCGTTGTCTGTTGTGGAATTATATTATGGTTGTCAAGTGTGTACCAACGCAATTCTACCCGAATTTGCGCATAAAATACACGGTTCGTATATTACAAAATTAAACTTCAAAATTATTGAAAATCTATATTTGCGAATCATGTTTTTTATTTTGAAATCTTGTTCTGTTGTAATTTTAATATTTCTCAATTCTGTTTATCGTATTATATTGAAATTTGGAAGGTACTGCGTCATGCACCAATGTTTTTCTTTTATTTTTTTTTTGACAATAAGATTATCTTCAAAATGTAGTTCACAAATCCTATAACTATTATAAAGTATATCCATTTTTAACAATAAATATTCTCGTCTGCAAGCTTCTATCCACATTTTGGCACTACAAATTTTTAACAGAACAAATTTTAAACAAAGAATTTTTTGTATTTATAAATAATACTTCATTACTTACAACTATAAGAGTATTAGTATATTCTAAGTGTATTGTAAGTAATGAAGTATTTAACTTTTATCAATATCTCATCTTAATAAATTTACACTTTTCTCCTAATTAAGTCTCAAAATTGTCACTAAATATTGAGATATACAATAAATAAAGTTTTAATATTTTTTATTTGTAATTCCCATTTAAATATTTATTCCCTAAATATTGTACCGGTTTTAAATAAAACGAGCGGTTCGAATTTATATAAATATATTTATTTATAACTTTACAGTTCGGTACTATCTTATCGACTAAACTAACTCCTAAGATCGTTACATATATATACCAAAGTTACTATTTTCTAGAAAGTTCCACCTCTAGGCGTATACGTGACCGATCGTTCTCTTGCCTTCGAGGGATCTATTCATCGATGATTCTCGAGGCCGAGATGCTTCGAGATGCAACCGTTAGACGGGCCGCGCTGAATGCATTTTCGTAACAATATGTTGTGTACTCCGATCCATATATTTGATCTTTGTTATTTATATTTAACGAATTAAACATTGACAGACAACTTTTGTATATAGCAAAAAGTAGATGAGCATTTAGTTTTTTCATAATTTAATGTAAGTTTGTTTGGTGAAAAAGACAGCAAATATTTGAAGTTATGTTAATGTAAGTTTGTTTATTTGCAATCATGTTTTTATTTTGAAGTCTTGTTCTGTTGTAATTTTAAGATTTTCCCAATTTTCGATCTAATTATGTTTCCAACAATTTTTAGTTTGAGCATTTTAGGAATTTCTTTGTTTCGTTTAAATCAAATATTCTCGTGTATAAAACCCTCTATATATTTTTATTTCCTAAAAATACTATATTCGTATTATTGTCTGCGAGCGCTTTCACACCAGTAGGCCAACATCTGTGTTGATTTTTTGACCTGAGCCTTCGGAGACAATAAATTTAATGTGTGTTCGTAGTTCTCTGGTTTTTATTCTGAACTATCCCTTGGCAAACCAAAATTTATTTTTTATTTATACTCAAAGTCAAATTAATACTATTATGTAATAACTAATAATAATTACAAAGCAATAGTAATTACCTGTTATTATTCTTAGGAAATCTAAATAAACTTATTCCTTTTCCTGTCACAGATGAACATCCGCGAAACGCACAACAATAACCAGAAGACATTTTAAATACTTATAAATTAAACTTTTAACTATAAACTATAACTATAAACTTATATATTTTAACTATAACTATAAACTATAAATATAAACTTTTAACTACTACATAATTAGATAAATGGTCAAATGCACTTGTATAGTCGAGAGTTTACCACAGATGCCTACGGACTATCGTAAGCAACTTAAAGTTGAAGAAAACGCACGTGTTTTTGACAGTAGAGCACCTTATTTGGGTCATGCGTATACAGAAAAGATACACGAATTCCGGGCCTCGTGTCGCTTCTCTGTGCTCGTAGTTCTCTGAAAATAGCACATAGTTTTAGAGTTTATTTCGGAATTACTGTTTGCGATGTTTTTATATTTTTTTAGTGTTCTTAGCAATTCAGTCAAAGTTTAATTGTAAATTATATTTAATATTAGCACCTTCGCTCAACTATCCCTACTGCCTCTGTCACTGACTTCAAGGACAATTGGTGGGGGCGGCGGACATAGCTGTTAGCACGGGATTACGGGGATTTAACTTTTGATGATATTGATATATATTTGCACCGCGACGCTTACGTCACGACGACGACGCGACCGAAGTTAACAAAAGAAGAAAGGGGAGTGAGTGATAGATCATCGTGTTATTAAGTTGATATTGGGTTTGTTTTGTTACTTAGCGTTTAGACTCGGCGAATTAATGAATAGAAAACTAGTTGATTAAATTAAAACACAGGGGTTCTGGATATGAGCAGAGCGTTCAGAATTTTGAAGGTCGTTTAGGTAAGTTTTCTGGAAAAAAATCCCAAATGCCAAATGTTTTAAATGAAAATAAATACTAAATGTAAAAACGCTTTTATAATTAGATAAATAAAATTTGTAAAATTAATTCAACATAAGTCGGTAAAATTAACTTTGACTTCGTTTTTCACAGCTTAACCATTTTATCAGATGTACCCCTTAGCATCTAATCCCCTCAATTTTAAACATAAAAAGAAAAGGAAATAAAATTCAGAACGAGAAAAAAGTTTATCACAAGACAAGGCAAGCAATTTGTAAAAAATTTCCGTTTTGAGCTGTAGATATTATCATCAACTGTGGATAAAGGCAAGAGCCTTTAGCATTGCCACTTCGAAAGCCCTCAAAATATATTTTTTTTGGCAATCAGGCTAAGTGCCCATCCAGCCAGCAGCAAATGTGTAACAACGTTCACTTAAATTAACCTATTCTAACTAAACTAAAACAACCATTCTGGAAATTATAAGAAGAACTACGATGGGAGAGGAACTAGGATTATTTTCGCACCTAGGGGTCATTCCAGGTTACTCGCAGACAGAAAGTGTAGATCACGGAAAATATAGGTAAAAGGGTCAAATATTTGGAGATTCAACAGATGTAACGAGCTTAACACCTACACTAAAGTTTTAAGTTACACATTTTAATAAACTTAAGAATAATTTTATATACCTTGTACATATTTGATTATATCAAACAAAGTAGATTAAAAGGGGGGTTTTGCAATAATAAACTATTAATAAGTTCCTCTCTTTGTATTTCAAATTTACTACAAGCATAAAAAATGTGATCTAAGTCGCAAACCATATAGCAAGTTTCACAAAGTTCGGTGTTGACTACACCGATTTTATATAAGCGTTTAGGGAAGCTGGCATTATAAGTATCAAATACGGTAACTTATCTTGGAATTATTCTTGACAAGAAGCTTAACTGGAAACCATTTATACAAAGTATAGAATCAAAATGTTTAAAAGGCATACATTTTTTAAAATTCATAAGGAGAACCTGGTGGGGAGCAGATCCATAATCGTGTTAAACTTTTTACAAAGCCTTTATTAGGTCAATCTTGGATTAAGAATGTACGTATATGGATTAGCCAGTCCTTACATTCTAAAACGACTGGAAATAATTCAAAATATTTCCCTAAGACTCTGTTTGGGTGCAATGTGTTCAACGCCTGTGGAATCACTTCGGATTGAAGCACTAGAACCACCATTATTTTTACGGACGGAATGGTTAGGAGAAAAAATTATTATTAAGTCTTTTTTTAAAACCGTACTCTGTGAGATAAAACAGCCTTAGTAAATAACCACGATTTAACTAACACGTTCTGGTCAAAAAACCTTCTCCTCCCTTATGTATGGCTTTTAGAAATACAAGTAGTTATAATAGTGATTTAAAAAGAACTATTTCAGTCGAAAAATCTGAATTCTTTGACATGTTGGAACCACTAGAAATTAATATTCCTATATACAATGAAAATTTGTTGATAAGTAAAAATATATTAAGCGCTTGCATATCAAATCTGTCAGATTTTCTGGAAATATATACCGATGCATCAAGACAAAATAATGGTACGGGATGTGCATTCTATATATCATCAACAAACGCTTAAGAAAAATTCAAACTGAATAATAATACTTCCATTATTTCTGCAGAAGCGATTGGTATTATTAAAGCCTGTGATTATGTCGAAAAAAAAAACAAGTTAAAAAAAATACATTTTTTGAGTAACTCCTTATCTGTTCTTAAATGCATCGCTAACCCAATTAATGTCATGGCTACTGATACAAATCCTTTTATTAGAGAATTAAAAGTAAGAATTCATAAATTAAAAAAAAACTCAATACGAATTAAAATTCACTTGGGTAAAAGCTCATGTAGGACTTCGTGGTAATGAAGTTGCAGACTCCTTAGCCAAAGAAAGCGTTACAACTGGAGTGCATATCAACAACAATTTAGGTGCTTAAGAATATTTAATGATATATATTAGTAATTTTAAGGCAAAATGGGAATTCCATTGAAAAAACTATTGCTCTAATAACCTCACACGATACACACTATTGCATCCAAGTATTCCGACAGGTTTGTGGCACCAAGATTATGATTTTACAAGAAATGATATTATGACCATTTGTAGGCTGAAATTCGGACATGCCAGCTTCCCTAAACACTTATATAAAATCGGTGTAGTCAACACCGAACTTTGTGAAACTTGCAATATGGTTTGCGACTTAGATCACATTTTTCATGCTTGTAGTAAATTTGAAATACAAAGAGAGGAACTTATTAATAGGTATATAAAATTATTCTTAAGTTTATTAAAATCTGTAACTTAAAACTTTAGTGTAGGTGTTAAGCTCGTTATCTCTGTTGAATCTCCAAATATTATTTGATACAAATATAAAGTACCATTTACATTTATGTTATCAATATTGGGTAGATTATGTCTTGTAAAGATGGTAACACTAGAGTTTTCTGGGGTTAAAGAAAAACCTAACGATTCAAATTTCAAAGTAGTTAGTTGTATATGTGACTTGAGCTTAGTTATGCATACCTTTAATTTTTTATTAGTGGTATAAACGACAAAATCTTCAGCATACTCTATATTATTATAATTATTTTTTTCCTCGTGTATTTCTTTTGTAAAAACATTAAACAAAAGGGGAGAGATAACGGAGCCCTGTGGTAAACCTGTGGATGATCGTCTGGGACCTATTACAGAATTGTTATTTGACCCTACATAAACTTTTCTTTATGTTAAAAGATTGCCCAAGATATTACATACTCTCACAGGAACATCGGCCTGAAGCAATTTTTCTTTTAACATAATGATATTAACTGCATATATAATTGAGTTAATTAAATAAATAAATTTACAATACTTAGATTTTGAACTTTATATATAAATTATAAATATTTAGTAGGCAACACAAGTGCACATTTTGGAAAACTCTGATTTAGCTTAAGATACGGTACCTACTGAAACTCTGTCGAAATCGCACTCCATATTACCATAATTAGCCGACTAAGCAGCATTAAAAACAAGTAGTGATAAAGTAGAAGAAAGTGAAACGATCTAAAAGTCGTTCGTGTTATGTTGTGTTGAATCACACGAGTGGAGTCGCTTGAAATCAAAATGTAACTAACGCCCTACATGATGGTGGCAATGTAAAACAAAAGTGAGACAACCAATGAGAAAACACGGAATATTAATCGCCTGGGGCTTACCAATCAGGTAGCATGATCCACACCTGTCTAGATAAAAGACTGCTTCAGTGATAAATGCTTTCTTTCCAACTGACTTGTTGTTATTTGCTGCTTCTGTGCAGAGACGGATTCAAATAGGAGAAGATGTACGGTCTATAAAATCGTACGATAAATAATATAATGTTGGGAGAGAACATATAAATATGCCTGTAGACAATGTGCTTTACAGATGAACGACTATGAATGTAACTATTGAAAGCATAGGTTACTCAAATTTCCACTTTCTAATGATAACTTCAATTTAGAACTTAATACTCTCAAGCAAATTGCTTTCAATAATGAATCCCAACATTATCTTTAAGCTTCTAAATTGAGCTAAACTTAAAATTTCAGAAAAGCTTTCTTATTCATCACAATTTTTGCTTCAACCCAATGCTTCAAATAACATCAGATATTTCTCCTCAACTTATATTAGCAACATTTCCAATAAAATACCTAAACTTTTTCACTTCTACAATTGAAAATATCAAAATTTCCTTCAAGTCACACAACACTTTAGGTTCTTTTTTAATCAACACCAAAGATAGGATAAACAGACTTGACAAAAGTGGCATTTATAAGTGCATATATATATATATATATATATATATATATATATATATATATATATATATATATATATATATATATGATTTCAGTTGTTTTCCGGGTTTGACTCCGCGTTAAGTAATTTTGGTTTTTAGAAAAACCATTGTTTTGACGACGTTTCGGCAAGGTCACACTTGCCATTGTCAAGTCAGATTAGTTCTGCTTCGTCTTGATGTTTCAGGAGAACTGACTTCTCGGTCGCTGCTCGCTAAGTTTAAATACCTTGAAGCGCTTCTTGTTATTGGTCCTGTGCGCAGAGTGGGCGGGGTCTTCTTCGCTATTTTAATTTCTACGTTTTTCTGTAGAATATGTTTCCACGTATTTGGGAGTCTTTGGGCATCGTCTCTGGTATTTAAATTTTTTGGATGTTTTTCGATCTCTATGGCTTCCCTGATTACACGTTTGGCCTTATTTTCGATATTGGCTAGCATTGTTGTTCCATTTAAGTCGATTTTGTGTCCTGTGTTGATGGCATGTTGTGCTAGAGATGAAGTTTTCTGTTTTCTTTCGATGGCGTTTCGATGTTCTTCGCGTCTAACTTGTATCCTTCGATTTGTCTGTCCGATGTACGATTTATCGCAGTCCTCACACGGGATTCTGTATACACCTTGATTTTCCAATGCAACTTTTGTTTTTGCCGATGGTAATATGGTTGCGATTTTTTTGTCGGTGTTAAAAATAGTCTCTATGTTGTTTTTACGTAGCACTCTACTGATTTTGTCTGTCGTACCCTTTATATAGGGCAAAATAGTTTTTCCGACTGGTTTTTCCTCTTCTTCTGGATCTTTGATTTTGTTTCGGGATTTCTGTGCCTTTTCAATCGTATACATGGAGAAGCCATTTTTTCTTAGAGCTGTTTTGACTTTTTGAATTTCTTCGTTCTTATGTTCCTTATCTGCCAGTTTCTCAGATCTTGTTATTAGGGTTTTTATTACCGAATTTAATTGTGCAGGATGATGGTGTGAGTCTGCGTGTAAGTACCTGTCAGTATGGGTTGGTTTTCGGTATACTGTGTGTCCTATGCTTCCGTCTTCTTTCTTAATAACTAACACATCTAGGAATGGAAGTTGTTGGTTATTCTCCCGTTCCATGGTAAACTGTATTTTTGGGTGGATATTATTAATGTGTTGTAGGAACTCGTTAAGCTTCTCTTCTCCATGTGTCCAGATAATAAATGTGTCATCAACATACCTAAGCCACAGTTTGGGTTTATGCTCTGCTGTTTCTATTGCTTTTGGATATATATATTTTTTAATATATATATATATATATATATATATATATATATATATATATATATATATATATATATATATATATATATATATGGACGTGGACTAGTCTGGATGTGGGCTAGCCCAGACGGAAGAACTAAGAGCGAATATGATTATATAAAAACAGACAAAAAGCAAATTATTCAAGATGTCACTGAAATCAATAAACTATCAGTAGGAAGCGACCACAGACCAGTAAGAGCTAGAGTAACGATGAATCTACAAAAAGAAAGAGCAAAGATGATAAATAGTTGCAAACGCATAGTTTGAAATTCACCAAATCATCCAGAAGCATACATAAAAAATATAGCCGAAACTTTACAGAGTAATAATCCCAAACCTCTAAGTATCGACGATCACAATAAATTAATAACAGACTCGGTTAGAAATGCACAACTCAAATTTTGCAAAAAAAATGACACCGAAAGTGAAAAGATTAGCAAAAATACAAAAGCTCTCATGGACATACGACGAAACCTAAGCGAGCACGAAAAGGGAAACAAAGAAGAATATAAAAAACTAAATAAAAGAATTTTAGCGGAAATTAGAAAAGATGTAAGAAGATATAATACTAATGTAATTACTCAAACAGTAGAAGAGAACAAAGGTTTAAAGATAATGAAAAGAAAACTCCCACAAAGTAAAAAAGAAATATATAAGCTGAGAGATAAAGACGGAAAGGCAACAACAGATAAACAAAACATTCTGAAAATAACCAGAGAGTTTTATAAAGATCTCTATATCAGCCAAAGACCACAAGACAATTTCCTGACACGAGTAAAGACTCTCATAAATCAGGGATGGAAAATACTTTTACCCATTACTGTATCAGAAGTAAGAGCAGCTTTAAAGGAAATGAAGAACCATCGATTGCCTGTTGATGATGGACTTGTTATCGAAGCAATAAAAGCAGGAGGAGAAATTTGATTAAAATCAGTAAGCGAACTGTTTAATAAAATGCTTACATGCGCGTACGATTCCAAAAGACTGGAACAATGCAGTAATAGTCTTGTTACACAAAAAGGCGGTATTACTAAATTAGAAAATTATAGACCCATCAGCCTCTTGAAACATATGTACAAACTATTTATGAAAATGTTAACAAAGAGACTAACACCTATACTTGATTTCTATCAGCCCAAAGAACAGGCAGGCTTCAGGGCAGGATATGGCACAAATGACCATTTGCATCCATAAAGATCTTAATAGAAAAGTGCATCGAGTACAACATACCACTGGTTCTTGCATTTGTCGATTACGAGAAGGCTTTTGATTCTGTAGAGTTTGAAACAATACTGGAAGCCATAAATCAAAGCCGAATAGATTACAGGTACACGACACTAATCAAAAACATCTACGAGAACGCTACATCAAATAAACGACTACACGAAGACACAGAAAAATTCAGCTTAGGTCGTGGAGTTAGACAAGGAAACAATATTTCACCAAAATTGTTCACGGCAGCTCTAGAGTCAATATTTAAGAGCACTCAATGGCAAGATATGGGCATCAATATAGATGGAGAAAGATTAAATTACCTAAGATCTGCAGATGATGTTGTATTAATCGCAGATATTTTACATGATACAGTTTCTATGATGCATTCGCTTAAAAGTCTGTCTGAAAGAGCAGGATTAAAGATAAACTTTGAGAAAACTAAACTTATAACAAATCTCGTAGTGAGTGGAAATATAACTATTGACAATAATACCATACAACAAACAGACACTTACAAATATCTGGGACACGAAATCAAAATAAGCAGAGACAATCAAACACATAAAATACAGAGGCGAATGAGCCTAACTTGGGCAGCATTTGGCAAATTAAGCCATATTCTAAAAAGTTCAATTCCCATGTGTCTCAAGCGAAAGGTTTATAACCAATGTGTTTTACCTGTACAAATTTATGGAGCAGAGACTTTAACACTCACGCAAAAATTTGCGAATAAACTCAGAGTTGCACAAAGAGCCATGGAACGTGCAATGCTGAACGTGAGCCTTCGAGACCACATAACAAACCAACAAATCAGGCAAAGATCAGGAGTTCAAGACGTCATCGAAAGAACCACGACGCTTAAGTGCAACTGGACATGGCACTTAGTCAGAGCACAAGATGGACGGTGGACAAGACATATTATGGAATGGAGGCCCAATAACTATAAAAGAAACCGAGGACGATCACCGACTAGATAAACCGATGATATAAAACGTGTAGCGGGAAACTGGCAACAAGCGGCCCAGTGTAGAGAACATTGAAAAGAACTGAGGGAGGCCTATGTCCAGCAGTAGACGCAATTGGCTGATTGATTGTATATATGTGCAAAAGCATATATTTATAAAGTGGCAAAATAAAACGTGATGATTGTGATGCCTCTTATGTAGGTAGAACCATTCGAAAGTTATCTACTAGAATTTCAGAACATTTGAAAAGACCAAACGAGTTTTGGTCAACACTTATTATCCAGTTAACACAATTTTAACATCAATACTGGTTCATCAAATTGTACTAAATTTAAACCTGTTTTTAAAAACTTTATTGCAACTTCACCTCGTAGGGGACCAAGTTGAGCTGTTTAGACTTCCTGCACTGAGTATACCTATTAAGAATTTATTAATTTCACATTTTGATTAACACTACTATTTTATTCTTCACTAATTTACAAAACTAGCTTGCTCAGGTTCAATTGATCTATAGTTGGCGTTGATCACACTCTCCATATCTCTGCGTAATTTAGATACATCATCTCCACAGTTGTATATTTCAACATCTCTCACTGTTGGTCAGTTTGGTCGGTTGGTCAGTTTGAGTTATGCTTTGGTCCTCCCACTGACTGTGGGTTTAACTGAACTATTTGGATTATACCACATTTATGCACTCTGCTTTCAATTTTGATTTTTAATTCTTAGTATTTCAATTTCATAGATCGATTTCTTCTTTTTACAGTATTGATAGTGCTTGGTAGACCCTTTTATTTTAGTCAACCACCTACTATCTAAGAGATTGTTTAGTATATTTCTTGCATTCATACTCTACGTCCACTTCAGTTGTCCTCAAACTAACACCCTAATTATTACAGACACGTTTGAGTGTGAGATCTGGATTATGCAATCTACTTAAAGTAATCTATATAATTTCATATTTCATCAGTTGATTTTCTATAGTAGTGTCAGTTGGACCTTTAGTTAATGCTCAGTTTCATAGAATTTTGAAATGTGCAGATCACATCACCATGCTTGTGACTGCCCATTAAAGTTGTGATATGTCACATGTCACCTTAACATTTCCTTTAAGACCTGGAGCCATTCTCTTTCCTGATGCCAACCAATATGTAACTTCGCTGTTTTTAAAATTTTAAACTGTTTGTCCTGGTGTCGTGTAGTGTTAATTGTATAATTATTATGTTTAAGGCATTCTCAGTAGATTGTTGGATAGATCAAATTTGACGAAGTAAGTCTAAAACGTTATAGTACATAAAAAACTTATATCAACTATCAACTTCGAGTTTTTTATCGAAGTTACTTAATTTTCCTCAGTTGAAAAAACGTTTCTTGGCTTATTTCAGATGCCCCTGAAGATGCTCTAGGAAGCTAAAGTACTTGGGCAAGATTTAATAAGTAAACTGTGCTCGATATCTGCCTTTCATTTGATTAAAGTTCATTTATTCGAGCATTCAACCTTATATCACTTTATTTCTTATTATTTCAAGCGAACTAAAAAAAAAACAACATACGAAGTCAAAGAATATTTATTTTAAAACAATTTAATTACCAATACATAAAAATTAAGGAAAACGGTAAACTCTTGATATATTAAACTGAATCCACTTTAGTCACCGTAGTCAGTTAACCATCCTTAACCTTTATGCAAGCTTCAATTTGCGTGGACATGCTCCTAAACAAGTTGTCAATATTTTGTGGTGACAGGTTGTTCCATTCTTTAAGAGCAGCTTGTACTAGCTGTGCAGAGTTTGGTGGATTCTCCTGGTGAGCTCTAATTCTTCTTTTAAGCATATTCCGCAATTATTATTGTTCTATAGGTTGAGGTCGGATGAGCAAGTAGGTCACTCTAGAACAGTGATATGTTCTGCCTCAAGGAAGTCTATAATCATTCTGCTGGTATGTGGAGACGCATTATCATGCATGAAAATTAAAATTTCTCAAATTGCACTTCTCCAGAGCCTAACTACAGTTTCTAGAACCAAATCAAAGTACCTGCGAGCTATCCAAGTTGGTTACATGAAAATTAAAGAAGTTTTTCAATCCAATTTCAATTCAATGATATCCAATCAGTAACATTTGGATATCATTAAATCTTAAGTGTTGATACACATTGCAGATGCTTCGTCAAAGTTAAAAAATCTGTCCATGCTTAGCATTCGGAATGGTCTTGATGGTCTGACTGATCTATATACGTTTTCAACATCTTTAACAGTTTGCATTTTTGCTACTTTAGATCTCTTTTCTATAACTGCGAAGTCCCGGTCTGCTGCAGAAAAGGTGTGATCAGATACCAAGAACTTATGCTTTACAGATTCAAATAGGTCCAAAGATACTTTGTAAATAAACAAGAAAACCAACATACGGTTTTCGACTTGACTACCGCAGTTGTCACTCCATACAACAAGTTTTTTCTGTAAGCCGGCAACATACCTGTATGTTGCCGTTGTTAACAAACTTAAAAAATAAAAAAAGAACCTAAACAAATAAATAATTGTTTATCGAAATTCCACTTTATTAACAAGTACGAAAATAACATATCAAATTTTGGGTGTTAATACAATTAAGAAACTTAGTAATTCACAATAAATAAATAAAAAAGGAAATGATTTAAGTCCACCGAAATAATATATAAAATATATGATTAAAAATCTAAAAAAAGAGGTAAAAATGCTATGTTTTTCTGGTTAATAAATTCTAGCATGGCTCGAAGGTCTTATTTCTTACTTTCGTTTATTTACTGAACATCACGAAACCCTAAGAGCTCTGTCGACTTTTGGACAGTCACACCTTTTCTCCATACACGACACTTCTCCCATCTCATTAAGCCACCGAAATTTTTCTTGAACAATACTGTTCCTGGCTCTTCTTTCGTCACATGTAACGACGATGTTTGAGTAATGTCAAGTTTAGATGTATCTATACATTGTGATGATATTTTATCAAAATCAAAAAGTATGTTCTCGCATATCTTACAGTCTGTAAGAACTGGAGGGTCTAGCAGCAACAATATTTTTTGTGATTAAGTGTTATGTTTGACCAATGTTATTGTATGGTGCAGAGGCATGGTCAATAAAAGTAATCAATCAATAAATAGAATTGAAGCATACGAAATGTGGATTTTGTGAAAACTAATTAAAATATCGTGGATGGACCGAACTACCAATGAAGCAGTGTTGCAACAGGCTGGAGTAGGCCTTGAATTGTTGAGTATGGTGAAACAGCACAAAGTTTCTTATTAGAGATTTGGATTTATTTCGTTCCCGATCTGATAAATCTCTTTTATTTTCTGGAACATGAAAACTGATACCATGAGAAAGAATAGAAAGTGAATAAACAACTATTTTTAAGTGGATCAAAACTCCTAATTTAATGAGAAAATGTACCAAGAATAAAATCAGAAATAAGTAATAATAAAAAAAACAGTAAATATTTGAGGATTTTAATATTTTTGAAAAAGGAACTTATTAAATTCCGGTCCTGCATATCGAAGTTAATTCATGTAAATGTCGAATACCTCTGAAATATGGACACGAAACATATAACTAATGATTATGTAGTCTAATAGGGAAATTGAATCGAGTTCTTGAAAGACCACTGTTCGATAATCAATTTGATTAAATTTACTTGTATTTATATTGATATTTCGATATTGAAATTTATTTAAATTAGTTATAAATCTATACGAAGTTTTTAACGAGGATCTTGCAAGGATAATTATCTTACATGATTGTAAAAGATTTAAATTTATTGATACATCGGTACATATTATGCCAAATAATTTAAAGTTATCTTCTACAAATACCGGAAAGTAAAAATTAGAGATGCCGCCAATAGTGATTTGGCCGAATATTCAACAAAAGATGTGTGCATTCCAACAAACTATGTGACTTTTATTCTGTAAGAAATAATGTGTGTTCGTTGGCGAATTAAGTAACGAAAGGAAATGCACAAGTTTATTGAGTTGTTAACAGCTTATAAACACCTCCCTCCTGAAGACCGAAGCTGGGGTGTCCAAGAAGGCTTCTTTTGCTGCTTCGAAGTTTTAGCTTGTAGTGAAGAGGCTCTCTGGACATGCTCCCCACAGGTCAGGTAAAGCCACATAAAACAAAGAAACCAACTGGCAATAACTCATTCTACTTGTGTCGTTATGAGAAGGTCGTAGATGAAGTGTACCACAAGGTAATCGAATTATATGTTGCAGTTATTATTGAACAAAATCCCTTTATAATATCGATAATGAAAGCTCATATCTACTACTTGCCGTGTTACATTTCAACTTCGTTTAGCAAATCGCATCATAAAATTGTTTTACATTGAAATGAAAGTTTCGAATAACCTCGTTATCTAACGTAATTTTTAGAGTTGTATTGGTTTCATTGACTTCAAGAACAACATGGTCCTGTTTTTAATACCAATCTTAGTGTATCTGGATTTCTTGGTCTTTTTAAGAGAATATTATCTCTAACTTTATATTTTACTTCTAAGTTGCTCGTTTTTAAGTTATCACAACAGTTCTTTTGCTTTTCCTTTTATCGCATTGATTTTCCCTGATTATTATACGAGATTTCATCAAATTCTTTATCTTTTTTATATGGAAATACTAACCTATAGAGGGTAGTGGATGTTGAATGATGTTTACTAGAATTATATGAATGTATAGCGACAAAAAGTCGCACTGGTTATGTTGTAAAAAGATAGCTTTGCAAAGTATCTATTATGGTAGCATTGAAACGCTCAATTATACCGTTGGAGGCATGGTACTCAGACAAAGTAAGGTGCCAATCGAAATTCAACGAATTAATAAAATTTTGCACCTTTTTATTGTTAAATTCACCCTCGTGATCTGATATAATCATAACTAATAACTTAGAACAGGTCTACAGATAAAGCCTCAAATGGTTTCTTCAGAGAATACCTTACATTTAAACCTTGAATACGATTCCTACGATCACATTTTGAGAGTTGACAAGTAGGGCATAAAGTATTAAATTCGGATATTTCTCTATACATATTATTCGATTTTTGAAAATTATTTCCGTCAAATAGGTAAAGAAATAATAAATAAGACATACTCTCAATCAATTAAATTTAACTATCAGACGACCGGTTTCGCTTTCTACAATATGCAAAGCATCCTCAGGTCTCGATACAAAGTTAAACAAATGCTGAAATAATAAAAACCCATATTAGGGTGTTGTCTAATAACGATAAACAAAGTAGATGTTGTAAATTACAATAATTATGCCAATATTACATGTCTGTGGTTTTATTTAAATGAGTAAGTTGAATAAAAGGTATAAAAGTTTTAAAAGTTTAAACAGACAAGGTAAGACCCACAAATTGTTATAAAATAGTCTCTTCGATTGTAATAAATTAATAAATGAGCAAAAAAATAAATAAAATAAACTTTACTTACATGCCGGTACTCTATTAATTGATGGATGGTAGAACATGGTTGAAATCTCCCTTTTTATGCATTGTTATGATCTGCCCTACCTCCCAGTCCCCTGGCATTTTCTCTTCTTCCCTCTCAGTATTTTATTAGTTCCATTATAATTATATCTTTACCATGGGCTTTTTTCCTTCTCTGTATTAATTCCTCCATTTCTTCTAATGTTGGTTCTTTTGAAATTTCGATGTCTACTTCATCTACTTTGCCAGCTTCTTCTTCGTGCACCGTTTCCTCCTCGTTATTCATTTCTTCTCCTGTTGTGTCCTCCGCCAAGAGCTCTCTGTAGTAATCCCTTCATACTTACTTGTATTATCGATCCTTAATATCAATGTTCCCTTTTTATTTTTTATTCCGTTTGTTTTGCCTTTGTATTTTTTGTTTTGTTCTCTGTAAAAATTTTTCGTATTTCTGTTTGTTTTCTACTTCCTGCATTTTTTCGTCTACCCATCTTCTTCTATTTCGCCTTCTGATATCACTTTCTTAGCATTCTTTCTTAATTTTTCATATACTTCTCTGTCTTCCTCTTTATCTGTTCTTAGCCATTTAATTCCGGCTTGCACTTTTTTTCTGTCAATTTACTACATTTTTGGTTATACCATCCGTTTTTTGTTTTATCATGACTTTTACCTACCTGCATATTTGCACCTTCTTTTATTGATTTTATGATCGTCTCCTTTTATGTGTTTATATCTTCTGCTTTATACTTCTCTTTTATTTGAACTGTTACTGCCTCTTCATATTTTTTCCTTACTTCTTCATTACTTATTTTATTGACATTCCACTTTTTATGTTCGTTTTTCTGTTTTGTTTCAATTTTAACTTTTTGTCTTATAGTGGCTGTGACCAGGTAGTGGTTTGAATACCTTTAAATGTTCTTACATCTGAATAATTGACGATTGATTCGTTTATTAATCATTATGTGAGCAATTTGACTGTATGTTTTCTGATCTGGTGACCTCAATGTTACCATATGTATTGGGGTGTTCAAATTTTGTTGAGGTTACTTACAAAGTTCTTGTTGCTAGATTACATAGTCTTTGCCCATTGTTATTCGTGTTTTCGTGTATTGTATGCTTTCCTGCAATTTGTTGTAAAACGTCCTATTTTTCAATCGAGGCTTTGAGGTCTCCTAGAACAAATATGACATCTTCTTTGGGTATTTTTTCTATCTACTCTTGGACTCTATCAAAAAAGATTTCTTTTGCGTTTGCATTGCTTGTTTCTGTAGGGGCGTATAAGTTTAACACTGATATATTAAATGGTTTGTTGTCGACTCTTACATAAGCCATCCTTTCGCATATTGGCTTAAAATTTATAATTTTCTTTCTTAGGTGCTTGAGTATCATGAATCCCACCCTTTTTGCCCTTGCTTCTTTCCTCCTGAATATAACATTGTAAAGTCTTGTTTATCAATCTGTCCTTGTCCCTCGCAACGTAATTCTTGCAGTGCTGCAATATCTATTTTATACTTTTTGCGTTCTTTGCCTCGCCTAAATACTTAAATTAAATACAAAATTAAAGTAGTGTTGAGTAGTAGGGAAATAGAAGGAAATGTACGGAATTATCGAAACAAGATGGTAATAAGGAAAAATATTTGAATATAAAGTGACTTTTGGTTGTTGGTAATGTGATGAAGTCTCCTCATTCTGAACAGTTGTATTTAGTGAGTATATTTTTAATTTCAAATAAAATAAAGATAATTCATTGGTTAATAGAAAACTTTGTCACATATATTGTTGAATTTTTATATTTATTTATCTAATATACGCATTTGTTTAAAATTTCAACATTTTTATTGTCACCGCCTTATGGAAACAAAAATGTAAAAGTGCCATAAAAATGAATATTTATATCTAACTTTGACAAGATTTTATGACTCGTTTATAAATATATTAAAACACAAGGATTTAACGATTAGAATAATCATCTTTCTTCATTAAATATGCTAATCATCAAGACCCAAACACAATACCAGGCGATCGACGAGGAAAAAACTAATAAAAATGGAAACAAAAGTAAAAAGTTCCCTTTTCTCTGTGCCACACATAAAATAAATCAAGTTGAACCATAAAACGCTGACAAGTTATGGTCAGTATACTCACTGGATATTATAATAACTCGTTTACGAGTTATAGATATTTCTACCCGCTATTGTTATTGAAATGTTTATATTAAATATTTTTTAACATTCGAAAAATATTATTACTGGGATTACGACTATAATGACCGAGTTTTATTGTTCTCTTGTCCACAGAAGAGACTGAAAGTTGTTGAAAATGACTTCTTAGGCACCTTCGCGAGGTCTTTAAAACACATAAACATTTGTAGGCGTGCAAAATGAAGGCTTAGCATTCGATATTTTCTTGTATACATTTTTTGAAATACCAATGAATCAATAAAAACAATCCTTGTTGTTTTTTTTTTTAAATTACATTTATTTCTAAAATAAACTGTACTTATTTCTAAGGTAGTGCGTTGTAGTTTATAAAAGTAAAAGATATTCTTTTGTTCTTCTTTTCATGTAGACATGACTCTGTTTGATTTTAAATGTGTCTCCAGTAAGTTGTCGTTCAATCGTTTTCGTGGTCTTCCTACTGGGAAGTTTTACTACTCCCACCAATTCTAAAAGTCGAAGTGGAATATGCCATTAAACAATTAAAGACCAACAAAAGCCCTGGACCTGATGAAGTTTATGCTTAAATACTTAAATTGATCGAAAGTAATAACATTGATTTGTTAGTAATTTTGTTTAATACAATCTACGATACTGGGGAAATACCAGAGTAATGGTTAGAATCTATTTTTATTCCCATTCCAAAACAAGCTAACTCCAGGCGATGCGCAGATTTTAGATTAATAAGTCTTATGAGCCAAGTGCTTAAAATTCTATTAAAAATACTTCACAATAGGGTATACAAAAGGTGTGAAAAAGAAGTTGGATACGATCAATTTGGATTCAGAGCCGGAATGGGGACCAGAGAGGCCTTGTTTTCATTACAAGTACTGTTGCAGAAGTGTTACGACCAACAAAAGGATGTCTTTCTATGTTTTGTAGACTTTGAAAAGGCATTTGATCGCGTAAACCATAATAAAATGTTAAATTCCTTGCAGAGCATCAACTTGGATAGTAAAGATCTCCGATTAATTAAGAACTTCATCTAGAAATATTAGTATAAATAAAGGAGTAAGGCAAGGATGCATACTATCCCCTATGCTGTTCAATCTTTACTCGGAACTACTATTCAAGCGAGCCTTGGAAAACCTTTCCACAGGAATAAAAATTAATGAAGAACTAATATCTAGCATAAGATATGCAGATGACACTGTCCTACTGGCTGATACAGACACAAACTTACAGAGGGTTATAGACCACCTTAAGGATGCTTGTCGAGAGTTTGGAATGAAGATCAACAAAAAAAAAACAAAAGTAATGGAGATCCAAAGAAAACAGAATATCCCCTTACCTATAAAAATAAATGGGAATATTTTAGAACAGGTAAACCAATACAAATACCTTGGCTGTTGGATTAATTGCAAGCTGGACCCAGAACAAGAAATTAAAGCGAGAATTGCTCAAGCTAGGGATAGTTTCTTTAAGATGCGCGTTCTATTCTGCGATACACATATAAATATTAAATTGAGATTAAAACTTGCAAAATGTTTTATCTGGTCTGTTCTTCTCTACGGAGCCGAAACGTGGACTTTAAAAATAAAGAGCCTGAATAGAATCGAGGAATTTGAAATGTGGGTGTAGCGTAGAATTTTAAAAAATTCCTTGGACAGCACGAAAAACAAATGAAGAAGTACTAGCTAGACTCAATTTAGAAAAAGAACTATTGAGAACAGTCAAAAGAAGAACCAGTTATTTAGGGCATTTGTTGCGCAACGAGAAATACTACATCCCTCAGTTGATAATAAAAGGCAAAATAGAAGGAAAGCGAGGAATTGGAAGAAAAAAATTGTCCTGGTTACGTAATATCAGAAACTGGACAGGACTTGGATTTGAGGAACTCTTAAGAGCAGCTGAAGATAGACAAACGTTTGCCACCATAACCGCTAACCTCCATTGATGGAGACGGCACTTGAAGAAGAAGAAGATTTGTTATCACTCGGCTTATATGATCGTTCCATTCTACTCTTGTATTTCTTACCCAGTCCTTGATGTTGTCCACCTTGCATCTACGTCGTATATCTGTACTTCTATATTTGATCAGAATAATTTTCTCTTAACAACTTTTTCAAGAGCTGAATTAGAGTTTGCCCTTGATAATGTCATTAGTACCTCATCAGGATATGATGCAGTCAAATATCCTATGATACAAAATTTTTTGTCAGATAACGTAAAAGAATTACTTTTTAATATATTTAACCAGATAATCATTGAAGGTAACGGCATAATCGATTTTAAGCATATTATCTTCTTCTTAGAGTGCCATATCCCTACGGAACGTCGGCGACTACCATGCTTATAATATTATTATACTGATCTCGGTCTTGGGCTACGTGTAGCAATTGGTCCGCTGTCAAACCTGTCCACTGCCGCAAATTCCTCAACCAAGAGAGTTTCTTCCGTCCTATCCATTTCTTTCCTTCGATTTTACCGTTGAGAATTAGCCGAAGAAACTCATATCTTGGTCCTCTGATTATATGTCCAAGATATTCTAGTTTACGCCTCTTAATAATATTTAATAGAGTTCGTTGATGTCCCATTCTTCGAAGAACTTCTTCGTTTCTGATTCTGCTAGTCCATGGAATTTTTAGTATCCTTCGATACAACCACATCTCAAACGCCTCGATTTTATTTATGATATCGGCGTTTAAAGTCCAAGTTTCACATCCATACAAAAGTACAGACCACACGTAACATCTTGTAAACTTTTCACGGATTTCCAAATTTAATGAGTTATTGGATAATAGAGGCTTGAATTTTTGAAATGAGTTTCTTGCCTGTTCAATTCTACATCGAATTTCGAAGGATGGATCTAGATTTTGAGTAATCCAACATCCAAGGTATTTGAATCTCTGAACTCTCTGCAGCGGTTGTTGGTTTAATATCAGTTGGGTTGCGCCGATATCCACTTTACTGGTCACCATGTATTTAGTTTTATCGATATTTATCGACAGTCCCCAATTTGTGCATTCCATGTCAACTCTATTGATTAGCTCCTGCAGATCGTCGATGTTTTCAGCTAGAATCACAGTATCGTCGGCGTACCGTATATTGTTAATTATTTCTCCTCCTATGATAATTCCTTTTCGATCTTTTAAAGCTTCCCTAAATAGATTCTCAGAATACACGTTAAAGAGGGTGGGAGATAGTATACAGCCTTGTCTTACGCCTCGTTCAATACTGATTGGCTTTGATTCTCTGTTGTTGGTATTAATAATGGCTGTTTGGTTCCAGTAAAGTTTGGCAATAAGTTTGATGTCTTTCTCATCTAGTTGGATGCTCTGCAAGGCGGTAATTAGTCTGGTATGCTGAACGCGATCAAATGCCTTTTCAAAATCAATGAAGCACATATATACGGGTTTTCTTACCTCCCAACATCGTTGAAGGAGTGTTTGCATAGAAAATAGTGCTTCTCTAGTTCCAAGGCATCTCCGGAACCCGAACTGCTCTTGACTAATTATTTCTTCGCACTTGTTGTTAATTCGGTTTAGAAGAATATGCAACAGTATTTTAACGACATGGCTCATTAAACTAATGAGTCTACAATCGCTACATTTCTTAAAGTTTGGTTTCTTAGGTAGAGGAATAAAGATCGATTTTAACCAGTCCGATGGAATTTCACTGGTATCATATATTTGATTGAAAAGTACAGTGAGTTCTTTTAGATTGTCATTTGAGAGTAATTTTAGCCATTCGCTGTATATTTGATCTGGTCCACTGGCTTTGTTGTTTTTGGCTTCGTGTATGGCCTTTTCCACTTCAGCTTTTAAGATTGATGGTCCTGTATTTGCACTTAAGTTAGGTACTTAGGTAGTGATCCTCGATCATCCTTAAATAATGCTTTAATGTAGTTTTCCCATTCCTTCATTACTTCGTCTTCTAGGGATAGTGCATGACCTTCATTATTCGTTAATGTTATGGGTATATTTCTTTTGTGTACTGTAACTTTTTTTATTTTCTTATGTGTGTTAAATTCGTCATGTTTTCGTTGTAATTCTTCTAGTTCCTCACATTTTGCTCGCATCCATAACTCTTTGGCTTCCCTGATTTTTCTTCGAATCAGATTATGCTTTCGAGTTATTTCTATTTTTAAGCTGTCTTCTTTCGTTCATCATTTCGATTATTTCATCTGTCATCCACGCTTGCTTTTTATAATGGGTGACAGTTCCACTTTGCGTTGCTGTATCGATGATACCATTCTTTATGTTATTCCATCTTTCTTCGACTGTTGATACATTGTAAATTGTGATACTTGTGTGATGTTGTCTCGAATTTTTTTGTTCATTGTCTGTTCAAAGTGATGTTTAAATTCTTCTTCTTTTAGTTTTTGTCTATCGTATAAGCATATTATAGTCGTCCCTATTTCCAAATCGGTAAAAAACCCCAACTTAGCTGAAGCTTACTGACTTATATCATTATTATCATGTACATTGAAGACTCTTGAACGAATGATTAAAATTAGGTTAGATTGGTGGCTAAGAGATCAAAGACTCTTATCCGCTATCCAACATGGCTTTAAGAAAGGTTATGAAACTTTAGATTCCTTAACAACTCTTGTTGTAGACATTTAGAACAGTTTTTCCAGGAACAGTTATGTACCTGCTTTATTTTTAGACATCGAAGGTGCTTACGACTCGGTATCTCTTACAATTCTCCAAGAAACAATGATTAAATTTTTTCATATTCCAGCACAGTTTGCTTCTAACGTTGTGAACCTATACTCAAATAGGATAATTTATTAAAAAGACAATTATACTCTTATAGGACCTAGACTTAATAACAAAGGATTACCTCAGGGCTTCGTTTTGAGTCCCATTTTGTTTAACATGTATACAGCAGATCTACACAATATCACTATTACTAATATTGTATTTAATATTGTACAATATGCTAACAATTTCTGTTTGTATACAAAAAATACACAAAAAATATCAGCAATCTATTGAAAACCTGGTTTGTGTAAAGTAAATGGATTCTATCAAAAATAGTTTATAGAAAATGGTTTTGAATTCTTCTTCTTCTTCTTCGTCTAGCCATTCACGTCCACATCTGAACATAAGCCTCTTCAAGTCTTCCTTTCTATTGTTTTTTATTGTACGCTACTTGTAGCCAATTTTTCCCTTCAGTCCTTTTCAGATCATCTGTCCATCTCATAGGAGGTCTGCCTCTGGGTCTTTTGTGTTGGTATGGTCTCCAGGTTAAAATTGATCTGTGCCATTTGTTTAGATCGCTCCTAGCTACATGTCCAGCGTATTCCCATTTCAACTTTAATGATTTTTGCACCACATCGGTGACTTTGGTTTTCTGTCTTAGGTTTTGAATTATCTTGCAATAAATCACAAGTTTGTTTATTTACCAGACATAACTTTCCTAATACCAGTACAATCAATTTAGGTGGGCACCAATTTTCCTTTAAAAACACAATTAAATATCTGGGAATGATAATCGACCAGAAATTGACCTGGAAGATAAATATTGATAATAGGTTGAACAGATGCAATAAGGTAATAAACTTTCAGGTAAAATTTTTAAGGTAATAAGCTTACATACGATTTATTTTGTGTATAAATTGTGGGTAATTGTCCTGCTCATCCTGTACTGTGCGACCTGCAAAACATTGAACTTTGTTTTCAGCCAGCAAACACAACGAGTGTTCTTCAGCCCATGGACCAAAGTGTCATCAATAGTTTGAAAAGTCATTACAGGAGAAGACTTTTGATGGCATTGGTTGAGACCACTCTGGTATATATTTCCCAAAAAACTACAATGAAAGCACAAACAGAAATGGCCCCTAGTCCCCCGGCAGATCTTAGATGATCAAGGGGTGCTAAGAATCCCCGGGGGGATTGGTATAAATATTTTAAATACAAACTTTAAGATTGCAACATGACCTAACATTTATCTTAGGTGACTTTAATGCTAAGTTAGGCAGAGGAGAAGTTTCTGGATTGATCGGAGACTTCGGACTTGGAGCAAGGAACGACAGGGAAGAGAGAATGATTGAATTCTGCCAACAACACAACATGGTAGCGACAAATACATGGTTTAAATTACACCCTCGTAGATTGTACACTTGGACTTCACCACAACACAATGAAAACAGAGTAATCCGTAACCAAATATATTATATATTGGTCAACAAAAGATATCACAATGCAATTATCAGTGCAAAAACATATCTTGGAACTGACATCAATTCCGATCATAATCCTGTTGTTGCAAAAGTTCGCGCAAGATGGAAACTAATAAAGAAACAAAAACCTCAACACCAACTATTAGACATCCAATTATTGAAAAACGACACCATATATTAGACAGTAAATAAAGAATTAAACAAACAGGAATGGATGACAGAAGATATTTTACAATTAATGAACAAACGAAGAGAATCTAAAGGAAAAAATGACAAGGTCGGAGAATACAAAAGACTAAATAGAATAATTCGAAAAAAAAATAACCGAAGCTGGAAACAAAATGCGTTGAAATAGAAGAACTGCAACAAGTCACGATTTTTTTAATTTACATAAAAAGGTAAAAGAGTTTACATCGACTACCAAGAGAACACGGATAGAAAACTGCTAGAATCAACGGAAGATAAACTGAAAGAATGGGAAAACTATACTAAAATTCTTTTTCACGACATACGAGAAGAGCCAAGATTGGAAAATAACAACGAAGGGCCAACAATTCTGAAATCTGAAATTAATGCAATTAATCATCTCAAAACAAATAAAAGCCCAGGTCCAGACGGAATATACCCAGAAACGTTAAAATTAATCAGCGAAGAAAATATCGAAATATTTGTCCTTTTATTCAATCGCATTTATGATACAGGTAAAATACCCCAAGATTGGTTGGAGTCAATATTCATCCCACTACCAAAAAAGACAAAACCCACAACACTGCAATGAGTTCCGTCTGATAAGCCTTATGAGTCATGCAGTAAAAGTCCTACTAAAAATCGTACATAATCGTATCTATAGAAAGTGCGAAACAATCATCGGAGACGATCAGTTTGTATTCAGAGCCGGCATGGGAACGAGAGAAGCCCTGTTCAGTTTACTAGTTCTCGCCCAAAAATGCTACGACCAACAGAAAGATATATTTATATGCTTTATAGACTTCGAAAAAGCATTTGATAGAGTAAGACACGACCTACTATTAGAACGTTTGCAAGAAGTCGGTTTAGATGGAAAAGACATCAAATTCTTAAAAAACTTGTACTGGAACCAAAACGCCAGAGTTAGGATCGAAGGTTCCATATCCGCAGAAGTAGAAATTAGGAGGAGAGTTAGACAAGGATGTGTTCTGTCGCCTTTGCTGTTTAATTTTTACTCCGAGTTTCTATTTTAAGAAGCATTGGAGGATTCCAAGGATGGAGCCAATGTGAATAGCATAAATATCAACAGTATCAGATACGCCGATGATACAGTGTTAATTGCGGATTCCGAATTAGGTCTACAACGACTCATCGACAAGACCAACTCGACCTGTGAGCAATTTGATATGAAAATAAACATTAAAAAAACCAAAGTGATCTTAATCCGAAAAAACCAAAACGTACCTCAACCTTGCACAATAAATGGGCACATTTTAGATTAGGTCAATAGATTTAAGTACCTGGGATGTTGGATCGATAGCAGCCTAAATCCTGATCTAGAAATAAGATCGAGAATAGAACAGGCCAGAAAGTCTTTCGAAAAAATAAAAAAAACTGCTTTGTGATTCTCGAATAAAACTCGAAATTCGACTACGTTTATCAAAATGCTACGTCTGGTCGACTCTTCTATATGCAGTTGAAACGTGGACCCTTAAAACATCAACCGTAAATAAATTGGAGGCCTTTGAAATGTGGATCTACCGGAGAATACTCAAAATTTCATGGACATCGCATACCTCAAACGAAAAAGTGCTGCATAGAATAGGCAAGGAAAGAGAACTTTTTAACACAGTAAAAGTTAGAAAAACATCACACCTAGGCCACATACTGAGAAATAATAAGTACCAGTGTGCTCAACTTATAGTGAAAGAAACAATCGAAGAAAAGACAGGCTTAGGAAGGAAAAGACTATTGTGGCTCAGAAACATCTGACAATGGACAGGGCTAAATTTTGAACAGCTAATAAGAACAGAGGAAGATAGAGAAGAGTTTAAAATTGTAGTAGCCAACTTTCATTAAGGAGAGGGCACTTTAAGAAGAAGAAGGTTAAGAACAATGACGATCTTAAACTTAACATTCTTGACGCCATCCTAATGATTAGTAAATCCTGAGACGAGGTGACGAGCAATACAATAAAACATAACTTCAAACACGCAGGATGGCTGGAATATTAAGAATTGACTAATGGTGAAGATGACCTACCATTAGATGTTTAGGCCAGACAGTTTGAACTTACTATCACCTACGGACCGGAAGAGCTAACAGATTTTGAAGAAGTTGATGATAATGTAGCTACAACATCTGGACTTTCTGCCAAGGACATCCTACAAGCAGTTCGTGTCGAAGAAGAAGAAAACTAACCCGGAAGTGGAAGCAGTGCCAGAACCAACTCCGACCTCTCAGCAGGCATTGGATGCAGCAAAAGTACAGCATTGATTCTTCATCCACCAGGAAGACGATATGAGTGCTGTGGAAAGGGAAAAGGAAACAGACCAAGGTGACAGACTTTTTTGGTAATATCTTCTTCTTCTTCAGCCTGTGTTCGTTCACTGCTGGACATAGGCCTCTTCCATTTGCTTCCATCGATTTCTACTTTTGGCAATTCTCATCCACTGCTTGCCCGCGACTTGTTTGATATCGTCTGTTCACCTCTTCTGCCTACTCCTCGCCTGTTCTCTCTTGGTCTCCAGTTTGTTAATCTTTGTGTCCATTTTTCGGGATTATGTCGGGCAACGTGTCCGACCCATTGCCACTTGAGCCTTGCAATACGTTCTGAGACATCAGTAATTTTTGTTATTTCACCAATGACGTTATTTCGAATCCTGTCTCTCAAACTAATCCCTAGCATGGCCCTCTCCATTGCTCTTTGGGTTGTACTGAGCTGCTCTAAGGTTTTCTTTGTGAAGACCATGGTCTCCAGTCCATATGTAGTTACAGGCAAGATATTTTTTGTCATAAACTCTACGTTTTAGACACATTGGTATATCTTTATTCTTCAAAATAAAGCTTAATTTGCTGAAAGCTCCCCAAGACAGTTGTATGCGTCTTTTTATTTCGGCTATTTGATTTTCTTTGCCGATTTTAATGGTATGTCCAAGTCTTGTCAATAACAAGATTAGTTTGTAAATTACTCATTATTTTTGTTTTCTGAAGGTTCATTTTGAGACCTATTTTATTTGACTGCTGGTTTAATTCCTTCAACATTTGCTCTAGTTCCTTGATATCTGTACTAAATAATACTATGTCATCCGCAAACCTCAAATGACTCAAAAGTCCTTTTTCCTCCCAGTCAAGCTGTTTGAATACATTTTCCAATGCTAAGGTAAAAATCTTTGGTGAAATAGTATCACCTTGTCTAATACCTTTATCAAGGCGCATTTTTTCAGTTTTTTCGTCTTCATTGATTTTGATGTGGAATGTGGCCTGTTCATAAATGTTTTTAATGAGTGTAGTGTACCGTGAGTCTATTCGAGCATCCTTCAGGGCTGACAAAAAGGACCAAGTCTCAATACTATCTGGTAATATATTTTAGGCTAAAGATATTTTACAGTAGCATATTAATATTTGTTATTGTACAGTACACATGTTTTAATTGTACACCCATTTTTGTATACTGTATTGGTTATATTATTCTTTAATATATCTGTGTAGTGTACAATATAGTGTTAATCCATTTGTATTCGTTTTGATAAATTTTTTAAATTAAAATAGGTTATTCAGTAGAGTATTATTAATATTACAGTACCGAATTTTGTCCCTCTCTGTATAGCGATCTCTCCTTATAACGATGAAAATTCCCGGTCCCTTGTATATCGTTATAGAGAGAAATTACTGTACTTTTGAATGATATGCATTTCTATACAGTGTAACCGTTCTTTTATTATTTTATCATCTTCCAGTGTTTCCGATTTTAAAAACTATTTTCATCATCATCATCATCATATAACGGGGGTCCTACGGCGATTGCCGCTTCCCGCATTTCAGCCTCCATATTTTCCTATCTCTCCAATCTCCCTCTTCTAAGCCTCTAGATTGAATTGTTTTTGTAATTTCTCTTCTCCAGGAATTTTGTGGTCTTCCCCTTTTCCTTCTTTCTGGCGGAACATACATTAAGGCTTTCTTTGGCCACCGCTCCTCCTCCATTCTCATCACGTGACCATACCATTGTAATTGCCTTCCTTGTATTCTATCTGAAAGAGTATCTCTAATTCCTGTACGGTTTCGTATTTCCTCATTCCTGATTCTTTCCATTCTCGATACTCGACATGACCTTCTAAGATAATCCATTTCCACAACGTCTGCTTTATCTCGTTCATTCTTTGTCATCGTCCAACATTCGGCACCATATGTGGTAATTGGTTCTACAATTGTTCTGTATACGCGAAGTTTGGTATGCATCTTTATTTTATTAGACCACAGTAATGAATTCAGTATTCGGATGCATTTTTTCCCTTGGGTTATTCGGTTTTGTACATCTATCTTAACTCTGCCGTCTGCTGATATGATGCTTCCTAGATATTTATACTGGTTGCAGCCTTTTATGACTGCGTTTTCAAGCTTCAGATCTGTGGTATTTCCTCAAATTTTTAAATATTCTGTTTTGCGTATGTTTACAGTAAGCCCCCATTTGGCATATTCCTCAAATAATTTTCGATTCATATAATTTATATCTTCCTCATCGGTTGCAACCACCACCTGATCATCTGCAAACAACAATGTATACAGAGTTTCTTGTCCCACTTCGATGCCTATAAATCTACATTTATTTCTCCAATTCCTCAATGCTTCTTGGACGTATATTTTAAAGAGTGTCGGTGACAAACAGCATCCTTGCTTTAGGCCTTTAGTGACTTTAAATTCATTTGAGGTTCTGGTTCCAATTTTTACACAACTAACTGCATTTTCGTACAATTTATATATCGCTCGGATATACGTCGAATACAATCCGGACCTTTTGAGGACCTCAAACATTTTCTTTAACGGGACACTATCATATGTTTTCTCAAGGTCTATAAATACCAAATGGGTCTCTCTACTTCTTTCGACACGCTTTTCAATTATTTGTCGTAGGATAAATATATTATCAAGGCAGGATCTCCCGGTACGAAAGCCGCTTTGTTCTTCAATATCTTGTATCTGTCTTTCAACCCTCTTCTTTAATATTCTGCCGTACAACCGGCCCACAGAGCTCGTCACACTAATACCTCTATAATTGGAACAGTCTCTTTTATTCCCTCTCTTATATATGGAGCTTATATAAGATTTATTCCAATCTTTAGGAATTTCCTGGTCTCCACACATACATTTATTGAAAAGGTCTACTATTAATTCTAAAAGTGCAGTCGGCCCATATTTAACCAGCTCTATGGGAATGTCTCCAGGCCCTGCGGCTTTTTCGTTTTTAACCTCTTTTAAGGTTTCCGTCAATTCAGATAATGTTATTATAGGGATTTCCTGTCTTTCGTCTCTGTTATCTATTAATTCCCTTATCTTGTCCCATCTGTACTCTACTCTATCCTCTTTCAGCAGTTTCGTATAATATTCCTCCCATTCATTTAACTTTATGAGAGGAATGTTGTCTTCATTTTTCTCATTTTTCCTAAACTGCTTGAATGTTTTCCAAGCTTGTGCCACTTTTGTTCCACCCATAAATCTGTCCAGTTCATCACACTTAGCCTCCCAGTTTATATTTTTCGCCTTATCCACTTCTTTTTTAACTTCTCTATTCCATTTATTCCATTTCATATTAAAAAATATATTCATGAAGCGGCAAATGAAGCACTGGGAAAAGTTGAAAATCGGAAAAAAGGAAAACCTGAATGGTTGTCAACGGAACTAGAAGAGAAAGTTCTCAAGAAAAAACAAGCATATCACATATGGCTTCAATCCAAAGATCCTCAAGATAAAACTATTTTCCCTTACTTTATATCTATTTTTGTTATTTTCCGATTTGTTTTCTTAATTTTGTATGATATTTATAGTCTTGTATAATATTCCTTATTTAATAAAAATAGATAAAAGGAAAATTACCTGGGAAACGTCAAGTGCCGATTACATTAAATACATAAAACCCCAGAACTCTGTTATCTCACCTTCGAATAATTCCAAAATCTATCGGATTTACAATTTAACCGATAAAATCTCGCCGAGTCAAGTATCCTCTTCACTCTAGCTGTATTGTTGTGGCTTTTGTTGGCCGATGTTGAATGCAATCACTGTGTAGTGTACACAAAAACAAGCATTAGGGAGACAATTCCGGGATAATCAGGAACACGTGTCTGATGAGGGCCATTCACAAAATCACCGCGATTACCATTTAATCAACTCTATTCGAATCTTTTCCCAAATAATCGACTGCCATCCCTTTGTAGCTTATCAGATTTTGGGAAATAGTCGTTTATAGGCCAATCCCAAACATTATAAGAAATAATATTTTCGAAAAATTATTTACATTAAGGATTCAAGATACAAGATTTATTTAACTACGTATACAAATTTTACATTTGTTTGTAGCAAGTCAATTATATGTGTAAGTAAAATAGATAATATACAGTGCGTTAAGTTTTGGATTAGGTATACACTCTATAAATGGCAACACTGTGCGTCGTCGACTTGCCACTACATATCTGCTTCGTTGACTCGTCGTTGCTCGTCGCCCGTCGGCAAATTTGTCATATTGTCATTATACCGTGGTTGTTTAAAAGTATAACAGCGTAGAGTTTTAATTTATTTTTGTAAACATGTCTGTTTATATGGCCGCGGAAAAAGCTCAAATAATAAAATGGTTTTATAGTGACAATTCTGCGCAACAGTGTGTAGATTTATTTTCTGTGTTTTTTGAGGGAAGACCAATTCCTTGTGTACAGTCAATTTATAATATTGTTAAAAAATTTGAGAGTTGTTATTGCCTCAAAAATTGCAGAAAATGTCACGCTCAAGAAGTGTTACCAGAAAAAGTTGAGGAAAGAGAATACCGGGATACACAAATTTGTGCATCCGGTATTCAATCGAGGTAGATTCAACACGTTCAAGTAGAAGCGTTGCTAGAGTGTTAGATGTTAGCAATGTTACTGTAACGAAAGTATGGAAAAAGCACGGTTACAAGAATTTTAAATATTCGAAAACGCAGCAGCTTTATCCAGACGATTACTTTACGATGAAGAATGGAGTTTTGTGAAACTCTAATAACGAAGGGTAATAGTGAACCAAATTTTATTAAAAACATTTTATTCACTGATGAGTCTTCTGTTTCGTTAGTAGGAAGACACAATCCTTCCATTACGAGGTATTGGGCGCGGGGAAAACCAGCACAGAAATGTTGTTTACCGAACTCAACGTAATATACATAATAGGTCCATTTTTTATTGAGGGCAACTTGAATAGTAGAGTATACCTCGATTTGTTACAGAATCATGTTCTTCCCGCTATTCTCAATCTTCCTGATGTAAGAAACCAAACATTCTGGAGAATGTTTGGTTTCATCAAGACGGCTGTTCAGTTCACAACGCTCGAATTATTAGGGAGTATTTAAACAATACTTTCCCGAATCGAGTTATCAGTGGAACAGGCGATATTAAGTGGCCTGCGCGATCTCCAGATCTTACACCCATGGACTTCTTTTTTTGGGGACATTTAAAAAGCATTATCTACGATCATCCTGAGGCTAGAGCCCAAAATTTGGATGAATTAAAAAATCGAATAAGAGAAGTCTCCAATTCTGTTACAGCAGAAACTCTTTCATCTGTTCGCAGAAGTTTTTATGACAGATTGGGGTACTGTTCAGCCGTAGAAGGTCAACTATTTGAACCATTTTTGTAGGTCATAAAGAATTATTTTTTATTTTATTACGAATAATATTTTAATTTTCAATAAGAGTATATTTTTTATTTTATCTTTTTAAAGAAATACGCTTTTATTTTTAATTCAATTACAAAAAAATTTTCACATTAATAAAAATCGATAACAATGCACCGATTAGGTCAGTGCATTTTTATCGAATTTCCTACTATTAAAATCGGCTATACGTAATGAAACATGAGATCGCACGACAGAGAAGTACATCCCAAACGTTGTTGTGAGTTACTAAACTAAAATGATTATCTGTCGGTGCAGATAGTCTCGGGTCGGAGAACGAACATTTGCAACGTTGCCGATTTTAGCGCTCCGTATAGTGTGCAATACCTAATCAAAAACTTAACGCACTGTATAACTAGAGACTGGATTATATGGTCTAAAAAACAGTTAAAATATGCATGCAACGTGCACTTAAAAAGTAACCAAATATGCCTTTATTATATGCAATATGCATTTATATATGCACTTAAAAATAATATTTTTTAAATTTTAGGGCTTGAGATTTGGTGAGAAATAAAATTTTCGTATAACTTAGAGAGTGTTTATTTATTACTACATTTAATAAAAAAATGTAAATGAAAATGCACAAGAAAATGTCCTCGTTCTGGCTGTTACAGTATATAAACATAAAATGTTCAATATTTTCAAGAGTAATGTTATGCCTTTTATCAGTTAATATGTGTTTATATCAGGAAAACGATCTTTCAACATCACAGAATGTAACTGGCGCAAATCTAAAATTTGACTTTATCGAGGGATCCATATTAATAACTTCGTTAAAGCTTCCATTGATTATTTATTGATCGCAATAAAGAAAAGCCTTCATTCTGGTTTAAAACTTCACTCAATTGCCCCTGAAAGGTTTACTATTCTTTCTTTGACAAAATCAACAATGCAAATACTATCATTTAAACATAATTTTTGACTCTCTAGTTTTGTAATAGAGTTTACAATTATGTCAAAATTTGATTTTATATAGGACAGTTCATTCTAAACAGAATTCTCATTAAAAATATTTTGACATTTCTGAACAGCAATACAACAAGAAGGATCAAAATTTGATATAACTTCTTTGATATTTTTGATATCAATATAATTATTTGCAAGAAATATGGTACTATTCAACCACGTCCCCCATCTAGTCAACACTGGTTCCGGTGGCAAAGGGATATCGGGAAACATCTCCCTATATACTTCTACTCACAATGGTGCTTTTAAAAATACTGTTAACATTGTTGATTAAAGTGTTTAAATTTGGAAACTCGAGTCTAACTTTCTCGGCCACCCTGTTTAAACCATGCGCTAAGCATGTACAATGAATCAAATTCGGCAAAAAAATCTTAAGACTAGTAACAGCTTTAACCATGTAGGAAACGAATTTTTTTCAGAAGGTACTTGGTTTGGTAAAAAGAAAGTTGTCAAAGATTCATTAACAAATCGAGCAATTGTTGCATACTTGGTTTTTTCTAAACATTTTACGCTGATTAAATACGACTTGTTGAAGTCATCAGTTGAACTGTTTAAAACTTTAATTAAATTGGCGTCAGTAGTCTCGTCGACAGATATTCACAGATATTCATCTCTTATCCGGCTTTTAATACCTTCAATAACGTCTTTGTAAGACGCCATCACATATTTCTTGCGAAGAGTTGAAGAACTTGGTACCTGTACTGATTTAATTTCAACTTTACAAAATTTTGACACACCTTGCTATCCCATATATACAGTAGGATATTGCAACTTATAAAAAAATTGCATACATCTTTTGCAAACATTTCTTGCCCCGTCGATATGTGACGATTTTGAATAATGTTGTTCTGCAGAAGCTACTGGCGTGGTTTCTTGAAGTCCTTGAAGCAACAAAAAGAGTGGGACTAGAGGTTAACTCGAAGATTCAACGATCAGAACATATACTTTCGAAGGAGTAAGAGAGTTTATATACCTAGGCTCACAAATTTATCAGAATAATGCAGTAAGTGCAGAAATTAGCAGACGGATATATCTGGAAAATAGAGCCTATTATGGATTAAAAAAAATTTAACAACAAGCCTAGTTACAAAAAGAACGAAGCTAGTGATATACAGAACTCTTATCAAGCCCATCCTCACATACGCGTCGGAAACATGGACGATGACAAAGAGCGATAAAGAACGTTTAAGATGATTTGAGCGTAAAATCCTCCGGCATATCTATGGAGAAGTACAGTGAAACCTCAATACTCCGGGAGTATTGGATTTTAGGAAGCGTAGAACTTCCAAATTTCAGAAGAACTGGAAGAGAGGTGATGAAAATACTAAAAATATGGCTAAGCTCAGAGGAACAAATTTAAATGGCCAAAGAGACACTAAATCTCAAGTGAGTGTTCGGGCTAGCTTCAATGTACTGAATTGTGGCTTTAAAGATATAAAGCAGATAGCAAGGATAATGAGCTAATGGAACAAGAAATGAAATGAGACCTATTAATATCAAACGTGATACAACTAAAGAAGGTCACTGGGAATAACTTTATAGAAAAAGACGATAAAAAGAGAGGAAGAAGGGCGTCAACTCAACGATAGTTGAGATTTTGAAGTAACAAATGACCGAAACAAATGATTCTGGAGATAATAACCTGAAATACAAAATACTAACTACTAATCTTGTCTATCTTATATACTGGTGCCTGTCTTATATACTGGTTAGTAGAAACTGAAATAAAAATCAAAATAGTAACAATAAATATGTTTATAAAAATGTGTATATAGATATCTATGTATTAACAATTTACTGTTTGTATTTTGAGAACGATTTCCGAAGTGGAAATTGAAACGTCAATAAACGTATTTTTATCTTTAATTGTGGCTTTCCTATTCCCAGTTTAATAGTAATTAATTTACAATGCCACAAGAAAATAGCTTCAGAACAATAATTTACATATAATGCAAAAACTAAATAACAGTGGCAGTGGGTGTGTAAAGATACAATAGGACCGAATAGCCCCTCAACAAGCGAATAGTCACTACCACTGGCCAAATAAAGTATGAAATATTAGTAAAAACCTAGAATAATCCGTATGATAGCCAAAGTCTTAACACTAAAAGTTAGTAATTTAATTTAACTTAGTTCTACTAGAATGAGATACAAGTGACAGTATGGTAAAGATATCAAAATTGATAAATCTAGTACCATTTATATCATAGATAAAAAGTAAGTTGTTACATATTCCTTATATAATGTTTTAAAAACCACATGAAATTTATTGCCCTCCCCAATATCAAAATTGTATTATACCAAAATGTATTGTATTAAAAAATATATTAAATCAAAAAGTGAGTTTGGTCAGTACTCTTGAAATCCTATTTAAAAACCTAATAAAAACATGAAATGTATTTTCCCTCCCCAATATTTTAGAATTATATTATATCCAAAATGTATTCACCTGATCATATGCATATGAAAAGTGTACACTACTAAATAGAAAGTAACAAAAAGGTTAGACAGTCAAACATCTTATCTTTACAGCACTATAAGTCCATAGGAAAACTCCTCTTGGCACGGCTAAATCAGTTTGTTGCTGTAAAGGACAAATCCCAGGGGAGTCTGGGCATAAAACCAGTCACTGGTCTATCTGCTCGGAGTGACGGTAAAATCCACGAGAGTTGCTAACTATTTAAGAAATTCTGTTACTAATATCCTTGAGGGAATATTCTTAAGTGAATACTCTCAAGTGACGGAATATGGAGCCGCAGCACGCCAAAAAAAAATCTTCCTTTTTATGTGGAACTCTTATAAATGAATGTTGATTTTACTAAATTAATTATTATTTTTATTAGTATTTATGAATTATATATTTTTTATTCTTGCCCTAGATTTTATTTGCTCCAATTTCGTCACTTTGAACGTGAGAAAAACTCACCGGTTGGCGTGTCTGCGTATACGAGTTCTGACCAAAACTGATCGTTCTCGTATAAACTCGATTAACTTTCCTTCCAAATTGATCCTTGCGCGTGTGCGGAAAAATGTCGTTTTAAAATCGATCGCGGGCGGGTCACAAGAAATTTCTTGAGGGGTTTTATTAATACAATATTTAAATTGGATAATATTGGAGTAATCAGTAGCGTAAACGCTACAACAGGAGGATGGATTATGGCGCAGACGTTATAACTTCGAACTTTACCGCCTATATGACAAATCTGATATTACTAGGACCATTAAAATAAACCGGCTGCGGTGGTTAGGCCACATAAAGATAATGAATGAGATTGAGCCGCCAAAACATATTTATAATCAAAGAATAGATGAAAGGAGCAGGAGAAGCAGACCCATAGCACGATTTAAGGATCAGGTGGAGGAAGACTTGAGAATGTTGGGAGTACGAAACTGGAAAGGCAAGGCGAAGAATAGGAGAGAATGGAGACTTATTCTTGAGCAGACCAAGACCCACCATGGGTTGTGTAGCCAATGATGATGATGATGATGAATATGCGTTATTATTAATTGGCGACCTTATTCTGATAACAATGTGGTTCTGGTAAATAGGCTTTTTAACAATTTTGAACTTATTTTATGTAGACGGCGAGAAAAAACATAAAAAAGCTTAGAAAAGTTCTAAATAAACTTCTAAATCTTCTTCTTCATCTCGACTGCTAAATCCCTGGAAAAAAAAATTCATCAAATGCATTCTTTTATTATATCATTCGGTTAATATACAGGTCTTCAGCAATCTGAAAGATCGGAAATATGTAAGCTCTTTATCAATGCTTGACACACCTTTGATTTGGTCCTGGTAAATCCAGAGCTTTTGTATCAAAGATACATTGAAAATTTTTATAGTAATAAGATTGATTGGAGTCAGCGAGGCCTCTGGTAGCTTTAAAGGATTCCTTTTTAAGTCTGTAATATGCCTTGTAATGAGCAGCCCTTATAACTTTGTATAAAGCTTAGTTGATCTACAAGACTAAGATTTGTCCATTCTCCCCGATTTTCCAATTTTTAATAAGCCGTCCCTTAGGTTATAATCTGAAAATGGCTTCATCAGTCTTTTTTTTTTGACGCGGGTGATGACCGTGGGGCGCTTGGACCATGGGGTGCTTAGATATGTTATTGGGAACGATTACAGACAAGGTTATTCCCACAGGCACTCTACAACACTCACCGCTCTCTTCTCTCCTCAGCCTTAAGTAATACAACTTTGGACATAGGCCTCCCCCAAGTCAATGCAGTGTTTTCTATTTTGCGTCTATTTGCAGTTGTGTCATCCGATCTTCTTAAGTATCACCAGCCCATCTCATTTTTCATCTTCCTGTGCTTCTCTTTCCTAACCATGGTCTCCATTATTGTATTTCGTGGTTCCATCTCTTATCCTTCAGTCGGGAATTGTGTCCTGCGAAGCTCCATTTCATTTTGGCAGCATGTTCTCCTGCGTCTTTTACTTTGGTTTTGCTTCTAATCCATTTGTTTGTTTTTTGTCTATACGGCTCACCTCGAACGATAATCTTTCCATCGCTCTTTGTGCTTTACTATTTTATCCATATTAGACTTGGTGAGTTTCCACGTCTATGAGCCATACGTGAGTATAGGGAGAAGGGGAGGAAGATAACACTCACCGCACTGATGGTATATTTGTTAGCACAGTTCATCCACGCCTATTCACTATAAGAATATTCTTTAATTACAGAAGTTAAAGAAGTTGAAAGTGTCTGTGACTGATATTCCTAGGCTTTTAAGCTATTTTTTGTTGCAGAGGTATTATGGTGGTTTCTTGAGGTCCCTTTTTAGCCTCGTTTTTTCGCTTTTCTGATCTTTAGCTTTTGAGCTCTAGATAGGCGTTTTTTAAACTAATTTAAAGTCTATTCTTCTCGGTACGCCTTATGGCTTTAAGATTTCGGAAAAAGAGAGAGTCGGCGACCGTTGATTTATTTCTGAACGCAAAAGAGTCACTTATTTCCGATACCTCTTCTGAGCCATCTCTATTTGCTCTTATCATCTTTCTGTCTATCTCTGTTCCCACGAGTGGTAATAACTACTGTCACGAACAGTATCAAAACCATTTTAGATTAAGATTATATAGCAGGCACATTGTTGGTCAGCCCGGAATTATTCTACCTTGTATTTTTTTTGCAATATAAGTTGTAGAAGACTAAAGCACTAATCAAGTTGCCAGCATCTTTTTTTGCTTATTTTTCTTCTTATAGGACGTTGTAGGACATTTTGTCGCCAACATTGTTCAATGTTTACTTGGACTAGTTATTTAAAAAGGCACTTGAGAGACAATTAATGGAATAAAAATCAACGGGAAACTACTTAATGTGATTAGATATGCAGACGATACAGTAATTCTATCAGATAATATTGAAGGTCTTCAAATTCTGCTTGATCGTATTCAAGAGGTAGGAGACAAAATGACATATTTGGGAACTGTGATAACGGACCAACAAAACATATAGACATAATAAAACATAGAATAGCAATGACTAAAACTTCTTTTATGAAAATGAAGTCAGTGATTTGCAATAATTATCTCAGTTTAGAACTAAGATAAAGAATGGTTAAGGCTATGTTTGGACCGTAGTTTTGTATAGTGCAGAAGTGTGGACACTAAAAGTATCGATCATGAACAAAATTAAAGCATTAGAAATGTGGGTTCATCGACGAATGCTGAAGGTACTTTGGACAGCAACGAAAACTAATGAAGAAGTACTAAGGAACGTCAAAGATAGAGAACTGCTAAAGACTGTTAAACATCTAAAAATGTCTTATCTCGGACATATAGTAAACGGAAGTCGATATAAAATATTAGAACTAATCCTTCAAGTCAAATAGAGGGCCGTAGAGGTGTCTCAAGAAAATAAGTTTCTTGATACACATTCGTGAAAGGACTCACATATCAAATTCAGGACAATTATTCCATATTGCAGAAGATCAAGAAGCCTTCGCAATGGTGATCGCCAACGTCGGATAATTCTGATATGGCACGCGAAGAAGAAGAAGGAGGACATGTGGGCCTTACGCATATGCTTTATATATCCTAATTTTGCTCTCTACGCCGGTATATTTGTAAAGGGACAGCAAAGTAACGGATTTTTGGTGGATGCGCCCATGTAAGTTCTTATGGGAATACGCCAAAAAAACTAAGGTTCATCATGCACATTTTTGATGCTTTTTGGAGAACAGAATAATACACAGTGGAGTCCATGGTTTTTTACCCATGCTTCATTAATACCTGACGAGATAAAACACATACCTTTTATCTAGCATCACTGTCTTTTACGCATGAAACTAAAGACAAACCAGCTACCGGATGTTATTAAATAAAGACATATGTTATTTTTATGAACGCTGTAGACTCAGTATATCAAAAAGAGATAGGTACAAAAAAAAACGCTTGTAAACGTTTTCGGATTTTAAGTACAATTTGTGACATTTCTAGCTTGTTTACTTGTGGCTGTCAAATTGTTGAATTTTTGTTGTTTTTTGTTTGTGTTTAAATGACTGCGGACACTAAATCCATTCGCCAATCTTACAATTTGTACTCATTTTTTCATTAGTCATTGTTTCCTATACAATCTTATCCTAAATTCCTACTAATACTAATCCTACTATCACCAGTGTTGATCTGTAATATATAGTTTTTTTTCTATTAATTGTTTTTTAGTTATTTATATATGTTAGTTATTTATAAGTGATGAGGTCCTCAGTAAACCGTAAACCTCAGTTCCACAGTAACCTCTTCTGCAGCTATCTACTTAATTCGATAGCTACTTTACTGTGGACTGTCCAAGTTCCTCATTTTTTCTCTTTTTTTTTATTTATTATTTTTTTATTTTTTTCTTAAATTTTTTTATTATTTTTTTATTTCCTTTTTTTATTATTTTTTTATTTTTTTATTTTTTTTTATTTTTTTTAATTTTTTTTTCTTTTTTTTTATTATTTTTGTTTTTTTTTCTTTTTTTTTCTAACAAATTACAAAACTTAATCTAGATTTACAATTACAATTTGAGTTTAATATCTAAAACATGTTTATACAATAATCTATACAAAAACTCATTGTTTTCTAATGTTAATAAATAACTTAAATTAATGGGATGGTGGACATCGGTCAAAGAATACAGCGAATTTAAACAATTATTAACCTTATTGGAAATAAGAGAACAGTCTAAAATTTTATGTTGTAGGTTACCAATCTGACCACAAGTACATTGTGGACTATCAGCTAGATTCATTTTAAACATATATGATGGTGTAAGACAGTGGTTAAATCTCATTCTGCATATAGTTCTTGTCCGTAATATGGTTTCTGATTGCTCTGTAATGCTTTCCTGTATTTATACTTTCATTAATATACCTTTCTTTCCATTCCTTCTTAAGTTCTTTAAACGTGTCTGTTTCTATATCTCTAGATGTACAAAGATAATTAGTTAATACTCCTTGTGTCACAGCGTTTTTTGCCAATTCATCTACTATCTCATTTCCAGTTATTCCACAATGGCTTTTATCCATGCGAATTTAACAGTTTTGCCTTGTTGCTAAAGTTCTTTAATTTTATTTATCATATATAATTCAACGTAATTTACTTTTGATTTAGGATTTATGACAGTAATTTTACTTAAAGCACTTTTGCTGTCACTAAAAATTATAAACTTTGAATGATTTTGAATTTTTGTTGTTGTTTGTCCTGTTTTTACATTTTGACGCTATTTATATTACACACACAGTTGTTTTTACAACTAATTTTATATTGGTAAGTGTATTTTATTTTGCCATTAATTAACATATTAAGTTAACCTTATTTACACAGTCAAGGAATCGTCTTGTTTAAGTTTCCACAGACAGTGTTTAAGTGAAAGTGAAGAAATGACAAAATAAAATATGTTATTGAATTTTTTGGATTATTCCAGGAAAAATTCGTACATTACAAGCACAAGAACTCGTTTAAATTTAATCGAGTACTTTGAATTAGAAAAAAATGAATGGAAGAAATTGACCTCATGAGGATTGATGGCAAGCTATACTCTATTTTTTAACCAGGAGGAGTAAACCAAAAAGACAGATTCACAACCAAGAAAGTTACCGAAAAAGTCACCAAATACTCTTTTTTGTTGATTATCTCGGCCTTGCGGTAATCGAGTAATGAATATCGGACAACCTTACACGTCAATTCTAACCTAACTTTCTTTATTTATGTTTGAATCATATTTTTCTTCAATTCACGTCGAATATATATTACAATTATTACAATAAAGAAAGGACGTTTTTCACATTTGATCCAATGTATATAATTTAAATATCGGGTGATCCAGTTTTATAGATCTCTTGAGACTATGGTACTTAATTATAATTTAGAGAATGTTTTGATCCGGAGAGTCAATAATGTTACAGATCTAAGTATGGTTTTTTAAAAAAAATTTGTTTTTACATTTGCAAATAGATTTTTATGAAAAAAAGCTATGCAAATGCATGTGTCAAAAAGTTAGAGAGAGTTCAAAGATTTCTGAAATACTGTTCTTTTAAACTGCCGAGACCATATTCTTATTCTGGTGTGATTAATTTCTTGAATCTAGTTTTTTTTCTTACCAGAAGAGTTAACTTTGACTTTGATTTCGTGTTTCGTGTTTCCCATCACAGAATAAATTATGGTTCAAATATAGCTGTGGTCCTACTTTTCATGCATTTTAATCAGTTACCTCATTAGATAGTTTTTTTTAACTTATGTATCAATGTCTTTAGGTTCTATTTGAAGCACTAAAATACAAAAAGATATTTTGTATAAATAAGTATGTACTTGCAATTTCTTTAATGCTGGATTCTTGTTTAATTTTGACAGTGAGTTTGTCCCATTTGTTATCAATAAATAAAATTTACTAAAAAATACTTCATTTCTGTTAGACAATCAACAAATTCAATCTATTATGTTACATTCCAGCATAATTTTGCAGTTTTCTTGTGATGATCTACAACCAGGAGAAACAAAACCAACGGTATCAATACAATCAAACTAAATCACAACATTACTTCACTAATGTTCTTTTATTGTGATGAAAACAAACTGATCAATTTTCATTATTTGTTTGTACATGTTTATAATACATTATTTCTCATTTGATGATAAATGACCCAAATCTACTTGGCGTTTTTAATGTGGAGAAGAATAATTACCACTAGTACTACTCGGCATTGAATCCATATTGTTATCTTAATAACACTAATATGTCGCTAAATAGTTCTGGAAACAACTGTTTTTTATATAAATGCATACGAAAATTCTAAAAATGTAACGAATAACGCAGAAAATACAAAAAATTGTCGATATAAGTTTTGAATTTTAAAATTTTACAAATGTCATTAGTGTCAATATGTCATAATTTAGTGAAGTAAACTTGCCTGCGGTTGGACCAATTACAAACAAGCATTACGGCGCGTAAGATTTGAATTACTCCTCTTAGGTAAAAAACAGACCATAGTAGCCATTGACCATTTAAAATCTGTCGTTTTCCAAGGTCCATATTTTTATCTGACTTAATCCTATTAAATTATAGGAAAAATACATGGTGGTATTTGTTTTTTACACATACCGCCAAAGATTTAATTGAGAAATTATAATAAGTAAATTTAAATCTTATGTTAAGAATATATTTAATAAAATATTGATATTTTGATTTTACTTAAATGAATTAGCTAATACGTATGAAATAGCTAATATGTACGTTTTTATTTATCCACAAACACATCGAAAAATCGTCATTTTGTGCTCTAAAAATCATAAATCCCGAAAGATCCATCGCTGCCGTCGATGTTAGTAACCACAACGTGGGCACATATTGAGTCTGCTTTGTCCTGAGGGCCCTCGCCCGGGTCCGGACCGAGGCTCGAGCCCGAGGCCCAGTTAATTGGATTATAAATTACAGCCAGAGAGTTTTTTCTTGAGCTGGAAGAACGAACCGGCAATTTATGGCAGTCATATTTATTTATTGGATTAATACATGTAACATATTGCTAACACACGAAAGATATAAATAACTAGAGAACGTATGGTATTAATTTACTAGACTGGTTCTTTATATTGCGTTATATATTGTCCGACGGTGATATGGAGTAGATGGAAAGAACTTTGCGATAAATGTGAAGTGATCTCGACTACGACAAGACATTCCGCACTAGATATTTTTTCTTTCTCCTCTTTATGTAACGTATTAGTGCAGTATAGTTCATATCTTAAATATATGACAACACAAAATTTATAGTATGAGACAAATGTTTTGACACAATGTTTAAATTGTTATTTCTACAATATTTTGATTTTTGATCACGTTCTATAATATATCTTAATAATAGTAAACTTCTTCTTCTTCTCGTTCCATGGCCATTATCGATCGTTGGATATCATGTTGGCTACCATATTCGCTATCGTGACTTTATTGACAGCAGCTCTAAATAACGATGTAGTTGATTTTCCATACCATTGCCTTAGATTTTTCAGCCATGATGTTCTTCTTCTACCAGGACCACGATTACCTTGGATCTTTCCCTGAATAATCAGATGTCAAAGATCATATTTTTCGGGGTATCTCATAATGTGACCGAAGTATTACAGCTTGCGTTTCTTTATTATATTGACCAGTTGTGTTGTTTGGTTCAGCCGTCTAAAGACCTCCTCATTTCTAACCCTGTCTACCCAGCTTATTTTCAGTAGTCGTCTGTATACCCACATCTCAAAGGCTGTTTAAGGATAGCCTCAGTTAGAGTCCACGCTTCCACTCCATACAGCAGGACAGGAAAGATGTAGCAAGATATCATTCGAACTCTAAGGTCAATGCTAAGATCGTGACTGCAAAGTACGTTTCTCATTTTTACAAAGGCAGCTCGGGCTTTTTCTATTCAGCTTTTAATTTCTGCGGTTGGATCCTAGCTCTCATTGATATTACTGCCGAGATACACGAGTTTCTCTACTCTGTGCAGTGTCGCATCTCAGACTTTTATACAGTCCCCTGTATATAGTTTTGTTTGCTAACTATCATATATTTAGTTTTCTTAACGTTGAGTTTTAATCCATACTGGTCACAAGTCTGTTTTATTTTGTTCATTAGATTTTGAAGGTCTTCTCAAAAGCTTTTTCAAAATCGATTGCACAAATGAAAACATTTTGATTTATATCTCTGCATCTCTGTACTAGCACCTGTATACTAAACAAGCTTTTCTTGTACCCAAGCCACTCCTAAACCGAAATTAAGTATTGCTAATTCTGTCTTCTAACAGCGTGTAAATTACTCGCAGGAAGATCTTCAAAACGTGACACATCAGACTTATTGTCCGATAATCACCGCATGTCTTTGGACGACGTTTTTTGTGGAGGTATTGTGTCGAAAGTCGACTTTAAGCAATTAATTGGTAATATCCCAGTGTCATAAATTCTGTTAAAGAGATTATACAGAGCTTTAATTCCATTTTCTCCTAAAAATTTTAGTATTTCAGCACTTACTTCATCGGGGCCAAGTGCTTTTCCATTTTTTGCCGTTTGTATTGAACGTGTAACCTCACTTTCTGTTATAGATAAACCTGATATAGCCATCGGTGTATAGTGTTCTACTCTCTCTTCTTCAAATAATTAAAACATGTAGTTTTCCCATTCTTTTAACTGTTCATTGATGTCTAATATTCTGTGTCCGTTTCTGTCTTCTAAACTTTGGGATACTTGTTTCCGTTTGTTTCCAGAAACCTCTTTTAATTTCTTGTGCAGATGAAATGTATCGTGTTTCTTTTTATATTGTTTAATTTCATTACATTCTTTACTATGAAATTGTGTTTTCGCTTGTCTTATCTTCTGACTGATAATTGCGTAGATCCTCTTGTATTCGTTTTTATCTTTATTTTTGACTTCTCTTCTTTCATCCATAAGTCTCAGTATTTCTTCTGTCATCCATTCTTGTTTTTTTCTTGCTTTTAGCGCAGCCGATTTTGTTTCTTGAACAGTCTTTAAGATGTCTTTAATTCTCGTCCAGTTTTCCTCAGTACTTTCCTCTGAGCTTGATGTTAACTTCATTTTTTGTTCTAATATACTAGTTATTTCTTGTTTTACAGTATCATTTAACATCTTTTCTTTATCAATAGTAACTGTTTGCTTATTCGTCCTTGCAACTCTTTTTAATCTCAGTCTTATTTTTCCTACTAAAACGTTGTGATCTCTTGCTACATCTGCGCCTGGATATGTTTTTACTGCTAATACTGAATTTCTGTATCTCTTATTTATACATATGAAGTCTATTTGGTCACGAACAACTCATTCAGTTGTATCTGTTGGTGATTTCCAGGTATAAAGACGAGGTTTTGGAAGTTTGAAAATTGTGTTTGTTATTACTAATTGCTTTTCTACGCAAAAAGATGCCAACATATCTCCTCTTTCATTTCGTATTCCCTGACCATACTTTCTTATGATATCTTTCTGTTCACCCTCATCAATCTTTGCATCAAAATCTCCCATGATAATATTGAGATCGTGTTTTTTGTAGGTCCTAATACTTTTTCTAAATCATGATAGAATTTTTCAATTTCTTCTTGTTCATAGTCTTGTGTGGGTGCATATACTTGCAATATGTTCACATTGATTGTTGTTGATTGTATTTGTATCATCAGTATTCTGTTTGAGAATAGAACTACGGTTTTTGCTTTATCTGTTTCCTTCGACACAATTATTGCTACATAATTTTTGTGTTTTGAGCTGTCTTCTCCTGAATAGTGTACAATGTGATCATCTACAGTTACTTTTCCAGAGCCTGGCCATCTCATTTCACTTATTCCAAGGATACTTATATTTAGACGCTTCATTTCTTTAATGATGCTGTGAATTTTTCCTGGTTCGTACATGCTTCTTACAATAATAAACAGTAAACTGTTTTCTTCAAGAACTACTTTTTTTTCGTCTTTTATGAGGAAGGGTGATTCAAATGTTCGAAAAATACCTTGGTCTACAAGTTGGGTAAAATCGCTGCATTAATAATTGTAGAGTTTACATCAAAGGGTATCATCAAATCTGAGACAATATAATCAATTATGGTAGATGTTGTTTTTGTAATTCTTGTAGGAGAATTAACGTGCATTGTGAAACCATACGATTCGAATATATTGACCAAGGATAATTGGGTAGCACAAGCAACAGCCTAATTAATATTTAAGTCACTGCATAGAATTTTTCTGCTTTTATTGGGTAGGTGGTCTAACAAATTTAGCAGGTTCTGAATAAAATAAAGTTACATAAATAGAAAAACACGAAAAAAATTAGAGTAGCTAATGGAGAGTTAAAAAATAGCCTGTTTTACTGAAATGTCAACCTCACCTTCACGTTGGTGAGCCCTGTTATCACAAACGAGGCTCTGGCGACTGAGTATAATAGGCATAGCCTTAAAATCTCGCATGAAGGAAATGGTCTAGGATCTCAGCTTATTACATGCTCTTGTGTGGAAAATTCTGGAACCAAAAACATCCCGCAAAAAATAATTTCTATTATGAGGTCACCATACACTCAGACGAAATGTAGGGTGTCACACAATGGGATCAATAGTGACGGATTTGGCATTCTTACTTTAGTGAGATAGGGATGCGTGCTTTCTTCGTTTCTTTTCGATATAGCTATAACCTATATTCCCTTCAAACTAAATTCCGACACAACAGGCATACAATAGACGGGAACCGTACGCCTAAGCGATCTAGAGTATGCCAATGATACATGCTTCTTTGGACAAAGGTTCCAAGATGTGGCTCACCAATTGAAAACACTTTCTACTGAAGCCCATACAATAGGTTTGAAAATCAATATTATTAAAACCAAATAAATGTAAAACAATGGAAGAAGTAATATACTCAGATTGAAAATGTTGACAATTTTATATACATTGGAAGTAACATGTCATAACAGAAAGCGGAGGCATGGAAGACGATATTTGTATAAGAATACGAAAAGCTCAGCAAGTATTCAGCATTATCAGTCGAGTTTGGGAGTCTGGATATCACAAAGACAAAAATTCGAATATTCCACTGGAATGCCAAGTCTGTTCTACTCTACTAGTGTGAAACCTGGAAACTCTTATATGCAAACAGGTCTTTATTAACAAATGCCCAAGAAGAATTGCTATCAAAAACGAAGATCTGCTACAACTGACCAAATATAACGGGATAGAGAATGAAATAAAGTCCAGAAGATGAGATTGGATCGGCCACTTACTGCGTATAAATAGCTAAATACTAATATTTGAGAAAAGAAAAAAAATAATAAAGTGTCATAATTATATTGTTACTTATCGGAACGAGTAGACTCATTTGGAACATCTTTAACAATTATCTGTTAAATTTATCGTTGTTTATATGCCCTGCATCGCTTAATGAAATAAGGTATAGACTTCTATCAACCTTGCGAACAAGCAGGATTTAGAGCTGGAACAAATGATCATTTGCAAACCATTAAGTCGTTGTTTGAAAAAACCATTGAATATAATAGATACCTGATACTTGTCTTTGTCGACTTTGAAAAAGCATTTGATACGGTCAATCAAAGTGAAATGCTCCAAGCTCTAACACAATGTAAAATAGATCACCAATACATATCCCTCATCAGATACATCTATCAACATGCTACAGCCTGTGTAAGACAATGAAGATACTGGGACTTTCCGTATTGAAAGAGGCGTTCGGCTCCTAAATTATTTACAACTTTGCTAGAATACGCTTGTAAAATAATAGATTGGAACGAAAAGGGCATCAATGTATATGGAAAATTTTGAAATAACCTTAAATTTGCAGATGATATCGTTCTTATTGCAGATAGCTTTGGTCAGACACAGATAATGCTCCAAGAACTCCATACTGCCACAAAAAGAGTTGGTCTTAAAATAAATTTTTCAAAAACACAATTTATGACAAATTTAGTCCACAACAAAAACATCTCAGTAAAAGACAAAGATATTGAGCCAGTTGACTCCTATAAATACTTGGGATATGAGATCAGAATAAGTCGAGACAACCAAACAATCGAGGCTGAAAAGAAGAATAAACCCCGCTTGGGCTGCATTTGCAAAGATGAAGGATACTTTTAGGTCTAAGATTCCAATGTGTCTGAAAAGAAAAGTATTTAATCAGTGTATTTTGCCAGTTATGACCTACCGTGCAGAAATCCTAACACTCACAAGAACAACAGTGAGCAATGGAGAGAATGATGTTAGGGATTTCTCTACGTGATAGGATACCCAATGCTACTATACGCAAAAGATCAGGAGTAGCAGACGTTATTGAAAGGATAACAACACTAAAGTGGAACTGGGCAGGTCATGTAGAGGCTAGAGGTCATGTAGAGTTAGAGGCTAGTTGATGATGATGATGAATACAATTCATCAATAATTAAAATATATATTGTATACATTATTATATATACATGTATATATTAATTGATATTTTGTATATGCCTATGTAAGTCTTTATCACTTTTTGTATTTTTCTTATAATAATAACCCTAAGTGGTTGAAGCAAAATCAAAAAATACTTTTAATTGTCATAATTGCGTACAAAACATTGAAGTCTTTTGAACTTATAATGTTTTGCTTGCTGTAAATTTTTATTCTCTATTTTACGTTTTTTTTTTATTTAAGTCGTGATTAGTTAGACTCTCCTTTTTGTATTTTTGAAACATAAATCCAACTTTAACACGGCCATATAAACAAGGCGAACTACAAGATAAATAAAAATATTTTTCAGTTCATAAACAAATCGGACAACATAAAGGAAATTTGAAACAAACTGTTTCCCATTTACAGCATCCATTGAAGTATGGTTTTTAAAATCCGAGACATTATTTATGTGTTGGTTTCATGAAGAAACGAACACCGTGAAGAATGCTTTGTTTGTCTTTAATTATTCTTCTCTACCATAGTTATAGGTACCACGTGGGTGCAATGGCCATATGGACAGCCGCGGTTGTTTTTCGGCATCGCTGTAAATTAGTGATACGTGAAAAGGTGATGATTCATTCAAGATTCAACAGAAAATCTCGCAGCTAATTCTGACATAGGAAAGGGCAACTAAAAAAATATATTGACCAGATATTTAAAACTTTTAAAATATATCTTATAAAATATATTTTGTGGAAAATGTCCTAAAAATGTTCGTTTCTATTTTAATATGAAAGAACAGAAAAGTTTAACTTTGATATTATTTACTGTTTTAATCTTCATCAATGTTTTAAAATTTGTACAGAGCAAAAAACAACCTCTTTTGATTTATACTGCAGATGTACATAAATTGATGGATGATAAATGTAAAATGATTTAATATGCAGACGATATCAATGTATATAATTTGCTTATTCTGTCTATCAGTCTATCTGTCCGTAACGAAAACCCCCAGCGCGACCTATCCACAAAAGGTACTAATGTCTCTGTAGCAGGTGATGATCTCTGCAACGTGTTGGGTATATTTACCTGAACCTGTGTTTGGTCATGGACACATACACGCGAATTATGAATGTTCTTGGGAAAAACACTTTTTTAGAAACTGAACTCTCAAAACTTTTATTTTCGTAACACAATAAATTAAATCACACTGAAAATATTGATTGTTACATGGTGTTTTTATGATTTTATAATTGCTGATCTTGCTGTCCAATACGTCGCAATTCAGTCCAGAATGTTCGAGCAGTAGCCCCGTGTTGATTTTACGTGGTAGAATTTCCTGAATGGTAGCGGCCATTGTACTGTAACTTGCGTGAGCCCCTAAGTAATATGTCTATACCATTGTACAGTGGGATCTACATACACGAAGATCAAACTGGTCACACTTCGCTGTGAAGTGATGCCCAACTAACCCTATGGCTTTTTCTTCACCCCTCTTCTACGTGTGACTTACGTGGGGAGGCTTATGATCTGATCGTTACTTTGGATGTCTTGGGTAACGGAACACCCTCTGTTTTTATTGACTGTTGTATGTCTGTTCATTTCTCATAACATGGCCAATATATTCTAATTTGCGCTCTTTGATTGTATTAGTGATCTGGCATTCCTTGCAGATTCTACGTAGGACCTCAATATTAGTGACACGATCCTTTTATGAAACTAAAATAAAGTGAATTCAATAGAATGAAATGAGATTAGATAAACGAAACAGTACTTAAGCTAAAATAGATGATTTAAGTAAAAGCAACTAAACAAAGTAAATGATAAAATAAGTGTAAATAAAGCATACTCGGTTTTTTTCTACTTCTGTTACAGATTTGTTGGACTATAGTGTGCTATATTAGTCTTCGTTTTTCCTGCTGGTCTTCTCTATATCTGGCTATTTGCTGTTTGGGCCGTCTATATACCGTCCTCACATTTTCGTTGTAGTCCGTCAACTCTCTTAGTTTCCTGTTGGGGTGGTTTCTGAAGCCGTTGAAGATCTCATATGCCTTTTCGTCCATAGTGCGTAGGATTCTTTTCTGTGATGAATCCCTATATACGTGTTTTAACGGTACGTTCTTGGGTATTCCTAACGCTTCTCTGATTATGTGGTTCTGAGTTATTTGAATCTTCTTCTTATTTGATATACAGGTGTGTCTCCATGCTGCTAAGGCGTATTCCAGTGTTGAGAGTGTTATGGTATTAGCCATCCAGATTTTTTAATCTTGATTTACTTCTTCTACCTATTAGCGAAGAGAGTTGACTCCTTAAGGCTTTGTCTTTGTAGACTGTTTGTTTCACGTCTACGACCAGTCAACTCAATTGGGTTGTCCGCTATCCTTATTTGGATATACCTATTCTTTTTTGATACATAACGGTTTGTATCTTCTTCAGGTTTAATGTTATTTTCCACTTTATGCACCATCTTTGCAGTTGATTTACCACAATTTTTAGATGGTTTGTATCTAAGTTCGGGTCTCTACTACTGACTAGTTTGGCAGTGTCATCCATGTACAGGCTTAATCACGATCTGGGATCAGTTGGGGTGTCAGCGGTCTAGATGATGTGCAAATAAAGGGATACCACTGTTCCCTGCGGTACTCCTGCCTCCAGGTTGGATAGGACACTACTTCGGACAGGGTTGGCCCCTATTCAAACTCTAAACCTCCTGTTGGCGACTCGAACCATATTTGTTCATTTTATATAGCATACAGCAGACCTTTATGTTAAACTCTGTCAAAAGCTTTGCTGGTATCTAAATTGCTGTGTATATTTTTTCATTGAAACCTTTCGTTATATATTTGGTTAGCCTTAGTACCTGTAGCGCGTACTAGTGTTCTATCCTGAATCCGCTCTTTCTCTCTTTCCAGCGTATTCTTCATGACTTCTGCTTTCCTTTCTTGTGCATATACTATTCCATTTTCTCCACGTAGAGGTGGGATTGGATTTTTTCATTACGCAGTATTTTTGAAAGTTTTCAGAACACAGATTAGTTTGAATTTAGCCTTTGGGTATAGTTATTCCAGTTTTCTTTTCTATGATTCTCTAGTTTCCTCTTGACTTCCCTATTAAATTCGTTAGCGATTCTGTTGTGTTCTTGGTTTCTTGTTCTGTTGGCTCTTCGTCTTTTCCAGTTCTTTTCTTTGATCAAGTCTATTAGTTTATCGCTGATAACCCTAAATCTTTCTTTTTGTGTTATAATCTCTTCTCTTTTGGTGCTAGTATCGATAGCATTTTGGATTATCTGTAGTTTGACTACACATTCTTCTAGTTCTACTTTGTTGTTTATTGTAAGGACTGCTCCGATGTTTTCGCTCAAAATTCTTTGGGCCCAAGTTTAACCATATTGTTCTTAATGTAATCAACTATCCTACATTGTTTTTGAATTCAATGGAATTGCCTGGATGCTCACCTAACCTTTGTAGTGAAAACAACAAAGGCTTAAATATCTCACTATCTAGAGTCTACGAGAAAATAAAAGGTATAGGTATCCCCATTGAAGATCAGTGGCTATTTACACTGCAATTTGCGAACGATCATATAATTATCGCAGAGTATGAAGTAAACATTGATTATCTGCTTCGAAAACTAAATAAAGAATATATCAAAATGTGCCTCACTATAAACTCTACAAAAGCTGAATATCTAGTAGTACCAACAAAATGAAGCAAATGATTTTCCTGTGGAAGACACGTAGTAAAAGGAATAGAAACGTTTTAATACCTAGGAGAAAAATATACATCAAAACGGTTGTCAACATTATTGGACTGTATAGAGCAGGACTATGGGAGAAAAGTAAAAGAAATAGATCTAAAATTAAAGCCATGGACATGAATTTCCATATGCATGTCCTGTCTAGCCATGACTAGAAACAATGCTGACGTTTTGCTAGAATGGATAGGGTGAGAAATGCAGATATTTTAGCAGATATTGGGACCAATATTTGCTAATATATATTATAATAAGAATAAGACAATTTAGTCGCTAAGCGACTAAATTAATACGGTCATTTAAAGCGAATGACTGGAGAGAGATGACCAAAGAAAGTTTGGGAATCTATGATATCTAAAAGAAGAAAAAGAGGAAGAAAACCGGTCCCGAAACACGTCTGGAAAAGAGATGTAGATGAAGTCTTTTTGGTAATGGATTCTGCATATATTTTAAATAAAATAGGAGACAGGAGACAGCAGACGTCCCTGTCAAACACGTTCAGTACATATTGATTGAACAAATCGAACAAATTGAAATTATAATAGTGACGATTTAGTTTTTACTTATTTATTTTTGAAATACTGTTCCAGCTAACAATACAAACACGAGATTTGGTTGATGAAATTTCAAATTCATTTTATTAGAAACAGCTACTAGAGAATTTTGAGTGCAATTAATATATTTTTTTGTCAAGTACGTGCATAACAAAATCATCAGTCTACTGTATTATCCTCAAACTACAATTTTCAAAGGACGTCTTATGCAAATCTCCTGCATGGAGATTTATCACCAATTGGCTCAGAACTGACCCCTGCGAATAAAGTTTGTAGCGTAAGCAAAACTTGACAGCAGGAATCGTTATTTAGCCGTATAGTAGCAGGCACGCCACTGGCTGTCCACTGCAGTGATTCTCTTGGAGGTTGGGCCGTCTCTTGACAACTTAACCGTGCGGCCGGGCACGCGTCCCCCTTCTGGATTTGATATCTATGTACACAGATTTAATGAGGGGTTTTATGTGCATTACTCTTGCCCTACTGACTAGCTGACTCTGACGTTGCGTCCGCGTTCTTTCCACTGCTATTTCCATTCATAATAATAGCGCACACTTTTCAAATCCATATTTGGCTTTCTGTATTTACTTTTGATGATGTGCCAGACTTAGAATCGACAAACCGAGAGCTGGATATAATATCTGGGGCTGATAATATATGATAGAGGTAAATACTTATATAGAAAACTGTTGGTTTGTTGTACAATATTAAATTCTATTTGTACAAAAGGTTTTTCTATTTCAATACAAAAAACTATTTTTAGTAGACTTCATGGTTTGTGGTAGATATGGTGTTTATGTAAAAACCACTACTTGTTTATTATTGTATTGTATATAGGGTGAATTAACCAACAACCAGTAATTGACCAAAGATAACTCTAAAGCTAAAAATAAGATACCTGTAAATCTTAACGTGTATGTAATGGGTTTTCTATATTGTTTTAACCTTCGGCTAGTAGATGATGACGTAATACTACTGTTTTATTTATATAGAGCGCGTCGAGAGGGCGTAACAAATTGACTTGTCAATTTTCAGTTACAGTGTGTGACTTGGTAATAAGCATGGTAAGTTAACAGTTTTATTTAAATCTGTAATCATCGAAAAGACATACAAACAACTGCGTTAAATGGATTCTAATCAAAATTAGAATATAAACGTAAATATATATAAACATATACATAAAAATACGAAAAAGGTTGCGTTTCGATTTAATTTGAGTCTCTTACCACTCCCTCACACGTGTTTCTGGGTCTACCCGTCATCAGAAGGAGTTTGTAAGAAGACTCAAACTAAATTAAAACGCACCGACTACTCTGGCAATTACAGGAAAATAACTACTAGAGACTCATAGATAACTACTAGAATATGCTACTAGAAACCTCTAGTGAGGAAAGATGAAGTTGAATACGTCGATAGCAATTGAAATAAACTGTATACCCAAGCTTAATCAAGCCATTCAGAGCGGTGCTGGAAATAATTATATTCCACTATGCACCAACAATTTACCCATATAAATTATCATAATTCTTGTACTCATTGCGTCGAGTAAGAAAGATAAATATACGAAGAAGGTTGCGTTTCGATTTAATACATAAAAGGTTTTTGATAGTATTTTAATACATTTTCGAGTTTTTTTGAGAAATAATGGAGTGGTCAATTATGGGATTGAAAAGTATTCCTATTATCTAGTAAATAACCTCATTGATCAATTACTAGATTTCAGCAATAGCTACTATTTCCCATCTTTTTTGCTCCTACAATGCACACCATTTATTATTTGAGTTCTTTGTCTTAGTAAAATTGCAAATGAAAATGTCTGTCCAGATTTTGACCACAAAAAACAATGGTTAACTACTGGCACCGTGTAGTGGTCAACTACCGACGATCGCTGGTCAACAACTAGCTTCACCACTGGTCAATCACTGATTTGAAATTTTGATATTATTTCTTTTCCAGAAAATGGCTACCGCGGTTAAGAGAGCCAAAGTATTTTTTAAATACTCAGAAAATGACCTATTACAAGCCATTGAGGATGTTAGGAACAACGTATGTTCAATACGTGGTGCAGAAAGGACGTATAGGACGTAAAAGACCGCAGAGGAGGAAAACATATTAGTGCGTTGGATCACTGCTTCAGCCCGTAAAGGATTTCCTCTAAACAAAAACCTGCTTTGTGAAAGAGTAAAAGCTATAATCGATAGTGATGGTCGTCCTAATCCTTTCAAAGATGGCTTACCGGGAAATAAATGGTTTAATGCATTCCTCAGGCGACATCCAGAAATTTCTCAGCCCCGCGCAGAATTTATAAATACAGCGAGATCGTATGTTTCTGAAACCAGTATCAGGCAGTGGCATGAAGATATACGCAGATACCGTGCAAGTGAAAACGCCAAAGATATCTTACAAGATCCCACAAGAATATTTAACTCTGATGAGTCATGTTTTGCTACAAATCCTGAAACAGGTTTGGTCTTAGGACCAAAAGGGGTGAAAAATTTCTATGAAATAAAATCTGGTTCAGAAAAAGAATGCATTACAGTTCTTTTTACAATTTCAGCAGACGGACAAATTTATCCTCCTATGGTTGTTTACCACTATGAGCGAGTTCCTGCAGAAATAGTACTAAACATAAATCCGGACTGAGTCATTGGTAAGATATTTTATTTTATTTCATTACGCCTAACTTATACCTGATTAATTGTAGGAAGGTCTAGTTAGAGGAAAATTGTTCTTAATTGGAAAAGAGCAAATATTAATGAGCCCGTTAACAAAGCAACCTTTCCCCTTCTATTAGAAAATGCCATAGAGCGAGTTAGTGAGGATTCTGTTAAAAACGGATTTCATAAGTGTGGATTATATCCCTATAATGTAGATACTATAGACTTTGGCAAATGCATGCAAGACCCTTCCAGAATTTTGGGGGAAAACAAAGAAAATAATATAAGTAGAAATAAACCCACTGAATTTAAGATTCCACATTTTCTTTATTTTAAATCACTAATTCCGTTTTAAAGAAGAAAAGAATTTAAACGTGCGGAAATGGGTGAATAGTCAGGTGACGCATCAGCAAAAGGAGTTGTTTGAAATATGTAGGAAGTTAAATATGAGTTGTAAAAAACAAAAGAAAGTGAAGTTCTAGATGCAGAAAAAGAAGAGAATAACATTAAAGAAAATAAAACAAATAATATAAGAGACAAAGAAGAAGCAAGGTTTACAAGAATAAGAATAAGAATAAGAATAAAAAACAAGATAGAAGGGTTAGCTGATAAAGTGGAGGATAATACCGACAGAGGTGAATAAAAGTATGACATAATAGAAGATGACACAAATTATGCGAAAACCGCAAAAGAAGAAAGACGTGATATAACAGATGAAATAGAAGATAAAGCAAAGGATGATACAGGTATTGGAGAAGAAATGATACATATAGTAAATTACAATAACGCTCAAGAAGACGTTTGTCAAAGCGAGACTATTTCTTTGGAAGCTATTAAGAAAGACCTTAAAATACCTCAGAAAGATGACACCATTATTATCCATAGCAATGTACTGTTAAACGAGACAATTCCTCCAGGACCATCGATGTCTATCCCTAATCAAAATTTACAGAACCGAAAAGTTAGCACTAGTTCTTAGATCACATTTTTTAGCCAGAAGAGTCGCCTGAAAAGAAAAACCAAGTGAAAAAGAAAAGGCTGCCCCAAGCTACAAGAAACCTTGAAAATGAATGAAATAAAAGAAAAAGAAGAAATATCTTTAATAAGAAAAAGAAAAAAAGGAAGAAAAGCAGCAAAAAGCTGTAAATAAAAATATTAAAAATCAGAAAAAAGTTCAGACAAAACCAAAAAACCTAAAATAGATTATTCCGAAAGCGAGGGAGATGAAGAATGGTCTGACAGCGGAAAAGGGCTTGACGATATATCAGAACATTTCACGAGTGACAACGAAGAGGAACCCTTAGCCAAAATTACTGAAAAAGGAAGTAAAGGACGGGGAATTTTATTTAGTTAGTTTTCCTGGAAAAAAAAATATCACACAACTACGTTTGTATTATTCGAGACTTGACATTCTTTCCTTCTATCCAGTGTAGGTATTTTATTACTCATGTTATTTCATGTCACGACCCGTTTTTAGCCAATGTTATTTACCTATAGTGAAGTACAGAAAATAACATATCCAATGAATTATTAACCTTCCAGCGGTCGCGTGTATGTGGTAGATACATGGATAATATATTTAGTATAATATCTATTACCTATGCTGCGCTGCGATCGGGGCTTTTGGCTATTCCATTACTAAAGCAACCTTCCAGCTTCGAGTGCACAAATAAGAGTGAGAATTTTGCATTTCGCACATCAGCAACAACACTGTCACAAGTCAAAATTCAGTGTTTTGTTATTTTTGTTGTAATAAATGGGTATTTTGTTAAACTTTCGTTAGCATTACTTTCGAAAATATATTTTGTCATATAAGCGCTAGATGGCGACTTATGTCTATTATAGTTATAACTACTTTTGTAAAACTCTATTCAGCAATAGTGTAACAGCTCACTTATTACAGTGTTGAAGTAATCTGTAGATATATTTTTTTTCAAATTAAGTGTGCTATACTATTATTTACTAATAGCGATATGTCTTGCCAACAACACTGTCAAATTATTCTGAAAGCCACATTGTGGTGTGTTTTCTGTTTATTAAAAATGTGTTTATTGTGAATTTGTCATAGAAGAATAACTGATCAGTCAAAATACATCTATAGAGACAGCTATCAGCAAATAGCTGATATCTATAGAGATGATAAAACAATTTGTATGGAAGAAAATAAAAGTTATGGGAATGTCACCATGTTCTCAAGAATTTTTAGGAATGAATTTAATCTCATTTTTCCAACCTAAGAAAGATCAGTGCGGTATGTGTGCAGAGTATAAAAATGCAAAGAGTAAGGTCAATTTACAGAAAAATTGTGATTGTCATTTAAAAGAAGAAGATCTGTCACATATTAAAAAAGATAAAGATAAGCAAAGAAGCAAAGCACATGAGTGTATTACGGTATGTTTTGATTTACAGGCAGTTCTCCACACACCTTGTAGGGACATCAACTCCTTTAACTGTAAATCAAAGTTAAGTATGTATTACTTTACTATATTTGACTTAGGATTATTCAATGGTTTCTGCTACGTTTGGCACTAAGAAGAAGGTAACTATGGATCTAATGAGATAGAATATTGTTTATACTCATTTCTTAAAAATGAATGCCCTAAAGCCCTTCCTGTTGTATTTACTGCGACAATTGCTATGGTGAGAACAGAAAAAAATTTAAAACCTCGTTACTTCTTTAAATAGTAAGCAAAGTCGATATTCCTTTGATCACTTAGAGTTTTTATTTGTTGGTCATAAGCAAAATAAAGGAAACAACATGCTATAGAAATATCCTATCACAATTTTGTGGTTTTGGAAGGAAAACACCTTTGGGTTTTCAGCAACATAGACACATTTATTAATAATTAATATGTTAGTTTCAAATTTCTACAATACAGAATACTAATTAATAAAACAACCTAAATTAATTTTATTGAAGTAAAAATAACAACATTTTCATTCAATTTATAGAAATAAGCCAACATTAAATAGTAAGGATAATCTTCATACCCGGTTTACTCAAATTGGCAATTTTTGACTTATGACGGTGTTGTTGCTGAGGTGCGATTTGTAGTTCAGATATACACGCGACTTTTTAGGTAAGTTTTTATAACATCTGTTTTTTTGTTATTCTTATTGTTCTTATTGTAATATTAATAAAATATTACTATTTCATGCATTTTTTGTGTTGAAAACTTTCTACGTTGATATAAGAGGTCTGTATCTCTCATATACACGCGACCATTTGTGGCAATTAGTTCCATTTTGTTTATTTTATTTTAGAAATAGCGGATAAGAAGAACATTTTCAATCTCAATGATCCCACTGATATATCGTAGATGTTACGAATTTGATGTTTGCTGAGTCGGATGACGATATACGTATGGATGATAGCAATACAGATGAAGAGGAACATGTTTCGAAACGTGATGACGATTCTGAGTCCGAATTAAGTGATGAAAGTAATGCCAAAGACGAAGCTGACAGTTCCAATGAGGCCTATATAGCTCATCTAAAAAAAAAATGGAAAAGTTTTCGAGTCATAAATTTGGCAAAAAAATCCAAACAAACAAAGTAAGCGACCACTTCGCAATATATTACTCCGTCTCCCTGGGGCCATAGGACTAGCTAAGAATCTCAAAGACATCGTTGATATTTGGAAGTGCCTCATAACTGATCAGTTCTGTAAGATCTAATTATTGTCGTCCAATAGATGCCTGGGATACAGAAAACTAGAAATAATAGCCCTTTGGGCTTGCTTTATTTGGCGGGCATTTACCATGGTAATCGAGTTAACCTTGAAAAACTATGGAGAATGGATGATTTCAAAACAGTGATGAGTTGGATAAGATTTCTATTTTTAATGAGAGCATTACTTTTTGATGACATAGCTACGAGAGTAGAATGTAAAAGAATGAATCGCTTGGCGCCAATAAGGAATATTTTCGAGGAGTTTATGTCTAAGTGCTAAAAATGCTACTCGCTTGGAAAAAATGTTACAATTGATGAGAAACTAAAGGCATTTCGTAGAAGATGCTCCTTTATTCAATACATCCCCAAAAAACCCAATAAATATGGGATCAAAATTTATGCCATGGTTGACGCTCGAATCTTTTACACTTATAACATGGAAATTTATGCAGGGACTCAACCAGATGGCCCATTCTCCATAAGTAGTAAACCACGAGACGTGGTAAAAAGGTTGGCAACACCTATATTTAATACGGATAGAACACAGACCACTGACAACTGGTTTTCTGATTTTGATTTGATAGAAGATCTTGATGAGAAAAAACTTGCCTTTGTAGGAACGATAAAAAAAGGCCCAAATTTCCAATGAATTTAAAGTTACAAAAAAGCGTAAGCCCAATACCAGTATTTTTGGGTTTCGGAAGGCCATGCCTTTTGTTTCCTACGTGCCTAGAGCTATAAAAACGTAATATTAGTTTCAAGCCTTCATGATGACGCAGCAATCGACGTAGAAACAGGTGACCAAAAGAAACCCGAGAATATAACATTCTATAATAAGGGAAAGGGAGGTGTAGATACAGCAGACAAACTTTTTGCTTCTAACAATGTTGCCAGGAACACCAGAATATGGCCGATGGTAGTATTTTTTTTCCATGTTAAATGTAGCCGCGATCAATAGTTATATAATCCATTCCACCAATAATAACGAAAAAATACTTAGAAGAAAATACCTTCGACTACTTTCAAATGCTCTTGTGAAAGGACACGTCGAACGAAGAACACAATAGCTCAAAGAAAAAATTTCAAAAAGAAAAGCAGAATTAGGTATCGAGACAGTATAGGAGGCCACAGCAAGTACAAGAGGATGTAAGCCCTGTCAAAATGATAAACGTTCAAGGATCACGCGCTTCAGCTGTGAAATTTGTCAGAAATTTTCATCTGTATGGAACATTCAAAGCATATTTGTCAAGGCTGCAAAACTGCGATACAATAATATGTGCAATGTGCAATATTTAGGAGACATCTGGGATTTATGACACCGTTGTTGTTTTTAATCAAATTCAATAAAAAATTTAAGAAATACGGTGTATTAATCTTCCACCGAATATATTTTGTATTAATATTACAATATTTCATTACCTACATCTTAAAAGAACTAATTAGCATTTAGCATATCTAGGAAATACGCGCGACCATTCTTGTTGGTACAAAGGTCGCGATCGCTGGAAGGTTAAAACAAAAATTAGAATTTCTGACATTCTTACTTTTTCCCCTGTACCCTTCAATTGTTGTGTACATTAGATCGTCAATTTTAATATATTTTTATATAATTTTTTAGTTTTTGATTATGTCTAGCGCAACTTACAATAAATCCAAAATATTTTCCAATAAATCCTTTTGATAGACCATTCGGAATACGTTATAAATAAACGTGACGTCATATACATCAAAGAGGTCAGAGAAGTAGAGGTAGAAAAACATTCAGTATTCATCAATCACTATTTACACGAGATCATCAATAACACTAATAGTTCTGGGCCGGTTGTGAATTTAAAATGGCTTTTATGCATGAACAATGCACCCTATTATTGGCTTTTGAACAGACCATCGGTTCGAGAGTGTGGGTCCAGCGATTACAAAAAAAAACGAACTGTCTGTTATTGTTGGACAATTAATTATCTCAATGTAATCTAAAATTGACAAGAAATGTTTTTTACGGATCCAATGCGTTCTGCATCAACTACAAATGAATACGAACAACAATCGACAATGGAAAGACAAGGATAGATCAGTCAAAGGTGAAGTAGAATTTTAACCGCTAAAACGTAAGTTCATTTATATGAAATTAAATTAAATTTATAGAGGGACAAACTGGCTGAAATAAGTATAAAATAAGAATGCGTCAACATATTATATAAGATACGAATGCATACTACGAGGAAGTACACTATGACGATGTAGAAAACGTATTTGAAGAAACTGAAGTGAGTGAGAAAATTCTCACAAAAAAGATCTAGAAATCCAGACAATTGTAAGAAGAATGTGTTAAAGAAAAAAGGAAAATCTAGGAAAAAGTTTCACAACAAAAACTAATAAATGATACTTTTTAACATTACGTTCCATTCCGTTGCTGTCACACCAATAGCTCAACCGATCCAAATCAGACTCAACAAGCAAAGAGGAAACAGGAGGCAATGTCATTACTATAATTATTGAATAGAAGAGGTCCTAGGTGTGATCCTTGTGGTACTCCTGAAAATACCTTAATCTCAAACGATTGAAAACCCTGAACAAGTTCTATTTGTATTCTTTCATTTAGGTAGGATAACAACCATTCTAAAAGTTCACCCTGGATACCCAGTCTCCTCAACTTATTGATTAAAATCTTGTGATTTACCTGGTCAAAAGCCTTTGTAAAGTCTGTGTATACAGCATGAACCGGGAAGCCATCTTCAAGGGATTCTGTAAGGAAATCAGTAAATGTCAATAAATTTAGTTCATTGGAGCGGCTAGAGAGAAATCCAAATTGAAAAAAAAGAGGTTAGTCTTCGTAAATGGGTATATTTATTTAAAAACCCTTAAAAGGGCTACATAAAAAAAACAAACGTTTTCGGACTAAACAGTCCATCATCAGGTTTAAATTTTAAAATTGCCTAAAATAAGTATAAACCATTTAGTTAAAACAAACGTGGTTATGAAATTTTGACTATGATTAAAAACAAAAATGGTTATACTTACTAGGTAATCCAAATTGCGGGTCGATAAAACAGCCTTTTAAATTTGGTGACAAATAGTCAAGGACAAGACTCTCAAAAACTTTGGAAATACAACTTAGAATGCTAATAGGCCGATAATTGTTCCAGATTTTAGCACTGTGGTAATAAATCTAGTTTTCCAGTAGACCGGGAACATCCCTGTCTTTAATGACAGGTTAAAAATGTGAAAAAGAGTTCTAGAAAGTAAAAAGCTAAAGTATTTAAGAAAATAAGGTGAAGACCATCTGGGCCTGGTCCCTTGTTGCTATCCAAAGTAGAAAGTTTTTATATGTAGTCGAAATAGAAATGCTAAATTATGATAGGTTAATGTCTCCTGTTAAAAGGTTTCATCCTGCAAATCAAACTCTTTATCACTATAAGTTTTGGAAAAGTATTCAGCAAATAAATTGACAATCTCCATGCTAGAAGAGCCAGAAATTTTACTATAGTGCATAACAGAAGGAATATTATTCCTATTTTTTTTACTGTTTTTCCAGAAATTTTTAACATTATCTTTCAGAGAGGATTCAGTTAGAGCAACAAATTCAAGATAGCATTGTTCTTTCAGTTGTTTACAGTTAGCTCGTAATAAAGAAAACTCATTATAGTCAGCAAGTAATTGAGATTTAGATATTTTTTATTCTTCTTCTTCTTCTTCAGATGCAAATCCACTAATGGATGTTAGCGATCACATTTTCCATTAATTCCCTATTTCTTGCAATATGTATCAGATATTGTATGTCGTTAATCCCTGTCCATTGCCTTATGTTTCGGAGCCAGGACATTTTCTTGCGTCCCATTCCTCTCTTACCTTCAATTTTACCCTAGAATATAAGTTGGAGGATAATATTTTTTATGCATTTTCTTTTTTTATTATTATTTTTTTAAGCTCTAGAGAAAACCAGACAGATAAATTGTAAAAGAATGTTTGTTTCTTCTCGTACACTCATTGAGCGAAAGTCTCTTAAAAAACCATCTTCAATCAATCCTGGCTCATTGAAATATTGAGATTCACATTTAAACCCAAATGAGAGTGGTGGATGATGCCTATCTTCTGGGAGAAGGGCACTCTCAGCTCTAGATAATTCAACCTCTTCATACTGGACCATGACTAGATCTAATGAGTTGTTTTTATTTTTAACAGTGTTTACTTGATACAGATTATGAAAGGAATATAAAAATGAAAGGAATTGAATGGAATCGACTTCATTTGGTGAGGTTTCTGGTAATGGATTAGCTACAGAAGACGATCCATCAATGGACTACTGACAATTGGGGAGGTTAAAATCTCCCAGGATACATAACTTATATTCTGGATACTTTTCAGCTAGATTATCTACATTTTCTGCAAATTCCACATACTTACCAATGGTACTACGTGGTGGAAAATAGGCAGTTGCAAAGATAAACTTGTCAATGTGGCCATTCTCAATCTTCATAAACAGATGTTCGATATTTTGAGTCGCTGAAAAACGAACACTGGTTATGGTTTTCCGGACAGCTATAAGCACTCCTCCACCTCTTTTGAAGGTACTTGTTTCTGGGGATCTATCTCTTCTACATATGTTGTAGTCAAACATCTACAGTTCGGCGCTCTTTATGTCATCTGTTAACCATGTTACATTAAAAACTAAAAATCATATTGTCACTAAGAAGTATTTTTAAACAGTAGCTGAAGTTTTCGTAACCCTCTTACATTCTGAAAATACATCACTGCTTTTGAAGTCTCGACTGAAGGGGCTTTGAACCTGGTAGATATGTTTAGTTTTTTCGTTTTTTGTATTTGATGTAGAGGTAGTATTTTTTATGAAGGTAAGATCCTTCGTAATGTCTTCAAATTAGGTAGTAAAACTGGTTTTCAAACTCTTGACTTCATCGTTTACCTCACGAATCTATTTTTCAAACTCCTCCATTTTTTGACAGTTTGCAATTTTTGATTTCACTTAGTGAATCTTTCAATGCTTTTACACGGTTGTTTAGTGTAACCGCCTTTTTGATTCCTGGCACGCAGCCACAACACAATATATCATAATTCGGGTAGCCAGAAGTAGACACCTTATCTCTGTTGAGCTAATTCCAGTGCAGTCTTTGCATAAAACATTTTTGCAAATGTCACAAGGTTAACCAAAAACATCCCCTGTACCTTTATTAGTTTCTTTAAAAACACAGTTCTTGGAACATTTACCACATGTTCCCGCCATTTATTAAGGTTATGTCAACAACTCTAAGAATACAATTATCAAATAATTGTAGGTTATTTTATAAGTTTATTATTTATTTATTTGATTTTTATAACCAGCAAACTTATTGAGATTATTGAGACTTATTATTTAAAAAATCCTGAAAGTATAGTTATGATAACCATTTCCCTTTTTGTCACCTATTTTATTGACAAGTACGCAAACAGAAAAATCCATAAGGATGAATTGCAGTTTACAATCGTCTAGAGTTGAAGTCAGTCTTTGGAAGAAAATTACGGAGTCAAAGACGGCCAGGTAAGACCAAGATTAATGACCACGACGATCTGATTCGATAAACTAATGAAGTATTGTGTTCCAAAATAACTTACTCGCTTATTTCAGTGGTGGAACTGAAAACATTATCTTATCGGACGGATGATCCCCTAATTGAAAATTGAACTATGTACTTTTAAAAAGATCATAAACTAGCATATGATTATATCAAATAAACCTAATTACAGAATTTTAACCATTTTAAATAAAAAATTAACTGCATTTTTTTTAAACTATTTATAAAGCGATGTATTCGAGCGTTATTTTGGAAGGACACTGAAAATTTATGTTTTTACACGTTCAGAAAATTTATTACAATTGAAAGGTACAGGGAAAACACCATATATGTTTTTGTTTTTTATCCCAACGTTTGACAGTATCAGTAGGCTGTAGCCTATAAAATTTAAGGCCATATTTACGATCTTATTATCGAACCATCTAACTGCAACAGTATTTTGATCGGAAGTAATTTTCGAGTCTGAACTTCCTCTTCCTGATAGTTTCAGTTCTTTTTCGGAACGGAGTCTACAGTTTCCCATTCGATTTTAGCTAATAGTTCTAGAAGCAAATATTCCTCTCGTATGAAGTAATTTTAGTAATTCCATTGAATTGAAAAAATTATCAAAATAGAGCTTATATCCCGAATTATCTGGCAATCTTTGTTATAAATACAGAACAAGTGAAGTTGTAACATTGTGGTTCATTTCTACAGACTAGGTAGGTAGGTAGACTAGGTAATGAAGTTGTGCCTTGATAATCTACTATATTATTCCTGATTCACCACAAAAATGAAAGATTTTTATGCCCCAAGGATTTGGTTTGCCTTCAATATACTGTTTTGGAGAAAATTGCTTCTTGAATGGTATAATTGTCTCATCTATGCGGTTATTTTCTTCAAACATTAATTCTTCTTGATCTTCAAAAACTTGTCACTATAATCGGAGAATACAGTAAGCGAATGGGATTAGAGATTAATACCAAAAAGACCAAATTTATGATCATCTCCAGAAATTTGGATGCACTTGAAAACTCCACGATAACACTGAATACTAAATCCATTGAAAGAGTGAGTAAATTTAAATACCTGGGATCGTGGCTTTTTGAAGATTGGACATCGGACAGGGAAGTAAAATGTCGCATTGAGCAAGCTCGACAAGCTTTCGTAAAATTCAAGAAGGTACTGACTTGTTCAGAGTTCGATCTTCAACTGAGACTAAGGTTTACTAAGTGCTACGTATGGTCAGTGTTGCTATATGGCGTAGAAGTCTGGGAACTCAAAACGAGGGATATAAATAGATTAGAAGCTTTCGAAATGTGGCTTTATCGCCGTATCCTAAAAATACCATGGACGGCGAAAATCACAAATATAGATGTCCTTAAAAGAATAAACCAAGAACGCCAACTTTTCAAAACCATCAAGAAAAGGAAAACGGTGTATCTAGGTCACATCATGCGAAATGAAAAATACCAGTTCCTCCAACTTATAATCGAGGGTAAAATTGAAGGCAAGAGAGGAATGGAACGCAAGAAAATGTCCTGGCTAGGAAACATAAGGCAATGGACAGGGATTAACGACATACAATCTCTGATACATATTGCAAGAAATATAGAATTAATGGAAAATGTGATCGCTAACATCCATTAGTGGATTTGCATCTGAAGAAGAAGAAGAATTAATTCTTCACATCGTTTATCAAAGCTGTTAATTATTTTCCTCACTTTCCAAAGTTTATCACTGGTATTCTTGTCGGTGTTGACATCTGAGATATTTTATATACTAAAACGCTAAGCCCTTTTCTTGTCCACCACTTTACTTAAAAACCATATTAGATAATTAAAATATTTTTTCGTATATTATTAGTATTACGTATGAGATTTCCAAGATATACTTTTGGTACAAAAATTCACTTCCGGTTTTGAGATGACCGGAAGTTAAAATTTACTTTAAGTTTTAGACCCCACAATGTATATATGGATCGAAAGGTCTCGTCGAGACGAATCTAAATATGTACTTCCGGTTGCGATCCGACATCGGAAGTGACCCGAATCTGACACCGGATTCGTGATGAGCATGCAAAATTAACTGTTAAATGATATCCATGTCGACATTTGATGAACTAAAAATTGCATTCCGGTTTTGAGGTCGACTTCCGGTTTCGTTTTTATTAAAAAGTAAAAAGTAAAAGTTTACATAACTCCCGGTGCCAAGCAAAAGTTTTCAGAAAATGGAGACATTGTAACAAAAAACATTGTTTTCGACGAAATATTTCGTGATATTTAATACACTTTTTACTTGCATTATTATTGGTGAATGTTATGTATATTCTTGCTTACATTGTTTGCATTGATCTCTTAATTTTTCTCGCAAAATAAAAATTTCATTTAAAAAACTTGATGTCGAGTTGGTCCGCTAGTATAAATGATTATGTCAACTTTCAAATCGGTTTCGGGACATACCGATATCTTTAATCAAACGAAATTGTGTATGGGGAGCCCAATAAGGTGTTAACCTCGGAAAATTAATAATTCCCATTACAATGTGCAGTACAACCAGACGGCCTATCTCATTTTCGTCAGTACTGACACTTTTACCATTCTTGTAAATAGCATAAGAATTTGTTTTTTCAGATAACTCCTTGAATATTTCGAGTAAAAAAATAGCACGAAAAATAATCTAATGATGAATGGTCTTCTGAACTGTCACTTTCATCATATCTAAAATTACTTTCACTTGATCGATCGAAAATACCATTTGAAGGTACAACTTTTCCAGGCTTCCAGATAGTTTTTTGTTTTTCCACTTTTTTAGTCTTTTGAGGAATTTCTTCTTTTTCTAATCCTACTTCATCCTCATCTGATGTTGACATATCAGCCTCTTCATAATCTGGATCTCTATCGTCTTCTATATAAGAACAATCATCATTCAGGGCTGCTAATGCTCCTTCTGCTTGGACAAGGGCCACATCAACTTTAATTTTTCCTTTTCCGTAAAATACAATTGTAGGAACCTCATCTGAAAAGCATTCGTTGTTTAAAATCTTGTCATAAATTCTAATCTATTTAATCTACTTTTTTTAAATTTTAACACCTACTGGTGGCATTTGCGTAGGCCTTTTATATAACCATACCAAATATTCGCAAATACAGAAACAATTACAATTTATTCTAAAATGAACTTTTCATAATGTTAGTTAGTAAAATCTCTGACGAGGTGGAAGAAGAACCTGATATACTCGAAAATGAAGTAAGACAGGCTATCAATAAGCTCAAATATAACAAAGCACCAGGTCCAGATATGATAACAGCAGAAATGCTTAAAGCCACAGAAGAAACCGGCGTAAAGTTACTTCATCTACTCTGTAACCAAATATGGCATTCCAAACAATGGCCTGAAGACTGGACAAAATCTACAATAACGACCATACATAAAAAAGGTAGCTTCCATAAATGCGACAATTATAGAACTATCTCTCTTATATCCCATGCGAGGAAGATAATGCTACATATAATCAATGAGAGACTGAAAACATTCCTTCAAAGAGAAATTCCACAAGAGCAAACTGGATTTACCAAAGGTAGAGGCACTCGAGAACACCTGCTGAATATAAGACAGATTATCCAGAAATCTAGGGAATTCAACATCCCACTATACATCTGTTTTATAGATTACCGTAAAGCGTTCGACAGGGTCAAGTGGAGACACTTATGGCGAATACTAAAAGAAGTAGGCGTACCACATCTAATTACGCTTATAACCGAACTATACGAACACACTACTGGATCAGTTAAAGTACTTGACACACTTTCGAACGAATTTCATCCAGAACGGGGTGTCAGACAAGGATTTATACTATCTCCACAATTATTCAACATATATGGGGAGTATATTATGCGAAGAGCACTTGAAGGATGGGAAAAGGGCATCTCAATAAATGGTCATAAACTAAACAACCTACGTTTCGCAGATGACACAGCCCTTCTTGCAAATAGTCAAGCAGAGCTGATAGTACTTATACGACTGTTCGAAAACGAAAGTCAAATATTTGGTCTGCAATTAAACATATCAAAGACAAAGATGATAGTGGATAGACTACACAACAATCATCCACACATAACCACAATTGACCGGTTCGAGGTTGTGAGCTCATACTTATATCTGGGATCATTAATCACAAACACAGGGTCATTACAAGAAGAGATTAAACGTAGATCTGATCTAGCAAAAGTTGCCACAGCAAAAATGACCAAAATATGGAAGGACTGTCAAATTTCAAGAGCGATAAAGATGAGGTTGATGAACTGCTTAATATTCCCAATACTGACCTACGGATGTGAATCTTGGACTCTGAGACAATCGGAGAGAAGAAAGATAGACGCCACTGAAATGTTCTGTTGGAGACGAATGTTACGAATTCCTTGGACCGACCGCATAACAAATAATTCACGTTTAAGAGAGCTAAAAGTTAGCCAACGACTCTCTAGTAAAGTCCATCTCCAACAATTAAAATATTTTGGGCATGTTATGAGAGCAAACACAGAAAACATGGAAAGACTCATAATACAAGGAAATGTAGAAGGCCGAAGATCACGAGGAAGATCCCCAACAAGATGGATAGATCAAATTACAGGAATATGCCAAAGACCTATGCATGAATTAAAAGAAATGACCAGAGACAGAGATCTCTGGAGACGGACAATACACGACATCACATCGACCACTACACTCCCCCTGGGGGGTCAGGATTGAAGAGAGAGAGTTAGTAAATACCAACAGCAACATGAAGTTTTTTTCAACATAATAGCAATGTTAGAACAAAAAAAAACAAATACTTACCAAGTGAAAAAGGATCACATTCACCAGCCTTTACTTCAAGTAGACCAACAAAACCTGTTTACATTCCAAATGACTCAAATACATATAAACCATCTTATATAGGGACTCTATTAGAATTATGTTGAAATAAAATAAGTCATATCACAGATATCCTTGCCGAATTACAGGCTTCGTAATTGCCACCGTCAGGGCCGAAAGGGCTACTAAGTATATCAGAGCAATATATGTTCTTCATTTCTTTGTTGTCGCTTTTCATTGCAAATATGTCGATCTATTATTTGATCTTCTGATTGTAAAATTGCCTTGTTCTTTCAGTTATTTTGTGCGGAAATCATTTTCTATAACATTTCTCAATATTCGTAAGTACAGTCCTCTATAGGAATTATGGCGATTCCTCTATAGATGTAAAACATAAAGCATAATATAAAAATGTGTGCCTGGTTTTTATCTTGTTTTGTTAAATTTTTTGAGACCCGCCACTGACCATCGATAGTCTGGCGATCCATACCAATATAGACAAATCTGATTACAATGGTAAGGTTATTGTAACGATATATTGAATTCATGCCTACATAATTCTGAAAGAGATATAAATGGAAAGAATTAAATCATTAAATGGATGTTTGTGACTTGAATTATGACATAGATAATGTAAACAATATTCTTTAGTATATTATCAGTCGTTCTATTTTAATTTTAGTTTCTACTTTTGGTCTGTTTATTTTTTTATATACGGTATGACATTGAAAATGTAGCTCCTCTAAAAATGGGACCTAACCTAACCTAACCAGAAATGAAATCATAAATCTTGATCTAGTTGTCTTTCTTTTTTTTTTCATATTTTTCTTATTGGGAGTCTTCGTCATGTAGTTTACCTCTATTTTCTTCATCAGCTTTTAATCTGGATGTTAGGGCTGACTGTCAAGTATTTTCTCATCCTTGACAACACAAAATAATAAAATTCCACATTCACTAAGTCTTCAACAACAAATTTTTGTTCAGGCAAAATCCATGAGTGACTTGGTAGATTTTGCTGAAGGCAATTATTTGACATAGTGGATTTTACTGGTTAAATTTGGTTTTAAAACTCCCGTTAAAAAGAATTTCAGCTTGCAAAATATTTTTTCCTCGCTTTATATGTGGTAATTGATGAGTCAGTTGCGTCCCAGACGTTGAAACGAAAACTTCATTACGAAACGTATTGACAAAATACTTGTCAACGTTCAAAAATTTGAGAACGGTGAGTCAAATAGTTTATTATTGTTAGTTTCTTCTTCTTCTTCTGGTTCCTATCCGTTTCGGATGTTGGAAATTATATTGGCAATCATAACCTTGCTCGCTGCGGCTCGAAACAGCTCCGTTAAGGTTGTCTTAAACCATGTTCTTAAATTTCGCAGTCATGATATTCTCCTTCTACCGGGTCCCGCTTACTTTTGACTTTACCTTGCAATATAGACTGCAGCAGGGACTAACGGAGCTGATTTCTCATAACGTGTCCCAGATATTGCAATTTTATGAGTTTGATCGTAAACACAATCTCTGGTTCCTTCTTCATTGTTCCTAGAACTTCCTTGTTCGTGATCCTTGCTGTCCATGATATTCTCAGAATTCTTCTATAAAGCCACTTCTCACATGCTTCAAGTTTTTTAATAGTGGTGTCTGTAAGCGTCCATGCCTCCGCCCCGTACAACAACACAGAGAAAACATAGCATCTCAAATGTCTCATTTTTATATCTAGTGATATGTTGTGACTTTTGAAGATGGCGCTCATTTTGTTAATGACCGTTCTTGCCTTTCCTATGCGGCACTTTATTTCCTGTACATTGCTCTACTGTTCGTTTATAATAGTTCCCAGGTAGCAATACTGTTTTACTCGCTCTATCTGCGTCCCATTAATGTATAGATGAGCCCCGTTTATATTCTCCTTGCTGATAATCATTTGTTTCGTTTTGTGGGTATTAATGTTTAGTCCGTACTGTTGACTGTACTCGTTTATTCTGTCCATTAGCCTCTGAAGTCCCTCTAAACTATCTGTTATCACCATGGTGTCGTCGGCATATCTAACATTGTTTACTCTTTCACCATTTAGAAGGATGCCTTCGTCTATTCCGTAAAGAGCCTCGTTAAAATTTTTCTCTGAGTACATATTAAATATCAACGGCGATAGGATACATCCCTGGCTAACTCGACGTAGTATTTTTAAGTCATCTGTTTCTTCTCCGTTAATTTTGATGTATGCGGTCTGATTCCAGTAGAGTTCTGAAATTATTCTAAGGTCTTTGTCATCCAGGTCTGCTTCTTTTAAAATGTTTATCATCTTTTGATGTTGAACTCTGTCAAATGCTTTTTCATAGTCGATCAAGCACGCATATACGTCGCAGGCAAAAACACCACGTGCGAACTTCTGCAAGGACCACCGCCTAACAAGCCTAATGAGTCACTTTTTAAAACTTTTCCTAAGAATACTTCACACTAGATTGTTTTAGAAATGTGAAGAGGTCAGCGGATGGAGTCAGTTTGGTTTCAAAAATGGACTTGGCACGAGAGAAGCAATATTTAGTATGCAAACATTAATACAGAATTGTTTAGATCAAAGAAAGGATGTTTTTGTCTGTTTCATCGATTACGAGAAAGCATTCGATAATGAAAAACACGAATTGATGATAAAATACCTACAAGAGTTGGGATTGAATGCAAAGGATATAAGATTTATCGCCAATCTGTATTGGAACCAGACAGCAACAGTACGTCTTCAAAATTTCAACGAAACAGAAGATTTCTCCATTAAAAAAGGAGTAAGGCAAGGTTGTATACTGTCTCCAATGCTGTTCAATTTATACGTAGAAAAAGCCTTCGCAAAAGCAGTGGCAGACTTTAATAAGGGTAATAAAGTTAACGGCATATTTATTAATAACATCAGGTATGCCGATGATACAGCCATAGTGGCAGATAACATCGAAGATCTTCAATGCCTTTTAAATGATCTAACTCTTGCAAGTGAAGCTCGGGGTTTGAAAATAAATATCAAGAAGACAAAAACAATGATTATAAGTAGAAATGATTACCCCAACGTAAAGATATATGTCTCTGGAGAGGAAATCGAACAGATCAGGCAATTCAAATACTTGAGTTGTTTGCTGAACGAGGATTGGGACCCCGAGAATGAAATAAAGAGCAGAGTTGAACAAGCCAGAAATGTTTTTTTTGGGGCTTCGTTAGTTTCTGACTGATCGCAAATTGGACTTCAACCTCCGATACAAGATGCTTAAATGTTACGTGTGGCCTGTTCTCCTGTAAGGAATGGAAGCATGGTCGTTAAAGGCCAGTTCCATTAACAAACTTAAAGTATTTGAAATGTGGTGCCTGCATCGAATGCTCATAATATCATGAACGGACAGGGTCAGAAATGAGGAAGTACTCAGAAGAGCGGGCTTACAGGATAGGGAACTTTTTAATTATGTAAAAAATAAGAACACTGCATACTTGGAGCACATATTACGAGGAGAAAGATACACTTTTCAGCAACTGATACTCGAAGGGAAGATAGAGGATAGGAGAGGTCTGGGACGTTAAAAAATGTCATGGCTGCGCAATATTCGACAATAGACAGGAATCCACAGCTACGAAATGCTTCGCAATGCTGCTAAAAACAGAATTATTTATTCCTGAATATTTAACATCTCACATGACAAGACGATGTACGGTGGACGCCTACGCAGAAATGCACGGCACCTTAGAAGAAGAAGAAACAAAACCAGAGGATTGAAGAAATTAACTATTGAAATATAGAAAGGTCCCTCAACATAACTTCTCTCCAAATCCAACGCATGCACAAGGATCTCACTATGTTTTATAGTATACTGCACTCTATTATTTTTGGTCCTCAACTATTGAAAAAAATTAATCTCCATGTTCCAGTAGACAAACAAGGCTAAATCAACCCTTTTATATTAGACCCCATCGCATAAACTACGAGCTCAATTCATTCACATCTAGAACACCAAGGTTTGCTAATCATTATTCCCAATTTATTGTACAAGACGATAAAATTGTACTTTATCTTCGAGAGCTTTTTTTATGCTCGAGAAGATAATGCGATTTTATCGTCGTGTGTAATATAACATTTTTTTCTATAGCAAGACTTCAAGTTCAGGTGAAAAATAGAATTTCAAAGAAAATTGTAATTTTTAGCACAAAAATCGCAATTGTGTTGCTCCATTGCTAGGGATATGAATTACTCTGTCAACAAATGTCAAACAAATATTACAGAAAATCAATCCAGTACCTCGAATCCAAATGAGTACAAGTTGTAATGCTCCAAAAATAGATATTTCTAATAATGTTAATTGTAAAATTTCAGTTGTTTTTAATCCTTAATGTGTTTAAATTTGTAAATTTTATTGAATAAAAAAAAGTTAAAACATTTTATCTACTCTTGCTGTTAAAGTGTCACTCTATCTTTCTTGCGGTTAAAGTGATACTTTATCTACTCAAAACAGTTGTTATAGCAACACTTTAACATTAGCTATGGAAAAAAATTTAAATTTAATTTAAGTAGGTTACGTTAACAATCTTCAGTAATTTATCAATAATGTTTACATTGTATTTTAATTGTGCGATTGCCCGTTGATAAATAAATAAACATTATCGAAAACAAATTTACACAAAACATTTAAACAAAAACGTATATAGTTAAATATAACCAATGTGGTGTGGTTAAATATATCTTATTTTTTTATGGTATAAAAAAAGTGAAAATAAGGCACCTCTTCGAGATGCGTAACATAGAACGGCGGGCTTCAGAGTTACGCACACCGCACGTTGGGATGTCCCCACTTCCTTCCGAATCCTATAAAGCAATTGCGAGAGAGTAAGTGAGAGAGTGCGCCCCCTAGCGGCCCCTTTTTTGGCGGTTCAGCGACGGCAGCACCGTCAGCGAAATAAGGAGGAAGAGCAATTCAACGCCCCCGTTTCGGTTTCTGCTCTGATGATGGCTCTTGTCACTAACAGATACGACACACACAACGTTAGCGTACGCACAAAGAGACGGTTTCTTCCTTCTTTTACTTGATTTCGCCTTTGCTGCTATCCTGTAATTATTATCCACTTGCTCTGAAAGTGAAGGTCCTTTTTATTTTTCGATGGTTGATGACAAACGTCTATAATTTAATTTTTTATTACTTCTACGAAAAAACCTAGTGAAGGTTTATTAAAATGACAATTTCAGATGCATACCGAATATCCGCACCAACTTAGAAATTTGAGAGAAAAATGTTATCAAATATTAGGTGTTTTATATGCTCTATTTTTTTTAACTTTTTTGACTGCTTTCATTAGTATTTTAATTTTCTTCTTCTTTTTTTTATATAGACACGACTCAATGTACCTTCAGTAAGTTGTCGTTTCATCGTTTTGGTGGTTGTCCTATTGGGGTCTCTTGCAATATTTACTACTCTATTTGTTGTATGGCATGGAAACGTGGACTTTGAAAAAAAACATCTATCAACAAACTTGAAGCATTTGAAATGTGGTCATTGAGAAGAATGATGCGCATACCTTGGGTGGATAGAGTTCGAAACGATGACGTCCTTAATAGAGCCGGCGTGGAAAGAGAACTCTTTGAATTAATTAAAAAAACGCAAGATTGGTTACCTTGGGCACATTTTGAGAGGAGCAAAATATGAAATACCACAGTTAATCCTACAAGGGAAGATCGAAGGTAGGAGAGGAGCCGGCCGCAAACAATTATCCTGGTTAAGGAATATTAAAGAACGGACAGGAATACACAATACAGGTGAGCTGTGTCACGTCGTCAAGAACAGAATTCTAGTAATGAGATAGTCGCCTACGCACTTTGGTGTATGGCATATTAAGAAGAAGATTTGTTGTAATTCAGTTATATGATCGATCCATTCTACTCTTCTATTTCTTACCCAGTTTTTGATGTTCTCCACCTTGCATCTACGTCGTATATCATCTTCTTTGTGCCAGGTCGTGTTTCTGCTGCTTATGTCACTATTGGACTGATGATTGTTTTATAAATTATGCCGTTTATTTCTTTCGCGATATTTTGTTTCATTCAGGCAACCTGCAGCTCCGTTTGATCTATTCACCTGATTGTTCACTTCTGTTTCGAGCTTTCCGTAGCTAGATGCTCAGATATTTAAACTCCAATACTTGCTCTATTACTTGACCTTCTAGCTCCAATTTACGTTTCAATAAATGTGCTGTTATCTATGCATTTTGTCTTTTTGGGGAAATTAACATGTTAAGTTTTTTGGCGGTTATATTAAATTGGTGCAGCGTACGTTGTAAATCATCTTCACTTTGATAAAGTGGTATAGTGTTGTCTCCAAGATTATTTTAAGTTGTGGTTGTCCTATTTGGTTTTCTTTTTTAGTTCTTACTTTTTTTATTATTTTATCTATGAACAGGTTAAACAATAGAGAGCTCAGAGAATCTCCCGGTCTTATCCCATTGCCAACTTCAATTAGGCTAATTAATTCTTCTTCTACTTTGACTTTTATTGTGTTGTTTTCGTAGATATTTTCGATCGTTTCGATTATTCCTAGAGGTATCCCTATTGCGTAGAATAAGTCGAAAAAGTTCTTTTATTTGACCCTGTCAAATGCCTTCTTAATGTACACGAAACATAAAATGCTGATTTTTTGTATTCTAATGATTTCTCTTGCACTTGCCTCATTATATCTCATCTCATCTTCAACACCTAAAACCTTGTTGTTTTTCTGCTGGTGTTATAATATCTTTCAATTTATTTAGTGTCACTTTGATTGTTAATTTTAATGTTATTATCGCCTCCTTTAGCAAATAGGGATTGAAAGTAGCCTGATCTGATAGTTTTCTTTGCCCTCTGATCATTCTCCATATTTCTTTTTGTTTTCCTTAGTTCCATCTGTTTTAAGAAGCTCTACCAGTATTCCCTTTTTATTTGCCTGACTAAAGTATTCATTTCATTTCTGTTGTGTTTGTTGTGTTTTCTATTGTAAAAAGGCTGTTTTCTTTTCTGCACATTGTGTCTTCATTTACTCTCTCCAAACCATGAGGTTTTTTTTTTTTTTGATAAATATGTTAGTGTTCATTACTTTTCTCTCACCACGTGATACTGTTACTGCGTTAATTATTATTATTTTTGAGTTTTCCAAGCTTTTCTCGTTGTTATCGGTTTTTAATATTTAATTCCTAGCAATCTCTTCTGGGTAGGCTAGAGGAGGATATTAGCGAGACGCAATTCGGGTTCCGAAATGGAATGGGTACTCAAGAAGGACTATTTGTCATCAACATATTGATTCAGCGATGTCGGGATGTAAACATTGATCTACACTTGTGCTTTGTTGACTACGAAAAAGCTTTCGATAAAGTAAGACATGAAAAACTAATATCAATACTTATGAACAAGCGCATTGACAGTAAAATCATAAATATAGTGTAAAAACGATATTGGAACCAAAGTGTCATAGTTCATATTGATGGGCAACACTCAAAAGAAATGAAGATCTGTAGACGATTTAGACAGGTATGGGTTTTATTGCCACTTTTGTTTAACTTATATTCCGAAGAAATTTTCCAAAACACGCTCAATATTATCAAAGCGGGAGTTACTGTTAACGGAAAATTCATTAACAACTTACGATACGCAGAGGACACTGTGATCATAGCAACGAGTATAGAAGATCTACAACATTTTAGCGAAAGTTTAAGTATGAATTATGCTGAGATGGGAATTAAACGCTAAAACGAAGTACATGCTAATTACAAAAAGACCTTAAAATATACATCACCTATTGATAATCAATGGTAACGTGATAGAACAAGTAGAAAAATATCAGTAATTGGGAGCTTTGATGATTAGTTTTGTATGGAGTAATTGGGTAATTTTGAATGGCGGGTTACCCCAGATCACTCTCATTCTGTCTCAGTTTTTTTTCTATCATGGACTTTCTCTTTATAATTTTTGTTATTTGGTCTATAAGAAATTCAAAATTCTCTCTGCTTTCCATAGTGACACGTATCAAGTTGTCAGAAAATATCTCTCTTAGGTTTGTTCGCATTATATGTTGTTATAATGCAAACACCTTGTACCTGAAGATACAATGCTCGGCGTCGTCTTCTACGTTACATATGACACAATTTTCATCGCTGGTTTTTAAATACGATAGGTGTAAGACCTGAAAGATCCATGTCTGGTCAGGAACTGCATAAAATAAAAACTTGCTTGAACTTACATTTGTACCACTCTGTCACATTGGGTATTAATTTTTTGGCCGATTGTGCCTTGTCGATCTGAGCCTCCTGTTCTGCTTGCCATTCTGTTAGTAATTGTTGTCTAATGGCGGCTCTGACCTGAGGTAGGTAGCCATCCCGAGAGTTGTAGAGCGTTTGCCGTTCTTTCGCTAGGAAGTGAATGGGGAGCGTACCCGCTATCACCTGTAGGGCGGTTGTTAAAGTAGTCCGGTACGAACTTGTCACCTTTAATAGGGACTTTCGCTGGGCTCTGGTTATCATGTCTCCATATTTTTTGTAACTTAACATCATCATTCAATCTTCGCTTATCCACTGCTGGACATAGATCTCCCTCATAATTTTCCATCTATTTCGATCTTGTGCCTCTTGTATCCAATTCCTATGACAACGTTTTAGATCGTCAGTCCAACGTGTTAGTGGATGACCTCTGCATCGGTAGGCATCCTCTCTTGGTCTTCATTCCAGTATCCGCTTTGTCCATCTATTATTTGTCATTCGAGCCACGTGACCTGCCCAGTTCCCTTTCAGTGTTGCTACTCTCTCTACTGCATCAGCCACTTCTGTTCTTTGTCTGAACCATATTTTCAAATCGTCTGATATACCAATAAGCCTTAAAATAAAAACCTTTAATCAGTGTGTTTTGCCAGTGTTGACTTACGGGGCGGAAACGTTGACCATGACAAGGACAACAGTTCAAAAGATCCGTGTGTGTCAAAGGGCGATGGTGCGTGTTATGTTGGGCGTTTCACTACGAGACAAGATCCCAAATCGCCAGCTACGACAAAGAACAGGAGTGTAACTTAGCACATCTAGGAGGGTCGACTGTACCACTTGCAGGTACATTCTTATTTTTTTCTGCTTGGGCCTCCTATATTTGGCATGATCCTTTGTAGGGCTGCTAGTCTTTCTTCCGCCCTCTGGATTACATTTGTCAGGTGTTGCGTGAACCTTTGGCCTGTGTCGATGTATAGTTTGTAGGCATTATATTAGTATTACCAATTTGAAAAGTCAACTCGGATCTTTGTCGTGGTCCTTTCAGTATGACCACTTCCGTGTTTCTTCATTCAGCTGTTGACTTTTCTGCAGCATGTGTTGACCGATTTTCCAGTTCATGTCAATCGTGACTAGTATGTCCAGGTCATCTGTATATGCGACAGCTAGAGTATCTCTATCATAGTCGATTTCTAGTACCCCGTTATATATTATATTACAAGGTGTTGGACCTAATACGGAACTTTGCGCTGTTAACTTCTGTTCTATATTTTTTGTCACTGTAACATATCTATTAAAAAGATACCTTTTAATGATATTGATGAGATATCCTGACACCCGTGCTGATTCCAGTTTTGGTATGATATGTGCCCAGTTGGTCGAGTTGAAGGCATTCTTCACATCAAACATAACCAGTATGGCATATATTTTCGTTGTGTTTTTTAAAATATCAGCTAAACTTTTTATCGCGTCTATTGCTGACTTAGCTTTTCTAAATCCGAATTGTCTGTTAAAGATAGTTTCTCTTTCACCGTTGATTGAAATATTATAGGGGGAAATATCACCAATATTTCCATCAAGGCTTTCACTTAATCATCTTTTAGGCGATTTTTGACAATATATAGTTTTCCCAGACAGTCTAACATACATATTGATCTGTACGAATTGGCTTCGTGCAGATTTTTACCGTAATTATGTATTATTGTAAGTTAAGCCAGTTTTAGCTGGTCTAGAAATTCTTGTCTTGTTAGTAGCTCATTAAGTGCCCTTCTAATAGCTTCTGGTCATTCATTGACTAGTATTTTTATCGCCTCCGATGGCACCCGGTCCGATTCAGATGATTTACCTATTTTGAATGAATTGGCGGCTCTGGTGAGTTTAACCGCCATTAATTCTTTGGGACAGTTCTCATTGTCTCTACTTAGCAAGACGTTTATGGGCTTGGTAGGAAACAGAGTATTCGCTGTTTCCGTTCTTTTGTCATCTCTGACCTTAGTGTCTTAGTGGCGATCCTGTATGTTTCGCCCCATATATCGTTCTCCAATGCCTTGCACAAGTTCTACCAGCATGTGCGTTTAGCCCATTTGATAAATTTATTGAGTTCCTTTTTGGCGTTCTTATATTCTTGTTTAACTTGCTGGGCCCTATTTCTCTATACCGTACGCCTGAATCTAAGGTCGCTTTTGGTGAATGTTTTCATTCCAACAGTATGGTATTGGGTATGTGACATGTTTGCTTTTGCTGCTCGCTTTGTATGCTTTTGTTATGTTGTCTCTAAAATTATTAAAGTTGGTAGTTTCTTCTTGTAGGTTCCGTATCTGATTCGTGAATTTATTCTTATCTAACTCGAGTAATTTCCTGACGTGCCTGGTTGTGACCCTGATGCCAACTTCGTATGAGATGTACTTATGGAACGTGAGGATGTTATCATCAAGCACAACCCATCCCGAGATCTTCTTGGCACAATTGTTGGTCGCTAGTATATTGTCTATGTGACTTCGCCTCTTTTGTAATTTTTCCTCTCTTTTGTCATTTTTTGGAGACCCCAAGCGATTTTATAAGTTGTTTCTCCCTGTGACGCTTGTTTTTTCAACCCACTCAGCATTTTGTGTGATGTTTGTAGTAGGTGAGATATAACAGGCTATGATTGCTAGTTTATTTCTATCTTTAAGAATCCCTATTTTTTGATAATTTTGTTTATGCACACTTTGTTATTCACCAAAAATACAGCAACCTCTGCTCTGTTATCGGATATCCAACCGATTTTTTTTGACCTTTCGATTTATACCGCTCATCGATTATAGACATAAACAAATTTTCAAACAAAAAATTAAATAAGTAAAAAAGTTAAAACGACTTAACCCTATATTGCATACAACCGCCTTGAGGCGGACTTTGATTAATGTAATATTAATATGAATGGGCAGAATTCTGGTTGCGCACCTACTTAAAACGGTTTCGTGGATGGCTTACTTTACCATCCCTTTCCCTCCTATAGCACTCTGATGCGCTATAGAGGCACAACAATCAGCCAAATGCTCTTCATGTGGAGGTCCTGGGTAATAGAACCCCAACAGGGTTTCCTAACCGATTTGCAAAAAATCAGGACAGCACATTTTCGCTATATTCTTGTTATCTTAATGTAGCTTATCCGCGAACTAAAATTGCTTACTTGGGCCTCAAGTCTCCGCTCTGAGCTCCGGCTCAGTTCGGCGACTTTGTGCTCATGGGATTGGGCACTACGTGCCCGGGTTTTGGGGTTTTTGTTAATTTTTTGGTGGCTTTCGCAGGTTTTTGTTAGTATTTTGTATTTTTTTGGTGGGCGAAACAGTTTTTTTGTGTTTTTTGTTGATTTTTTTTGTAGGTGGCCCTGTGATCAAAAATCAGAATTAGTATAAAATCTATATTATAATACAGATTTTACAAAAATATATAAAATGTAAAACAATACCACAATACAGAGTTTATCCTCGTTTAGGCCCACTTTGTGTTTGGCGATATCCTGGGTGTTTTTGAGCTACGAACTGTCTCCATTGTGCTTTGTTTTTTAATTTTTTTGGAATTTCTTCTCTCTCTGGGGTTTTTTGGGGTTACGTTTCCATCAGGGGTGTTTTTAATTCTCTCTCTGGGATCTTGTTTTAGTCTACTATTTTTTGTTTAGCTCTTTTGTGCTTCCATCTATGGAAAGCGTCATACCTCATTATCTTTCATAGTATGTGACTGGAGTGCTCCTCTAACTCTGTGAACTTTATCCTGGCTTTTTCTTTCATTGTGTCAGTCACTCTGATTTGCTGTAGTTTTCTGAAGGGGAATCTTTACGATACGTATCTTGGTAGGTTGACTGCTTCTCTTAGGCTTTTGTTGTGTGTCGCTTGTATTTTCTCTTTTGTGGTGTTGCATGTGTATCCCCATGCAAGTGACGCGTATGTTAGTATAGGAAGGACTATACTGTTTATTAGCCTTATTTTTGTTTTGATTCGAAGTTTAGTTTTCCTTCCTGCTAGGCCTGTTATTGCTGCTCTCGCCATGTTGGCTTTTTGTATGGTGGCTTCTACGTGTTTGCCAAAAGTTAGACCTTTATCCAAGATTACTCCGAGGTATTTTGCTTCGCTTTTCCACTCGATGGGATTATCTTGCACAGTTACCTGTTCTTCTGGTTGTTGATGCCTCTTTTTAAAAAGTACAGCTTGCTTATTATTGAAGTCTGTCAGAGAGCAGCCGAGGCGGTTATAATATATGGGAACAATAATTATTAGTAGTATTGTCGTAGTAGTGATGATGTTGCCATATAAAATGATTCTAGCGAACTTAAATATATTATTTGGGAAAGTAAACACCTTTAACTTCATATAAATGAGGTGGTATTTCGAGGCGAAAAGAAGTTTCCAGAAAAAATTAAGAAATTAGCCACTCTATACGAATGTTTACGTTATTTTCTTGACTACACAATGGTTGATCATCTACTGGAGCAAACAAACTTGTACGCTCGGTAAAATGATTTACAAACTAAATGCAGCATCCAGTCCGAGGATATTTGTTGGATCGTTGGAATTTTTTCGCGTTCTTCTATATATGTCTGTTTATCTGTTTATTGCTATCTGAATGTCCGTTCATATGGGAAAAAACACTCTTTTGAGCGAATTCGCCAGACTATGCCTTTGCTTCGATTTGAATCCATACGCCGGTACCTACACTATAATGACAACTCAGTAGCTGTGAAAAGAGGTAACCTTGCATAAAGTTCGTCCGCTAGTGAAAGATTTCAATGACAGGTTTCTATTAGTTCCTATGCCTTCTAAGTTATGCGTAGATGAACAAATTTGCGCTAAAAAGATCACTGGAAGTTACGTCCGACAATATATGCCCAAGAAGCCACATAAGTGGGGCTTCAAATTTTTTTTGCCTTTGTGACACTTCTGAATTTTCGTATTCATTCGCAATTTACACTGGTGCAGGAGACAACACAATCTTGGACGACACTCCAGATCTTGGGGCTGCCCCGAATGTTGTGGTTGGCTTATCAAAGCACATTCCAAATTTCGTAAATCACATTTTATACTTTGACAATTTCTATACATCTTTGGTCGTACTTATCTATCTCCGAAGTAGAGGAATATACAGCTTGGGAACAGTGAGAAGAAACAGAGTACCCAACTGCAAATTATCGACCGACGCAACAGAAGAAAGTTGTCCGTGGCTATTCAGAAGAATTTGTTGGTAACGCACATGGTATAGATATTACCTCTGTATTGTGGAATGATACAAAATATGTGCAACTTGTATCAACTTATGTTGACGTGAAACCATTTGCATCCAAAAATGATAGCGTACAGTTTCAAAAAACAGAAAGAAAAGAGTTCACGATGCAATCGATTGTCCACAGATCATCAAAGAATATAATCGGCATGTGGGAGGTGTTGATTTGATGGATGGACTATTAGGTCGGTATCGCATTCATATGAATATCAGAAAATAGAATAATCGTATTTTCTACCACCTCATAGATGTAGTGGTGATCAACGCTTACCTATTGTATCACAGGATTCATCCCCAAAAATAAAAAAATTGAGTTACCAGTGTTCAGTACACAAGTACATAGCTGAATCGCTCTGCTTGTGTGACATCATCAATCAGCCAATCGCGTCCACTGCTGGACATAGGCCTCCCTCAGTTCTTTCCAGTGTTCTCTACACTGGGCCACTTGTAGCCAGTTTCCGCTACACGTTTAATGTCATCGGTCCATCTAGTCGGTGGTCGTCCTCGGCTTCTTTTATAATTTCTGGGCCTCCATTCCATAATAGGTACGTCTTGTCCACCGTCCATCTTGTGTTCTGGCTAAGTGCCCTGCCCAGTTCCACTTAAGCGTCGTGGCTCTTTCGATGACGTCTTGAGCTCCTGATCTTCGCCTGATTTGTTGGTTTGTTATGTGGTCTCGAAGGGACATGGCTCCAGTCAAACGACCTGTTGGCCGACCTTCAAGTTGTTCACCTAAAACCACTGCAAGAGCACCAAAGAGAGCGTATCTTCCGACGGAGGACATTCGTTTAGATTAAATAGGACACGTGTGTGTAAATGCAATTTATCTTTATGTAATTTAACCAAAAAAACATGTTTTTACGATTTTCACAATAAACAATTATTTCAATATGTTTTTATTTACTTAGATTGATATTTAAAAAAAATTAAATGCTGTTACCTTAATGCCTTGGTTACTTCACAAGTCCGCCTCAAGGCAGATGTCTTGAGTACACCTGGCAGTAATATCAAGTTGTGTTTCTAGGTGCAAAATCAAACTTTCCTGAATTTTTCAGCTTAAACAAAAATTGATGCATTAGAGGGTTAATTTTTCAAATACATTGAAAGAAATATTTATATTTAGAATTCGTTTCCCCTAATATGCTTGTTATTTTCTCATTGATATTAGTTCTGAGAACAATATATACCTGGAAACTGTTTATCTTATCAGCAATATATAATGGGTGTCTTAGATTGTTGGTCCTACTATATATAGTATAGTTTATTTTTATGAACGAGAGAGTAATTAGCATAATTTTAACTGGTACCTTCGACCACACGATTAATTGAAAAATTACTTTGAATAATTGTAAAAAATAAATGAATTATTTCAGTGTTATAAAGTGTTATGTGTATGTAAACAAAAGTGACCTCTTTTATCACACACTATATTAGAACTGACTGGCCTACATTAAAAAGGGTTTTAAAAAATTCACATTTTTTTTAATTTTTAAAAATTACAAAAGAGAAAAAGAGTTTTTAAAACCGTCTAAGGTATGTTAAATAGATGAATAAAAATATTAATATAAAACTTACAGCTACTTGTTACAAATCCAAATCAGATTCAGAAGATGAACTTTCAGAACCAAGATTTATAATAACTGGCTCGATCATTTTATCAGTAATATTGTCCAGCTTCCACATTTTTTCCTCTTCTTTAATAGTGTGATTTACTGCCTTTTCCCAGTTTTCAGGTTTTACATTATTTACGGCCTCCAAAAACAATTGTTTAACATCATGAATTTTAAAAGTGGTATTTTTTCTTGAAACTTCACTCTTTATCTGTGCCCATACCAGTTCAATCGGGTTTAATTCACAATGATATGGTGGAGATCTAAGTACTGTCATTCCACGATTTTTGGCAATTTTATCAATTTCGTATTTTATTTTTTAAATTTTTCTTTATGAAGGGCACACAACGAATAAAGTTCCTTTCTTATAGATCCGGGATGGTACGTAATATTTTTTGAACTCAGCCAATTCTGCAAGTCTTTTTTTAACCACTTGGTTGTGGGCAGTCCTTCTATAAGTCTGGAGTGATAACTTGCATTATCCATTACTATTACACAGTTCTTAGGAAGAAGATCTATAATTTGTTCGAACCATTCTTGAAAGACATCAGCGTTCATGTCTTCATGGTAGTCACCGGTACGAGTTGATTCAAAAGTTAATAAACCATCCTGCCAAAATTTATTTGGTGTATGACCCTCGTTGATCCATGTTTCATCAAGATAAAATATTTTTCTTTTTTGGTTTATGACAATATCGCTTCTTTCTAATAAAATAGACTTTCTGGGATTCTTTTTCCAGCGGAAGCCTATTTCTGTTAAAAGTTTCCATAACGTACTTCGACTCATTTCTGGGTAATCCTTATCATCTCGAACTGAGACAAGAACTTTATCCAATGTTGGAAATTCTTGTCTAAAGAAGAATTCATGCACTTTCCGTCGAAGTCCTTCTTTAAAATGATATTCTATTTGAAATTTTGGTTTCCCTGGAGCATTACGTGGCATTTGAAAACTACCACATTTCTCTTCTTTAATAACTCTGTAAATCGTAGATTTCCCAACACCAAGTGTACTGCTAACTAACTCAACGGTCTCATCAACACTTTCACATAAACGTTTGTCTGTAAATGATTTAAAACAATTAAATATTAATGTTTTTTTATTAACTGTTAAAGGACCAATTTTTCGGCGTTTACACGGCACTTCCAAATTTTCCATAGCACTAGTATACACAATAAACTGCACCTTGCAACTGAAGTACCTACTTTTAGTGAACTGTTAAGAATTTTGAATACGCCACTTGGACCTTCCTACAAAATGGAAAAACCCACTATCACATTTTCTGTGGAATAAGTTTAGAAGGTAATTATCTAGTCAATTACTGTCGTAGATTCCTGGAATTAAAGAATTAAATGTTTGATTGTTGAAACCCTTACTTCGTGGAATGCACTCATTTCAGATAAAATAAAACGTTTTATTTTATCTAAAGAATTAAACTTTATTTTGCAAATAGGTAGGTACTTATTAAACTTTTATTGGTTATATATAACCAATAAAATAAACATCTTACATTTCTTGCAAATTCATTAGTACCTGTTAACCTCCATCACTCCGACACTGGCAACCTTATTTAGGGATTAGTAACCCTCACAACTATTGTATTCTATTCTGCTCCAACCTTTATACCTAGTGGTCATACTCAATTTCAAATTGTTTTCCTATATACTTCTGTAAACTTGTTGACAAATCCCTAAACAACAGTTTAGGGATTTGCATACATAATTTATTGTTTTATTACTCTCTCATACATAAAAATACACTATAATAAAAAGAAAATGAAAATTAACAATTATTAATGCGGAAAAGAACATGAACATTAAGTTTTTATTATCTTATTATATAGTTTTTAAGCAGTTAAAATCCAACACTGTTAATATGTCAACTGGATGTCATCTTCATAATAGCCTCGTTCCTATTAAAACTTAGTATGAAATACCTAGCATTTAACGACATATCAAAAAATTCATACATTCGTAGACGTCGTGCGTATATACGTGTGTATTATTGTGTATGGATGGTTGTTGGGGGACCATAGTCATATATAGGGGAGTATCGATTGCCACGCCCCCTGCTGGGAAGTGTCGTCATGGAGACCACGACACTGTTGTGGGGGACCACAGTGTACACGAACACGACGACGGAGGAGACATCGACGACATAGACGGACGCCAACGACGTTGCGATGCGGCCGACGCTAGCGACGCCGCCGCTTTGCTAGCGCCGTCAACAGATGAGATAGGATCGTGTCGACGTCGAAACTGCCAGCTTGAAATTCGGCTATGTCACCAGTTGTTTTTTTTTTGTTTGGTTGACGTTACGGGGGTTTGTGATAAGTAGACTTCGGCAAATATGCAAATAAAAATGTAGAAAATATGCGCATAAATATGCAGGTGTTTACCCGAAAATATGCAAATATTTTACAAAATATGCATACAAATAAATAAAAAAATCGTAAAATAGTAACAATTTTATTTAAAAAAAAAGTGTACATAACTAAATATTTCCTACTATTCATTAAGATTTACATTTATTTTAAGTAACTACATCATTTTTAAGTATGAATAAACTTATTTAGAATTATGGTAACAATAAATGACCAAGTGGTGTTCAAAATTTTCTAACAAAAACTTGTGGCTTCTGTCTGAGTACATATATTTATATATGGAAAAACTTCGTTCAACATCAACTGATGTAACTGGAGCATTTATCAAACTAACCAAAACATTTGGTTCTAAATTAATTGTTTCCGAAATATTTCCAGCTATTCAGAAAGAATATGGTAACCTTTATTTTTTTTCCATAGTAGCTTCAATTTTTTTAAAATATCTTTTCCAATATTACCTCTAACGTTCCGACAACATGACGCAAATTCTTTTATTAATGCTGTACTTTCGAACAATGACAGTTTTGGTGATTCTAACTGAGTAATTGTTTTTTGAACAAAACTAAAATTTGATTTTATAAATGAAAGTTCTTGTTGAAGCAAGTTACTCTGAAAAGTTTGTTTAGAATCCAAAAGAGATTGGGAACTTTCATCTGTTAACGTATCAATTATGTTCTTTATTTTAACAAAATGATCTGCATAAAAATTAGCTGCTTCTAACCATGTTCCCCATCGCGTTAAAATAGATTGTGGTGGAAGAGGAATGTTAGGTAGCATTTCTTTATAAAGTTGAATTCTTATAGGAGATTTAAGAAATACTTTTCTGACACTGGATATCATGGTATTTACAAGAGGAAACTTTTTTCGTATTTCCTCTGCAACTCTGTTTAATCCATGCGCTACACAAGTAACATGTATTAAATCTGGGAAAAATATTTTTAAACTTTGTCCTGCTTTCACCATATAAGGAGTAGCATCCAATAAAATAAGCAGTAATTTATTAGAAGGAATAGTTGTCGGAAGAAAAAAAGTTGCTTATGTTTCTTGTATAAAACGCGAAATTGTTAAAGCATTTGTTTTCTCAATTTGCTGGCATGAAATAAGATGAGATTTTGGTAAGGTATCTTCTTTACGAACACCAATCAATAAATGAGCAATATACTTTCCTGAGGAATCAGTGGTTTCGTCTACAGATATGTAAAAATAATTATCTGCAATTTTTTCCTTAATATTAATTAACACCGACGAGTATAGCCGTTCACATTATTTCTTCTTAGAGACCGATCACTTGGAACATTAAGTTTGCAATATTTTTTTAGAAACGAACTAAAATTTACATTTGCTAATTTTGAAAGCGGTATGTTTGCAGACACTAATGCGCGACACAAGTCTTCATTAAAAGTTTCTTGCTCATCTAATTTTTTTGAAGTAGATTGGAAACATTTAGCCATTGAAGTTTGATGTTTTCCTCCTATTTTTCCTTTTTTTGCAATGTGTGAAGCAGTTCTCACATGTTGGTCTATCTGAAATTTCTTCTCACATGCTATCTATAAATAAAAATAAAAAGCTTTATTTTAACCCAACCTTTAAAATATAAAAATATATAAGGTGTTTTTGATTAATCAAATAACTGGTTTGGAAAAAAAAACACTCGCGTGTTTTAAATGCAGTATTAATCCACAAATTAGTTTTTGTTACTAACCATTAGTACATCATATAACTTATTTTAAAATTCAACAAAAGTTTTTTTTTTGTTAATTCAATTACAATAAAAAATAATTGTGTTTTAGAATAGCTGACTTCATAAAAAAAAGTAAAGGTGAAAAATTTTTTTAGATACACACCATTGTATTGTACCATGGACAATTTTTTCTCACTAAAGGAAGCTATTTTTCATTTAAAAACAACCTACGAGTACTAAATTTCAAGTAAATACGTTTATTGCTTTTAAAGTTATTGTTGTTATTAACTAAAAGAATTTAATTTTTTTTTTAATTTTAACACCCTGTATCTAGAAAAGTAAATAAGTTTGACCCCTCATTAACTATATCGTTTTGTTCAATTTTTCGAGAAGTATCTACAGTCAAACGTTGTAAGTGTCATTTGGAAACACCCTGTATGTATGAAATATTAGATATTTAATAGAAAATGTTAGATACTTACAATTTTGCCACGGACTGAACAGTAGATTTTTCCAATATCCATAGACAGCTCTTTATAAGGTTTAATCCAAGTTGAAGCACTGGTTGTTTTAGTCATTATAAAATCACAATCTTCCTTTTTGTTACGCACAACGAGTGTTTACGCTTTGAATATCAAAACAAAAATGATTTACAAATCTGAGCATCAAATTAGAAATGTTTAGGTACCTAATTCAATAAACTGGGAGATTTTGGAAAATCCCTAAATTAGGAACAAAACTATTAGCCGTTTACCTGCTGTTAAGATACAATAAATTGTAGATAGATTTGGGGATTAGATCATAAAATGCAAATGAGCGAACCCTTAGCGATTATCCAATAACTGAATGCCTCAGTGACCGAGACTTTCTAAGAATGTTGAGGGCTACTTAAATTGATCTTCTTTGAAATTGTAAATGTTTTGTACCTGTAGAGATTACGTACTTAGATCATTTCTTGATTAAAATGACTACAAAATTTTATACAAGAATTGAAATAAATTGGTATGTTTAAAAATTTTCAAATACAGTATAAAAATCTGAACTTTTATGCACTTTATGCAAACTTTTATACAAATATGCCAAAATATGAAATATTTGCATAAAATATGCACAATATGCAAAATATGCAATATGCATATTTGCCGAAGTCTAGTGATAAGCAACGATTTTGGTTCACAAATAATACAAAAAAATGCTGTTCTTAAAATTTTTTTTGTATTTGGACACATATAGTAACGTTATAAACATCGTTATTTTTCTTTAAATAATTGACGAGTCAGTGGGAACAATTTGAGTCCACAAAAACAGTTTTCATGGAAATCGAAATAATGTTTTAAATTAAAACAAATTGTTTTAACTCAACCGTATAAATCGGTAAATTTTTTCAGTGGTACATTGACATATTTACAGAAGAAACATTAAGAGAAGACAAAAAATACTTTATTTACCAAACATCATACAAAAAATTGAGTGTGGCGGCATGGACCATGAACATTCTTCTCCCGTACTTTCAAGCTTCTTCGTCACAAAATGTTTCTTCAGTTCCCTGTAAATCAGTGTAGAACTTTTTAGAGTTTAAGTTTTCCAAATATTTGATCAAGTCGAGTAGATCTTATAACTAAACGTCTCACCAGGCGAAGTTTCATTTCAAGGCTCAAATCTGTTCCGCAGAACACTCTCTTTATTTTAGTGAATATGGATCTGGCTTTTTCTATTCTTATTTTGATTTCTGCTGAGCTATCGTTGTGTTCATTTATAAAAGTGCCTAAATATTTGTATTTGCTAACTCGATCGATAATTTCAATGTGTAAATATAAATTTTGCACATTTTGTGTTGATTTCAATATTACCATACATTTAGTTTTCTTTATGTTCAAAGACAGTTCATATTCTTCGCTGCAGTCTCCTATCTTATTCACCAATGTCTGTAGCTCTTGAAGTGTTTCTGCGATCAGAACAGTGTAGTCGACAAATCTCAGATTGTTTAATCCAACACCATTTATTTTAATACCTACGGATTGCTCAGAGAGTGTTCTATTCACTACGTCTTCGGAATAGAGATTAAACAGGGTTGGTGACAGTATACACCCTTGTCTCACACCTCGCTTTATTACAATTTCTTTGGTGGTATTATTCTCTACTCTCACTACTGCTTTCTGATTGTAGTACATGTTTGCTATTAGTCGGATGTCTCGTTTATCTATATTCTTTTTTGTCAGGAGTCTGATTAGGTGATCATGCCGCACTTATCAAAGGCCTTGTTGTAATCTATGAAACACATGAATACATCTTAATTTATGTCAAGACATCTTTGAGACATAACGTTCAGTGCAAACAACGCCTCTCTTGTTCCGAGTCCATTTCGGAATCCAAACTGGGTATTATTGATGTCTATTTCCAGTTTTCCGTGTACTCTAGAGTGTATAATTTTTAGGAATATTTTCAGTACATGGCTCATCAGACTGATTGTACGGTAATCACTACATTGTTTGGCATTTATCTTTTTTGATATAATAACGAAGGTGGATAAAAACCATTCTTGTGGTATTTTTCCTGATGTATAAATGCTATTGAAAAGTTCAACTAAAATGTGAATCGAGTCTTTTTCTATTAGTTTAAGGATTTCCGTTGGTATTTTATCTGGACCTGGGGCTTTACCAATTTTCATTCTTTTTAGTGCGTAAATTACTTCCTCTTCTGTTATTTCTGTACCTTCGGCTCCTTTTTCGGAGGAAAACCGAATGCGAAACTTTTCATACAATAATTTATTATCTGGATTTTTTCTAAGTACATAGTATGTAACTTAGTTATGTTGAGGTCTTCAGGTAACGATAGTATCTTCAGAAATTTTGTGGGGCCTATTTCCATATTTTTTCCTAGCGTTCGAATGATACAGTGTCAGTTAAGGCCAGTGATTCTTAAATTCTTTACACTCGGAAAGCAGAAATTCCATGAATTGATAAGAATACTTTGAAACATACTTGCACATCACGAAAGTCTTCATCAGGGCCACTCCTGCCGGGTCCAGACCAAGCAGACAAAACAAAAACATTCATGTTTCGCGACAAAGTGGCGACAAATCGAAAACATTTGATGAGACATTTCTGAAACAATTTTGTTTTGTTTGCAGATTTGAAAACTTTTTCAGGTCCCGTCTCAGGTCGGTAAAGATCAAAAGGTCTGTGTTTTGTCTGTGTTTTTGACGACAAGTTGTCGACGCAGTGTGGACGCGTGTGCGTGCCAAAACGAGTTAAGCAGTAGGAGAAATAGAATGTACAATTTTTATCAAAATCAAGTGTATTTTTCTGTTGTGTAGTGAATAAATAAATACTAGTGTATTTTTCTAAACATGTCGGGGGACAAAAAGTGGAATACACAAAATACATGCAAGTTAATAGAAATTTACAGGGAGCATCCGATATTATGGGACCCTAAAAATAAAGATTATAAAAATCGCTACAAGAAAGCCGATGCATTAAAGGAAATTTCTTTATCGCTAAATGTGCCACTAAATGATGTTGAAAAGAAAATAAAGAATGTTAACAACCAGTATGCTAGAGAAAGACGAAACTACAAGAAACTTAAAAAATCTGGGACTGGGAAACTTTTCAGTTCAAAATGGTTTGGTTATGGTAGGAATCACCTGTTGCTAAAAATCTTAAAGTGATTGCTAAACGTTCTGTTACACTTATAGCATTTCTAAAGTTAGTATGTCTTTTTGCAACTGCAGGACCAACAAGGCATATTAGATTCTCAAAATCTTCGGTGGACATTCTTAAAAAAATTTTGAAGCTTGATCGAATTTCACCACTTAGTCCAATATCATCTGCGCGCAGCTGAACTAACAATTTGTCTATCGAACAACTTTCTCGCATTTTTAGGCTTGGTCTAATCCAAAAACGTTTGGGTTTTCGTTTAGCAACCTGGGATGATGATGAGAGCAAAAAAAAACCAACTTGCGGCTAGCAATAAATCTTCAGTTTCATTTTTTTCTTCATTAAAACGCCACATGGTTAACCAACACTAATCACAACAACAACGTCACCAACTGAATTTTGTTTTTATATTTTGTTGTTCTGGTGTGGACAGTTTGTCTCAATTTTGTTTTGTCTTTTGACGACAAATTTTGTCGCCGATTTATCGTGTTTTTGTTTCAGAATTGTGTTTTCGTTTTGTCTGCTTGGTCTGGACCCGATATAACAAGATAGGAATAAGAAACAAGATTAGGTGCCCCTGTACCCAATCGAATTCGTCACGACATAACTGGAAGAACAGTTATCAGACCACCTAAATACCGATTCTGATTATTGTAGTTAGCAAGTTCGTTGAATTGAATCAAAATGCGTCGCCTTTCGGCTTCATTGATGTTTCCAAAACAACGAAAACGGTGGCACTTGGAATCTGGCCCTACCTCATGAGTAGTGGCTCTCGGAAGTTTCATAACGTCACGAACACGGCCTGTTTTTCTTCTTTTTTTAGCAGCAGTCCCCACAGCAACAAAGCTGCTGTTAATAAAGTCACGATAGCGAATATGGTAGCCAACATGATATCCAACGATCGATAACGGTCATGGAACTAGAAGAAGAAGTCCCCACTTCTACATCACTGCAATCGCTACCACTACTCTCCATTTTAATCAGTATTTACTTAATACTTTAGTATTGTTCAAATAAAATTAACTGGCAAACTAGACACCAACGAAGTCGCTAAACTAAGAAAGAGAATCACAGAAACGCTCCAGCCGACCCGACGTGTTGAGACAGAAATAAGGCGCCTTCGGACCCTGATGGTTATTCCCTCGCACCGCTCGGACTATGGATGGTTCTTCTTTAGTACACCGTTTCATTTAACATTTGTAATAAATGGGCTGTAAATGTTTTCCCTTTTACTTAGTACGAGAGTAATATGTATCACTAGAAAACTTCGTCATCTTAATTTCGACCAAAAGTGGACATGATTGATTTTCCCCCTCACTCCTTAATTATTTTATTCTAATTTTTGTTGATTTTATTCATCTGTTACCTTTCTCTTCTGCTTTACTGTTTTTTTTTTCTAAAAATAGTTGGCGCTCAACTCTGTATATTTTCCATACTCTATCACAGTCTATTCTGCGTCGTAGACATATAAAAATGTCTATGATGTCTGCAATCTACTACAAGCGACAAAATATATTTGTCAGTTGGCAACTCCCTTCTGTCATGTCAGTCTTCACTTCTTAATAGTGGAGGTGGCAATGTTTTTTTCTGCATCTTCTATCTACGTAAGGAAAATTTCTGCTAATAAATTCATTTATATTATTTAAATCTCTATTGGGTTTTTAGACTTTTAATAAATTCTTGTTCACCTTTTTGAGTGATGTTTCCTGAAGCACATGGTCGACCAGAGAATGAAAGGCTCCAGTAGGATGGCATCTACTGTAAAGAGCTCAATAGCTGCCTGAAATTACATACATGCACGCATTTAGCCATATTTCAACCAGTATCTGAAGCCAATTATGTTTAACAAGTGACCCAACTGCACCAAGCCAACAGTACATTCAACTTCTTCTTCTTTGGGTGCCGTGTTCGTATTCAGACATTGGCCGTCATCATGTTTACAATTTCCTGAAACCCTTCTCTGTCGGCTGCTGCGCGAAATAATTCTTCTACTGTGAAACCACACCATTGTCTAATATTACGCAGCCATGAAAGTTTCTTTCGACCAATCCATCTCTTTCCTTCCACTTTTCCTTGTATTATAAGGCGAAGTAAATGGTATTTAGGTCCTCTAATTATATGGCCGAAGTATTCTGTTTTTCTCCTCTTTATGGTGTTTGGAAGTGTGCGAAACCCACGATATCTTTAGGATTCGTCTATAGCACCACATTTCGAATGCTTCTAACTTGTTTAGCATTGTGGTTTTTAACGACCATGTCTCACAACCATACAATAGGATTGACCACACATAACATTTCAGGACCTTCTTACGAATATTCATTGATAGGTTTCTGTTGCATAAAACTGGTTTCCAGGTCATAAAAGCCTTACGCGATATTTCGATCCTGGATATTATCTCTTCATCAGAGTCACAATTTACATTTAACCAGCTGCCAAGGTATTTGAAATGATTTACCCTTTCTATCTCTTCTCCATTAAGAGAAAGCAGACCTTGATCTATATGGATCTTTCCAACTGCCATCCACTTTGTCTTTAAAATGTTGATTTTTAGGCCACTCCGATAACTTGCTTCATTGGCTAGATTTAGTAATGTTTGGAGTTCTTGTAAACTTTCTGCAAGAATGGCTGTATCGTCAGCGTATCTAATATTGTTGATTACTTCTCCACCTAGTCTTACTCCCTCTTGTCTGTCATCCAAAGCCTCCCTAAAGATTTCTTTAGAGTACAGATTAAAAAGAGTGGGTGACAAAACACAACCCTGCCGTACTCCACGTTTGATGGGTATTTTTTCAGTGGGACTGTCTCCAATTTGGATAGAGGCTACTTGATTGTAATATAAGTATTTCAGCAGTCTTATATCATAGTGGTCAAGTCCTGCTGCCCGTAGGCAGTCGAAAAGTGTATTGTGTTGGACTCTTTTGAACGCCTTCTCGAAGTCGATGAAACAAACATAAACATTCTTTCGGAATTCACAACTTTTTTGTAATAGAACGGGCATACAGAATAGTGCCCCTCCAGTTCCTAGACCGTTTCTAAATCCAAATTGCTTATCACCCATCTTACTTTCGCATAGAAGGAATACTCGGTTTTGTATAATTCGTAAGAGTATCTTCAGTGTGTAACTCATCAAACTGATTTGTCCAAAATGGCTGCATTTGGTGGGCCTGCTTTTCTTTGGTAATGTTATAAACAGTGACTCTAACCAATCATCTGGTATTTTTCCTTCGTTGTAAATTTTGTTGAAGAAAGTGGTTAAGCAGGCAATGCTTTCCTTATCCAAAAGTTTAAGTAGTTCGGCAGGGATTTGATCTGGTCCAGGTGCTTTATTGTTTTTGGCTTGCTGTATTGCCTTTTCGACTTCCGAATTCAGTATATTGGGACCTCTGTCCAACTGGTTGTCACAGGCAGTATTTGGAGCATTTTCTCTAGAAGCATCGTCAAAAAGATCAGTGATGTATCTCTCCCATTCTTTGCACTGTTGTTCGTGATCACAAATTTTTCCGTCCGCGCTTTTAAGTATGTGAGCATTTTTGTGTTTTCTAATTCCGGCAGTATATTTAAGTTTCTTCTTCTGTCATGCTTTTTTTTGGAGGTCTTCTATTTCTTTACATAAATTCTCAAGCCAGGATTCTTTGGCTTGCTTAATTTTTCTTTTTATGCGTTTATTAATTTCACGATATTCGATAATATTTCTATTTTTGTGTTGCCGTCGAACTTCCATCAGATCTAGAATTTATTGTGTCATCCACTCAACAACATTCAACAGTACATTCAACAACAATGTCATAAGTATCATTAGCGAGCCAATAAATAAAAAAAATGTCCTCTGAAGAAAAGCATCTAAAAAAAAGAATATTGACTGAAAATTAACCACAATTGTGGGAATTGAACTATTATTGACTTTTTAATTTCTTTCGAAATTGTATTTTGAAAACGATTTATTTTCAAAAAGGAAAATGCTAGAACAAAATAACTTCTAAGATATTATTTGTCAACACACATCACATCCTTTTAACACAATATTTTTTTATTTCACTTAAATACGGACGAAAGAAGTGAAGTAATCTGCAACGCTTGCAGAATATTTATCAGTAGAAAAAGCATATCGCGATTAAGGAAAAACAATCAGATCCTTTCCGACAGTTTTGCTGATTAATACAAAAAGTGGAACAGGAAAAAGAGGAGCGTTTAGGATATAATTTATCACTATTTTGGAATTAAATTAAATGTTTTTGGTCAACTTCGATGCGAAAGAGTTCGTACGTCTGTTAGAAAAAGTAAATACAATATAACGTCGGTGCCTGTTAAAGTTTTAAGAGACGCTTTTTATCAATTATTGATTACAATTTCGAGATCGCGTGTCTTTGCGAATTTAATCATGATATTAGTTCATACTAGGACAAATTTCGTTGTTGTGATCCCTCAAAATCGGTTGTTGTGTATGGAAAAATCGAGAGCGTGCATAAATATTAATATTTCAAGATATCGCTACTCCAGTTCAAAACAGAAACAACTAAAAATTTTATTGAAATGAGTGATTTCCGTAAAATTTATGTGAGGATGATAATCTAGATAATCTACCTATTTCAAAAGAGAAATAAATCATACATTCATATCCATTCCTTAAAAGTGTCTATTTCCTTTTTGATTTGGCCTTTGTCACTTTTCTTTTAGGTTATGTCAGTTTGAAAGAAATTGTTAAAACTTTATGTTTTTAATTATTTAGATAACCCCCTCTGTGGCTCAGTGGTAAGAGCGCCTACCTTTGAACCTAAAGGTGGTGAATTCGAATCTCACCTGGGTGGAGAAATTTTCGTTTATTAAAAATTAATGAATGAAAATAATTTCTATCCTTGTGCGATCGGTACTCACCGGAGGGACGGCAGACGTTCGGATACAATTAGAGTCTCTTAGCAAAGACAATGACGTCGACTTTCCTAGTATCAAGACAATTTCTTTACACACACACTACACTCTACACTAGGTACCTGACTGTAAAAATTCACTGTACCATGCCAATGACCATTAGTTGTCGACGCATTAAACTCAATAAAAAAAATTATTTAGAACAATATTAGTGCCGTCATTTTGTATATTTAAGTAAGTTTTATAAGTATTACAATGTTGCCTATAAGTAAAGGTAAAAGAATGGCATTATTGGCAGTTGGCGAACTAAATAATAGTGATGAAAATGAGCGACTAAACCAATATTATCGATGAAATAACTTTTCAGAAAAAGGTAAGCCGGTTAGCTGTAGGAAACTAGTAGCATTCTGTTTATTGATAATAGGTACATAAAAAAGATTTTCAAATTGTTTTAGGGTACTACGGTGGTACTACTAAAAACCTTAATACGGATAACACTGTAGTAGATTGATGGGAATGTTGGATATAATGACCAAACTAATAACAGCAGTGGCTATTGATCCGTTCTCCTTGCAACACCTGAATTTCCATCAAGAGAAATTTTGATACACGATCAAGTAAGGAATTTTTCCTAAAAAGTAATAAAAATATAGTCATTATTACATTAACCTGAAATATTATTGAAGAGATAAATGGTACTGTTACTGTGGAATTAGAAGGCAATGCGCTTGATTTGTTGATAAACACTCAGAAACCAGCTGCAATTTTGAAAAAAAAAAGTTAATAAAGACTGTGCTGACAAAAGCCAAGAAAAAACCTATTAAAGTTTATCAACCTGCTACTCGGTAAGCAAAAAAATTAAATTATTATTTTAGTATAATTTAACTTTTTTTTATATTATTTAAGAGAAAAAATGGCGATGAGGAAATAAATTCTAGTGATGGTGATGATAGCAAATATAAAGATTATATTGTACACGACACTTATGGAGCAAATACCAGTTCTAGTGACAATGAAGCTGAGAACTATCATAAAAAAGTTGCCGAAACAGAAGAAATGGTTAAGGAAACTGAAGTGAGTGAGAAAATTCTCACAAAAAAAAAAAGATCTAGAAATTCAGACAATTGGGAAAAGAATGTGTTAGAGACTTGTGGGCTCAAATGCAGATTCAAATGCAGTGAAAAAATTAATAACGATATCCTCCAAGAAATACACAACAGTTTTTGAAAAATCGTCAATATTAATGACCAAAAAGAGTTAGTTTATTTTAAGGCACATGTCTGAGTTAAAAACAAAATGCCCAAAAAAAGCAGCCTGAACGAAAAATGTCATAGAATTTCGTTTATATATTTTCTATCAATGGAAATGAAATTGTAGTTTGTAAGACATTTTTTATAGGCACACTAAACGTCAGTTCAAAAATCTCAGGATGGATTTCTGGAAAAGAATAAACATGGCAAGCATGAACACATGGGAAGGGCTATTAATCCACAGATAAAAGCCGACATACGTGAGCACATAAACTCATTTCCCTAGAGAAGAATAGAATAGAATCATATTTCTGTCGTTCAAGAACTGCCAAAAAATATATAGATGGAAGTCTTAACATGTCCACTATGTACAGATTATATAAAGAACAATGTGAAATACTACAAAAGCCTTATGGAAAGTATAACATGTACTCTACAATTTTTTTTACAGAATTCGATATTAGTTTTTTTCATCTAAAAAGGACCAATGTGTCCTATGTCATAGCTTTAATACCGCTACGGGAGAAGAGAAAGAAAATTTAAAAATGAGTTACGAAAATCATCAATTAGAAAACGAGGCAAGTAGAAAAGAAGCAAGTAGAAAAGAAACAAGTAGAAAAGAAAAAGCTGAAGTTGTGTCAAAAGCTTTTTCCTCGACTGATCAAATAGTTGCAGTTTATGAATGACTTACAGTCTGTATTAAGTGTACTTGTGGAGAGGTTTCACATTTTTTTTATAAAAGTCGTTTATCTTGTTACAACCCCACCGTGTATGACGTTAGACAAAAAAGGGTTTCTGCTATTTTTGGAACCAGAGCATTGCTCAGCGATGTGCAAAGGAAATAGAAAGTTTTGTATATTATTTTCTAAAAGAGCAAAATAGAAACCAGGTAAAATATATTACTTTTTACAGTGATAATTGCAGTGAGCAAAATAAACATATATTTATTATTATGTACTATGTGCAGTCTATGAAAAAACAAATCGAATCCATTACACGCAAATTTTTAATAGCTGGGCATACCAAAAACGAAGGAGACAATATGCCTTACTTAAAAAAAAAGGGAGAAAAAAAGAAAGTTTACGGCCAGCCCGATTTATGTATCTGCTCAATAAAGTACTATAAAAGTATTAGCCAAAAAGACCGGCCATCCTTATAAAATAAAAGACATGACGACTGAGGAATTTCTGGAACTAAAAAAACCAACTTCCTCTTTGGGAAATAATTATAAACGAGCAACTGAAAAAAGTTCTGTGGACTGACATTAAAATTGTTATGGTCAAAGAAAAAAATAACCCTTATATTCTTTTTTATAAGACATATTATTCTGATGCTGAATACAAATCAATCAATATAAAATTTAAGTCTCCAAGAAATAAATCAGAGCCTAGTTAATCTCAACTTTATACCGGACCTATTCTTATTCCATCTAACCTTAAGAAAGGATTACTAGAACTTTGTGAGCTCAATTTTTTCCATGTAATATTGCAGTACTTCCTTTAAAATTGGAATTATACAATTGGTTGATTTTAACTGGCCAATGTTTATTTTTATTTTTACTATGTAAATAAATGGTACCAAGTGGTTCCAGTTACTCAGTCCCCTCAGGTTTTTCCACGCTTCTCCAGTTTGGTTTAGCGTAGCTAAACACATTTCAACAAAATTACTGTAGCTTACATTATTTGTATAAAATATAGCTAAATCATATTCTAGTACAATGTCAGTAGCCTATGTATCAGCAAATAGTGGTCTAATTTTATTGTTGCCAATAATACTGAGACGATGAGATATTTGAAGCATTTCTTCCCCATAGAACTTTGTCTCTTGATGCCTAGGAAGAGTAATATCTTCAATATCTCAGTATCTACTGGTTTTGCTAGACGCTATCTAATTTTCTTCCTGCAGTGTTTTTTTGAATGTACACATTATGTTTTTTTTTTAATTTTTCCCACTGTTGCTTGATGTCTGTGGTACTTAATTTTTCCAATTTTTTCATCGTATGCCTATAAGTAATAAAAAAGAATTATAAACATGAAGTTATTGCAAAATGTAATCACTTATCGAAAAATATATAGTAATGTGCCAATTATATGTTTGCATTTGCCTGAGTTTCCAGCCTTATATGTACAATTACAAACGACATTTCTAATATTATCAATTGTTTCACATTTTCACTTGTATTTGGTGGGGTACTCCTCTCAAATTGCTGGTTTGAAGGCACAATGCTTGTATCACTGCTATCCCACTACATAATAATATCTGACAAGTAATAATATGGCTGGAATCTAGAATTGCCTGCCCTTCAACTAGGGGTCTTTTAAAATTCACTATCAAATTTAGAATGTCAACAAACGATATCCAATTTTGTCCGCTATATTTCAAAACAAGTGCTGCCACCTATAGTCATTTGAAAACACGAATTATCCCCATAAAACAATTTGTAAATACCATTTTGTCTTTAGTTTTGCTAAAGAGGAACTTGATGTTTTGCTTGGTTTTGAAAGAGATGTTTAAGTTGTAATGAAGACAGTAATTTAAGGCTTCAACCATGGAAAGGATAATGCGAAGGAGGGGCCACCAATACGGGATTTTCTTCTTTGTCGTTCCAGGATTTTAGTATTTCTTTGTTGGACGGATCTTATATACATTATGAGTTATTTACTTAAGTGTAATTTTGTTAAAGAAGTGAGTTCATCGTTTTAATCTTTTAGAACTTTTAAACGCTTTTCATGTCTGTTTAAATATTGCCTAAATTATAAATTAGTCAAATTTGTGTAAGTTTTTATTATGATTTAGTTTACCATCTGTTTATATTATTGTGATTATTTAAGTTTTATAAAATGGTCCGCGAATTTTAGTAAAGAAGTTTATGTTAAAATAAAACCAACGATAAACAGTTATTTCGACAAAAAGCAATCATTCCTTTCTCCAATTTATAAGCGACAAAAAGTACCCATAATACACTTTCAACACCTTTAAATCGCCATTATTCCACATTTCAAAACTGTTGATTTAAAAGCTAGTTACGATTCCAACAAATATAATCGAACAGCAAGTAAAAACTGCTATAACATTATAACATATGTTCTCCACCGTTCTGAACGAGCCTTTAAACCGATTCACCTCCCTTTTTGGGCAGCTATAACACGAAATGGCAAAAGGCAAAACATGCCCAGTTACCGCTGCTTCCCGACAGCGACAGCGGATAGGGGGTTTTCTCTAAAAGTGAAATGTTCAATCACAATAATTAACAATTGTGATTGAGATCTTGTAGAACTTTCGTATAAATTATGGGATTATAAAAGAGAGAGTGTCTCTGCAATATTATAAGTGAAAATAATCAAAACATTCTGTAACTATTCCTTAGACAATAGTCTTTGGAAAACTGTCTAATTTCTAATTCGATAATCAAAGGACTGTAGTAACTTAAATGTTTAAATATAAGAGGTCTTGATTTATTGAAGAGTAGTTTGAAAGTAGTTTCAAGTCCCAGCTTGAAAGCTATCTTTTGATGAAGGATCTTCCCTACTGAGTCATGCCGTTCCTTATATTCTATTGCAGCAGGTGCCTCGCAGCCCCCGGTAAGATACTTGATGGTGTTGGGCTTGACATCCATATCGGCGTTTTGGATCTGAGGGTCTTTGGCGCTACATTTCAGGTAATTTTTTGTTGGCATAACCTGATCCTTAATGGTCAGTAATGGCCAACCTAATCTAACCTTCTCTTTCAGGGAACATCTTTCCTGATGTCAACCAATAGTTCGATGCTATATTGTCGACATAGTCTTAACTGGTGTGCATTTTTTCGTTCTTCTTTTTCTTCTTCTAGTTCCATGACTGTTATCGATCGTTGGATATCATGTTGGCTACCATATTCGCTATCGTGACTTTATTGACAGCAGCTCTAAATAACGATGTAGTTCATTTTCCATACCATTGCCTTAGATTTTTCAACCATGATGTTCTTCTTCTACCAGGACCACGATTACCTTGGATCTTTCCCTGAATGATCAGATGTAAAAGATCATATTTTTCAGGGTGTCTCATAATATGACCGAAGTATTCCAGCTTGCGTTTCTTTATTATATTGACCAGTTGTGTTGTTTGGTTCAGCCGTCTAAGGACTTCCTCATTTCTAACTCTGTCGACCCAGCATTTTCAGTAGTCGTCTGTATACCCACATCTCAAAGGCTGTCAAGCGTTTAAGCATAGCCTCAGTTAGGGTCCACGCTTCTACTCTATACAGCAGGACAGGAAAGATGTAGCAAGATATCATACGAACTCTAAGGTCAATGCTAAGATCGTGACTGCAAAGTACGTTTCTCATTTTTACAAAGGCAGCTCGGGCTTGTTCTATTCGGCTTTTAATTTCTGCGGTTGGATCCCAGCTCTCATTGATATTACTGCCGAGATACACGAGTTTTTTTACTCTGTCCAGTGTGGCATCTCCGACTTTTATACCGTCATCATGTATATAATTTTGTTTGCTAAATATCATATATTTAGTTTTCTTAACGTTGAGTTTTAATCCATACTGATCACAAGTCTGTTTTATTTTGTTCATTAGATTTTGAAGGTCTTCTCCGCAATTGGCAAGGACTAAGGTATCGTCGGCATATCTAATATTGTTGATGGTTACTCCATTCACAATAATATCTTCGGTTGTCTCCATTAAGGCTTCCTTAAATATTTCCTCCGAATATAAGTTAAAAAGTAAAGGCGACAATATACAGCCTTGTCTCACTCCTCTTTTTATATTTATTTCATCCGACAGTTCTTGTTCAACCTTTATTCTTGCCACTTGATGCCAGTATAGATTTGTAATTATTCGTAGATCTTTATCGTCCAATCCAGCTGTTTCCAATATTTCTAGCATTTTGTTATGTCGGACTTTGTCAAAAGCTTTTTCAAAATCGATTGCACAAATATACACATTTTGATTAATATCTCTGCATCTCTGTACTAGGACCTGTATACTAAACAAGGCTTCTCTTGTACCCAAGCCACTCCTAAACCCAAATTGAGTATTGCTAATTCTGTCCTCTAACAGCGTGTAAATTCTGCTGTGTATTACTCGCAGAAAGATTTTCAAAACGTGACTCATCAGACTTATTGTCCGATAATCACCGCATGTCTTTGGACGATGTTTCTTAGGTATTGTGACAAATGTCGACTTTAACCAATCAGTTGGTAATATCCCAGTGTCATAAACTCTGTTAAAGAGATTACACAGAGCTTTAATTCCATTTTCTCCCAAAAACTTTAGTATTTTGGCACTTACTTCATCGGGGCCAAGTGCTTTTCCATTTTTTGCCGTTTGTATTGAACGTCTTACCTCACTTTCTGTTATAGATGGACCTGATATAGCAATCGGTGTATAGTGTTCTACTCTCTCATCTTCAAATAATTCAGAAATGTAGTTTTCCCATTCTTTTAACTTTTCATTGATGTCTAATATTCTGTGTCCGTTTCTGTCTTCTAAACTTTGGGATACTTGTTTCCATTTGTTTCCAGCGACCTCTTTTCGTTCTCGTTTTCGTTTTCGTTCTTAGTAATATGGTTTATGCGCATTTCTAGTTTCCTCAGTTTGATCGGTGTTGTGTCATCTGCACAAATTGTGCGATGTAGAGTAGATGTCTCTACCTGTACCTGAAAATAAGTTCTTAAATTATTAATATGTTCTTCTAATTGATCCCTTATATCCATAAGTTCTTGTTCTCCTAAATACCATTGTAATTTCGTTCTTTCTGCTGCAATTCGAAGATGGTATTTTTTCTAGATCCATGGTTTCTATATCCATTTTAGTCCACTTAATAATGCTAAATGAGTAGCTAGGTACGGAAAATGCGTAATTGTTTAATGCCTTAAACAAATTTTCACTATTAAGATGTGAACGGAGTAGCTGTTTTACCCTTCGTATGAACTCTGAAGTTAATTCGATTTTCATTTGTATATGGTTAATTTTTGTTCATATCATTTGCACCTCTAGTCTCGATGTTTTATCCATTTTGTATATCGAATCCTCTGAGCTGAACCTTTTCCTTGACTATATATAGTACACGGCACTTATCTAGTTCAAAGTGATACTGATATCATTTGAGAAATCTCTGCAGTTTTTACCATTTGATCTAAGTGGTTTCGTGTGAAAGCCAGTACTGTTGTTTTTAATGCTAAAATCTGATTCAGTAAAGTTCAATAGCTGGAATAGTGGATTCATCGCTAGACAGAATAACAATATATTCAGCGAGTCTCTTTGGAATAGGCCGCGGTTAATTGCAATATTTTCCGTTTCGATATTGTTTTCACCAGGTATTTAAAGTTGAATTTTAGTCTTTAAATCTGTCATTATATCGCTAAATAAGGTCACTATATTATCATCAACTTTATATATTTTTAATATTTATGAGTCATTCATTCGGCTCTGAGTCAAAGGCTTTCTTATAGTCAATAAAGCAGTGAAGAGGTTTATTTTTTTGTTATATGCCTGGGTAAAAATGACTGAGTCAATAATAAGTTGTTTGTTGCAACTCATGGAACCCTTAACGCATCCTTTCTGTTGAGGTTCTATGACATTGTTTAGAGCGCAGTGTTGATATATACTTATAGTGTTGATAATTTGTACAGAGTTGGAAGACAAGTAATTGGGCAGTACTTGGCTGGATCTTGGGTATTATTTTGACTCTTTAATATTAAATAAATTGTTCCCTGAAATAGTAATCATGGTATTTGCTGCGTATTAGAAATAACATGATTAAATAATGATGATAATCACTCATAAATATTACAAAACTTCTTAAGCCAGAAGTTTTAAATTCCGTCTGGTCCAGGAGATTTCCAGGAATGAAGCTCTTTGATGATATTAGAGACTTTTTCTGTGGTGAAGAGTTTATAGACAGTTGTGCGTCGTATCTTCTATCCATCCAGCATTGGTGTTAAGAGCAGCTGGTGTGGAGTTGATTTCCCCAAAAACTCCTAAAATTTCTTCTTGTCTTGGATATGATTTATTGGCACTTTCTACAGTGGAATTAAGTTTCCGATAGAACGCTTTCCCGCCATGTCAAAAAGCGCATTGTCGCATTTCCAGCTGTTACTAACTTTGTACTTCCTTAATCATTCGGAATAAATGGAGAGTTTTTGTTTTAGTGTATCCAAGCACTGTTAGACTGTGTTGTTTCCTGGATAAAATTGCGAGTGTCTGGCAGGACTCTTCTATACATACTTTATACATTCTGCCATTTGACCAATATACCTACGCAATAATTTAATCTTGTTTAGAAGCCGTTTTTCCAAGCTCTGTCATTTGTCCTTCCGACATTGGTACCCCGTCGTGTTTTGATCTTAATTCCCATTACATTAGCGGTTGCTGTTGCTGCACTGTAAATAAGCATGTACAAATATTCCATTATATGGGCCTCTACGAAGTAATTGGGTAGGACTTCAGAATTTATAATTTGTAACGGACCAACTAGTTTTTTAGAAGAGTTTATTTTTGGTAGCGGTGGTCTGCTAAGTGGGTTTGCTTCATTAAACTCCTGCACAGTACGTGCCACTTCGCATACCAGGATACTCCATAACTCGTTGTTGTCCTGTTCAGGTTGAGTTTCTTGTATAGCAAGCTCCTCTATTAGGAACTTGATCTACATTTATCCTTGGTTATTAATCTCCAGTTTGACTTCGCTTCTGATGGTATTTCGTCTAGTCTCTGGGATAAAATTGTTTCATATAATTACCCAGTATTGATCTGCACCTCGTTGTTAAGTTACTTGACTTTCTCGGTACTCCCTGCAAAGTTCGGCATAGAGATTTTGTCGATACTCTATCGTTTCTCGACGGAGGTTTGTCACCTGGTAATAGAAGCGCGGAACATGTTAATTCATGGACATAGTCTATTTTATGTGATCCCTCGGTAGTCCTGCTTAAGTGAGCGCAGAATAGTGTTCCAGCGCAGCACCTTCAGCGAGTGGAGCTCTTGGTATTGTTTGAGTCGCTTGTGGTTGTTCTTTTTGTTATAGTATGACAGATGCCCACCTCCTTAGTAACCTACCACCGACTTCCCACATGCTGTCACGTTTAGCGCCGGCTCCAGATGTGCACTGGGGATACCCAGGCAACGAATCCAATCACAAATTATATAACTCCATTTTCATGGTTGTGCATTTTATACCTACTGCCAGGTATCAGTTTTTGTTCTTCAGCAGATATCCCGGCTATCCTCTAGACATCGGTTCTAAGAATATCCAGAGTACATCCTCCATTCGCAGAAGGCTGCGCTTGATAGAAGAACTGACAAAAAAACTCCCACATGTAAGTTTTATTTATTATTAATATTGTTATATTCGAAGTGTACATTGTCGCAATGAGAATGCCGGTATCAAGCCATTGCCCATTCCTTTTTTCGACAGAGGAAGGGTAGATACTAATAAAAACACATTAATTGTCGTAGACAGCCATAATTCAGCAAAAGAAGTCTGTTTTCTTAAGGCTACAAGCCTATGAAGATAAATAAAAAGGTTTAGCACTTGATACAAACGAGCAGAGCACCATAAGGGAGCGCGTAGATACCCTACGTTGAAAGGTGCCTGGCCAGGCAATATGCCCCCTGTACTCTGAGACTGAAGAGAGCTATCGTCTGCTTTATTGTCGTGTTGTTCTGTCTGTGATTGTCTTTTCTTTTGTTTGGTGTGTTTCTGTCTGTTCTGTTTTAGGTGTTTATCACTTCTTCAGGACGTGGCATGTTTTATTGGATATTAATTCTGGGTCGCTGTGTTATGCTTCATTGGTGGTTTGCTTCAGTGGATCTTGTTCCTGCGGGGAAGAGATGTCCAGGGTTAGTGAAGGTGAAAGGGTTTGAACTAAAATGGTCTCTTCCAGAAATTATTAGTATATTAATTAATTAATGATATGGATGAGTGAGTTAACATATAAAATAAAAACATCAACTGTATCGCGGTGGTATTTTTGGGTTTTGTTAGTATATGAGAGTTTTCCGAATGCAGCCCACACCATTATTATTCTTCTGGTTATTTCTTTAGTCTGGTTGCTTTTGTCTGCTCTGATAGCTTGTCCTAAGTAAATATATTCTTGGACGTGTTCTATGTTTGTTCCACCCATGGTAATTACTGACCTGTCTTTTGTATTAGTCATTATTTTAGTTTTCTTTAGATTCATTTTTAGTCCTTTCCCAAGAGATGTTTTTTCTAGGTGAAATCATTATTCGTAGTTGTTCCATAGTTGTTGCTATTAGGAGTACATCATCGCCCAATCTTAGATGATTTAAATATTTCCAGTTTATACAAATCCCTTTATTGTCCCAGTCTATAGATTTAAAACTGTCTTCCAACGTACCCAAACTATTTACTCTTGCTATATCCCTTGTCCGACACTGAATTCTCATAGTGGCGTTTTGATATATATTGTGGATTAATATTCTGTACGAGGAAATCTATTCGGCAATTAACTAGCGCTTCTTCCACTGCCCATAGTTCTATGCTGTTAAACGCTTTTTCATAGTCAACAAATGCTAGGTATATTGGAAGATTGTATTCGTTGGTCTTTTCTATCAATATTTTAAGAGTGCGAAGGTGGTCGGTTGTGCTGTACCCCTTTCTAAATCCTGCCTGCTCAACTGGTTGGTATGCATCAAATTTGTTGTTTAGTCTAGTTGTGATCACCTTAGTGAAAGTTTTATAGATTTGTGACAAGAGAGATATTGGTCTATAGTTAGCTAATTTTGATATATTTTCTTTCTTATATATCAGAATTGTATTTGCCTTGTTCCACTCTGCGATATTTGTCCTTCAAACAAACATTTATTGAAAAGTATCTTTAGGTAGTCTTTTATCTTTTCCCTTCATTCGTTTAACATTTCAATTAGAATTTCATCGTCTCCCGGAGCCTTATTTCTTTTCATATCTCTAGTTGCTTTTCAGAGTTTACATTCATTATTTTCTTTTTCAGGTTTTGTTGAGTTGTATCAGGTGGACTGTTTTTTAGAGCTGTAGAGGTCACTATAATATTCCCTTGTTATCTTAGATATTTGTTTATTGATATTGTTCTTAATTCTCCTTTAATTTTTTCTGGGTGGACTTTTTTCTTAGAGTGCACATATTGTCTTCGATATTTTTTGTGTTTAATACTTATTTTAGCCCGTATCATTCTGTGATCACTACCAGTAGAGATTGAGTTTATTACTGTGATGTCTTCGAAAATTTTCTTTTTGTTTGCTAGTATGTAGTAAATTTCATTTTTAATGTTCCCATCTGGCGACATCCACGTCCAATTCCTATGTGGCTTTTTCTTGAAGAAAGAGTTAGATCAATATACTATATGAATTACTCCTTTGAAAATCTCACCGAAGACCTGTCGCTGATATCCAATTTATACAGAGTCTTTCCCACATTCAACCAACTTGGCGATTAGATAAAAACGCACTGTTCTGTTTTGTCCTTGTACGGCTTTGAAATATCGCTTTTTGTCGACGAATTAAAACCCATATAAAATTAAATTTGTTACTGCTTACACTGTAAAACATTTAATGGTATTACTTTTTAGACACCCGAAGGGTTTTAATATTTTATAAAGTAGGGCTATTAAAATAAAATAACTTGCGCCTTTCCAACCGATCATAAATTGGAGCATCGACGAGTTGAACAAACTCGCTTTTTCAACATGCTTTTGATATCAATGCGAACGCTTTGTGCTGGTTCATTCCTTTTAATAAAGATGGCACGTTTTCTACGGGATGGCAAAAAACGGTCAATTACTATGGAGGTTAAACATTCAGAACGTGGACGTAACAATTAATTATGGCTTTGTATTGTAGTAGTGATCCAAAACGTTTAATACTGTTGCTAAATAATATTATTGTTCATGTGGCATGCGCCAAAAGAAAGAGCATTAAAATGAGGAGGATTTTTACACATAATAGCATGCCAAAATGACAGAAGTTGTCATTAACTCTGTACACATTGTTTTTGGTTCACGACTGTTACCGTAATCGCTTGATGATAGTCGAACAACAATAATCGCAGGGCACTAGATCTTTGTTTGTAAAGTATATTTCACGAATTAACAAAATCCATTTATAATAATTTACAAGGCTCTAAAAAAGATGAAGAATAACAAAGCTCCGGGGGAGGACGGTGTCGTCACGGAAGCGATAAAGTTAGGAGGCTCAGTACTGATAGCCAAAATTCAAAAGCTCTTTAATCTATGCCTATGGAATCAAAATATCCCAACAAAGTGGAATAATTCAATAACTGTACTCTTACACAAGAAGGGAGATATAGCAGACCTGGAAAGATACAGACCAATCAGTCTCCTTAACCATCTTTATAAATTATACACCCGAATAATAACGAATAGATTAGAGACAAAGCTGGATTTTTACCAACCTCGGGAACAAGCTGGTTTCCGCCCTAATTATGGCACAAACGATCACCTGCAGTGCCTAAAAACCCTAATAGAAAAAACTAACGAATATAACCGTCCCTTGGCATTGATATTTGTAGACTTTAAAAAGGCGTTTGATACAGTGGAACTACCTTCCATCTTAAGAGCACTACAAGATTGCAGGATCGACCACAGATATTGTAATATAATTAAAAATATATATGAAAATGCCACAACAACCATAAGTCTATATTCTGCAACTAATAAAATAAAGATAAAAAGGGGAGTCAGGCAAGGTGATACCATGTCACCAAAGCTGTTCATTACCGTTCTTGAGTATGCATTTAAAAGACTAACATGGCAACAGAAAGGAATATCCATCGATGGAGAAAGATTAAACCATCTACGTTTTGCGGACGATATCGTGCTTCTGTCAGATAATCTGGGAGAGATCAAAGACATGCTCCAAGAACTGAATGACATACTACAAGAAACTGGGCTGGAGATAAATTTTGAGAAAACCAAAATGATGACCAATATGGTTCCCAGCGAAGAGATACAGATCAATAACAACAAGGTAGAATTAATCGATAAATACACATACTTGGGTCATGAAATTAGAATAACCAGAGACAACCAAACCTGCGAGCTAAATAGACTAATCACGTTGGGATGGGCGGCATATGGACGGATGAGAGACATTTTTAAAACAAATATCCCAATTCACCTTAAAAGGAAGGCATTTAACCAATGCATCTTACCAGTCTTGACCTACGGAGTAGAGACCTTAACTTTAACGAAAGCTACTGCCGAAAAACTGAGGGTAACACAAAGGCGAATGGAGAGATCAATGCTGGGCCTGACCTTGAAAGATCGCGTAAGAAATGAGGAGATACGCCGACGAACTGGCGTAGACGATATTATACTGCGAATCAATAAACAAAAGTGGAGGTGGGCTGGACATGTTGCTAGAATGGAAGATGGAAGATGGACGAAGAGATTATTGGAGTGGAGACCAAGAGCCGACAAGCGAAGTCGAGACAGACCACCCACCCGATGGACCGACGACCTAAAGAAAATAGAAACAAACTGGATTGCAGCAGCTAGAGATAGAGAGAACTGGAGACGTTTGGAGGAGGCCTATATCCAACAATGGATGTGAAAATTCGGCTGGATGATTTGTAATAATTTCTCATCATCATTATCCAGCCTTCATTTATCACTTCCACTGTAGGACATAGACCTTCCTTAAACTCCCAACATAGGTCAATGTTGAAATTTTGATTAAAAGCTAGGATATGTGGGGGATCTAGAAGCAAAACCAGCCATCTCCACGTTGACAAATTTTTCATGAAATAAAATTTCTTAATACAATTTTAACGTTTTATTTTTTTTTGTTATTTATATTTATTTTTACATGGCCTTTAGTTATTCACAAAATTATCCTAATTATTTCATTAAAGTTTAAGTGTAATTAACATTTTAAGTTTGAAGATTTCTGGTTATGCTTCAAATATTTGGAGATTGCCGATTTTGCAACAGAAAAAACAATATATGAATGCAAAAAAACACATATCTTCCTTGAAACTAAATTGTTATAGAAAAATCTTTAAACAAATATTTAAGGAACAAAAAAGTTTTAAATAACCAAATCTGAAATTTCATCACAAGCTTTAGCTTCTTCAATATGTTCAATATTTCCTTTATTTTCTTCAGAATCAATAATGTTTTCTAGCATATCATTATTCGTGTTTAAAGCTTCTTCTTCTTCTTCCTACTTTATAAATAGGCTTAATGCCTGTTTTACTTCGGTTCTTAGCCTTAATTGACGTTGTCTGACCATTGTTTCCTCGGTCGTCCCAATGATCTTTTTCCATTTGGCGATTTGTCTCTTGCTATTCGTATTATTCTATTTTCTGTCATTCTTTCGATGTGTTGATTCCATTCCACTTTTCTTCTTTTGGTCCACCCGTTTATTTCGTCTATACCACATCTCTTGTCTCCATGTACCATGTCTCTTAGAGTTTGGTTTGCTATTTTTCGTAAGACTTTAATTTTTGTTGTTTCCAGCAGTCTTTCGTTTCCATTGTGAGGTATTTGTTTCTCCAGATTGTGTTGTTGAGACATCCTGCTGCTTTGCCATGTTCACTTGTTTTTGTACTTCTTCTTTGAATTTTTCCGTAGCTTGACAGTTTTATTTCCAAGTATTCAGTTTCCATCACTTGTTCTATTATTGTGTTTAAAGCGTTATGAAGATTTTCTAATTGTTCCACTCTTTTCCAAAATGTTTTGTTAGTAGTTTATTAACATCTCGAAGTTTTAAGGGGTTAATTTTAATAGCTCCGAATTCAATAATATCCATTTAATTTATTAACGTATATATTAAACAAACGTTTAATTCATTTTTACACTACTCTGGGCACGAAAAACAAGGTCAATATGGAGTTGCATTTATAACTACAGGAAAAATACAAAATAATATTATGCAATTTAAACCAATAAATGAGCGCATGGCATATCTGAGAATTAACGCCAAACCATTTAATATATCCATCATAAACGTATATGCACCAACTGAAAGTGCTGTAGCAGAGGAAAAAGATAACATCTATGAGAAACTGGAACAAGAAATTGAATCCTTACCCAAAGAAGACACAATTCTGGTAATGGGAGATTTTAACGCTCAGATAGGCAAAGAAGACTACATTAACCAAGCTGCAGGAAAATATACATTACATGAAAAAACAAATGATAATGGTCAAAGATTATGCAACTTAGCAGCTAGCACCAATATGATTGTCAGTAGTACAAAATTTGCACACCCTGTATACCACAAAGTAACATGGGTCTCACCAGACCAAAAAACATGGTCCCAAATAGACCATATACTCATCACAAAGAGAAAGCAAACATCGATAACAGACGTGAGAACATACAGAGGTGCACATGCAGACACAGACCATTTCATGGTTACCGCAACGATAAGACAAAAAGTCAAAAGAACGCTAAAAAACAAGACAACAAAGGACAAATGGTACATAGAAAAATTAAATGCTACAGATAGAAGAATTATATATGCAGAAGCTTTAAGCAAAAAACTGAAGGAATACTAACATACAGAGGATGTTGAAACAGAATGGAGCAATATAAAAAAAATGTATAAATTAAACAGCTTCTGAACATGTAGGGATAGAGAGAAAGAACAAAAAAGAAGAATGGTATAATCAAGACTGCCATAACATGTTAAAAAAGAAGATAGAAATAAGACAAAGGTGGATCAGAACAAATAGACAAGAATATTAAGAGGAATACAACAAATTAAGGACAGAATGTAAAAAACAAATAAGAAAAATTAAACGAACCTGGTTAAATGATAAGATAAATGAAATAGAAAAAGGAAACACAAATAGAAACACAAAAGCATTTTATAAGAAAATTAGCGAGCAGAATAAAACCTTCAAAGGAAAGATAAAAGGCATAAAGGATAGAAATGGAAAAGTATCAGAAAATGACAAAGAGTTTAAAGAAATCTGGACTGATTATTTTAAAGAATTATTAACAGTACAAGAGGACGAAGACTTAAATGAAAATGTGGAAGAAGAGACCACGATGATAGAAACCGAGCTAGAAAAACCAACGAGAGATGAAGTTGAGGAAATTATAAACAGTAGTCGCAACGGTAAAGCACCAGGTATAGACGGTATAAACATGGAACTAATAAAATATGGTGGACATGAACTCAGAGAAAAAATATACCAATTAATAAAAGTCATATGGGACGAAGAAAAGATGCCAGAAGAATGGCACAAAGGACAAATTATCACAATCCATAAAAAAGGAGACCAACAAATGTGTAATAATTATAGAGGACTGACATTATTAAACACAGCGTATAAAATCATGTCATGTAAAAAGGCAGTTCCTTTTAACACCGTATGGGTTTCTTCTTTCCAACTAGTAACTTCAAAATCTTTTGCCATACGAATTACTTTGCCAAATTGACTGAATACTTCATTTTATTGCTCAATCCTGGTAATAACTTCTATTTTCTTCAACACTTGTTCGATTCTGCCAAAACCGCAGGAAGTTAGGGGAACTTACCTCACTGCATCCTTTATGAAACTCATTTTAGGTCCATTTAAACATGAAAGTTTTTTTTGTGTACTTATTTTTTGACGATCCTTGTCCAAAGGTTATAAGTATACAACTGTCGGCTATAGTAAACGTTTTGATCCGGAACCTTTGGCAGTACTTGATTGTTTTTATCGTCTAAACTTATTGTAATTAAATCATCTTTAGTCTCTCGTAGTAGTGAATAGAAAGCTTTTGATTTTAGTTTATGAACGCGTTTGTTGATAAATAGGTCTTTCTTTTTATGCGCATCATTTGTTTCAACTTTGATTAGCTCATTCAATGACAAACAAGTAGAACATATAACCGTTCGTGGTGTTCCAAACCCCAAGTTGAAACATTTTGCTACTTACACTATTTTTTTACGTTAAATATGCACAAGATATTAAAGGTTGTTGAAAATTTACACAACGTTTGGTGTACCTCTAATTTTACATTCCGATAATGGACGGAAATAGAGAATCGTTGGAGAAACAAGCTGCAAAAATGATTAAGTTTTTCAGTGATAAATATCAAGATGTAGAAGTGGGCACAACAGTCAGTGTACCAATTCCAGATGTAGATAGAGCTCGCTGTTCCCTTCGTATTATTTTAGCTGTGGTTAGCAATGTAGAACATACTCTCTATAACCTTTGTAAGTTTCCATTTTATTTTATTTTAATTTATATCAACATGTATATTATTTTAGGTAAGATTAACATAGCCTTAAAATATAAACATTCATTCTTCTTCTTAGGGTGCCTGTCCGAACGTTGGCGATCATACTGGCTATGATGACTTTGTTGGTTGCTATACGAAATAGCTGTGTTGAGGTCTTTCTATACCATGCTTTCAGGTTAGCACGCCAGGATATTCTTCTTCTTGCTGGGGTCCTTTCTCCTTCAATTTTGCCTTGTAAAATACATCGAAGTAGCTCATATCTGCCTTAATTTCTCATTATATGTCTCAAGTACTGCAACTTACATCCCTTCACGATGTTGACCAAACCCACAGTTGTGTTCATCCTCCGCAGTACTTCTTCATTGGTGACTTTGTCTGTCCATGGTATCTTCAGGATCTCCGAATCTCAGATCTCAGAGTCCCCGCCGTCAATGTCCACGTTTCTACTCCCTACAGCAGCACTGAGTACTCATAACATTTAAGGAGCCTTATTTTTGTTTCTAGGGTAAGATCATGACTCTTGAACACAGAACTCATAGTTAAGAATACACTGGTTGCCTATCCGATGCGACATGTAATCTCTTGGGTATTATCCCACGTCTTATTGATTATAGTTCCTAAGTAGTTGTACTCATTCATAGTAAATATCTTAAAACTTTGATATTTTTACCACACAAATTTACGAAAAACAAAAAATACCAATCACACAGAATGAACGTTCCTAAAAAACCAATATTTCCAACTATAATTACTATAAATGAACACAAATTAGTAATGTTTGGAAAGGATTTTTAAACCACCCTCCCATTGTAACGTCAGACTTAGGTAGAACATTTTCTAGTTCTGTCATAAATTTTCCCTTCTTGATGTTATTATATCCCATTTGTATCATTGTAGACATTCTAGATCCACAGTTATAGCGTCTTTGGGAAAAAATCTACTTTTACATTACCTTCTGACCTATGATTTCGGAGTGGAACTTCACCCACATCAAGCGATCATATATAATATTGTTACTTTTTATTAATAAGTACATAAACCACTCTGTATTCTATCAATTTTTTATCTTACCTGTATACCTATATAATGTTATACTGTACTTCTAACATTTTTTTTAACTTGGTGAATTTTAAAAATAAAACCTCGCGACCAAAGTATATTATCTTAAAACCATTTAATAAACAGAAAAATGTAATTATGCAAATGTTGATGCCAAGTTATACTAAACAGAAACCGATATTGTATAAAAACCGTTCGTCTTGAGCCGTCTGCAATGAGTATAAATTTTCTAAGTAAAGACTAAAAAAACAAACTTCTTAAATGCACCTGGAATAAACGCTTCAATGTAAACTTTTAAGTTTCAAAATAAATAACTTTAAAATTGCTTTTCAATATACTTACTGTTTTTATCTTTTTAATAAAAATAAATGGATTGTAATAATGCCAAATTATTTCCTTAATTTTTTTATTGTAAGTTAAGTGTATTTTAATATTATATTAAAGTTATTATAAGTTAAGTTTATTTTAATAAACGAGATAGCAGAGTTAACCATCGGCGAATCGCCTATGATGTAGATTCATCTTGTTCAGCTTATTCATATTGTAACATTTTTTTTATTATTAATATATCAAATTATTTTTAATTCCTTTTAACCCCGTGCGATACGCCGATAATTAGGAATCCCCGGTTTACGATAGGAAAATATTATTGTAGATACCAAGCTAAAATGGAATTCCCTAATTAAGAAAGGTTTTTAATCCTTTCGTCTTAATACTCTGTATGAAAAGAACAAATGCTTTCCGGTATGGTAAGGCCCGTATCTGTTGACAATAACTTAATCCCAAGTATTGTCTGTTTCTTATGTCCAATTGTTAATACCGATTATTTTACCTCAAACTTTCCAATAGTCGTCAAGGCCTTACCTTCTGAGAAACACATACAACTGTCCTATCATTCTTGAGTGGGGGAATATTTTCGTCTTCCTTTTTCAGGGACAGTTGGTGAAATCTTTAGTGGAACCAATTGACTTGTTGGTGGGCAGTTGTTGAGTGAGGTAATATCTCGTGTTACGCTTTGCTCACTTTATTTCTTATCGTATCGTCTTTGTGAATTATTTTCTAAGTGTGTGTACACTTCATATTTGAGTTTTCTTTCCTTAGACTATATTAAATTATATATAGTTCTACACTACCTTTAATGGTTATTAAATTCAGTGTTTAGTACCAGAAAAGTATTAAATTCAGTGAATTAAGCTGCCTTCGTCAAGATCTACTGTAAGTGATCTTTATCTACAATTATCTGGACGAGTAATATGGTATGGTATCATATCACCTGCCATTATCTGGACGTATCATCTATATCTTCACCTGTAGATTGCCGATTTTTGAATGTAATTTATAGAACCATTCAATAAATTTCTATAAATAATACCTATGAACATACAAGTCTCAATTTTTTATTAAATAATAGTGCGAGATAGTTAATTGACTTAACCAAGTGCGGTTTGGTTTATGTTTTTATTTGTGTAACCTTTTTGTATTTTTGTACATTTAGAGTTAAGTAATTTTTGCTATCTTTTGTATTTCCTATAATTTTTGTTCATTATCTTTCCTATGATATCTCGAGATACGCCAAACTATATTTGTATATGATTGCCTTATATATCTTGGTAAAGGTATTTTCTTATTACACTATTGCTTAATTTTATACATATATAACACCATTTCATAGTTGTGTATTTTTATTACTTGTGTTGCATTTAGCAGAATCATAATTTTGTGTTTAATATATTGTTATTGTTTTATGCATGTATTTTATTTGTCGGCTCCTAACAAGTTCCCTGATAAAATAATAGCTCTGAACAATTACTATCTTTAAATATTACTATGCTTTTGAACTGTAGAAAGATCAGGCTGATTAAGTTTCGTAGGTAAGTAAGTGTAATACTTAATATATTTATTATTTGTTTATATATTGCGTGGACCAGATTTATTTGATAATTTACTGTTGGTATCTTTCCTTGGGTTTGATCTCTGAACCTAAATATCTTTTCTTATCTCTTTTCTTTTCTAAGGTTTTCTTAATTTTCTCCTTAACCCCAAAAAATTGAGTGGCGCCTTGTTTCTATCTCCTCTTATCTTTGGTAATTTTACCCATCTATCTTTTTGTTTACTTCTGTATCTTTTCTAATATCTCTTATCCTATCTTTACCTATTTCTTCCGTTGGATCCATTCCCGGTTCCAAAAGCTAGTTTCGAATCCACGACTCGCTCTCCACCAACCATCTGACTGCCGTCCGCAGTGTCTCCATTGGTTATCTTTCTGGTTATCTTCTAGCACTACCCAAAAAAGATTACCGAGGTTACAATATGAGTTTTAGAGGTTCAGCAGTATTTTCATCTCTGATGTCTGGAGTATAAGATTGATAATAACCAAGTGAGTTATTCAAGCTAATCAATAAACGAAATCTGGATTATTTGACGGAATTATTCTATAAAATGTACAGAACAGGAATCATCCCCCAAAACTTGTTAAAACGGACATTTATATGTCTACCAAAGAAGGCGAATTCAAAACACTACCTTTCGAACAAGCCCCATACTATGTATATGTAGAGAATCAGGGAAACCCTTCTGGAATTTAGTAAAAATTTTTTAAGTTTGTCGTTTGCTTGTAAAGTTCTATTGGCTCCAGATAACCCAGTCTACCATAACGTTCATAATTGTTTCAGCCACTACTTCTCATCTCACCCTCAATGTAATCCGCCTTTCTATGAACGAATTAACTGATTACTTTATAAATATAGAATAAAATTCGCAACAATATACCACCCTACCGAAAACCCGCCTCCTTCATGGACTGTAAATAGACCACCACTGATCACTGATCTATCAAAATTTAATAAACCCACGATGAATCACCACCAGCCATATTAATAAACTACTTTAAAGATATTATGGATAGATTTAGCGACTACCGACAGATCTACACAGATGCATCAAAAACAACAGGTGGAGTCGGCGCAGCCATTTTCTGTAATACTCATAATGCTAAATTTAAGTTACATAACAACTGGAGTATCTCCAATGCAGAACTTTACGCAATCCTTGAAGCTCTAAAATTCATTGACAAAATGAACCAGAGAAATTACACAATCATAACTGACTCAATGAATACCGTTTGTGACATCCAAAACATATTACTGCAGCAACTCTATTCATAAAGACATTTACAAATAATTTCAAAATGCTGCAAAGGAAAACAAACACGTGGTATTGGAATACACATATTGGAATACACCGTAACGAGGTTGTGGACCGTCTAGCTCACGAACCAGCGACAAGTGATGGCCAAGTGCAATTAAATAAAATAGTGCCAAGTGATCTTAAATTGGGCTTAAAAAACATAGTAAGTTGTACGTGAGAAAACAAATGGTCGCAGTCTTCCGAAAAACTAAGGCACATTAAAGACAATGCTCTACAAAAACAAGCCTTTGTGTTACCTAGAAAAAAACAAGTCATCTTTTCTCGACTTCGACTTGGTCACACCCGCCATACACATCTTTACCGAATTACAAGAGACAATCCTCCATACTGCAACCAATGTCAAACCAACAGTACAGTTAAACATATTTTAACCGAATGTCAAATTTTCCAGGAAATGAGAAGTAAACTCAACCTTCCCAGCGACATAGACGACATAGCCTTCAAAGCGGTCCAAATACGTACGGATCTTAAGATCATCATCATCATCAATCAGCCAATCGCTCCCTCAGTTCTTTCCAGTGTTCTCTACACTGGGCCGCTTGTAGCCAGTTTCCCGCTACACGTTTAATGTCATCGGTCCATCTGGTCAGTGGTCGTCCTCGGCTTCTTTTATAATTTCTGGGCCTCTATTCCATAATACGTCTTGTCCACCGCCCATTTTGTGTTCTGGCTAAGTACCCTGCCCAGTTCCACTTAAGCGTCGTGGTTCTTTCGATGACGTCTTGAACTCCTGATCTTCGCCTGATTTGTTGGTTTGTTATGTGGTCTCGAAGGCTCACGTTCAGCATTGCACGTTCCATGGCTCGTTGTGTAACTTTAAGTTTATTCGCAGATTTTTGCGTGAGTGTTAAAGTCTCTGCTCCATAAGTTTGTACAGGTAAAACATATTGGTTATAAACCTTTCGCTTGAGACACATGGGAATTGAACTTTTTATAATATGGCTTAATTTGCCAAATGCTGCCCATGTTAGACCTATTCGCCTCTGTATTTCATGTGTTTGATTGTCTCTGCTTATTTTGATTTCGTGTCCCAGATATTTGTAAGTGTCTGTTTGTTGTATGGTATTATTGTCAATAGTTATATTTCCACTCATTACGAGATTTGTTATAATTTTAGTTTTCTCAATGTTTATCTTTAATCCTGCTCTTTCAGACAGACTTTTAAGCGAATACATCATAGAAACTGTATCATGTAAGTTATCTGCGATTAATACAACATCATCTGCAAACCTTAGGTGATTTAATCTTTCTCCATCTATATTGATGCCCATTTCTTGCCATTGAGTACCCTTAAATATTGACTCTAGAGCTGCCGTGAAAAATTTTATTGAAATATTGTCTCCTTGTCTAACTCCTCGACCTAAGCTGAATTTTTCTGTATCTTCGTGCAGTCGTATACTTGATGTAGCGTTCTGATAGATGTTTTTGATTAGTGTCGTGTACCTGTAATCTATTCGGCTTTGATTTAGGGCTTCCAGTATTGTTTCAAACTCTACAGAATCAAAAGCCTTCTCGTAATCGACAAATGCAAGAACCAGTGGTATGTTGTACTCGATGCACTTTTCTATTAAGATCTTTATGGTATGCAAATGGTCATTTGTGCCATGTCCTGCCCTGAAGCCTGCCTGTTCTTTGGGCCGATAGAAATCAAGTTTAGGTGTTAGCCTCTTTGTTAAGATTTTCATAAAGAGTTTGTACATATGTGTCAAGAGGCTGATGGGTCTATAATTTTTTAATTTAGTAATAATCTTAAGATATGTATTAATAAAACAAAAAATCCTCAGCTCATGGGCGGATCTGTGGAATAAAACAAAAACTAAGCTGTATGACGTTTAACCCAACTCAATATCTCCCCTATGAACAGGAATGAAAAATAAGTTATTTACTGCCTACGAATAGGGCATACACGTCTCACACATGGATAACTTATATCATCAGAAAACTCTCCAGTATGCCACTACTGTAATACCCCTCTTTCCATCAAACACGTGATAGTGGACTGCTGCCAGTATGATTCTTCCAGAAACAAGTTTAATTCAGCAAATATAAACAGTGCATAGTGATAATCTTTATTGTTTTAACTTTTTCACAAAAAAAATGTTCATATCAAAGCTTTGATTATATTAAAACAGTTAGTTTAAGCAGCTGTAATATTAGTCTAATAGATGTTTTTAATAAGTTAGAAAAATTAAATCTAAAACTTAGTAGTGGCCCTGATGAAATTTCACCTTATTTTGTACATAAATGTCGTTTTGTTCTGTCTCCTGTATTACTAAAAATTTTTCGTTTTTCATTAAGTACTGGCACTTTCCCAGAAGAGTGGAAAAAAAGTTATATTTCTCCTATTTTTAAGAATGGTAGTAAAACATGTATAGAAAATTACAGACCCATTTCCAAAATTTCTATTTTTGCAAAGATTTTTGAGTCAATTATTGCTTCAAAAATATTTTTTCCAATAAAAAGTTTAATTATTCCTGAACAACACGGCTTTATGCCGGGTAGGTCTACGACCACCAATCTAGTGATCCTAGAAGAATTCATTTTGGATGCCTTTGGGAAGGGGGCTCAGGTCGATGTGATCTATACCGACTTCTCAAAGGCATTTAATCGTGTTAACATCAAGATTCTTATAAAAAAAACTAGAGGTACTAGGAATTCATGGATCCCTGCTTGAGTGGTTGGAGAGCTACCTGACAGACAGGCTTTAGGTTGTCAAAGTCAAAAACTGTCTTTCTGAAGAGATTTTGGTTAGGTCTGGCGTCCCACAAGGTGGTCATTTATCGACTATTCTTTTATTTGTTTCATAAATGACATTTTAGAAATCTTTGAAAATTGTGTTATTTTGTTGTATGCTGATGATTTGAAAATTTTTAGAATTATTAAGGATGTTAGAGACTGTGTAAAAATGCAAAAAGATGTAAATAATTTCTCAAAATGGTGTACAAAGAATGACCTTTCACCTAATATCGATAAATGTAAAATAATGCGCTTTTTTAGAAACTCACAACCTATCTGTTTTAATTACTCTATAAATAATATATTTCTGGAACCAACAAACACTTTCAAAGATTTAGGTGTATTTTTTGATCCCACTATTTTATTTGTAATAAAGCTTTTAAATTACTTGGATTTTTGAAAAGAGCCTTGTCAGAATACAATAACCTAGATTGTTTTAAAAGTGTGTATTGTTCTATGGTTAGATCAGTTCTGGAATATTCCAGCACTATTTGGTCTCCTTTATATAAATGTCATATTGAAAGCATTGAGAAAGTTCAGAAAAAATTTTTGCGCTTTGTAGGCTATAAATTAAGAGATATTCTGAATTTCTTCAGAAGATATAGCGTATTGTGGCATTTTAAAATTACTTAATATACCAACATTAGAAAATCATCGTTTAATGCTAGATTTGGTTTTGCTTTTCAAGATTGTAAACGGAATGATAGATTCGCCTCAAATTTTGCAGAGAATAGGTCTTAGGGTTCCTCAAAGGTGCACAAGATCCAAGGACGTTTTTTACTTAGAATTCCAACAAACAAACTATTGTCTAAATAGACCTATAAGACGAATGTGTCAATCTGGAAATGGTTTAGATGTAGACTTTTTTTCTAGCTCTCTGAATAGTTTTCGAAAAAAGCTGAAAAAATCTTTTTAAAATACATTGTAGGCTGTCACTGTAAACTGTCATTTAGGTATTTATTCTATTTATTTGTCTTGTGTAAATTGTATGTAATTATTATTGAATTCTAAAACTGTTAATATGATATGATTTATTTAATGATTGTAATTATTGTAATTGGTATAACCGTAAATAAACTATTTATTTATTTAAATGCTTGTATATAAAATATGTATAATGTTGTAAACTGTACCACCGTCAATGACCATAAGCTGTCGAGACACGTTAATTTTAAATAAAAAAAATACGAACGATTTACATCAGATACATTGCAACTTACAACATCAATTTTTCATCAATTACAAACTCAAACGCAACTTCTTGACGCTGAAACAATTCTAGGTACTTGTGGTATTCGCGTAGGAAAGTAGTCGTGTTGAAAACCCGAAAAAACAAAGCTAATATTTCAGAGACATTGAATTATAATCGGAGATGGAATGGCAAAGATAGGACATGAGCACGCGACACATTACTTTTGATAGAACGATAATTTTTTATTTCTATCAGTTGATCAAGAATGCGGGCCGCGGCTGCGTTATGCGTTCTTCTTCTCAGAACTTCAGGCATTTATAAAGTCGTCTATGTGCATGTGCAGTCCACGGTCTCCCCTATCGGCTGGCGATCTGACCGTATTGTATGATAATTTTGTGTGGATATCGCGGATTTTTGGATTTTGCAAGATTGTGACTAATGTCCGTGAAATATATTTCTGTAAAATAGCATACGTCTTTATTTATACCAATCTAAAAGCAATATTCTATTAACTCATGCTCCATTCTTTTTACAGGATCCTTTCAGACGTCGTATTAAGGCTTTTGCCTTCTTTGTTCATGTTTTGTTTTAGTAAATAGCACATAATTATTCCAACTCAATTATTTTTTATACTTGTATAAATTGATGGTATTGACCTTCTACAGGAAGTACAGAAAAGTATGCCCTCTATTCGTAACGGAACATCACAAGAAATATGGGAGACTGTTAAACATTGCGTAACAACACCAGTGGATGGCTCAAAGAAAAATAATCCGGTGAAACGGAAACACTGGATAACAGATGAAACTCTTAAAATAATTGAGAATAGAAGAAATCTTTGTAAAAGTGATGTACATAGTGAAAGGGAAAAAGCTAGTTTAAGAAACCTCAATAAAGAAATAAAACGAAGATGTAAGGCCGACAAAAAACAGTACTATCAAAGTATATGCAAAGAAATTGAGCGACATGGTCAGAATAATCAGCCGAGAGATCTATTTAGAAAAATACGCTACCCGACAAGAGACTTTAGAGCCAGAACTTGGGCCATTAAAGATAACACTGGAACCCTGAGAACAAACAGAGAAGACATAGCAGAGACATGGAGATCGTATTGCAGGGACCTATATAAAGATGATCCACGCCAAGAGCATGTTAGCCAAATCTCTGACGAGGTGGAAGAAGAATTTGATATACTCGAAAATGAAGTAAGACAGGCTATCAACAAGCTCAAATATAACAAAGCACCAGGTCCAGATATGATAACAGCAGAAATGCTTAAAGCCACAGAAGAAACCGGCGTAAAGTTACTTCATCTACTCTGTAACCAAATATGGCATTCCAAACAATGGCCTGAAGACTGGACAAAATCTACAATAACGACCATACATAAAAAAGGCAGCTTCCATAAATGCGACAATTATAGAACTATCTCTCTTATATCCCATGCCAGCAAGATAATGCTACATATAATCAATGAGAGACTGAAAACATTCCTTCAAAGAGAAATTCCACAAGAGCAAACTGGATTTACCAAAGGTAGAGGCACTCGAGAACACCTGCTGAATATAAGACAGATAATCGAGAAATCTAGGGAATTCAACATCCCACTATACATCTGCGTTTCGCAGATGACACAGCCCTTCTTGCAAATAGTCAAGCAGAGCTGATAGAACTTATACGACTGATCGAAAACGAAAGTCAAATATTTGGTCTGCAATTAAAGATATCAAAGACAAAGATCATGACAGTGGATAGACTACACAACAATCATCCACACATAACCACAATTGACCGGTTCGAGGTTGTGAGCTCATACTTATATCTGGGATCATTATACACAAACACAGGGTCATTACAAGAAGAGATTAAACGTAGATTGGATCTAGCAAAAGTTGCCACAGCAAAAATGACCAAAATATGGAAGGACTGTCAAATTTCAAGAGCGATAAAGATGAGGTTGATCAACTGCTCAATATTCCCAATACTGACCTACGGATGTGAATCTTGGACTCTGAGACAATCGGAGAGAAGAAAGATAGACGCCACTGAAATGTTCTATTAAGGACGAATGTTACGAATTCCTTGGACCGACCGCAGAACAAATAATTCAATTTTAAGAGAGCTAAAAGTTAGCCAACGACTCTCTAGTAAAGTCCATCTCCAACAATTAAAATATTTTGGGCATGTTATGAGAGCAAACACAGAAAACATGAAAAGACTCATAATACAAGGAAAGGTAGAAGGCCGAAGATCACGAGGAAGATCCCCAACAAGATGGATAGATCAAATTACAGGAATATGCCAAAGACCTATGCATGAATTAAAAGAAATGACCAGAGACAGAGATCTCTGAAGACGGACAATACACGACATCACGTCGACCACTACACTCCCCCTGAGGGGTCAGGATTGAAGAGAGAGAGAAATTGATCGTGTTAGATACTTATTATATTTATATTTATTATTAATTTTTATTTGAATTGCATTTCCTACCTCTTATTTCATTATCTATTTATTTTTATAACAATTTCTGTCAAACGGTGTAATTGATTGGTGTAAGGAAACTCAGTTGATCTGTTATAGTAACAAATAAAAAAAATGGTGTACAGTAGGCAACACAGTAGTCTAGCGCAAAGCTTTATACTATGTTTTCTGTATTTTTTAAATTTAAATATTTTTAAAATTGAATAAAGCAAATTTATTATTTAGGACATTTTTTACATTTGGTCTCGGTGAATATAGCCTCAAATTAGATGTCACTTAAGCATCACAGAATGAAATCTTGCGTTGCCAGTGTTGTCACGTCCTTATAATGCATATGTTTTATGCTCCGAAAGCTTTTTAAAAGAATATTTTTATAATATATTATATTCTTATAATTTATATAAAACTACGAATGAATTATTATTTGTTTCTTTTGATATTAATTCAAGGGCGGATCCAGAACCGGTTTTCGTGGGAAGGCATGAAATTTATTTAGGGGGATACCGGGGGCCTGGGGAAATTTTTTTTAAAATTAGTGTTAAAATTATGAGTTTGAAGGCACTTTTCACACACTTTTGAGTGCTATAAAGATATTAAAACTTATGGTTGTTAAATTATTTTTGTTTTTCTAACAACGAAATATCAGCAAATTTTCACCTAAAACCCTGACATGCAACTAGAGCAAAGAAAAAAAAGTTTAGTAGTTTAGCCTATAAAATTAAAATGGCTTAAATAAAAGCTGAATAATATTGATCAACTTACTTCATTTGTATAGTACAAAAATTAGTCTTGTACACTGCAGCTCATACAACAAATTTGCTCGCTGATCTGCAAATCGCTCTATTACTTTTTTGGTGTCTACTTCGATGTTTCGGTGAATATGAAGGAGCAAAGACCCGTTGGTCGGATTTCCTTATCCTTGCCTTTCGCTAAGTCTTCACTCTTCTTAACGTAGAGAACGACATCTCTAATAATAAAATGTAAATTGAACGTTTGTGTAGTATTCTTCTGGGTCACCTGGATGATTGGCTATTTTAGTCTATCTACCCACCAATCTAGATAACTTCACTTTAATGTTCAATTTATCGGCTAATTCTTTAACTTCGGTAAAGATGTTACTAAAACTTTTTTCGCGTACTTTTCAAATTCGACATGGTACTGGAAATAGCCTTAGTCACCAGGTTAGCAGCAAGAGATTTTGTTTGTAGAATTCGGCTTAGTGGCAATGTTAATTTTAGTATGTCAATCAATTGACATCAAAGTTGATGCAAGTGTAGCAGTCTTCGGATCCTTCTATAATGAGATAGATATTATTGCTTCAATTATATGAAAAGTGCCAGATCTTAACTGTATTACGCTATGATAAATTAATTTTTACTGGTGCTACTAATATATGTTGCTCTGGAAGATTCTGTGGATAGGTGTTGTTAAAGAGTCTAATCTCCTGATGTGATTTTAAACCTTTTCCCTCATTGCTAAGTCTAGCAGCTTCGTGAAAATGTGGAGGAATTCTGTACAGAGTGTAAAAACATAATAACTGAGAAGGCGTCGGAAATATTGGGGAAAACCAAACCAGTTAGACAAAATGAACGGTTGGATGAGGAGTGTCAGGAAGCAACAGGTAACAAAAATGGAGCATACCTAAAGACAAATCAAGCTAGATGTACAAGAAAAGTAAAGGAAGAATGCTGGACCCTAAGAAGAGAAAAAAAATTATATAGAAGAAAAAAAGGCAATTTGAAGAAAAACGGTTAGAAAACATAAAATGGCTAAGAAAGCAAAACAAAACTCGAGAGTTTAAGCCCAGAATAGGGAGAGGGTACTATAGAGGGGCTAAGAATAGGAAAGGGTACTGTACTCTTTCCAATTATAAGAACAAAGGCATAATAAGAGAGTATGGATTGAGTATACGGAATGATAGAGACGAACGACTGATATAATTTTGTCAAGAAACAGATAATGTAATCATGAACAGCCAATTCAAACTACCAGCTAGAAGGCTATATACCTGGAGGTCACCTGCCGATAGCCCGCAACAAATAATTAGAAATCAAATAGATTATTTTCTAGTAAATAAAAAGTTTCGTAATGCGGTTACTTCAATAATAACCTATAACTTATTGTTTGCTGAACTGAGAGTAAGGATGAAAAAAACTAGAAAATCGGGCGATATAAAAACGGTGGAGATCAAAAAATGAAACAAAGCAACGTAAAACAACAAATGCAAGAAGAAATAAACACAAAATTTAACGACATTGCAACACATAATAGGAAAGATATTGATACAATGTGGAACGATATCAAAGATGTATTAGTAACAACAGCAATAAACAACATTAAACAGGAAAGAGAAATAAAACAACCATGGATGACACATCAGATTTTAGAGCTTATGGAGAAAAGAAGAGAGTTTAAGAATAAAGATGCAGAAAAGTACAAGGAACACCACAAAAAGGTACTTAAAGAAATAAAATTAACAAAAGAGTCCTGGTTGTTAGAGAAATGCTTTGAAATAGAGATCCTACAGAAAAAAACATGATATATTCAATATGCACAGGAAGATCAAAGAAATGGCAGGAATATATAGAACAACAAAGCCTACTGCCCTATTTGATAAAGATGAAAACATACTATTCAATATGCAAGAAAAACTGGACAGATGGCAGGAATATATAGCAGAACTGTTCAGTGACAACCAACACATTGAAGTATATGAACGTCGAGAATGGACCAACAATAACAAAATCAGAAGTAAGATCTGCTATAAGTCGTCTAAAAAACAACAAAGCACCAGGACCTGATGGAATATATGCTGAGGTATTGAAATTAATAGAAGATAATCAACTTGACATTATGACAGAATTATTTAACTGTATATATGAAACAGGAACTTTACCAAAAGATTTGTACATGTTCATATTTATACCACTGCCAAAAAAATCAAATACTAAGAAATGTGAAGAACACCGAATCATTAGCCTCATGAACTACTCACTCAAAATATTCTTAAACCATGCTCGCATATACAAGAAATTGGAGGAGGGTATTGCTGATGTACAATTTGGATTTCGCAGCGGTCTTGGCATAAGAGAATTGTTGAGTATTGATACAAGGAGCAAGAGATGTTAATACAGATGTCTTTGCCTGTTTCAATGACTTCGAAAAGACATTTGACAAAGTACAGCATGAGAGGCTTATTGCCACTTTGCGAATCGCAAACATCGATTTCAAGGAAATAAGAATAATAGCCAATCTCTATAGAAAACAAGTAGCCAAGATTTGAGTAGACAATCAATTATCCGATGAAGTCCCAATACAAAGAGGAGTACGACAAGGTTGCATACTCTCGCCTTTGCTGTTTAATGCTTACTCTGAACATCTATTTCGAGAAGCTTTGGGAGAAACGACTGATGGCGTGATTGTTAACGGTAAAGTAATAAATAATCTAATATATGCAGACGATACTGTCCTTGTTGCGGATAGTGCTGAAGGATTACAAAGACTGATAGATCAAGTAGGTAACATTGGTAGAAAATATGGAATGAAACTTAATAATATGAAGACGAAAATTATGATCGTAAGCAAAAACCAAGATACAGATGCAAAGTTTATGGCAGACAATGAGATATTGGATGGAACAGAAAAAATTATGTAAATCATATAACTAACGACGCAGTAATGCAACGTTTACTAAAAGAACCTGAAGTCTTGAAATCCATTAAAGAGAGAAAGTTAGCATACTTCGGACATATAGTGAGAAATGAAAATAAATACAGAATCCTACTATTGATATTGGAAGGGAAAATAGAAGGAAATAGAGGACCAGTACGCCGCCGAATATCCTGGCTTAAATATCTGAGACAGTGGACAGGTATGACCACCATAGACCTATTTCGAACAGCTGCTAAAAAAATACGATGGGCCATTATGGTAGCCAACATCCATAGAGGATAGGCACTAGCAGAAGAAGAAGAATCTTGTATTATTAGTTTTTATATAACGTTTCTTTTCCAGTTATAAACCTTTTTTAGTGCTCCATCCAACAAGCTTTATTGCTTTTTATTTTACACAGGTATTTCTTCTAATTCTGTTAATCCTATTTTCTACAAATTTCGGCGTTTTTGTTCTAAGTTTCTTCACTATAAAAAATATGCATTTGTGACCACACACTCTCTTCTCTTTCGAGAAAATTTATGTATTTTACACAAAGAATAGATTTAGAATTGACCACATTTTATATGTTTAAATTTTGTTTTAACAACAAAATCCCCGATTTCAGATAAGGAATCTCATTTGTTGTGAGCCGTCAGCCGATCTATTACATCTGCCTGAAAATGCCATAAATTATGCTCTACTAGGCACTGGACTACCCAAAATAACTTTCTGACACATAGTGAAGAGTTTTACAGTGTCGGATTGAGTAATATAAAAATAAACCGGTAAAATGGAGGGAGTGAAAGTAGAAATAATTTTAATAAACTTCTTCCTAAATAACTGGAAGATTTGAGATTCTTATTTCTTTGTAAACAATTCAGTTGAAGATTTACTTGAGCTGCAGCGTGTTCTTGTGCACTGTAAAGTGTAAATAATGCAACATAAGTATTTTTGTTGTTTTATTATGCAACAATATTAATAATTTCTGAGTTTTTTGGTACAAAATGGCCTCTTTGCAATGAATAGCTTTTTCAAAAAAGTCTCCAAAGAAAATGAACATGGGCAATTCCAGATGGAGTCACCAAAAATGAAATTGATTCTGCTTAACCAACAACAAAGACATGGTCCATGATGTAACAGTTCTTAATAGCTGTTCAGTGGGAAGTAATCATAGAATGGTAAGAGCGTAGATCGTGCTAAATCTCCAAAAACAAAGATACAAAATGATAGCAAAAACACACCCAATAGGATGGAATCCAATCGAAAACACCATGTCCATCAAAGAGGAAATTCTGAGATGTCTCGAGACAACAAATATAGACGTGATGGATGTCGAAACCTTAAATGATAACTTAATAAAAGCTATTAAGAACGCAGAGAAAAAGTGCAATACAAATCCTATAAGAGATAAGGAGGAAAAAATCAGTCAAGAGACACAAAAACTTATGGAGACGCGAAGAGAACTTAAGATCAAAAAGGACACGAATGCATGCGTACTACAACAACTTAAGAAATATATTAATAAAGCAGTGAGAAAGGAAATACGACAATATAACACAAAAAAATTACAACAGTTGTCGAGGAAAATAAAAGTTTAAAGGTGCTGAAGAGATGTCAAGCTCTAGGTAAGAAGAATATTTTTAAGCTCGCAGATCGAAATGGAAAAGTGGCAACAGATAAAGATAAGATAATTAAGGTAGTTAAAGAATTTTACACAGAATTATATAGAGAAAGGGGTAAGAAAGACGGCACCAAGTTGAGAAAAGTCCAGAATGTGGGTTCAGAGGATATCCCAGAAATAACAATCGAAGAAGTCTCAAAGTCATTAAATCGAATGAAAAACAATAAAGCAGCTGGTGATGACCAAATCGTTACTGAGGTAGTTAAAGCAGGAAAAAAGACAGTACAATTATATAACTTATGCCTTTCAAACGATGTTAGACCATCTTTGTGGAATAAAGCTGTTTTAGTAGTCATGCACAAAAAGGGAGATATAACAGAGCTAAAAAACTATAGACCTATTAGCTTGTTATCTCACGTTTATAAGGTGTTTATGAAGATAATAACTAATAGGTTGATATCCAAACTAGACTTCTATCAACCTTGCGAGCAAGCAGGATTTAGAGCTGGATACGGAACAAATGATCATTTGCAAACCATTAAGTCGTTAATTAAAAAAACCGTTAATATAATAGACCCCTGATACTTGTCTTTGTCGGCTTTGAAAAAGCATTTGATACGTTCAATCAAAGTAAAATGCTCCAAGCTCTAACACACTGTAGAATAGATCACCGATACATATCCCTCATCAGATACATCTATCAGCATGTTACAGCCTGTGTAAGACTTAATGAAGATACTGGGACCTTTCGTATTAAAAGAGGCGTTCGGCAAGGATACAAAATGTCTCCTAAATTATTTACAACTTTGCTAGAATACACTTGTAAAATAATAGATTGGAAAAAAAAGGGCATCAATGTAGATGGAAAATTTTTAAATAACCTTAAATTTGCATATAATATCGTTCTTATTGCAGACAGCTTTGATCAGGCACAGATAATGCTCCAAAAACTCTATACTGCCACAAAAAGAGTTGGTCTTAAAATAAATTTTTTAAAAACACAATTTATGACAAATTTAGTCCACAATAAAAACATCTCACTAGAAGTCAAAGATATTGAGCCAGTTGACTCCTATAAATACTTGGGCCATGAGATCAGAATAAGTCGAGACAACCAAACAATCGAGCTGAAAAGAAGAATAAACCTCGCTTGGGCTGCATTTGGAAAGATGAAGGTTAATTTATGTCTAAGGTTCCTAAAGTTCCAGAAATCCTAACACTCACAAGAACAACAGTGAGTAAACTACAAGTTGCGGAAAGGGCAATAGAGAGAATAATGTTAGGGATTTCTCTACTATACTACAATGCTACTAAACGCAAAAGATCAGGAGTAGCAGGCGTTATTGAAAGGATAACAACACTCAAATGGAACTGGGCAGGTCATGTAGCAAGATCAGTTGATGACCGGTGGACAAAAATAATTTTGGAATGGAGACCCCGAATACAAGCTAACAGAAATAGAGGTCGACCGCCGAGATGGACAGATGACATAAAAGAGTGACTATAAATTGGATTCATATGGCGCAAAATCGAACTAAGTGGAAAAGCATGCGAGAGGTATATGTTCAGCAGTGAACGTTACAGGCTAGTTGATGATGATGATGAATATTAATAATATTTATTATATTATGCAATGCAGTAACCGTATGCCGTAATCTCTTTTATTGAGACAATTTGGCTTTTTTTTAATATCTATGGCTTCTCGGATAATTATTGGTTTATAAAAGATGGTTTTCACCTAGAGTTGAAATTAAATCGGAATTGCAAACAGAAATAGAATGTTCATAAATCCTATTTTGGATTCTTCTATTTGTTTGACCTATATAGGATCGGGGGCAGTTTGCATAAGGAATTTCATGAACTACGTGTTGTTCATATGGAATGTTGTCTTTGATTGATCGAACAAGAGGTAAAAGTTTTTGCTGGAGGGTAAATATTGTCTTTATTCCTCTTGATTTAAAAATTTTGTCAATTTTGTAAGTGACACCGATGTAAGGAAGAAAAGCTTTCGTATGAAGAGGGCCTAAGTCTATGAGTTGAGAATAAGTGGAGATTGATGTCTGTGGATGTTCCTATTGATGTGATTTTCACGGTAACTGTTTTGGATTAGGGCTTGTTTTAAACTAGAGAGATCAGCGGGACTACTTGCATCATCGCAAAGGTGTATTGATCTGAAGACAAGGGTATTAATGACTGAATTAATTTGTGAAGATTGATGATGGAAGTTAGCATGCAAGTAACGATTGGTATGCGTGGGTTTCCAATAAACAGAGTGATGAAAACCTTGGGATTGGTTTTTCTTTACAATAACGTCGAGAAACGGGGTAGGGATGAAAATTATCCATATTTGAGATATATTGTCAGATTATTTGGCTTGGCCATTAAAAACAAAAGATGAGAAAGTCTTCTACAATTTGGCAGTGAAAACAATTTAGTGATTACAAATCACCACCCAAGAAAGCAATAACGTGGACAAGTCCAAATAAAAAACATAAAAATCAAATCGACTACATACTTGAGCGAAAAAAATGGAAAGCTTCAATAATCAACTTAAGATAGTACTGCTGAGCTCATCGCAATTTTTAAAGCTTTAAGGTTATTAATACCCATCACAAGAGCAAATTCATTATCTTTACAAATAGCAAAAGTTTGGTTTTGGTAGACACAATAATATAAACTAAATTATCAAAATTTGCATCAGTAGTGATTATAAGAATTTAAAAAGTGGCCCAGGCACTTACGAGTAAAGGTAAACACATTTCTTTGGTTTGGATTAAGGCTCATTATGGAATTAAAGGAAATGTTAATAAACAGAGGATAGACTTGCAATAAATGCTACTACAAAAGGGGAAACGGTAGAACAACCATTAATGCCAGTCACTGATCTACGACATAACTTTAAGAAAATGCAAAAGGAGCACTGGCAACCTCTCACTGAGAGGTAGAAATCCAACCAAAGATTTTATGAGGTCCAACCAAAAATTCATAGAAAACTAAACCTCATAGTTATTGAATCGGGTTTATGTCTTAGCGCTTTGGAAAAAAAAACTAGTAATTTAATATTACTATTTTCTATGCAACTTTTTGTTGCATTTAGCTATTTCTTAGCTAATTTATTCCTTTTTTTAATTGGTAATGTAACCAAAAAAGTGTCTATGGGTGAGTCCGATACTGTGACGCCCGTATAGATGCCCCACAAACTACCTATATAGTATACCTCCATGGACGAAGATGAGAGACAAGTTTGCTATCTAAATTAAAATTAGGAATTTTAGTGTTGTTTTCAGATAGCAATCAAGTTGGAATGTTTGAAAATTGAACTGACGAAACGGCCACGTGGTCTGTTGCGAACACCTGGAATCAAATTTGTTCCTGGTAAAATTGATGAGAAATTAACAGCCAATCCGAAGTATTTCTACAGAATTATTAGATAAGAGATGTTTTAGTATACGTAGTGTTGCGTTTGTAATATTAAAATAATAGAAATGTGTGTAATGCAGATGTTACTGAAGAAAATAAAGAAATACTTATGAACACTATATTTAATTAATTTACGAAGATTAGGAAGTAAATCGAAAGAAATTCTTGTGAAATTCTATTTTGTTATATTATTTTTTGGATTACTTTTAATAGTTGTTTGGTCAGATCTGGTTCTCCGTACTTAAGGAGTTCTTTCGGTATTTTGTCCTCTTTTGGTGATTTTCTATTTTTTAATTTCCGAAATGCTTTCTTTACCTCTTCCTCCCCAATATTTATTTCTTCGTTTGTCGTCACATCTGGTGTTGGTGGTCCATTATTGTCACGTTTAGCAAATAGGGTCTTAGGGATCAAAAGTAGTCTACGCATCTTTCCTTCTGAATGTGTTTCGTTTTTATTAGTTTGTTTGACTTTTTTCTTTGTCCTCTGATCACTCTCCATATTTTTTTTTGTGTTTCGTAGAAGTCGTGTTCCATCTATTTCGAGAAGCTCTACCATTGTTCCCATTTTATTTATCTAATTAAAGTATTTGTTTCATTTCTGATTCGTTTATAGTGGTTGTATGCCTGTTGTGTTTGTTGTGTTTTGTATTGCAAAAAGTGTGTACTGTGTTCGTTATTTTCCTCTCTCCAAATAATTCTGTTGATGCGTTAATTATGCTATTTTTGAGTTTTTTTTCAGCTTTCCTCGATCTTATCGTTTTCTAATATTTCATTTAAAGCGATCTTCTTTGATATTCTTTTTCTGTATAAGTATTTCGTGGATTCCATATTTAGCTCTTCAACTTTGACGCCGCTCTCTTGGGTGGGAAGTATTTCAGTATGATTCTTATTTTACATAATACTAGGCTATGGTCGCTACCTACATCTGCTGCGTTGAGGCATCTTACGTCGAATATTTTCGATATTTTGGGCTTTTATGTCTTACATATGAAGTCCCCAATTGGTGGTAGAAATTATTTTTTCGCTTTCTGATGATGGCTGTTGTAAATTAACATGTACTACACAATGATCTAAAAAGGAAAGAAAAAATACCATTTTTGCCTTTTCTAATTAGTGTAGCTGAGGGAATTATTTCATTGGGAAGAAGTCATGGTGCTGTTAAGAAAAGACTTGACTTCACTTAAATGTTCTCCAGCAAATAAGCACAAAACAATATTCAACGTGAGAGATCATGTACCTATCGAAGGAAAGATCCGTAGAAGATGTAAACGATGTTTTTCTCAGAAAAAAAAAAAAGGAAAACGAACCACCACACTATGTCAGAGTTGCAATGTATCCTTGTGCAAAACATGTTTCACGCCTTTTTATTTACATTAAATATTGATCTTAGTATTTTTGTTTCCATAATTAAGCAATTATGAAAACATCAGATGATAAGTCTAATTAACCACATTTCGAAGGCATACACCAAGGTTATTTACAACAAAATAAGCAAAAAATGCGAGGATAACATTGGAGATTTGCAGTTTGGGTTTCGGAATTCTCTTGGGACAAGAGAAGCACTTTTTAGTCTACAGGCACTCATCCAGCGCTGCAGAGCTATGAACAAAGACGTGTACATATGCTTTATAGACTACGCAAAAGCATTCGATAACGTAAAGCACGAAAAGATAATTGAAGTTCTCCATAAGATCGGAGTCGACAACAGAGACATTCGAACAAAAGCGAGTCTCTATTGGGGTCAAACAGCTAAAGTGAAAGTAGGATCTACATTGACCAATAAAATTAAGATCAAGAAAGAGGTACGACAGGACTGTATCTTGTCTCCTATTCTCTTTAATATATACTCAGAAGAAGTATTTAGGATAGCGCTGGAGGAAAGCACAGAAGGCATAAAGATAAATGGAGAAATAATTAATAACATAAGTTATGCTGATGACACTGTGATTCTAGCAATTAGCATGGAGGAACTGAGTTGCCTAATGAGTAAGATACAAAAAACAAGTGCACAATACTGACTCAGACTAAATATCACAAAAACCAAATGGATGTTAGTAAGCAAAACCCAACAACCACCACAGCAACTGATATTAGACATTGAAAGAATTGAATACGTGGATTCGTACATCTACTTGGGAACAACAGTTAACTCAAATTGGATTTAAGCGAAAGAAATACGTATAAGAGTAGAAAAGAGCATCGTTCACTAGCATGAAGCAAATTTTCACCTCTAAAAAGCCTCACCCTACCTCTCAAAATTCGAATTCTGAAATGTTATGTATTCCCGGTTTTATTATATGGAATGGAGGCGTGGACAATGACCGCAACATTGATGAAAAAAGTAGAGGCCTTCGAAATGTGGGCTTACCCTGGGGACTGAGCACGTGACCAACGAAGAGGTACTATGCCGGATAGGTAAAAAGAGAGAGGTAGGAATAAGTATAAAGAAAAGAAAGTTGAATACTTGGGTCACGTTATGAGACATAATAAATATAGAGTACTACAGCTGATCGTTCAAGGGAAAATAGACAGCAGAAGGGTTCCAGGGAGGAGAAGACACTCGTGACAAGGCACATGAGGAAGAAGAAGAATTAAGCAATAAATTGGTGTCTGATGGGTTATTATAATTCCACAAATATGTTCCAAAAAGGTCTGACTAGGACATATATATCCCAGACAAAATGGCGGATCTCAAGGATAAAATTAATCTTAATCACTTTTATTTTTGCATAATTATACGTTTTAAACAAAATAAGTTCTAAATTCCAGACCTATTCTGAAAAAAAGAATCCGACTCAGAAGGGATATACTGCGCACTTTATTGGATTGGTTTTTTCAAAGCTGCGCGCTGGCTCTACACAAAAATGAATTTTATAGCTTAATTTGTTGGTTTAGTTCACCACGCAACAAAAATGTCTGTGGATATATTATGTGACTGTTTAAACAACTTCTCTTTCTCTATTTACTAATGTTTCCTATTTGAGCAATTTTCGTGAATTTGTTTGGATTTAGAAGTTCTTTTCTGCCTCAAAGTCTTCGTATAAATAGCGTCAAACACCGGACAATCTTTCCATCATCTTTTGAATCAAGCCGGTCTCGAAATGTAAAAACAAATTTGCGTGTTTTTGTATCGACTGAGACTACCGATACCGATACCGTGTAAAGCAATATGAAAAGTACAATTGTCAACTGGCACCTGTCACTCACAAGATGGGTTGGACCACCCAGAGACAAACGCCGTTCGGGCTCCAGCAACTGGTCCATCGCCCACTAGACAATACATCATTTAAAATTTAGTATTGTTCAAGACTTCATCTGTTTTTGCACATACCTATCTCCGATTCGGATGAATAACGGTGGTTTATTTCTTGAACAGATTATTATAGATGGATGGATGCTGATATTTCTTACTTGACGTATGTTTAAATTTAATCGTTTAAGAAGGTGATTCATCTTGGGTGTTTTTCAATTTTAAGCAACATTAATTGATGTGTCGACAAAATAAAAATAGAAATTTGAATATTTAAAATACAGTAAATAATTTGAACACTACTATTTTAAACTTATTTGTTATTGTACAACTATACCTGTTCGAGGTGAAGTGATAGTCACAGCTATCTTCCATTCTAACGACAATTTATATGATCGTAAATAAAATTAACAAAATACCTCTGAACCAAATATGACATTTTAAACAATATTGTTCTGAAGCTATTTTCTTGTGGCATTATATGAATATAATAACACACTACCTTTCCTGGATGTTTTAATCTCTAAGAACAATACTATCTATATATGAGACTCAGGTGTATAGAAAACCAACACACACCAATAGATATTTAAATTTCAAATCAAATCACAATATTAATGTAAAAAAGGGAATAATTAAATCCTTATACGATAGAGCCAAAATTACTTGTTCTAACGAAAATTCGTTCTTGGAGCAGAAACATTTGTTAACATCTGTTTTATTATAAAATGATTATCCTTTATCGTTTATAAATAAAGAATTTTCAACAATCGATCGAAAAGAACAGAACAACTTAGAACGAGATCCTACAGCATACACAAGGAATAATATGATTAAAATAACAATACCGTACATAAAAGGATTATCAGAAAAACTTAAAAGGATAGGAAATAAATTCAACATTTCAACAACATTCAAAACAACAAACACGTTGAGATCTATTTTGTCCAAAACCAAACCTAACAATGAACAAGAAAGGACAAAGAATTGCATTTATAAAATACCTTGTGAATGCGATCAGTTTTATTTAGGTGAATCATCAAGGCCATTAAATGTTAGAATAAGTGAACATCAATCTTATATTAAAAATAGAGAATTTGATAGATCTCAAATATGTAAACACCCATGGGATAATGAACATAGGGTTCAATGGAATAATTCAAATGTAGTCCTAAAAGAAACGAATGGTTAAAAAAGAAAAATCAAGGAAGCGGCTCTAATTATGCTAAATTGCTAAATGAGGCCAATTGTGTCGCAAATTCCTCGGCAGAATGTAGTAGGATCTGGTTACCAATATTGAAAGAGGAAGTTAATAATAAGAAAATACCAGTATTAGTAAGTCAGTAACGTATAGAGGATACATCATTTATGTTTTTTAAATAACGTAACATATAAAATCAGTGTCGCAAATTCCTCGGCAGAATGTAGTAGGATCTGGTTACCAATATTGAAAGAGGAAGTTATTAATAAGAAAATACCAGTATTAGTAAGTCAGTAACGTATAGAGGATACATCATTTATGTTTTTTAAATAACGTAACATATAAAATCAGAATTTTGATGTTTGTTGAAGGTAAACTAAATTCACGAACAAATACTTACAATGTCGGGATAGTATTATGAGGTTTTTTTTTCCTGGTTTTTCCCTCATAATTTACTATGGAATCACTAACAGGAGAATTTTAATGTCATCATGTCACGTGTTTGTCTTTTTAAAGACGAATTACATGCTATGATTTTTTCTGACGGATATTCTCAAGTTAAAGTTGATTTCATGTAATCGAATGAACTATCTTATAAGTAAAGTCGTCCCAGGAGCGCAACTCAACAATATTGGCAATATCATTTTAAAGTCGTCTACTTTAAAATGCATAATGTATGTCTGAATTGTCAATATAAATGAGTCAGATAAAATTAAATTATTAGAAGAATTTTTCACTATGTAACAAAAAACAAAATTTGTTTAATTTACTGTTTGTATTTTGAGAACGATTTCCGAAGTGGAAATTGAAACGTCAATAAACGTATTTTTTATCTTTAATTGTGGCTTATTCCCAGTTTAATAGTAATTAAAATACCTGTGAACAAAATATGGCATTCCAAACAATGGCATGACGACTAGACAAAATCTATAAAAACGATAATAAATAAAAAAGGGAGTTTTCATAAATGCAACAATTATAGAACGATCTCCTTTATTACACATGCCAGCAAAGTAACTCAATAATGTTGATGAACTAGTTTTTAAAGCTAAGATAGCAAGCTAGCTTACTAGCTTCACGTGTAATAGTAGTCAATTAATTTAATCTTGCCCAAGTACTTTTGCTCCCTAGAGCATCTTCAGGGGCATTTCGTCAATTGTGGCCTATCCGACAAGAATAAAATGTTATAAACATAAAATGGTACATCACACTTCAGTATACAAAGACGAATAAACTATAACTTTAAAATTTTTTTTAAAATGGGCGAAGCTACATTTTGTACATAAGCCGGAGACAGAATGGCTCCCGGTCTAACGGAAATGTTGAAGTCCTCCTCAACATTTCCGTTAGACCAGATTTTTGACGGGCAGGTCCGCTGTGATATAGATCTGTTCTTTGTGCTGCTCTTCCTGTATGGTGTTTAGAAGGTCCCTAAAATACTCTTTCCATTTTTCAGCTACTTCTTTAAGGTCGATTATCATACGGCCTTGATTGTCTCTCGGTGTATGGATGGAATTGATTCTATGTCCTCTTTTCTCAGAGGAAATTGCTTTGTAGAATTCTCTGGAGCCTGGTTTGGGCCGGTCTCTAACCATAGCTTCATATTTTTGTTGTTCATAGTTTCTTTTCTTGGTGCGTATTATTTTCCTTGTTTCTTTTCGGCAGTCGTCACATTCCTTTTTACTTTGGTCTGTTTGCAATTGTATCCAGGTTTTTCTTACTGTTTGTCTTTTTTTCAGCTGTTTCCGACAGTTCATACCATGTTTTTGCCCTCTTCTGCCTACTCCTTCCAAAGATCTTGTCCGCTGTCTTGGTTATTACTTCGGCAGTCGTTTCCCATAGCTGTTCTCTATCATTGTATTCTGTTTTAGAGTTCAAGGTTTGTTCAAGTCGTTCTCTATAGTTTTGCTGTTTCTCTTTATTGTGCATTTCGTTCATGTTCCATTGTAGGTTTATTGTTGTTTTATTGTATTTGTGGCTAGATATTATGGATTTGACTTTTGCTCTGACTAAGTAATGATATGTGTCTCCGTCTGTTCCTCTCAGGCTTTTCACGTCTATAATATTGTTTCCATGACGGGCATCTACAATGATGTGGTCAATTTGGTTGCGCTTAATATGGTCTTTTGAGACCCAGGTTTGCTTATGGATGTCTTTATGCGGAAACATGATTGACTTTATTACCATATTATTAGCTGCTGCAGTTTCTGTGAGTCTTAAGCCATTGTCGTTGGATATATTGTAAAGGCTGTGTTTACCTATTGTGGGGTATAGGCTAGACTCTTTGCCTATTTTAGCATTAAAGTCTCTGCAGAGTATGCGCATATCTTGTTTTTGCGTCGTATCTATCTCTCTTTCTAGGGCATCGTAGAAGTCATCCTTGATATCTTCATCCTTCTCTTCCGTTGGTACATGCGCTGAGATAATCGACATGTTGTATCGTTCTCCCTTCATTCGTATGTAGCATATCCTTTCGTTTATGAGTTTGAAATTTAGTATATTCTGTACTAGGCTCTCTATAATCACAAAGCCCATTCCAAATTTATGTCTTCCGTTTTTGTTACCGCTGAAGAAGATGGTGGATTTACTTATTTTTATATTTCCATCGTCTGGCCATCTTATTTCTTGGACTGCTGTTACATCCATTCCTATATTTTCCAGTTGTTCCACAGCATTTATAGCAGCTCTAGGTCTGTACCAACTCTGGACATTCCAAGTTCCGATATTCATAGTCCTTTTACATCGCAATTGTCGTTTTTTATGTTAGTCTTAACTACCTTTATAGTACTTATATTACGAAAGAAACGAAATGAATCGTAAAATAGTTTAGTTAAGTAGGTCTGCAAACTATAAACAAAAACTATTGATTTCTTTAATTTATTAATTCTTTATACGGCAGTTTGTTGGAATATGAGAAAATTAATCTGTTAAGGTACCTGAACACACAAAAATTTAATCAAAATTATAATATTATAAATTATACGATCAATAAAATACCTTTTTGAGGTATAAAGTATATTTTTTGTTTGTGAAAATTGAAATAATAAATAAAAATGTTTGGAAAATAAGGGCTATAATTCAGTTGGCTTCGAAAAATAACATAATAAGTCTCCCACAGTCTTCCAAGTTCATGTAAAAACATCATCTGTTCAGAATTAACTGAATTTTCCTCATGGAGAGAGCTGGCTGAGTGGCAGGGCAGCAGGCAGCAGAGAACTAGTTATATGCGGGTAAAATAAAAAGTAATATACGATACCCATTATTTATTTTTCCTCTCATTCGAGAGCTGAGTTTAGCGCAGAGCTATATTATCACCCCCTTGTACTCCCAATACATCCCCCAAGTTCCTCTCAGCGGGCGCTAAGTGTGTTTCGAGATCAAAGCCCGAGAACATCATCACGGGACGTTATGAACTGAGAAGCATACAACGATTCTACTTACTATTTACGCAACGCTTAATATTTTCTTTCCGATTTATTTTGCTCTTTTACATCCGCGATAAATGACTCAAGTGGTGGATTATACGGGGTGAATTATTTCTTGTCATGTTCATTTACTTTGATGGTAACAATAAATGAAACTATATTTTCATTATAATTTCGTTCTACATCCTACACTAATTAAAAAATAGAAAATCATCAAAAGAGGACAGAATACCTAACGAACTTCTAAGTACGGATGACTAGATCTGACCAAACAGCTATTAAAACTAATCCAAAAAATAATACAACAAAAACAGAATTCTTCTAGAATGGAAAACAAGCATCCTAATACTTCTCTTCAAAAAGGGAGACAAATAAGACCCGAAGAGCAGCTATTCATCATAGCTATTCAGACACTTGAGACTGCAAATCTGAAAAGTTCATTTGATGTACATCCGTACCACTTTCTCAGATTGCGCAGCCATGATATTCTACGCTTCCCTATGCTTCTCTTTCCTTGGATCTTTCCCTACATAATCAGTTGGAGCAAGGTGTATTTCTCCCCACGTACCTATAATATGACCGAGATATTCCAATTTTCTTGTTTTAATTGTATTTAAAATTTATGTTTCTTTATTATTTCTTCTCAAAACCTGTTTGTTTCTTTTCTTTTCATCCTTATCAGAATCCTTTCTTTGTCATAAAACAAAGTCGAAAACACATAACACCTCGCAAACATAACTCTTAGTTCCAATTTTAAATCCCTTGTACAAAGCACTCCCTTGTACATAGCTGGTTTTTTCCCTGGACGTTTGGACTAAGCTGGTTTTTATTCAGTATGCTATACTTTAGAGATTGTTTTTTTTACGTCATACTAAGGTAGTTTTACGTCATACACTCACCAACACGTCTGGCCAGCGCGGTAAGCCTAATAACCTCCCCAAAATGATGGCGAATTCTAAAACGATAGGAGTAAGTCCCCAGGTGGGTAGATCATACAGTGTTAGCAAGTCCCACTCCTTTATAAAAAACGACAGCTTCATGGACTCTGGGGAAGCAAGAAATTGCTAAAAACAACAAACTTGAATATAGCAACACTCAATGTAAGGTCCTTAAACAGAGATGAAAAAATCTATGAGCTAGAAAAAGAAATAAAGGACCTAAAGTGGGACATAATTGGTCTCGCAGAGGTAAAAAGGAAAGGTGAGGAGCGCATAACATTACAATCAGGTAACATCTTGTATTACAAAGGGCACAAAGAACAAAGTCTAAACGGCGTAGGATTTCTGGTTTTTTAGAAACATGCTAATAAAATAGAACAATATGTGGGAATCTCAGAAAGAATTGCAATGATTGTGTTGAATATAAACGAGAAAATCACCCTAAAAATCATTCAAGTGCACGCCCCAACTTCAACACACCCCGATGAAGAGATAGATGAGTTCTACGAGAAAATAATAGAAACCAACACGAACTATCATAGCACTTATACACTTATAATAGGAGATTTCAACGCTAAGATTGGACAACGACTAGAAGAAAGTGAAAACTATATTGGTGAATTCGGCTATGGTGTTAGAAATGAGAGAGGAGAAACTCTGGTTAACTTCCTACATAGCAACAAATATTTCGTAATGAACACATTTTATAAGAAAAAACCGCAAAGAAAGTGGACGTGGTTATCACCAGACGGAAAAACAAGGAACGAAATCGATTACATCATGTGTAACAAGAAAGGTATCGTAGAAGATGTAACAGTAATAAATAATGTCTCTCTGGGTAGTGATCACAGAATGGTTAGAGCTAAACTAAGGATTAAGTATAGCAAACGTAGAATTAACTTTAACAACACGATACAAATAGACACAGAAAAGCTAAAAGTCGATAAAAAAAATATGCTAGTAAATTAAAAACCGCCCAAGCACTGAATCTAGAACAACTTAGCGTTAATAAAATTAACTCAGTTATAACAAAAGAACTATTGAATGCTAGCTCAGAAGTAGCAACCCGCAATAACAACAAAAAATCCAAAATAAGTGCAGAATCGAAGAATATGCTGAAACAACGAAAAGAGCTCCTGCCACTAAACAAAAGAAATACCACAGAATACAAAGAACTTAATCGAGCCATACGAAAACAGATAAAAGACAATATTAAAAAACATCAACAAGAACATGTAGAAAGAGTGATAGAGAAAAATCAAAGTCTGAAATATACCAAACCGAAATTAGGAAAGAAAAATATTATAACTATGAAAAATCAACAAGGCCAACTAGAAACAAGCAAAGCTCAGATATCAAAAATATAGTTGAAAACTTCTATACTGAGCTATACCGCTCAAGAAACGATCCCCTAGACTCTTCAAAGTAAAATCTGAAAAGACAAATAACAAACGTAAATTCTGAAGTAATGCCCGAAATAAGCAAAGTAGAAATAGAAAATGCAATTAAAGAAATGAAAAGAAATAAAGCACCGGGTAGTGATGGAATTCTGGCAGAAATGTTGAAAGAAGGCGGAGAAGAAGTCATCAGGTACCTAAAAATACTTTTTAATAAATGCCTATTTGAAGGAAACATACCAAAGGAATGGAATACTGCTAATACAATATTAATACACAAAAAAGGGGACAATACAGATCTGAAAAATTATCGTCCAATATCACTACTATCACAACTTTATAAAACATTCACAAAAATAATTACAAATAGATTGACAACAAAGTTCGATGTATATCAACCAGTACACCAAACTGGATTTAGAAAAGGGTTCAGTACATGTGACCATCTTCACACACTAAAGGTCCTAATAGAAAAAGTTAACGAATACAATTTACCAATCTGTTTAGCATTTATAGACTACGAGAAAGCTTTTGACAGCATAGAATTATGGGCTATTGAGGAAGCACTGGTCAACAGCAGAATAGATTCTAGATATAGGATATTAATACATAATATATATCAACACGCTGAAATTGTAGTTACGATGGATAACGGAATGAAAACGAGGCCAATAAACATCAACCGAGGAGTAAGACAGGGAGACACCATATCTCCAAAACTATTTACTGCCGCACTTGAAGATATCTTTAAATCACTAAATTGTGAAACGAAGGGACTATCGATAAACGAAAAGTATTTAAACCATCTAAGATATGCAAATGACGTAGTACTAATAGCCGGCAGCTGGAAAGAACTGAAGACGATGATCGATGAGCTTCATACGGAATCCATAAAAAAAGGACTGAAAATGAATCTGAGTAAAACTAAGCTAATGTTGAATAAAGATGATCAACCGACGATAACCATCCAAGGAACAAAAGTGGAACATGTAGAAGAATACATATATCTGGGTCAGAATATCAAGGTAAACAAAGAAAACTACCGAAATAAGCAGACGAGTTAGAATGGGATGGGCCGCATTTGGAAAACTCTCATACATACTGAAAGACAAAAAGATACCCCAAAACCTTCGAACCAAAGTGTTCGATTCTTGTATCCTTCCCGTTCTCACTTACGGAGCTCAAACCTGGACATTCAAAAAAAAGAACATGGACAAGATTCGAAAAACTCAGCGAGCCATGGAACGACAGATGCTTGGTATCTCACTAATAGATCGGCAAACGAACGAAGTAATCCGGAACAAAACAAAAATAAAGGACGCCGCGAAACAAGCAGCTAAATTAAAATGGAAACGGGCTGGACACAACGAACGTCTCGAAGATGGTATATGGAACAAAGAAGTCGAAAACTGGTGACCGTACGATGCGAAGAGACCAAGAGGAAGACCTCAAATGCGCTGGAGCGAGGATATCAAAAGAGTCGCAGGACCAATGTGGAAACGCCTAGCACACAACAGGGATGAATAGCGAGAAATGGGAGAGGCCTTTATTCGAAAATTCGGATAGAAAAAGGGCTATAAAAAAGGTAGTTTTTCCCAGTTTTAGTACTCTAAAATATAGGTCGTCATTCGAAGAATTTAATGGCGAATCTACCGAGATTTTCAATAAAAAGTGAAATATTTAATTTTTTCCCTGTACTCTTTATATGAAGAAACACAATACTGACATCTGCGCAATCTCCGAAACAAAGAAAAAAGGCCAAGGAACATCAAAATACGGAGAATTTACACTCATATACAGCGGAAAAGCTAAACAAGAAAGAGCACATTCAGGAGTTGGAATTTTGGTGTACGATAAATACAGGCAAAGCATCGAAAATATTGAATACATCAACGATAGGTTATTAAAAATCTCTATAAAAATACGTAACATCACAACACACCTGCCAAGTGTGTTGTGATGTTACGCATGTTTGTGTTGAAAGAGTTAATAAAACTGTACTAAATCCATCCCTGTTGCCCTAAAATAGCTGAATATAAGAACACATATCATAATTTATTTATTATTACAGAATTATCATAATATATCCGACACTTTCATCCTCCAGTTCAGAGCCATCCCATTCTTGAGCTATCATTCAAAATATTTTGGAAGTTCATGAATGCCAGAAAGTAAATAACATTGAAATCGACCTAATCAAAATACAATGGAATATTTTAACATAAACATATGTCGAGATTAGGGTAATATCGTTATTTATAAATTTATTATGTTCTTTTGTGTGTACATAAACTCGCAGACGCTCCGGCACCTGCTTTTAAGCCTGTCATAGCAATTGTCAAGTAGCTCGTGAATGCCTTGTCCAACAGTTTAATTTTTATTAATTTGGTTTGTCTTCTGTAATCCTTGTTTACGACAGTTTATTGGTCGTGTCATACATAGGCAGTCGACTATTTGTCGAGTATTTATTGATGTTACAGTAGATTAGAATAACCAAGAAAAAATTTTAATATTGGTAATGGTATTTATAATTAATTGTAAGCAAAATCTTCTTCTTCTTTGAGTGCCCCTCCTATCGGAGATTGGATATCATTAGATCGATTCTAATTTTATTTACTGCTGTTTTGAATAATTCGTTAGTGGTACAGCCACACTCTTTGAAATTTCTTATCCAGGACATTCTTCTACGGCCTGGATTTCTGCGTCCTTGGATTTTTCCTTGCATTATATTTTGTAGGAATGTGTACGTTTGTCCTCACATCAGGTGGCCTAAGTATTCAAGTTTTCTACTGTTTTTTTATATTCAGTATAACTTCTGGATCGTTATTTATTCTGCGTATTACCTCTTCGTTTGTAATTTTATCCACCCAACTTATGTTTAGTAAGTATACGGCGGTAGCACTACATCTCAAAGCTTTGAGGATTTTTAACATTCCTCTGTTTAAGAGTCCATGCCTCAACACCGTAAAGCAAAGTACTGAATACATAGCATTTTAACATACTAGTTCGTAGATGAATACTAATATCATGATTACAAAATAATTTTTTATTTTTATAAAGGTAGGCCTGGCAATTTCAATATGTCTTTTTATCTCGTGATTTTGGTCACCTGTTTTATTGATGAGGGTTCCCAAGTATTTGTATTCGCTTACTTTTTGAGTTGGGTACAGTTTATTGCGATACTAGTGTCATGTATTGGATTCTGACTCAAGATCATAAATTTGGTTTTTTGACGTTCATCCTTAAGCCGTAGTTATTACATATCTCAGTCATACTTTCAACTAGATGTTGTAGATCTTCTTGACATTATGACAGTATCGTCAACATATCGAATGTTATTGATAACTTCTCCATTGACTATTATCCCTTCGTTTGCATGTGAGTTTGCTTGTGAGCATGTGAGCTTCTTGGCATATTTGTTCGCTGTAGATATTAAACAAGAGCGGTGACAACCCTGTCGTACACCTCTACGTATTTCTATTAGGTCTCTAAAAGCAGGCGTGTACCTCTTGGTTGACATATAGACATGTGTGTCTCTGTGTTAGGACGTTTAAGGCAAAGAGGGCTTCTCTTGTACCTAATCCTTTTCTGAATGCCATCTGTGTATCGTTAATATCGATATCCAGTATGTAAAATCCACTAATATTACTTTGTAAACAGTATTGTGAAATATGAATAAATTTGTAAGCCTAAAACGAAAAAAAAAACAAAAAACAACAAAAAAAAAAGCCAAAAAAAGCAAACCAATAAATAAATAATATTAAACAATTAAAAATAATACTAATAAAAAGAAATAAACAATAAAAATAAAAAAAAGTTACAATGGTATACAGAACGATATAAAAAAAACAATAAAAATAAAATAAGTAACGAAAATATTTAGGCATGTACTGACACACTAAAAATATTCTATATTAATTTAACTTGTATATAATATTAATATGTATATAATGTAAACAATGGATGATAAAACTATGAGAAAACATGACTGGCCTTTGGGCTTTGCCAGTGCCATTAACTTAAAAAAAAAATTAATATCGATATCTAACTTTTGATAGCTTCGGTTGTGGATGACTCTAAGAAATATTTTTAGCAGATGACTCATCAAAGAGGTTGTTCGATGATCTGAACATTGCATTGCTTTAGTTTTCTTCGGTATGGTGACAAACGTAGACAGCAATCATTCTTGAGGTATTACTCCAGTACTGTATATTGTATTGAATAGATGTAATGTTATGGTTTCGAATTTATTATTCAAAAGTTTCAACAGTTCTGTAGGAATTTCATACTTCTACTTTTTTACTTCTTCTTTCAATATGTCTGGCCCAGTTGCATTGATTATCTGAGTTAAGTTGTTTCTATCGTCTTCAAATAATTCATTCATGTATTCTGTCTATCTTTTTATTTTATTCCCTAGATCTACAATAAGATTTCCATCTTTGTCTTTAAGTTTATCTATTTGGCATTTTTTTATGCTTCCTGTTATCTCTTTTACTTTTTTGTGCATATTGAACGTATCATACTTTTTCTCATAGGTTTCTATTTCTTCACACTGTTCTTTAATCCACGCCTTTTAGGCTTCTTTTATTTTCTTTTTTATGTGTTTGTTTATTTCTTTGTATCTGTCTAAGTAATTCTTCATCTTTATTCTTTGTTCCATCAAGTCTAGTATATCCTGTGTCATCCACCCCTTATTCTTTGTTGTTGTTTTTATAAGATGTTGCTTTCCTGCTGTTTGTTTAGCTGTATTTATGTACTTTAATTTTTGGTTAACGTTATTTGTATCGTCAATTTGTTGCTGCACTGAACGGAGGTGTTCATTTATTTCTTCTCCTGTTTCTTGTCGTATATTTTTGTTTCTAAGTTTATTTAAATCTAGTGCCTTTCTGTGTGGTCTTTTAATCTTTTTTGGTCTCGCCTCTATCACAATAACTACCGGGTTATGATCTGAGCTTATATCAGCTCCTGGGTACGTCTTAGTACATTTAACAGCATTACGATACCTCCTTGCTATCATAATGTAGTCTATTTGATTTCTCACTATTTCTTTAGTATGTTTTGGATATATCCGTGTATATTACCGTCGAGGAGGTAATTTGAAAAAGGTGTTTGTTATTACGAAATCTTCGCTTTGGCAAAATTGAATCAATCGATCTCCTCTGTCATTTCTGTTTCCAAGTTCTGAGTTTCCTACTTGTTCTCCTACCTTAATTTGACCCACCTTGGTATGAAGATCATCCATTATTATGTTAATGTGTTGCTTTTTTATTGTTTTCAGCATTTCTTCTAAATCGTTTTAGAATTGTTCTATTTCATTGTCAGATTTATCTGCTGTTGGTGCATAGACTTAAATAAGATTTATTAAGTTATGTCTTTCTTTAATTTGTATTAATATAATATTATGCAGCATATTCATAAATATGCTGCATATTGTTCAGGTTTTTTATAAATGGATATGCCTTGCAATATTTGGAGCTTTAAAGGCATTGTTCGAATAAATCCATTTAAAGATATTTTTCATTTTAGTATTTAACTCCACGTTTGGCAATAATTTTCCAATCGTGTAAATATGTAAATGACAGCAGTGTTGAGGTTTCGTGGGCGTAAAGACATATCTACTAGTTCCAAAAAAGGCTCCCCGAAAAATAAAGACGAGCTCGACGAATTTAGACAAGCTCGACGCAACATCTCAGTTTACAGCACTCAAAAATCAATCTTTAATTAAAGTATTTACTACTTACCTACTGATAAAAATATAAGTTCCCTATTTCAATGAATTTTTGAACTTATGAAACTTGTTTACACATGCATGTGTCTGTCGCTAGTCAAGGTTGCGAAACAGTCCTGTAACATCGGGACTGTCCTGTTTTCTAAAGATACTTTCATCATTTCATATAGTTTTTCAAAATAAATACTAGGTAATATGTACTAGTCCTTAACATTATATTAAAAATATTGAATAATAAAAAAACTAAATATGATAAAGTATGCAAGTGAAGTAGCTTTAAGAACTATTCGTAATAATAAAGAAATACTTAAAAGAAGTGATCAGACGAAGTTCAAGAAAAAATAAAGAAAAAGGAAAAATTGTACAAGCAGACCTTAAGAAAATATCCTTCGATTCTAAATTCTGTACCGTTCGTATTGGCTGTTCTATGAGTTCTGAAATAACTTTTGACTTTAATGTGTTTGATAAAAACTTCCACTATATGTAATATGCCTGGTCTATCTAACACTATATTTCCAATTTTGTCATTGAGTTTTGTCATTAAGAAAATTTTCTTATTGAAATTTTCAATTTTTCACCTCAGTGCTTTCGTGCTTTGATTTTCTTCTATACGCTTTATAATTTTCTCATTCTTTGATTTCCTAATATCTCATCTGATTGCTTTAGAAATTTCTTTATTTATGGCGTTTATTTCTTGTGGGTCAACATTTCCTTAACTTTTCAGTACTCTACGATCTTCCATTTTTTGTTTCCTTTCCTTACTAATCACTGAGTCTACTATTTCTTCGTTTAGGTTGTATACATACCTTCTTGTTGTTTGTTTGAGTAAATTACTGCTGATATATTCAAGTTTATTCAGGTCAAGTTTATTCGTTATGCGTATTCAATTTTTACTTTTTTTTTATCTTCAGTCCTTTTAGCTTAACGTTGATTTGAACGTTATGAAAACGTTGATGAAAAGTCTTCTTGGACCATATACCTAAGACAATTTGAAGCTATTGCGACAGCTAATCATTGGTCAGAACAAGACAAGGCTGTTTCCTTGACTGCTGCTTTAAAATCGATTCCTTAGGATCAAGAAAAATGTTACCAGACCTTGTTTACTTGACTAGACAAACGTTACGGAGATGCCCATCTACAAGTCTACCAAGCATAACTAAGAAGTAGACTTCAGCGAAATAGCTAGTCAAGCTTCACGGAGCTATCGAGTACGAACCTCTGAAGAGAGCGACGAACAAAACGATAAACGGCTGGGGTAAATCATACGGAAAGTAGTTCGTAACATAATGCCGAAGACACGCGAACGCAGATGTTGGAATGGTGGCGACTTAGGGCATAGTTGCCTTAAATTGCAAGAAAATAATACAACAGTCAGAAAGCTAGAACAGATCGAACACTGGGCTGAAAAAAGTCATTCATATGCTAATGCTCAGTCAAGCCGGCCAGGTAGTGCAAATTCTCTCTTAAATTAGAAAGACGATTTTGCCCCGTGAAACGAACCACCGTCATTAATGATCAATGGCAGCCTCAACAGCTACAAAACGCTTAAGTAGATGATCCATATATAAAAAGAGTTGGATGCGTCGAAGTAAAAGACCTTCTTGGCAAGACATTAGTGCATGTAGCCCAGAATCAAGTCTTACTGGAGCCAATGGAATTGCCTAGTACTAAAAGATGATTTTCTGTATAGAACCTTTGAGTCAGTAGTACTGCGTCAGTTTCATGACGGTGCATCAGGTGGACACTTTGGTATTACGAAGACTCTGCAGAAGGTTCCAGAACCGTTCTATTGAACGTAAGAAGATGGTGCCGAAAATGGAAACTGTGTGCAACCAGTAATGGTCCAGTTAGTAAAAAGAGGGCACCCATAACACAGTACAATGTTGGTAGTCTTATGGAAAGAAAAGCAATCGAGAATTCAGGTACATTTTCAGAAACGAATGATGGAAATAAATATATCCTGGTAGCCATGGATTATTTTACGAAATGGACTAAGGCCTATATGATACCAAATCAAGAAACTGCTACTGTTGCAGAGGTACTTGTCAAAGAATAGGTCTTCGTAGAAAGTTTCAATATCGCTCTCTGGTTTGTCCGCAGTTGGAGCATAAACTTGTAGGATGTTTATTTTAAGTTTGTTCTGGTTTAATTGTAAGAGTATAATTCTGTTGGAGTATGGAGTGAAATTTATTACAGCTTCATCAATGTTTTTATTTAATATTATCCCGACACCATATCTGTGTGAACCGTCTTGACTTCCTGAATAATATATTGTTTTATTGTTGATTTTTATCTTTACTGAGTCAGGCCATTGGACATCGCTGAGTCCTAAAATATTTATATTCGCCTTTCCATTTCTTTAACGACATTATGGATTTTTTCAGCTTGATGTAGACTTCTAAGATTTTAGGTCGCTACTTTGCAAGGTTTTCGCATGTTGATGAACGGGAAGGCCTTGCAGTCTTGTGAGTTTCCACCTCTGCCGGATCTTGTTTTCCGAGTTTCATGATCAGTTTTTGGTTGTATTTTTAGTCATGATGATTAACTAGGGATGCTCTCTTCTTCTTAACGTGCCCTATCAAGTCCCCTTGATGTTGGCGATTAACATGGCGAAACTGTCTCTGTCTCGAGCTATTCTAAAGAGTTGCTCAGCTCTCTTTATTCCTGTCCACTCCCTGATATTCTTCAACCAAGAGGCCTACTTTCTACCAATTCATCTGCGTCCTTCGATGCTCTATGAGCCTTTAATGCATTGGTTTTTCGTTGCCTTACACATCTACACGCCGTTGACCAGGTCTGGTTCGTCCGCCTTTAGAAATGATTTTTCATTTCTAGGACAAGAAGGTGCCCTTCCACTTACAGACTCTTCCACGCGAAGCTGTTAGCCAGTAAGTGGGGGATTGCTTATACCGGTATATAAATTATACATTTATAATATTATTTATATACAGCAAAACTGAAATGGAAATGGGCTGGACATAATGAATGTCTCCAAGACGGACGATGGAACAATGCCATCGGAAAGTGGCGTCCATACAATGCAAAGAGATCAAGAGACAGACCACAGATGAGGTGGAAAGATGACATCAGGAAACAAGGAGGTCCCACATGGCAGAGAACAGCTCAAGATAGGGAAAGATGGAGAGAACTAGGGGAGACCTATATCCAACAATGGAAGGATAGAGAATAGGTTCAAAAAAAAATATTCTACACAGTTATAAATTTACAAATAAATAATTAAAAAATAAAAGCACTTGACATGTCACATTTTTAATTTGCTATTTATTTTTTTGACATTAGTTAAATTGTTATTTTCTTTATTTTTCAGCGATATCGTTGGTGCATAGTATATATGATTCAGTTAAAAATCTATAACTTATTTTTGTTTTATTCGACGCAATCATCTAAGAGAACAACCCAAATTTATTGAGCACTTCTCCGCAGTCGAATCGAACGGAGACTTCTTTGTTTCATATCCGCATATTTATAATTTACGACCGGGCGAATATCGCAAAGAGCGTATGTCACATGTGATTGCGGCGTAATCCCGGGGGTGGCACATCACACGAAGAGGAAATGGTTCGGAAGAGTTTTGGCGCCACCCCTCAACCCTCGCTAATACAACAAATATATACAATAATCGGCGATCGCACGCTCCTTGACTTTGGTGCGAATGTAATAATTCACGGGTAACGGGACAATCGATTAAGGGATGAATGGGAGGATGCTAGGGTAAGGAAACGGAAGGGATGTTATATATCTGTGTTTGACGTTGTTTGATTAGGTCAGGTCCTTTTATTATATTACGGTTTTTAGAAGAAAAAAAAATGCACTTTAACAGTTTCAGTAGTGTATTCTTTTAGTTCAGTTATAAACGAAGTACGTTTACTTCTTTATGTATCTGCCATGTTGCCATTTGACCCTGTCAAATGCTTTGCGATAATCTATAAAACAAATGTATAGTGGAAAATTGAAGGCCCTAGATTTTTCTATTGCCTGAAAAGTTTCGGTGGTATTCTGTCACCCTGTCTCACGCCTCTTAGGAACAAAATCAATACAAATAAATAAAGGCGTGAGACGTGATTTAAAACATTTCCTAAATCATGCAAAATATGTCATAAAAATCATCTAACTGAAAACTAGTTCACACTTCGATGGTTCACCTTATCTAACATAATCGACTTAAATGAGTTGATTTAAGCGTATCTAACCAATATTTGCTTTATTTATTTAATATTTTTCTTCTTCAAATCCACCGATTTATAGACTATTACAAACAATTATCCATCTTTTTTAATTCTTTTAATTATTTGAAATTATCTTATTAATTTTAATGTGGGGTTTGGCGTTCTGTCTAAATCGAAATTACAAGGATCGCCACTCACAAATTGAATACCGTATTACGCACCGTCAATAGGTTATAAATAAAATAATAACAGAGGCCCTTGATCGGCGCCCTGAGGTATTCCCTCGCCGTTTAGCACTAATTTAAAAATCCAAACAAAAATTAACGACCTTTCTTCGAGCCAATATATTTTCCTTTTGGAGGGGTAATTACAGTAATCTAATAAGTATATCCTTGTTATTAGTGGTGCTTCCACACGCCCACCGATTCACCGATCATTTTTTTGTTTTTCTCTTCTTCTGCCGTTTCTCTCTTAAGCATTCCTATGAGAAGCAACCACGACTTAAGCATAAGCGTAGATCACTAGATTGTTCAAGGAATATTTCTTGTTATATTTTATTTTGAATTTAAAATATTCGCGTAAAGGTTTTCAATTTTTTAATTTAAAATGTTTTAATATAAATAAAATAAAATTAAAACAATTTTTTTATTATTTTTAAGTATCATCTGGATCTATAGTTGGTTCATTCTTAAGTATGATTTTCTGCGATTTATATTGCCGTTTAAATAACCACTATATAATACCACTATATTAGAACCAATAATTTTGGAAGATCTTCCCAATGGTCGATGGCTAGTGGGTTCGTCTTCAAATGCTATTTTATCCATTCTTCTTATACATTCATACCAGAAATGAAGTCGTTGTCTCCCCATCTATGTCATATATTCCACATATTTTTCTTCTCCGTTCTTACTCCGGAATATCACCTTGTAGTATATTACCCTCTATCGCTCTTAAAGACTTGTCTTAAGTCCATCTTAATATGCTTTTAGTTGTCTTCTATGGCAATTTAAGTTCTATAAGATTCTATGAAAGAGGAAAGTATTTTGGAGGCATTAATTGGAGCTTTCGAGTGTGAATTTGTATCAGCTCGAGTGACACCGAAGAGGTGGGGACACCGAAATAACAGTTATATCGCTCTATTGATACCGATTCAAACCCGACGGGTTTCTCGGAAATAATTGCGTTGATAATTTAAAACTAGACGTTTCGGTAACCATTTTGGAGTCATTATCAAGAGGGATATGGTTCCATTCGAGTTCGGAGTCTTAATCCTGTGCACTGCTCCCATTCATGACGTACCAGTATCTTGTTCTCCACAAATACGAGAACCTTCAAATGGCACTGATGTCTGCCTACTCCTTAGTATCGAGTGATGATCGGTTTTACTCTGTGGCGCTGCTTTTATACTCTTAGTAGGCGCGGGAATGTTTTACATATACAGAATGTTCATAAATACGGTTACGACTTCGTTGGTTTGTCTGGCCTATGTTTGTATGTGAGCAACTGGAACAAAAACAGTTTTATTGTTTTTGTGAGAGTCCAGGATTCAACTCTGTAGTATAATATCGAGAAGATATAAGATCGTAGGAGTCTCACTTTTATCTCCAGATTAAGGTTGTGGCTTTTAAAGAGTTTTGCCATGTTGTTAAATGTAATCCTAACCTCCCCTATTCTACATTTTAGTTCTTGTGAGTGATCCCATTGTTCGTTTACTATTGTTCCAAGATAGGTAAACTGTGGATCCACTGGTGTATTTTTGGTAAGCAGTTGGACGTCTCTAATTTTATTTTTTCTGATGATCATAAATTTAGTTTTTGTCAAATGTGTCAAATGCTTTTTGATAGTCCACAAAGCAGGTGTAGATATAGCAAGTCATATCTCTGTATCTTTGGAATAATACCTGTAGACTTAACAGTGCATCTCTCGTACCTTTCATGAATCCAAACTGTGTGTCTTGTATTCTCTCTTCGCATAGCTTGTATATTCTGCGATGTATAATTTTAAGAAAAAGTTTTAGTGTATGGCTCATTAGACTTATTAGCCTATATTGTCTGTTTAATTTTGCTCCCTGTTTCTTTGGTAACGTAATAAATTCTGAAACCTGCCAATCTTTTGGAATATTGCCTGTGTCATAGATATTATTGAATATTTTACATAGTATTCTTAAAGATTCATCATCAAGAAGTTTAAGAAATTCAGACTGTACTTTATCTGGTCCTGGAGCTCTCCCTTCTTTTAGTGATATTAGGGCTGGTCTAATTTCTTCCCCTAGTATAAGTGGTCCTGTTTCCGTAGGTCTGACAACTAAGCGATTCAATTAGAATACCTGTGGTAACAAAAGGTATGAAGTATGAAATGTAACTGCATAAGTCCTGAAAGTAGCTATTATGGTATAAAACTATGTAAATATTTTGAGACCAAAGTGAATAAATGAACTATATATTCGAGTTGTCGATTAGAGAGATTACTAAAAGCTCTTAGTATCTAAGGGTCTTCTTTGGTCTGTCTCTTCTGCGGTCTGGTCTTTATTTTATTTTATTTTTACGCACAACAGGCCGTTAAGGCCTAGGGCATTTTTTTAAACATAATCCAAATAATAACTAATTACAATTATTTTAAACAAAACTTTAACTTAAATATGTATATACAACATTCTTAACTACTCTGAAGGACCTGGTGGACAATATTTCTTCATCCACTTCTATTTTGTGCTTTTCTTTTCCAGTCCCTCACCTTCACGTGTTTAAGGTCTTCCTCCACTTTACTAATCCATCTCGTTCTGGGTCTACCTCTTCTTTTGGAGCGGATTAGTTTTCTGGTTATTATTAGTTTGGACATTCTGTTTGCTGACATTCTTTCCACATGTACCTACCATCTGATTCTTTGTGACTTGACGAACTTGGTAATGGTAGGTTTTTTATATAAAGCCATTAATTCATTGTTGGTTCTTCTCTCCCAACCATCTTCTGTCTTCCGTCCTCCGAATATGCGTCTCAATATTTTCCTTTCCCATCTTTCCAGAGTATCCTCTTCCTTCTAATTTAATGTCCATGTCTTACCGGCATATGTTACTGTGGGTCGAATTACTGTTTTATATATTCTGAGTTTACCTTGTCTAGAAACGTCTTTTGAGTTCAGTAGGGCTCTTAAACTACCTAATTTTTTATTCCTTTTGCTATTCTGGCTTCGAGCTTTCATTTCTCTTTTCCATTTTCATCGAAAACTACACCCAAGTATTCAAATTTGTCCACCCTTTTTAAACTATAGCTTTTACCACTTACAGACCTTACACTAAAGTCTTCTTTTATCCCTTCTGTCCCCCCCCATGTCATATATTTGGTTTAGTCTTCATTTAGTTCCAATCCGAATTTCTGTGCTTCTTCGATGAGTTTCTTCACAACTCTTCTTAATTATTTCTCGGTTTTTGGTAGGATCGTTAAATCGTCAGCAAATGCCAAGCACTGGTGCTCATTTTTCATGATTGTTTTTCCGCCTTCATGTTGCATTTTCTGATTACACTTTCTAACACTAAGTTTGAATAATGTCTCAAGCCTTGTGTAACCGTAAATTGATCTGATATGTGACCCCGCCAAGCAATTTCACACTTAGAGTTATTTAATGTCATTTTTACTAGCCGGATCAGTTTTCTTTGGTATACCTAAATGTTTCATTGCTCGATAAATTTTGACTCTATTGACTATATCATATGCTTGTCTAAAATCCACAAACAAAACATGCAGGGGAACTTTACCTGTTCGGCCTGGTACTTGCGTTCTGGTCTTAGTTTTTAATATTGATATTCAAGGAAAACAACACAATTATACCTTTTTCCAGTCTTCCATTGTCCAGTTTTTGTATTTTTGTGCCCATTCGAAATGTTTCTTTATCATAGCCGGAGTAAGCCTTGGTTTTCGAGCTGGTGCCCTATGACATATTTTACTAAAGATTGTGAGTATTGACTTATTTGCCATATACTAGTATTATGGACTCATATTGCCAACCTTTTCATAATTTTTCAATATAGTTTCCAGTTTTTTTTTTTAATATTCTTATGCGTTTTGATGTGGATTTTGCAGTAAATGCTGTATCGTCTGCAAAAGTGATAAAGTGTTGTTATCTCTTGTAGTACATTATACAACCTGTCTGTACACCACTTTGTCGTATGATAGCTGAGTGTAAGCTGAGTGTAAAGCTGAATATTAGCTTAGATAGCTAAGTTTTAAATAGTTGATTTACTAGTCTTCATTACCGTAAAAGACTCTGGTAAACTTTTGATAAAACTCTGATAAAAGTTTGGTAGATCCATCGTTTTGTAGTTTTTCTCTGTCGCTTTAGTTTCTCTGCTGCAAATCTATAAACAAAATGTGCAAATCAAGATTTTGTTCGTAGCTGTTGAGCAATGTTTGATTCATCGTAAAAATCTGATCAATTGTAGATCTACATCTTCTAAACCCTCCCTGATATTCACCTTTAACTTTAGATTCATATTGGTTAGTCGGTTTTTATTAATTAAGCAAATATCTTATATGTTACATATAATAGAACAATCCCTCTATAATTTTGGCATAGACTTTTATCTCTTTTTGCGGATCGGGCATATGGATGCATTTTTCCAGCCTTGTGGCAATTTCTCATTTTTTCAAAATTCGTTTTATTAGGTTGTTTATTTGTTTTAATAATAGCTGCCCACTTTCTATGAATATTTCTGTTTTATTACCGTTTTTCTCCTACTGACTCTTGTTCTTCTTTAGCTGCTTTATTATTTCCTTTATATCATGATTTGATGGTTCGTTTATTTAGGCCTCAGTATTGTTTTGATCCCATCTGGTTTCTGATTGTATTTCATTGATATTTTTGTTTGGTTTAAGCAGTTCTTCAAAGTATTCTGCTCACCTGTCTAGTATTCTTGGTAAGTCACCTTTTCTTCTAAATGTGCCTATCTTCTAGAAATGTTGGCTACCACATTGACCTATCTTATTCTATTCACAGCAGCTCGAAATAGATAAGTTGACGTTAGAACAGTCCATTTTTTAAGATTGGCCAGCCAGGATATACGTCTACGTCCAGTGCTTCTCTTACCCTGAATCTTGTCTTGCAGAATCAACTGTAAGAGTTGGTATTTATCGTTACGCATGGTGTGGTCTAAGTAAGCCAATTTTCTGTTTTTTATGGTGTTAATAATTTCTTTGTCTTTTTTAGCCTCTGGGGAATAGTTATGTTACTTGTGTGGTGTATATATGAGACCCTCAACATACGTCGGTAGCACATTTCAAATGCCTCTAATCGTTTTATGGCATCTTCTGTAAGGATCCAGCTTTCTATTCCATAGAGGATGACATTAAAAACGTCATCATCATTCCTCAACCTCTTGCATCCACTGTTGGATATAGGTCTCCTACATGTTCTTCCACTGTTCTCTATCTTGCGCCTTCTGTATCCAATTTCCGACTGTTTTTCTTAAATCGTCCATCCATCTTTTTGGTGGTCTGCCTCGGTGTCTTTTGTCTTCTCTAGGTCTCCATTCTATGAGTCTTTTGGTCCACCTATTATCATTTAAACGTGCTATATGTCCAGCCCATCTCCATTTGGTTTGTGCAATTTTTTCTATGACATCTGTTACTTTAGTCCTCTCTCTCACTATCCTATTTGGTACCATATCTCTTCTAGTTATTCCCAACATTACTCTTTCCATTTTTCTTTGGGTTACTCTCAATTTATTTGCAGAACGTTTTGTTAAAGTTATTGTTTAGGAACCATATGTTATTACTGGCAGTATGCATTGCTTGCAAACCTTTTTCTTCAAGCAAATCGGTAGCGTTCCTTTTAGAATATCTTGCATCTTGCCAAATGCTGCCCATCCCAAGCCTATGTGACGCTGGATCTCACAAGTTTGATTGTCTTTTCCTATTCTAATTTCATGCCCTAAATAGATATAGCTAAAAACCTGATGTACTTCGTTCTCATCTACCCTCATAACATCACTTGGAACTAAATTGGTCATGTATTTTGTTTTTTCAAAGTTTATGTTCAGGCCTATTTGTTCTATTGCCTGTTTTAGTTCTTCCATCATTTTGTGAGCTTCATTTAAACTCTCGGCTATAATGACAATAACATCTGCAAAGCGCAAGTGGCTTAAGTATTCACCATCAATATTTATTCCCCTTTTAGCCCAATCTAGTTTTTTAAAGGCATATTCCAGAGCTGCATTGAATAGTTGGGGGAAGATGGTGTCACCCTGTCTAATTCCTCGCTCAATTATATATTTATCGGTAAAGTCATGGAGTTTAACAGATGCTGTTGCGTTGTTGTATATATGTTTTATCAAATTTGTATATCTATAGTCTACTCGGCTTTGTTCTAATGCTCCTAATACTGCCGGTAATTCCACGGTATCAAAAGCTTTCTTGAAGTCTATGAAAATCAACGTGAGTGGTTTATTATATTTAACACATTTTTCAATTAGTATTTTAAGTACTTGTAGGTGGTCATTTGTTCCATAACCTTTCCTAAACCCAGATTGCCCCTTAGACTGATAGAAATCTAATTTTTGTTCTAAACGTTTTGTGATGATCTTAGTGGTTCTAAAACCATTTGTAGAGATGTGACAACAGACTTATCGGTCTATAATTCTCTAGGTCTGATATATCTTCTTTTTTGTGTATTAGGATAGTAATTGCATTGTTCCATTTTGTAGGGACAATACCTTGGTTTAGACATAGGTTGAATAGTTCAGTTACTACTTCCAGCAGTTTCTTGCCTCCTACTTTAACAGCTTCTATTACTATTTGGTCATCTCCCGGAGCCTTGTTGTTTTTCATTTCCTTTAGAGTTCGTTTCACTTCTTCTATCGTTATGGTAGGCAGAAGTTCGGATCCTTGGTTCATTACTCTGTGTTCTCTAATTTGTGTTTTGTCTTCTTCTGTTAACTGGCTTTTGTATAATTCTTCATAGAAACTTTTTGCTATCTCTACTATTCTCTCTCTATTTGTTGTTATATTACCTTCCTTGTCTTTTAGTTTAACAATTCCTTTTTACCATCACAAAGCTTTCTTCTGAGTATTTTCACATTTCCATTTTGCTCAATCACATTTTGTATTTTCTCAGTATTATACTTCCTCTGAACTTTACGAATTGCTTTTGAGATATCTCTGTTCAGATTTCTGAGTTTAGCTGAGTCGCCTTTCTGCTCTGATCTCTTGATTTTTCTTTCTTTAATGAGCTTTCTGGTGTTTTCGCTCAGTTTCTCTTCTTCTCCGGCTGGTCTAGCACAGTACTGTTTTTGTGCAGTCATTAACGCTTCTGTGATTGCATTATTTACGGTTTCAACATCTGTCGAAAGAGGGTGGTTTAAGACACTAAAAACGTATCATCTAAGAATTCTTATGCGTATATTGATACTTAAAGATAAGTTGCAGAGAGTCTTCCTAAGGCTGTTAAAAGAGCTTCTGGTTTTTTCAATACGAGTTTTTATTTCGTAGCTGTGATCCCAAGTATCTTTAATATTGCAGCCCAAATAGCATATTTTGTCCACTCTTTCTGCCGGTGTATCGCCTATTTTGTAATTTGGGCGTTTATGTTGATGTTCCTACTAATGATCATTATTTTTGTCTTCTTGCAATTTAGCTTTATGCCGTATTTGTTACATGCTTCTACAACGTTATCAATCATCCTTTGGAGCCCCTGAGCACTATCTGCCAGCAACACTGTATCTTCTGCATATCTAACATTAGTGCCCTAAGGTGAAGGCACTAAGGTGACATAAAGTCACCTTAGTTCCTTCTTTACTTCTATAGCAATATTAGAACTTTGTTTATCATAATATTTTTCAAATTTTGTAATTTTATTTCCCAGTATTCTCGTTTCTTTTTTCTGTAGGTCTATTTTGCTTTGTTCTTTGCCGCTTCATAACTCTTTCCCGGTTTTGTTGTATTCAGCAAAAGGGTTTTTTTAACCAAAGGTTAATCCTTTAGCTAAATATTACCTAAAGCATTTTGAACAATTGATTATACAATCGACCGTTGTGCTTATATGTAATCCACGTTTTAGTACAGCAAGGCCTTTATGTATTTTTCAGTTCCCCGCCCCTGGACGGGGATAAATTGAAACGCAAGAGAGACCATAAATAATACGCGGAATTTCAGACAACACGATCCTCATCTTATTATAATAAATACAAAAGCTTGTCTCGACTCATAAATTCATTAGGAGAGAAAGAGATGGGTAGACGGGACTACAACAAAACGACGCCGGGTTTGTAGTTACTATGATTTGGTACATGGATGGCATGCTTCGGTTGAAAAGTTTCTTTTATTTTGAAAATAAATCAGATTCTGTAATAAAGAATGAGGGATATCGAACAATATTTTTGCCATAGGTTTGTTATCGAGAAAACATTTTTACAGTATGTTTGATAAGCGTCAATGCTTGATCAGGTTTTTTTTCTCAATTTACTATTTTCATTGGTAATTAACCAAAATTTTAATGTAAAATGCGATGCGATTATTTCGACGTCTTGAGTATAACTTCAGAAATCGTTATTTTTTTCGAAAATCTTTTTCGAAAATTCCAAAGTGAAAATCCAAAAGTCAAAATAAACGTATTTTATACTAAAATTGTGGTTTATTTCCAGTGAAAATAGTAAATTATATTAGGATGCCACAAGAGAATGCCTTCAGAACAATATTTCTCGTAAAAGATTTCCTTCGCTATCTTTCTTTTACACACCCCATAATCTAAGATAACTAACGCATCAACCAATACCCATAAAAGGTTATTAGTGAATATACAATACATATACATTATACATTATACCAGAAGCCAAAGATAAACAAAAAACAGAACAATGTCAAGAAATAGAAGAGTACCAGAGTCGATATGATAACTTCAATGTTCATCGAAAGGTGATGGAAATAGCTGGAAAGTTTCGAAAACGCAACAGCGGCAAAATAACAGACAATGAAGGCAATCTTGCCATAACCAAAGAAGATAAAAAAAAGTATGGGAAGAACACTTGGGGAAACTTTTCCATGACCTTAGAACAGTACAAGACCCCACCGTTCAGAAAATTCAGGTCCCGAAACGCTACCAGAAGAAATAACGGCAGCCGTCAGACAAATGAAGGATGGAAAGACACCGGGACTTGATTAAATTTCTGCAGAACTGCTGAAGCTATTAGATACAGAACAAATAAAAATAATAACTGATATATTTAATGAAATATTAAAGGCAGGAAAAATACCAGTGGAGTGGCTCAAATCTGAGTCCGTGCCATTGCCCAAAAATCCAGGAGCAAAAGTTTGGGAAGATTATAATTATGAGCTATCTGCTGAAGCTGTTTTTAAAGGTCACCCACAAAAGAATTTAACCGGAAATGCGAGGAACGAATTGCGCCCTATCAGTTTGGATTTGTGAACGCCGTTGGTACGAGGGAAGCTTTCTTCAGCGTGCAGATCTTGTTTCAGAAATGTAGAGATGTCAGCGTAATATTTTTGCATGCCTGATTGACTAGAAGAAGGCTTTCGATAGAGTCAGGCATGAACTAATGATGGAAGTGCAGAAGAGGACAAGGATTGATGGAGAGACTTAAAAATTATAGCTAATCTGTATTGAAATCAATCAGCGGTACTCCGAATAGGTGGAGAATATACAAATCAGGTCAAAATCTTAAGTGGAGTGAGACAAGGGTGCATAATTTCACCACTGATATTCAATCTGTACTCGGAGCACATTTTTGAAGAGGCCCTAAAAGATATTGATGAAGGCATCTCAATAAATGGAGTCAAGTTTAATAACCTGCGGTATGCAGATGATACAATAGTGATAATGATACATCGGTACACCCACATTTCGAATGCTTCTAGTTTTCTCGTTAGCGTCTCCGTCAGCGTCCAGGCCTCCACGCCATACAGCAAGATCGGAAAAATGTAGCAAAACTTCAGGCGTTTGAATTATGGTTATACAGAAGAATCCTGAAGATACCATGGACAGACAAAGTCACCAATGAAGAAGTACTGCGGAGGATGAATACAACCGCGGATTCGGTTAACATTGTGAAGAGCCGTAAGCTGGAGTACTTGGGACATATAATGAGAAATCAAGGCAGATAAGAGCTACTTCAATGCATTTTGCAGGGTAAAATTGAAGGAAAAAGAGCCCCAGGACGAAGAAGAATATCCTGGCTTGCTAACCTGAGAGCATGGTATAGAAAGACTTCAACACAGCTATTTCGTATAGCAACCAACAAAATCATCATAGCCAGAATGATCGCCAACGTTCGGAACGGACAGGCACCCTAAGAAGAAGATTATGGGAGACTTCAACGCAAAAGTTGGTGCCGGAATAACACAAGATATAACGAAAAACTATGGACTTGTAGAAAGGAACGAAAAAGGAAAGAGACTAATACAGTTCTGCCAAGAAAAGAATTGCATTATAGCAAATACTTTATTTCAACAACCTAAAAGACGACTATATACCTGGAAATCTCTAGTTGATTAAGAAGGGAAGGTAGTCAGAAATCAAATCGACTACATTACCATTAACAGAAGGTTTAGAAACAGTATTACATCTGAAAAAATATTCCCAAGTGCAGACGCAGCAACTAATCATAATCTGCTCTGTGCTGGATTCAAACTAAAATTAAAAATAATAAAAACCCCGACAGCTCAGAAAATAATAATCGAGTCCTAAGAAATGCCGTAACAACAGATGAGTTCGGAAATAATATAAATCATGACATTAAAAAACATCTAGAAAGTTCTGAACAAGAAAATATCGGACAAAATATAGTAGGAGCTAGTAAAGAAAAATGATTGGATGACCGATAACACACTAGACCTTATTCAGCAAAGAAGAAATTGTAAAAATAAAGATGAGACTCGATATAGAGAAATATATCGACAAATAAGATACGAGCAAAAGAGGTCTGGATGGAACAGAGATGTCGTGAGATGGAAGAACTACAAAGAAAATAGGACGTGTTTAATATACACAAAAAACTTAAAGAAATAACTTACACTCAGAGAAAAAGAACTCCTCACTTTATGAGAAACTCCAAAGGTAAATTTATTTTCGACTTAAACGAAAAAAAGGAAGAATGGACCAACTACATAAAAGAGCTCTTGCTGGATACGAGCCTACCACATAACACCACAAAGTATACGAATACTAGTCCTATTATTTTAAAAGCAGAAGTAGAGAAAGCCATCAAACAAAGCAACAATGGGAAATCTCCAGGCTCCGACCAAATAGCATCAGACTGGCTCAAACTTCTAGACGATGCCAATGTCTTAGAACTAACAAACATTTATAACCACATATACGAAACTGGAGAACTGCCACAAATATGATACATCATCATGTAAAGACTTTAGACTAATTGGTCTCATGGTTAAGTGCTATGTTTGGTCTGTACTTTTGTATAGTGCAGAAGTGTGGACGCTAAAAGTATCGATTATGAACAAAATTGAAGCATTGGGAATGTGGGTTCATAGACGAATGCTGAAGATACCTTGGACAGCAAGAAAAAGTAATGAAGAAGTATTAAGGCGCGTCAACAAAGACAGAGAACTGCTAAAGACTGTTAAACATCAAAAAATGTCTTATCTGGGACATATAGTAAGGGCAATTCGATATAAAATTTTACAACTGATCCTTAAAGGCAAAATAGAGGGTCGTAGAGGTGTAGGAAGAAAACAAGTTTCTTGGTTAAAAAACATTCGTGAATGGACTCAAATACCAAATGCAGGACAATTATTCCATATTGCAGAAGATCGAGAAGCCTTCGCAATGATGATCGCCACCGTTGGATAGTTCTGATATGGCACGCGAAGAAGAAGAAGTCTCATGAGTCACTCTCCCAAGCTACTTATTTGGATGATTCTTAATAGAATCAAGCAAAAATGTGAAGACACCATGGGAAATAAACAATTCGGTTTCAGAGAAGGATTGGGAACAAGGGAAGATTTGTTCTCAATGCTAACACTACTTCAACGATCATGGGAAGTACAGGTAGGCTGAATATCTAGAAATGATTGGAATAGATGATAAAGATCTAAGACTTTTACAACATCTATATTGGAATCAATAAGCTTCTATTCTGGTAGACGGCAAAGAAACAGACAAAATTTGTATTCAAAGAGGTGTTAGACAGGATTGTGTATTGTCCCCAACTTTGTTTAATCATCATTCAATTTTCGCTTATCCACTGCTGGACATAGATCTCCCTCATAGTGTTCCATCTATTCCGATCTTGTGCCTCTTGCATCCAATTCCTATGACAACGTTCTGGATCGTCAGTCCAACGTGTTGGTGGACGACCTCTGCTTCGTAGGCATCATCTCTTGGTCTCCATTCCAGTATCCGCTTTATCCATCTGTTATCTATCATTCGAAAACAGTTCTATTTCAGTGTTGCTACTCTCTTTACTGCATCAACCACTCCTGTTCTTTGTCGTACCTGGCGATTTGGGATCTTGTCTCGTAGTGAAACGCCCAACATAGCACGCTCCATCGCCCTTTGACATACACGGATCTTTTGAACAGTTCTCCTTGTCATGGTAAACGTTTCTGCACCGTAAGTCAAGACTGGCAAAACACATTGATTAAAGGATTTCCTTTTTTCTTTTACTTTGTTTAATGTTTACTCAGAAATAATTTTTAACGAAGCCTTGGAAGGGCAATGTGGAGTTCGAATCAGGGAGAAACTAGAAACGACCTCGGCGCTATACAACTAATTGTCAACAATGAACCGATAACAAAATTTAACCATTTTAAATACCCAGGATGTTGGATAAACTGTTAGAAATTGCAAGAGGAGCATTTATGAAACTTAGATCTATTCTGAGCAATTTTCAGGTGAACTTATAGCTGAGAATTAAGTTCCTAAAATGTAATGTGTATCCTGTATTACTGTATGGATGTTAAACATGGATTATGAAAGTTAACATGATAAACAAAATAAAAGCCTTCAAGGTGTGGTTATATCGTAGAATGCTCAGAATATCACGGGTTCAACATATTTCTGAAAATAATCCAGGTATACGCCCCCACCAGCGATTACGAAGAGGAAATTGTCGAAGCATTCTATGAGGAAATCGAAAGAGCAAAAAAGCAGGAACAGTCTCATTACAATCTGATAATGGGATATTTTAACGGGAAACTTGGAATTAAAAAGGACGAACAAGAAGTGGCAATCGGAGATTTTGGAATCGGGGTAAGAAACGAAAGAGGCGAAATGCTTACCAACTTCCTACTGCAACACAAACTGTATGCAATGAACACCTTTTTTAAGAAGAAACAGAATAGAAAATGGACGTGGGCTAGTCCAGACGGAAGAACTAAGAGCGAATATATAATAACAGACAAAAAGCAAATTATTCGCGATGTCACTGTACTCAATAAACTATCAGTAGAAGCGACCACAGACCAGTAAGAGCTAGAGTAACAATAAATCTACAAAAAGAAAGAGCAAAGATGATAAACAGTTGCAAAAGCATAGTCTGGAATTCACCAAATCATCCAGAAGCATACATAAAAAATATAGCCGAAACTGTACAGAGTAGTAATCCCAAACCTCTAAGTATCGACGATCACAATAAATTAATAACAGACTCGGTTAGAAATGCACAACTCAAATTTTGCAAAAAAAATGACACCAAAAGTGAAAAGATTAGCAAAAATACAAAAGCTCTCATGGAAATACGACGAAACCTAAGCGAGAACGAAAAGGGAAACAAAGAAGAATATAGAAAACTAAATAAAAGAATATCAGCGGAAATTAGAAAAGATGTAAGAAGATATAATACTAATGTAATTACTCAAACAGTAGAAGAGAACAAAGGTTTAAAGATAATGAAAAGAAAACTCACACAAAGTAAAAAAGAAATATACAAGCTGAGAGATAAAGACGGAAAGGCAACAACAGATAAACAAAACATTCTGTAGATAACCAGAGAGTTTTATAAAGACCTCTATACCAGCCAAAGACCACAAGACAATTTCCCGACACGAGTAAAGACTCTCATAAATCAGGGATCGGACATACTTTTACCCATTACTGTGTCAAAAATAAGAGCAGCTTTAAAGGAAATGAAGAACCATCGATCGCCTGGTGATGATGGACTCGTTATCGAGGCAATAAAAGCAAGAGGAGAAATTTTATTAAAATCAGTAAGCGAACTGTTTAATAAATGCTTACATGCGCGTACGATTCCAAAAGATTGGAACAATGCAGTAATAGTCTTGTTACACAAAAAAGGCGATATTACTAAATTAGAAAATTATAGACCCATCAGCCTCTTGACACATATGTACAAACTCTTTATGAAAATCTTAACAAAGAGGCTAACACCTAAACTTGATTTCTATCAGCCCAAAGAACAGGCAGGCTTCAGGGCAGGATATGGCACAAATGACAATTTGCATACCATAAAGATCTTAATAGAAAAGTGCATCGAGTACAACATACCACTGGTTCTTGCATTTGTCGATTACGAGAAGGCTTTTGATTCTGTAGAGTTTTAAACAATACTGGAAGCCCTAAATCAAAGCCGAATAGATTACAGGTACACGACACTAATCAAAAACATCTACGAGAACGCTACATAAAGTATACGACTACACGAAGACACAGAAAAATTCAGCTTAGGTCGAGGAGTTAGACAAGGAGACAATATTTCACCAAAATTGTTCACGGCAGCTCTAGAGTCAATATTTAAGAGCACTCAATGGCAAGATATGGGCATTAATATAGATGGAGAAAGATTAAATCACCTATGATTTGCAGATGATGTTGTATTAATCGCAGATAATTTACAAGATACAGTTTCTATGATGCATTCGCTTAAAAGTCTGTCTGAATGAGCAGGATTAAAGATAAACTTTGAGAAAACTAAACTTATAACAAATCTCGTAATGAGTGGAAATATAACTACATATTGACAATAATACCATACAACAAACAGACACTTACAAATATCTGGGACACGAAATCAAAATAAGCAGAGACAATCAAACACATGAAATACAGAGGCGAATAGGCCTAACTTGGGCAGCATTTGGCAAATTAAGCCATATTCTAAAAAGTTCAATTCCCATGTGTCTCAAGCGAAAGGTTTATAACCAATGTGTTTTACCTGTACAAACTTATGAAGCTGAGACTTTAACACTCACGCAAAAATCTGCGAATAAACTCAGAGTTACACAACGAGCCATGGAACGTGCAATGCTGAACGTGAGCCTTCGAGACCACATCACAAACCAACAAATTAGGCAAAGATCAGGAGTTCAAGACGTCATCGAAAAAACCACGTCGCTTAAGTGGAACTGGGCAAGGCACTTAGCCAGAGCACAAGATGGACGGTGGACAAGACGTATTATGGAATGGAGGTCCAGAAACTATAAAAGAAGCCGAGGACGACCACCGACTAGATGGACCGATGATATAAAACGTATAGCGGGAAACTGGCTACAACAGGCCCAGTGTAGAGAACATTGGAAAGAACTGAGGGAGGCCTATGTCCAGCAGTGGACGCGATTGGCTGATTGATTGATGAACACATTTCTAACAGAGAAGTCTTGAAGAAAGTAGGTCAAGGTGAAAGTGACTTAATAAAGATGATAAAAAAGAGAAAACTCGAATATCTGGGGCATATAATGAGAGGAAGCAGATACAGGATAATGCAGTTGATACTCAACGGAAAGATCGACGGAAGAAGAGGGAAATAGTCATGGCTCCGAAACCATCGTCAATGGACTGGCTTATCAGCAGATGAATTATTACATGCCGCGCAAGATCGAGAACGATATCGGCAAATCGTCATGGAAGCTGCCCACGCCTGAAACTTGGGCACAGTACTCAAAGAAGAAGAAGATTATGAATGCCCTGTAAGTGAAAACTTATTTTAAACTATGGAATTTAAAGCTGTCTACAATTTTTATAAATAATTTTTTTTGTATCTTTTACTATATCAGATCTACTGAACTTCCTTACACTAATCAATCACCCCGGTTATCATCATCACAGTCATTAACATCTTAGTAGATGTGTTGTGATTCATAATTGGGCTTCAGCAGCTCGGACAGTTTGATTGATAATATTTCTCCACTGGTCGCGGTCATCAGTTATATGTATTGCCTCAGTATACTGTTTATTGAGAAGCTTTTTAGTAATGTCCGCCCATCGCTGTGGAGATCTTCCGCGTTGGCGTTGAGTCTGAGGCCTTCCTTGAACCACCAACCGCTCCATTTTGTGATCACTTCGATGGATATGGCCAAAGAACTTTAAAATTCTAGAGTAAACGGTACTGGAGAGACGCTGATCTGGTTTAATTTCATCCAGAACCGAGATATTTGTACGGCGAGCCGTCCATGGAATTCGAAGCAGGCGTCTCCATGTCCACATTTCAAAGGCGTCTATACGTCGTCGATCTGATTCTTTGACTGTCCATGTCTCGCATGCATAGTAAAATATGGAAAAGACCAGAGTTGAAACGAGTCTCTTTTTGTTTGTTATAGTAATGTGACGATCACGCCAGACCCCGTTTAGTTCACTCATTGCTGCTCTTACTAGTTGAATGCGTCTTCTAATTTCGGATTCACAACTGCCTGTGTTGTTAACTAGAGCTCCAATATATATCATAGATGAGACTATCTCGCATCCCGCAATAGTTTGGGTTTCAGGAAACTGTTGTTGGCGATCAATAACCATGATTTTGGTTTTGTTGTAGTTAACCATGAGTCCAAATTTAGCACTTTCTACCTCGAGTTTTTTTAATAATTTAATAATTTCTTCTGGAGTAGAGGCTAGAAGTGTAGTGTCGTCTGCGAAACGCAAGTTAGATATCTTAACACCACCTAGGTTTACTCCTCCCTCCCAACCATCCCAAAACTCTGCGCATTATGAACTCCGAATAGATGTTAAATAATAAGGGAGATAAAAACGCATCCTTGGCGTACTCCGGTTATAGCGATACACAAAATATAGACAAAATGTTTAAAATATCGACACTAAATTTTCTCAAATCAGAGTTTTTGATTTTTAATTTCTATATAATTACTATCACACAGTTACAAACTCTCTCGCAGAATATAAAAATTACAAAATACAAAACGTACGGGCTCATCTGGGGCTCTACGATCATTCGCAATCGTCGGTAATAAGTGTTCGGGAACAATCTCATCGAGAAAACGACCACTTGATTTACAATCAACGGTGTACAATATAGTTGCATATATTGCATTGCAGAGCGCGTTGCAATCGATCAGGTTAATTAGAAACTGAACCACAAGGGACACCCCGCGGCGGTTCCACCCAACCCCTGCGGTTTTTGTGGGCCCTCGGTGCCCCCTTGCCCCCGCGTTCCGCACACCACACGCGTCCTTAACCATAATTAGCGGAATATGTTAATATTTCTACGCATTCCTGGCATTGTTTACTGTTCTAAAGGTTTTAATTTATGATTGCTTGGGCCGTGTTGACGGTTGCCTTAGGTCGAAAGGGAAGGTTCCTTATACGGGTTGATTCTGATTAAATATACACAGATCTTAAGCATAGTGGACAAGTAACGTATTGGACTTATTTTTGGGAAAAGTTACAAACTTTGTAACCTTTCTTCTAAAATCTATCTAATATATTTAACACGTTCACTGCCGAATATATTTTGTAAATCAATGCCTCCGTGAGCCAGTCATTATTTTTTTTAAGTGCTCCTATGAGCCACCATATAACAAATGTGTTGGTCCCATCGGGACAACGCGGCCCAGTGAACCGTACTAATGCTTCTGAGCGCCGTTGGTCCGTCGCAGTAAACATACCCTAACATAAATAAACGAATTTGCATTGCCTATTATTCTTGTTGATTGTTTTTCATTTCAATAAATTGAAAGAATAAATTGCTGTAAGTATTAAATAATGTTTCTTCTTCTTCTTAACATGCCATACACCAAAGTGCGTAGGCGACTATCTCATTACTAGAATTCTGTTCTTGGCGGCGTGACACAGCTCACATTCTTTAATATTCCTTAACCAGGATAATTGTTTGCGGCCGGCTCCTCTCCTACCTTCGATCTTCCCTTGTGGGATTAACTGTGGTATTTCATATTTTGCTCCTCTTAATATGTGCCCAAGGTAACCAATCTTGCGTTTTTTAATTAATTCAAAGAGTTCTCTTTCCACGCCGGCTCTATTAAGGACGTCATCGTTTCGAACTCTATCCACCCAAGGTATGCGCATCATTCTTCTCAATGACCACATTTCAATTGCTTCAAGTTTGTTGATAGATGTTTTTTTCAAAGTCCACGTTTCCATACCATAAAGCAAGATGGACCATATGTAGCACTTGACCATTCTGTAGCGTATTTCGAAGTTTAGTCTTGTCTTGCTATTTGTATTCGGGTTTTTATCTCGTGTTGTGGATCCGATTGGTCATTGATTGTGGTGCCAAGATATTTAAAAGTTTTCACGCGATTTATTACGATTGTCACCTATGCATATTATCGGGTTTTCTGGAGGGTTTCTGCTAATGACCATATATTTCGTTTTCAAAATGTTGATTTTGAGGCCATATTTTTTTACCTATGCTATTCACCCTATCAAGTAATAACTGTTGATCTTCCAAATTATCAGTTATAATCACTGTGTCGTCCGCATAGCGTAGGTTGCTAATTGGCATGCCGTTCACCTTAATGCCTAATTCCGTATCTTCTAATGCTTCCGCAAATATATTTTCAACATATAAATTAAAAAGCATCGGTCGGTTTAAACATTATTTAGAGAAATAATGTTTAAATTACAATATTTTACAACATATTGTGTAATTTTAGATGTCTGTTCTAAACCTCTGACAGAGCGTGAATTGTAAAACATTGCAATTAATTTTGGTGAACTCTCCGATGACGATGATGAACCATTCGAAGCTTCTGATAGTGAGTACCTGTGTAGTTCAGAAGAAGAATCAGATTCGTCAGATTCAGAAGAAACGGTGGAAAATGTACGAAAGTTTTTACAGAGAAAAAAAATAAAATTAGATTCACAATCTACTCGTCATGTTCACGATAATATCAATCCAGGACCGAACTTGAATTCAATGCATGATCCAGAACAACCTAATCATAATCTTCAAGGTAATATCGTTCCAGGACTGAACTTAAATTCAATACTCGATCCAGAACCGAACTTAGATCCACACCGTAGTGAAGATCCAGTACCGAATATAGAACCAAATTGGGGTCCAGTAGTAGGTAATTATAAGCTAATAGCACCTTTTTCTATTCCGTCAGGAGTAAATGATGAAGTAGCTGCAATGTTGGCAAATGGGTACGCCTGGAGACTTTTTTGATGCTGTAGTCGATGACAGAGTAATTAGTCTGATTTGTAACCAAACAAATATATATGCAACTCAGTCTGTACTGACTGCAGACGCAACACCAAGCTCTCGCTTACATGACTGGATTCCAACGACAAATATTGAAATTAGAAAATTTTTAGGACTGGTTGCCTGGATGGGTTTAGTGAAAATGCCAAAAATCGCAGACTATTGGAGTAACGATAACCTATTCTACAATAATTTTGCAAAGAATGTAAATGTCTAGAAATCGATTCGAGATGCTGTTAAGGATGTTTCACTTTAATGATAATTTATTGGCAGATACAAGTGATAAACTGTATAAGTTAAAGCCACTTGTCGACATTCTGACTGCAAATTTTAAGTATTTATACGTGCCGGAAGAATATGTCTGCATCGATGAAACCCTATTACCTTTAGGGGACGCTTGGGGTTTAAACAGTACATTAAGACAAAAAAGACACAAATATGGTGTAAAAATTTTTAAAGTATGTTCTGGATCTGGATATACTTACAATTTCAAAGTATATGCAGCGAAAGAAAATAGTTCTAACGTCACTCCAGAAAGCGTTGTTCTGTATCTTATGGAGGATTTAGTACATCAAGGAAGAACTCTGATAATCGACAATTGGTATACAAGTTTACCGCTAGCAAAAAAAATGTTGTCCGTCGATACACACCTGATAGGAACTGTTCGAAAAAATCGAAAATATTTACCCCAAGAAGTAGTAGTTGCAAAATTAAATAAAGGGCAGATTGCTTCTATGGAAAGTGATGATGGAGTGAGCATTACGAACTGGAAAGACAAAAGAAATCTTTACATGCTTTCTACTAAACACGGCAATGAAATGGTCGAAGTATCTTGTCGGACCAACATCATCGGACCAACATGGCAGCGAACGTGTTAATCAGCTAAACATGCCTATCTTAGGACAGAAGCTTCTAGTAAGAAAAATTTCTAAACTGGCGATATAATATATCCACGTTTATTACGTAGTTTTAGTTCAGTATACTTTTAGTTTATTCATAAATTACTCATGGAGATCTCCTTCAGATAACACAGACCGCATAGTCAGAAATAAAATAGACTATATATTAGTCAAAAATAGATACAAAAACTCAATTAAAGCAGTAAAAGAATACCCCAGAGCAGATATCAACTCTGACCATAACCCGCTGATAGCTAGAATCCACGTGAAACTTAAAAATATTGTAATACCTAAAAATAAACCAACGTTTGATTACACAAAATTAAGAAAATGAGAAATACATCAAAAACTGATCCAGTAAGTAAACTCAGATCTAATAGAAGTGGGAGAAGAATCTTAACATCAGAAGATGTCATTGACAAGTGGAGCAATATTCAGGAGGCATTACTAAAGACTGCAGAAGAAAATTTAAAGCCTGAAAAGACAAATGAAAAACAGAAGTGGATGACTTCAAAAATTCTAGCATTAATGGAAGAGAGGAGAAAAGCCATAATATCAAGAACTACAAAGTGGAATTAAAATAGAGATAGGAAAAGGAAAATTGATTAACAAATCAATACATAGAAATACAAGAGGATGACAGAAAATACGACAGCTTTAATATGATTATAGTTTATTCGTTTTCCGGGTTTGGACCGTGTCATTTGTGAGTGACCCAAAAGTGGGTTCATCTCGACGTTTCGCTACAATTGTATGTAGCTTCTTCAGGAGAACAAAGAAAAAGAAATCAAAAGACAGGAAGATGGATAGTTAGTAACGGTAACTCAGTTACTCAACGCAACCAGAGGCGAATACTAACTACCAAGATGGGCATTTGGTCACAGTATTCGCCTCTGGTTGCGTTGAGTAACTGAGTTACCGTTGCTAACTACCCATCTTCCTGTCTTTTGATTTCTTTTTCTTTGTTCTCCTGAAGAAGCTACATACAATTTTAGCGAAACGTCGAGATGAACCCACTTTGGGTCACTCACAAATGACACGGTCCAAACCCGGAAGACTGTTCTGCATTGTGCAGAAAAAATATAAAAATTAAGGAAAGAGAACTATAAGCTAAAAGAGAAATTTAACAAGTACAAAAAAATATGCCAAAGACAGAAACACAAAGCAAATAAACTAGAGATGGGAGACACAAAGTACGCAACTTTATCAAACGCCATCAGAGGTCATTGTATGAGAAATTCAAAGATGAAACTCGCTATTGTGAAAGAAATTCTCGGTATCATTAAGCTAAAAAACCACAGATTGCAACAAATCAGGCTATTGGTGCAAAAAATAAGATGTTTTATGATCGTGATTACATTTCTAGAACCACTGCTGGAAAACTAGAAACCATAATCTATTAAAAAAGTGAAATGCAGAAAAGGTACCTGCTCGATACAGTGAAAAATCTTTTTAATTTCTTCAAAAGACAGAATCCTGACGAGAATTGCTCATACTCTTACTTCGCCAATCACAGACCATTCTACACAAAGCCACCAGCAGTTGGTGGGAGAGATACCTGTCAGTATTCGCTGTGAGCCGATGAGTAGAGGGGATTTGACAGTTTTCACCAACGCTGTTAGTGGCAGTTTTGTGCATTTAACTTGTAAACATTCAAATAATGGCAAATATGGATTTTTCAAAAAGAAAAAATATATGATACATGTAAAATACTGGGTACAACAGTCATTGTAAATTTTATTCATTTCCTGTTGCCAAGCATAAAATAGTTCAAAAAGAAAAATGGATTATTGCTATCAACGAGAAAAATAAGTAAATAACCTATAATGCAAACATGATATTTGTATGGTGTAAAATTAAAAAGCTATTATATTCCGAAACATTGCGTACATGCCCTGCATCAACTAAACCTTTTCCCTTTTTTGGTGTAGCTGGTTGAAATGGGATATCATGTGATATAGACTTAAAACCAATATAATGTTTAATATCCATTTTGATAAAATTAAAACAAATTTAAGAGGTGGAGGCCATAAAACGAAAGAAGAAGAAGAAGAATTAAAACAAATTGATATCTAAGCACTAAGGTCTACGCACACAAAAAATAACTGAGCAAAAACAGAATAAAAATGTAAAATAAAAACAAGAATTACAACGTTACAGAGGTAAAGGTAACCAGAATATAGACGTTTTAAGCATCAATAACCTTAAATATTTGCTTTAACCATTAAATATTTTCATATAAACTTCTTCTTTTTCTCAATGACCTCTTGCGTAAGTAGTCATCCAGTCGCAAGAACTTATATCTTAAATATTATAATTATAATGAATAAAATAACAAGGCGTAATTACTTTTACTATTAATTCTGTGTATTCGTTCATTAATCAGTTTACCATAATATTTCAGTTCATTAGTTTTTATTTTTAAATAAATATCTATTTTTCTCGTTTTGTCATATTTCATTTACACTGATTTTACAAGAAAAGTACAAGTTTCAAACCGCGAGAGAGCGCTACCGGCGAAACTCACAGCGAATAAGATGCATATTAATACACATAAGAAAATCATATCAGAGTCAAGTATGATCCAGGCTATTGAGAAGACTGTATGTGCAACTGATAACAGAGTTTGCATGACGAGTAATTGCGCCTTCTGCAATACAAAAATAATCTATAATACACAAAATCAGTCACAACCGCTAAAATGGCAACAATGGGTTCAGTGATCCGAGATTACTGACAAATCCGGCAACCGCAAGAAAATTACGATAAACGTAAGAGAAATTACTGAGGATATAAAACATATTTATAATATTAAAATGCATTACAAAAGTTACCGATGGGCTATTGATGACTTAAAAGATGACGAAGTTCTTCTGCATATCGACTTCAGTAAGAATTATAATGGAAACTTCTTCTTCTTCAGTGCCTTATCCGGTCCGGATGTTGGCGATCATCAAGGCTTTCATGGTTTTGTTGACTGCTCTGCGAAACAGCTCCGCTGAGGTCATCCCAAACCATTGTCTGAGATTTTTCAACCACGAGATACGACGGCGTCCCGGTCCTTTTCTGCCAAATACTTTACCCTGCATAACGAATTGAAGAATTCGATATTTTTCTTCGTTCAGCATAACGGGAACTACTTTGAAGAAATCTAGTCCTATCATTTTGGAGGATCGCGTAAGCAAATGATGTTGCACAGTGGTGTTTTGTATATTAAACCACAATGAGTGGACAAAGCAAAAGATAGTTTATTTTGCAGCGTGTCGCCAAATAATTCTCACAATCCTGCATTTCTTCTTCGATAGTCCTGCACCGCAATATAGGCAGAAGATAAACTTTTATTTTCTTCTTCTTGATATGCCTATCCGTAATAAATGTTGGTGATCGTCATGGCAATCTTTATCTTATTTGTTGTATTGAACCAGATTCTAAGGTTCTTTAACCAAGATGTTCTTCTTCTTCCTGGACCTCGTTTTCCAAAATATTTTCTTTGCAGGATGGCTTAAACGAGACCATATCTGGATTAATTTTGCATAATATGTCCGAAGAATTGTAACTTTCGAGATTTGATGGTGGTCAGTACCTCTCGGTTTTTATTCATTCTTCTGAGGACCTCCTCATGTGTGACTCGGTCAGTCCTCGGGGTCTTAAGTATTCTACGATATAACTTTTATTTTACCTGCATAAAAATATTCGAAGAGTATCGCTTTGATCGCATCACCTGGAACTTTTTTAAAGCAGGACACGGGAAGGGCGCGGCTGATGGTGTCGGTGGCTTTCTTAAATGAACAACAGACCAAAAAGTTGCTTCTGGCTTAGACATCCATGATGCAGAGAATTTTTCAGTTGTATTTCATAACTAATACCGATATTGAAAAGGTGGAGCAGACTGTTATAAAGGATATTGTGCCTCTTCGCGGTATTATGCAGGTACGTCAAGTTTTCTCGGAAACTGCCTGAACTGAACTTATTTCAAGCTAATCTAATATTTTTTTGTCGAGGTAGCCGAGTAATAAATTTTTGTACATTGTCTGTAACTTTTATGCAGTTTTTCTTCTTTATCTTCTTCTTCGTGCGACTAGGATTATTCCTGTTTGTCTGCCTCTTATTCTGTTGCAGTCGTTGTTGACTGTACATTATCTTTCCACCTTTTTGGCGACCTTCCAACGGGTGTTATGCTATACGGTTTGTCGTTTTTACAGATGTTCGCTAATCTATCTGGTCCCATTCGGTTTACACGTTCGTTCCAGTTTGCAGTTTTTCAAGAAAAATTTGTATTGGTTTTAGTAAATCCCATTCTGCTTCTTAGATTCTTAATGGTATTAATTTTGGATTATTGTCACAGAAAAAAGTAATTGCACTTTTAATTTGAACTGCGTGCTTTATCATGAGAAACATCGAGTTCCATCTAGTCGAAACAATGAAGATACTTGTATAACTTTATTTACCAAATCATTCCGAGAATAATAAAAGTGCAGTTTTTGCGCGACATGCGGGACGTTCCGCGGGACACAACGACAGTCTTGTCCCGAGTCCTGACCCGCAGAAAAATCGTTGTCCCATCTCACAAAAAAATAGCGGCCCCGTCCCGTTCCGCGGGACTAAATGCGGGACAAAGTGCGGGATGTCACGTCCCGTGTGCATAAAAAAAGAAGGTATCATTAGTTTTTAGGAAAGACGAGTGATTTGATGTGACAATGTAAAACAAAAAATCCCCCTACTTGTTGTAATGCCAGCATATAACGTATAAAATGTATAAAGTAAACAGAGAGAAATCTTAAAAATTACTAAAAACAAGTACAAAACGAAGGGAATCAGACAGGTATTCGAAGAAACGGCGATTGCATGTTGCAGAATATTGGCAATTATCTTTTGATAAAGCTGCGTCATATAAAAATTAATCATATCATAAGAAATGGTAACTGAACACACAACACCAATAAAATGTTAAGTAGATTGGATTTGGATCTCAAACAGGGTTGCCTTATTTCATACGATATATGGTTTTTTGTTCTTGTATGAACTAGTAAACTATATAAGTCACTTTTTTATCAACTAAAATTTTTAATACAGAAGCACAATACAGTAGTGTTCTCGTGAATCGAACGTTTGACTTTTAAAATTACTCGAATTATTAGCTAACATGGTACAAAAGAATCAAGCTCGGACTTACATCAAACGCAATTTGTAACCCAAATGGAAAGTAACAGAGTAACGAAAATTCATAAAAATGACGTAGAAAGGTATAAAAATATATTTTATACAGACAGATATAAATCCAAACTCTTCTTAACAAATAGAGGTATAAGACACAGACTCTTTACCAAATACTTCCTTTGTAAGCCTCCCTTAGATATTCCCATAAGCTCAAGCTCCACAGGTCCTATAGGTCTATGCCTTAGAATTGTTTCACTGTTTTCCTCCATTTTCTTCTGTCCATGGCCGCAGTTCTCCAATTTGTTATCCTTGTCCATACATGCTTCTGGCCACTTTTTTGTGGTTGTCCTCTTCTCTTCTTTCCTTTACCTCTCAGCACTGAGTCCTTTTCTCACCTTCCATCTACCATTCTCACAAGTTGGACTAACCAACTAAATCTCTTTGTTCTGGACGATCTGTTCCGTTACCAGATGTTCAGTTAATCCATGTTTCGCTTCCCTACAGGACCACCGAGAGTAGGATCACTGTTCGCTATAGTCTCAATTTTGTCCCTCTGGAGATATTTTTTGCGCTTAGTAGTTTGTTAAGAGCTCTCCGCTTCTCTTCTCTTTCTTTTCCTATACTTGTTAGGGTTACTCCTAAATACTCAAACTCCATCACCTTTTTGAAGTAATAGGTACTCTTTACTCTCGTTGTTTGTGTTAGTCTTCAGTTGTGTGTCTTCATATGTGCCTCATTTCCATGTACTTTGTTTTTTGCTCATTAATAATTAGTCCATACTTTTTATCCTTCGCTTCAAAGAGTTTTATTATTCTCAGCAGTTACCCTTTAGGTCTTGTCACGCTAAATACGCAACACTACATCGTCCGCAAAGACCAGATCTGTTGGTCATGGTTTCTGTTGTCACAAATCATTCCTTTCTTTCGTATTCCACTCTCTCTCCTTATTGCCTCCAACAAGAAATTGAAGAGTATTGTGGACAACGGATCTCTCTGCTTTAGTATTCCTTTTTTACTTCAAATTTTCCTGTTAGGCTTCTTTCTATCCTCACTGTTCACAAGGAAAATGAAATTCCTGTAGTTAGCTGTATATCATGACTTATACAAGTTTTATTAAAACATCTTTAAAAAAAGGTATATAATACAAAAACCCTTAAAAAGTTACAAACTTTGGTTTGTTTTTCATTATTGTTCAATATGTTGTGATGTCAAAGTTTTTAATAGATATCTTACATGGCAACGTAAGACTCCCTATAAGGAGTGTTACGGACTCTCAGATCTCGTCTTATTGGGTTCCAGATGACAACTCAGTTAGGTTGTAGACCAGGGTGATATTGATGGATGTCTCACCTATTTTGGTGATCTTTTAATATTTGCAAATAGTCTTAAAGAACATGACAGAATCCTTAATACAGTATTAGAACGTGCTTTAAATATTGGAGTAAAATTTAATCCCAATAAATACAGTATAGAATAGCTGAAGTAAAATATTTGGGAAATATATTCGATAAAGATGGTATGCGATTTGACTTAGATAAAGTTAAAGATATTATAAATTTAAAAGAGCCCAATAATAAAAAAGAGTTACAAATAATACTGCGCATGATCAATTACCTTCGCAATTTTATACCAAATGTATCGGATGTATTAGCCCGATTAAGAGATATAAGAGATAAGAGAGAGACATATAATCAGAAATCAAGGCAGATACGAGCTACTTCGATGCATTTTACAAGATAAAATTTAAGGAAAAAGGGCCCCAGGAGGAAAAAGAATATCCTGGCTTGCTAACCTGAGAGCATGGTATAGAAAGACCTCAACACAGCTATTCCGTATAGCAACCAACAAAGTCATCATAGCCAGAATGATCGCCAACGTTCGGAACGGACAGGCACCCTAAGAAGAAAAATTGGATGTAGCAGCCCGATAAAGAGAATTATTAAAAAATAATACAGTTTGGATGTGGACTAGAAGTCACACAGACTCCTTTAATTTAATGAAAAAGTTAATTTGCTCACCACCAGTTCTTGCAAATTTTGATGAAAATAATCCAATAATATTTAAGGTTTTCACAGATCATAAGCCATTGATTTCGATTTCGAAAATGACGAAAATGCATAGCCGAAGTAGACTCTCCTAGACTACAACGTATGAAGGTGAAATTATTAAAATATGACTTAACTGTAGAATATAAGCCAGGCAAGAAAATGCTGATAGCTGATTTGTTATCTCGACATTTTTTGAAGGAAAAGGAAGAGGATAATCTTTTGTAACGGAGATAGTTCATACATTAAATAATATAACAGAAGAAGGAGAGAGGAATTTTGTAGCTGAAACTAAACAGGATAAGAAACTTCAAATGATTAGAGATTTTTGCGAAAAAGGGTGACCGTCATTCGCATCTAAGTAAAAAATTATTTTAATATTAGGCATGACGTTTACTTATTAAATGATTTGATGTTTTATAGGGACAGAGTTATAGTTCTGGATTCTTCATGTTGGAAGTTGCTTCATGAAACACACTTTGGGATTACAAAACAAAGCAAAAATATAAATATAAATAAGGACATAGTGGATATTGTTAGAAATTGTGAGAAATATCAGAGAAATAATGTTAAAAGGGCCGTTAATACTAAGAGAAATTCCAGAACTGTCATTTCAAATGCTAACGGCTGATATTTGTGAATGTAGAGAAGCATCTTATTTAATTGCAATGGATTATCTCACAAAGTGGATTGAAATTCTTACATTTCAGTTACATCCCAGTCAATAATAAATTCAGTTAAGACTATGTTTGCCACTCACGGGATTTCTTTGGAAGTCGTATCTGATAATATGCCTCTTGGCTCTAAGTACTATTGAGTCTAAGAAATGGAACTTTAAATTTGGGACATCTAGCCCTAGATATCTTACAGCAAATGGGCAGGCAAAACGAGCCGTCCAGATAGCTAAAAATATTTTCACGAAGTGTGATCGTCAGTTAGCCTTATTAGAATATAGAAACACTCCGCTATTAGGATCAGATAAATCTCCAGCACAATTCTTTAATGGTCGTAGACTTAAAAGCAAACTTTCAGTTTGAAAGCATGAAAAATATTTACCAGAACAGGTAGACCTAAAAAGTAAAATAAATGAAGGGTGAATTAATAAGACAATTGGCTGTCAGTTTGCAGAAGTTTGTTCAAGTTTGTTCGTGCTTTTTCTACTTGTATTAGAATTTTGTACTTGGCAACACTGGCTCACATTGTCTTAAGTGATTCCGGTTGTCATATGTCAGTTGTAAATATATATTTTGTAGAATGTAGCACATGTTTAGTTTTTAGTACTTTTGTAAAATAAAGTAATCAAATAATTCACTGCTATCTCTGTATTACCTCACTGGGAAACAACAAATTCTAATAGGTTATGGGCACCCAGACAGACAAAAAATAAAGAAGCATAAAAGAAAGTGTGAAATAAAAAATGGCTAATGCAACAGTCAATGTTCCTCAGCTGACAAATGCTACAAATTTTAACAATTGGAAATTCAGAGTAACCATACTACTGGAAGAAAGACAATTATTAGATGTATTGGAGAAAACTGAGCAAGACTACAGTGAACCAAAAGAGAAAGCAGAGTTTAAACTAAAAGATTCCAAAGGTAAAAGCATCATAGTACAATGTTTAACAGACAAACACTTGGATTTAGTTAAAGATGCAAATACCACAAAAGAAATGGTTAAAGCCCTAGAGAACATATTCGAGAGAAAAAGTGTGTTTACAAAATTAACATTGAAACGTAAATTGTTAACATTGAAGCTGAAAAGAAATGAAAAATTAGAAGATCATTTTCTGTTGTTTGACACCCTTATAAGAGATTTAGAAAATGCAGGTTCAAAACTAGAAGAAGAAGACAAAGTATGCCATTTATTACTATCATTAAATGAAGAGTATGAATCAGTCATCACAGCTATAGAAACAATGAATACAACTATTAAAATGGACTTTGTAAAATCCAGACTATTAGATGAAGAAATGAAACTTAAATCAAAACAAGGTAAACCAGCTAATATTAATGAAATGTCATTTCAAGCCAATCAGCCAATAATTTGTTATAAATGTCACAAACCAGGACATAAGATATCAGAGTGTCGCCAATTCAAAAGTGGGAATAGAGGTCACAATCCAAGAGGCAACTTTCAAGGGCATTCAAGAAGTACATATATACAAAGTGGTACAAATCATAGTAGACGAAATCAAGGTGGTAAGCAATCACAGGCGAATCAAGCAAATGAATTAGCCTTCATTGCATTAAGTGGTGTAACTACGTGTAACATATCTACTCTCAATGTACAGACATTCATTCTGGATTCTGGATGTACACAACACATGGTAATGGAAGAAATGGTTGAATATATGGTAGATGTAAAACAAATCAACACAGTGAAAATTGGAACTGCAAAGAATGGTGAGGTATTGATAGCAAATAAGGTAGGTACAGTAAAAGCTACATGTCAAGGACGAGATATTAAAATAGAAGCACTTATTGTTAAAGGTATATCACATAACCTCATTTCTGTATCTAAATTATTAGAAAAAGGTTTTAAAGTAACATTTGTTAATGATATTAATGGTAAAAGACAAGCTATAATAAATAAAAATGGATCAAAATTTCAGTGTGAAATGTTGAATAATTTATTTTGTTTAAAGGTAGATTTTGTTAATAATAAAAATAATTATTGTAATGAGACAAACCATATAGTAAGTTATGTAAATGAGACTATAGATGATAATTTATGGCATAGGAGATTAGGGCACATAAATAGGCACAATTTAAAAATATTAGGACTACCTTATAGTTCAGAAATTTGTAAAGATTGTATGGAAGGTAAAAGTACTCGTAAACCATTTTATAAATGTTTTAAATACACAACAAAAATTGGTCAGTTGATACACTCAGATATTTCAGGTCCAATATCTACACCAACATCTGAAGGTTATAAATACTTTCAAGTATTAATAGATGATTACTCACATTTTTTAGTAGTAAGATTATTAAAAAATAAACATGAAGCTGATCAAAATATTATTCAGTTTATTAAGTTAATTAAAACTCAGCATAATCTAAAAACGCAAAGAATTAGAGTTGATAATGGTGGTGAATTTACATCTAATGCATTTAGAGATTTTTGTAAAAATAAAGGTATTAAAGTGGAATATACAATGCCATATACTCCACAAGAAAATGGGATTTCAGAGAGAATGAACAGAAGCTTATTAGACAAAGTAAGAACCAAATTTGCTGAAACTAATCTACCAAGAGAGTTATGGGGGGAAGCAATTCTGTGCTCAGCATATGAATTAAATAGAACACCTACTAAAGCAAATAACGGAGAAACACCTGCCACAAGATGGTACCATAAAAATGATTTATCAAAAATGAAAGTATTTGGAAGTAAGGCATGGGCAATAGTCTTACCAAAACAAAGCAAATTAGAAAGAAGGGCACAACCTTGCATAATGATAGGATATACAGGAGCTGGATATAGATTGTGGAATTATGAAACTAATGAAATTTTTTGTTCAAGAGATGTGAGATTTGATGAAACTTTAACTAATTATGATGAAATCACTAAGACCAATATGATGGATGATACAAATAAGAAAACAATAGAAGTACAGTATGAAAATGAACTGCAAGGGGGAATAAATGATATAGAGATAGAAATTCAAGATGATGATTTAAATGAAGCTAATGAAGATGAAACAGAGAATATAAGTTCAGAAAATTATGAAGAATGCATGCCAAAGATAGAAACAACAAAAACAGGAAGAAAAATAAAAGCACCCAAATATTTAAGTGAATATGAGACTTATACAGCTTATTGTTTAATATCACAGAAGAAAATGATCCTTTATGCTATGAAGATGCCATAAAAGATCCTGAATGGGTAGAATCTATAAGAAAAGAGCTACTTTCACATGAAAAGCTAAGTACATGGACAGAAGTAGAATTACCTAAACATAAAAAAGCTATTCAAACAAAATGGGTTTTTAGAACAAAGGATGATGGAACTAAAAAAGCCAGAATAGTAGCCAAAGGTTTTCAAATTAAGGAGGAGAGTGAATTTGAACCAAATTACTCACCAGTAGCAAGAACATCAACAATTAAACTATTTTTATCAATAGCATTACAAAATGATTGGAAAATCAGACAAATGGATATTCCAACTGCATTTTTAAATGGATTACTTGAGAATGATGTCTATATTTATGCACCAGAAGGACTTACCATAAAAAACTCAAGAGTATTAAAATTGAATAGAGCTTTATACGGCTTAAAAGAATCATCAAAGGTATGGAATAATACATTCAATGAATTTGTTAGTCAAAATAATTTTGAAAGATCTATGTATGATTGTTGTTTATACAATAACAAAAAGGTTTGGATATTAATATATGTAGATGATATATTATTAATAGGAGAAGATAATGATGTTAACTGTATTATAAAATTATTACAAGATAATTTTCAGGCAAAAGATTTAAAGGAAGTTAAAAATTTTTTAGGTATGAATATTACTAGGACAGAAGATACTATTAAAATTGATCAAGAAAGATTTATAGAAAAACTTTTGGATCATTTTAATATGAAGGAATGTAAACCAAAGAAGACTCCAATGGAAAAGGGATTTCAATACATTGAGGACAGTGAAATTCTAACTAATATTCCTTACAGGCAATTAATTGGAGGACTGATGTATTTATCAACAACAAGTAGGCCAGACATTAGTTATGCAGTGTCATACTTGAGTAGATTTTTAGATTGTCCTACTACAGAGACATGGAATGCTGGAAAAAGAATTTTAAGATATCTACAAGGAAGTAAGAAACTGGGATTAACTTATTATAAAAATACAGATTGCCAGATAACACTCAATGGATATTCAGATGCCGATTGGGCAACAGATAAGAAGGATAGGAAAAGTGTGAGTGGATGTATATTATTATATGGTAATAACCCAATATCATGGTTTTCAAAGAAACAAAACTGTGTGGCATTATCAACAGCTGAAGCTGAATACATTGCAGCAGCACAAACAGCTCAAGACTTAATCAATGTCAAGGGTATACTGGGAAATTTTAATGTAATTGTCAAAACAATTTTATACTGTGACAATAAAAGTACAATTTTAATGTCTAACAGTAATGAAAATTCGAAAAGAGCAAAACATATAGATATAAAAAATCATTTTTTAAAAGACTTAATTTCTAAGAAAGAAGTTGTAATGGATTATATATCAACTGAGCAAAATTTAGCTGATATTTTAACTAAATCTTTAGGTACCGAGACTTTCATAAATCTAAGAAATAAAATTTATGTTATATGAATTGTAATATCATTTTGTTAATTATAATAGTTACGATTTTCATGTTCCAACATTTCAAATCGAGGGGGAGTATTAGAATTTTGTACTTGGCAACACTGGCTCACATTGTCTTAAGTGATTCCGGTTGTCATATGTCAGTTGTAAATATATATTTTGTAGAATGTAGCACATGTTTAGTTTTTAGTACTTTTGTAAAATAAAGTAATCAAATAATTCACTGCTATCTCTGTATTACCTCACTGGGAAACAACAAATTCTAATAACTTGCACTTTAATTTCTTTGGTGTAGATCCATGATAACACAAAAATTCGCTAAATAACGTGTTCCTCTTGTTTTACATCATGTATTAGATTGGGATTATTATATTAGTCTTGATAGCTTTTGTAGATACTATACTTAAATATTCCACGTAAGATATATTTAAATATAAATAGATAAAATCTGTTGATACGGCAACATTGGCTTCGTATATTTGAATTAAACACACAGAAAACGTGAGGTCTGGCTGATCATCAGCATTCTTCGGATTTTTTATAGCTGAGAGAAGATATTGGTTGTATTAATTTCATTTTATTTTACTATCGCACGACTCAATAAATTCCCCGGCTTATGTGTATTCGTTCCTCTTCTCTCGTTCTGTCGAGGTGGATCCTTAAAAATTGAACGAGATGGCGCCCAGTCAACTCGACTTCTGGCGCCAATCAAAGAGATCCCTCGATGCCCGAATCCGAACTATACGTTTATTATACTAAATGATTGTTTTCTTGGTAGCAGTGACGGAGAAAATATGTAATCACATGAGGAAAATTTATATCTTTAATCATATTAATGAGACGGAGTAATATATGCTTCGTCTTCAGAGAAGCGATTAATCACTGTACAGGATCAGTAAAAATAATTAAAATACAATATAACATAAAAGTAAGCTATAACTAAAACTTGGAATTTGAACAATCTGGCGTGTGAATTTTTTTACAGGGCACTGACAAAATTTACATACACGATTATTATTATGAGCTGTTATGATCTGTTTTTCATGTGGAATCGCTCTTCCTTTTCTATGTTTTCTTGTTTTCTAACATCTTTCTTCATAGGTTGTGTGATTTCGCCCAATTGGTGATTAAGTTCCATTACTTTCTATTTTCTATTTTTGCTCTATAGTCAGGTATCTTCATTTTGTAACCACCTTGTGGAAAGATTCGTACGTAGATTATGAGGTTCGAATCGGTTTGTAAATGCCCCTTTGTCCGCTTCTTGTCGATCGACGATGGTAAATATAATAAAAAGTTGAAGTTGTGGAGTAAAAGTGATAGTTTTATTGACAGCTACCAGTAATTACACAATATGATGTTCGTTAGGTAACTACTTGTAATAAACTGTGCTCAAATGAGCTCAAATCCCCAATTTATGGTCTCACAAATAATTCATATATCAGCACAGAGGTTATTGCTTTCTATCATACCATACCAACAAACGTTGAACTATTTGCTTACATTACATTTTAATCTAGGCCTTAATTGCGACACTTATGAAGTTCAATTAGAAAATATATTATTCGGCAATTTATTTAGTTGTAGGTAAATGAACTAATTATTAAAATATTATACGATATGGTTTTAGAATGTGTCACTTATACACGGTGAATCTATAAAAGATTAAGAAGTTAAGAATAATGTGAGATTACAAATTAAGGGGTTAATTTGTGATTGAACACCTTCTCTGACCTCATTGTTCCATCTGCATTATGGTTTCCCCCTAGGTCTTGTATTTATAGCTTTTTACTTTAATATTTTTTTTTATTACTTTATCTTTTTCCCATTTTTTGCACATCCGAGCCACTTCAACCTTTGAGCCTTTATATCTTTTCCATTTATATGGTTATTTCTCTCGTTGTTAAATAATCGTCTAAACTCACCGATTTACTTTAGCCCAAGAATTCTTCTGAAGATCTTCCCTTCTATTATTCTTAGCTTTTCATTTCATTTTTAGTAGGTTATAACAGATCTGATTTCTGTTTTATATATTTTAATTTTGGTGTTTTTGCTGATATGTCCACCTCATAGTGGAAAGTAGCCGAAATTTTATTTAACGCTAATTTTGTACGACCGCTGTATTTATCCTTTATAAGGAAGCCAGAGCGCTCTTATGTCGTTTAGTGGAATAAGTTACTATATAGAGTTGAGTGCTAAAGTTTTACAACGTTTGTCGATTTGTCGATTTTGTTTTATCGATTTTTTTGTATTTTTTATGGTGTTTCAGTATAGTTTTCTAGTTAAAGTTACATCATCATCTGTAAAGCTATGCGCAAACCATTTTGATACATAAATACAAGAAAAACATGTATTTAGGTGTATAAAACTGAGTTGTTTCATTTTGCCGGACGATTTTTAGGTTAGGAACCGTAGTTTATGTACATAAAGTTCTAGTTTTCCATATTCAATTTTAGATACCATTGGGCATTTAAGACCTACTTATTATCAAAAATAAATAAATAAATAACACACACTTGTGTTCTTGTGTGTTTTAGATGCCCAAAAGAAAATATGGGAATGTAGGGGAAAATGTGGACGACATGAGCCGGGCCCTTCAAACATTTCGTAATTGAGACATGGGATTAAAATACTGCTGCAGGTAGTATTGAATCCCTAAGCCTACCTTGCTTTGTCACCTTAAGGGGGCCAATATCAATGCAAATGAAGAAACGAAGGCGTTTTGCCGAGGCAGTGTATTACCAAAAGCGGAGAAGAAGCTAGTTGATCGCATTTTAAAACTGAAGATGTTAGTATTTGGCCTCACAATTATTGCTGTTCGACGGCTTGCATTTCAAATCGTCGAAAGATATCAAATACCACATAGTTTAAATCAAGAATCCCAATGGCGGGAAAGAAGTGGTTTTATGCTTTCAAAGCTCGTCATAAGGACATCTCTCAATCTCACTGAGAGAACCTCAAGCAACGTCCATGATGCGCGCAAAACAGATTTAATAAAAGGAATTTTTTTCGACCTTTTGGAAAAAAATGTTGGTAAAAATAACATTGATACAACTCGCATATTCAACGTTGACGAAAAGAGTGTCAGCATTGTGCAGAACAAATGTCAAAAGTTTCTCTCACAAAAAGGTAAAAGGCAAGTTGAGTCAGTGTCCAGTGGAGAACGTGGAAGTCAAACGACTGTTGTTTTCTGTACGAGTGCTTCAGGAATTTACGTTCCATCTATGCTTATATTTAACCGTATGCAAATGAACAATGCTTTGAGGATTGGTGCTCCACCAGGACGTATGGTTGAGATATCAGAACCGGGCTATATGACTAGTGATCCATTTGTAAAATGGCTCCAGCATTTTATTGATTTTGTAAATTGCAACAGTAGAAACAAAGTTCTTTTGGTACTGGATAAGAATACAGCGCACTCCAAGAATCTTGAAGCCATTTTACTGTAATAATGCTGCAATTGCCTGGACATACTACCCATTGCGTGCAGCTTTTGGATAGATTATTCTTTAAACCTTTCAAAGGCTACTGCACTCAATCAGTTAAAAAGTGGCTTCTTTCTAACCATGCATTATGTGTTACACAACTTCACGTAGCTAGCTTGATTTCTAAAGTTTATGGGAGAGCAGCAAGCATTTAAATTGCAGTCATCCAAAATCCAAGAAGGGAAACAGCACAATAGGCAGGGTTTTGATGGGAAGCTTCCATAAAAATAAATAAGAATTAGTTAAACAGCTACAGTTAGCACAGGAACAGGTTATAAACAAATAAAAATATAATTAGGGAAGGCTAAACCAAAATCGTTCAAAGAAACTTGTAAGTGAATGCCCTTGTATTCTCAATATTTCTATACCGGGCAGAAACTTGGACTCTTTGCGGACGCGAGCACCAAAAAATTGATGCATTTGAGATGTAGTGCTGGAGAAGAATGCTGCGCATACCTTGGAAAGCTCGTAGGACAAATGTTTCTATTCTAAACCAACTCGAGATTAAAAAAGGTTGTCCACAATATGTTTGCAACGTATTCTGTAAGCTTTTGCTCACTCGGTGGTTCGCAGAAGTGACGATACTTCAAAGAGATTAATTATTTCTGGAAACGTTCCGGGGAGAAGATCAAGAGGACAATCACCAACTAGATGGTCCGCCCAAATTAAGAATTAGCTTGGAAGTCATTCTGCCAAGCTCTCAGAGCAGCTGAAGATAGAGACAAATGGAGAAAAATGGTCAGGAATATTGGAAGACATCACGATTCTCAACAATGGGGAAATGACAAGAGAGATACAGAGAGAGTATGGTAAATGCAACGCCATATTGTTAAAGACAGTTATTTTCTCCTCCAGAGAAGTAGATAACATGTTTCCTGTACCGAGCCATCTTACTTCGCTCAATCCTAACATTTCAATAGTATTCCTGCTCATTTCTTGAATTACATCATGGACTTTTCCTGTGCTTAGTAGGTTTCGAATATTTCACGTTCCGATTTTAATCGATTTTTTCATTATAGCAAGTTCGGAGATTCTTCGTACTACTGCTTCATTTAAAAACGCCCTTTCTCAGGGCCATTGTTGATTTTACTTGCCATGATGAGATATATACATAAATGACTTTATTACAGCAGTTTCCTCTTGCTTTCTGCATCCTGATGCTGTTAACCTTATTGGTTCTTCCGCCGTTAGAGTTGATTGAGCTACTCAAGGGCAAAAGAGTACCCCTACTTCAGGACACTCTTCCAACTTCTCAAGGAAGCTGATAGGAAGGTAGATTCAAAGAGGACCATTTATACCGATGGCCGTTCGGTGATTATAGTTTAAAATATTTAGTTATAAATAAAATATAATAAATACTTAGTTTAAATAAATATTATTCAGTAAAACTTGACTGTTTTCTTCTTTTAGTGCCATGTCTGTTTTCAGACGTTGGCATAATGTCAGCATCATCATGGAATCTTTAATTATCAGCAGCCATCCTTAACAGATTCTCGATACTTAATCGTCGTATGTGGCACAAACCATGGCTTTCCTGTAACTTTCCCTGTATATGAGTGCCACAGTTGATATTTATGTCCTTTATAATATTACCCAAGTATTCTGTATGAACTTTTAATCCCATTTTTGTGAATTTATCTCTAGTTTATTAAAAAAGTATCATCTGGCTGACCAAGGATTATATATCAGTAGAGTATTATATGCCCGGAATAAAAAATACTTGAGCTTCTACGGCACTGGCTTAGCAATCCGATCTTCATCCTAATCGTTAAATATGATTGTAATTGCCACCATTTGTGTGTGAGCATACATGATAATTACGAGCGAGCATCAACTTTTCGAATATTAGTGAATACTAAAACGAAATGATGGCAACATTTTTCTCAGGGGAATTTTTAAGTAGGTAGAGAAGATATAAAATTAAATTAATTATTGACTCAGTAGGACTCTTCTCATACAGATGTTTATTTTATTTTCTATTTTATTGGTTATTGATAAGTTATTATAAATGGAGGAATTATGTATTTAAGTATATTTTGTTAATCATATTGAAATGATTTGCCTGCTTGATTAGGCTTGATAGCCTGTTCAAACTGCTTGATAATCCTTCCGAAATGACAGATGGGATATGTTTTGTATAAAATTTAAGAGGTCGCTGGTTAAATGATATTAGATAAATAATAATAAAGAAAAATGCAATATTTTGTTTGTAAATAAATTAGCGAAATTAACTGGTCTCACTCATTATTGTTGTCTATACAAAGAATGTAGACTTACCCTTTGGTTCTATTGATGTATTCGTAACAGGTTGAAGAGTTGGTCGCGGTGCATCACGACGCCCGGGACGCCAAGGTTATAGCTCGAGAACCGATCAAACTAAGTCCGTGTCGTTCGCTGTCTTGTGTTGAAGTCAGAAAAGAACCCTCTGACCATACTTCGAAGCGTTTGGTAGGAAGAGGGTACATCAATAAATCACTCTATTGTATTGTGATTTTGAATGCGATAATTTAAGCTAATTGTCACGGTAATACGAAACTTTACACTTGTTTCTATTTTTGTGACCCAAAATACAAAAGAGAAAGCCAAATGCTCCGTACTTAAAACATAATAAATGAGATAGCCAGCTTAAGTTTTACGAAACAACAGGAAGCAATATATTTTAAAAAAGTCGTTAGAATACAGCATTGAATTTTATTTATACGTCCATGATTGAATTAGATCACATTACAGTACCGTAACAGAAAAATATTAAATTTAAAAATATGAAACAAAATAATACATACTTTCGCAAACAGGATGAGTAAGATAGGTACGATTATGGTTCTATTTTCCATAGTTTTTAGTGAGTCCAAAATAATATTTTAGCACCATGTAACAAAAGGCAGGGAGAGACAATTTAACACCGAAAGAAAGGAAACATAAAGAATGGATAAATGAGTAAATACTACAGTTGATGCGTGAAAGAAGGGTACAAAAAACAAATAATCCGATAAGATACAAAGAAACAGATAAACTGATAAAAAAGAAAATAAGAGAAGCTAGAGAAAGATGGCTGTCAGCAATGCCAGGAGTTGGAACAATTGGAGCGAAAATATGACTTTTTTAATGTACACAAAAAGATTAAAGAAATGACAGGAAGGAGAAGAACAACACAGACAGGACAGATCAAAGATATAGATGGTATATGTATAACAGATTTACAACAAAAAATGAACCGATGGACAGAATACATATCACAACTCCACAAGGAATCTACGTTCCTGTAGTTGGCTGTATACCATGTATTAAAAATTTAATTAAAAATCCTTTGTAAAAGGTATATTTTAGGCCCAAACGGGCTAAGTTAAAAAGACAAAACGTTTTCGGAAACCATGTTCCATCATCAGTGTCTAGGAGTACATGAATGAAGCCACCAAGATTAAATATGTGGGTAAAAACCCGGTTACATATGTTTAATTACATTTAGTTTTAAATTAATGTTAAAATGATATAAGATTACAGAGTTACCGATGGATTTGGTAACATGGCGAATACGCCATGTTACCAAATCCATCGGTAACTCTGTAATCTTATATCATTTTAACATTAATTTAAAACTAAATGTAATTAAACATATGTAACCGGGTTTTTACCCACATATTTAATCTTGGTGGCTTCATTCATGTACTCCTAGACACTGATGATGGAACATGGTTTCCGAAAACGTTTTGTCTTTTTAACTTAGCCCGTTTGGGCCTAAAATATACCTTTTACAAAGGATTTTTAATTAAATATCACAACTGTTTGATGACAAAGATAGACAAGAAATCTCAAACGAATATACAGATGATACAGGGCCTGATATAATCAGAGAAGAAATAGAATATGCAATCAAACAAGCAAAAGTGGTAAGGCCCCCGGTCCTGATGAAATTCCCGTAGAACTGCTCAAACTTATGGACGATGAATCTATTAAAATACTCCTAGATCTATTTAACACAATATATAGAACTGGAATAATACCTAGGGAATGGCTCCGTTCGACCTTTATACTACTGCCAAAAAGGCAAATACAAAGGAATGCAACGAATATCGTACGATAGCTTTAATGAGTCATGCTCTAAAACTGTTCTTAAAAATAATCCATAATATGATCTATAGGAAATTAGACGTAGACATCAGTAACACTCAGATGGGATTCAGAAAAGGGCTGGGTACAAGGGAGGCTCTGTTTGCAATGAACGTTCTCTCACAGAGATGCTTAGACATGAATCAAGAAATTTACGCCTGCTTTTATTGATTTCGAAAAGGCCTTTGACAAAGTACAACATGAACCACTAAGACAAGTTCTAATAAAGAAAAATATAGACAGCCGAGATATTCGAATTATATGCAATCTATATTGGAATCAAACAGCAAATGTCAAGGTTGAGGGCAGACTAACAGAAGAAATTCAAATCCGTCGAGGAGTCCGGCAGGGATGTATCTTATCGCCACTTTTATTTAATCTGTATAGTGAAGCTATCTGTGAACAAGCACTCGAGGAAGAAGATCTTGGTCTGATAATAAATGGTGAGACGATCAACAATATAAGATATGCTGACGATACAGTTCTCCTAACGGGAACGCTAGTAGAACTACAACATCTCGTTCAAAGTCTCAATATATACTGTAACAGTTACGGCTTAAAAATTAATTTGAAAAAAACTAAATTTATGGTAATCACGAAATCAAAGAACATCAGAGCTAATCTTGTAATATACAATACAACGATTGAGCGTGTGCCCTGTTATAAATATCTAGGTGCTTGGATCACAGACGATACTGATCAAACAAAAGAGATTAGATGTAGAATAGAAATCGCTAGATCAGTCTTTAATAGAATGCGCAAACTCTTTTGCAATCGTGATATCAATATAAAGTTACGAATACGAATGCTGCGGTGTTATGTCTTTTCTACCCTGTTATATGGAGTTGAGGCTTGGACACTAAAACAGTTGACCATAAAAAACATCGAAGCTTTCGAGATGTGGTGCTATAGGCGCATTCTCAGAATATCATGGATGGACCGCGTCACTAACACGCAAGTACTCCAAACTTTAGACAAAAGATGCGAAATTCTAAATGAGATAAAAACTAGAAAGATGGAATACTTGGGGCACATTGTGAGAGGTGAAAAGTACGAACTTTTAAGAAACATCATGCAGGGCAAAATTAAGGGCAAAAGAAGTGTGGGAAGAAGAAAAATATCGTGGCTTCGTAATCTACGTGAATGGTTCGGGTGTAGTTCGATTGAACTTTTTAGGCGCGCTGCTAACAAAGTCGCAGTGGCCATGATGATTTCCAATCTCCGCTAGGAGTGGCACGAGAAGAAGAAGAATGTAACAAAAAATGTGGGACTGGGAGGTGTAGGACGCCAATGTAATAAAAATGTGTATGTGTAATGTAAAACAAGTATTTGGAGTAATGTAACAGATAACAGATAAATTAAAGCTGGCTAGCAGAAGGTAGAAGGTGCTGGAGGGTGACTACTTGACACTCAAAAGAGGATTCGGCCATTTACATGCTCTACATAGACCGTAAAGTGAGAATATGAATGACAAGATACTAAAAAAAATAGAAAGTAATGTAAAAATAGAAGTAGTAATGTAAATGACAGTGGTAAATTATGGAAGTTGCTCTAAGGCATGATTAGGCGCCAGTAAAGTATTAACATAAACCTTCCAAGGTATCTTGTAAAGCTGTTTGCTGAAATAAGAAATGAAACAGGTATTAATTTTAATATGTAGGTTTCACCACAAATTTTAAACCCTGTCCAAATATATACAGGCTAATTTATTATATGCTACCCACCACCATTGTATGTACAGTTAACCTAGTTACTAAATTAGTTATATACAAAAAAATTCCCTAATTATACAAAATAGATCCCTGATAACCTGAATTTCTAAATAATAAAATATTAGAAAAAATTTAATGATTTAATGATTTAATGATGATTTAAAAAGGTAATTTACTTGCCTACTAGAGATGTGGAGATGTGGCCATTCTGGTCTCACCAAGATTACAAAAGTCAGTTGTCGAATTTAAAGCTGTGAACGATAGGATAGTACTCATTAAACTGGATGGCAAACCACATAAACTTAATATCATACAAGTTTACGCGCCAACCAGCACATCAGATGACATAAAGATCGAGAAGTTCTACGAAAAACTGGAGACCACAATCGCTAACATACCAAATAAAGAACTTACTATAATATGTGGCGACTTTAATGCAAAAGTTGGCAACACTACACAAAATGACGACTTAAAAAATGTACTGGGAAAGTTTGGCATAGGGCAAAGAAACGAAAGAGGAGACCGTTTAATCGAATTTGCAATCACAAACAACTACTCTATCATAAATACTCGATTTAAACACCATGTACGTCGACTTTATACTTGGAAAAGTCCTGGAGATAGATTTAGAAATCAAATAGATTACGTCCTCACCAATATTCGCTGGAGATCGTCCATTCAAATAGTCAGATCATATCCAGGGACGATATGCGGATCCGATCATACTCTCCTCGTAGCTAAAGTAATGCTTAAACTTAAAGCACCCAACAAACAAAGAGAGATAAAGAGGATAGAACTAAGAAAGAAAGATGACCTTCTACAGGAAGTACAGAAAAGTATGCCCTCTATTCGTAACGGAACATCACAAGAAATATGGGAGACTGTTAAACATTGCGTAACAACACCAGTGGATCGCTCAAAGAAAAATAATCCGGTGAAACGGAAACACTGGATAACAGATGAAACTCTTAAAATAATTGAGAATAGAAGAAATCTTTGTAAAAGTGGTCTACATAGTGAAAGGGAAAAAGCTAGTTTAAGAAACCTCAACAAAGAAATAAAACGAAGATGTAAGGCCGACAAAAAACAGTACTATCAAAGTATATGCAAAGAAATTGAGAGACATGGTCAGAATAATCAGCCGAGAGATCTATTTAGAAAAATACGCTACCTGACAAGAGACTTCAGAGCCAGAACTTGGGCCATTGAAGATAACACTGGAACCCTGAGAACAAACAGAGAAGACATAGCAGAGACATGGAGATCGTATTGCAGGGACCTATATAAAGATGATCAACGCCAAGAGCTTGTTAGCCAAATCTCTGACGAGGTGGAAGAAGAACCTGATATACTCGAAAATGAAGTAAGACAGGCTATCAACAAGCTCAAATATAACAAAGCACCAGGTCCAGATATGATAACAGCAGAAATGCTTAAAGCCACAGAAGAAACCGGCGTAAAGTTACTTCATCTACTCTGTAACCAAATATGGCATTCCAAACAATGGCCTGAAGACTGGACAAAATCTACAATAACGACCATACATAAAAAAGGCAGCTTCCATAAATGCGACAATTATAGAACTATCTCTCTTATATCCCTTATGCCAGCAAGATAATGCTACATATAATCAATGAAAGACTGAAAACATTCCTTCAAAGAGAAATTCCACAAGAGCAAACTGGATTTACCAAAGGTAGAGGCACTCGAGAACACCTGCTGAATATAAGACAGATAATCGAGAAATCTAGGGAATTCAACATCCCACTATACATCTGTTTTATAGATTACCGTAAAGCGTTCGACAGGGTCAAGTGGAGACACTTATGGCGAATACTAAAAGAAGTAGGCGTACCACAACATCTAATTACGCTTATAACCGAACTATATGAACACACTACTGCATCAGTTAAAGTACTTGACACACTTTCGAACAAGTTTCATCCAGAACGGGGTGTCAGACAAGGATGTATACTATCTCCACAATTATTCAACATATATGGGGAGTATATTATGCAAAGAGCACTTGAAGGATGGGAAAAGGGCATCTCAATAAATGGTCATAAACTAAACAACCTACGTTTCGCAGATGACACAGCCCTTCTTGCAAATAGTCAAGCAGAGCTGATGGAACTTATACGACTGATAGAAAACGAAAGTCAAATATTTGGTCTGCAATTAAACATATCAAAGACAAAGATCATGATAGTGGATAGACTACACAACAATCATCCACACATAACCACAATTGACCGGTTCGAGGTTGTGAGCTCATACTTATATCTGGGATCATTAATCACAAATACAGGGTCATTACAAGAAAAGATTAAACGTAGATGTGATCTAGCAAAAGTTGCCACAGCAAAAATGACCAAAATATGGAAGGACTGTCAAATTTCAAGAGCAATAAAGATGAGGTTGATCAACTGCTTAATATTCCCAATACTGACCTACGGATGTGAATCTTGGACTCTGAGACAATCGGAGAGAAGAAAGATAGACGCCACTGAAATGTTCTGTTGGAGACGAATGTTACGAATTCCTTGGACCGACCGTAGAACAAATAATTCAATTTTAAGAGAGCTAAAAGTTAGCCAACGACTCTCTAGTAAAGTCCATCTCCAACAATTAAAATATTTTGGGCATGTTATGAGAGCAAACTCAGAAAACATGGAAAGACTCATAATACAAGGAAAGGTAGAAGGCCGAAGATCACGAGGAAGATCCCCAAAAAGATGGATAGATCAAATTATAGGAATATGCCAAAGACCTATGCATGAATTAAAAGAAATGACCAGAGACAGAGATCTCTGGAGACGTACAATACACGACATCACGTCGACCACTACACTCCCCCTGGGGGGTCAGGATTGAAGAGAGAGACTAGAGATGTAACTCTGTACTTCGGCTTTGAATTATATGTTCTAATAAAGTAATGAGGACACTATCCTGACGTGATAGATGTCGAAAAGTTTAAATATATAATATTAAAATACCAATAAATAACTCTCTGATTAAATGTGTACACATAAAGTCGTACAACAGAGTTGAAAGGGAAGATTTAAAACCTCGACCTGTAGTTGACAAATAGTCCTTATGTTATTTAGAATTATTTAAAAAAAATGACTGGTCTTTATTATTATATGAAATATGATTTGTATGATTATATAAATTATCATGTTAAAAAAGAAATATTAAAAAAAAATTTAACAATTAATGAATAAAACTTAATATAAAAATGAACAATTAGTAGAGTAAATAGACTGGCAAAAGGCTTCTAGAATAGATTTTGGTGGGCACTTTGTTGCTAAAATGTAAAACCTATTTTTTTTCGTTTCTAATATCATTCTAATGCAAAATCACTTGGTCGTCCAAAAATCGTAGCGGGAGGGAAGTGGTGGGGAGCCTTACAAAAAAAAAGTGCTAATTTTTTTTTCGTCATTTTTCGGATCTACGATAACCGAAAATTCATTCCTCAAATTTTCATGTTGATCTGGACATTAGAAATATTTTTATTTTATTTATAAAAATACGTCAAACCATTGTTGTATACGGAGCGCCTTCATACAAAATCACTTGTTCTGAAAACCCATATTTTTAAAATCTTTTACCGCGCTCTACCTCGAAAAATATTGGGTTTAGCAAAAAATTACTTTCTATAAACATTATAGACCAAAAATCAGAGAACACGTGGGTTTTTTTAGAATTTCGATTGGATAATTAGTTTAAGAAAAAATTAAATAAATCGAACGGCATGTCACGACTGACAGTGCTGAACGCGGAGATGCGAGGAAGGGCGAGATTCCTGTGCCGAAGTCAAAGCAAATCGACTCTAGTGATGGCGATGTTGTTAGGGTCGATTTTACATTGAAACGCTGTTGTGTTGTATATTCTATTGCGAAAGTGCATCACTGTGCATTATTTTTTACTAATAGCGCGAAATCCACTGAGCTGAGATTTTTAATATTAAAAGTTTTAAATTATTAAAAGTTATTAATTAGCTTATTGCTATAATAAAAATATTAAATATCTACTTAATATTAAAGTAAATATTTTTTTTATCTAGAAACGGATTTAACGAAAAGCAGCAGGTCTGACAGTGAACTTGAGTGAAAAATCAGATTAAGGCATGTTTTTTTTCCATAAAGTCCATTTCCTTTTCAGTTTGTTGAAGGACGCGGAAACTGGAGAATACATTTTTGTTCTAGTTTTCGAAAAATGCATCCTTACTTTTTTGCATTTGGCCATGTGAACTATTCTTTTTGGGGAACATTATATTTGTTGGACATGTACAAATTTGCTGATAAGTATCCAGAATTTCATGAAGACTTTATTAGAGGAAATTTTGTTGTGAAAAGTTGGAACAGAAACTTTTACCAACTATGTATAGATATATCTTTAAACACATAAATACAAACTCAAAAGATGCAGGAGGAATCGTGTGATTTACTAAAACCAGCACAAAACTAGACGAATGGTTTTTAAGCTACAATATGATTGGCATGATGGTAGATGAATTTCGTGCATCATGAGACCTAAGCAACCACTCAAGTCAAAACGTAGAAAGTAGAAAAAAACGGATGAAAATTGATGAATATTCTGTACAAAAACTACATGATCAGTTTTTACGATTTAATGTATTTTTAAAAAGCGTAGATTGTCTTCTCGTAATTTCAGCTAATGAGATTGCATCGCCAAATGTTCAAACATCCTTATTAATATACAAAAAAAAATGAAAAAGAGAGCCTAGCAAAATTTATTGTTACTGTTGGAACTCCCAATTTTTATCAGCATAGAAAAGAGAATAATCTTCCAAAACTTCGTCGCGCAGATACCTATAAAACTGTCTCTGAAAAGAAGAAAATTATTCAAGCTGAGCAAGAATTTTTACAAAAAATACTAGCAATCAAGGCAATTGAAAGAGACATAAATATTATGAGGATATTTTCAAATAGGAATTGACAGCATATCCAATGTCACTTGTACCAGCAGGAGTTTTATCGATACCATAAAATAAATCTGCCTTAGGTTCTATAATAGAACAGTTTACAGTTGTTACAAAATCACAAAACGTGTCACATTTTTGATGGTATGGGATTGATTCAAGCCGTTGGCAAACCATCAAATGCCAAAACATTTGACGACTATGCAAGAATTTTGAAATCAATAGTGTTCAAGAACCCCTACAGCGTTAAAAGGATCGATTTTGTTTTGGATCACTACAAGGAATCTTCCATAAAAACTGCACGAGACAAAAGAGAGGCGCCAAAATTGAATCAATACAACGGTTAATTGAAGGTCCGGATACAGTATTACCTCAAAAATGGAATTCATATTATTGAGTTTTTAATAAAAACCAGCTTACACACTTCGTAAGCAATCAGCTAGTTAAATATTCCTTAACAAATTGTACCGGTCACTTCGTATCCAGCAGAGGATTTTGCGACGTTTTACATTACAAAACAAATTTTGGTTTGAATTCTGAAATATTAGTCTCATCACATAAAGAGGCCGATACCAGAATAATATTACACATTCTGTCAGCAAAAATGGAGGGATATACAAAATGTATAGTCGACTGTAAAGTTACCGATCTGCCCATTTTAAAGACCTTTCAACTCCAGAAGTTTAGATGAGGGTTGGAACAAAGGACAACGAAAGATCTATAGGTATTCACGAACTCTCTATGGATTACTTTATAGGTATCTGCAGTTAAGCTACAATATGCCAATCATATTGTAGCTTAAAAACCATTCGTCTAGTTTTTTGCTGGTTTTAGTAAATCACACGATTCCTCCTGCATCTTTTGAGTTTGTATTTATGTGTTTAAAGCTATATCTACAAATAGTTGGTAAAAGTTTCTGTTCAAACTTTTCACAACAAAATTTCCTCTAATAAAGTCTTCATGAAATTCTGGATACTTATCAGCAAATTTGTACATGTCCAACAAATATAATGTTCCCCAAAAAGAATAGTTCACATGGCCAAATGCAAAGAAGTAAGGATGCATTTTTCGAAAACTAGAACAAAAATGTATTCTCCAGTTTCCGCGTCCTTCAACAAACTGAAAAGGAAATGGACTTTATGGAAAAAAAACATGCCTTAATCTGATTTTTGACTCAAGTTCACTGTCAGACCTGCTGCTTTTCGTTAAATCCGTTTCTAGATAAAAAAAATATTTACTTTAATATTAAGTAGATATTTAATATTTTTATTATAGCAATAAGCTAATTAATAACTTTTAATAATTTAAAACTTTTAATATTAAAAATCTCAGCTCAGTGGATTTCGCGCTATTAGTAAAAAATAATGCACAATGATGCACTTTCGCAATAGAATATACAACACAACAGCGTTTCAATGTAAAATCGACCCTAACAACATCGCCATCACTAGAGTCGATTTGCTTTGACTTCGGCACAGGAATCTCGCCCTTCCTCGCATCTCCGCGTTCAGCACTGTCAGTCGTGACATGCCGTTCGATTTATTTGATTTTTTCTTAAACTAATTATCCAATCGAAATTCTAAAAAAACCCACGTGTTCTCTGATTTTTGGTCTATAATGTTTATAGAAAGTAATTTTTTGCTAAACCCAATATTTTTCGAGGTAGAGCGAGGTAAAAGATTTTAAAAATATGGGTTTTCAGAACAAGTGATTTTGTATGAAGGCGCTCCGTATACAACAATGGTTTGACGTATTTTTATAAATAAAATAAAAATATTTCTAATGTCCAGATGGGTATGCAAATTTGATGAATGAATGTTCGGATATTGTACATCCGAAAAACGATGAAAAAAAATAATTGCATTTTTTTTTGTAAGGCTCCCCACCACCCCCCTCCCACTACGATTTTTGGACGACCAAGTGATTTTGCCTTACAAAGATATTAAAAACCAAAAAAAATGCTTTTTACATTTTAGCAACAAAGTTCCCACGGGATAACACAATAGGATCCTGTTTAAACTATACTAAATGTCCCACACTCTAAATGAGGGAGGTCTTTCCGGCTGGTTCCTTGAAGTGGTTCGGGAATAGTCTTAGAGAGATCTGGACCAGAGAACTACGAACGCGTATTCGTGTGTTCGTATGTTCTCTGTCTGGACCTCTGAAGGAACAGATAAAGGTGACGGGCAAATGTGCAAATCCAAAACGTAATTTTTTTTTCTTTTAATAAATCCCAAAAAAAAAATGAACAATTGTGTAGGCTTAAAAGAACAATTGTGTTAGAGTTCCTTCCATGCGCTTAATAAAAAGAAGGGAAAAACACAAGGTTTATTAACAAATGAAATAACTTGAAAGATATTACAAACAAGTTGCTGGGAAGCTCGTATCAAAGCAAAAGCTCTAATGATTTTGTAGATAATGTGACCTTCGCATGGTTTGACAATATTTGATGTAAAATAGATTGATCAAATAGATAACTTTAACGAAAAGCTTGCTATGGATATATTTTTGAATATACAAGAACGGTATGAGACAGAATATTTTTACAGATAGTCCTAATAGATAATAGATAGTTTTAAAGATGGATAATTATGCTTTTTAAGGCCGGGAAATAAAATCGAAAATTGATATGATTTTAAAACATTACTATATATAAATCCAGAATGTTTCTTAATGACAGATAGTGAGAAATGACAGATAGATATATCACTATCGAAGGGAAAATTACGATATTATAGAAGTTAAAATGGCTGATGTTTTTTATACTTTTAGGTATAATTGAATCAACTCAGCGGCTAAGAGTGGCTATAAATAAAATGGTATACACTACGAAACAACCTAAAACCTTTCCATATTCTTCTTTCCAAAAAAAATTAATATTCTTAAAACAAATTTAGTCTTCTCCTGCCGCCTACCTCTTTGAGTTAACCGAACTTGTCTTCCAAAAAGTTAAAACCAGAATGAGCGCTAATTCCTAGCCGGATAATCATATTTGCCAAAAAATGTCGCTTGGTGTCGCTGTTTAATAGCAAAAAATTATTGTCTCAGTATAGTTTATTTGAAGTAGGTACTCACAAACTTTGATATAGGACTAGGAAATGAGGATGATGGTGATGACGATGAAGACTTGGAGGCTGAACCGCCTTGGCTGGAGAAGGTGGAGCGTCAAAACCAAAGAGGCTTCCTAGAAAAATAATTCTCATAGGCAGTTACATTCAATGGTTTGAGAATCAATGAAGGATGTAGATGATGAGGATGTGTCTATTGATGAAAATGATCCTGAGTTGCTTAGTGAATTGAATGATATTTTTGGTGAAGATCGGCCAGATGAAGACTCGTCCCATTCTACAGAGGCTCCATCAGCTGCCAGTAGTTCTGATATTGTAAATATATCAGTAGAAAGGCTCAAAAACTATTAAATATGTGAACTGAAACCAAAAGAATTTGGAGAAACAACAAAAGCTGGAAGATATGGCGGAGCTATTAAGACATTAAAAGACCTTATTTTGTATATTTTGTAACAAATTACAACAGAGCGCCAATGTAACAAAAAACAAATAAATTAAAACTGGCTAGCAGAATGTGCCTACTTGACACTCAACAGAGGTATTTCAGCTGCACCTGAAAACAATTCTGCAGATGCTGTCAGAATCTTAACTCACTCCGCTCGACACACGAAGACATTCCACTCGATCCAAAAAGGAAATGACTAGGTCATAATGACCTTCACCAGAGAAGGTAATGCCCCATTTATGAACTTGAATAGGTTTGGGTTGTAGAAATACATTTGCTGCTTATACAGAAGAGATTTGACAAACGTTCAACAAACGTATTATGAATCTTTGCCATATAAGCGCATTATGGTCTACAGTACCAACTACTGTACTACTTTTTTTTTATAATTTTGGCTTATTCTTCCTTTTATCTGTCTTTTTGATTCTTCTGCATTTTCGGATCATAACAATATATTAAATAGAGGAAGATCATTTGTAATTTTTGTTGTTATTAAAATCCAAATTAAATTTGGATTCAATTATACACATATTTATTATCACTCAATAGTACATAATTGTTATACTCCTTTATCAGATGAAAAACAGGTTATTTTGTATCATGAATGACAAATAAACAACTGTCCGTCTGTACAACTACCAATATCTGAATGAAAAAAATATCCTTCTCTTTCTCATTGAAACGACAAAGTTGGACCACAACTTATAAACATAATTTTAAGTTATGACACAGTTGTAGCTATATCCAAAGGTTTAAGGAATGTAGCCTGGCGTCTGTGTAACTCGTTACAACATGCGCCAACACGCTATCTTACCTCTAATCAAAAAACTTTACCTGTATGATTATAATAAAATACGGTACGGTTCGTATATTTATTCGTCTAAGGTCTGGGATTGCGTATATTTCATCTTACATGTGTTAGACTATGAACTCGGGAATTTTTCGACGGGGTTTTAGTGTAAACGGGTATTGAATAGCTAAAAATAAAGATAAACTATTTGTTTATATGAAGCAAATAGTTTTTTAAGAGACGCCAACTTGGTTGATATCAGAAGAGTTATTTAATCGACAAAAATTATCCTACAGTAGAATGAATGTAGAAAATTAAATCAATTCGAATGATTAGCACGCCTCAAGGAAACTTGATTAATTGTAATAAGATCCTCTAATTTAGCGAATTATAGTAGCAACTGATTAGTTTTTACTTGTCAACATCAACGTTTGGATATACACGATTTAAGGCGAATTCTCTTTACTGATGTCTAGCGATTCTGTTTGAGATCTGTGGATGGCCGAAAGAGGATGACACGGAAAAATGAATTCGAACGATATATTTATTTATATCGCTTATAATTATGGAGACCAAAAACAAAATGCCTAGTAACAGAATGTGTTCAGTTCCTCAGTGTTCTGCGAGAGTAACGAAGGATATCTCCTTGCATTATTTTCCCCGAAATGAAATGGAGAAGAAGGAATGGGGTCGTGTACTTCGGATTGAAAAGAAAATATCGAAATACATGAATGTATGCAGATTAAATTTTACAGATAATGAATATTTTCTACTATGTAAGTAAATATTTAAATAATTGGCCATTGAATATCCAATCATATCCAATACGTGGCATCAACTTCCACCAAGAGATTGTATACATGGCAAGCACCAGGAGATCGTCCAAGTCATATGATACGAAATCAAATTGATTACATCTTACCCCGGTGCGGACATTTCGCCCTAATCGCGAATGTAAGGCTTCGATTCTTCTTCTTAAGGTGCCGTGCATTTCTGCGTAGGCGTCCACCGTACATCGTCTTGTCAGGTGAGATGTTAAATATTCAGGATTAAATAATTCTGTTTTTAGCAGCATTGCGAAGTTTTTCATAGCTGTGGATTCCTGTCCATTGTCGAATATTGCGCAGCCATGACATTTTTTTACGTCCCAGACCTCTCCTACCTCTCTCTATCTTGCCTTCGAGTATCAGTTGCTGAAAAGTGTATCTTTCTCCTCGTAATATGTGCCCCAAGTATGCAGTCTTCTTACTTTTTACATAACTAAAAAGTTCCCTATCCTGTAAGCCCGCTCTTCTGAGTACTTCCTCATTTCTGACCCTGTCCGTCCATGATATTCTGAGTATTCGACGCAGGCACCACATTTCAAACACTTCAAGTTTGTAAAAACACTTTCAAGGCTTCGATTGGCAAAGGTTAAAAAGCTATCTAATCAAAAATACATAAACACTAGAGAATTAATGAGAGACGAAGAGCTTAGATCTACATACAGTAAGCAAAAATTGTTAAAGCCCTTAAAGGACGAATCAATTTATATATGGTTTCATATATGGACTCAATTGTAAAAATTATTGCAGGAATTGTAAATCTTTCCACACCAATTCTTAATTTTGATAAATATATAATTTAAGCTGTTTAAAAATTATATTTTACATTTTTAATTATTTAACATTGTATTCTTTTTACTCTAATAAAAAGCTGAAAAAATCATATGTTAAAACTAAAATCAAATTACACAAAACAGGTAATAGTATATTACATAACGAGAGTTGTAATAAGCTTATTACATGCGAGTAAAAAAGTTGCGCGCGAGCCGCGTAGCGGCGAGCGCAGTAATTTTACAAGCATGTAATAAGCTTACAACTCAAGTTGTGTACTATACTTTTTCTACGATTATTTTCGTTTATATAATATTTAAAAAAAAAATAAATTACCACTATATTTACACTGACAGATTAATAATTTTTAATCTGTCAAAATAACGTCTGTTAATTCGTTTCCATGGTAACTCGACCAACTGACTTACGAAGCTTATGTGACACTACACATTTTTATAAAACTGAAGCGTATTTTTTTTATTACGTGCTAGTCATTACGTGTCAGTATCTGTTATGATGCATTTACTTAGCATCCAAATAGTAGGTAATATACAATTTACTAGTAAAAGAGTAGAAAAAGTTTTATAAAAAGTTGCATTTTTAATTACTGACAACATCTCTCCTGTGAAGTGGGTGTCAAATGGTATTTCAATTATAATACTGGATTTATTATAGGATCAACTATGACAAAGTGACAGAGGTCTAATCCACTTAACATACATATATTTATCTGCAATTGTACTTGGCCGTAATATTGATGATTGGTCTTTAAACTTAATTTTCTCTCTTATATATTCAGATATTTTAAGTCTTCTATCACATCGCAGCAAATTCTGATTGTGCCTGTTAAAGGACACTTCACCTGTACACATTTTTTGTCTACTATTTCATCAATACTTACAACCATGTACCACTTGATGGTACAATAATGCCAATACGTTCAACTTTGTTGCCCGATTGTTGTTGATAGGCGTTTAACGCTTCTCCTTCAAACATTTTCCCATAATGAGTTGCAATGTTGCCCTTTAAGTGAGTGTCAAATAGTGACTTTCACTGTTTGACAAATTTAATTGGAGTTCTGATCCTTCTGCACAAAAAGTAGAATGTCTAAAACACTGGAGTCAGCATTACTTTCTGGTGCTGCTTGAGAATTAGTTTTCCCCCTGTGACAGAAACCATTTATAGGGGTTGCTTTTTCATACACAGTGTTCTCTTTTTCCAATTTTCTCCATTGTTGCGTCGTATCTGTACTACTTAGGTCTTCCAAGTTCTGAATGGAACATCTACAACAAAAATAACATATATATTGTCAATTCTTACAAAAATAAATATGCATTTTGAACTAAAAACAAAAAGCAAAACACCAACAACGTGTTTGCATTTCCCAGAGGCTCCAGCTGTACAGGTACACTTGCAATTGAAAGTCTTTTTTAAAACGGTTGACAGGATTTGAATTCGTATTTGATGCGGTAATCCTTTCAGATTGCTGGTTTGTAAACATAATGCCTCAAGTTTCACCTGAACTTCATTTTTTGTTGTTACTCCGCACATTATTATGTGATTGGCATCTAGCACTGCTTGTCCTTAAATAAAAGGTATTTTTGAATCGCCCACAATATAAATTACATCAACAAACGTTACCCCAATTATATCTGCCATATGGATACAACTGCACTGCCACCTATAGTTGATACGTCCAAGTTCGCGAATACATCCAAGCTTGTGTGTCCTACTGAAAAAAATTTAACTGTGATTGTGTTATATTTTGGGCTATAATTTGTTGAAGTTCGAACTTATCTTCATTAATGTGTATAGTTCATTTAGATCTTTCCTCTCTGTAATCTTTCCTCAGTAAGAGAGGATTGTGTAGAGGAATTTATCGACAAAGGGGCTGATTGTTGTATTGTAGTTTCAGTCTCAGTAGGAGAGGATTGTGTAGAAGAAATTGTCGAAATGGGAGCTGATTTGTGTACTTCCCTGTAGAGAGTTTAAATGAACATTATTTTGAGTGTTGTTTGAAGGAGTCTGATTTTTCTTTATTGGGACACTAAGATGTAAAATGTCCTTGCTGCTTGCATAAGTAGCAAGATTCCCCATTTTGCCATGTTTGATTTTACTGTAGCAACCCCCCGTTCATATCCTATTCAAGGTTTTCCACGTTTTAAAGTCTAGGGTCTGGCCGGTCCATTGAACCTGGGGAAGTGGAAAATACTCAGGCGGTTCATCCTGCACTGTTCCAAGGAAGCTTTTCCTAGATTTTATCATCCTTTCATCCATTTTAGACATCCTGTGTTCTGCAGCGCCTCTGCGTGTTGAGGGTTCTGCAAAACCCGCTGCTCTATATAGATTTGAAAGTGGCGTTGGTTTCATGCACCCCGTTACTATTCTGCATGTCTCATTTAGCGCAGTATCAACTTGTTTGGTGTGGGCAGATCTGCTCCAAACGGGGCACGCATATTCAGCAGTTGAGAAACAAAGTGCCTGTGCCGTTGTTCTTAAAACTCCAGGACGTGCGCCCCATTTAGTTCATGTTAGCTTTCTGAGTATGCTGTTCCTAGTTGTTACTTTCCCTCTTGTTTTTATGCCATGTTGTCTGTAGGTGAGGGACCGGTCCAGAGTTACTCCAAGATATATAGGTTGGTTTGTGTGTTCTAATGCATTACCATTCCACACAATTTGGAGTTTTTGCTTGGCTTCCTTTGTGCGAAGGTGGAAAGCGCAGACTTGGGTTTTAGAGGGATTGGGTCTCAGATAATTCTACAGGTAGTACGCTGTCATTGTTTTTAATGCAGTTTCGAGTTTCTCCTTCACTTCTTCAAAACTATTTTCCTTGAGCACGTATTGCAAGATCGTCAGCATAGAGGAAGTGCTTGGTTTCGGTCGGAGTAGGTTGGTCGTTTGTGTATATATTGAAGAGCATTGGTGCTAAAACACTTCCCTGTGGGAGGCCGTTTTTTTGAACTCTCCACCTACTTACTTTACCCTCCAGCATAACGACATAACATAACTTTTTCGACATAACTTTTTCGATGGAAAAGAAAATTCGATAGTTGTTATCCTTATGGTTAATCAACATAGAATCAGGTAATATGTCTAAGTTAGTTGGTGCTATAAAAGCGTATCGTCGAAAACTGAAGATATGCTTGAATGCTGAATTTGAAGTTCGTATCCTGAGAAAGTCAATTGGAGTTATTAGATGTATAATTAAGTTTTTCAGTTGTTCTTCTATAACGCTGTGCGGAATACTTGGACATACGTTGGAAATAATCAATCGTTTATCTGGAGTTATTAGTCTTCGGACTTGAATATGTTCTTGATTAATTACTACCATTCCATTCTCGTTTGCTAGAAACTCATCGAGTGTCTGTTCACTGGTAAAGAAGATACAAATACGATCGTTTATAATTTTAGAAATAGAATGTATTTTTCTGTGATCCACTTTAGAAGTTACTGCATTAAGGTAATCTTCAATATTAGAGTTTGGGAGTGAGTGAAGTAGAATTGCTTGTTTTTTGTTTGGAAATGTATTTGTAGATTGATTAAGAGCTGTTGAATATAATTTTGATGGTTGGTTTACAAGTAGATTGCCAGAACTTTCCATGGTGGAAGTTCCTGCTGCTGAATCCATTGCCATGGTTGGGCTAAATAACCTGAATACGGCCCTGGTACTTATAATAGACCATTACCGGAAGGGCTGGTAGTTAATCTCACGCCAAATCGGCAAAATAGTTGCTTACCCTTGTTTTGTTATAGATGAAATAGGAAAATCAAACTTACAGTTTTTAGTCTAGAAGAAATAACACTTTTGCACTGCACCTTTGTTTAAATTTTAGATATCTCCAATTTTGTTGTTAAATCTAATGTTCATGTAAGGCTTGATTGAAATGAAGCCATTAAAGAACTGTTTCTGCTGCATCTAATATCTATATTGGTCTCCACTATTAAAAACTATTTTCCCTTGATTCGGTGTAGAATTTTGTAATACACTTAATGTCCTGGCATTTATATTACTAGCCGCAAGTTCTGATTCGGTAGGCAGCTCTTTACCGTTTACTAAACGGGAACGTAATTTCGATCTAATCGTGACCAAAACACTAAGGGAAACACAAGATAATTGGTTGTTAACGACGTAATTGACGTTATTAAATTTTATGGAGAATAAAACTAGCTGCGGGGAGATTTGATAACTCAATACACAATGGATCCTAACATTTATATCTTAATTAATTCGACGAAGGTGAGTTTATGAATGCTTTTCTATGCGCAGATCAGAATCAAATGAAGTTTTTTCGTTATTCACATTTGTAATTGAACCACCAATGTCAAAATAACATAAACAACATTATCCTTCCAATAGATAAGTAAATTTAAAATAGATAAAACTGAAATATTAAAATTAATAGGAAAAAGTTTGATCTTCGAATTCTAGTTTATTTTTTTTTTGTTTACTTTATGTTTTCTCTTATAAAAATTAGTAGGCATTGTAATACACGGTGCAGTCACATAAAAAGCACTCCTTATGTTTCTCACTATCGAAAATGGTAAAATTTTATTCTAAGTGGGAAAAAATCATTAGACATAATCAATGATATATAAATGCAGTGGAAAATGATAGATTGGATCTATAATTGCGTCGGAGTTAAGGCTATAGTAATGAAGTCACTATGTCAGTCATCCATACAGGTTTCCAAGTAAGGATCAAGAAAAAAAATAGCCGAATCATGTTTGTGCCTTATGCAAACCATTCTCTTAATTTGTGTGGAGTTCATGCATTTGCATTATACAACTTTAGAAAGTGTATAAAATTTTTTCTCGTCTTCTCCACATAGATTTTAATATAAGTTATAGGTCTATCTGTAAAACAGCTATCTGACACTAGATGGAGTGTCAATCACGAACATTTTGATAAATTAGTTCAAGTTACAGAAAAAAAGTGCAGCTCCAAGGAAAATATGAAATATTACTCTCGAACATTTGTGACTTCGAGTTTCTTGAATTCTTTCATTTATAGCCTTCTTTTTGGAAGGCAGTCGATATGAGTTGGTCACAAAGGCTCTCCAGTTTGCAATGGAGAAATGTGATGAAATGGGAATCTCCTTAAAAAAAGTAGGAGACTTTTAAAACAGATAATGCCTAGAGCAATGGTCAGCAACAGGCAGACCGCGGTTCGTATCCGGACCGCGAACGGTTGAACTGCGGACCGAACTGCGGAATATAGATTGCTGAGTCAATCAAGTTCAAAATAGAACTGCTATTAATTTTCAAATAGGGAGTGAAATGATCAATAAATATAATAACAATTATGTATGTAAAGTGGTGAAATATTGTTTTATATTAATATTGTATGTTTACAATAACTGAAATATATAAATCTGGGAAGTTCTGTTCAAAATCTGGCAACTTTTAAAACACAATTTGGGGAAATAAAATTTATGGGTCTGGCAACGCTGTTGCCCATTAACTGACAGTCGCCCACTAGTTGGTTGGTGACATGTACGTAGCGCACTACCGTTAATTTGTTTTGTGATTACTCGCGTTTTCGATAGTTTTTAAAACATATTTTTGTACCTACGTTAATATGGATCCGGAAAGGAGAAAAGTGGAGAGTGAAAATTGGCAAAAGTTTTTGACAGAATGCACTGAACAATATTGTTATACACTGCCTGCTAGGCTGCAAGCGGTTTCGGTGTGCCTTATATGCAATAAAACTGTCGCCTTAGTTAAAAGTGGAAATTTGAAGCGATACTACGAAACAACTCATCAGCAGTTCCACAAAAACTTTCCTCTTGGCAGTCAGGAGCGTAAAGAAAAACTTCGAGTATATCTTAATTCTTACGAAAAAAGCACAAAAATCCTAGTTCGCTGAATGAGCGACCAAGAAACATCCACAGAGGCATGTGTGTGTGCTGGATACCTAATAAACACCCAAAACCATTTTCTGATTCTGAGATAGTAAAGGAATGTATGCTGGTAGTAGCTAACTCACTTAAAAAAAAGAAGTTATCTCAGCAATTCAAATCACCTTATTGTCAACGCAAAGTAATACACGAAGAACGGAAATTTTAGCTGCAGACATTAAAAACTCTCGTCTTACTCTTTTTCAAAAGACACCTTGCTCCGTCATAACAGTTGACGAATCATATGACATTGTTGATGATGAACAAATGTCTGTTCTTGTAAGATTTTTTGATATTGAGTGTCAGATTTTTAGGGAAGAGTTACTAGCAATATTGCCGCTGAAAAGTAACACTCGAGGAGAAGATTTATTCACGTTATTGATGAATTAATTTCTAAATCTAGCATCCGCTATATTAAAATGATTTCGCTTTCTACTGATGGAGCTGTAGGTGTAGTAAAGAGGATCAGTGATAAAAATTAAAATTTAATAACATATCAGTGCATAATACACCAGGCAGCCCTTTGTGGAAAACTTGGTGCTAGACTTATAGAAGTCATGGACAGAGTTTAGTGAAGTTAATTAATTTTATGAGATCTTATCCTGCTCTTCAGCACCGACATTTCAAAAAGTTTCTTTCTGAATGTGATTCAGCACAGGCGCAACATGCTGGTTGTGGCTTTTCTAAAAGAGATTTTAAAATATTTGAATGCGCTTATCACATAGTTCCAAGGAAGTGGACAATTAGTATGTGATCTGATATAAAGCTGGATATCTTTGAAACAGATATTGCACAACAAGAATTCACTTATTATTCAACTATTCTTGTATATAATAAAAATAGGGAGTATTCCGAAGTGTTCCATTGCAGTGTTCGTAAATATCGTAAATCGTTCGTAAATCGAAGATGCCGGACTCTCGCTCGAAGTTGAAACTAAAAGATCTATGCTTGAATGACAGGCTACACCAAGAGTTTTAGAATGCAAAGAATGGAGACTGTATTCGAAAAATTCAAAATCGATCAGGTCAAATGATTGTGATACACAACTTTGTGTTTAAGCTGAAATTTTTTGTGAATCCTTTAAAGAATTTGCTAAGCAATAAATTGTTAATGAAATTAAAAAATTTCGTCACCATATAAAAGCCGCAAGAATAAATGATTGGACTACATTGAATATGGCATAATTTATTCTTGATATGGACCTAAAGGCATCTGTTTTAAATATCTTTGTTGCCATAAATACAAGGAAAAGTGGAAGGAAAGAGATGGATTGGTCGAAAGAAACTTTCATGGCTGCGTAATATTAGACAATGGTGTGGTTTCACAGTAGAAGAATTATTTCGCACAGCAGCCGACAGAGAAAGGTTTCAGGAAATTGTAAACATGATGACGGCCAACGTCTGAATACGGACACGGCACCCAAAGAAGAAGTTGCCATAAAGCTGTTTTCAACAGTATGTGTTTCTATTGCTTCTAATGAAAGGAGTTTTTCAAAATTGAAACTAATAAAAAGCTATTTAGGATCCACGATGAGCTAGACCCGTCTAAATGGTTTTGCAATGCTCTCGATTGAACGTGAAGTAGCAAATACCATCAACTTCAACAATGTAGTCAAATAATTTTCACAAATAAAACTAAGAAATGAAAATGTTTGTAAGTAAAAATTTTAAAATAAATTTAAGTATCAATATTAACAAAATAAGCTTATGTTATCAATGTTATACGTTAATGTAATACGAATAGAGCAACAAAAATCGAAAGAAATATCTATAAAACGTGGAGTAAGACAGAAATGTGTGCTTTCCCCTTTACTTTTTAATATGTATTCAGAAAAATTCTTTAAAGAGGCATTAGAAGACGTAAATGAAGGCATATTTATTACCGGAGCACTTCTAAATAATCTCAGATACGCAAATGACACAATACTCCTTGCGGACAGCAGAGAAGGACTACAGATCTTGGTTGATCGCATTACCCAATACTGCGAAAGGTATGGAATGGCACTGAATACAAATAAAACAAAAAAAGATTGAGGAAGACAGTATTTATGCTAAAGAAAAACTTTTAGGCTTAGGGTGCACAGATATCAGTACTTAGGTTGCGAACTAAATGAAGAATGGGATAGAAGTATGGAAATAAAACAGCGGATTAAGCACAATGAGGGAGGCCTATGTCCAGCAGTGGACGCAAAGGGCTGGGTGATGATTGAAATAGCTAGAAGTGCTTTTAATAAGATGAAAGCAATATTATGCAATGGAAAACTTAACATTGAAATTAGAACTAGAGTATTGAGATACTCTAGTTCTAATTTCAATGTTAAGTTTTCCATTGCATAATCTAGAGCTACGTGTTCTCTGTCCTGTTGTATGGAGTTGAGGCCTGGACAATTACAGAGGCAACAGAGAAAAGACTCAGTAACTTTGAAATGTGGTGTTATTAAAGAATGTGGAAAATATCTTGGACACAACACATAACAAATGCGGAAACGCTACGAAGAATGAAAAAAGGTAAAGAAATACTCAACACTATAAAGAAAAGAAAAATGAGCTACTTTGATTACATACTAAGAAACGAGAAATACCAATTGATGCGGCTGGTCATACAAAGGAAGGTGGAAGGCAAAAGATGACCGGGGAGAAGACACGCGTCCTGGTTGAAGAATCTGAGACAATGGAGTGGGAAAACGTCAATAGAACTTTTCAGAACGGCTGAAGATGGAGTCAAATGGGCCATGATGATCGTCAATGTCCTTAAGGCGCCCACTCACTCAGAAGGAAGCGCGAAGGATTGAATGTGCATGGCACGGGGTACAGTTAAAAGTGTGTGTGTATGGCGAAAAAATGTGGAATGCGCAACCAAGCCTCTGCAAATCAGGATTGTCTTGATTTTTAGCGTGTGCAATTATCATCGCGCGGGGAAGAATGAGAGTGTATGGGCAAGAAGTTTCTGCATGTTTTATTTTTAATCAGTGCTGTACGACTGTTCGTTGGATCTTGCAGTGATATAAGGTGCATGCCAAGAGAGTTTATTATGGAATTCATAGAGCTATACAGAAGTTATCCCTGTTTATGGCAGATTAAAAATAAAGCATACAGTGATCGATTAGGAAAGAATATAGCTTACAAATTAAGAAGACCTACCAACACAAGGATTTTTGCAGAAAAGTTGTTTAATGATATACTTTACAATGCAGAATTAGGAAGGCTTAATGAAAATTGTATTCTTTCGGTTAATATGCCACTTGTGTCTGCATTACCTCATGTGAAAGTCAATAACAAGTCAATATTCAGATATCGAGTTCAATGGGTCAACAATCCAATTCCGTTGCTACATATTATAAGAATTTTTCTAATAATACTGATTTCTGCAATTTGTAAAAGATATTTTTTTTTTGAAATATTAATATTTTTAGTATGATCTGTACCGATTCTAGTTTCAGTTTTTGTGTTTTCAGTTCTTTGTCTTTATTGAAAATCTCATAAAAAGGAATTTTATATAGGTAAGATTATTTTTTCTAATGAAAAAAAAAATGTACATTGCAAATCAACTTACCTTCATTACTTTCTTTTGTAATACACGACATATCGCTTCACATGTTTCCGGAATAATTCGAGCTAATGCCTGAGCTGAAATTATTGTTGAAAATTTTAAGTCATCATAGCTCCTTCCCGTTGCCAAAAATCTTAATGTAGCAGTTAGCCTTTTATGTGCCGTTATAACCCTGCCGCATTCGCGTGTCCTGTTTTTGTATCAAAAGAGTTGCTAAAGATAATAGTTCAAAATAAGTATCTTGATCCATTCTCAAGTAATTATGCCAATCTGATGAATCCAGTCGCAATTCGTCCAGTAAACTGACATGAGAGTACGTAGCTCGTTTCTGTAACCAAGAGTTTGTCCATTGCTACCTTGGTTTTCTTTTATACGACACCTTTCTTTAATAATTTTTGATGTCATGTTCACTTTAACCGTACTTCTAAACTGAAAGCAAAAGTACTAGTGTATGCCGGTGTGGAGCGTACGGGTTTACCTTACAGCAAACATGCGGAGACTTAATTGCGCATTCTTCCTTCTTGGTGAGTGGGCCGCCTTTAGGTATTGGGCACGTTAAGAAGAAGAAGAATCAATGTTAAATCCTTGCTTTAATGTAGGTAATTCCTATATGGAGGTAAGTCTTAGCTTTTTTCTTCGCTTCGGTTACTTCCGCCCCGGGCCACCTGAATTGTAGTTACGCCACTTCCCAGGCATATTTGCATGCCTGTCAAAGTCCGTGTTTTTGATTCATTAAAGTGAAAATATAGTAGTTCTCTGGAAAGACTACGAAAAAAATAGTCAGCATCTGCTATAGCAGACTACGGTAGCAGTACACAAAACCTTAAGTGTAAGGGCACTGTTTGTTGTACCCACTGGCTTCATTATGTAAAATTCTTGGGCGCAACAGATTCTGGGCCCACTCTTATATGTATAATCAAGATCATATCTTCATCAAGTGTGGGATTTTTTTTTAACGATGGGATCCCTCTTTTGTGGTAGTATTTTTTAATTTAACCATAATTCTGAAGATGGCATTGTAAGACGAAAACGCGCAGCTAAGAATTAAACACTTTACACACTTTTAAAGTGCTTTTTACTTCCCTAAGACGACTAAAATCACTGTACTTTCGTTATAGACTATATTTAATTTTCGTAATATTATAACGTTAGAACGTATCTTAATCCCCCTGTAAAATCCATATAAATTTCCCGCGTTAGTCGATAAGTCAATTCCTATCTGCAATCGACATCTTTCAGTGTACACTGTGGAAACGAAAGAGGAGATCCGCCGCGCATTTTGCTCCAAGTCTTTTCTCTCCAGCCCTCTCAAATAAAAAATATGACTAATACAAATAAATATCTTTCTAGTGTTTTATCGATTTAAGCCAGCCATGTCGTAACTTATAAGGTGTCTGCCAAAAACCGCCTACGTCATCATAAAAACGTATATCTGGGAAATACAAAGGTTTATGGTTATATCGACAAACAAATATCCAGTCTGAAAAAATAATAAATTTGCATGGACATCTAATGATAAATAAATCCCGTAAATATAAACAAAATACCAAAAATTACCCATCTCTCTATACTCCATTATATATTCAAAATATGAATAAAGTTCTCTCCAATTTGACAAAATTTAACCCAATCTTTCACTTTTATTTTATCATATTGGACCTATACTTTTCTAAGTGGCGGCCGGTCAGGGTCGGCAGGGTCCTGACCGGCCGCCCGGACCCACACCTTTATAGATATTATAGATTGTTTTAATACTTAATTTAATCAGTATTTCAATAAATAATTGTGGCAGGTAATCAGCTGATGTCATTTGTTTTTGTGAAATAAAAAAATATCTGTGAGATAATAAAGACTAAATTTTATTCATGGTTTTTAAAAGAATTCGTCCAATCTAAGCGTTAAGTGATTCCCGCGTAGACACTTTTCAAATTGATGATCCGATATCGGAGACATCCATCCGCCTGTGAATTCTTAAAAAGGCACGTTTTGTTTTTTCGGCAAGCCGATCCCAACCTTGACGATTTACTTGTGAAAATCAACGGAATATTAGTTGATTAGCAACCAAATATACATTTCTTTCCATATGAACTTAATTACCAAGTACGGCCAATTTAAATTTGCCAAATGTTATATTTGGATTGGTGATTGGTCGCGAACTGTACATTGCGAGCGCGGGATGAAATGTCATTTCATATAAGAACGTAAGTAGTAAAGTGAAGTGATATTCAGTGCACGAACTAGCCTTTCTTTTTGTGATTTATTTTTATTTTCTAAAGTAATACTGTGATACGTTACGTCTGCCGTAAATAGTTAAAGGTTAAAGGGGTTTTTGACATATTAGAAGTTTTTTTTTTAATTAAAGTGTAAACAAATTCAGGTAAATTGACCTAAAAAATGCAAGCAATGGAAGAAACTGTAAGTATTGATAAGTCTGATATTGTAAATTATATTTTGCATAATGGGTTTTCATCTATTCGATACGAAGAACAAATTGTTATTAAAAATAAGGGGCGTCCTTTGCCTATAAATATTAGTGCGGGTATAGGAAGTAATAGATTATTTTCAGATAATTGGTACAGCAAGTACTCATGGCTTACCTGGAGTGAAAAAACAAACTTTTTTGTTGGCCTTGCATTTTATTTTCGACAAATAGGGGCAAACATCAAAATCCGTGATGTGAATCTGATTACGATAATTTAAAGAAATTATTTAGGGCTTTACATAAACATGTTATTTCGAAAAATCATACTTACAGCCAAATTAAATTAGATTTAATTGGAAAACAAAATATCTATGTTTCATTAGAAAATGCCCAACGTTTCATCGATAATATCTCGATCCGTGAAGCAATCGGTTTGAAAACTTTATTAAATGATTACTCTTTTAAAATACTTTTAAATATTTTTGAGAAAGTGTTTACCCAAACCGATTTGATATTCCATGTTCAAAATCAGTTACCTGACATTATTCATTATAAAAATAGAATAACAAGACTGGTGCAAAATCTCAGAGATTTTCGTAATGATAGTAATTTCCAGTATATACGCAGTGACGTTTTGGACTCGCTTGATATTTCCGAACCCAAAAAAAAACAAAGGCATGACACAGAAACAGATCTCGAAAAACGAGTATATTTTGAAATTTTGGATACTATTATTATGCAAATAGATACTCGTTTTTCGAATTTTGAAGATTTGCAAATTTTTAACCTCTTTGACGATTCAAAATTTAATTTAAGTTAATTTTAAGTTAATTAAAAATTATCCATCATTCTTTAATAAAATAAAATTAGAAAATGAATTAAAAGTTTTATATGCTGATACAAATATTTTCGGAAGATGGGATAAGTTACAAGATATGTATAATTTTATATACTGCAATTCATTACAACAAGCTGTTACTGTAATATAATAAATTATTGTCATTAATTCTCTCATTACCACCAACGTCTGCCTCAAATGAACGAGTTTGTCTCAAATGTCAATAGAAAAAAAACTTGTAATCTCCAAACTCTAATAAATTTTTCAATGACGTTATTACCCATTTTGCTACTTCCAAACAACGTAGACTAGAGTTAATTTATAAACATGTTTAGGTTCTAAATTTATGGAAAAAAAAACAAAAAAAAAAACAAAAAACAAGAAAACAAAAAATCTCCTATGATTATTGAAGTCTTTATTAGACGGTATACCTATCTGAGGAGACAAAAAATACCTTGCCGACCTCGTCTCTCAAGCCACGAGGCGCCACTGACTTTTCTTAATTTTTAAAAATTCATTTCCTTTCAGCTTCATCTCATTTTCGATCGTTTTCGAAATATCCATACTTGGGCTTCACATATTTGATGGAAGTCTACCTAATAATAAAGAAAGGAGTTCCCCAACAAAAACTGTCTAAAAATGTTACCAAAAAAAAATAAACAAGTTTTTTTCTTAATCGAAAATAATGGAATAGAATTTAGATACGGCAACATCGAAGAAATATACGAGCATATAAAGACGAGTATAAAACAAGCAGCATTCGAAGCCCTTGGGGAAAAATAACATATAACAAATAAACAGCACTATTATGAAATAAATGAACCAACAAACAGAATAATTGAAGAAAAAAAGTTGCTTTTTTTCTTCAATTATTCTTTTTATTGGTTAACTGTTAACAAAGAACTGTTAACAGAACAAAGACCACAATTCATTGGAAAAGAAAACAGTCGAAGACGAAGCAGATCCCCATAACAAGAAAGAGAAATAACAGATAGGGAAATGAGAACGGCCATAAAACCAATCAAAAATAAGAAAGCACCGGGACCTCGAAGTATCTCACCTGAGCTTATAAAATACGGATCAAAAAAATTACACCGGATGATACAATGGATATTTCAGAAAACCACAAATGGAGAACAGCTCCCAAAGGAATGGACGGAGGTATATATGACATCTATATTTAAGAAAGAGATAGAAAATGATTCGAAAACTGCAGAGGAATAAGCGTATTTTCATCAATAGGAAGATTATATGGGAAGATCTTCTTCTTAACGTGCCCTATCAAGTCCCTTTTACGTTGGCGATTAACATGGCGAAACTGTCTCTGTCTCGAGCTATTCTAAAAAGTTGCTCAGCTTTCCTTATTCCTGTCCACACCCTGATATTCTTCAACCAAGAGCTGCTTTCTACCAATTCCTCTGCGTCCTTCGATTTTACCCATCATAATAAGTTGAAGAATATTATATCGGTCTCCCCTTACTACGTGTCCAAGATAGGTCATCTTTCTACATTTGATGTTATCAAGCAGCTCGCGAGCAGAATTTGCTCTCTCAAGGACTGCCACATTTGTCAGCAAAGCCTTCCATGGAATTTTTAGTATACGTCTGTGCAGCCACATTTCAAAGGCCTCCAGACGATTAATGGTGGATATATTTAATGTTCATGCTTCGACACCGTATAAGAGGACTGACCAAATGTAGCATTTAACCATGCGCTTTTGAAGTTGAAGTTATCATTACAGAAGAATGACGTCATTTTTAAAAATGTCGTGCGGGCTATATCGATTCTACATTTTATCTCTTGATCTGGATCTAGTTGTTCAGTAATATGGCAACCAAGATAATTAAAACTGGACACTCTTTGAATTATATGACCATCAACATATAATCGTGCATCTTGATGTGCTAAACGGATAAGCACCATGTGTTTTGTTTTTGAACAATTTATGTTTAGGCCAAACTCTCTTTCCAATGTATCAATGGCATTTAAAAGGCAATGTAGTCCATTCATGTCATCACTTAAAATAACTGTATCGTCTGCATCTCTTATTGTATTTATCAGAATTCCATTAACTTTCACGCCCCATTCCAAATTATGCAGCGCTCCTTCAAATATTCTATCTGAATATAAATTAAATAACACTGGGAGTTGTATACAACCCTGTCTGGCACCTCTTCGTATTTTACATATTTCTGTTGATTTTCCGTTTATGCAAGCTGTCGCTGTTTGACGCCAGTATAACTTTTCTATGAATCGTATGTCTTGATTATCAACTCCTTTATCTTTTAATATATAATAATTAATTTGTGACTCTGTACTCGATCAAAGGCCTTTTTATAGTCAATAATTACAGCAAAGACGTCTTTCCTTTGATCTCGATATTTTTGCAGTAATACATTTAGTGCAAAGAGGGGTGTCCCAAGTTCCCAGTCCATTTCTGAAGCCAAATTGTGTTTCATCCTGGTCTTCTTCACATTTATCTCTGATTCTACTGTGGATGATGCGTAGAAATATTTTCAAAGTGTGGCTCATAAGGCTTATCATTCTATAATCGCTACAGTTTTTCGGACGTTGTTTTTTTTGTTAGTGTTATGAATTCGGACTTTAACCAATCTTCAGGGATATCACCAGTCGAATAAACATTATTGAAAAGCTTGGCCAGTATTCCAATGTTCTCCTCATGTATAAGCTTTAACATCTCTGTCGGTATGTTATCAGGGCCAACGGCTTTCTTGCTCTTTGCTAACTTTACAGCATGCAGTATTTCTGATTTTAGTATTTCTGGTCCTTCACCTTCAACTAAAGTCTCCAGTTCTTCGGGTCTATCATCAGTATACAGATATGGGAAGATACTGCGAGAAAAGATAGAGCAAGCGATAACAGGCAAAATCAGGGAGGATCAGGCAGGCTTCACGACAGGAAGATCATGCATAGACTACATATACACACTGGAACAACTGTTGGAAAAGAAAAAAGCAAAAAATAGAGATATACGTTTGGCATTTGTGGACCTAAGAAAGGCGTATATCTCTCTACCAAGATCAGAACTATGAGAGGCAATGTACAAATTAGAAATACAGACGGAACTCATAGAAGCAACAGAAGTGTTATATAAAGAAAATAAAGTGTCCATTAAAGTGGGAACAAGAATCAAGGCATGGGAGTACCGGTACGGAACGAATACCTTTATACGTTAAGCTTTGCAGACGATCAAGTAGTGATTGCACAAGACCAAGACGACCTGAGCTACATGATGAAGAAACTACAAGAAGAATATACCAAGGCTGGCCTAGATATTAAACTCGCGAAAACAGAGTACCTATCTACAATTGAAGAAGACATAGAAGATCTACAGATTGATGACAATGTAACAATCAAAGGAAAGGATAAATTCAAATACTTGGGGTTTAAAATATCACGAAAAAGGCAACAACAGAGAAAAAATTACACAAGGATTAGGACAAACAAGAACAGCAATCCGACAACTTAACTCAGTATGGTGGGATGGACACCTAAATATGAAGGCAAAAACACAGATTTACAAAACATTAGTGCGAAGCATTATGACATATGGGGCTGCAAATTGGATTCTATCTATCTCTACCTATACATCCCTTGCTGTCCAATTTTGGTCATAGGCCTCCTCTTCCGTCTTCCACGTCTCTCTATTGTAGGCAGTTTGTAGTCACATCGGGCTTGCGTGTTTCTTCAAGTCGTCTGAACATCTCATTTGTAGCCTTCCTCTTTTTCGTTTGTAACTATAACATGGTCTCCAGTCTATAATCATCTTATTCCATCTATCATCTTTCTGTCTTATGTATGTCCAGCGAACTTCCACTTTAAGTTTTGCTATCTGCGTTAATACATCGGTCACTTTTGTTTTGTTGCGGATCCAAGTATTTCTTTTCTTGTCTGATAGCCTGATGTTCAGCATTTGCCTTTCCATGGCTCTTTGGGTCTTTTGTTATTTTTTCCATGTTTTTCTTTGTAAACGTCCAAGTTTGAGAACCGTAGGTGAGAACAGGAATTACACATTGGTTGAAGACTCTTGTTTTGAAATTTTTGGGGATACTTTCTATTTTTTAGTATATAGGAAAGTTTTCCGAAGGATACCCAAGCCAACCGTATCCTTCTCTGTATTAAATAAAGAGAAAGAAAATTGGATCATAAACAAGAAAAACAGCAGTAAGATAGTAGCAACAGAGATGGAATGCCTGCGAAGATGCTGTAGAGTAACAAGAATGGATAGGAGAAGTAATGACGAAATAAAGCAAAGAACATCAATAGAACCAGATATACTAACATATATAGAACAAAAAAGAAAAGTGGTATGGACATGTAAAAAGAACTAGCGGCAGAAGATGGATAAAGAGAATAACCGAATGGAGCCCCATAGGAAGGAGAAAAAGAGGACGACCCCGAAGATCCGAGGAACGAAGTAGACGACGCCATGAGTCAGAGAGGCCTAAACGATGGAGAATGGTACAACAGAGAGAGAGAGAGAGAGAGAGAAGGCAGTGAATACTGTAGAAACCCTGAATATATATTATATAACATTAGACGGAAAAAGTAATGGCGGAAGGAGGCATACTTCCTGGTTAAACAATTTGAGGACTGAGAGAACCAGATATATATAAAAAATATACATTGCCAATCTTCTTAGAAAAGGTGACATGTAAATAAATATACTTCTCCAAGAAATTAACGCACCACTTTGAAATATTAAAATATTTTTATTATCGTTAATACAAATTTCCATTGTAATGTTATATTTTGCAAGCCCCTTCTATATGCTATTCGTGCACTCTATATTTATTGACTGTGTTTTATGGCTATATTTTTTTTGCAAGAAAACAAAAAGAAGCAAAAAATGTACTAATTCTATAAATATATTAATTTCCAAGTGCCCACGAGTTTTATTCGGTTACTGTTTAATTGTTGATTATTATTAATTGTGTTTATTATGGAGTGTCAATTACGTAATTTAACCCGAGATGAATGTGCCCAAGCAGTGATCCAAACCGGGTAATTACCCCTATTCAAGATCGATTTTTAAGAATTTCTGCTCTCAACAACGTTTTGTAACACACCGAAGTCTACAAATTCAGCTTCGAGACGTGCATGCTATACAAATTAGTACTGTAACAAACTGTTCGCCAGCGACTTAGGGAATACAACTTAACACCTAGGATTGCCGCCCGAGGCCCTCTATTAACTGCAGAGCATCGAATGCGAAGACTACATTTTGCCAGAGAACACGTTAATTGGTTAGAGACTGACTGGAAACGAGTGCTATTTACTGATGAATTTGGAGTTTGTTTGTACAATAACGACAGACGTGTTCGTGTGTTGCGACGACCCAACGAAAGAAATGCTCAATGAACTTCTCACACGCCACATTTTTTGGTGGAGGATCCGTTATGGTGTGGGGTGGTATTTCTTGGACCGCACGTACAGACTTAGTGATCATACAAAATGGAACTGTTACAGCTGAAAGGTACATATTGGTACAATAAAGGTATATATGATCCTGGAGCAACATGTAGTACCATTCGCTCCTTATATCGGTGAAAATTTCCTACTAATGCAAGATAATGCTAGACTTCACGCTGCACAGATCGTCAGAAATTATCTAGAAGAGGTAGAAATTAAGACTATGGAATGGCCAGCACATAGTCCGGATTTAAATCTGATTGAAAATCTCTGAGATATCCTTGGTAGGTGATTAAGAGCGACACTATTAAAACCAAACAACTTACAGGAAGTGGGAGAGAGACTGATCCAGATTTGGAGAGAACTAGACCAAAATGAAATACGGCAATTCATTTTAAGTATGAGCCAACAATTTAAGGGGGGTTATACGTAGTAGAGGTGGAAACACTCGTTATTAAGACTTTTTTTCATATTTTAGTTTACTTTTCTTATCATTATTTTTTTAGAATTTTCCGTTTTATTTTTTTTTCTCCTCTACTTCAACATTTTCTGATGATTAGACAAATTATTATAATTACTAATAAAATCTAGAATAAACCTGGTTAAGTTTTATTTTTTATTATTTGTCTGTTTACAAATAAAATTGATTTATTGAAGTGGTGCGTTAATTTCTTGGAGACGTGTATAAACGAAAAACAATTTCAAATGAAAATGCCAAATTTTTATGAGAATTGGTCCCTGAAAAAGAAAAGATGTTACTACTGCCACTAATGAGAAACAATTGTAGTTTTTACTTTCCAACCATAACATTGTACCGTCGATGAACCTCCGGTGTAATTTAGTTAATTCGCATTAAAGGCCTGTCAACTAACGATCCATTAATCAAATCAGGAACTCTTAATATACAACCGAGTGACAATAAATTAAAAATTATTCTTCGATTTACCGGCGGAACAAAATTTATTGTTGTGTCGTAAAATCTAATGAGATATTAAATAAATAAAAGTTGAGAGACACAATGAAAATGAAATATCCACTACCATATCCTCATATTTTACGAAATATGAAACGACCAGCTCGAGTAGGTATAGTACTTTCACATGATCTAAATTATCACCTCAGTCTAGTAAGTTTTATGGTCAAGTTTACAAATTATAAAAAAGGCTTTAAATTTTATTAGTAGATGCGAAGAGGAAACTTTAAATTATAGAAAAATAAATCAATCGAAAAGATATTTATGTTCCACGATTTTAATTTTTAAGAATTTAACTATGGATAGTATAATAATTATTATTACGCAAGAAAATTGCATCCAAAATCAATACGATAAATTCAAATTGTTAATAGTTTATTTTCTGATGACCTTATAAAGAAAGTTGTAAATATTTTTCAATATTATCCGTATACTTTAATTACACCTGACTAATATAGAGAGAAGAAATAGAATATGCAATGAAATAAGCGAAAAGCGCCAAACCTCCCGGGCCTGATGAAGTTCCCATCGAATTACTTAAGATTGTGAATATTGAATATATAAACAGTCTTTTGGATCTATTCAATACCCTATTATATTTTATAACAGGTATAATACCTGATAGAAAAATACATGTATCTTGGACACGAAATAAAGATCACAAGAGACAATTAAAATGTGAACTACGAAGAAGAATAAACCTAGCATAGGCAGCCTATGGAAAACTCAAAGACATCTTTAAAAGCGATATACCAATTTCTTTAAAACGTAAAACATTTGACCAATGTGTGTTACCTGTGATGACCTATGGTGCCAAAAATGGAAAGATCAATGCTGACTATATCGTTTTGTGACCGAGTTAGAAATGAAGACTTTAGACGAAGAACAAGAGTTACCGATGTAATTTCCCGAATTACCACACTGAAATGGAACTTCTAACCACAGAGGATTTACGCTTATAAATGCAGCGTATAAAATATTTTCCACAGTACCAAGTCACCGTATGGCACCATATACAGAACGGATAGTAGGAAAATACCAGGTTGGTTTCGGAGGTGATAATTCGATAATTTATCAGATTCTTCTTCTTCTTCTTCCTTTGGCATCATAACCCTGGATGGGTCTTTGCCTGTCTGGCTATGTCCTTCCATTCAGATCTCTCTTGTGCTCTTCTTCTTCATTGTCTTATGTTCATTGTTTTCAGGTCGTCTTCCACGTCATCCAACCATCTCGTTCTGGGCCTTCCTTTTTTTCGCCTTTCTATGGGCTTCCATTGTAACATTTTCTTTGTTGTTTTTGCATCGTTTTGTCTCTACACATGTCCCAGCCATGACAGTCTTTGACTTTTCACAAATCTTACAATGTCATAACCTTCATTTAACTCATTAACCTCGTCGTTTCTCCTGATTCTTCATGTGCCATCTTCCTCTTGTACCGGGCCATATACTTTCCTCAGTATTTTTCCCTCGAATGGCCTGAGTTGGACTTCATCTTTTTTCGTCATTACCCAAGTTTCACATCCATAGGTTACTACGGGTCTAATCAGTGTTCTGTAGATAGTCATTTTGGTTCTTTTGTCTAATAATTTCGATGTCATCAATCTTTATTAGCATAGTATGTACGATTTCCGCTGGAAATACGTGCATTAACTTCGCTGCTTACGGAGTTCTTCTGATCGATTTCTGTGCCGAGATATGTAAAGGCATCCACTCGTTCGATAGTATAGTTGTCTATTGTGATATTATTTTCATTGTCAGTTATTCTTTTGACTGTCATATACTTCGTTTTTGCTTCGTTAATTTTGAGACCTCTTTTCCTTGCTTCAGCATCAATTTGTTTGAACACTTCCGTTAGTCGTGGCTTATTCCTACTAATGATGGCTACATCGTCTGCATATGCAGTAATTTGTACTGATTTGGTGTTTATATGGCCGGTTATATTGGTTATTCTGCCTCAAGAACTAGGTTGAATAGCATGGTTGATAGGGCATCTCCCTGTCTTACTCCCGTGTCCATGTTAAACAGGGGAGTCAGAACTCCATATACTCTGACTGCGGCTTTTAAACCCTGTAACGTCATTTTTATGAGGCTGATGTATTTCTTAGGTATACCTAGATTACAAAGGTTTTCCAGCATTCTGTCTCTTTTCACACTATCAAAAGCTTGTTTAAAGTCTATATACATATTATATAGGTCTATGTCGTATTCATAAGCTTTTTCTTGTATCGTTCTTAGTGTGAATATGTTATCTGTAGTGGCTCTATTTGGTCTGAATCCATTTTGATAATCACCAATTATATTTTCGGAGTATTCTAATAATCTATTGTAGATTATACCAGAAAGGATTTTGTATATTACATTTAGCAATATAATTGGCCTATAATTCTGGCATTCCCTCTTATCTCCTTTTTTATATATTGGCTGTATGAGGCCAACGGTCCATTCCTCTGGCATTTGCTCCTTCGTCCATATTAATGTTATTAGATAATGGATTCTTTCCCAGAGTTCGGATCCTCCATGCTTTTATAATTCTGCCGAAATTCCATCCGTTCCTGGTGCTTTATTGTTTTTTAGTTTATTTATTATCTGAACTACTTCTTCATAACTCAGATTTTCGATGCGTAGCTCTGCCGTATAATATATTGGCTCGTTCTGATCATTTTCGTTGTCTGCATTTAGATTTTCTTCGAAATATTGTTTCCATCTCATAATAATTTTTGCTTCTCTGTTAGTAGTTCTCCGTCCTTGTCTTTGCATATCGTTAGTTTTGGTCTAAATGACTGTGTGCTTTCTTTTATGCATTTATAGAATTTTCTGCTTTCGCGTCTGTCGTTATGCTTTACGATTTCTTGTAGTTGTTTTTTCATAGCCTCTCTTTTCTTTCTTCTGGATACTCTAGTCTTGAGTTCTACAAGGAAGGGTTGTTAACCATTTGCTCAACCCCCCTTTCATCGGAGGACCAAAAAATACCAAAAAAACGAAGTATACGAAAATAAGCAAGTAACCACAAACCCTACGATCACTTGTTATAGAAAATGATGTCATCGAAGCCATTAACGAATTTGTATACCTGGGAGCGCTCCTTAACACTGAAAATAATACTACCACAGAGATAATCCGCAGAATTTGCAGGACCAACATATGCTATTAGTATTTTGGGCTCAATCTCTTCCTTAAATCCACAAAATTATATAGAGAAAAACAAAAATAAAACTCTATAAAACAATAATACGCCCAGTCCTAATATATGGTTCAGAGACCTGCACTCTAACAAAAAGTAATGAAAACATGTTAGGATGTTTCGAAAGGAAAGTGCTAAGGCGAATCTATGGAGTAGTGAATGACAATGAAGTGTGGAGAAGACAATACAACTTTACAGAAGATAAACTTTATAGAATATGCCAGTAACCAGATATCATAAAACATATTAAGACATCTGAGGTGGATAGGAAATGTAATGCGGATGGAACAAAATGAACCAGCTAGAAAAATGCTTCTTGATAGAGCCATTGATCAGAGAAGAAGAGGAAGACCCAGAACGAGGTTTGAATTCACTTGCTTTATTTCTGTGTCGACAGTTAAGCCGTTCATTTTATAGAATTATTTTAAAAAGGTAGACTCAAGTTTATTCTCACTGTAAATTGAATTTTGCTTTGTTCCCACGTTAAATATAACGTATAATCACGCGATTCTTCTTCGCCGAGGTAAAAAATTCGCCCAGTCTGTTCATACACAACACAACGGACGGCAACCGTATTAAAAAAATATTTGTCGAATTAATATGTTGTCTTTTTTAAAAGGTACATAAGTTAACCTTAAAATTTATCACGGGTCAAATTTGAATATTTATTAAAGGACTTGTTTCTCTGCTCTCGAGCTTGCCTTACCTGTCCAGAGACTCTTCTTAGACATATTTTCTCGTGTTCAGAATTCAAAGAATGTGAGCATCGGTTGGATCCATATTAATTATATTCTTATAGCGTTTATAGTCTGGTCTACGGTCTTACAATTTTTTTTTCAGATTCTACTAATTAACTAGGATTAAGTAGTTTCTTGCTTAAGGGGGGTATGTTATTAATAAGCAGTTAATTTATGGAAAAATATATGTTGAATTAGTCACAGACATTATTTAAATAATACTAACAATCTATTATTAGTAGTTTATGTTTTATTATCAACATTAACCTATTATTATTGGGAATTTTTTTCTTATAAGATGAGGAGGATCTACAGAAAAAGCTATAAAACTATTTATAGAGAGTGGTCAAACAAAAATACAAAAAAAACTTGTGTTTGAAAATACTGAAAGTATTATCAACAAGAAAAAAACGTTGACTTCATAGATCATTACTGAATTAGAATGACAATGATAAGTCAAAACTGCACAAAATGAAATAGAAAAAGGCATGACATGGTAAAAGAAAAAAAAATCAGCTCTATATTTTTCTTCTTAAGGTGCCCATTTAATGAACGTTTTGATCTTGTGTGGCTCTGAAAGGTACAAATACGTCGAAGTTTGTCCTAGCTATATCACATCCTCAGCTATGTATATTTACCTGGAATTCGTATTCCATCCACTTTTTATTTTTCTGACTAGTGTATTTGTTTCATTTTGACTTCGTTTATAGTAGTAGTATAGTAGTAGTAGCTTTCTTCCTTTATACACATTTTGCCTTCACTTTCTCTCTAAACCATGGAGTTTTATTTTTTGCCACACTATTGTTTGGTCCTTTTTTCGCTACAAGTACGTGTGTTGTGCCCTACAGGAAATAAAGAAGAAGGGTAAAGGACAAACGCGGCTTGGAGAATATTTACTAATATATAGTGGTGTTTCGAAACAAGACAGAGCAAAGGAAGGTGTAGCAATAATGATCAAAACAAAATATAAAGATCAAATTTAAGAGTGCCAGTATATATCTCAGACAATACTTTTAGTAAAATTTGGGCGAACAGCAAAATTATTAACGTAATAGGGATATATGCACCAGAACACTGCAAACCTGACAGCGATAAAAATGAATTCTATGATGAGCTACAAACATTAGTGGAAAGAGAAGTGAAGCAAAATGAATTACTTATATTATTGGGAGATTTCAATGCCAGAATAGGAAACGAAGTAATCCCAGCATTAAAACAAAGGTTATATTCACCATAAACATTCATCATTTTTCTTATAAATATCTCACTATATTCATATAAATATTCACCATAAACAGATAGTGGATGTGAGAAGTTTGACGTCACCCAATGTGGGAAGCGATCACTATTTGGTATTTGGTAAAATTAGATTCAATGAAAGATGGAAAGAGAAAATTAAACAAACCAATTCAGAGGAAATAATAAAAATAGAAAATTTAAGAGACGACTCCATAAAATCATTATATCAAAAAAGGCTAAAACAGAAAATACAAATGGAGAATATCGAAAATGAAAGCAATGTAGAGACTAGCTGGAGAAAACTAAAGAAAAATATTTTGGATGCTGCCCGAGAAGCCGTTGGAACGAAATAATAAACAAAAAGTGGTCAACGAAAACACCATGGGTTACACTAGAGGTTAAACAAAAATGTCACCAAAAAAATAAAGCTTTCCTAAAATATAAGTTAGAAAAAACGAATGAATCATATAAAGAATATAAAAGAATAAGAACTCAAACTAATCAATTAGTAAGAAAAACAAAAACAGATTACTGGGAAAGATTCACAAAAGGACTAGAGATGGATTTCTATGGACAAGGGAAACAAGTATGGCGTTTCATAAGACAACAAAGAAGCGAAATGAAAGAACTAGTTAAAATAGAACACATACAAGAGGATATATGGGTAGCCTTCCTGACAGAAATGTTTAAAAAACAAAACGAAGAACCTTTACCAGAAACGCCAAATGTATTAACTGAGGAAAAAACCCAAATCTCCCAAAACGATGAGAAAGAAGGAATAAACAAATTAAAAAACAGAAAGTCACCAGGAGAAGATCAAATATTAAATGAACTCTTAAAATATGGAAGTGATTACCTTGTACAACAACTGCAACTTCTTATTAATAAAATCTTTTAAATACAACACTCAAATTGATAACAAGAATAATAGCGACAAAAATAAACGAACGAATATCTCTGCAAGAGGAACAGCAAGGATTTCGGAAGGAAGATCATGCACGGATGCAGTTTTTGTAATAAGACAAATAAAAGAAAAGTCGCTGGAATACAACAAACCAACATATATGTGTCTGATAGATTTGAAGAAAGCGTTTGATAAAGTGAGAATTCGGGACGCGATACATTTATTATATGAAAAGGAAATATCACTAGATTTAGTAAAAACCATTGAAAATATATATAAAGATAACATAGCTATGGTAAGATGTAAAGGAAAACTATCGCAACCTATTAAATATGAAACTAACATTAGACAAGGAGATTCGCTGAGCCCATTAATATTTAATTTGATAATGGATAAAATCATAAAGAAAGTTAAGAAAAGAAGAGGATATAAAATGGGAGAAAGGGAAATAAGGATAATATGCTTCGCAGACGACGCCATAATAACAGCCGAAAATGAAGATAACCTACAAAGATTAATTAAAGAATTCAAAGATACAGCGCTCATATTCAACAAGTGATGAAAACTGTGAATACTTGGGAATAAAACTGTCAAGGTACGGAAAAGTAGAAGAAGAAGTACAACGCGTGGACCAAAAGAGGAAAAGTGGAATGAGATCAACACATCGAAAGAATAACAGAAAACAGAATAGTACGAATAGTAAGAGACAAATCGCCAAATGGAAGATCATTGGGACGACCGAGGAAAAGATGATCAGACAACGTCAATTGAGGCTAAAAACCGAAGTAAAACAGGCATTAAGCCTATTTATAAAGTAGGAAGAAGAAGAAGTACTTTTGTTGCTACGTTCTTCTTCTTCTTCTTCGTCTCCGTATGTTGGGCAATAAGGCCTGTTGTTGATTTAATAGTATTTGCGATGTTGACTGCTAACGATTTCTCCATTTCTTGGGAGGATTATCTTGTGGTCTTTTACCTTCTGGTTTTTCATCTCTTACTATTCTGTCAAGTCTCCCTCTTCTTATTCTGTTAATGTGTTGGTTCCAGTTTCATCTTCTTTGGTGTCCTCATCTGACAATATCATGTACTTTACACTGTGGAGGGACGCCGGTTTTCAACATCCCTTCCATGGAGAGTCTTGTATGCTAACAGTGTCTCTTTCAGCGGTTTTGTACTTGCTGTAAGTCCAATTGGTCCGCTAGCCTTCGACAGCTCAGTAAAGAAACTTAAATGGACTTTTAAAGGTGCTTTAATCTGGCCTATTGAATAGATATAAAGTGAAATAAAACAATTGTTTGTTTAGCTAGAACTAACTAGAACTAGCTAGAACCTAATTAGAAATTTACAATTTACGAACTTTCCCGAAAACGCCATAACACTATTCACATTTTACGGCTTCCCGGCTTATTACGTAACTTGCAAACGTGGAGAAAAACTCTCCGAACTTGAAGGATAGGTCTGAGCCCTACTACTGTCGCACATTTAGTGTCTGCCCGCAGCCCCTCCGAAAATACTTGTTTATGCATTTTGAATAGCGCCCGAACATTCTAAGAAGTAATGCAGACTGGATTTATTTAGGTAACGGGCCCGAAAATATTTTTATTTGCTTTGAATAGAATTATTTGTTTTGAAATATAATTATTTGGTTGGAGATTATAGTTCTCCAACACACTGATTTACTTAGGATTTACTGCGTTACTTCACAATGTCTCTGATTTGTGTATTAGGGATTCTGTCTCTTAAAGTTTTACCTGCTATTGCCCTCAATACTTTTGTCTCTGTTGTTCATAAGATTTTCTTTGTAATTGTTGTTTCTGGTATAGTCTTCCTCGAGTTTTCTTACCATCTACCTTGCCTTCAATCACCAACCTCTCCATGCCTTCTATTCGTCTGGTAATGTGTCCAAAGTTCCTCAATATAATTTAGTTGATGATTGTGGTAAGCCTAGTATTGATGTCGAGTTCTGTTAATATTGAGACATTTGTGAGATATGCTGTCCAGGGTATGCGCATCATTTACGATACGCCCACATTTCAAAGGGTAATATTCGTCGTGAGTCGGACTTTTTAATGGTCCAAGTTTCTGACGCATAGGTAGCGATAGGAAAGATAAGCGTTCGTACTAGGCGCAGTTTCGTGTTCCTGATTATGTCCGTATCTTTCCAGATTTTAGTAAGTTTGGCCGTTGCTGACCTGGCTATATTGTAAGGCGTCGACGTATCTCTTCTTCGCATCCACCATTGATTGTTCATGATGTATTCAAGGTCATTTGTTGATGATGCTAGTACTAAAGTGTCGTCAGCATAGCGGAGATTGCTGATTTTTTTGCTCTGTTTTCGACTGGAAATTATTAATAAGAGATGGTAGATATTTGTAGATATATTACGATCTATAGATATCTGTAGATATAATTCGCTATCTCTGTACGAAATTTAATAACAAATGTGAAAACGTGCAGAGCAGCTGACGTAGACTCAGATCACTTTTTGGTTAAAATTAATATGAGGGAAGCAATAATTAAAAAGCATAAACGGAAAAAGAAAGTGCAATGTAAATTTAACTTTGAAAACCTGCGAAAATTTGAGGTAGCGCAGGATTATCAAAAGGATATACAAGAAATTTACGCCAAACAAGATAGTACTACTGTGAGTAACATACAACAAAAGTTTTTGAACATGACAAACACTATAAAGGAAGCTATGTCGAAGAACATACCAAGAACAAAAAGATTTAGAAAAACCACTGGTTCAATGAAGAATGCAGAACAGAGTTAAAAAAAGATCAGATTTGAGATTAGAAAGTTTACGATCGCAAAAACAAGACGACCTAGAAAGGTATCCCGAACAACGAAACAAAGTAAAGAGAATCCTAAGGGAACGGTAACGAAAGTACATGGATGATAAAATTAAGCGCATTGAAGAAAATTGCAAGAAAAATTAAATAAAAATTTTTTATAAAGAAGTAAAATACATTAAAACTGGGTACCAGGAAAGAACGATAAATTTAAAAGATAAGCAAGGAAACCTGATAGTGGACGAAGACCAAATATGTGAAAGGTTGAAAGAATATTTCGAATAGATGCTAAATGAAGAAGTGACTACTGAAGAAAATTGTTATGTTATGAAAATAATAAAAGATACGAAAAAAGCCCCAAGGAGGGCGGCATTGTGGCAGAGAACATAAAATATGGAGGAGAGGCCTTAATAAACAAACTTGGTGAGCTAATACTAGAAGTATGGGATGCCGAAGAAATGCCTCAAGAATGGAATAAGTATATTGTATATTGGATATTATTGGATATTATTGGAATAAAATAAAACTGTATATTCAGTTTATTTTTCTTACATTAACAGATTATAAAATATCTAAATGCTGTGTTCTTTTAAAAAACTATTAAAAATGTAAACCAGTACATACGGCAAATATAGCTATTTACATTACTAAGGAAGAGTGCCGTATGTACAACCATTTTATATTTTCAACTTTTTTTGCATTAAAAATTAGAATTATAGAATAAAAATTTTCATTTGTGTTTAACATAAACGTACTTGAAGAATAAACAATTAATAACTAAAATATTTTCATATTCAAAATTACAGCATCCTTCTAAAGTTTATGTCAAGTTTTGCAAAAACCTACTATTGTTACTTACGGCACTTTTGGTTAACTGGGCAGTATATCGATCTTCATATTTGATGCTTTAAGAATTTTATAGAATTCAAATAGAGCATCGAAAATTTTGTGACTCATGAAGATACAAGAGAAGCGTTAACTTTCAATACTTAAAACCAAGTAAAAACAATGAAGCACCTGTTTTACATGCCTAAGGTATATCCGTTCTTATTCATGCTCTTCTTGTAACGTAATGATCATTAAACATTACAATAACATTTTGTTTCGATAACAAGAATTCATTGGTCGCTATCTGATTTTATAATTTTAATGAGGGCTCCAGATTGAATAAATGCAACTCATTGTTGGGGTCCTGCTAGGTAGAGATGCTTCGTAATCTAAACTGGCAGTATATATGGTTTCGATGATTGGTAGAATTAATTAACTATAGTTATTTATATTGAAAAATCTATTACAGGTTGAATACGAAAAGAAATTTTAGATAGATTAACATGTTAGAACTGGGTCACATTTAGCCAAAAGAAACAAAGCTAAATCTGGAAAAAAATATCAAGAAAAATAGCAAATCTCTTCGGTCAAGTTTAAAGGAAGGAAACGAACAAGATACATTTAATGAAGACTTGTGCCGTGCATTAATCTCTTCAAATATAGCGTTTTCAAAATTATTCAATGAAAACATAACCTATTTAAAAAAAATATTGTAAAGTCAATATTCAATGTGAAAGCAGTCTAAAAAGAAACCATGTCTTCCACGTTAAAATTGGCAATATATTTTTTTCAATGGACAGCAGGAGGACGTCACGACTGTCACATTGTCATTATTACTTTCTCTGTTATAACATTTTGTTTCCTCTGCTGCTTTTTCTTGTAGGAATAATGTTTTTTACGATAATTCCATCATAATTCAGAGTTCTATTTCTATGAAATATAGTTTAAAAGTTTCAATTAAAGAAATCCTAACCTTACTTTATTGATACTTGCATTTTATTGCTATTAGCATAAAACAATGTGCTTTATTATTTACACAACCTTGTAAAATTGTTGTAGTAACTATTAGAATACATAAATATTGCAAAAAGCTAAAAGATTCTATAAAAAAATGAAAAAATAACGAAAAATACAAATTATCCACACAAAACAAGGTTTGTTTCGAAAGTGAAACTGACACATGTCAATAAAATCTACGTCATCACTCCTGTGGTCCATTGTGATAACCACTTACGATTACATTACTAGACATCCGTAAGAAAATCATTTATTTACTCCAAAACGTTCGAGATGAGGGCTATTTATTTCTGGTGCGATTCTGTGTGAAAAAGCAGTTCAATTCAATGAAAAACTCGGAGGTTCGTCAAATTTTAAAGCAAGCACAGGCTGGTTAAAACAATTTAAGTCGAGACATGGCATTCGTGGGCTTCAAATCCAAGATCCAAGGAGAAAAACTATCTGCTGATTCATCAGCAGCAGAGTCATTTAAAAGAAAACTAAGTGAATTACTGAAGAAAGAAAATTACGCACTCAAAAACGTTTACAATGCAGACGAAACTGGGCTCAATTGGAAAGCCTTGCTACGAAAAACTGTTGCGTCACGGGGTGACTTAGCAGCACCTGGACCTATCGTTTACCTACCAATGCCTATTGTTTATAATTCGTAAAAGAGTGCTTGGAACTTCTTCTTCTTCTTCTTCTTATATAGACATGACTATCTGTTTTTCAATGTGCCTCCTGTAAGTTGTCGTTCCATCGTTTTCGAGGTCTTTCTACTGATTTTACTACTCTTTTTTTTGTCATTCGTCTTATATGATTGTTTCATTCTACTCTTCTATTTCTTATCCAGTTCTTGATGTTCTCCACCTTACATCTAAGTCGTATATCTGTACTTCTAGCTCTATCCCATCACGTATGTCATTATTGGTCTGATGCCTGTTTTGTAAATTCGGCCTTTCGTTTCTTTCCCGATATTTTTATTTTTCCATATTGTTTCATTTTGGCAGCCTGCGGCTCTGTTTGCTCTGTCCACTTGACCTTCCACTTCGGTTTCGAGCTTTCCGTAGCTAGATAATGTGATGCCTAGATATTTAAACTCCATCACTTGTTCTATTATCTGACCTTCCAGCTCCAATTTACATCTTAGTAAATTTGCTATTGTAACCATACATTCTATCTTTTTTGGGGAAATTAACATGGTAAATTTTTTGGCGGTTATATTAAATTGGTGCAGCATACGTTGTAAATCATCTTCACTTTGAGAGAAAAGTATTGCATCGTCTGCATAGCAGATTATTTTAAGTTGTTTTTCTCCCATTTTATATTCTTTTTTAGTTATTCTAGACAAATAATTTCGAGTATTCGAAATATTCCGCCCCACTTCTTTTAACACGCCCTGTGTATACATATTATATTCATTTTATTTGCCTTTGATACAGTAAAATCCAATATTATTACTGAACATAAAATACAGGAAATTAAATATGTTTACTTTAGGCCGTCATAGGGTAAAAGGACTTTATGACTATAATCAATATAGTTCGATTATCCAAACAAATCGGTTTTCCGAACACCCATCGACGCTCTACTACATATATAAAAGTAAAGATGAAGTATTATAAATTATTAATCCCTTTCTTAAATAAAAAATTGCTACTAAGCAACTTCTTATAGAAAGGTAGTAGTTAGTTCTTCTTTTTATAGAAAAGAACAGATGCCTCAGTTATGTATCTATCTATACATTTATGAGCAGTTTAAAATTAAATAAACAACTAAAACAAAGATTTTATCGTTGCAGTATTAAGGAAACTCTGCGTAATATTTACAAAAATAAATCCCAATCAAAATTTTTTTGAGAAACCACTAAATTTTTCCCACTTTTTAACTTTTTTTGTGGCCAAGACATCGGTGCTCGAACGGCCATTCATTAATTTAAAAATAACTAAGAAACATTTTCCCATTAAGTCCAAACTTCCCAAATCCATACTTCATAAACGTAGCGCTCCGCTCGGTACAATATTATTTTGTTGGTAGTAGTGAATCATGTCTGTTTGGGGCCCCTTGCGCCCCCTTCTGGGAGAACATCTCGTCACAGCGGGCTCCGCGTCTGGACAATGCGTTTCTCTCTCAAACTTATATCAGTTTTTTATTTGGTCTGTTGGCAGGCAATAAAGATCGAGGACCTAATTTTCGGCTGAAATATCTCCTATTTATTATACACTTACCAATTTACGTCGTTTTGTTTGTTGGTTTAGCCTTTCTTTATTTTTCCTCTTCTTTTTATTAAGGATTATAACTCTATTGTTTGGCCGAACGAAAATATTTATGGGCTATATAAAATTGAGTATAAAGTATAAGTTTTGTATTAATCAAACGGTTTATTAATTCTTTGGGTTCGCTTTTATATACTTTTTTATTATGGATGCGCTCATATGAAATATATAAAATACGTTCTATATCACCACTGTCAAATAACAAAAAGACACTGAATAAATATTCCTACTGTTGTGGTAAACTCCGGATCCTAATAATATATAGAATTAATTGAAGAGGGTAATTTCGTACAGAGATGTATGTATGTACAGCGTTAACAGGCCTTTTAGGCCCATTGCTGGGTGGATAATTTCGATCGTTTTCTATTCTTAGCTAACAGCTTCCAATCTCTGATTCCCATCTCTCTGACATCTTCCATATATACATCTCTCCATTTCTTTCTTGTCTTCCTGTCTTTTTTTTGCCCTCAGGTACTCTCCAAGGTTCTTGAGTAGTCTATCACCTTGCATTCTTTCTAGATGACCGAGCAATTCTAGTCTACGTTTTTTCACCACTTTTGTTATTGTAGGGTTAGCATACAAATGATACACTTCTGCATTAGTTCGTCTTCCCCATTCTCCCTCTACTAATTTTCCACCAAATACTCTGCAAAGTATCTTTCCCATGCTTCCAATGTATTTTTTCATTTCTTGCAATGAGAACCACATCATCAGCGTATGCTAAGCATTGGTGCTCCTTGTATAAAATAGTTCCGGACCTATTTATCCCACTAACCCTTACAATTTTTTCTAGAATTATATTGAATAGCAATGTAGACAACGGGCGAACACCTTTTTTCACTTCGAATTCTTCTGAGACTGTACCGTTGCATTTCACAGCACAAATGGTTTGTCTAATTATCATTTTTACCAATCTTATTATTTTTTCTGGCACTTGGAATTCTTTTAGTGTTTCTATTAACTTTTTTCTGTCTATTGTATCGTAGGCAGCTTTGTAATCAATGAAAAGTACTTGTGCTGAAATGTTGTATTCATAGCAATTGATCAGGGTTTGTTTTAGCATAAAAATTTGATCGGTTGTTGATCTTCCTTTCCGAAATCCTCCCTGGTATTCTCCTAGATTCTTCTCTATATATATTTCTAATCGTTTTTTAATTAGTATGGCTAGTACTTTATAAATTACCTCTACTAAGGATATTCCTCTATAGTTTGCACATTCAGTTCTATCTTCCTTTTTGTGTATATGAATTATAATCGACTTATTCCATTCTTGATGCATTTCTTCGGCATCCCATACTTCTAGTATTAGCTCACCAAGTTTGTTTATTAAGGCCTCTCCTCCATATTTTATGTTCTCTGCCACAATGCCGCCCTCCTTGGGGCTTTTTTCGTATCTTTTATTATTTTCATAACATAACAATTTTCTTCAGTAGTCACTTCTTCATTTAGCATCTATTCGAAATATTCTTTCAACCTTTCACATATTTGGTCTTCGTCCACTATCAGGTTTCCTTGCTTATCTTTTAAATTTATCGTTCTTTCCTGGTACCCAGTTTTAATGTATTTTACTTCTTTATAAAAAATTTTTATTTAATTTTTCTTGCAATTTTCTTCAATGCGCTTAATTTTATCATCCATGTACTTTCGTTTCCGCTCCCTTAGGATTCTCTTTACTTTGTTTCGTTGTTCGGGATACCTTTCTAGGTCGTCTTGTTTTTGCGATCGTAAACTTTCTAATCTCAAATCTGATCTTTTTTTAACTCTGTTCTGCATTCTTCATTGAACCAGTGGTTTTTCTAAATCTTTTTGTTCTTGGTATGTTCTTCGACGTAGCTTCCTTTATAGTGTTTGTCATGTTCAAAAACTTTTGAACTCATCCAGCGCTGCAGAGATATTAACAAAGACGTGTACATATGCTTTATAGACTACGTAAAAGCATTCGATAACGTAAAGCACGAAAAGATAATTGAAGTTCTCCATAAGATCGGAGTCGACTACAGAGATATTCGAACAATAGCGAGTCTCTATTGGGGTCAAACAGCTAAAGTGAAAGTAGGATCTACATTGACCAATAAAATTGAGATCAAGAAAGGGGACGACAGGCCTGTATCTTGTCTCCAATTCTCTTTAATATATACTCAAAAGAAGTATTTAAGACAGCGCTGGAGGAAAGCACAGAAGGCATAAAGATAAATGGAGAAATAATTAATTACATAATGTATGCTGATGACACTGTGATTCTAGCAAGTAGCGTGGAGGAACTGAGTTGCCTAATGAGTAAGATACAAAAAACAAGTGCACAATACAAACTCAGACTAAATATCACGAAAACCAAATGGATGTTAGTAAGCAAAACCCAACAACCACCACAGCAACTGATATTAGACAATGAAAGAATTGAACACGTGAATTCGTACATCTACTTGGGAACAACAGTTAACTCAAATTGGAATTAAGCGAAGGAAATACGTATAAGAATAGAAAAGGCAAGAGCATCGTACACTAGCATGAAGCAAATTTTCACCTCTAAAAGTCTCACCCTACCTCTCAAAATTCGACTTCTTAAATGTTATGTATTCCCAGTTTTGTTATATGGAATGGAGGCGTGGACAATGACCGCAACATTGATGAAAAAAGTAGAGGCCTTCGAAATGTGGGCTTACCGACGTATATTACGTATATCCTGGACTGAGCACGTGACCAACGAAGAGGTACTACGCCGGATAGGTAAAGAGAGAGAGGTAGGAATAAGTATAAAGAAAAGAAATTTGGAATACTTGGGTCACGTTATGAGACATAATAAATATAGAGTACTACAACTGATCGTTCAAGGGAAAATGGACAGCAGAAGGGGTCCAGGAAGGAGAAGTGGCTCCAAAACTTGCGGCAATGGTTCGGATTGTCATCTGCTGAACTATTCAGATCTGCCGTAAACAAAGTCAGAATAGCCATGTTGATTGCCAACGTTCGGAACGGACAAGGCACATGAAGAAGAAGAAGAAGTACCTTTTCGCTCGTAAAAAAGTAACTTCGGTAAAGGTTATTTCGATTTTACAAGAAACTTTATAACGTGGATAAGACAAGTGTCTTATCCACGTTATTCTTATATCCATTCTTATATCAACATCAAAATATCTGGTTAAGATTTATTAGCGCTCACTGCAGTTATGACATTCAGTAACGTTTTTGTTTGGCCAGTCTATTCTTTCTTATTCTTATTCATACCCAACTCAAAACGCTACCGATAATGAGCAATGAAGCCTTCATATTGTTCCTGTGTTACGACAAGCTCATTGTTACCTAAAATTCTTCTTTGGTTTTAATATTTGGTTGTCTCTGTTTATTGTTGGATAATAAACTAACTTATAATCGCAAACTGTATAGCATTTAATTATAAAAAATAAAAATAACCTTAATAAGTCTTGTCGAATGTCTGTGGTTGCGCACTAGTCTTAACCGGAAAGTCACTCTGTGGTACTCGTCCCATTGGCGCTGTCAGCTCTGCAAATACGCAACATACAAATAACACACACGTATTACATTAAGTATGAGTTGTGGCGTAAACATCCTTCTCCCGTTGAAAATGGTGCGTTTCAAATTCTGGCAGGAAGAGGACAAATGCTCTGGAAACTTCTCTTAATAATTTCCGTGGCAGTTTTGATGATTGCCGCTCTGGATAATATATCTGCACCCTTGTGCAGTTTCATAATTCTAACTATATTGCTAGAATAACATAATTTTATATATTGTTTAAACGAAAGACCACTTGTTGTGGGTGCTGAAGCATCAAAAACTACTATTAATTTTGTCATTACAGTAGATTCCTTTGTAACGCCGTGATAAGGAAGAAATATTCGAATTTATGGCCTTCCGCTTCTTTACTAATTGTCTTGTGATGCAAATCGATGTACTCTAAACAATGTCCATTTGCAGTTATGTCTATTATCAGTCCATTTATGACTAATTCTTGGATTTTCCCCCGGTGAGAATTTTGTGCATTATGCACTTGCGTTAACTTTGTCAGCTGGTAAAATTATTATGGACTAATCCTATTTTAGAACTTTGATAGCATTGAGTTTCTCTTTACTTATATTTGCTTCCGATTTTATATTTATCAAATTCTTCTTTGCAAGTACTTAAACACAACAGGGACAATCAGGTTATATGTTGCGTTCAACCGTCTTTTTCTTCCTTTAATGCATAATAAACAAAGGTACTACCTACTTCGGAGCAGACTTTAAAGTAAGATGCGTGGAAAAAAATTTCAGGAGGAAGAAGAGTATCGTAGCTCCATTACCTACGAAAATGGTTTCACTTGATCACTACCGACTTTTTAGGGCAGCAGTGGACAAAATCAAAATAGTCATGTAACTGTCGGATAGTTACCATAAAAAGAAAAAGAATCAACTTTCTCGTGCAATGGATCATTTTTTCATTTTTAGACTGGGTTACGATGAGTAATTCTACTAAATTTGATATACATTCTACATTTCAATTACCAAGTTTTTTGTTTTCATTACAGAATTATTAATGTAAACTATTTTTCTCTACCACAATATATCAACACGTTTTGTTATGAGTCACATATCTCATAAGCAATTTATTTTTTGCTAAATGGATATGTTAATCCGAAAACGTTGTTTTATGGTACTTGCGATATAGTTCCTAGCCATGCGATCGAAGAAACCGAAATAAAACAGCTATTAATTCCAGGCTAATATCTCAGCCAAATTAAAAATGTTATGCACATGCTCGAGGGCAATGATATATGGTGCAAAAATATAAAAAATGGTAGCCGTTAACTGATCGAGATATTCTAATTAGGGGTCCGCAGTGCTGGCGAATGCTTTTGTTTGTTACGCAGTGGTAAGTAATTGTGCAGGAGGCCTCCCACGCATACACACACTCTCACACTCGCTTACATAAACGTATCGGGAGGGGGTGCGTATCTTCGACACGACAGAAATTACTTTGGGAATTTATCTTATCTCCTATGGATGGAAGGTATCATCGTATATACCCACATACTTCTAAAAGGAATGAATCAAATGCGTACACATTTTTATAACGTATTTAGACTATAGATCAACATCAAAGTCATAGGCACTTTTAACTCTAGCGTAATAAGTATTTCTAGTACTTCTTCAAATAGCTGACTTTATTAACTGTCAAACCGGTATCTCAAATAATGCTGAACTGATAATCTTCTTAGCTATATCGGCACCCGATATGAAAAATATTATAACTCACTTTTGCTTAGTTAGAGGACAGCCATTTAAAAAAATTTCCACATTATTTTATTGTTTTACTTTGTCAGTTTTAATATTTTTTGTAGTTTTTGTGGTTTGTATTTTACTAGTGTATTCTTGGCCAGAGCTCCAGAGTTTCTTCATTTTCCAAACAGTTAACTCCGTGAACGAGACACGAGCCCAGGCTGTGGGGGAAAAAGGGTGATTTTACACTGTAATCCAGGAATTTATGTAATGTGGCCTAGGTTATAAAGGGCAACCTCAGGAGCAATCTCCCAGTTCAACCAACAAAAAATTTTTGGTTATGTTTATTTATGAGCGTTTATAGGTGCAAAATAGGTATTTTTGATTTTTTTTTTCATTTGTTGCCTAATATAAGTGTTGTAATTGGTAATTTCTGTATAGATTATGAAAGTACTCCAAAAGACCTTCCGTAAAGCCTTTCTAAAGCCGTAAATTTTCATATTCCACTGGAAAATAATGAAAAAAAATTTAACCTGTTAAAAACAATTATTTATGAAGTGTAAAATTGCAGTTATAAACATTTAGAGCATTAATTACTATTAAACTGGGAATAAACCACAATTAAAGATAAAAATACGTTTTATGTATTCTCAATAGGGCCTCATGGATCAGAGTTGTTGGACACATTCCTAAATGATATAAACGATAAAGAAGAGACAATAACATTTACCATGGAAAAGGAATATAATAACACGCCATCATCATTTCCTTGATGTTTTAATCTCTAAGAACGATACTGGATATGAGACTCAGGTGTATAGAAAACCAACACACAACAATAGATATTTAAATTTCAAATCAAATCACAATATTAATGTAAAAAAGGGAATAATTAAATCCTTATACGATAGAGCCAAAATTACTTGTTCTAACGAAAATTCGTTCTTGGAGGAGAAACATTTGTTAACATCTGTTTTATTAAAAAATGATTATCCTTTATCGTTTATAAATAAGGAATTTTCAACAATCGATCGAATAGAACAGAACAACATAGAACGAGATCCTACAGCATACACAAGGAATAATATGAGGAAAATAACAATACCGTACATAAAAGGACTATCAGAAAAACTTAAAAGGATAGGAAATAAATTCAACATTTCAACAACATTCAAAACAACAAACACGTTGAGATCTATTTTGTCCAAAACCAAACCTAACAATGAACAACAAAGGACAAAGAATTGCATTTAGAAAATACCTTGTGAATGCGATCAGTTTTATTTAGGTGAATCAACAAGGCCATTAAATGTTAGAATAAGTGAACATCAATCTTATATTAAAAACAGAGAATTTGATAGATCTCAAATCTGTAAACACACATGGGATAATGAACATAGGGTTCAATGGAATAATTCAAATGTAGTCCTAAAAGAAACGGATGGTAAAAAAAGAAAAATCAACGAAGCGGCTCTAATTATGCCAAATGAGGCCAATTGTGTCGCAAATTCTTCGGCAGAATGTAGTAGGATCTGGTTACCAATATTGAAAGAGGAAGTTATTAATAAGAAAATACCAGTATTAGTAAGTCAGTAACATATAGAGGATACATCATTTATGTTTTTTTTAAATAACGTAACATATACAATCAGAATTTTGATGTTTGTTGAAGGCAAACTAAATTCACGAACAAATACTTAGAATGTCGGGATAGTATTATGAGGTTTTTTTCCTGGTTTTTCCCTCATAATTTACTATGGAATCACTAACCGGAGAATTTTACTGTCACCATGTCATGTGTTTGTCTTTTTAAAGACGAATTACATGCTATGATTTTTTTCTGACGGATATTCTCAAGTTAAAGTTGATTTCATGTAATCGAATGAACTATCTTATAAGTAAAGTCGTCCCAGGAGCGCAAGTCAACAATATTGGCAATATCATTTTAAAGTCGTCTACTTTAAAATACATAATGTATGTCTGAATTGTCAATATAAATGATCAGATAAAATTAAATTATTAGAAGAATTTTTTCACTATGTAACAAAAAACAAAATTTGTTTAATTTACTGTTTGTATTTTGAGAACGATTTCCGAAGTGGAAATTGAAACGTCAATAAACGTATTTTTATCTTTAATTGTGGTTTATTCCCAGTTTAATAGTAATTAATTTAGAATGCCACAAAAAAATAGCTTCAGAACAATATTTAGAGCATTTTAGAGCATTCATTTTTTTTTCAATTCCTTTTCTTTTACAATACTATTCAACGTAATCTACTACCAAATTATTATTGAGAACATTCTCATGAAACATCCCCATTTCTAAAAAAATTAATATTCTAAAATATAGACTACTATTATTTCAGTATTTATCTTTTTTTTTAAATACTTACTCTGCCTCGCTGTTTAATCTTTTATCAGTGAAAAATTATGTTAAAGTAAAGTGCAAATGATTAAAATTTCTATTTAAAAAACAATCTATTTTCCAAAAAAAAACTAAAAAAATTAATTTTAAAAACTTTTGGTCAAACTAGATTTTAAGTGCAATTTCCTGAGAAATTAAATAATTGGTTTATAAATTAAAATAAACATCATATATACACTTCATCTAATTTACATACCGATGCACATCATTATCTACGTCAGAGATCGAAGTTGATGTAGTTGCCAAAGTATAAAAAAATTCTGACTCCATTTTAAATCAAATAGATCACATAATTATTGGAAAAGTATTACCATCCCTTTACAACGATTATTTAAATTCTTACGTGACATTTTTTAAATAAAACACACTAATTTTGTTCTAAAAAGAACAGATTTTATTAAATAGGTAAGAATATAAAACAAGAGGTATTCACTTTAAAATTCAAAATAATAACGTACAAAAAGTGTCAACACCGCAACTGTCAAATAAGTGTTACCAAATTATGCCAAAAGACGACTTTAAAATGATATTTCCAATATTGTTGAGTTGCGCTTCTGGGACGACTTTACTTATAATATAGTTCATTCGATTACATGAAATCAACTTTAACTTGAGAATATCCGTCAGAAAAAAAATCATAGCATGTAATTCTATATGTCTTTAAAAAGACAAACACATGACATGATGACAGTAAAATTCTCCTGTTGGTGATTCCATAGTAAATTATGAGGGAAAAACCAGGAAAAAAACCTCATAATACTATCCCGACACTATTTGTTCGCGAAAATAGTTTACCCTCAACAAACACCAAAATTCTGATTTTATATGTTACGTTATTTAAAAAACATAAATGATGTATCCTCTATATGTTACTGACTTACTAATACTGGTATTTTCTTATTAATAACTTCCTCTTTCATTCTTATATTTATAATATTATTTTTCTTTATTTTGTTTCTATGGGATTCTTTTTACTGTGGTCAGAGGTATTTTAGTTAAATCGCATATTTCACTTGTAGCGGAAGTTGTGTCAAGTCCTCTTTTAGAAAGGTACTTACTGTATATAGTTTTTACAAGCTTTGCATCTATAGATAAATGTTTCTTCTTTACCGGAACACTAGAAGAAGCCCCATTATTGTTATCCTACAAACGTCACACAATAGAAAACGTAATGAATAAAATGAGCAATACTACTTAACACTTCCCGTGATATATAAAGACAAACACATTTTATCAAAAACTTGTATATAAATACTGGTGAAATAAAATGGAAAACCACTTAAACGGTGATTAGTAAACTCGTCGCGCACTACCATCGAATTTGTACGCTTGGATTACATGCTATGATTTTTTTTCTGACGGATATTCTCAAGTTAAAGTTGATTTCATGTAATCGAATGAACAATCTTAGAAGTAAAGTCGTCCCAGGAGCGCAACTCAACAATATTGGCAATATCATTTTAAAGTCGTCTACTTTAAAATGCATAATGTATGTCTGAATTGTCAATATAAATGAGTCAGATAAAATTAAATTATTAGAAGAATTTTTCACTATATGTAACAAAAAACAAAATTTGTTTAATTTACTGTTTGTATTTTGAGAACGATTTCCGGAGTGAAAATTGAAACGTCAATAAACGTATTTTTATCTTTAATTGTGGCTTATTCCTAGTTAAATAGTAATTAAGTAAAATGTTTTCGTCGAGTAATATAAACTGCAAATAATTACTGCTCCAAATACTTTCTACTGTTTATATGATTACATTATATTTTTTATTTATTTTACTGCCGTCTATGGCCGCTCTATCATCATATCGCATTAACCAACACTGCTGATAAAGAAGACCTCTATAATTAATCGCTGAACACTGTGAAGAGGACGCACCTGTACACCAGTGGGTTGATTTTTATTTTATAGATTCACACCTTACCTCACTTTACGCCATCTACTACTAGATATGTCGCAACTGTTAAAAATGTTTCTGTTAAATTATGAACGTACAAAATTATTTGAAGATTGTTATTATATGCTAATAGTTTTGATAGCCTATTAAAACACATTGAAAATAAAATGAGAAATATCTCGACTGAATAGATTTAAAATTTAAATTTAGAAACCAATGTAAAAACATAAGAGAATGAAATGTAATGAGAAACATTTTATGGTATAATAGAAAGAATTAAAATTACGAGAAATCTAAAAGTTATTGGACGTTTTTATATCGATGAGAGTTCTTGAGTGGTTTTTCCCAATAAAACAAATTTTCAATGATCAAAATTTGACTGTTTTGGACACACTTATTCTATTAATGTGAAAAGTTGAATATTTAATCCGCCCCAACATTATTTTTGGTAGTTTTTCTACTACGGTATTTGCCAAAATAAACAGTAACAAAATTTAAACATCTATGAAATTGCGCACGCCATACATATTTATTTGATTGGAGTTATTTCTCACTAACTGTCATACTGACAGTGCCCTATTATTAAAACCGTCGTGAAAATGGTTCTCACAACTGAGGAGAATGTTTATAGTAGACCTTTATTTCGGCTCATACGGAAATATACAGAATAATGGTGCATTTTCTTATGTAAGTCCTTAGCAATCGTTGAGAATTTTGGTAACAGTCATAGTACCTACGTTGTGTCAGTGCAAAGTCCTTTCCGGTCGTCTAAAACAGTTCTTACCAACAATAATCAAGGACGTGTTCTTGATCACATCTTACAGTCTCCAAAACGAATAATTCGACATACTGCATATAAACTGAATATCGGTGAAACATCCCCAAGTAGACAATTTAAATATCTTTGTGGTTACCCTTACCGCATTCAAATTGAGCTAAGCGTTGCAAACAAACATGATCATGATTTTGTTCACGGACATTTTGAAAACACAAAAATTTTTTGGAGAAATAAAAATATCGGGAAAGAAATGTTACAAAACAGTCATCAGACCAATAATGATTTACGCGGTAGAAACACAACCTAGCACAGGGAGTACAAAAATAATGCTGAGTAGAATGAAACGATCATAAAGCCGAATGACAACAAATAGAGTAGTAAAGACGACAAGAGACGGTTCCCTAATAGGAAGACGATCAGTAGGAAGACCACAAAAATGATGGAATGACAACTTACTGGAGGCACATCGAAAAACGGACGGAGTCATGTCTACACAAAAAAATAAGAGTTTGTCGTGAAAACGACTTCAAGTTTAGAAATCAGACAGTTTACATCTCCCCATTCTTTCCCTACTCTCAACATTATGTTTACAATATTTCTTTCATCCAGCCCGAAACCCATGTACCTCTCGAAATTTCCCCTCTCATATGCCAATATCTAGCAGTTAAAAATGTGGGTGGGAGTGTCTGGTACCCCAGAAACAGTACAGTCCGCAGAAGCAGATTTGCCTATTCTATTTGTATATATATATATATATATATATATATATATATATATATATATATATATATATATATATATACATCCGATTTTTTTAGGCGTTACGCCCGTCCGGTAGAGATCTATGGAGGAGTATCACCGAGCCGCAAGCCCTTATCTTTTGCCGTACTGCTCCACCATAGGCCGATCAGATCCCAGCATATTCTAGTCTAAGCCGCAGATTCATCTAGAATTTTAAACTGCTGCGTTAGACTTTTTGTTTTCTGTACACCGAGCTGCGGCTCGATCCCACATCCACTGAGCCATTCGACAGTGAAGCGAATGAGAGGCAGCCGCACAGCCCGCTGAGCTATCTGACCGACCTATTCTATTTGTAAAGGTGTCAAAGCTACCATGACCGGTAAGAAACTGCGTCAGGAAGTAGTCTAGTTTCCTGAACTTACATTCACACCACGGCCTTAGATTGGGAATAAGCTCCTTCGTCCACCTTGCCTTTTCGCAATTATCCGCCCATTCTCTCTGCCACTCTACTATCGTTCTTTCTCTTTCATTCACATCTATATTTACATCCATCCTCCTTACATACACCCTAACTCGCTCTATGCATAACAAAACGATCGGTATCACCGCTCCAATGACATATAGAGCCTCATTTGAAACTTTCCTATGTGCGCTAGATACCTTGAGGAGCATTCGCCTTTGCGAAGTCTCCATTAGCTTAGCGTATTTCGCAGTGTTCAGTACGCTACACCACACGGGGGCAGCGTAGGTTACCACCAACTGATAAACTCCATTTAGCACATTTCTTTTGGTGCTACTCGGGCCTCCAATGTTTCTTCGCTACCGTCTTTTTAATGTGTACTCCGAACCTTAGTCTTTCCGACAACTAGACTTCCAGATACTTAATCGATTTAACCGGTGCAACCTCCACACTTTCCACTATAAAGCGAAGAGAGCTTGGCATATGTAGCCTCAACACCCCGTCGTATAGGATATTCCACAGGATGGGACCTAGTACTGAACCCTGCGAAACACCCTGCGACAAACTGACGCTGGTATCTTTTTTCTATTATAGACCTGTCAATATAGTATCTGTCAATTACGTTGACCAAGTCCTTACTAACGCCCAATTATCTCAGCCTGGACATGATTTTTTTCAATGATGCCATATTAAATGCATTCTTGACGTCAAGCAGGATGAGAGCCATCCATCTCTTTGTATCCTGCGTAACTAAAGAGAATACTTCTATGACCGCATCTATGGTGAACCTTTTGGCCCTAAAACCATATTGGCGGGCACTCAGCGAATGCTTTTCTTCTAGCTCTCGCTCAAGACGGCCTTTTACAAGCTGTTCATATAATTTAACTATCGAACTAAGAAGGCAAATTTTCCGAAATCCCACCTCTTCCTCTTCACGTCTACCGTTCGGGATAAGAAAAACCTTAGTTTTATTCGACATTGTTGGAAACTGCTATTGTTCAAGCAGTTTGTTTAGCAATCTCAGGAAAACCTGCAGGTATCTTAATGCAGCGAGTCTTACTGTCTCCGGTATGACTCCATCTATTCCAGGTGCCTTTCGCATCTTCATCCGTCAACAGCCTCGCCGAGGCGAGGTTCAAGGTTCCGCATCTGCGAAACCAATAACCCTTTCACGCCTATCCTCCACCTGAGGAAAGAGTTCCCGTATTAAACGGAGTTTCTCCTCCCCAGGCAGGGGTAGGGTGTCTTTTTTCCCTTCAATTCTGTACAGACAATCTTGAAACCCTGCCCCAGATTTACCTTTCAAGATCCTGAAGCAGGTTACTCCACCTTTCTTTCTTAGATCTTCTTATCTCATTCCTGTATTCATTATGCATTGCTTTAATTCATTAATTCTCTCTTACAAATCTCCTGCTTGTACTCTTCTTAACCTCTTACACTCCCTTCTTACACTCATGCAATTTGTCCTCAGATTTTCCAGCTGCTCGTTCCACTAGTATGGTTGTTTTATTTCATATCTCGCTTTTATCTTACACAAGCCAATTTCTGTGCATCACTCACACACTCAATTAACTCACGCACATCCTCACATCACGGACCAATCAAGCCAAAAGCATCTACAAAAACCTACTCATTTAAACATCTCTTGATGTCTCCATTTTTACGTTTCTGTCTTTTGCTAGCTATTATCAAACTCACATACTTGTGTAAGCTGAGCGATTATTCTTCCAAAACAGTCCAGCTTACGACCCTGTTTAAAAATGTCTTGCGATGTCCAAAAAGGATTCACTATTACTTCCCACGAATGTAGGTGCCTTACGTAGGTATTTAACACGGTAAGACTCATGGCGTGGATCCAATAATCATATCCTCTTATTCTTCTTCTTCTTTGGGTGCCGTGTCCGTATTCAGACGTTAGCCGTCATCATGTTTACAATTGCCTGAAACCTTTCTGTGTCGGCTGCTGCGCGAAATAATTCTTCTACTGTGAAACCACACCATTGTCTAATATTACGCAGAAATGAAAGTTTCTTTCGACCAATCCATCTCTTTCCTTCCACTTTTCCTTGTATTATAAGGCGAAGTAAATGGTATTTAGGTCCTCTAATTATATGACCGAAGTATTCTGTTTTTCTCCTCTTTATGGTATTTATGAGCAGATATTCTGAATTGATTATTTGAAGAACATCTTCATTGGAAGTGTGCGAAACCCACGATATCTTTAGGATTCGTCTATAGCACCACATTTCGAATGCTTCTAACTTGTTTAGCATTGTGGTTTTTAACGTCCATGTCTCACAACCATACAATAGGATCGACCACACATAACATTTCAGGACCTTCTTACGAATGTTCATTGACAGGTTTCTGTTGCATAAAACTGGTTTCCAGGTCATAAAAGCCTTACGTGATATTTCGATCCTGGATATTATCTCTTCATCAGAGTCACAATTTACATTTAACCAGCTGCCAAGGTATTTGAAATGATTTACCCTTTCTATCTCTTCTCCATTAAGAGAAAGCAGACCTTGATCTATATGGATCTTTCCAACTGCCATCCACTTTGTCTTTGAAATGTTGATTTTTAGGCCTCTCCGATAACTTGCTTCACTGACTAGATTTAGTAATGTTTGGAGATCTTGTAAACTTTCTGCAAGAATGGCTGTATCGTCAGCGTATCTAATATTGTTGATTACTTCTCCACCTAGTCTTACTCCCTCTTGTCTGTCATCCAAAGCCTCCCTAAAGATTTCTTCAGAGTACAGATTAAAAAGAGTGGGTGACAAAACACAACCCTGCCGTACTCCACGTTTGATGGGTATTTTTTTCAGTGGGACTGTCTCCAATTTGGATAGAGGCTACTTGATTGTAATAGAAGTATTTCAGCAGTCTTATATCATAGTGGTCAAGTCCTGCTGCCCGTAGGCAGTCGAAAAGTGTATTGTGTTGGACTCTGTCGAACGCCTTCTCGAAGTCGATGAAACAAACATAAACATTCTTTCGGAATTCACAACTATTTTGTAATAGAACGCGTATACAGAATAGTGCCTTTCTAGTTCCTAGACCGTTTCTAAATCCAAATTGCTTATCACCCATCTTACTTTCGCATAGAAGGAATACTCGGTTTTGTATACTTCGTAAGAGTATCTTCATTGTGTGACTCATCAAACTGATTAGTCTAAAATCGCTGCATTTGGTGGGCCTGTTTTTCTTTGGTAATGTTATAAACAGTGACTCTAACCAATCATCTAGTATTTTTCCTTCGTTGTAAATTTTATTGAAGAAAGTGGTTAAGCAGGCAATGCTTTCCTCATCCAAAAGTTTAAGTAGTTCGGCAGTAATTTGATCTGGTCCAGGTGCTTTATTGTTTTTGGCTTGCTGTATTGCCTTTTCGACTTCCGAATTCAGTATATTGGGACCTCTGTTCAACTGGTTGTCATAGGCAGTATTTGGAGCATTTTCTCTAGAAGCATCGTCAAAAAGGTCAGTGATGTATCTCTCCCATTCTTTGCACTGTTGTTCGTGATCACAAATTTTTCCGTCCGCGCTTTTAAGTATGTGAGCATTTTTCTGTTTTCTAATTCCGGTAGTATATTTAAGTTTCTTATGCAGGTTGAAGCTGTCATGCTTTTTTTTGGAGGTCTCCTATTTCTTTACATAAATTCTCAAGCCAGGATTGGCTTGCTTAATTTTTCTTTTTATGCGTTTATTAATTTCACGATATTCGATAATATTTCTATTTTTGTGTTGCCGTCGAACTTCCATCAGATCTAGAATTTCTTGTGTCATCCACTCATTTTTTGCCAACATGGTAGGTGTTTTCAAAGACTCTTGTACGTTCTCTAAAATCGAGTTTTGAATTGCATACCAGCATTCGTTAATGGTTCTGTTTTCGTTTGGTATATTTGATATTCTGTGTATTTTACTATTTATTTGCTGTGATACCTATGTGTTCGCGCGTTTGAGGGTTTTTCAGGGGGTCAAGATATATCTTACAAGGCTTAGTTGGCTTTGTTAATTTCTTCATCCTCTTATTAGACCTTCTAATTTATCGCTACTACTAATGATGTCGATGTTCAATTAAAAAATATAGTAGGAAAAGTAAAAGAAACACGTTCAGTCGATATTTTCATATATTTTAATAAATTTATAATTATATAGATATACAGAGATCCCTGATGATCAAACATTATTATTTACATTTAAAATTTGTCGCTTTATACATTTGTAGCCTTAGCGTTAAATTCAAATAATTTATACAAATATACAGTATCTAGTTGCAGCCGCAACGCATTTATAATATCCATAAATAGAACAACGAAGATTTCTTTAACCAGGAAACTCACTCGGTTAAAAAATTGCACGAAAACATAATAAAATACATCTATGCTTTTAGTTGTAACTCACAGTCAGGGCTACACTGATTTTCAAATAGGATAAGAAATACACTCTCTATTTGTGATGAATTTAATATCTCTTGCAAGTATAAAATTAATGAAATCTATCAAATAAATCATAAAATCAGTCTAAGATGCGTATAAATACGCACAACAGCGAAACGACTGTCTTTGGTGAGGATTTTGTGTCTATACTTATAACATGTATATGTTAAAATATAGGTTATATAGATTAAACTTTGTTTATCGAATTTTGTCTTCTATGCAGCAAAAACTTCTTGAAAAAATAATTGTAGTATGTAATATTTTTATCTTAAATTACGTAAAACAGTGAAACTTTTTTTAAAATAAGCAGTATCTAATATCTATAATTGACAGATGACAGATGATGGATGACAGATGACGCTAGTTCATATTCTATTGATAACGTTAACCAAACAATCTTTAAATTGTTTTTTATTTACATTAACTTGATAACTAATTCTTAGAATGATTTGATTAAATATCTTTGTTAATGAATGTTTTTAAATTAAAAGTAATTGGACTAAACTTTATTTGAGATTATATTTCTATTCTTAAATATCTCTTTACTTCGAGAGCTTGATTTACTACACAGTCATAAAAGTTTATCATTTAAAACCTTATGAAAAGGCAGGTGTTCATATTTTATAAGACGCATTTGTATTGAGTTTATACAACCGGAATGTAAAACCGAAAATATTTTTGGTAAATCGATCGATTTTTGTATTTATGCGATGGGTAATATTTCTAAAGTAATCGTTGAACGACTCAAAATTTCAAGACACTGGTTTTCCTTTGATAGTTATCGCAAAGACAGGTGGGCACGACACATTTTCAAGAAGGACCTGTATGATCATTAATAATAAATAGGAACATTAACTGAAAAGAAAAAATGGTTGCAGGAAATCACCAAAATAAATTAAGAAATAATATAAAACTTCTATTGCTCAGTCAGCTAACGATCGTAGTAAAAACCAAATACTGAATGCATTAGAATATGGATTCTATCTATTTTACTTACTTAATTCTTTTGGCCCAGGCGTAAAACATTTGAGTACCGGGCCTTTTTACTTTGGAAAACTATACACAAAATAGTAGTTAAGTATAGCAGTATCTTGTGTTACCGGATTCTAATTTCACCTTGCCAATTAGTCCGATTCATATAAGTTTGTTTGCAGTGGCTTCGAACAATTTTAATGATTGTATGATTAATAATTATTAAATACATTAGATTAGTGTTTTCATCATCATCATCAACCTGTATACGTCCACTGCTGGACATAGATCAACCTTAGCTCTTTTCATGTGTCTCTGTTTTGTGCGGCTTGCATTAAGTTATTACTAAAACCCTTCAGGTCGTCATTCCATCTAGTTGGTGGGCGTCCTCCGCTCCGTATTGCTTTTTGGCTTGGTCTCCACTCGACAATACTGTTACGAACATGCATTCAGCGTGGCCCGCCAAACGGTCGCATCTCGAAGCACCGAGAAGTTTCGGCGATATATCGAGCGCTGTAAAATTCCACCCGTCAAATAACGAATTAGAGGTGGGACTACTCCCGAATATTCTCGAACATAATGCTTTGGTATATATATATATGTAACGAAATTAGGAGTTAAGTTTAGTTGATAAGAGAATACCGAACTGTAAAGTTATAAATAAATATATTTATATAAATTCGAATCGCTCGTTTTATTTAAAAACGCTACAATACGTTTTGTTCATCGGTTTTCTGATAATATGGCGACGTGTACTGCCCAATTGCATTTTAGTGACGCGATTTTTTCGATGTCGACTGTTATTTTTGTTCTATGATGTATTTCTTCGTTTGGGATTGGTTCTCTAAGAGAGACACCAAATATCTAGCGCTCCACAGCCCTCCGAGTCACGCAAATCTTATTCACTACCTTTTTGTGAGTTTAGCGTTTCCGCTCCATAAGTAACTACAAGTATACACATTGGTCAAAGATTTTCCTCTTGGGGTATATGGGTAGATCCGATTTATTATATAGTTTAATTTACCAAACACTGCCCAGGCTAATCCTATGCGATGCCCCAACGTCGCATTACTGTTTTACCTGACAAGACGTCTATTAACCCTTGTAATTTCATCTGCATATATATATATATATATATATATATATATATATATATATATATATATTGTTATGATATGTAAAATCGAGAAAAATATTGGTTTGCTTAAAATATTTCAAAGTTCAAAAAAATTAAAACAATTCAGATAAGTCGAATAATAAACTACAAACATTTCGAAGAATGAAAGTCCTTTATCTTTGGATTACCTATATTGAACAAAACGTAAGATATGCATGCATAAATTATTTTCTTTGTTAAAATATGAGTGACGTGAGGAGCTTAAGTGAAATCCTAGACAATGGAAGCGGGTTTTCCAAATAAATTTGTGCAGTAATTAGGACAATAGAATAGATTTTAGAAAGATATGTTTTTGTTAGTTCATAAGAATTGGTAGAAAAAGATTAGTTTGTAAATAAGTTTTAGGAAATTTTATAATTGTAGGTAAAAATTTGTTTATATTATCGAAATGAAGAAATGGGAGATGTATGACGCGTTTTGATTGGATGAGATTGAAAAAGGTGGGATGGTTGGTTTGAAAATGAGACTTTAGTTAGTTTTTGAAGAAAAAAAGATAGGCAGTTGGTTTCCAAGGGTGCAAGGCAAACGGCCGTTGTTCTCGGGTAGTTTCCCAGAGGTAGGAAGCAGTAGCAGTGAAAATTTGTGAGTTTTCGCGGAGTTAGTGTATCTGACAGAAGCTGATCCAGTAAAAGATAGTAAGTCATATTTTTCTACTTATATTCCAAGAGTCACTGTTCAGGCCAACGAGAGATTCAGTTTATCGTAAAGAGAAGATATTTCAAGAGTCATTTTTCACTCAGGCCAACGAGAGATTCAGTTTATTGAGAGAAGAAGAAGCTAGCATAATTTGAACGATTCGTGCATTTGAAGGAGATCATTAAGGATGATAAACTTGCAACAATTTGTTGTAAGATTGCTGATTACCTAGGGAGCTGCTAAGAATAGATAGTATAGGCTACAAGGAACAAGGATTTGGACCACTCATCATCAGAGAGAGATTGTTTTGTTTTTCTGCAGTTTTTTTTATTGATAACACAATTTTTATAATTACTTTAGAAAAGATATAAATATTTTGATTAGGAGATTTAGAATAATAATTGGGATTTTGAGATTTTAACTAATATTGTTTGTACCATTAATTTTGAAGGTTCACGTACATAGAACAAAATTTTGAGAATCATTATATGAGATATTGTTTATTGAAAACATTTGAGTGTGAATTTTATTTCATTATTTTTATTTAATATATAATGTTATATCATGTATGTTTTTTATTATTCCGGTATTCTTTGGACCTTACCGTTCACATGTAAAATATATATTGAAGCACGAATATAACCCTGAGATAAGAGAATTAAAAAGTGTAATAGAATTATAATCATATCATTTAAATAATTTTAATTAATTAATTAATTAATTATCTAATTAATTGCTTGGCGCACTAAGATTTTGGATATCACAATAATATATATATATATATATATATATATATATATATATATATATATATATATAATTTTTTTGGGTAACCTTTCAGCTAGAGTAGTAACTCAACCATAAAATCACTCTTGATTAGACCTAACATAATTATTAATGATTTATTAATGAAGCCATAAAGTTTATTTTGACGTTATACGACTTGTCATAAATACAAATAAATCAAATCTTTGAACAACACTAACAGCAAGAATGTGTTGATTATTTTATCCTCGTCGGGGGAAACGCAACTCCAGCTGTTAGTGTAGGTGTGACATATCCAATTAGAATTTTTTATTTATGTGTGAATTTTTTTATAAAAAGTAACTGATTTAGATTTTTGACAAATTTAATTATATTGATCAACACATTTCTGACAAAAACGGACTACGGTAATAATACGAAGATTAAAAATAACACGTTTAAGTCATAGTAATTTTACGCACTTTGAAGATCGGCCCCCTTACCCAAATTCCTTAAAGTCTTCTCAATTGTACAATAAAATTTCATTCATGCGTTATTAAGTACTTTGTTTATGTATCTACACATAATATTTTTTATTTATTCTATATAATACACATATTTAGTTAAATAATATCATCATAAGTCTATTACTAACGATGACAAAACTTCAATTAAACAGAATAAGACAAACACTGAAGATGGACAATATGCGCAGCAGCAATACAAAAAGAAAACTAATAACCCAGAATTTGGAAGAATTATATAACCAACCAAATACAGTAAAAATAATAAAAACTGAAAGGTTAAAAAGGGCTCGTCAAGAGACAAGATCAGGTTAAGAAATATAAATCCTAGTAGTAAAAATAACTCCTAGATCGATCGTTTGAATTCGGTCGATGCAACACAACACAACAGTTGTAGCAAACTAGGAACAAGTGTATTGAACAGCATGTGTTGAACAAGTACGTTCATTCCAAACAGTGCCTCTCTCGTTCCAAATCCGTTACGGAAACCAAACTGAGTGTCATCCAGGTATTCCTCACATTTATTGTAGATACGACCATGTATTACCTTCAGAAAAATTTTCAATAAGTGGTTTAACAAACTGATGGTTCTATAATCAGCACAGGTTTTTGCTGTTGTCTTCTTAGGTAGAGCTATAAACAGTGAGTTAGACCAACCATTAGGTAGTTGTCCGCTGGTATAAATGGTATTGAAAAACGAAGTTATAGCCTCTAAAACATTGCTATCCTTTATAAGCTTATACATTTCAGTTGGAATTTCATCAGTACCAGTCGCTCTGCCATCTTTTGATGATTGTATGGCCTTTATAACCTCACAGCGTGTTATTAGGGGTCCGTCGCAGTTAGTAATATCGGGAGGTGAACTACTCCTATCGTCTTCGAATAGGTTCGTGACGTAATTTTCCCATTCTTTAAGTTTGTCCTCTACTTCGAATATTACTTTACCATTTTCATCCTGTAGCAATGCATTTTGTTTCTTATTGAAGATACCAGCCGCTTCTTTTACTTTTTTATACATGTTAAACGTGTCGTATCTTTTTTCGAGTTCTTCAATGCCATGACACTGTTTGGCTAGATGTTGACTCTTTGCTTCTCGTATTTTACGTCGAATTTCTTTTTGTATGCTATTGTAAAGTGTTTCGTTGGTTTTTGCTAGTCGCCGTTGTTCCATCAAATCCAGTATATCATCTGTCATCCAAGCCTGCTTTTTTGGCTTTGACCTGCCTTGTAAATTTCTCACACAGATTTCTTTTACTGTCGTTACGATTTTATTTAAGCCCTCATCCACGTTTTCACCAATATTTTCCCAAATTAAATTTTCGTTCAGTTGTCTTTGAATTGATTCCTTAACTTTCTCGTCTTGTAGTTGGGCTGTATCAATCTTTTTGCGAGACTTCTTTTTGATCACCTTTTTTAATTTTAATTGGGTTACAGCTACTATGGGATTGTGATCGGACCCAATGTCAGCACCTGGATAAGTTTTAACTGATTTGATGCAGTTTCTAAATCGATTTTTTATTAGAATGAAGTCGATTTGATAACTAATAATTTTGTCCTCTGATTCTGCATTTGACTTCCAGGTGTAGAGTCTTCTCGGTGGTAGTTTAAAATGAGTATTCGATATAATGAAATCGTGTTCTTGACAGAACTGGACAAGTCGATCTCCACGTTCGTTTCTGTTTCCCAAGCCATATTCCCCCACAATGTTCAAACAGAGTCCTTTGCCGACTTTCGCGTTAAAATCTCCGAGGACTATGGTATTTTCTGCTGCTTTGACAAGATCTAGAGCATCAGTAAGATCTTTGTAGAATGCTTCTAATTTATCTTCATCACTAGATGATGTTGGGGCATAGACCTGACTTACGTTGGTAATGAACGGCTTTGAACTAAATTTTACTAGCATTACTCTGTCAGATATGGGAATATAAGTTAAAACTGATTGAGCTAAGTGTTTTGCTACTATGATTGCAACTCCATTATAGTGATTGGCATCTGTATTTCCGGCATGGTATACTTGATATCCATCTACGTCACATACTCCTGATCCCGGCCATCACATTTCGCTTATTCCGAGGATGCTGATTTGCATTCTTTTGCAAACTAGCATTAGGTTTGTGAAATAGGTATGTGTTTGGAATAGGTTCAGTTTCAACCTATTACCGAAAAATGCTATTCTGTACCATCCCTACTTGTCTTACGTGTCAGTTGATTTTTACTGGTCTTGCTTTGATTCCATTACCCAACGTCACTATCATTTAAAACCTAATTTATAAAAGCCAGACATAATAGGAGATTGTATTCGTTAGTATTTTCTATTAGGATTTTCAAAGTATATAGATGGTCACAGATACTGTACCGTTTTCTAAATACGGCTTGTTCTATTGGTTGATATCCGTCAAATTTAATTGTTAGCCATCAAAATAATAATAAACATCAAAAAATCTTATTGTTTGTTCGTATATTCTGGCCAAACACCATCAGAAACGAAGATCTGCTATACCTGACCGAAAACAGGGTACAAAATAAAATTAAGTCCAGAAAGTGGGGTTGGATCGGTCACACACTCCGAAACGAAGATCTGCTATACCTGACCGAAAACAGGGTACAAAATAAAATTAAGTCCAGAAAGTGGGGTTGGATCGGTCACACACTCCGAAAAAATAGTTCCAGTATCGCAAAGACTGACCTAGAGTGGAATCCCCAAGGGAAAAGAAAAAGAGGTCGCTCAGTACAAACTTGGAGAAGATCCACCATGGAGATAAGAGGCCAAGGAAAGTCTTGGAATGAGGTAAAGGCCTTAGCGCAAAATAGAACCCGATGGCGCGTTTTCACTGAAGCTATATGCTCCACTTCGGAGTTCAAGAACCTTATATATAATAATCTTTGGAAAGGTTTTGTAAAGTTGTGAAAGAGGTGAAATTGGTCGATAATTTTTCAGGTCTGTGGTGTCTTCTAAGAGTATTAAAAGAGTGTTAAAAATCTTCTAAGAGAACTATTTAATCTACTATTAGTTAATTTAGTGAAGCCTTGGAAAAATGCGAACATGGAATACTTCTAAATGGAGAACGCCTAAACAACATCCGTTATGCAGACGACACCGTTATTTTTGCAGACAGTTTGAACAGTTTACAGCAACTAATAAACAAAGTAAATGAAGCAAGTGAAAGATTTGGACTTCAAGTAAATATAACAAAAACTAAATTTATGATCATCAGCAAAAATAAAGTTAGAGACGCTCAACTACTTATCAATAATACACCAGTGGACCGAGTAAAACAGTATAACTATCTTGGAACAACAGTAAATGAACAATGGGATCACTCACAGGAAATAAAATGTAGAATAGAGAAGGCTAGGAGTGCATTCAATAACATGGCCAAACTCTTTAAAAGCCACAATCTTAATCTGGAGATAAAAGTAAGGCTCCTACGATGTTATATCTTCTCAATATTGTATTACGGAGTTGAATCCTGGACACTAACTGAAGCAATGGAGAAAAAACTTGAAGCCTTCGAGATGTGGCTAGACAGGCGAATTCTAAGGATATCATGGACAGACAAGATAACCAACGAGACCGTATTACGAAGAGTGGGCAAAGAAAGAGAGGTGATGTATACCATTAAAAGGAGAAAGTTGGAATATCTCGGACATATAATGAGAAACAGCACTAAATACAGATTACTGAAGGTACTCCTACAGGGTAAAGTATTCGGAAAGCGAGGAATTGGGAGAAGGAGAATATCATGGTTGAAGAACCTGAGGAAACGGTTCTCCACAACAACAACGAATTTATTTAAAGCAGCAGTTAATAAAATAATTATAGCCAGAATGATTGCCAATATTCGGAACGAATAGGCACTGAAAGAAGAAGAAGTTAATAGAAGACTTAAAAGATATTGGCCAGAAGACTCAAGTGAACAATAGTACTTGAGGAGCATCCTTAATATTATATATAAAAAATCTTGGACCGTTTTTGATGATTGGAAAACTTTCCCACAATCGTGTCAAGAATTTTAAAATTTGCAACACTTGTGCAGCAGACGATCACATATACTATATGAAGTCGTGATGTGATTTAGTGTTCACCAGGTTTTGGGTGCAAAGTTAAAGTCCGGAACGCTTTCAATTATGCAAAACATTTATCGTTAGGTTAGCTTAGGTTAGGTTAGATTGAAGAGTCTACTATAAGTCTTTACATGCCGATAGGGATCAGATGCCCGTGAGCACAACGTATGTACCTAAGTGTCAGGCCTCCACTTTTCACTCTCCTTCAATAGGGACATATTACACTTTTCTCGCAGACACCGGCAACACAGTCTTTGAATCTGAATTTGACATACTCTTTTGAATTGACTCATGAACGAGATTGAATTTGCTCTGAAAATACTTAAGTTAAACAAAGCAGGAGGATATGATTTCAGTACGGTCTGTGAAGTGAGAATATTACATCGATTGTGCAAGGAAATCTGGCACACAAGCGTCTAGCCTGAGAATTGGAAAAACATAATCATACATCTACATGAGAAAGATCCAACAAATAGCTATAACTACAGACTACTAGTTATAATATTACTCGCCAATAAGCTGATCCTGTAGATCCTCCAACGTAGTCTAGCAAACTTCATAAGTTGACAAATACCTCCTGATCAGGCTACATTTGTGAAGGACAGAGGTACTAAAGAAAAAAACCGTAGTGTAAGAAAAAACCAGATAATATCAGATCCCGATATTTATGTTTTGTTGATTATAAAAGTGGGGGACAAACTATGGAACATATTGATGACAATGGGTGTACCTAAACACTTGACTTATCTTATTAGCAAACTGACCAAGATAACCTGGCTTTGGTATATACTCGAATGGACGGATTCCTATCTGACGAATGCACTTTAAAGAAGAGAGTACGCCAAGGATGAGTTTTATTCCCTTATTATTTAACATCTATAAAGAGTTCCTAATGCAGAGGTTACGGACGGTTGGGAGAGAGGAGTGCCTAGGGGGTGTCGAGGTATCTAATTTGCGTTTCGCAGACGATACTACATTTCTAGTCTCTACTCCAGAAGAAATTACTAATTTATTAAAAAACTCACTTAGAAAGTGCTGGCCGAACTGAAAGTTTAGCCTCATCGTTAACTATAACAAAACCAAAATGACGGTTATTGATTGCTAACAGCACTTCATCGATAATGATATATCTATTAGCTCTAGGAACCAACACAAGCAGTTGTGAACCCGAAATTCGAAGTTGCATACAAGTAGCAAGAGCAGCAATGACTAAACTAAACAGAGTATGGCGTGATCGTCACATTAGTACGACAAACAAGAAGAGACTTATGTCAACTTTAGTCTTTATCATATTTTACTAAACATGCGAGATAAGGACAGTCAAAGAGTCAGATAGACGACGCATAGACCTTTAAAATGTGGACATGGAGAGGACTTAATCATTAATCAAATTTTCCAAGCTGCTGAAGCTCAATATTGAACCACAATACATTTGCAATGACAATGATGTTGTTAGGTCGATGATGTCCTTAAAATCATTCATGAACTCACTTGATAGTTACGTTTTGAAGGTGTTTTTGTTGGTATTTTTCTAGGTCGTAATATCTTTTGTATTAATTTGTCTACGTATTAGTTGGAGAAGAAATAGCGATGCAGTACTGGTTAGTACTGGTTGCTTTAAACTCAATGTCTTTACCATTTTGTATTCATTTTACTTGTATATTTTAAGGCCGATCTGCCCTCCCTCTTAACAATGCTGAATTCGCCACTGTCTAAATATGGAAATTGTAAATAAATGTTTAATGAAATTTATCTATAAGTCTTCTAAAGGTCTAGTACAGTTTGTCTTAAAAAAATGTCTTGATATTTCTCTGGACCAGAAATTATTTTCCATCTTTTATCCCTATCCCATCCTTATTTTAATGCCTAAAACTTGTAATATTACTTTGTTTGTAATTTATATTATAAATTTGTATTAGAAAATCTTCTTTTTACGGCTTAGAAAATATTAGCATATTCTGACTGGCTGTATGGCATTTTTCTATGTCAATAAAAAAAATTACAGGAAAATCAGAAACAGAACACTTAGAAGAGAGTGGTTTTATATCGAATATAATCACCTGCAAATAATTAACAAAAAAGAGAATTACATTATATTTTTATAGATTTACGAAAAGCATGTGACAGTTTTCTAGTTGAGAAATTATGGAAGACTATCATACAAACCAAAACACATGGTACTGCAAACTTATGCAGAAGTGTGCAAAATGAATTATTATGAGGACTTCTCTTGAGCACTATTCATTCAGTGGCGTATCAGCGAGGTATCAGTTACTGCTAAGTGTTTAAATTTACAGTTTCTGTTAAAAACTTTAAAGTTTTATTAAAAAAAAAACAATATAAAAGTAAAAAACTGACTTAACCACTCAAACTAACAACTTTTTGGTTATTTCTTATCCCCCAATTTCAAAAATCAGTGCATTACAAAGAATATTTCAAAATTAAACACGAAAACTAAAAAAAAGACTAATAGGCTGCCGTCGCGCCACTGTGATGAAGGTTTCCGAAGTGTCCTAAGCTTCCCAGAGGATCCGGGGGAGCTGGTGTGGGTTGGCACACGTACCAATCACTTAACGAGGTAGTCCCAGGAACCTGTGAGGGCATCTGGACGTGGGGAGAGGCAGCAACGGATATACTTCCCGCCGATGAGGAATTTGATTCTTCTCCGTCGCTTTCGTAGTGGTGAGGTGATCTTCCGGAGCAACCGTGTACCTAGAAAGGAAATTTTTATTATAATGACAATATTTAAAACTTAACATTTTAAGTAAATTACCAATATCAAGAATTATGTATATATAAAAGTTTCCGAAAGGAAAAAATGTTTTTCATTCCACACTCCTATCTTATTCAACCGTAAGCATCTAAGCAACAATTGCCGTAAGCAACAATGAATACACAATGGAGAAACTAGGTACATATTTTGCGTGTGTAGTACGAACAACCAAAACAAGAGATAGATAAAGAACTAGCTTCACTAAAAATACGTTCAAGATAGAATTCAAATGTAGGCAGCCAATAATACCTACACATTTTACGGAATCATCTAATGACTGAGTATAGATCTGGTGCTGGATGATTTGTGCAATCTTCTTTGCTCTGTCATTAGTGATATGCTCATGAAAACCATCCTCGGCTCTAGAATATGTCATCTGAAAGTATCTTCTTCTTCTTCTAGTACACTCCATTATTAGAGGCTTACGATGACTACATCAAAACGTTCTCTATTTTGCACCACTCTTAGTAATTGTTCAACGTTCATGCCCGTCCAAGCTCTGATATTGCGAAGCCATAACAGGGCTTTTCTGCTTACTCGTCTTCGGCCCTCTATATCTTATTAATCATTATTATAAGTTCTAATTCTCTATTTATGGTGTTCTATTCGTAATGTATTGTGTCCATTATATTCTGAGCCACATTTAAAAATATTCTAGCTGTCTCATCATATTTAATTTTATTGTCCAGGCTTCAACCCCATATAGCAGGACTAAATAAACGTAGCATTTATTAACTCTTATTCGGATGTTTAAGTTCAATTTATCTGAGACTATGTTGTACTTAAATGATGCATTTATCGTAAAACCTTATAGTCAAAACAGCCTTTCACGGTTTCAAGCATCTCAATAGAGAATATACAATGGCAAGGTATAAAATGAAAGTAATAATGGGCCCCTTTTCTTTATCACTATATTAGTCATTCGTAGGTCAAATGGTCCATTCGATCTGTAGAAAATGAACTTATCGAAATCGTTATTTAGGCATTTCATCACATCACCATTGATGTTTATATCAGTAACTTCAAAGACAAACTTTCCCATCTTCAACAGAACCTTACTTCTAACGTTTACTTAAGTTCACAGTTCAAAAGATTAACCTAGAACGCCTATATATCCATGCAACTAAAGAAGATCCTACTATTTTTGCGTCTGTTGTCTCCCTTTTCCATTATCGCCTCCCCTTTGATTTGAATTGATACCTATTGAGCAAGCAGGGTTCAAACCTAAGCAGCTGCACAGATCAGATCCTATCCCTAACAACACATATTGAAGTAGGTTTTTAAAGAAAGCAAAACACATCCATCGCTTTCATTGACCTATCTATCAGCTGCATACGATACTGTCTAGAGACAAGTACTAATCTGCAAACTAATCCGTGCCATCCCGTATCAAAAGGTAACTAAACTCGTTGATAATGAAACATTAGAAAAAGCCACGAAGACAATGGGACTGCAGACTATGTCTATTGCATTTACCTTTGTAAATTCCACGAGGATTTTTTGTTACTGATGTGCTTCTAGAGTTTTTCTGTGGCCAAAAAATGCTTTCAACAACCTTTTATCAAACTGATGATGGAATAATTTAATTCCGAAAAGATCTTCTTTAAAATAAAGTTTTAAGCTTTTAATAAGCAATTTTTGTATACCTTGATACACACGAACACCACGTGCTTTGTATTCAATAGGTATACTAGCCACTCCTGGATATCTCCACTTCATGGTTTTGTTCTAGTTTCATTTTTAATTTTAATCCCATATTTCATGTTTTTATTAGTTTATTTGCCTTAACATTAACTTAATATTGAAAATAGTGGTCGAACATATTTTGTGATTACCTGTTTAGTTTTTGAGTTATTTATACAAATTTATTTGGTCTTCCGCTTCTGAATTTTTTAAATTTTAATTTGCAGGCAATTATTTTGAAATTCCTTGGACAAAAAGTTAAATTTACATATAAAGTCCTTTTGTGTAGAGTTCAGATTTTTCCTTTTGTAATTTGAATAAAATAAGAAAAACTGGTCGGTATTTATATTGGTTCCATTATTTCTCGCTTGCCATTACTCTTAACGTGACGTCATGCGCGCGGCAGACGACAACTTGTTCACGGGAGCATCCGGGCCTGGTCCGTCACATTGTTGAAGAATGTCTCCGAACGCGATTTCCTGGAGTTTTTAATGAGTTTCTGAATGCAACCAAAAATGTTTCCAGTTTCATTCCAACCAATACATCATATGTTCGTTTGCAATACTCCATGTAACGTTTTATATCGATTTTTAATCATGTATCTTATTGTATGACATACGATAAATAAAAAAATAAATTATCGTCTCGTCAGACAAACGGAATAGGCAAGATCTTTCGCAAAAAAGGCATCACCGTCTCTCTATTCTTGTAATGTATATTCCATGCTCTGTTTATGTAGTCACGAACGATTCGATAAAACTCATCACTTTGACAAAATCTGAATGCAACAGAATCAAAGATTTACCACGATTCTACTGAGAAACCGTCCATTTAATATTGTTTGAGAGAAAAATCTGATGTTAACAGTCCAAAAGATTATCCTAGATTTCCTTAATATACACGTGTGCATAAGTCGGATCCTACTCCTTCTGCATTTGCGGTCTCCCTTCCTGAGTTTGCCCCGTCATGTCAGACTGGCGCAATAAGCAAGATGCTTCGGAAAGAAGGCATCAGTGTCTCTCTCTTCTTGTGATGTATATTTCGTTCTGTCAAAATCCGAATCCAGGACATCGACATTAAGAACATTTACTAGATCTGGTTTTTTTGCCCATTCTTCAATGTGATAACTGCAAGAAGCTGTGCATTTCATAATATTTGAAAAACCCTAATTCTTTTTAAAAATCTGTACTTCTATTCCGAAAAACTGCATGTTTCTTATCTAAATACCAATTCATAATTGTTAGATCATCACAAACACTTTGTAAAGTCTTAATATTTTATGATTAATAAAATTTCTAGTAAAGTGATTAAAAAAACCATTCGCGCTCCTACCATCATATTTACTATTAATAACCAGAGGTTTAAAATATGCAAATGACGGCTTCATCGGAAAATAAATTATTGAAGTGATTATAATATTAACATATCCCATTAACAATACAAAAAATATTTATAATACCTTCATGTGCTTCCTGAGAGATGAGGGATGAGTGTACGATTTATCACAGCCTGCTATTCGGCAGTTGTAGGGTTTGTCTGACGTATGAACATGAGAGTGTTTTTTCCTGTCTGACGAGTTGGCGAAACGCCTATCACAACCTTCGAATTCGCACTTGAACGGTTTTTCGCCTGAAACAAATAGAGAACGAATGTTTAGAAATATGTTTAAGCAAATATAAGAGATTGTATAAAAAACATATCGAACATAAAATTATCATAATATGGCGCAGTCAGTAGGATTCTATTAAAAACGATTTATTGTAAGATATAACCAATATAAAATAATATTTTTAGTTCATAACATTTTTTTAACTTACTATACTCTTTCTAATTTTTAGTAGACATTATTTAGTCTACTCTAGTCACTATGGAGAGTCTAAGAAAACAAAAACCATGGTTATCAGTAAGAGGGGCAAAGTCATTACAAGGATCCAGATAAAAAATGAAAATATTGAGCAAGTGGATAAAATGAAATACTTTGGAGTCTGGATTACGGAAGATCTGTATAGGAAATCAAAAATTCGCTCAAGAATAGAGCAATCAAGAGCAGCCTTTTTGAAGATGAGAAAATTTCTGAGTAACTAAAGACTCAATCTGCAAATCCAATATCGGATGGTAAAATGTTATATCCACTCTATTCTTCTTTATGGTCTCGAAGCCTTGACTGTTAATATTGACTTAATGAGAAAACTGAAAGCTTTTGAGATGTGGCTTTTTAGGAGATTTTTTTAGATACCATGGACCGATCATATTACGAACGAAATATTGTTGCACAGAAAGGGAAGAGACAGAGACCACCATTAAAAGACGAAAGATATTCATATATTTGGGACACATACTTAGAAATGATAAGTACGAATTGTTGCAGCTGATTATGAAGCATAAAATCGAAGGAAAAAGTGGTTCTGGTAAACGACAAATATCCTGGCTTAAAAACATTCGCAACTAAACTGGGTTGAACACACAGATGCTCTCAAGAAAAGCAGAAGATAGAGGCAAATTTGCAATGGTTATAGTCAACCTTCATTAGTGGAGACGGCATTAGAAGAAGAAGGACATTTTTATAGAGATCCAAGTACAAACATTAACTCTATCAACTGTTCAAAGAGACACTGATCTTAGAAATTGTTAAACTCCATAAACTTCGATGGTAGGATCATGTCGTGAGAATGGTGACCGAAAGATTGTCGAAAAGATCTCCTAGATAATAAAATTCAGGGCGCAAGACCAAAAGGGGGCCATGGAAAAGGTGGGAGGATAAAAGAAGTGGATGCGCAAAATTTGCTAGACGTGAAAGCCTGGAGAAAATCTGCGTGGTACAGACAAGTGTGGAGGCATGATTTGGAGGAGACCAAAGCTCTATTTCTGTTATAGTACCATTGGAAAGATAGATGTATTTTCCTAATATATACTAGAACTTTTATTGATGAATCCAAGCCAGTCTTTAGTTGTATATTTAAAACGGTTAGAATCTTATCTTACTAGGTTACTGATGAATATACTGAACAAAAGATAACTTTAGACTCTAAGCTAGTAAAATGGGACGTCTTAAAAAGGCTTACAAGGCATAAAAAGACTGAAATGAATAGAAAACAAAATGAAAACAATTTATAAATGGAATTGAAGAAAATCCAGTAACTAAACAAATACTTAATTACAAGCCGAAACAAAGAAAGAACTGTAGAACGCCTCTTGAGAAGAATGAGCGAATTTTGATGCCGAAATAGGTAATAAATGGCTTTGGAATAAAACGAAAAAAACAGTATAGGTAATAAAAAAATTATTACAATATCGATTACTCGAAGATAGGAGAAATAGGGGTATGGTCTAGAAAAGGGATAGACAATAAAATATATAATTTCTGGAGGCATTTGGAGAAAATTTATTTGATGGAAAAGAAGCGAGATACGCAAGAAAAGACGATGACAGAGATACAGTTATGAGCCGGAACACAAAGAAAAATGTTTATTAAACAGTAATAAAGCTAAGAGTGAGATATGCTTCAGAGACAATTACTGTCACAACAAAGGAGGACAAATTTATCTAAAGATATCTCACGAAAACTGGAAGACGATACAACAAACACGCTTGTTCAATTAAAACCGATCTATGGCTCAGAAAAAACTTTATCTACAAATAATTACCACTATAATTAAGGCACATATCCCATTGTTTAACCAACCGGTGTATAGCCTGGTTAAAGAATTATTTTGGCTGTTGCTCAAAGAATTCTTCTACGGTATTTTGTATTGCTTCGTCCGTCTGAACACAATTTCATTTTAACGGCATTACCTCTTTGTATTGGTCCAGAAGACGTGAAATCGCAAGGTGATAAATCGGGACTATAGGTTGGATGCTCCAATATCCTCCATTTCTTTCGCTGGAAATTTTATTTCACTACTTTGGTAACATGAGGCCAAGCATTACACGTGTAGAGCACTACAAGTGTAGAAGAATGACATCACGTGGAAGATTCTTTGGATGGTTCCGTCTTATAGCTTGATAGAGCTTGTTCAAAGTTTCATTATACAGGTTTATGTTATTATACACTCTAGGTTCTGTAAACTCTAGTAAAAGGTCTTAATAACGATGAGGAACTAATGAAAGATGACGTATGAAAGTTAGGGAAACATTAAAAATAAGTAAAAGAATAAAATCGATGTGTTAGGAGAAAATATCAGAAATTGACAGATTCACTACATAACAAAAATCTTCAAAAATATTTCGAATTAGAAATAGCCGTTACGTTAAATATTTACTAGCAGCTTTTGTTAGAATTGTTATTAATTTCTCCGCCTCATTGTTATGGTTACGGATATTGAGCTGGTATTAATCCAAAACTTCCCTATGCATATAATTTACCTACTTAAAACCACACCTTTGTACCCGCTCCGATATTCCCGAAGAAAAGATTTATTGTAACCTCAAGAGAGAGCAAAATTCAAAGATCGTTTATCAAATTTCATACGCATCACCGACTATGAGTTCTCTTCTCTTCCAAAATTTCCGAATAATGGGCCCGTTCAACGGCGGCGGTCAACAAAAAACTAATAAAAAGAATATTTACTACAGTTTTTTCTTTGAAGTAGGCTTTGACATGTGAAACAGTCCGAATGTTTTTATTTGGTCAGTGAGTGTGTGAGTTTACCTGGTTGACGTGGGATGCATCTGGGTTTTGTTCTTAAGAATTTTAATTTTTACTAAGAAATTTAGATAAGCCTTTTATTGGATTATAGTTATCAATTCATATCGCCAATAACACTAGTTAACAGATACGCATAATTAAGTACCAATATAAACGATCAAGGAGATTATTAAAGTGAAATTAAACAGCGAATAAAAGAGCAGCTTTGTTTAAATAAGCAAAATTTTTAAGACCGATGATTTGTCAATAAAAATCCAGAGTGCTATACATTTTCGGTTATTCTTTACTATGTAACATTGTTTCAAAATATTTTTTATGTGCCTATATGTAAATTCTTAGCCTTAAGTTTTAATTTGCTTAGACGGCAACCCTATAAGCCCTAGGCAAAGTTGTTACAATTTTATAAGAGTAGTATGTTTCCATGTGTTGCCATAAGAGCACAGTAAAAAACGTGTGAAGAGATTTCGTGTAATAAGTTATTATTACCCACCACGAATCAGCATCGACAACATCAGATATGCTGATGATACCGTAGTAATAGCAAGTAACGCACAAGAACTACAAAATATAATAAATGCGGTAGTTCACCACAGCGAAATGTTTGTTTTACATCTAAACGTTTCCAAAACTAAAACTTTAGTATTTTCAAAGACACCAATAAACGTACATGTGTATGTCAAGGGTTAAATAATAGAAAAGGTAAATTCCATAAAATATTCGGGAGTAAATATCAATAGTCAGTGTAATCAAAAAAAAAAAAAAAGAAATCCAATCAAAAATCGAACAAACAAGGAAAACATTCATGAACATGAAAGCATATTTTACAAGATTAGACCTTAGTCTGCAGCTTAGAATCCCAATTATCAGATGTTAACTTTTTTCTGTCTTACTGTATGGCTGTAAAATTTGGACAATGGACTCTGAAATAGAAAAAAGAATAGATGATTTTGAGATGTATATATACAGACGAATATTGAGAATTTCATGGGTACAAATGTTGAGGTACTTTGCCGCATGTGTAAACAAAAGGAATTACTAAGAATAATAAAAGAGAGGAAAATGCAATACTTGGGTGATGTGCTGAGAGGCAAAAGATATGAATTACTTCAAGTTATACTGAAAGGAAAAGTACAGGGCAAAAGATCAGTAGGAAGACGCCAAAACTGAAAGAACTGAGGAGATGGTTCGACCGCTCATCCGCAGAAATCTTTTGCACAGCCGTTTCCAAAACTACAGTTGTCATTTGGATCGCCAACCTTCGAAAGGAGACAACGCCATGAGAAGAAAAAGACCCACCACCATTAACCAGCGACCGTTCAATTTAAATTAATAAGTTAAGCATTTACAAAGTAGAATCTTGGACACAAACAGAAGGAAGCATTTCTTAAACGACTGGAGGCCTTTGAGGTTTGGCGCTACAGAATAATATAGAGAATCTTCCGGGTGGATCCAATATCAAAAAGTTAATGCCATGCGATAATATTTGAAAAATTATCACGCTCCCTTGGAGGTCGGACTAAAGATTAATATGAATAAGACGGATATAATGACTAATCTAGTGCTAAATCGAAATATTGCTGTTGATGGAAGGGATATTGGGCAAACTACATCATATAAGTACTTAGGACATAAAATTCGGTAGGGCAGAGATAATCAGACATGTGAGCTCCCACATCGCATAGGATTACCCTGGGCAGCATTTAGTAAATTAAAGTATGTATTTAAATCGGATCTACCCATCTGCCTCAAAAGGAAAATCTTTGACCGATGGGTGTCTGTACTCACTTATGGAGCGGAAGCATTAACAATCACAAAAAAGGTAGTTAATATGATTCGCGTGACTCAGATAGCTATGTAGCGCCAGATGTTGGGTGTCTCTCTGAGAGAACGAATCCCAAACGAGGAAATACGCCGTAGAACAAAAACAATCTCCTCCTCAATCTTTTCTCCTTCGTAAGGATGTAGCGGCGTCATATAATTTGTTTACCTATTTTTGTCCAATTATCTCTCTCCTATGCATGTTGTTTTGCTTCAGAGAATGAGTAAACCAGTCATCTCCTTTATTTGGTCCAACCATCGTACTGGAGATCTTCCTCTGGATCTTTTACCTGCTATGTTACCTTCAACTATCATTCGCTCCATGCTTTTTCTTCTTCTATTTATATGTCCAAAGCATCTCAGTATATTTTGGTTGATAGTAGTGACAAAAAAAACAGATACCATCAAAAAACCACGTCACTAAAATTGAATTGGGCAGGACACGTCGCCAGATTATCAGACAACCGATAGACAAAACGTATTTTAGAGTGGAGACTAAGCCCACCATCTAGATGGACTGACGACCTGAAGCATGTTAGCAATAACTGGATGCAAGTCGCACAATCCAGAGACAGATGGAATACATACAGGTTGATGATGATGATGATGATAATGATGATGCCATGCGAAGACTATGTACAGAATGTGAAATTTGAAATGTCTGAAGAGGAGCAAGTTAGAACATCTGGGTCACAAAATGAGAAATTAATAGCGATCTGGTCTACTAAAAGCTTTCTTAAACATGTAATTATTGAATTTGTATCAATTTTGTTGTATTGGTGAAAAATATTTGCTCAACTGTCATGTGTTGGTTTTGGATTTTATTTATCATGCAAAAGAGTGAAGACATGCAAGAAGCCATGGAAGTTATTAGCAATAAAGAAATGAATTTGAAAAGATTGTCTTTATAAATATTCTTGAAAATTTAGAAGACTAGAGGCTAAAATGAAAAGGGAATCATTTTAATCCAACAAAAAAAGAAAAATGAGAAAAAAAACGAAGAACTATTGAATTAGTATATTATATGGAAGCTGCATCTTATGGTCTAAAATGAAAAGATATTTGTATAATGGCATAAACATTAGTTGCAAAAATGGATCAATTTAAAAATAACATTGCATGTCTGAACGCTTTCTAATTACTTCAAACAACCACTGGAACTTTCTTTTCTAGAGCTCTGGTATTTAACAAAAAAACCTACACGAGTTTTTTTCACATAGTGTTTACAATGAGGATGAAACTGGATTGTCAGGTTACTGGTGGAAATCCACCTAGGTCATTATATGCGGTTGAACCAAGCAGTTGAACAGAACACAATTTGTTTACAGAATAAATGAAACAGTTTATAAATTTTGTGAAACAAAAAAGTATCTTTTTCTTTTAGTACCCACTTGATGACTATTATAGCCACATGCGCAAATTGGAAGTGATTAATTTGGATAGAGAAAACTTTGCTTCTATAATTTTCTTACCTCCTCATAGCACATATAAACTTAACCTTTTCATAACACTTACACATAGACAGCTTTAATGCGTACTACAGCGAGGAAAAAAGAAATTAAATTCGTGTAAATCCTCACACAATTTGACTTAGTCCGATTTTTTAGGCAAGGTTTTTAATGTCACGAAAGAAATTGTCAGGTTAACGGGAATCTACCACTTTAACCGTATCATTTTTTCTAACGCAGACTTTATAGCTGAAACATATAAAACCAAAAAAATATGTAAAATGACACAGCTAAACGTCATTGTACTCAAAAATGAAGGGAGCTCCAATGGGGAAACCAACAAATCTTTCCCCAATGGTGCAGCTTCTGGTTCTATGCAAGAGAAGCTGATGAAATCACAATCTCATCATCATCATCATCATCAACCAGCCCTTTGCGTCCATTTCTGGACATAAACCTTCCTTATTTTTGGTCATTGTGCTCTATCTTGAGCACTTTTCATCAAATTTCTTGACATTTTCTTGAGATCGTCAGTCCAACGAAGAGTGGATCTCCCTTTTCTTCTTTTGTCTAACCTCGGCCTCCATTCAAGCAATATCTTCGTCCACCTTTCATCACTCATTCGGGCGACTTGTCCGACCCAGCTCCATTTCAGTGTGGCAATTCGAAAAATTACATCGGTAACTCCTGTTCTTCGTCTTAAGTCTTTATTTCTAGCTCGGTCACGAAGCGATTTACTCAGCATTAACCTTTCCGTCTTCCAATGAGCTATTTGTAGCGTTTTGGAAGTTGTAGCTGTCTATGTCAAAGTTTCGACACCATAGGTCATCAGAGGCAACACACATTGGTCAAATATTTTACGCTTTAAAGAAATTGGTATATCGCTTTTAAAGATATCTTTGAGTTTTCCATAGGCTGCCCATGCTAGGTTTATTCTTTTTTACCTGCTTCAAATCCATTGACATAGAGTCCAAACAAGCAAAGACGTCATGCTTCTCCATGATTTATGTCACTTTTTGGAATATCCCGTATTATAATCTTATAAAAAAATGTCCACTCGTGAACGAAAGGGTTCCAAAGCAAAAGACTTGGGAGCGTAAAAATAAAAGCATTTGAAAATTCAAGAAATGAGGGTTAAACATTGTCAAAAAAATCTAGAAGTAATCAAAAACGTCCGAAACCAGCAGTGGAGGCAGTTCCGCAGAATCTGAACAGTTTTTCCTAGCTGTCAATGATGTTGACATTGAAAAAGTTGGATAAGACACAATAGATGACCAAGATGAAGAGTACATATTTTGTGATGAGCTATTTTAAACAGACAGAATGGGAGAGCTTTTTGTTTAATGCCTTATGCGTAATTGTTGGGCACATGAGCTATGTTCGGGAGCTGTGAAAGACATATTTGCAAATAGCTTCGATTTATTTTTGTTTTACTAACTCAGTTAGTTTTTTTCATTAAGTAAAACTTACTTATAGAATAATATATGGTTAAATGCTCGAATATATGAACTTTACAAATAAAAGGCAAATGTCGAGCAGTTTTTTTTTAAATTGTGCCGAAGTACTTTCTCTCTCAGAACATCTTCAGAGGGATTTCGTCAAAAGTGTTGGAGGACTTTTAAAATTGGCACTAAATGTATATTATGTTCAATTTTTGTTTTTTCCAACGCTTTTTTAAATAAATAACTGTTCAATTTCACTAATTATCATGAAAGAGAAAAAAAATACGTTAAAAAACACCAGAAACTAAAGACGGAGATAATATAACATTATTGAATGAGATTAGGTATTTTAATATTGAATCTTTGATATTTTAATATCTTATTACAATTGTACTAATGCCTTATAAGCCTTATCCTAAGCCCTTGTTTCACTTCCTTTTGTACCTACGTCACTCATAACTATTCATATTTGTCAACTAGGTAATATATATTCAAATGAGGAATTCGTCCTTGGAATGTCTGTAACTGGGCGCGTCTTCCTAAATATTCGTTTAAAAGAACATATCGCTCGACTAAACACTGCAAATCATATGAGTACAAACCAAACCTCACATATAGTGGGCCTGGCCTGGAATCGAGACCTAGTAATTCGATATATCCATTCCGAAATGCGGTTTTTTCTCAACGCCCTCCGTTTACTATTCAATTTCAACAAAAGCGCATTTTTTTATCAAAACACAAAACACAGTGTCTTGATTCTCCACTTTACAACCATATCCGCTTTATTTCTCGAAAAATAAAGGAACCAGAGATAAAAAATTGAATCGAGGGATGATACCGTCAATCGTCCATTGTCACAGCAGTCTGTCAGTTGTCATTGTTGTAGATTAGGTGTATCATCATTGTAACAGTGAGGGTAGATTAAGTTTTTGTTATAAAACTTAATCGCTTTAGCGACGGGTATTAAATAAGGGGTTTTATAGGGTGTAGTGTACTATGGTTGGCTGGATTAAATGTAACAGCTGTGTTACGCCATATTTGCTGGCTATAAATATGGCGCCGATAGCAACAAAGAAATATATTCATTATAAATACACTTTAATTATTTTGTCGAATAAAAGCGAGATTTTAAAATTGTATTTTCCGAATTTTCGTTCAGTTTTTTATGTTGTATGTATACAAAGCGATTTATTATTTTCTCTTTCCATTTTCTATAATTTCCAACAAAATATATGATAGCTAGAAAACAAAATCACATAAAGGATGAAGGCATAAAGGTTCGAGATGCCGTACTGAACAGAATGAAGAAAAGTGTATCTCCATAGTAATTTAAATACGAGCTGTGTTCCAACTTCCAATCGTAGAAATTAAAAGCCAGATATAACGATAAAGAGCTGCATTTGTAAAAAATTAAAAACGTACTTTGTAGCTGATTGAATATTGATCTTCACGTTCGATTGACATATTGCCATAACTTTCCAGTGCTGTTATAATGAGTGGAAGCTTGGACTCTAAGTGCCATGCATATGAAATGTAGATATACAGACGACTACTAAAGATAAGCTGGATCCACAGATTTAGAAAGTATGAGGTCCTTAAACAGCTGAACCAAACATCACAACTGGTCAATACAATAAAGAGACGCAAGGTGAAATATGTAGGTGACATTATGAGACACCTTAAACATATGAACTCTTATATCTGATCATTCAGTGGTTCTGGTAGAAGAGGAACATCATGGCTGAAAACTTTAAGAGAATGATAAGGAAAAATCGTCTAAATAATTATTTAGAGCTGCTGTAGATCAGAATGAAGAATGGTCACGGAACTAACACGGAACCGTTGGATCACGGCCCAATACATATCCAGATATCACGAGAGAACCTTAATATGAATTGTAAAGAAAGGCAACTGAAACGTGATTAGGCTGTTGAATAAATAGATACAATAGAAAAAAGGTGTAGATTTACAAAGAAAGATAGTAATGGAGTATGTAGACTACTAGACCGCTAGAATTAGAACGAGTAAGTGAACTACGAAAATGGAAAGGACAAATTACAAAAGGATGATAAATATATTGCTAAAATAATAGTTGAGCGGTAAAGGAAAGTGTACCGACCAAAAAGGAAAAAACAACATAAAAACAGGAAAAAACTTTAAAGAAAAAGATGTTCTAAATCTCTGAGCAAAAGCTAAGGACCGTAGAAAATGAAGAACACTTATTGCTTTAGTGTTTCATATATATCCTGTTTTCATGTTTTATCGGATCCTCCTCGCTTTCTACGATTCGGTGATGTCCACTGCTGGACAGTTTAGGTTGTTTTTTCTATAACGTTTTACTCTTTTGTACCTATCTATTTAGAAAATCTATCTTGTATATAAGATAGATTTTCTCAATATCTGTTGTTAATGAGCCTCCAACTGTCATACGCTGCCTGTTGTCATCATGCAACACATTTTGAATTGAATTATGTTAAAAAATGTCCAAATACATCCATATCTGTTGCATTAAGCATTATTTTGTAGTTTTTCTTGATTCCTCATATTTGCACCATTGGTTAGATTACTTTACAAAATCAAAGCTTGATTTTTCCGTTTTTTCTTTCTGATATGTTAAATTCTACTCCTAGCAGGGTGTTTACCGGTTCAGCATATACTAAAATGTATCTCGTTATTTAAATATTCATCCAGACTCCATTTTTTGTATTCTTTATGAAGTTTTCTTGCCAAATGTCCAAGGTTCTTTTTTTCATTCGCCAATATAGAATATACTGTAAGGTTCATCTCTATTAGAGCCTGGTGCAAACTTTTGTGTTTGTGCAGTATATGACAAGGCTGCTACGGAGTAAAATGCATGTCATGGATTTAAAAACACTGGCTGATTGCTTTTCTCAAGTGATCTATTTTTGGCATGCGTTTACACTTTATAGTCTCTAATGGAATAGGTTGAGGAGGGGAGAACTGTTTGTCTCAAGTTGGTCATTCAGAATTATATGTGTTTTTTAATTTGTTGATTTCCATAGATTCTAACAAGGATAGCTTGAGGCCTTTATTTTGAATGTGAAGAACTTTAAATTCGTCATTAAAAGCATGATTGTGATCCAGAAGGTGAAGTGCGTATGTAGAATCTGTTTTTCTATTATTGAAAGCCCTTTTATGTTCTGCTATTCGTTTATTAAAGTTTCTACCAGTTTGACCGATGTAAGTTTTTTGGCAGTCGCCACATTTAAGTTTGTACATACCACTGTGTAAGTGTTTTTTTTTATTTTGGCTCTTGGCACAACGAACAAAGAATTAATAAATTGTTAAATCAAAAACTACACAAGAAAGCTCAGAAATTAGTATTTCCACCACCAGAGAAAAAACCCAGTACCTTCTGTTCGATTACATATACAGGCAAAATATCAACAAAAATAGCCAAACACATAAAATAGAAAGGATAACACCAGTTTTCCGAACAAATAACAACCTAGGCAAATATATCAAAAGCAACAAGAGTTTTCAGTGTTTTATTGTTACATAAAATGAATTTCTATCAAGTTACGGTGGAATCCATCAATTATTGTAGACATTTATTTATTTCTCTCTTCTGTGAGCAATTGTTCATATTGAAATATTTTCTACCACCCATCTATTTACCTAAATATAAACAACTTGTATATAACACGGAGTATTTGAAATGTATACATAGAAAAAATTGGCAACAACGTCAACTTTACGAAATTTCTTTGATTTATTTGAAATCGTGTAGGCACTGCAAACATGCAACATTGCATAATAATTACATTATCTACACGTTTATTTTACAAATTTTTGAATCATATAGAATATTATAGTGACTTTTCGAATCTGCTTCGTCAATTAGAATATTTAATAGCAGTCATCGTCTAAGATAGTCCCAAGTCACAATCATCGTAGAATATAAGTAGGTACCCACAGCAAGTCGAGAAACGTTTTGAGTTATTGTGGTATGTAGAAAAGCAGATGAATGCGCGGGGTCAATGCGGGGTCGCAGGTCGATCGTTTCTCTCCTCTTCGCTCCTATTTCCTTCTCGCTCTACTCCTACACCCCTGACAAGCGCTCGGAATGCAACAAGAACAAGAAGTGCGCCGAGAAGCCCAAAAATCTCACGAGAATTGTTCCATAATGTTGGTTAGAGACTCACTCGCGCTGCCCATGTTTGACTGGACCCCGTCACTTTTTTTGACTAATGAGGATTTTTGATTTGTGTGTGAGACGGGGTTCGGAATGTGGCCGATATGATTTATGGCGATTTTTTACTAATCAGTTTTCGTTGAGTTGAAAATGTGTTTATGGGTTACAGAAAAAGTATGATCTCTTCATTATCGGAGATATACGCACCTTTTTAAAGAACTCTTTTAATATTTTAAATATAATTAATCAATTAAATAAAGGGTGAATAATAATATGAGTGATTTAACGTGAACAAACCGTATTATATTCTCGAAATATCGAGGAAATATCGAAATAATTTTAATAAGAAAAATCACCTCTTCCATTTTAACTGTAACCTTTCAAATATTTTCACTTTTTAATGTTAGATATTTACTTGAAAAGCTTAAAAGGTAAAACCGACTGATATAAAGTGAGATGTAACTGCATGATCTCTATTAAGCCGTCATGGACAAGGTGCAACAATAAAATCATTTGAATATTTATTTCTACAGGGTTACCCAAAACTGTTGGTTTTTAATACAATAAACTTACATTAAATGTTTACTTAAATACAATTAAATTACAACAAATGTTTAAATTGACGACCTTCAGCAATAATACAATATGAAAGATGGGCAATAAATTCTTTCCTAACGTTTTCGATGACTTCAGGTGTTATTTGTGCAATTTCCGTTCTGATGAGCTTCTTCAACTCTTCTACATTATTCGGTCGATTTTGATACACTCTGCTCTTTAAATATCCCCACAAAAAAGTCTAACGGAGTCAAATCTGGAGACCTTGGTGGCCGTTCGATGGACCCCTTCTACCTATCCACCTATCTGGGAAAACGTTATTAAGGTAATTTCGTACCTCAACGCCGTAGTGGTAGAAATTATTTCTATTTGGAAATAGCTGATTCAGCTGTGGCAACAGATAATACTGAAGAAATTCTAGATAACGAGAAAGTTTCCCTCAAAAAAATATGGCTCTACAATTTGATTGTTTATAACGCCAGCCCAAACATTTACCCTTCTCAGGATATTGTGTCCTACACTCTTCCATCCAATGTGGATTTTCATTTGCCCAGTATCGATATGTATGGCGATTTACAGGACCGTTCAGCATAAAAGATGCTTCATCAGAAAAAATTACCTTTTGTATGAAACCCTGATATCTGTTACATTGTTCCATAACGGTTTCGCAGAATTCGATTCTTCTATCAAAGTTATCTTCTCATAGCTTCTGGACCAGATGTGTTTTGTATGGATGCCACTTCTACTTTTTTAGCACTCTTACAACAGTTGATTGGTGCACATTATTATCTAGTAAGACCTGCCTAGAACTGTATGAAAATTTTCTTGAAACGCCAGTACAAAGTCCAGTTTCTTGGAAACAAGGAACACATGGAAAAAAACATCGGAAAAAATCGATTGACAGCTAAGCTGTTATTGAAAGTTGAGCTTCATTTTAAAAGACAGAAAAATCCCAATGCACTTAAAACGAAAAGCCTATGACACTTGTCTACTACCAGTTGCAACTTATGGATTGGAAACTATGGCAATAACAAGAAAAATTGCAGAACAATTAAGAGTAACTCAACGGGCTTTGGAGAAGGCCATGTTAAATATAAGCCTCAGAGACAAAATTCCTAACACCGAAATACGTCGAAGAACTAAAGTAACCGACATCATGGGAAAAATAGCGACATTGAGATGGCAATGGGCCGCACATGTAGCAAGACAAGAGACCAACAGATGGTCTTATAAAGTGACGTTCTGGAGACCTCGAGAAACCAAAAGAAGCGTGGGAAGACTCAAAAAGAGGTGGATAGACGATATAACAGCTGTAGCTGGAAAGCAGTGGATAAGAAATGCAAAAGATAGGGAAACGTGGAAGCAATTAGAGGAGGCATATGTCCAACAATGGATAAATGAAGGCTGAAGAAGAAGAAGAAGAATGTAGCATTGTTTGTTATCAATGTATTTTTTTTTCGGAACCAGCAAAAGGCACTATTTTGTTTAATTCCCAGTGGCGTTCCTTAGTGTATTTTAGTTTAGTGAATGAAAATTTATTGTAATCGTATGTTACTTAACAAAGTTCATCATTTTGGTGAACCCTGTAAATATTCAAGTAATGATATCGTTGCAAAGGTGATAAGAAGGTGCACCTTTCAAAAAATCGTCGATTACATCATTAGCCGACACTGATGACGTAATCTCCAACGCATTATATCAGTTGATGGTCATTCCAAAATTAAAATTAACGTGTTTTAAGATTTTTTTTAAGTTGTATTTTTGTTTTTGAAATAATGGATTTATTCCATATATTTGCATCATACTGTATAACTGGCTTTACGTCTATTTTAAGAATTTTTATACGGATAAAACCAGTTTGGATTGTTACATAGGCGTGTCTATCAAATTGGAACGCTTATAAAAAGCCCAATTTCCAATCAATCAAGTCCTAGACAAATCTCGTTGCAGCAAAGAAAGAATACGGCGTGAAATCTAATTACGATAAGCAATTTATAGTTAATATCTATAACAATGAACCCTTCTCAGAATTGATTTGTAATGGCTCGGACTCGGACCCGCACACGATTTAGTTGTTACCAAAAATTCTTCTTAGTCATTCTCGGAATCATTAATAATTTGCAACACTCCTTAAGACCATCAATAAAATCTCTGTATACCTTTTCGAACTAACTTCTAAGCGAACATTTTTGTGGCTAATCGTTAATCAATTGGGTATGACATGTTTTCGATATTATTTATTAATTTTTTGTGCATATTCATAGCGAAGAATGTGGGAAGTTTTTCTATTTATAGTCAAAGAATTTCAGTTTTGAACAGAATAAAATCTATTGTAATATTCGCATTTTCAAACTGCCAGACTGAACATTTTATATTTGCCGAAATACTTATTCCGCTGGGCGTCCTTGTTGGCAAGTGGCAGATAATTTCGCATACAATTCTTCCTCTTCGAGTATTGCTTTCTAACGAAGATTATATATCGTCATGTCTGTTTTAACATGCATGCCTTACTCCTTTTTTTATCTGTACGTTATGCCTAAGTTCTCTTTCTATGGTTACATGCCTGTTAGCTTTTAGTTTTTCTATAAGCCACGTTTCGAAAATTTCTTATAGGTAGCGTCTGTGAGAGTCCACGACTGAACTCCGTACAACAGTATTCTTCTTCTTCAAGTGCCCTTTCCGTTGCGAACGTTGGCTATTAACATGGCAATTCTGATCTTGTTTGCGGCGCTTCTGAATAGTTCGACCGATGTGAGCCCGAACCACATTCTGCTGCCTGGTCCTCGCTTACTGTCCCCCCCCCTGGACAACCAATTGCAGTAGACGGTACTTATCCTGTCTCAATATGTAGTCTAGATATTCAAACTTTCTTTGTTTAATTGTGCTCACGATTTCTTTCTTCTTTACCTCTATGTTGGTGACATGTTCGGTCCAGGATATACCAAGAATGCGTCGGTTCACCCACATTTCGAATGCTTCTAATTTTCTCGTGAGCGTCTCCGTCAGCGTTCAGGCCTCAACACCATATAGTAAGATCGAAAAAATGTAGCATTTAACTAGACGTAGTTTTAGAGGAAGAGACAAATCCTTGCTTATAAGGAGCTTTTCCATATTGTTAAATGTTGCTCTAGCTCGTTCTATTCTCGCCTTAATTCTTGTGGCCTGTTCCCCTTTTGCATTTACGTTGGTAACAAGGTACACATAAGATTCTACATGATCAATTAGTATGTTACTTATCCGTAATTGTCGAGCAGGTTGTTGCTTTTTGCTTATCAGCATAAACTTTGTCTTTTTGAAGTTGAGACTTAGGCCGTATTCCTCACTAACTGAATAAACTCTTTCCATTACCTGTTGTAATTCGTCTATGGTACTGGCAAAGATCACCGTGTCGTCGGCATATCTTATATTGTTCGTTAACTCGCCGTTTATTTTTATACCCTCATTTGCATTTTCCATACATTTATTAAATATTTCCTCGGAATAAATATTGAATAGGAGTGGAGATAAGATACACCCGTGACGGACACCGTTTTTGATCTGCACACTTCCAGTGAGTTCGTTGCCAATTTTTGCTCTTGCTGTTTGACTCCAGTATAAATTTGACACAATTCGAATGTCCTTGTCGTCAATACCTGTCTTTCGCAGAATATCTATCAATTGTTCATGATTGACATTGTCAAATGCTTTTCTAAAATCTACAAAGCACAAATACACGTCCTTATCAACGTCTCTACACCGCTGTATAAGCACCTGGAGAGCGAATATTGCTTCTCTAGTTCCAAGTACTTTCCGAAAACCAAACTGCGATTTATTAATATTTGTCTCACATTTATCATATATTCTTCTATGAATGAACTTAGTAAACGTTTTAGTGACATAATCGATCAAGCTTATAAGCCGGCAGTCATCACAGATCTAGGCATTTGGTTTATTCGGGATTATAATAAATGTTGACTGCAGCCAGTTCTCCGGGGTTTTACCACTATTCTATATGTTGTTAAAAAGTACAACTATTTTGGATTATCAAGGAACTGTTTGTCTGATTTACATAGGATCTTTAATATTTTGCAGGCAATCATTGTCCGGACCTGCTGACTTATTGTTTTTTAGTGCTGCAATGACATCTTCTATCTCCGATTTAAGGATCTTCTATCTCCGATTTCCTATACCGTACAACAGTATAGGAAAGATGTTACATGGTAGTAACCTGATTTTTACTAAAACCAAATAATATTTCATTCTTTTTACGTCGCCCAGTCGATAATAAATCATTTTATTGTTTGTTTATGTCACAGTTTTTCAATATTTCTTTGATCGGTAAACCGCCCGAAACTGCGTTTTTAAATTAATAATTTACGTCTTAATTTTCGTTGTGTTTTATTTATTTCAAGTACCTTGTTTATTCCAACTTATGTGAATTAATTTTAAAGATAATTTCATCACTTTCGTTGGAGCCGCGGTGAACAGCGGTGGTCTTCAACGTTATGTCCAAATTTTTCGTCTAATTTGAAATGTTTCTTGGTTTTTCATATTACGTTATGAAAGAGTAGTAGTTTTGCAGTTAATTGTGCAATACGTGTTACGTTACGTGCAGTTGTTCCAATTTTGTAAAAATGTGCCGTTCATTTGTTTATTCCTTACCAATGTTTGTCCCCGGCTGATCAACGTTCCAGATTATTCTTCTTCTTCAGTGCCTTATCCGGTCCGGATGTTGGCGATCATCAAGGCTATCATGGTTTTGTTGACTGCTCTGCGAAACAGCTCCGCTGAGGTCATCCCAAACAATTGTCGGAGATTTTTCAACCACGAGATACGACGGCGACCGGTCCTCTTCTGCCAAATACTTTGCCCCTGCATAACGAGTTGAAGAATTCGATATTTTTCTTCGTTCTGCATCACGTGGCCGAGGCATCCAGATTATTGGAGCAGTTTTTTTTTTGTTCGTGTTCGGAGATTTCCCATCCAGTCCTACCCACAGAAATTTAAATGGATCCAGTTCCCGACCCCAGGCATTATGCAGAGTGAAATTTAGTGAAGAAAGTAACGTTTGTGTATAAATTTTAAAGTCAAGACTTTTTTTTTTAACAATAATTGCTTTCATTAAAATTTAAAGATTGTAATGATTAAAAAATTGTGAATTTTAGGGTTTGACTTTAGCTGTCGATTTACTGTTTTTTTTTTTAAATTGAATGTTAACTTATGACAGCTCGTTTTATTAATTTTGATATTGATTTGTTTTGTTTAAAAAAAAAGGTTAACCTCTATTGCAGTAACATTTTGAAAGATAAATATAACAATTTTGAAAGATTTTGTAGCAATTCCCCATTGTAAACAGATAGGACACTTGTAAGTTTTTCTCTGTATTTTTGTAATTTGTGACTATTAATATAGTATTTTATATTGTCTATTTTGTGTAACTGTTTGTGGTAAGACACAATAAATGTTAAATCTTTTCTTAACATTTTGTTTATTCTTTTTTAACTTACCCTTTTTTGAGTTTCCATTTAAAAAAAAAAAGTTTGTTATGTTTGATAATTATTTCGATAGTTACAACTAGCTGTTGTAATGGTTATAATTAGGCACTTCGAAGTGGCGGGAAACTGGCCCAGTTTTGAAGAAATTATTAATTTGCTAATTAACTAAACGCTCCAAAAAACAAACATGTAATTAGGCTTCTCAATACATACGGTAAAATCTGGTCTTACTAGTATTTAGAAGTAGTTGTTAGGTTTCACAAAATGCACTAAAACTCGGAACAAAACGCTGATATGAGGTTATCTCGTTCAAGTACACACTCGGAATGATAAAAAGAATTAAAACGAAACAAAAAATATAAAAAAGTAAAGAAAACTAGCATAAAAATAAAAACAAAAACGGAATATTTGTTTATATCTCTGGAGATTTCAAAAAAGCATACAATCATTGAATAACTTAAGTTTTATAACAAATGAATCATTAATAGTAACAAATCCGCTAAATAATTGTAATATTCATTTAAACAAAGTAATTTGTAACATGAACTAGAAATAAAAAAAAATTAGCACATTTGCCATATTTATCGTCAATGCTGTGGCTTAAGGCCTATGAAAGAAAATGTGTACATAATACAGAATAGAAAATCCTCATTCCAGTGGTTGCCTGTTCCAGAATCTTAAGTTTAGCCAATTTTTCATGGGGTGCCTTACACTTCTGGTTCCTTCTGGTTAGTATTTTATTATTTGTTTAGTTAGTCGTTTTTTGTCCATTTTGTCTCTTTAAACAGTATGAATTATTACTTGAAAGCCACCATAGTTGTCGCTATATTTTGTTACATTCTAAAATGAGACAAAATCTCATTATAACTATCAACATCGCACTTTTCTTCCTGATGTGAAACGACCTATCAACAATACCACTCTCGACAAATGAATTTCGCATTCTAGAACGTTCATTGTTGAAAATATATCCTTCACAGCAAAATAATAAAGCTTGTCATCAATTTATCGTGTGCCGAATCCGGCGATGATAATATTCCTCTCTTTTCATTATTCCCTCTCTTTTTATATTTCCCCGCTGGTCATTTGTCATGATGATATTGTGAGAGTCTCTCGCCCCGTATTTTTTGCGAATTCTCAAATTTTCAGAACCATTTTGTCGTGATAGGTGTATACCGCGATATGATGGATTGCTTCATTGAAAAATATTGTTAGAAAACCTCTAGAAGACAAATTTTTATAAGTTGTTGACGTTAGGTTAATGTTATTTTCTTGTATTATTTAATTTAGTTTACGTAGATAATTCACTCCTCAATATATATATATATATATATATATATATATATATTATATATATATATATATATATATATTATATAATGTTTACGGCTGTCGCCGCTTCTCCGCCCTCGATTTCCTTCTTTTTTGTCATATGCCTCTTCTAAATCTGTTGCCGTCATTGCTTCCTCAATATCGTTGTGCCAACTTCTCCGTGGTCGTCCTCTCTTTCTTCTTTCAGGAGGTATCCATTCCAGTACTCTTCTAGGCCATCTGTACTCTGGCATTCTTTTAACACGTTCGAACCAGATTAATTGTTTTCTTTCTATGTCATCATTGATATTTCGCTCCATTTTCATTTCGTTCCTTATTTGATCGTTTCTAACTCTCTCCAGTTTCGATCTACCGCAGCTTCGTCTCAGATAATCCATTTCTGTCGTCATAAGTTTGTTTCTATTAGCTTTGGTGACGTCCCATACTTCCGAACCGTAAAGTGTAATACTTTGGACTATACTACCGTAAATGTGTTTTTTGGTTTCTCGTCGAATTGTTTTTTTCCAGAGAAGTAAGTTTAAGGCACAGGTCGCTGCTCTGTCCTTGTTTATTCTTTCCTAGATTTCATCTGCGCTATTTCCCTTCTTATTGAAAATGACCTCCAAATATTGGAAGGATTGCACGCCTTTGATTTTGTCGTCTTCCAAGACTAGGTCACATATTTCATCTGTTCCCACTGAGAGAAATTCACATTTTATCATATTCATGTTTAGACCTGCCACCTCATATTCTTCTTGCAGTTTTCTTACTATATAGCTAAGATCGTAGCTGTCTTTGGCAATTACTACCTGGTCATCCGCAAAGAAAAGTGTATATAGCGTGTTTTCTTCCACCGTTATTGCCATGTTTTTACATTTTTTTACCCATTTCACTAAGGATCTGTCCAAATAGATTTTAAATAAGGTGGATGACAGACAGCAACCTTGTCTTAGTCCCTTTGTTGTTTGAAAAGGAGAGGTGATTTCTTGTCCCATTTTAATTCTTGCAAAGTGTTATTCGTAGTATTTTTGAGTGGCGTTAATAAGAATTGGGTTTATTTTCAAGTTACCCATTTCTATCCATATTTGGGAGATCGGTACACTGTCATATGCTTTTTTCCAAATCTATTAAAGCTATATGGGTTTCTTTATTTCTCTGCATTCGTTTTTTCCATTGAAATTTTTAATGTGAAAATATTATCCATAGTGGAGCGTCCGGAACTAAATCCCTCTTGTTCTTCAGATTGTTTGTCTTTAATATCATTTTCTATCAGATTTCGTAGTACTTTTGAGTATAGTCGGCCTATAATAGCAATCACTGCGATCCCTCTGTAGTTTTTAGGATCCGTATTTGTGCCTTTCTTTTGTATTGGAGAAATATACGATTGTCTCCATTCTTCTGGAACTTTTTTTTCCGTTTAAGCATCTTTCGAATAATTATCGGATCATTTCAAACAGTTTTGATGATCCATACCTAATCAACTCTGGATGTATTTCACCTGGGCCTGGAGATTTTCTTAATTTAATTCCCTTAACTGCTTCTTTCACTTGTTCTATTAATAATTCTCTTCTTCCTTCTACTTCCATTTGTTCATTTGTCTGTTTAAACCTTTCTCTTCATCTCTTTTATCTGTTAATAGATCTGTTCTCAAAATGCTCTACCCATGTGTTCTCTGGTATTCTATTTATTATGACTTGATTTTTTGTCGTTGTTCTCATCGTCTTTATAGTTCTCCAGGCTTCAAAGCTCTTTGTCCCTCCTATATGATTGTCTAGGTATTGGCATTTTTGTTCTCATGCACTATTTTTCTTTTTACCCACTTATCGTTTGACTTTTTAATTGTTTTTATATTGTTGTTTTGTTTGTTCGTCTCCCTGTTGTAATAACTTTTGATATACTTCCTTCTTTCTTTTATCTTTTCTCCCACTTAGCCCTAAGGCTTTTAGCGCTGCATCTTTCATGCAGTTTTTTATATGTTCGTATTCATCCGTTGTTGATCTGTGTGATTCCTGTAGTTTTTGTGTTAGTCTCCAGGAGTAAAGTAATTTTATGCTCTCGTTATCTAGATTGTCTAAGGTGTACGTAGTTCTTTCTATTTTTCTCTGTGTTCTTTATTGATGTCCTGTTGTAGTAGTTCCTGTCTACGAATAATGTATATATTTTTCCAGGCAGTGGTCTGAGCCGCACTCTGCTCCTCTATTCACCTTTACGTCCTGTATTCTTAACTTAGTTTGTTGTCTTGTTATGAAATAATCTATTATCGATTTTAGACCTCTTGTGTGCTGATACCAGGTGTATTTATGTATGTTCTTGTGGGCGAAAAAACCATTCAAAATCTTTAACTCATATTGTTGGCATATATTTATGAGTCTTTCTCCGTTGTTGTTAACAGTTTCTTCTCCATGCATGCCTACCACTTTACTTTGTACTTGTTTTCCTACTCTGGCATTAAGGTCTTCTCCGCATATAATCTCACGGCTGTTAGGAATTTCGTTCAGGATTTTTCTAAAGTCTTCAAAAGCTTTCATTTCTTGTATTTCTATCTTACACTCCTTAATCTGCCGTTTAGAATTTATTTTTTCTCCCTAAGCATAGTTTCAAAATAATCTGCATAAAAATATGCATAAATCTGATTTGTAGAGAACGTGAACTCATTACCAATTCAAAGATTCATCTATTATTCTCTAAACTGATTAATGATACGCATTTTAATGCGACACCGAATTTATATAAATCGTATCAGGTAAAGGAACTTCTTAAATCCAACCCTCTGGCATTAGAATCTGATCTGGGATGATGAAATATATCTTTATTAAGTGAACGGTTGTCTTAATATGAATCAGCTTCCAAACTATCAACTGTCGAGGACAAAAAACAGATTATCCCAAGTCAAACAACACTATATCACTCTCTCTTTCGAAATGTTTAAGCCTTAAAATAGTTCCGAACTAAACAAACGAAAACGGGATTAAAAATAGAAAAAAAATCGCTGCGTGTTAATGAAGTCGTACAGATATGTTTATGTAATATTTAACACCTTTTGTATTCAATTTTTAAAATTAAAACTCAAATTTTATAGGATTCAATATATTGATATTTGATTTTGTTAATGAAATAGTCATTATTTTCTTTTATTATTGTTCATTTAGTGTTATTGATTCACAACAACAACAAAATCTAGACAGGAAACAATTTTTTTATGAAAAGTGCCATGTTTTTTACACGTGTATAATCGTTATGCTTTGAAATAAATGCGCGAAACATTATTTATATCATCAACTCGATAGTTTACTGCTTCTTGAAAGAACTGTCGAACACCACGTTTGATTTTAAAATCATCAGATATTTGATTTCAGTAAAAATTACTAATAATATCACATATGTTTATTCCAATAGTTGGTAATATCTTTACCAACTTATTGCTCCAAGTGCAATAGCACTTGTGTATGTTAAAGATAACTTCTAAAAGAACCTCCAAGAGAACCAAACTGTGCGAAGAACGAAGAAAAATATTGAATTCTTCAACTCGTTATGCAGGGTAAAGTATTTGGCAGAAGAGGACCGGGATGCCGTCGTATCTCGTGGTTGAAAAATCTCCGACAATGGTTTGGGATGACTTCAGCGAAGCTGTTTCGCAGAGCAGTCAACAAAACCATGATAGCCTTGATGATCGCCAACATCCGGACCGGATAAGGCACTGAAGAAGAAGAAGACACTCTTCACAAAGAATAATTTTAAAATATGGCTCATTAAGATGATGGTTAAAAAAGGTTACAAAAAAGAACAGTAACAAACAATGTAATAAAAAAGATGTGAAGACTAAAAGATAAGGAAACAAAGGAGACAGTCACACGGATTCTTTCAGAAAAGCTAAGTAACATGGAGCAAACATATGATCCAGAAGAATCACTCCAGAATATATGCGAAATCTTTAAAAAGATCAGAGGAACATCGTCACAGATAAAATCAAGAAAAATGCATAGGGACCAAATAAATACAAGAACTCTTTGATGATAATAGGTACGAACAACCTACGTCCTACGTATGACCACTTCCAATCACATCAGATGAAGTGGAAAAAGCAATACTGTAACGAAAATATTTTACCTACCACATGGGGTTATTAATATAAGGGGTAGAAAATTGGGGACAGAAACTACTGTAGGTGGAGATAGGGCAAGCAAAATAATCGAAACATATGCGAACGGCATTCAGGGTTTGTTAGGAGATCTGGGGTCGTGGATAAGTAAATGGCAAAGTAGTTGGATTGGGAACTACAGAAAAATGGAACAAAGGGTTATGAATCTCTTGGGACAAATAAAAACAAAACTAAACAGATCATCGTATACGTGCGTGTATACGACAATATACACCTCTAGTACTTTAAATAGGAGACATTAAATACAGAGAGACATTAAATAGAAGACATTAAATAGGAGACACACGTTTGATGCACGGTCATTTTATGTCCTCAACAGACCAGTTATGCTTCCACTGCAACGATATTCCTAATATAATTAAATAACTCGTTTTCAGACTCGCGTTTTTAAAAACAATTTATTTAAAATTAACTAAATACAATGGTTAAATAACGAATCAAAACAAGTATACAATAACAATAATAAATCAGGAATGAATGTTCACAGCCGTGGCTGCACTATATATAACGCACTAATGACTTGGACTATGATGTGTAGATATCTCTTTTATGTCTATATAATTCCTCCCTCCTTAAGCTCGGAAAACAAGGGAGTTGGATTTTCTGAGCCATGTGCCTCTCTTGGTCGACTTCTTGTGATGGAGTTGAGTTTGGATTTGAATACTTTGAAATAAGCTAAAACAGAGATTATTAGTGTAATAAGGATGATGAGAGATGTGTTGGTCCAATTGTGATACGTCGGGGCTTCTTTTAATTCTGGTAGTTCAATATTCTCTGCTACGGTCTGGATATGCTTGATTTTTGCGTCGTCTAATGTTTTTAGTTTTATTGTTGGAACTTGGGTTAAGTTACTTTGAAACTCGAATTTGGGTAAATCGAATACATACTCTTCGTGCATTGTTTCTTCTTGTTCGTAAATTTTGTTGTCGATGGTTATTTTACATTTGTCGATGGTTATGATGGAAGGTTTGTCTATTTCGTATATACCGTTCTTTTCACAATCTGCTTCTATTCTTATGGGATTGATGGGTACGATTACTAGCTGGTTTGAATTAATTGTGGTTATTTCAGTCTTCTTCAAATGGATACTCGTGCTTATACATTTATTCTTGCCAGTTCGGATGAGTTTGCTTAAACAAGGTTGTGTATTTTCTTGTAGGTACTTCTTTGGACAGTAATAGTAGTTTTCGATTTCGGGACATTGTTCAGATGTTGTCCAATTTTCTTCGTTACTGAGAAGCAGGAATGGTTGATCGGGTATAATTGTTAGGTTGTTTAAAGGAATAGGATATATTCGGAAATATTTTAAGGGATTACTAACTATTGGGGTATGAATCTTGAAAATTACCAAGTTCCCATGATTATTCACCTGAGTTGAGAAGAGACTGTAATAATTCATAAAATTTTGAAGTTTTGGTACATTTCGTACCGTATATATTTTGTTTAATTTTTAGTATTATTGATTCTAATTGCAAAGGATTAATAATTGAGCTATGAAGAATATTTAGTTTTGCTAGTGATATAGCGGTTTCGATGTTTATTGACCAAAATTTGTAGGTCGTGTAGTTGATTTATTAGGTTATCTATTATTATATTTATTGAGAAAGCTTTTTCTACATTTATTAATTCTTTAATTTCTTCTGAAATTATTGTCATTTGTTTGCTTATTATTATTTGATTTTCTTTAATTGTTTCAAATCCTTTTGAGTACGTTTTCGACATTTCTATTAACAAGGTGTGATGCTGAAATAAACTTGAATTTTATCTTATTTTGATTGTCATTGAGAGTGGATAAGTAGTTGTTGTAATAATTTTCGTCATCAGTGTCTAAGGTGCCAAAAAGCCATTTGGATACCTTTCCTATTGCGTTAATTAATGCTCGTTTGGTTCTGGGGTTTTGTGGGTATGTTTCTAATTGATTATTTATAGCTTTACTTAGTTTTATGGCATGATCTATTTTGTTTATAATTAATATTGAAAAGTGATTGTTTACTTTAATAGAATTTCTTAAGTTTATTACTTCATTTATATATTTGATTACTTATTTCTAATGGTTGGGATAAATTAATATGATAAAGAAATGTATGTTTTGATAGTATCCTTTTTGCTTGTCCAATTTGAACAGGTAGGATGGGATTATTAATTTCTTTTATTTCTAACGTTTGATATCCTTGTAGATAGAGGAGTATCGTCATCGCTAGTATTTTCATGTTGATTGTAGTTATCTGTAACAATACGTTGAGGTTTTATACTTCGCAAGTGATATACTTTATTGTTGGATAATATTTTATTATCTCCAACTAATTTGGGATTTATTAATTTTTGATAAGGTTGATTACATTTTGCTAATCTTTGTTCTGAACCTTTTAACTGATATATGGGACGATTCGTGTCTAATTTTATTTCTGATTGTTTAGATTTATTTGCACGTTCTAAGTTTTGTGTTTGGTTTTTATTTAGTTTATTAAGAATAATATTGTTAAGTAATTTTAGGTTTTTTGAGTGATCATGAATATATTGTGTTATTCTTTCATTCTCATCTCGTTCGAAGGGGTTTTTATAATCTAGTTTGCCTCGCATTATTTGAAAGGGAGTATAGCCTGTAGCACTATGAATACTATTGTTATAAGCTAATATTGCGTAACTCATTAACTGAGAAATAATGATATTTTCTTTTTCTTCTTTAAGTATTCTCAAACTTTCTATGATTGAAGAATGAAATCTTTCTATCGGACTGTTGCTATTTGGGTTGTAGGCGGTTACGTAATGGACATCTATATGATGTAAGAGACAGAGATCTTGAAATATTTTATTCCTAAATTCTGTGCCATTGTCACATGTGATTTTGTTGGGTATTCCGTAGTGACTTATAAAGAATGTTAATTTGTTAACAATTTCCATTAGCGTTTATTGAATTTATGGGATAGGCTTGACCGAATTTAGAAAAGCTGTCTATAATGGTAAGGAAATTTTGGTTACTAAACTTAAATGTATCGATATATATGTGTTCCATAGGGGAATTGCCAATTGGTGTTGGTTTGAGAATAAGTGAGGTGGGATGTCTTTCGTACTTTGATTTTTGACATAGGTCGCAAGTATTGACGTAATTTGTGACATCTTTGTCCATGTCAGGCCAGTAGAAATGTTTTTTGAGTGCTGCAAGATTTTCATTAATGCCTCTGTGGTTTGTTTTCGTTTCGTGGTAAAATTTTAACTTTTCTTGTTTTTTTCCGCTTCTTCCGTTATATCCGTTAGAATTTTATTTGAAATGACTAAGGAAAATGCATTATTTTTTAAATGAGTTTGTCATAAAACGAATAAAAGGTATTTCGAGGTCTTTGTTTTTAAATAGTAGGCAATAGGTCGTATTGGGTTTTATGATTTCTTTAATTAAACATAGAAACTGTGTTTCTTCAAAATCATTTTTTTGGTATTTGCCAATGATATCTATTTTTGTCGAATATTTTTTCGTATGTATATTTTGGTTTCGATATATTTGCAGAAGTTATTATTATTTGATTTTTGTATATATTTATGGCCTTTTCTGTATACGGTATATTTAATATGGATCTTCTTGACTAGTATGCACCGTTTCTAAATCGTCAGATTTCTCTTCTGTATTTGGTATTGCTATATTTTGAAGAATTTTTATTTTCTTATCTTTTTTGGTATTTTCTTCTATGGATTCTACAATATCTTCTTCTGGTACTGGTAGTTCTTTGTCAATTATTTCGTTAATAAATTCTTGTGTTATGTTTTGGTATGGATTAATATTTATAATATCTTGTATATCGTTGTGATCAAGAGCAGGTTTTAATATAATATCATTCGAATCTAAGTCTCTAAGTTTCGACATTTCGTTTGTTGATTCTTCAAGATCAATAAATTCGTTGTGGTCTAAGTTCATTATAATGGACAATTTGTCGTTATCTTCGGTATCTATGGGATGAATTTCTACTCTGGAGAGAGCATCTGCGTTTGTGTTTAATTTGCCTTTCTTATAAATAATCTGGTAGTCGTATTCCTCTAATTTAAGTTTCCATCTTATTAGTTTGGAATTAGGTTCTTTTAAGGAGAAAAGCCATTGTAAGGGTTTATGGTCACAAATAATGTTGAATTTTGTGCCGTACAAGTATGGTCTGAAATATTTAACAGCATATACTATAGCTAAGAGTTCTTTTTCTATGGTACTGTAGTGACATTCCGCTGGATTCAAAGTCCTAGATGCAAAAGCAACAGGTAAGTCGTTTCCTATTGGTCCTTGAGATAGTACTGCTCCGATTGCGAAATTTGAAGCATCTGTCGTTACATTAAAAGGTTTGCTAAAATCTGGGTATTGTAAGATAGGATCATTCATTAGGATGTTCTTACAAAGTTCAAAACTTTCTATAAATTCAGGAGTGTGTTTGATTTGCATTCCTTTTTTTAAGCATGATGTTAGCGGTTTAGTCAATTTAGCGAAATTTTTTATAAATCTTCGGTAATAGCCTATGAGTCCTAAAAATGATTTAATTTCTTTGGCAGTTTTTGGGATGGGAAATTTTTTTATTGCATTTACCTTTTTCGGATTAGGTTTAATGCCTTCTGGCGTAATGACGTGTCCTAAAAATTCTACATCTTTGCAAAAGAATTCTGATTTGTCTAATTGTATCTTTAAACCAGCTTCTCTCAATCTCTTAAAGACTTGTTTTATATTACTTATGTGTTCTTGAAGTGAAGTGGAGAATATTATTATGTCATCCATATATACAAAACAAATTTTATTTAAAATATCTTTGAGTATGTTATCCATTACTCGTTGAAACGTTGCAGGTGCATTTTTAAGGCCAAATGGCATACGAAGATATTCATAGTGGCCATTTTCGACATTGAAAGCTGTCTTAGGAATAGACTCTTTCTCCATTTCTATCTGTGTAAATCCAGAAGCTAAGTCAATTGTAGTAAAATATTGGCATCTGCCAAGTTTATCTAGTATATCCTGAATGGAAGGTAATGGTAGCGATCGTCAACAGTTTTTTCATTTATTTTTCTATAGTCTACCACGATTCGCCATTTTTGTCTTCCTGAAGCGTCTAATTTCTTTGGAACAATCCAAATGGGAGAACTCCACGGACTCTGTGATGGTCTGATTATTCCATCTTCTAGCATTTTATTGATTTGTTTTCTTATCTCCTCCTTATGTATGTGGGGGTATCTGTATGATTTTGAATATACTGGAATTTCATCGGTGGTATTAATGCTGTGTTTTACTTGATTTGTGAAGGTCAATTTGTCTTCAGGGTTATGAAAAATATCTTGGTATTCTTCTACTAATAATTTCAGTGCATGTTTTTCTTCAAGATTCAAATGATCTTGTCTAAAATTTTCCAAAGTTATTTTCCGGTCCTTAGTGTTAATTGTATCGTTTATAGTAATGTTCATAATTTCTTCCATTGAAAAGCAATTAAAATTTCTTGTATCAAAATTTTCCGCAAAATTATTTAGAAAGTTGTTATCGATATTAATTAGTTGTGTGTGGAATGTTTTATTAACAAATTCAATTTTTACACGTCCGTTTTCAACATGAACTAAACTTGATGGGATTTTTATTGTTTTGTTTCATTAACAATGTCGTTAAGAAAGATATCTCCATCTGGTAATGATGTCTGTATATTTTTTATTACAGACGAAAAAGGTGGAATTTCTATCTTTTGACTATTAAAATCTTTTCTATAATTAAGAGGGATCTCTGAGTTTTGATTAAAAAGGATTTGGCGATTTAAATCTAAATTTAAGTGTAATTTTCGAAGGTCTCGTATTCCTAATATACCGTCAAAATAATTATGGAAATCAAATAAGACAAAGTCGAGAGGTTCGGATATGTGAAATTCTTGCAAAAGGGGGATTTTGGCTTTGAATTGGGATTCTCGGGATCCTGCACACGTAATAATCGGAGTTGTGTGTCTTGTGATTTTTTCTGAAAAGTATTTTTCGGCAATGTAGGGTCTTAGGAGAGATGGTGACAGCCTGTGTCAATTAGTAATTTAATGGGAGTTGGAAAGTTTAATTGAATGTATGGGAGAGAATTGGGAATTGTAGAGGAAGTGGTCCGAATATGAGCCCCCCATTTGTTTTTTTTGTATAAATTTTTGAAAGTTACGAATAAATATCCAGTAAATTACACACTACAAGCTTAAAGGTTTACCTTATGGTATATTAAAAAGGCATTATCAAAAAAATTAAATTTAGGTGGAATTTGTGTCAACACTTAAATTATGTACAGATCTACTTTTGGATTAGACTGCGTGGAATATGGGCCCCCTAGTAAAATAATTGATAGGTATCTAACAATTTGAAAAAACATATATTTTTCAAATAAAAAAAACTGAAAATGAAAATGAAAATACATTTCAACTTAAAAACCACATATTACACGCAAAAGTCACAAATATATGCATCTTTTTCGGCACCTGAACATTGTTCGTGAGCCCATTGATTGCACATGAAGCATTGAATCCATAACTCTCCTCTCTGGTCATCGGAAAAGCGACCATCACAAAATAGGCATACTGCATCACAGCCGTCAGGAACAGATTTGCCAATTTCGTCGATATCCATATCTTCATCGTCTGGGACAAACTCGTGACTTTCATCCTCAGAGTCGCTGACTTTATTGTCTTTTGCTTGCTGTCTTTTTTTGTTAGTTGTCTTCTTTGCTTTTGATTTTGAAAAGACTTGTCGTTTGGTGCTTGCTTTCTTAGGCGTGTTGGTGCAGGATTTCTCTAACTCATCCTTGTAGGGGGAAGAGGTGATCACTTGCGATTTAGTTGATTTTCTTCCCCGAGTGGTATTTTTCTTTGTGACGGAAGGTACAGGTGAAATGTCAAATGGTGAGACCAATTTAACGGAATTTTCCATTCCTGGAACAGATGGTCTAGAGAAATTGGAATTTGACGGCGAAGATGTTGCCTGTGATTGTAATTTAGCTGTATCTTCCCAAAAAGAACATCCTGGCTGAGGTTCTGGGGTACCATGCTGGGGTTCTGTTGTGACAGGCCGCGCTTGAGGCGAGGCTTGAGACAAAATGTTGCAGTTTTTCTCAGCCTGAATTCGTTCAGATATAAAATCTGCTTCAGAAAAAATGTGACGGTTGAACGGATATATTCCCGTCGCCCTAAAACCACTAGCAGCTATTTCGGCACACTGTGATTTTAAAAAGGCTTTACCTAAAAGTTCTGCCAAGTCAAACTGTGTGAGGGCTCGTTGGTTAACACGAAGCCAATTTCTAATTTCCTCACTGTAATAAGCCTTGAAACTTCCCATGAATGTTTTATCAAGGGGTTGTAATTTATGAGTTGAGTGAGGCGGCAAAGAGATAATGGAAATATGATTTTCACGAGCTAGTCGAATAACTTCTAAGTTTCGTGTGTGGCTATAATGGCCATCTAACACTAGCAGAACTGGACATTCTTTTGTTGGTTTAACAAAATTTATGAAATGCCTCATCCAATCGGAAAACAAATTCTGTTGCACCCACCCACTTGGATGTACTGCGTAGATTGAACCTGGAGGAGCCCCTCGCATCAGCTGTTCGTTGCGATTTTTTCTCGGGAAAATTAACATGGGCGGTACAAATTGACCTCCAGCGCTCATTGCAGCTATAAACGTAACTAGTGAACCCCGTTCGGCTGAGGTAATTGAAGCAATTTGCCGTTTTCCTTTTCTTCCCACCACTGATGCCACCTTACTTTGAACAACTGTAAGCCCAGTCTCATCTACATTGTAAATTTGGTGAGGCGAAAATTTATTTTTTGAGTATTCACTCTGCAAATTGTCAAAAAATTGCTCCACATTTTCCTTATTGAAGCCTAATGCTCTAGCGAAGGAAGTTCCTGTTGGTCTTCGAATAGAAAGTACATTTTTGTGACGTAGTAAAAATGCATCCAACCAGCTTCTCCCCGCCACACCATTTTTAAATGGATGAGCTATTCCATTACGAACAGCTAAGACATATGCCATTTTTCTAATGTCCTTTCTTGTGAGACCATAGTAAGTAGCTTCCATGGACAAAACATATTGGACAAGTTCTTCCTCCAGTTCTTTTCCTAATGTTGTCTTTCTTCCTAGTTGAGTTTTAACTACGTCACTAATATTTAAATTACCTTCCTTTTGTTTTTTTAACAGTCTTTGAAGTGTAGATCGTGGCACGCTGAACTGTTTGCTTGCAGTTTTAAGACCCATTATTTTGTTATTAACACTGTCCATAGCCTTAACCATATCTTCACGTCTCCATGTTTGTCTTAAGTTCTTTGAAAAAAACTTCGGTTTGCTTCGTGGCATAATGAACTGCAAAAAAAACACTTTATTAAGACTTGGTCCGAATATGAGCTCTGTCCCATAATAGGACCACGGTAGGGGCCCATATTAACAACATTCCACCTGATTATTTAAAAGCATTCAATTTCTTCTCAATTCATTATTAGGTTAGTTTTTATGATGGAATATCAAATACTGATCACTTTTCTAACATACTAACACATCAACTCTCCAGTTTCAAACATAAACGTTGATAAATAGCACAAAAACACTTACCGTAAAATATTTGTTGAACTACACAAATAAACTTATGTCACCTGTTAGTACAGAGATATACACGAGACTGCGTGCATAAACAGAAAAATGTTTGGGGGTCTAGTAGAAGTATTTTAGTACGAAATTCATAGATGTCGCGACGTGCTCTAGTTGAAATATATTGGGGGCCCATAATAAGTGCAGGGCTCATATTCGGACCACTTCCTCTATTATTTAGATCAATGTGTTGGGTTAATCGTCGGGATTTTCGTGACGATCCTCTTGAAAATTTTCATTTATGTTTACAGAGTCTGTTTGGGGATTTGGAAGGTGATTATATGCATCACAATATTGGTTATCTTCATTTTCGTCTTCTACTTGATAAAGTTCCTCGAATTGGAAATTTGGAGGGCCTCTCTGAATAAAGGGAAATTTTTGTTTTCCGGAAGAGATTCTAGATGTCGTTGACATTGGTTCCGGTGAGAATGTATTTTTTGGGACATTCCTGGGATCAAATACATTTTTTGGTTTCCCAAAAACTTGTTCGTTTGTAAAATATTTAGTTTGAATAGGTCTAGATTGAATTTTTATCGGTTGGCTTGGAAAATTTTGTTTTGATGTACTTGGTTGATTGAAATGACGATTAGGATTAGATTGGTTGTAATTGGAAAAGGTTTGCCTTGATGTATTAGGCTGATTGAAATGATTATTTTGTTCATGGTGATTTGAATAATTAGAATTAGATGAATAACGTGTGTTATAGCGATGATTAAAGTTTGGATTAAGATTGCGGTGTTGTTGGTTATAACTTATTTGATTATTTGATTTTGAATTTTGAAATTGAGGTTTTCCTTTAAATTTATTTGAAAAGTTTATTGAATCGACTCTTTGGTCATTATAAAATTGTCTATTTAATATGTCGGATGCTTCTATAAACGATTTCGGTTCCTTTATTTCAAGAATCGTTCTAGCTTTCTCATCTACGTTTGCAAGTATAATGTCTATGGAATTTGCTTCATTTTGTTCCATTAATATCGTTTTCCGTTCAGCACTTAAATTCGTTTCTGAATTTATTTTAATTTCCAATCTTGATTTGAGTTGCGATATTCTTGCTAAAAAGTCTATAATATTTTCGTTTTTGTATTTTGTTGTTTGTAGGAATTCTTTATTCAATGTTTGCCTGTCGATTCTGTCGCCGAAGTTATTTCTCAATGTACTTCGAATCAATGGCCAGGTATTTAAATCTGGTCTACACATTACGAAGTTTAATACGTTGTCTTGTAACTTCGAACATAATACATTATATGTAAAATCGTTCAAGGTATTATCCGTTGTCTGTCCATAAGTGCGATAATACTGGTCGCATCTTTGGATAAAGCTTTCCAATTTTAACGGATCCCCATTAAATGTGGGTAAAAAGTCAGCGAGAGCTTTTGCCGCTTGAATTGTGGGTGTGTTATTTAATGCCATTTTGTTTAAGTTACAAATTAAATTATCAATATCACTTTGCATAAAAAATGTTTTTAAAATTACTCAAATGAAGAAGATTTATTACAATCTCTGACAAATGGTAAAAATAAAATAAAACTGGTAATAATTTTCAAAATATAAAGGAAAATAAGAAGTAAGGAAAATTCTCAGTAACTTACTTGTTTATTGTAGGTTCTCCGGATAAATGGTGGACACCAACGGTTGTACTGCAATTAACTGGAATCTGCTGCAACCTTCAGGTATCCTACTGACTGCGCCAATTAAATAACTCGTTTTCAGACTCGCGTTTTTAAAAACAATTTATTTAAAATTAACTAAATACAATGGTTAAATAACGAATCAAAACAAGTATACAATAACAATAATAAATCAGGAATGAATGTTCACAGCCGTGGCTGCACTATATATAACGCACTAATGACTTGGACTATGATGTGTAGATATCTCTTTTATGTCTATATAATTATATCGTCAAGCACATCCTTACAGAATGTCAACACTACCATGCCACTAGCATCGCCAATATTATAACCCACAGTTTAGAAGAACTTCTGAACTCTTGAAGTCAACTCAAAAGCCTAATAGACTTTTTAAAGACTACTAAATTGTTTAACAAAGTATAATTTACTTAATATTGTTTTTTTTTATTTACAAATTCGCATCAACCCGAAGGTTATTAGCGAGAATCAGATTTACAATATTAAATATATTATATATTAACAAAAGTAATAGCTTTTAAGTAGTTTAACATATTTGTGAATGAACAATTTGCACCAAGTGCTTTCTCTAAGTTTATTGAGATACCATAAGTAATTCTTACTGTGGAGAAAACTGGACAGTCTACAACAACGTTTCACCGAGAGTTTAACATTACACTGCTCACATTTTGGACTTTGGTTCGGATTCTTTAGTAATTAAGAACTTGTGCGTGGCACTGGTATGACCTAATCTAAGACGAGTTATTGTCACTTAATCCCTTCTTTTAGTGGGGAAATATCTCCATGGTTTAATGTTCGGTTTAATATTCCGAAGATTAGACACTGAAAATTCCACCGGTTTTGCCACTCACTTAGGATCCGCGATTTGATAACACTTGAACGTAATATTGTTATTCTTTACTATTTTAAACTATGTATCATAACTCTATTGGTAAGGTACTATCGTAAAATTTGGCGCCCGTGTTAATGACATAAGATGTCGAGACACGTTAATTCGAAATAAAAAACTGTATTGCACTTGTGTAGCTCACGGGGTAAATGACGTATCAACTGGTAACATAAAACTAATACTAATCGAAGGTGGCATAAAATAACAAAAATGGGCCTTAGTTAATATAACAACGACTACGTTTGTATTAAAGCGAATCATATCCGATAGCTGGCAAGTACGCTACTGACAAAGAACACAAAACAAACAAGTTCTTCATATTTTATTTTAAATGGTTGGCTGCACTGCAGACGTACAATGAATATTCTTCGATCATTCATCTCATTTCATTTCGTCAAGACAGACAAATCACGGTTTGATTGATTGTACTGTATCTCCTCTTACTCTTATTTTGTTATTTGTTCCATTGACCCCCCACAAAAACCGTGTTCCATTTTTTTATGTTACTTTTTAATTTGTTATAGTCAAGATGTAATGTTCTTTATCGGACTGAAAGATCTGGATATTTATTTTAGTTAATTTCGTTTTGGTTATGTGAGAACGTTGTAATTTAGTTAATAATAGGGAAGTTAATTTATAAATTATGGATGTTTTAAAAAAGTATCTGTTAATTGAGGGAATTATCACGTTAATCTAAATACAAACCATAAAAACATATATGAAGACTGCAGGTAGCTAGAGCTAACGGTTAAATATTGTAATAACTGAATGTTTATGTAGGTATTTATCAAAATATTATTTTAGACATTAACTTGAACAACTGGTTTAAAAGTTTATATCGGACAGGGAGTAAGATTTTTCAAAAAGCGCATTTACAACCACAAACATTTTTAATGGTGGATATTATTTATTTTTTGATATATACAAAAAACAAATGAATCAGTGGATTCCGGATTCAGATCATCGGTCAGAACAAAATCGGCGACTTTATAAAGTTGTAAAACGAGTAAAGTAAACCGACGAGAAACTTCTTGATTTTAATGATAATGATGAATCTGAGTGTATCTAAGTGTATATATAATGTGTGAGTGTAAGAGCGCCAAATGATTTGAACTGTTGGATACGATATATTGAGTCAAACTAGTAGGAGAAAAAAATATCAAAAGAAAGATAGCTCCAAATCAGAAGCGTATCTGGCTACCAAATAATCTTTGCAACTGCTGGGGTGTAGTAAGCACAGCAATATTTTTGAGACAAGCACTAGATGAAATTTAAATTGGGCTTTAAGTAGAGCCAATGCTTGATGTGGAGAGCAGTTAGAAGAACAGGTATATATTAGATTGTAAATAAACTGTTTTGTCAAAAATAACACTTTTAGATATCTTGTGAATCTGAAATTTAACTAAATTGCAAATTTATTAGTAAAACCTAGGACTAGATTACGAGTAAGTTTAAGTTGCTGCATGTGATACCCAAATAGAGAGAAGAGTTAAAATCCCGTGATTTTTAAGTAGTTTCTGCAGTTAATTTTAGCATCGAATATTTGGGCCACAAACTTGATATTAGTCCTTTTTCAGCAATGTTTGAAAAATATGTCAACAATACAGATTCTGAATAATATCGTATTATTTTTCTCTCGTTACACCATGCAATAAATTCAGCGTATGTTTTTTCGTACAACACTCTACTTTTTTTTAGGCAGTAAACTTAAAGATATTTAATTTGCAGTTTCTGCCACTTCTAGTGGAGTTAAATTAAACTCTTCATCAATATCCATCTTTCGATTTCTTAAATACACAGAATTTTAAACAATAAAGTAAATAATGACATACAATGACAGATAATACTTACAACGGCTACTTTATTTTAATTTTTTTGTGTGGGAATATAAATAGGTATATGTTTGGTTGCCTACACCACAGGTCACTGCCAATCACATACCGTTTAATTAATTTATGCAAGCAATATATGTTGCCTATAATGAAATCGTTCGTTAATAGAAAATCATTCATTAGTAGGGGTCATTAATCAATGATTTTGAGGGTGTTAAAATTGATCATAAATGGACGTTCAACGGAAAAATATTTAAAATACTTATGTATGTAGTATTTTAATTCGTTACGTGAGTTCTTGAAATAAAAGAAACTATTAAAAATAAAACAAGTACCCCGGCTTCCAAAATTTGTCCCGTCTAATTTATTGTAGACAGTAATTGTCGAAACCGAATCCAACACAGAAAGTGTGTCTTTGTTAACTACTTACCACAAAAACAAGAATTAGCAGTTAATTTTAAAAAACGTCAAGACACCCACGCGATCGCTACATTCCAAATCCGTAATCTTGCTCATCGATCTGTGGAACTATCTTAAATTCGAGCCGAACATTGGTAGAAAGATAAAATGCAGGTAAACATCGGTGAAATTTGATATCGGGTGCTACCAGATGATGCACCCACAAAAGTTAATAGAATCTGGTTAAATATCAATAGCCATACAGAAGTTCTTTATCGCATGAGGGTTCCTTCGAAATAAACCAGAAAATTTTATTATACCTGTTAATAATATTGTTAAATATTTGCCATACCTATTTTATTCGTACAGACCAATAATAACTCTGAACTGTTTTTAAATTACAGCAATTCAATTGGTTATGTTTCATTTGACTGCATTTTAATAGTGATATTTTTATTTCTGTATATACTTTTGATTACTCCGATCTATACGATCAATTACATACAGTTGGTACAGTATAAATCTTGATGCATGTCATCCGCGTCATAGTAAGTGACGTCATAATGATACCAACACAAAATATTTAAGTCGTAGGTCTGTTCATTCTGAGAATCTTTTAGACAATAGATCACATGCATGTAGGTGGCGCTAGCGTCAGGGTTTGGTATTAAAACTATTTTATTCTACCATTTATGTATTTAGATTGTTTAGTACTTGTTTCCTAGTTGTTTTCCAATTTTGTGAGTGATTTAAGTTTTAATAAGTTATTAAGGACATTTGAAGTGTTTGGACACTTTTACTAAAACTTTACTGTATGCCTTACAATTATTGTTGTATGCCACAATGCAATTCAGTTTCCCATAAAACTGACAATGTTAAGTTTAATAAATTCCCCTTAAATAAAGCTTTATAAAAATGATGGTTGATCGCTATCAGGTCTGAAAAAAGTTTCAGACCTGATAATCTGTTTTAAATAAACTGTAAATAAATAAATGACCTGATAAACCAAAAATCTGTTTCAGGCACTTTTCAGATGAAAGTTATCTATACCTTTACAAGTTTGAGTGTTAAATTAAAAGATACTTATCCAAATTTACTGTATTGTTATTGTCCTGTTTTTCTAGGACAATGGAGGATCCTTAAAAAATATGCATTTACTTCTTAAATTTACCAAAAAGAAAGTTAGAGACTCCAGTGAAGGACTGGGAGAACTGATAGATATAGAAAGACTTTGTGTAGCAGTATGGCCACTAAACAAACAAAAAGAGCAAACAGAAACAGAATTATTACAAAAAGAGAATTCAAATTTTGACCACCGTGCTTTCTAAAACTTGCAAAGCAAACAGCTTGATAAATAACTCGATCCAGAGAGGTGGCTATACCGCTCTGGCCAGATCTAAAGAGGTCGAAATACGTCTAAGCGGTTGCCGCCGCTCTGTATTAAAACAAAAATCTAGTACCACCTTTATATAGAATTATTACAGTTAAGAATGATACACAAAAGTCTGATTCGACCGAGACACCTGCTAATGAAAATCAGAGAGTTCAAAAACATGTATCAAACCGTGAATACATGAAATAGGCGTCAATTATATTATTATGAATTTTTGTCAGAAGTATACTCATAATACAGGAAAAGATTCAAGGAAGAAGAACAGCTATTGGCCGAAAGCAGAATTTTTGGTTGACGTATCTACGTGATTGGTATCAATGCAGATCATTTAATTTTTTTAGAGCAGCAAGTTCAAAAATAAAAAAAAAACATTATGATTGCCAACCTCCGTAAGGAGAAGGTACTCTAAGAAGAAGATGACTTGAAGCATTTTTGATTTGTTGCCAAATTCATTGTATATTTCTTTGTTTTCCTCTACCTTATATTGCAAGCACTTGCCTGGTTGTTTTCAATTACTACATTTTTAACTTATTGTTTTCATTGTCGTTATCATTTTTTGATTGTTTTTTGTTCCACATATTGATTTAAGTGTCTTTGTTAAAGATCTATTACACTTTCATGTTACTGCAAATACATTTTAAACACTTCTTGTCTTAGGGATATTAACTTTACTATCTTCTTCCATTGTCTTAATGTTTAATATTCGAATACAATTAAATATAAAATTAGTATACTTAAATACGGTTATAAATAGATAAATCTAGCCAATTATACCCAGCAATAAATCATAAAAAGGACCATAGAAAAATATTCTAAATAAATTTCTGGTTTTCCTCAAAAAAATACTTTATTGCCAATAAATCTAAATAGTGTTGTCATTCAAAGCTGCCCATTGTACTATACGCGCAATATACCCTCTAGCTTGATGCAAGCCCATACTCTCCAGGCTATTTATCAAGCATTCTTCAAGTGACAACTTTTATATTTTATTTAGGTTGGTGCTATTGTCGAAGATGGCTGGTGCAGCTACCTCCGAACAATTGCCGTTTCGTATTGACGGTAGGTACCGTAAATACAAATAAATAGTTCTAGGGACAGGGTTGGAGTTAAAGCGAGCTTTTTCAAAGTCTATTTTAGGTATAAGATTGAAGTAATAGGTAATGTAAGTGTTTGTTCTTTATTTTTTGAGTAAACTTTCGTATTTTATATTCATTGTATTTCGTTAAAAGTAGGTACTATTCGAAAACTCTGAGGTAATCAAATATAAGCAGTTTTTTCATTCTGAATTTTTGTTGTAACCAAATTACAAAATATACAGTTATAAAGTATAAACATAAGCCTTCCCTAATCTGTTTCTTTATTCTCCATTTCTTGTTATATTTATCTACTCCACAAGAAATTCTCATCATCATGGTAGATTTTAATGCCAAGCTTTGAGCTGGAGATAAGACACAGAATACATCGGAGCACATGGATTTGGAGTCAGAAATAAGAAAGGAGACTCAAAACTAGTAGTCATCAACATATTCTTTTAATTACCACCTCGAAAGCAGTACACGTGGAAATCCTCTCTCAAGACAGACCTGGAAAAATCATTAGAAATGAAATAAATTACATTTTAGTAAATAGTAGATTCTGAAACAGGTTCAAATCTGTCAAGATTTATACAAGAGCAGACTTGGTGATGGACCACATTCCGCTGGTGGGAGTATTCTGTGTCAAACTCAAAAAAGTGTAGAAAAGCAAATCACAATCATACGATGTAGGCATGCTTAAAGACCTTAATACTAAAATTGATGTCTAAACTACGTTAAATGAACAAGTAACTGCGATCAGAAACGAATCGAATGAAGAACAAAATCAAACTGATTTTAGAAATAGTTCAAACTGTACAGGAAAAAGCTTTAAGGTAGATAAATTAGTCAAGAAAAAATCATGGATGAAAGACAAAGTCTTGAAGCGAACGGACGAAAAAAAAACCAAATGTGGTCCTATACACTGATAAATATATCAATAAGAGGGAAAAACAGAGAAGTGTAAAAAAAATATGCAAAAAAATTGAGCATCCACAGTTAAAATATAGTCACAATGTACATATGAGAGTTAAACAACTCACCATTTAGTCTAGTCTAGTCTACAGATGGACTAATACCGAAACACCATCTTGCATAAACAGAGTAAAATAAGAACGTAGAAAGAATACCCAGAGAAACTGAGTGAAAACCAAAGAGATAACATCCTTAAGCTAGAAGAAGACGTAAATGATAGACCAAGAATATTGCAAAGCAGCAGGCTTCGAAAATATACGGACAGAACTATTCAAAGTAATAGACAAGTCAATAGCAATAATCACAACGATACTCTATAACATACTGAACTTCCAAAAAAAATCAGGAGCCAAAACATAGAAGAGTAGTTGATCCATAAGAGAATTAACATGCTGTTGAAAGTCAAAGTTCCCCCTAGCCAGTTGGGGTTCAGAAATGCTGTTGGTATTAAAGAGGTTTTGTTTTCAGACCAATCCTTACTCCAGAGCTGCAGAGAGGTCAATTGCAAAGTATTCGCATGTATTATTGATTGCAAGAAAGCGTTTGGTTGAGAACAGCACGCCAAGATTACGCAAATAATAAAATAAGCAAAAATTATCAACAAAGATGGGAAAAAATTAGAAACCTTCACTGGAATCATATCGCAAATCTTAGAATTGAAGGTTAACATACCGAATACAAGAAAATCATGTGTGGCGTACGACAAGGCTGTATTTTGTCTCTTCTAATCTTCAATCTCTACTGTGAAATAATATTTAGCGATAAAATATGAATAAAACATATGATAAGTAAACCAAAAGTTGTTCATATAAATCGTATTGCACCATGTACTGGCTCAAGCGATACGGAAGAAGCATGAATCCTTTCTTCTTCAAGTGCCATCTTCGTTCCGAAGCTTGGCGATCATCAGGGCTATACGTATTTTCGAAACTGCTGACCGAAACAATTCGTTGTTGCTACAGCTATACCATTCCCATAGATTCTTTAGCCAAGATTCAGGATGAATCCTTTAACATGAGATAAAAGATGACCGACGCCAAGTTTATGTCAAATTACACAGAAAGAAAGAGTGTAAGATTTGGCGTGACCACAGAAGTTTAGCAGGATCTATTTAGTGTCTAACTATTCAGAAGCGCCGCAAACAAGATCAGAATAGCCATGTTAATAGCCAACATTCGCAACGGACAGGGCACTTGAAGGAAAAAAAGAAGAAGCACCTTATCTCGAAACTCTTAATGCTTTTTATATTGTTCTGTTGAGAGTGTAGAGTTGTAAAGTGCATGCTTTCATGCCGTACAACAAGGTACTAAATACCTATGATTTTAACATTCTTATATGTAAAGGAAGAATGCTATCAAGATCATTAAACAGTTTCTTAATTTTTATGAAATAAAATAAATATTTTTTATAAATAAAAGTCAATATTTCAAGTTCATGTCTAAATTTTTGACCTGTAAAAAAAACAACGCAAATGAATAGCGTTTTACGCACCGATCATTTCTACAAACATTTATATGTTTAACAAACGTTTCTAATTAATGGTTAATAAGTAACATAACTCTAGAACATTAACAGAGAAAGATTGGTACTATTTTATAATTTTGTTGGGGAACCAGTCTATAATCTCAGAACAAATTAAAAATAAACATAAATCGAAAACGAGAAAAAAATAAACAATATAAAATATGTGGCTCCTGCTTTCTTGCTGCCTCGTAGCATGCGACTATGAGGACTTTAGTTTAGACGTTTAGATCGGAGATAAGAGTGTCGTTCCATCGTATGGGTATTTAATTTCACCCATATCGACCATTTGAGAAATTACCATTAGGTTTTATACCTATACGTTTTGTTTCAGTAGCAGACGAACAGAAAGAAACTAAATACACCTTATACAGAGTGATGATATAAATCAAACACATTTAAAATATATAGAGATGATGCAGAACACCATAAATTGACATATAATGATTCTACTAGAAATTATTGTAGGAACGAATTAAGATAGGAGATTAAAATATTAAACATTATGGTCGTCTTCTTCTTCGTAAGTACCAGATTATCTGCAGCAACATTTATTGTATTATCGAAAAAACCGACGAACCTTTTTTAGAGAACTTGTCTTCTTTTTCTTGAAGTGTCATCTCCGCGACGAATGTTGGCAATCATCATGGCTATTCTGACCTTCGAGGCAGCTCCTCTAAACAAAAGCCTTGAGCTGCAATCAAACCACTCTCTCAGGTTCTTCAACCAGGAAACGCGTCTTCTTCCTACGCTTCTCCTACCCTGTATTTTTCCTTGAATTATAAGTCTCAAGATGTTGTATCTTTTGCCTCGCATCATATGTTCGATATATTGTAATTTCCTTTTTTTTATTGTATTTTCAATTTTCATCTCTCTGCCTACTTTCCTTAAAACTTCTGTAATCGTGACTCTATCTACCCACGGAATCCTTAACAATCTTCTAAATGTTCACATTTCAAACGCGTTAAGTCGATTTAAGATAGCTTGTAGATAGCAATTGTTTAGCACTGTTTAAGCAGCAAGCTCTAAAATAAAAATAGCCATTGATTGCCAACCTCCGTAGGGAGACGGCAAGAAGTAGACAGCAATAAATTTTTGAATACAGAGAAACTTCAGCTTACGTGTAAACACTTCCATATATTGCATCAACACAAGCTAAACACTATTGTGAATCCATTATCCAGAAACCTACAGGCCATGCAGGCCTGCACAAAGGCTGCCTAAAACATAAAAGAACCACCTCTATATGACAAAGTTTCTCGTATAAAACATTGAGCAAATCGCTATCCTGGTTTTCTATAGACTCACGGAGAATAATACCTGACCTATTCTTATCGGTTTTGCTTCTGGGCTGCAGTTAGTTTGGGATCCGCAGCTGCCCTTTTTGGTGTCAGCTGGCTGGCTTTAGTCTGCTTCTGATTGTCCAAACGCTGGTAATCACACCTCGGACCTCTTATAGCTCTTCTTTTGAGATTAGCACTAGTCAAATGTCGATTGCTCGGGGATTTCGATACAAGAAATGTACCATCTCTCTCCGTTGTCATTCGTTTACGACCTCCTCCTTTTTGAATCCAAAATTCAGAAGCATTGATTGGCATTCATTCTTGATATAAAAAGATCTGCAATATATGTGCATGGTAGTCGCTTTAGTATATAAAACAATAATCCGACCCATAGTAAGTTATGGGTGTGAAACATGGGTTATAACACAGAAATCTACCAATGCATTAGACGTGTTCGAAAGAAAAATATTGCGTAGAATACTGGGTCCAATAAAGGAAAATAACAACTGGCGAATTAGATATAATAACGAAATATACGAACAATACACTGAACCAACACTAGCACAATACACTAGACTGCAGAGATTACGATGGGCAGGGCATGTGGCCCGCATGCATGAGAACAGAATCCCCAGAAAATTACTAAACGCAAGAATGCAAGGAAAAAGACCTGTTGGAAGACCAAAAAAGAGATGGGAAGACGAGGTAGATGAGGATGCCAAAAATCTCCTAAAAACGCGTTCATGGAAAAGAACAGCAGTAAATAGAGATGTTTGGAGAGGTCTAATGAAGGAGGCCAAGGCCCGGCTTGGGCTGTAGTGCCATTGGATGGATGGAGTCGCTTTAGTATTAGTTTTTCAATACAATTACATTATTGTGTAACGCGATTGCTATACTACAGACATTTTATTGCCTCATCACCTCTGTCAACTTTCGGAAAAAAGACGTCCAATAATTGCTACCTTTACCAGTTTCTTGTTAAATAAAAAGTCAGTTGCCTATCTTGGTTTACAACTAAATTCTCTTTCGAAAAGCATCTAGCTGTACTCCTGGTTCTAGAGCTTTTGTAGTTATCTTATGTACATCTAATGATTTTACATAAATGTCCATGTCTTATTAGATCATAATTACCGATTGTATCGTTGAATCCAATTTCTTTTAATTATACTCCATAAATAGCAAAAACTTTTACATTATATAATTTTCTATAGGTACACTAAATTCTTTCGTAAAGTTGGGTATTTTTGTGCATTTCAAATCAAGATTTACCCATATTTTATAGCTATCAGAGGTGTCGAAAACGCAAAATGTTACCTGTCAAAATGTTCAATGCGTTTTAAATGTATTCATTTTTTTTTAATCTTGAAAAAAGTGTATTTGAAAAATTTAAACGCAGAATGAAGGATTACGTAATTACCGAGAGCAGAAAATCCCTAAAAACTTCTATAATGGTTATTTTACTAAGATACCTAAATTTCTATAATCCCTAAAAAGTTAAGGGTGAAAAGAAAAGAGAAAATTTAGTGTGACTTCATTTTTATTCAAATGATTGAAATTTTTAATTTCAAGTATCTCATTCAAAAGAAACTTTTTGGTTATTGTAAGGGATTTTCGGCCCTCGTTAATAATCATCATCATCATCATAAGTGGCTCGACAATCCGTTATGGATCTTGGCCTGCTCACAAAGAAGTCTTCACTCCTGTAGTTTCCTGGCAACTTCCCTCCATCTTCTAACCCGTAGAATCTGTAAATCTTCTTCTACATCCTTAATTCATCTCAGTCGTGGTCGTCCTCTGCTTCTTGTGCCCTCTGGTTTTGAAAATGTTATTCTCTTCGTGTTAATAATCTCGAAATCTCGTTAATAATGCAATCTTTCATTATGCGTTTAGGCCTCCCTCAGTTCTTTCCAGTGTTCTCTACACTGATCCGCTTGTAGCCAGTTTCCCGCTACACGTTTTATATCATCGGTCCATCTAGGCGGTGGTCGTCCTCGGCTTTTTTTATAGTTTCTGGGCCTCCATTCCATAATACGTCTTGTCCACGGCACTTTGGTTCTCCTTGTCAAGTTTCAGGATTTGGCCTAGGTAGATATATTCCTGGACTTGTTCTATCTCACTGCTATTTATAGTTATACATCTGGAGTCATTTGTGTTTGTCATTTTTTTTTGTTTTTTTTTTCATATTCATTTTTAGGCCGACGTATTGGGAGCTGCCTGCTAGTTCCCCCATCATAATTTACAGTTCCTCGAATGTGCTCGCTATAATCACTATGTTGTCAGTGAATCTGAGGTGGTTTAACTTGTTGCTATTAACGTTAATGCCATAGGTTAACCAATTTGTAGTTTTGAAGACGTCTTCTAGGGCTAGCTTGAAAAGCTTTGGCGATATTACCTCTCCTTGTCCTATATAGGTCTATAATTCTGTAGATCACATTTGTCTCTTTTTTTTGTGTAGGAGTATTACTAGACTCTCGTTCCAGTCTTTAGGGATCTTGCTATTATGGAGACATCTATTAAATAGCTGTGTTAGTGCAGGAATTGTTAATGTCTTGCTCGTTTTTAAGAACTCGGCAATTATACCGTCGTGTCTTGGAGCTTTATTATTTTTTAGCTCTTTTAAAGCTCTTTCTATTTCGAATCCCTTTATATTTGGTAGTACTTCTGATCCCACGTTTTTTATTTTTCTTTTGACGTTGTCTTTTGTTGTTTCATTAGGCTGGCTTTGCGAGCTGTACAAAGATGTGTAGAGGTCTTCGACAATATTTGTTATTTTATATTTGTCGTTCTCTTCCTTAGACATTTTAAGCCTCTGTTGTTTTCAATGACTCGCTCTATTAAGTTCTCGTTCCATTTTTGTATGCCGCGTTTTAGTTCTTTTCTAAATGTTTTATTAAGTACTCAGTTTTCTTGAGTATAGCGTTTGTTTTGCGCTAGTAGTTGTTTTCTTTCCGTCATTAGTTGCTTAGTTTCATTGCTTATTTTGTTTTTTTAGTCCTTGTTTTCTTTGCGACCTGTACTCCGGCTGCGAGAAGGTTTTTATTTATGTTTTTATTAATCTCATCAATTTGATCTTGATTATGTGAAGGTTCGAACTTATCCGCTAAGACCTCTCGGAATTGCTCTTCATTTGTTCTTAGTTTAAAGGCATCTATCCTCGTTGTTTTTTTTTTAATCCTTCTTCTCTCTTCATTCATGTTAATATTCATTTTTGCTCAAGTTAGTAATCTCTAAGCTAGTAAAGCTAATTTTTCACTAAGTTAGTAATTATATTATCTTACAAACACATAGAGAGATACTTTCACTGTAATTTTAAAAGTTATAGAGACTGAAAATTTCTCGTCCCTTTTCATACGGCAGGTCGTTATTTGTCTAAATTAAAGTCAAAGGTGTAGCAGTTTATTTATACAGCGTACACATATGTCACCAAAATTGGTACAAATTGAAGTCCACTTCGAGTTTCAGTATTCTTCAGACATCTTACAAATGGCCACTATTTTTCTTTATAACAGAAATAGATATCCGTCTGAATTTAATTTGATTTATAAACGGATTTGGATATTCAATCTATTATACCTACCACGGTGTTATTAATGACTGGCTCAGTTGACTTATAACCTTTTTTAATTACTTAATATGAGATTTTCTTAAAGGCATTTTGGGATGTATGTATACAGCAGAAGTGTGAACAATAGTGAAATTAAAGATAATTTACGTTTCTATGTAGGAATGAATAACAAATTATGTGAAACTAAATATTAAACTATGAAATATGTTAAATTTAAAATGCCCATTTAGATATATATTTAAATCGGGAACTAGTATTTTCTGTTACAATTTATTTGTTATTATGAGAAAGAAATTCTTAATTTAAAATGGTATCCTTTTCTCCTACTTCTTTATTGTCAAATTATGATTTAAGCAGTTTAACCGAGATTGAAGAAGTTTAACTGAGAATATTCTTTAAAATAATCTCGTTTGTCAAAAATTCGTCCTAGTTTGTATTGATAGTTAGTTGATACCAAATGTAACTTATTTATGAACGAAAAATCAATCAATAAAATTTACCAATTCAATTGACCGGTCGCTGTGAAATTTCTATTGTTATAGTTAGTGTTGCCCAAAATCGGTCTTGGTCTTGCAGTCTTGATCTTGTTCTTGCGTTTCGCAAGAGCAAGACCTCCTAATTTTAGCAAGACCAAGACCAAGACTGACCGTGCAAGAATTATGCAAGAACAAGACTAAGCCTGCGAGACTCTTGTGTCTTGCAGTTAGAACTGAGAGTCGTTTTAGCGAGTGTAGTAGTTCAAGTATATGCTTAAAGACTCTATGAAATGCAAAACAATATGTAATAAAAATTTGAAAAACTGGACTTATGCACATTACGAACAATACCATAAACATACATCAAAATCATCATGAATCAATATATTCATTAAAAAAAACCACATTTGACACGTGTTCAGAGGTTATAATTACAGTGTAAAAATAAAATATTTTGTACATTCTTTTTCAGCATACGAGTTCTTCGCTTTGAAATTAATTATCCAATTTTGAGAATAGCCACCCTCTAATCATAAAATAAGCTTGCGACGCCGACAGTAATATAGTATCAAAATTTTTTGAAAATATGTCACCTTAGCTTTCTACTGAGTGTGCGATGAGATCATTCGGTTAAAAAAAATTTGCTGAAAGAGCGCGACTAATATTCAAAAGTAACGAGACAAATTAAGAATACCAAACAAAATACCAAAATATTTAGAATAACGAAATAACGATATATAATTCTCGGTTTATTATTAGATACTTAAGGTATTGAATAGTAACGGATATTTATAGTAGTAGTTACTTTTTCCACATCACTAAACTTCATTTGACAAGTTTACAATTTGACATGAGAGACAAAGATTCAAATAGTTTTAGCCGGAGTAGTCAGAGTTGGAATTATAGATCTAGAAGACCTAAAAGCAAATTTGATGAGTTTTTCGAAAGAATTCATTCGTCTCAAATTGCTTTGTGTAAATTGTGTCTACATAGAAAGGTTGAAATGAAAATGAAAAACAGAAACACGTCAGGTTTAAGGAAGCATCTAATATCTTTTCACAAAAAGTAATTTCAAATATTTCTTTCTGAAAAACCAAAATTATGGCTCCTAAAAAAGATGTACTTACTACTACTACTTATGATAAATTAATGTATTTATTAAGTAGATATCTCCTTAATTTAAAATAGCTTCTTTTGATTATCATTACTTTTTTACCTATTCTTTATTTTTGAAGTTAGTTTTTTATATAAAAGTAGAGCTAAGAGTGTTAATAACATTTATGTTGCTTTAGTAAGTGGATTATAGTTTGTTATCTTATCACCTAAAGAATGTGTGCCCTTGATACATGTATATGGATTTTTTTACCACATACCAATCTTTTTTAAGATTTCCATTTCATATATGATGGGAGTTCATTCATTCTATTTCTAGACAGATAATGTTCTTTAAAATACAGTCAAGTTTATGTCATTAATTTGGTTTTTTTCTGTTTTAGCCATGTTCGATTGACTTCCGTGTTGCATGGTAGATAGCTGAGTTAGTAAGAGCATAGGCACGGATCGCTTAGATCGTGGCTTCAAATCCCCCTAGTAACATTTAATAAACAACAGCAAGTAACAGGGTAACAGGATAACAGCAAGACTTGCAAAACTCTCACTGCAGGACCAAGACCAAGACCAAGACCGAGAGTGCAATACCAAGACCAAGACCAGGTGCATTGGCGCAAGACCAAGACCAAGACTGTCTTGTCTTGTTCTTGCATTTGGTTATTAACACTACTTACAGTCGGTTCTGGAAATTACTATACAGCCAAGCACACGTCCTCATATCCAATATAAATTACAATTACAATTACAAATACAAACGTAAATAAAATAGAACTTTACGAATTATCGATAATCAATATTTATTTATTTACACCATATAGTGTATAATAACAAATAATAAAATTAAAAGCGTCATTAATACAAATACTTACTGGAATCTGTTAAATTATACCAACTGAAATATATTTTTTAAATACATACTACCCAAAATTTAATGGATTTAATATATACTTCCACTATTTATGATAATTCTTCTTTTTTCAATGAAAGATGTTCAATGGACTTGAAACCGTGTGTTTCAAGTGTTTCAAAGTGTACCAAATCACAGTGGACGCCTTGCAACTGTCAGGAGAAGATTTCGTTCTTCTGGACTATCTTCTCAGGTAATGGCTGCAGAACTTCGCCGGGCGCATAGAGTTGCACGACTATCTTTTGCTCGACAATACGCGCATTGGAGAATGAACGATTGGAACAAAGTGTTATTCTCAAATGAATCCCATTTCAGCTTAACTGGATCCGATGGAAGTGTAAGAGTTTGGAGGAGAAGCGGTGAACGATTTTCGCAAGCTTGCATTTCTCCGAGAATGTCATTTGGTGGATGCTCGGTCATGGTTTGTGGGGGTTTGTGTATATGGAAGAACATGTTATGCCCACCATGCAGGGCTTTTCGCACGTTGCCAGGATCAGTATGAAATGCTTGGATGAGGTTGGAATTACGAGGTTACCCTGGCCAGCTAGGTCTCCGGGCTTGAATCCCATCGATTTGAAACAACGCATTCAAACCCATACACCTCCTCCTAACAACGTACAGAAGCTGAAAGATCTGTTAGTGAGAGAGTGGAATAACTTATCACAACATGTAATAAGGAAACAAATTGAGAGTATGCCCCGTAAGAGATTATAAGGGCCACGGAAGGCAATATACGATATTAGTCATTGAAATTTCACTGATGTTTTACCACGTTCTGTATTTTCCATTTTTTTTTTTTTCGTATTTCTGTTTTATCAACAATTTGGTTTGATTTCTGCTTTGTCAATAAAAATAATAAAAAAAACGTTATTTTACCTTCAAAACAAACATTAATGACAAATAAAATATACATTAGCCTAAAAAAAAGGATATTACTGCACCAGAGGCAAAAATATTTAGTATAAAGAGAAATTTTATATATTTTTTTTCTAAGCACATTTTGTTTTTACATTGTGTTTGTAAGTTGTGAATTTAAACTTTCCCATTACAAATGATCTCACGTCACGGGAAGTGCTTTCACGAAGACAGAATTAGGTGCAATTTGTAGCTGAAATTGTGCTTTACTTATTTTTACGTCTAAAACGAAATCATGTGATTTTCATAGTGACATGAAGTTCGTCAACTACAAGAAAGGCTTCAGGTCAAACTTACGCCTAATTTAACACCATATACTGTTGTTATTGGTGACACGTTGTACCTCAATGTACAGTATGAAAAATCTCGTATGTCCGAGGAGGCATGGACGAGAGAAACATTTATTATAATGGCAGGCAACGTTCAGGAATGGAAAATTAAACAGGAACGATTATTATGCGCTCCATTATTAGGCTCGATGGGTAATTTCCTGTTCATATATAATACAAGTACCACTAACAAAAGAGATATAAGCGATATTTCTAACATTCAAGTTTAAATCAATTGAAAGTTATATTAACTTATCAGAATGTCTAAATCAAAAGTCTTGGGAATGATTTAATTACTTCTCTCAGATATTTATCGAGTTTTATATCGTGATCGATCCCGGAAACGCACTCGACCAATAATATTTAAGAGCAATAAAGCAATCAGATGGTAGCGCGGTGATTGCCTGTATTTATTGTACATGAAAGATTTGTGAGAAAATGTATCTATATCCTTGTATTTACAATGCAAGCAACACCATGCCATGCCATTGCTTATAACTTAGATACCACAATAAATCGAGAAATTTTCAAATGGCGGGTTCCCTCTTGCTGTTTCTGTGAATTATATAGTTCTCGATATTTACGGGTTCTTTTACGCTTGCACTGACCTTTACAGATTCTTACCGGCTGTCTTTATTTTACAGCACTTCTTTATTTATTGGCTTCGAAAACAAATTCATGATTTCAACTGCTTAAGCTACTTAGAATGTGGTTTCTTACAACAGATAACTGACTCTTTGCGAGAGTTTAAAGCTAAAATTTGAAATCAGATAAGTAAAAACACATTTTTAGAATCGAAAAAGTATTTATACTTTTTCAAAATATTTTACATGACAGAATTAAATTGGTGATAACACAAGGTTGAATGGCACACTTTTGGAATTATTTGAACGAATTTCGAAACATTTTAACACTCCCAACCTCTTTTACTTAAAAATTACAGTCTAATCCATGTTCAACATTCAACGATGTTACGATGTTTTGTTTTATATTCAAAGTAAGTCAAATGATAATGATAGATAATGATATCGCCAGCGATCTGACAATACCTGCTAACTGACATTTTTTTCAAAACTACGTTTGTTATGTTTAGAGCTTCGCACACGTGAATCATTTATTGTAACAAAATCTGCTGTCTTCTAAATACAAGTCTGGAGACTTATTACGGTCTAACAATACATACTCATAACAAAATATCAATTTAGTGGTGGCAATACCTGCTATCTGTCAGTTTGTCCACTGTCTGCACATTATAGAGACACATACTTATGTTAACATTTTGTCTGTAAGAAAATGATCGAAAATCTCTCATTATCCCCAAAATACTACACGAACCGATTCGGAGGTGGCCATCGAGAACCTCGGATTTTGCCGTGGATATGACCATCTTCGCAGATGTTTTCGAGAACATTTCTCATTATACAAGCCAGTGGAGCGGTCTTCGATGATTTGTAATGGCAATTCTACGTATCAGTATGAATTGTTGTGTCTTTGATAAATTACTAATTTAATAAGTAATTGTAATATTTGTAACTAAGTGAGTTTTTGAATTAAATAAAGTTAGTTAAATCACGTCGTGCTAAACTGAATCTCTGAACCGATAGAAGAATGTAAAAATATAAAATCTCAGATAGGAGAGGAACAGCAAGAATAATAATGCCCATTTTGAATCCAAACGGTATTATTTTTGGGCCTATCCCCCAAAAAACTGTCATAAATGTTTTCGTCAATAAAATTACGAATAGAAACTTTAAAATTGACAATATTCTTGGATATAGGCAGTGTAATGAACACTGCACTGTTCTGTATAGAACAACAATGCCCACTGCACTTTTTGATAAAGATGAAAACATACTATTCAATACGCAAGAAAAACTGGACAGATAGCAGGAATAGACAGCAGAACTGTTCAGTGACAAGTGACAACCAACACATTGAAGTCTATGACAACGTCGAGAATGGACCAACAATAACAAAATCAGAAGTAAGATCTGCTATAAGTCGTCTAAAAAACTACAAAGCGTCAGGATATGATGAGGTATTGAAATTGATAGAAGACAATCAACTTGAGATTATGACAGAATTATTTAACTGTATATACCTATAAGACAGGAACTTTACCAAAAGATTGGTACCTGTCCATATTTATATCACTACCAAAAAAAGCAAATAAGTACTAAGAAATGTAAAGAACACCGAATCATTAGCCTCATGAACCACTCACTCAAAATATTATATTATATCATCCATGCTCGCATATACAAGAAATTGAAGGAGGGTATTGCTGATGTACAATTTGGATTTCGCAGCGGTCTTGGCACAAGAGAAGCACATTTTAGCATACAAGTATCGATATACAAGAGATGTTAATACAGATGTCTTTGCCTGTTTCATTGACTTCGAAAAGGCATTTGACAAAGTACAGCATGAGAGGCTTATTGAAACTTTGCGAAACGCAAACATCGATGACAAGGATATAAGAATAATAGCCAATCTCTATAGAAAACAAGTAGCCAAGATTCGAGTAGACAAACAATTATCCGATGAAGTCCCAATACAAAGAGGAGTACGACAAGGTTGCATACTCTCGCCTTTGCTGTTTAATGCGTACTCAGAACATCTATTTTGAGAAGTTTTGGGAGAAACGACCGATGGTGTAATTGTTAACGGTGAAGTAATAAATAATCTAAGATGTGCAGACGACACTGTCCTTGTTGCGGATAGTGCTAAAGGATTACAAAGACTGATAGATCAATTAGTTAACATCGGTAAAAAATATGGAATGAAACTTAATAATAAGAAGACGAAAATTATGATCATAAGCAAAAACCAAGATACAGATGCAAAGTTCATGGCAGACAATGAGGTATTGGGTAGAACAGAAAAAATAACATACCTAGGATGCAACATCACAGACAGCTGGGATCAGTGATGCGAGATTAAATATAGGATCGCAAAAAGCAAGGAGTGCCTTCCAACAGATGAAGAAAGTTCTCTGCAATTTAACCTTGAACTTACATCTCCGACTCAAAATCCTTAATTTGTTATATGTTTTCTGTTCTTATGTATGGAGCAGAGGCATGGGCTCTCACTGATGCGTCTTGCAGACGGTTGCAGTCTTTCGAGATGTGGTGTTATCGTCGCATGCTCAGAATATCATATGTACATCATACAACTAACGAAGCAGTAATGCAACGTTTGACAGTGGCAAAAGATTGTTCAAAAACATTTCAAAAGGAAGTAGGTTGGTTATCGTACATGGTGGTGGGAGATGGGTTTCATACAAAATGCTCTTTTGATTTTCAAGTCAGGAGCTGAGGCAGGAGATTATCATGATGATATGAATTCAGAAAATTATAAAATATGGATAAAAGAACAGTTAATCCCCAATTTTCCTGTTGGATCTGTGGGTGTTACTGATAATGCGTCATATCATAATACAATTAGTATCGTACAAATTAATAACGCATCCACCAGTAATTCTAAAAAATGAATATATCTTAGTTGACAGAAAAAAATTTTTCATTTGTAACGTCAATGTTAAAACCGCAATTGTATGAAATCATCAAACGAAACAAACAAGATCATATTCAATATAAATTTGACAAAGTGCTGCAAGAATGTGGACATATTTCTTTAAAAATTCCGCCATATCATCCAGACTTGAACCCTATAGAAATGGTTTGGGCGCAAATAAAAAATGAAGTTGCAAAACAAAACGTTTATTTTAAGTTAGAAGACGTAAAAGTGTTGGTGTAACAGGAATTTGCTGGAGTAACTGTAGATAACTGGAAGAAAGTGTGTGAACATATTGTCAAGGTTGAAGATAAGTATTTGGAAAGTGAACGTCGCATAGATGTAATTACTGAAGAATTAAGGATTTATTTAAATAATTCTAGTGACGACGACAGTGCATCTGATAATGAAAGTGAATAATATACTTTGACATTACGATGTATCTATGTATCCTATGTGAATATAAGTTTTCCAAACTATCCTGTATGTATGTATTATTTTTTCACTTTATTACAATCATTTCGTATATTCCTTATTTAACTTTGTGACGTTTAAGTGAATAATAATATAAACAATAAAGATTTTAAAGTTAAAACACTCTTTGTAATTAATATGTATTAATACTGTAATCTGTAATACGTATCTAGGGCTTCACATACAGACAATATATGTATGTGATATATTATAATAATATGTATTAAAATGTAGTACAATATTGTCAAACATATAATCTAATATCCTTGTTAAATAAATTGTATGTGCCTATCTTTGACAGTTTGATTTATGTAAATCATAAGTATTTTTTGGAACGCCATTGCTTTGTTTGGTGAGGCTTTACTGTTCCGTGGCAGCCGTAGCACAGTGGCTATGGTACTGCCTTAACATGCTGGATTCGAATCTCGGCACCAACAAAATTTTCAATTTCTAATTTAACTGAGCTGCCACCGTGCTTCGGAGGGCACGTAAAGCCTTCGGTCCCGGCTACGAAAGTAGTCGTTAAGCGAAAGTAGTCATTAAGTCATGTAAGGGGCGCTTACGCGACCTGAAAACAAGAACACTAGCTTTTACCCAGAAGGTTACACGAACTTTACTTTTTTGTTCCTAGAAATTTCCGCCACTACAGTTGAAACATACTCTATCTCAGCAATGTTGATTATATTATTTAATTTGTTGGCTCGCGAATAAATACTGCAAAATCGTCTTATAAAATAAACAAAGTTTAATATTAAAAATATTCTATGAATCAAACAGATTACACAGAATGTGCAAATACGATAAAGACAAATGAACCTCAATTAAATTAGCCGTTGTGTTGTGCAAGGCGACTTGAACAAAACGTCTGTTTTCCCCTCTGTGTACCAAACTCGACGGTAATCATTGTAATCGTTGTCAGCGACCCCGAAATCGATGGTCACATGTCTCCACCACCAGACAAAATGGCGGCGGATACTATTATCCGAGGATTGTTGCATCCTTCATTCCGTCCCGATCCCGGCCAGGACCCTACTCTGGAGAGATAGGTCATATCTTTATTTTATACGGTGTATTTACCAAGCTCAATCCCTAGACACTATTTGTATTGATGTCGAAGTATAAGAAAAAAAAAGAGAATATCTAGTTTAACTTAAATTTTAAAATAATATAAAAACAATTTAAAATGAATATTGACAGTTTATTTAACAGTTTAACAACCACTTTTAGTGTGATGTGTTTTGAACTATAATATTGTACGGTACCTTACCATTTTTTGTATCCGAATATATCATTATTTTATTTTTAAATCTTTAAGGGAGACTGGGGAGGTTTGAGCCATAAATATTACATCTATAACGAATACTTAAATAAATTTATTTTTCCGTTTAGTGGATGCTTACTCATTGCTTCTTTGTTGTTATCTAATTTCCATGTCAAATCGAAGTCCGTTGGAACGTTAGAGTGAAAAGTTGTTTTTGAGGCTAAACTGTATTTCAGCCAGTTTATAGCCAAGACATAGCAAGAGAACGTTTAAAAAAGAAGAAAGGGAGAGGTACATAATGGTATGACAAGAGGAATGCGACGAGATGAGAAGGATGGCGCAGAGGACGAAGCCGTTGATTCCAAATCTGAGAAGATGGATGCGGGTACCGGCGTTTGGATTACTTCCTGATGCAGATGCTCGCACGACATGGTTGCTTTAGGGCATACCTTTAGAGATTTGGAAAGGCGGAAAATGACAAATGCCTGTATTGTGAAATATCGGAATATCCCACACACTCTATTGGTATGCGTAGATGGATAGGTGAGAGGTGTTTGCTTGAGCTAGGAAGTAGGATGCAATCAGTCACGGAACTGGTGTAGGATGAGGAGATAAGTAGTCAGATCGGTGAAGATCAGTTTAGAGATATGTGAGAAGAACATTGGAGAGAAAGGAATAAGAAGAAAGGCGACCCGAAGGGGGGCAGGGTGCCCAGAAGCAAGCAATAAGATAAGGCAGAATGAGAAGTGGTAAGATTAAACATGAAGAGGGAGGAACAGAAGGAGAGAAGAATTCAGTCGTAGTAAGAAAGTGCTAGAATGGGTGAAAATTGTACATGAATGAGAGATCGGGTGAATGCCGTGCCGATGTTGCGTCCCAATTAGGGCGATCCGGTCGGTAATTCACCGCTGAGGAGGGTGTTTTTTTAGCAGGTAGGTCTCTGGCATTGACGGCGATGGTGTCCGAACAACCCTAGCGTACGACCTCGGATATCATTGTGGCCACGCTGGAGGAGTCCTGCATAACCGAGACTGGAAGGCGGTTCTGCCCACCTTTTGGGACTGAGGTATGTTTCGAACATTTGGACCTCCCCCCTCACAACATAATTCTCATTCATAAGAAAGGTACAGTAACTATTCAGAAGTACCCTGGATCATATCCATACACTTCGAGAGCTATAGAATATGAAATATCGTTAGCATTAACCTTCATGGATTTCGAGAACGTTTTCGATTCTATATATCCAAGACAGTAATCGAAATTTTAACCAATCAAGACATTGACAAGCCGCAAGGTTAGTAAAAGGGAGGTTGCATGGTAACTCATGACATTGACAGAATGAAATATGACGTGTGACGTCACCCAGGGGGTCAATTTTACGAATTGTTTGAAAACAAAATAGGAGAAGTGGTTTGGAGAATATATTTTGTTGTTAAATATCGTAAGTGTTTTAGTTTATGTTAATATCTTGAGATATAATATGTCTATAGATATTATTGAGTAATTTTTAGTATACAACTTGGACCCAATACTCTTCTACAAGTGTTAAGATACATTTAACGTGGTTGTGTCTTACTGGATTTTATTTCTGCTGTATTATATAGTAAAGGTAACATTGGGATTAATGCAGGAAAAACATAACTTAATTCAGTTTTTTTATTGATTCAGATGACTGGTGGAAATATTTGTAGCGTAGCAATCTGCAAATATAATTCAAAAAATTCCAAAAAGGATGGAAGGAATTTAATGGTTTTTACATTTCCAAAAAAATGTAAAAATTCAAAAGCAATGGATAAGCAAGTGTCGTAGGAAGGATAAGTGGTCCTGTTTTAATAAAAGAGTTTGTAGTATACACTTTCGCATGGACGATTATGAGGATGCTTTAAAAGCTAAACTATTAAACATACAACCTAAAAAGCTGAAAAAAGATGGTAAGTAGGTATAGTCATTTAAATGTTCAGTAAAAATGTGTTTCACTGATTTTGATTTTTTTATTTTTATAATTTACCAGTGGCGGCTTTTCTTTATGTGCTGCTGAGCTGCAGAACTACCAAACAACCATAGCAAATCTTAATTATTAAAGAATAATTAATATAGTTTTATTTCAAATCTGCCATATTATCATATTAAACATAAACTGTTAATAATAATTCACCAACAACGATGATTAATATTATTTTTTTTACGTATTTACTCCTCTAGTGAAACCGTATAATTTTTTTACGTATTTGGTGCTCCAGTGAAGCAATCTTTTTACGTATTTGCTGCTCCAGTGAAGCCGCGTCGATAACAACCGAAACACTGGCAGCGGTAAAATGCATTTATTAGGCAAACGGCGATCTTAGCCGATGTGCTTCGGCAATCGGCTGATTAACGGCCTCGGAAATGTGTTTGCGAGCTGCAATTCACGACAGTTATTCGTGACCGTTGCATCTGTGCCGTGTTTAGAAATTCTTAGGTTACAATTTTGTTTAATTTGTTTTGTTCGAGCGTGTTTAAAACAATGGAGTTTCAATTTAAATTAGGTGTAAATAAATTTCAAAAACTTCACTATCAACAACAGTTGATTATAAAAGAACGTGGCCGTCCTATGCCTGATCTTAATATTGAAGTGTCCGGTAAAAGCCGTGGAAAAACATATACGCGTAAATTTAATAAAGACATGTATCTACGAAATCAGTGGATTTGTGGATGTTCCGAAAAAAATGCTTTTTTCTGTTTTCCGTGTGCATTATTCGGCGCAGATAAAGAGGAAAAATTGTGGCGCGAGACAGGAGTGCGGGATCTAGTGCATTTAAGTGAAAAAATAAAGAAGCATGAAAACACGCAAACTCATATGAACAATGAAATGCGATTTGCATTATTTGGGAAACTTAATATACAGGCCCAACTTGACTCTGCTTATTGGATAAATATACAAAAACACAATGAAGAGGTGACGAAAAACAGGTATGTTTTGTCAAAAATAATTGACTGTATAAAATTCTGTGGGGCTTTTGAGCTCGCCTTACGAGGACACGATGAATCTGAAACATCAGATAACCCTGGAATTTTTCGTGGTTTAGTGAATTTTTCTGCTGAACTTGATAAAACACTTAGTGAACACCTTACAAATGCGACAATTTTCAAAGGTACCTCAAAAACAATACAAAATGATATTTTGGATTGCATGCTAGAAGTATACGCTGAGGAGATTTTAAACGAAATCAATGAAGCCCCATTTTTAGCAGTGATAGCTGATGAGACAACGGATGTTTCTATGAAATTTCAAATGGTCATTGTTTTTCGTTATGTAAAAAACGGTGCTCCAGTTGAAAGGTTTTGGACTTTTTTGCTTCCAGAAAAACATGATGCTGAAACCTTAGCTAACACAATTTTGAATGTTTTAGACCCAATATTAAAGAATAACAAAAATAAGCTCATTGCACAAAGTTATGACGGAGCAGCTGTTATGAGTGGGATACATGGCGGAGTGCAAACAATAATTAAGAGAAAATATGAAACTGCTCATTTTGTGCACTGTTACGCCCATCAATTGAATCTAATAATGTCAAGAGCATGTTCTATTAATTCCCAAGTACGCGTATTTTTTGGAGATTTACATGATATACCTGGATTTTTTAGTCATTCACCTCAAAGAATAGCTGTCTTAAATCAAATAGTTGGAAAAAATATTCCTCGTTCAATCCCTACACGCTGGAATTTCAATATTCGTACAGTAAATGTCGTTTACGAATATAGAGACTTTATTATTGAGTGTATGGAGCAACTAGAAGAAGAGTCAAATGCTATTACTTCCAAGGAAGCAAGAGGACTTAGACGTATTCTGGAAGATCAAAATTTTACTTTCTGGCTGACTGTTTTTCATTATATTATGCCACATGTTGACGTTTTGTACAATAATCTTCAAAAAAAGAACATGGACCCAACCGAAGCACAGAAAGCTATACATGTTTTTGAGCAAAGTATTAACAATGTCCGAAATAAAATAGACCCTATCATACATCAAGCTTCAAATTTAAATGCGGCGCCTAGTGTCCAAAAAAGGAAACGCCCAAATAACAGCCAACAGGATCACCGTATTGCCTGTCTAGAAGTTTGTGATGTTATTATAAACAATGCAAAAGAACGGTTTGCATATACAAATCATCTAGTTGCCGCAACACTTTTATCTTCAGAACATTTCGAAAAATATAATAATAAGTTTCCTGAAAATGAATTGGATTTAACTTGTACAGCTTATAACTTCTTTGATAAAAACCGTTTGCGAACAGAACTGTCAGTTTTGTATTCCAATATCGAGTGTAGAACATTAAAAGGTGCAGTGCCTTTACTAAAATTTATAATTTCTAATAATTTAGAGGACACATTAACAGAAACCAAAAAGTTGATACAAATTCTGGTGACTACGCCAATGACCACAGCAGAAGCTGAACGTAGTTTTTCAACTTTAAAACGGATCAAAACATTTTTAAGAAATTCAATGTGCGAAGACAGATTAACAGCCCTTTCCACACTCTCGATAGAAAAAAAGTTCATCGCTTCAATACCGAACTTTAACGATAAAGTAATCGAAAAGTTTGCGACAAAAAAGGACCGGCGTATTAATTTCCAATTTAGAAAAATGCAATAAATGTAAGTTAATCAGATTTTTATAGCATGTCGTTATTAGTTACTATTAATTAGTATTAAAGCTAATTTTATTGTTTTTGTTTTCGTATGTTATTCTATTTCTATTATTTTATATTGACCGTGGTTCATGCAGCACACCCTATAGCAGATGTCACGAGCCGCCACTGTAATTTACTGTAAATTATGTACAACTTAAAAGTTATCTATTTAATGGAATCATGTTTTAATATTTTTTATATTCTATTATATAATCCAGTAATTTAATCAGATGTTCCTTAAATATAATTATTGAAGTTAAGGGAAAAAACTACTAATTCTGATATATTATTATAAATCTTTAGTTGAATCTCTTTTTCAAGATGGTTTACTTGTTTGGAAGAATCTATAATAATCCTCTACATGCATTATCCTCAATTCAAAATAATTTAAAAAAGTAAATTGTATTCAACCCGTTATTAATATATCTAATAGGAATAGGAATCTATAATAATCTTCTACATGCATTATCCTCAATTCAAAATAATTTAAAAAAAGTAGATTGTATTCAACCCGTTATTAATATAGTATATTAATATGTTTTAGTCACATGTATACACAAGAAAGAATCTACTTCCAATTTAATATAGCAATGCTATTCTACTACATATGTTTAACTGCAATAATATTTTATAATCTCTGTAACTCTTAGGTACTTATCTCCCACATTTTTTAAAGATTGAATAAAATAAACAGTTATTAAAAGTCCAAACGTATTTTTTTCGATATACATACATAGATTAATACATTTACAATCATTGTTGCTTTTCGAGTTCATTTCAAGGAGTAGAGTGAATGAATTTGAATGTAGCATTCTCAGTGACGTCATTCCCGCAGTTAGATTCTCGAAGCTGATTGGTGTAAAGTTACCAGACAACCTGTCTATTTTTATTAACCTTGGACAAGCCGTACATAGAGACCACAGACCTGATAGAGACTTTGGAAAATATATACAGATAAGCAAAAGATAAGGTAAAAGTTTATGAAAATTCTTCAGAGGTGTCCATCGAGGAGACGCAATATCATCAAAAATTATTACTGTAACTTTCGAAAATATATTCAGCAAAATGAGAACGTTTTGAAAGTATTTCAAATAACCAAGTAAGATCTGTAACATCCAGGATATTTTACGATGAGGAAAACAGAGAAGACACGAGTGAAACACGAATGAATAGTGAGACCAGAGAGACTCTTTAAAATATACCGAAATATCTGACAATCAACGAATAGACATAACAACTAATATAAAAAGATGGTTAAATAATATCATTAGCTATTTATTGATCATAAAAAACGTTATTTGTTTATCTTTTTGAAAAATGTCTCATTTATATCAATGTTCTTCCTTAATACATTTTTCCGATTATCTAACCCGCTTGATTTTTTGGGGTTGATGCAGTGTCGTATGAAGGGAAGACAGCGAGCCAAGAGGGGAGGTGTCTATCTGCCCATCTGCTAGTTGTCTTTACTCGCTATTGCTCCACTCCCCCTTAGATAATAGCCTTATAAATGGCCTGCTCGGATTTGAATAATCTGCACGCACTGAATTATTTATAGTATATTATCGAGGTACGGAATTGCAGGGCAGGACCTAAACCTTCAAGGCAAAAAAATCTGTAATAAAAGTGTGTCTCTATAATTCATTAAAAAAGTGTTCAGTAAAATGCCGGAATTTATAGTAACTCTTAAAACCGTTTTTCCAAATTTTTTCTATTTTATTTAAGGTTATTTAATTTTATTTATAGTTAGTTTTCCTTCAGTTGTTTCACGTTTTCTTTGGTTTTCAACAACTTTTTGTGTCTGTATATATTAGCCTTAAGGCATTCCAATATTGAACATAGGCACAGCCACCTTTACTTCCAAGCCATGAAGTAGAAATTTGGCAACAACGCGTTTTAATCCGACTGTGGTTTGTTTTGTTCAACATTTCATTTAGGAAGGCTTGTAAAGTTTGTTGAATTTAGTGTTTCTTTAACTTTATTCGAATGTTTTATTTGTAAATTGTGTTTAAATCAATTAGAAAATATTAATATAAGTGAAATTTCATTAAATTTAGAACTTTTAGAAGATTCTTAACGACAATTTAAAAGGCAAGTATAAATATAACCTACAAAACAAACTGAAAATAATAATACTTTTGCTTCTTGTTACAAAATATGTAAACTAAAAACAACAATAATAATACTTTTGTTTTTTGTTACAGATGCTCTGGCATTGTTGTGTACCTGGTTGCAAAACCAATTATGCCAGTACTTTAAAAACGAAACAGGCAGAAAGTACGTTTTTGTTTCCCAAAGATCCCCAAAGAAGGTATACTGGGTTATGCTCTATTCATAGAGAAGTCTGTACAATTACCAAATCTTCCGTAGTATGTGCCAAACATTTTCATGAAGATGATATTCAGCGGACTGAACAATGAGAAGATAAAGATGGAAATGTACACATTGAAAAGTTAATATTTCCCAAATTAAAAGGCAATGCAGTTCTTAATATATTTCCTGAAGTACCATCATATGTAACTGTTCATCGTACTAAAGAAAGAAGGAATCCCGAAGACAGAAGAAACTTTTTGCATAAGAAGAGGGAACAAGAGATAACATAATTATGACAATTAGACTTAGACAATAATATCCCAATGAAAAACTGGACAAGTAAAATTACAAGTGACTTGGTGAACATTAATCAGTTGGGGCACAAGTGTGATAATATTTGTGTAATATGTAGTGTAATAGTTAGCAGTTATTTTAGTGTAATCGTCAATGTAGGTAAGAATAGATTAAGAGGTAATAATTTGAAATGGATTTTACAATATAGTAAATTTAAAAGATGGTCACAATTAGAGAACTTACTTTCTCATTTAGATCTGCTTTTTAGATAAGTGATAACAAATTTGAGTATTACATTCAAAAATCTTTTGAGAATATAGGCTATTTTAAATCGATATACAAGTTATAAATGGTATGTTACATTCAACACATTTTTCATGTATACCTAAAAATATTTCTGTAATGAATTGAAATTTTCAAAATATTAGTTTTCTAAAATTTAAATTAGTTTAATATTTTGGTAGATTTTACAGCTGATTATTGGATTACCGACGTTATAGAATGCGGTGTTGCCTTTTTTACTTCATGGCTTGGAAGTAAAGGTGGCTGTGACATAGCCCTCCCTTTCGCCTCTTTATCTTTCTCTTTGGCTATCCTATCTATCTAGTCTATTATATTATCGATGGTGGTTGTTTTACTACCAAGTGCTTTTGGCAGTCGGATGTCAAAAGCATTTTTTTCGTAAACTGTAAATACCAAAAATAATTTCTTAATTAGTACCTGCGAAAAGATAATACCATGTACTTTTCTATCTTGTTCTTTACCAGCCACATCAAACTTATCCGACGTTGGAGAACCACCATTTCGAAGGCTTTTCGGTCTTCTGTCATATGGAAAAATTTTATTGCATTGGATATCTGAATCAGTTCTCTAATTTTTTTAACCAAGAAACCTGTTTTCTACCTACAACTCTACAGCGTTCTATTTTGCCTTTAAGGATCAGTTGTCATACTATTCTTTAATCTAAGAATTTTGTCGCAATTGCTAGTATATAAAAGTTACCGAAGGGTGGAGATAAGCTTTATCACCCCCTAACGATTATTAAAACTGACGACTAACACATTAAAAACATACATTACATCAGAAAGTTATTTGTCAACAATGCAGTAAAATTCATAATCAAAGTCATTTAAAGTTAAATCACATTAGACTCTATGTGGCTGTATTTTAAATGTTTTGAAGAGTCGGGGAGCATAAGGAATTCCTGCAAAATAGGCTTGGATCTTTTGTATCAATCGAAGGTATAATGAACAGCCAAAAATACAAATCCATGTTGGAATAGCGTTTGGACACAGAAGTCCAAAAATGTCAGCCCCAAAGAGGAGCGACTCTTTAACGTGTCTCTGCTCCTTGTCACAAGTCAAAGCAAATAATGGATTTTTTTAGAAATAGGAAGAATAATGTTTTAGATTGGCCCAGTTATTCGCCAGACCTCAGCCCCATTGAAAATTTATGGGCCGTTTAGCTTCGAGATAAAAGGATATCTGGGAACTGTAACAAGGGGGTCATATTTCCTAGCTATTGTTGCAATATTGTTAAGTATGTACTTAATCATCTATTAGTGTTTAGACTTTTCCACTGTTTTACTTTTATTTTATTGTATAAATGTACTTGGCCACGTTAACTACCGTAAAGATTACTATCAAGTTATTCCCTGGTTTACCTTATAAAACACAAATACAATATTTACCTTACTCAAGTTTAAATACATTTACAACTAGATTATAGTAGATTTGTGCTAAATTATTCTTTCATGACTATTTTTCCCATTTATTTTTACTATTAACCGGTCGTAGTAGTACCATAATGATAAAAATAAAACCCAGAGTTTTAACTTAAAAAAAGTACTTCCTAATTAGCAGGTAATTGATGGTAAAATACTGGTAATGGCTTTAGACTATCTTTATGTAAAAATGAACTTGGTTAATTGGTATTTATAAGAATAATAGTATATTTATGCGTGTTAAACATTTCGTGACTATCGTCTTAATGATTGATCCATTATTCATACATAATAATGCGGTGTTTACTATACCATCGATGACATCTACGATGTAGGTCCTTCTATTTTATCCAAAGCTCATTTGATGACAAATTGGGATTGGAATCAGATGGTGTTATGTTATTGACCTGTTTTAACAGTGGCAAAGCCATAATTGTACTTTTTTATTCTATATTTTATAATATTTAGGTCATTATAATCAATAGTCAATATAAAAACATGTTTATAGTGTAAAAAAAACTACCATTGTAAAGATAAGGGTATCCAATGGTTTCTCAAAACGTTTCGCAAACCGGTAAAGGGTCTCAAAGAAAATAGTCATTTAGTCACTTATATTCTATGGAATTAAATCAATTTAGACATGGTAGTAGAAGAATGCTACTCCAATGCATTTTGCAAGGTAAAATTGAAGGCAAACGGGCCCCAGGACGAAGAAGAATATCCTGGCTTGTTAACCTGAGAGCATGGTGTAGAAAGATCTCAACACAGCTATTCCGTATAGCAACCAACAAAGTTATCATAGCCAGAATGATCGCCATCATTCGGAACGGACAGGCACCCAAAGAAGAAGTAGAAGAAGAAATTATATTTATAAGAATTATTCAGAAAAGAACTCTTTGGTGATGCAAATATCGTAAAAACCATCAAAATAAATCGCCAAGATGGGTGGGCCAAGTTATGCGGATTCTTCAAAAATGACCATGCTAAATAGGCTGGTCGGAAGAAGAAGAAGAGGGTGACCTAACCTCAGGTAGCTGGACAATGTGCAGGACGATTTAAGGGAGAGTGTGGTAAGGGGATGGAGAAGACAGACAGTCGCAGGGAAGGATGAAAGAATGTTTTGAGGCAGACCAGGGTCACGAAGAGCTGTAGCACCAACTGATGATGATTCAGAAGGGAACTTTATAGACTTTTTATCTTTTAAGAACTATTAGGAAAGGAACTCTATAGACTTTTTGGTGATACAGATATCGTAAAAAACTATCAAAATAAATCGCCCAAGATGGGTGGGCCACGTTATGCGGATCCTTTTCAAATAACCATGCTAAATAGGCCGGTTTTAAGAAGAAGAGGGGAGTGACCTAAACTCAGGTATCTGGACGATGTACAGGACGATTTAAGGGAGAGTGTAGTAAGGGGATGGAGAAGACAGACAGTTGCAGGGAAGGATGAAAGAATGTTTTAAGGCAGACCAGGGTCACGAAGAGCTGTAGCGCCAACTGATGATGATTCAGAATGGTAAATTATATAAAAATTGCACAAGAAAATAGTTTCAGAAGACCTATAGCTTTGTGATGGATTCGGCCAAGACTCATGTGGATAGACGCAATATTTTGAATAGACACGTACTGCCACAGTAAAGCTTGGGTTTCCCAAGCACATAATAGAAACATATTGATGAGGGAGCTTAACAAAAAGTCACTTTAATGATTGTACCGACAGAATTTTGCAGTCTATAAAACATTTTAATACTTCACAGTAATGTCGCATTTTTTTCCCTTTCCCCTTGCAAGCAGAAATCGTCCCTTGGGCCACTTTGGGAAACTATGATATAAATCCTACCAGAACTAGCAAATTCATTGTCAATTTTTAACAATAAAAACAAAGACAGCGCCTTAAAATCGCTTTCGCACAAACTCAAGGACCAAATTAACTGAAGTGTGTAATCTAATGCAACATTATGTTCCCACTTCTGAAATTATATTTCATTAAAAATCCGCTGTGCTGATTGTTATTAATCAACAATGAACAAAAGTAACCTAAAAATCTGCACATGTCCACTGCTGAATGTTTACATTATATAAACAGTGCCACCAACCCTTGAGAAAGATATCCGGTTACTTGTATTAATTTGTGTCGTGTGATTGGCAGCCTTGCCGGTTGTGTAAACTGTTCGGTGTTTCCTTTTCCTGATTGACGTTGCGACGAAACAAAACAGCCAGTCAGCTACAGTGATTCCCATTCTCGAATGTCTGTTTTTCGAACTAATGTAGTTACTGGTATCGAAGAAAAATAAATTGGCGATTAAATGTTTTGATGCTTGTTATAATGACAAGTACTGCAATATTTTTGTCATTAAGATACCTATATTTTATTCATTTAATTTTAACAAGAGACGTTTAATTATTGATAAGTACTTTCATTAAAGTAATATTCATAACAAAGCCCATCAAAAAATGTTTTTGACTTTAATAACTGAGTTTTATTCATTTTTATGTTCTTAAATGTGGCCTTAGTTTTTTTGTATCACCAATAGTTTTTGTACAATCTGCTTTTTGTTACATAGTTTAAAATCACTATACAGTATGTACAAATTAGTAAAAATAATGAAGTTACATTACAGGCTATGTTAAGACACAGTATATTAGAGCACATGGACTTGGAGTCAGAAACTAGAGAGGAGACTACCTAGAAAAATTCGCAGAAGATTCAGAACTAGTTGAAACCAACTCATTCTTCCAATTATCACCTCGCAAGCTGTACACGTGGAAATCTCCTCAAGACAGACAAGGAAAAATTATTCAAAATCAAATCGACTACATTTTAGTAAATAAAAGATAACGAAACAGCTTTACATCTGTCAAGACTTATCCTGGAGCAGACTTGGAGACAGACAACTTTCAACTGGTGGGAGTATTTCGAGTCAAACTCAAAACAGTGCAGAAGAGGAAAGCACAATCATACGACCTACGTATGCTGAAATACCTTGATACGAGAATGAGAGTCCAACCACGTTAAACAAGGAAGTGACTGCAATTAGAGACGAATCTAACGAAGAACAAACGATCAAACATATTACAGAAATAGTGGACAGATAGATTAATGAAGAAAAAACATGGATGACAGATGAGGTCCTGAAACTAATGGACGAGAGAAGTGAAGCCAAAAATGACCCAGACAAATATAAAACCATAAATATATTAATAAGAACGAAAATCAGAGAAGTGAAAGAAAAAGAAGCAAGAGAAAGATGCAAAGAAATTGAGACTCTGCAGCAGTCAAAGTACGATAGTCACAATGTACATAGGAAAGTTAAAGAACTCAAAGGGGGACTAAGACGAAGACAGAAAGGAAATATAACTGATTCTGACGAAAACATCATCTTGGACAAACAAAGTAAAATAAGAACGTGGAAAGAATATATAGAAAAACTATTTGAAGACTAAAGAGATAACATCTTTGAGCTAGAAGAAGAGTTAAATGATAGACATTGAATATTGGCAAGACTGTATTTTGTCTCCTCTAATCTTCAATCTGTACTCTGAAAGAATATTTATCGAAGCTTTGCACGAAACTGAACAAGGTATTCTACTAAATGGTTCCCGGTTGGTTACGCCTCACAAATTTTCAGGAAAGTAATCAAGATGACTGTTCACCAACAATATTACCATATTCTGGGTCTTTTGCACTTCCTAAGAATTTTGTAAGAACTTGCTTGAATGATACCCATGCTTGTTCCTCATTTATGGTAATTGTGGTTTCAAATTTAACGTCGAACGTCATTTTTCAACTGTCGGGTCCTACAAAGACGCCTTCTTTAAGTTTAGCTTCTGAATAGTTTGGGAACTTTTTGCAGAGATGCTTAAACATGGTCCATGTTTGTGCAGTACCTTTACAAACTGTTTCGTGAGGACTAACATTGTATGTAGAGGCGGTAGGAGAATGTTTTTAGGATCTACAAGGTTTTTGGGCATATTTTTCATCTCGTCAGGTTTTAAAGACTCGAATGTCGATCCCTAGCTCTATTTATTCCATCCACATTACATTCCATCCATTCATACATGGACACATTTATATACAAGAAACATGAAAATTTGATAAAAGCACCTTGTTGACCATAAGCATTCATGTTACTTTTAAATCGCCACATATCATCCATCAAACCATGAGCAGAATAGCCAATTTTATTCAACACCATTTCTAGGATTTCATAGCTTTCTTTCATATGTACAAAATGGTCAACAGGTATAGATGCTTAAGTATTAGCATTGTGAAAGATAGCTTTTAAACTAGCCTTGGATGAATTGGATGAATCAATAAACAGTCTCCAGTCTTCTTTTTGTATTCAACACCAAACTCGTTCATCAGATCTGGAATGTATGACCGGTACAAATCACGTTATTGTTAAAAAATGTTGAAAATGCTTCTCTATGTTCCTATACACATATATGCTGGTTTCAACTGCCAACAAGTTTTTTTTCTTTTAGTATAGAACCAAGCACAAGATCCCTAACCAAGTCGTTAAACACGATCTGTGTAAACAGTTTAGACTCTATATCTTCCTCTTCACAATTTTGCTCATCCAGCTCTGACTGTATATAGTCTATAGGCTACCTCCATACCATAGGAACGGCAAAGTTAAAGACGCCTTTCTCCTTTTTTTGGCAATTTTCTAAGTTGTTCAACACAAAAATAACATACCTTATGCGGAGCCCAAGATTTATCCTGATCACTAAGTTTATATCCAAAATATGAGAAATAAACCTTTTTCACAAAGTCTGTAATATTGCTTTGGTGTTTTATTAATAAAAAACTCACCACAAATATAACAAAAACTGTCAGCAGAGTTCTTACAACCACGATAAGACATTTTACTAAGCACATGTAGGTACTAGAAACCAGAAAGTGAGGTAAGGTTGACAGTAAACAAAACATCAGCTGTGAATAGGTAGTAAATATGTATCTGCAGTGTTGCCTACACATCTACATCCAGTACAAGGTATTTTACAATTTGTTCAATTTAGCTATATAAAAGCTGTTACATTCTTTAAAAAATCACAAAATTATACATAAGCTTCTAAATAGAGCTAAACTCAAAATTTCAGAAAAGCTTGCACATTCATCACAATGTTTGCTTCAAACCAAGCAGTCATATGTCACATGTCACCTTAACATTCTCTCTCCTGATGCCAACAAATATGTAACTTCACCGTTTTAAAAAAAATTAAACTGTTTGTCCTTGTGTCGTGTAGTATAATGTACAATTTTATGTTTGACATTCTCAACAGATTGTTGGATATGCCAAATTTGACGAAGTAAGTCTAAAACGTTATATTCCATAAAAAACTTTTATCAACCATCAACTTCGAGTTTTTTATCGAAGTTAATTTATTTTCTTTAGTTGAAAAAACGTTTCTTGGCTTATTTCAGATGCCCCAGAAGATGCTCTAGGAAGCGGAAGTACTTGGGCAAGATTTAATTGATAAACTGTGCTCCATATCTGCCTTTCATTTGATCAAAGTTCATGTATCTTGTATCAAAATAAGAAACACACCGATTTTTGCGCTACTAGCTAAGTTTTGTGAACTTTTATGCTTAGTGTCGCCCAAAAGTTCGAGTATTATGTCTGATTCCAAAGATCCCACGGCATCTAATGTTCCTCCAGGTATTTTGTTTACTGCAAAGACTGTAATAGAAGGATTCTTGCCTATCAAGTCCACTGCGGTTTACAAAGCTTTTGAGCTTTTGATTTTTACACTTCTGTGCCCAGGCATAAAAGTGCTTCACCGTTGTACCTAGGCATAAAAGTAATATTTTTATATTGTCAATCATGTCACAAAAACTAATACTTGTGTGAAGTTAAAAAAAAATGATTTTAATGTAATTCGTTGTTTAAAATTAGTTATAATATTGTATTTGTATAAATAATCAAGCAATATTGCAATATTCAAATCAATCAGTACCTATCTACATTAAGAACTATTCAAAATTGATCCAAACCTATTATTGACCAAGAAAGGGAAAGATATAAATGTAGCACATATTTGTATTTTCTTGAATGGATTCAACAGGTCTATTATCCAACATTATCATCACTCTAAGATCTAAATAGTGTTGACAAAACAGACTAAATCCTATCCAAACACCGCAACGAACTCCTTCAAGCATTCGTATGAATGAAACGAAAGTGTAGTAAAAGAGCGGTCGATGAAAGACATTTTTGTTCATATAAAAGTACTTAAAATGGCTACGTCTCTCGTAGGTATTCAAGAACAAGGTGTAAAGACCAACAAACGGCTCTTAAAAAGTTCCCTCTTGAACTTCTGTAAGTGCATTAAGCCGGGATAATCTAGCAAGAACTGCTGTTCCGCTGCTTTTCATTACCAGGTAAATATTTTATGTATACTCGTACAGTAGGCTGAACTTACACAGCATCCATAGGCGTACTCGAATCTTTAATAAAACTCTGGAAGAATTTTGCGCATTTTAACCCCAAACTATAGTTTATAGTTATTGAAGACAATTTGATGATTATATATAATTACAATTTAAGTAAACTGCATAATACATACATTTTTAAAAATTTTAATCAAATAAGAGGCAAATATCGAGCAAGTTTTTTTTTTAAATCTTGCCCAAGTACTTTCGCTCCTAGAGCATCTTCTGGGGCAACTGAAATAAGCCAACAAGGATGTCCCTGAAAATGCACTAGCAGCGAAAGTACTTGGGCAAGATTTAATAAAAAAACTTGCTCGATGTTTGCTTTTTATTTGATTAAAGTTCATTTATTCGAGCATTCCACCATATATCACTTTTTTTAATTGTCTGTCACACAATATACAAAAACTGCATGGGAAACAAGTTTAGTGCTGCTGCTACGATAATTCATTATCGCTACTGATGTTGTGTAGGCTATACCTCCGTATAGTGAGCATGAAAACTCGCTTTCGTCCTATTCTTGCATTTCTGTCACTTAACAGAATCTTAGTGTCATTTCTGGGATATATTCTGTAGGCTTGCTCTAGGTCTTCAAAGAACTGTTCTTTTATTGCTTCTGTCATCAGTCGAGGCATGTGCATTGATCAAATTTGAACTGAAGAATTTATCTTTTAGCGCAAATAGCACATCTTTTGACTGTACGCTTTAAAATCAAAAATAAGGCCTTTTGTTCTTTCGTGTTAAATCTCACTCCATCTATGTGTTCACTTATAGACATATAATATATGCAATGGGTTCTCTTGTCCAGAGTGCCGGTTCCCGTCCACTACATTTCCTGAACCTAGAGGGACAGTGACTCTTCTGTTAGGGTTGCAATACCTTAGTCTGTTTTGGTTCGCCAGTAGTATTTTATTTTCCATCCACCCACCGGTCCTGGGATCCTTTAGGGCGTTCCTCTATTCACTACCGTATAGATGCAAGTAATTTTAAATAGGCTTTTTAAAATCTATAAATGCAATCAATATGTGCGTAAAAAAATATTCTTAGCAGACGTGGTTTTAAAAAACCATGGTGTTCGTTTTCTATAATGGGTTTTGTAATAGTTTTAGTCTATTAATAATAATCGTTGAATATATTTTAAGGATTTTTATTTAATGGACTGATAACTATATCATTGCCTTTTTAAACAGTGTTATAACTTTTTCGTTATATATGAATGTGCCATTTTCTACGTTGCAGGCATTTGGGACTCCAATCAATATTGATTTATCAGATATAGCAAGAGACTTCTGCAATATAGAAAAAAGTGCTAAATTAATAATTAAAACACACAAGATATAATGGCTGGCTGTGTAATGTTATGAGAAACTAAACTTGAAGACTACTTCAATTTGTTTTGCAAGGAAAATTTACGGGAAAATGATATCAGGGTGAAGCCAAATTTGCTTATTGAGAGAACAAAAGCTTTAACAACATTACTGGAAAAGCAAGCTAAGTATAAATCCGAATCGTGGTCGAATCGGTATCAATATGGTGTTATGCTTCATTTCAGCATCCCTGCTTCATCAGACACTCGGGCTGATACAAATTCAAACTCGGAAAGTTCAAATAATGTCACCTAAATCATTACCACTGTAATGGTTAGCGTACCTCGCTAGCGTACCGTAGAATAGGTTGCACCCCTGTACGCTAACCACTATAGTGGTAAAGATTTAGAAGACATTTGTTAGACTTTCCAAATTTGATAACCGAATAAAATTAATACCGATTCCAGCTTGGGAAGTTTAATGAATTTGTCCTGCTAGGCCATATATTTGACCAGTTAATTCAACAAAGCTATAGCAACTATTGCTAAAAGATTTAAACTTTTACACGTTTCGAATAGTCCAGAGGACAGAAAACTATATTATTAAATCGTTTTCGTTCATGGTCACCAAAGTAGGTGGCACCTCATCATAAAAGCTTAGAACAGAGATAAGAGATATTGTGGAAGAGGGTCATGTGACTGGAATCAATGATACTAGGTGGTCTAAATACATAAGTAAGTAGCGCCTAGATTTTAGGATATGAAAGATACAGTAAGGAAAGACCTCTGACACGGTGGAAGAACAATTACAAGAAGGAACGGAAGAGAGTTTCAACAAGGTGGATTTACACAGCCTAAGATTGGGAGCACGGAAGACCGCTGACGGAGAGGGGCACTACAGGCTGGGTTATAATGATAAAGAGGGCATATCGTATAATAGATAGCATGAACTCTTGTGTTGTCTTTCTAAAAGTAGTACTAGAATTGAAAACTCAAAGATAGAAAAGCAGGATTCTTAAAGAATCTGTCGACCTAACACGCAAAAGACTAAAAATTGTAAAGAAAGTATTGTTGAAAAAAAAATGAAGGTCTACAACGAACATACGAAATATCAACCTAATAAAAAAACGGGTAATTTAGCTTCGTTACACTTTTGACTAAAAAAGTAACCATTTCTTCTTCTTTTAGTGCCATCTTCACTAATGAAGGTTGGCTATAACCACTGCAAATTCGTCTCTTTCTTCTGCTTTTCTCAAGAGCGTCTTTGTTTTTAACCAGGTCTAGTCACGAATGTTTTTCAGCCAGAATATTTGTCGTCTACCAGGACCCCTTTTTTCTTCGATTTTATCCTTCATAATCAGCTGCAACAACTCGTACTTATCATTTCTAAGTATGTGCCCCAAATATGCGGTCTTTTGCCTTTTAATGGTGGTCAAAAGTTCTCTGTCTCTTCCGATTTTGTACAACACCATTTCGTTCGTAATATGATTGGTTCATGACGTCTTCAAAATTCTCCTAGAAAGCCATATCTCAAAAGCTTCCAGTTTTCTCATTAAGTCAACATTAACAGTCCAGGCTTCGAAACCATAAAAAAGAATAGAGTGGATATAACATTTTACCATCCAATATCGGATTTGCAGATTGAGTCTTTGGTTACTCAGAAATTTCCTCATCTTCAAAAAGGCTGCTCTTGATTGCTCTATTCTTGAGCGAATTTCTGATTTCGGATTCAGATCTTCAGTAGTCCATACTCCTAAGTATTTTATTTTATTCACTTGCTTAATATCTTTATTTTTTTTATCTGGATCCTTGTAATTGCCCCTCTTATTGATAACCACGTTTTTGTAAAAAAGTAACCACTACAACTGATTAAGTTATGGACAATCAATATTTCCTTTAATTGGTATTTCTTAATAAAACCTGATGCTATATTTACGGCACATAAAATAAAAGGAGAGAATTTTTTTAGTCCTGAAAGCAAAAAACTAGATCCATAACTTCTTCTTTAATAGAAGCAGCATTTAGTGTGAATAAATAGTGAACCAATTAACTAATTGTTGAGCAAATGCTAAGGATTGACAGATAAACTAACATAAACAATCCCTGGTAGTTCGTCAGTAACAAAATTCTTAACCAAATGTCCAGAAAGCTCTTCTAATAAAGCACAGAAGCCTAAAGGAAAGGTATCGACGAAAAACAATGCGAAACTTTTCGAAGAAATGCCATATTTTGCTTATTAAGGAACCTCTATTAAAAAATGTCAAAGAAAAGAATATTCGTAAGATCTTATCGAGAATAATGTGATTTATTATTCCAAATAAATTTTTTATTCGCCCTACCAGTGTGCTAGCGGCCGTTGCGTGCGTATTTTTTCTGTAAGTTGAACAATATTCCGATTCCCATAAAATACGTGTTAAGAAGCAAAAAAGTGATGATTTAAGTTGAAATAATTTTAAAGATACGCCCTTGTTGGCATATATTCAAGCAGTATTTCGGGTATATTTGAGGACAAGCGTACATCGTATTCGTCGAATATTACTCTCACAGCCAACTCCAACTTCGTAATGTGAATAATAGGATCATTATGTGCGCGTTTCGTTGCGGAAGCAGAATTCTATTCAAATGTGGCATTTTTGGGGGGCGAGAGGCGCGGACGGGTGCTGTGTGTTTGTGGTTGTAGGGTGTTTTTGAGAGGTTTTCGATGAGATGTTTGCTCGACTGGAAAAAGATTATTTAGTATTTAAAAACCTTTACAAGTACTTACTGTAGAGTATCTTTTTGTTTGACGATGTTCAAAAGGAAGGTCAATCGTACTTGAAATATTTACAAAGTTTTATTGCTTTTTGGCAAAGAATACTAGTTTACAGAAAAAAAAGGAAACAAGAAACTAAAAAAATATAAGATCCTGATGAGTTTATAGCCTTTTGCATGTACAGTTTTTATAATTATTTTGCTTGGGTGTTACTCATTCAATACATCCCTAGAGCTTCTTCTTCTTTTTGTGCCACTCCTATCGGAGATTGGAAATCATCAAGGCTATTCTGACCTTGTTTACGGCTGACCTAAAGAGTTCATTAGTGGTGCAGCCAAACCACTCTCTCAAATTCCGCAACCATGACATTCTTCTACGGCCTGGATTCCGTTTTCCTTCTATTTTTCCCTGCATTATATTTTGAAGTAATGCGTATTTATGTCCTCTCATCAGGTGACCAAAATATTCGAGTTTTCTTCGCTTTAGCTTTAACAAAATCTCTGGGTCTTTTCCTATTCTTCGTATTACTTCACAGTTTGTTATTCTTTCAACCCAACTAATCTTTCACGGTAGCATTCGACGGTAGCACATCTCGAAACTTTCAATATTTTTTATGTTGTTCTGTTTGAGAGTCCAGGCCTCTACACCGTATAATAGCGTGTTAAATACATAGCCTCTCAGCATTCTTAATCGTAGAGGGATGCTTATATTTCTGTTACAGAAGAATTTTCTCATCTTTATGAAGGTGGCCCTGGCAATTTCGATACGTCTTTTTATTTCACTGTTTTGGTCACCAGTTTCGTTTATTAAAGTTCCCAAGTATTTGTAACTTGATACTTTTTCAACTTGAGTGCCGTTTATACTAATATACGTTGGTTGTGTCATGTTTTTACTGAAGACCATATACTTGGTTTTTTTAATATTGATATTTATACCATAATTGTTGCAAGCAATATTTATGTCTGTAAGTAATCTTTGTAATTCTTCTACTGTTCTTGCAACTAGTACAGTGTCGTCCGCGTATCGAATATTATTTACAATCTCTCCATTAATTACGATTCCTCCGTTTGCTTGTAAAAGGGCTTCCTGACAGATGCTTTCACTATATACATTAAATAACAGAGGTGACAAAATGCAACCCTGTCGTACTCCTCTACGTATTTCTATTGCTTGTGATGTTTCAGTTTCTATTTTGATGTTAGCTTTCTGATTCCAATATAGATTGAGAATTATTCGCAGATCTTTATTATATATGTCCTTCCTTTCAAGAATCTCTCTAAGCTTATCATGGCGTACTCTGTCAAACGCTTTTTCAAAATCGATAAAACACGTATGTACCTACTGATTAACGTCTAGGCATCTTTGTGTAAGAACATTCAAACCGAAGAGAGCTTCTCGAGCACCAAGCCCTTTTCTGAACCCCATCTGTGTATTACTAATATCTGACTCCAACTTTTGATAAACTCGGTTGTGGATGATTTTTAGAAATATCTTTAGTAGGTGGCTCATTAAAGATATTGTTCGATGTTCTGAACATTCTTTCGCATTAGATTTCTTTGGCAGTGTAACGAATGTAGACAACAGCCACTCTTGAGGTATAATACCAGTATTGTATATTGTATTAAATAAGTGCAATATTATACCTATTGATTCATCATTCAAGAGCTTTAACAATTCGGTAGAAACCTCATCCGGTCCATTTGACTTCCCAGTTTTGGAATTTTTAAGTGCCACTTCTACTTCACATTTTAGAATTTCAGGTCCCGTTTCGCCATATATCAGAACAATCTTATTTCTGTTGTCCTCAAATAATTCTCTTATGTATTCACTCCATCTATTAATTTTCTCTGTTAAATCTATAATAATCTTTCCATCTTTGTTCTTAAGCAAACTTATTTGACGTCTTCTTTGGGTTCCTGTAATTTCTCTTACTTTTTTATGTATATTGAACGTGTCATACTTTCTTTCATAGTTTTCCATTTCTACACATTGTTCTGTAATCCATGATTCTTTGGCATTTCTTATTCTTTGCGTTATGTTCTTATCAACCTCTCTGTATTTTTCTGCATTATTCTTCATTTTACGTCATCCCTAGAGCACGGGTCACCAAATGGCGGACTGCGGTCCGCATCCAGACCATGAGCTTGATTTTTGCGGACCGCCGTTTAATTCAAAATATAGTAATAAAATTATAGTGTAAAATTATAATCAAATCTAAGAAGGAAATGTTCTGAGGCTTCTTTACGCTTTTACTGGACGCTTGCCAAACAAATGAAGCCTTTTAGTGACGCGGCTATGGTTAAAGAGTGTTTTCTGGAAGCAGGAAACTCATTATTTGAAAATAAAAAGGATGTTGTCGATACTATTCAGCGTATAAAACGTTAAAACAGATCTTGGCTGTCACTTAATATTTTGCTTTGGCATTGGGTCATGCGACATTACAGATACAGCACAGCTTGTCATTTTCGTGCGCTACCTGGACAGAACCAGTGAAGAGTTTGTTGAAGAACTTTTGACTATTATGACTTTAGCAGGAACTACAGCAGGAGAAGATTTACACGAGGTTGTGGTTACACGAGGGGCTACAATCACTGGAGTTTCTGCGTAACCCCCCTCCCTCAACCCCGGTTACTCGACTGCCAGGTTTAATGCTGAGTGTCTGGACCACGGAAGTGTAGTAGGTCTTCGAAATGGACCCTCAAGGAATATAATTGGTGACCCCTGCCCTAGAGTACGAACATCTACCCTTAAATTACCGTGATTATTACTACGGTTTTCGGATTGAAACGTTTAAATTGAGCGTCGTAAAGTTTTATTTTTCATTATAAGATGTTTCTGCCATTTCAATATCGTATGTTCGTATCGTATTTTCTTTTATTTCTTTTTTTAAGATTTTATTTTTCCCAATAGAGAAAAAAACATCAAAGAGAATCAATTTCAAGGAGAAAGATCTACGGCAATTCGAAAACATTTTAATAAGTTGCTATAAAAAAATCTACAATTTCTGGTACAAAATTAAGCGCCAAATTTTCATCTCGCTCAAGGGATGTATTATTAGAAAGAACAGTAAGAACCATTGCAATTTGGATTAAGGAACTAATCTTAGTTAAATTTCTTTAAGTGGTTATGTAATCTAGGAAAAAGCTCTTCAGTGTTATGAGTTAATGAAACAAATAGAGCCACCAACTTTCACTTCTAAAGCTGGTAAAGAATTGTCAGCTAGCAAAAACGAGTTTATACAAAGAATAGCACTTAATATCAAGATTACAGGAGACAATGCTACAGCAAATGAAGCAATAGCAAAAATATTTCCACAGGATGCCGGATATTTTGAGAAGATGGGAACTATTGTGTCGATCAAGTATTTAACACTGATGAAATGGTGTGGAAAAAATGCCTAACCTTACTTTCTTCGCAAAGGATAAAACAACTGCAAGTGGACATAAAGCAAGTAAAGATTGAGTAACATTATTTGTAGCAATAAATCAAGAGATCGGATGTTGAAACCGCTCTTAATAAATAAATCTCTTAGACCACGTGCTTTAAAAGGCAGATTTAAAACAACTGCCAGTGCATTGGATGACTAACAAGAAAGCCTAGGTCGTGGCAACAGCTATTTTTACAGAATAGATCAATAATTGCTTCGTACCAGAAGTAGAAGCCTATATAAAGGAAAAATCATCTGCACTTAGAACATCCAAACGTTCAAATAGTATTTCTTCCGTTTAATACAACAAGCCTTATTCAGCCATTAGATCAAGGCATAATTGCAACGTTTAAAAAATATTACGTAAAGGTAACTTACAAATAAATCGCGAGGAAACTAGAAAATGAGCCCTTAACAGTAAAAGGCATGTGGAAGCAATTTTCTATTTTTGATTATTTGATTCATGTTGCATCTGCTCCCGCTCAAATAAGAACAAGAACTTTAAATTTCTGTTGGAAAAAGGTTTGGCCACCATGTGTAACAATCAATGCATCCATTCAAACATCGACACTATCGGATGAAATGATTAATTTGGCACATGAATTTGGCGAAGATGGTTTTAATACATTTAACCACGATGATATAGATGGATTACTTGTGGATGATGCATTATATGACCATGATATAATTGATGAAACTTTAGATCTAACTTTAGATGGCGTCGTGAGTCTAGAAGATGATAATGGTAAGGACGAAAAATCAACCCCCTCACTGTCAAATTAATTCAAAAAGGTCGTCAACTTTGCTGTAAATAAGAAAATCATTTTTTTATTCTTCTTCTTCTTCAGCCTTCATTTATCCATTGGACATAGGCCTCCTCCAGTTGCTTCCACGCTTCCCTATCTTTTGCAATTCTCATCCACTGCTTTCCAGCAACAGCTGGTATATCGTCTATCCATCTCTTTTTGGGTCTTCCCACGCTTCTTTTGGTTTCTCGAGGTCTCCAGAATGTCACTTTATGAGACCATCTGTTGGTGTCTTGTCTTGCTACATGTGCTACCCATTGCCATCTCAATGTCGCTATTTTTCTCATGATGTCGGTTACTTTAGCTCTTCGACGTATTTCGGTATTAGGAATTTTGTCACTGAGGCTTATATTTAACATGGCTCTCTCCATGACCCGTTGAGCTAATTATATAGACATAAAAGAGATATCTACACATCATAGTCCAAGTCATTAGTGCGTTATATATAGTGCAGCCACGGCTGTGAACATTCATTCCTGATTTATTATTGTTATTGTATACTTGTTTTGATTCGTTATTTAACCATTGTATTTAGTTAATTTTAAATAAATTGTTTTTAAAAACGCGAGTCTGAAAACGAGTTACTTAATTGGCGCAGTCAGTAGGATACCTGAAGGTTGCAGCAGATTCCAGTTAATTGCAGTACAACCGTTGGTGTCCACCATTTATCCGGAGAACCTACAATAAACAAGTAAGTTACTGAGAATTTTCCTTACTTCTTATTTTCCTTTATATTTGAAAATTATTACCAGTTTTATTTTATTTTTACCATTTGTCAGAGATTGTAATAAATCTTCTTCATTTGAGTAATTTTAAAAACATTTTTTATGCAAAGTGATATTGATAATTTAATTTGTAACTTAAACAAAATGGCATTAAATAACACACCCACAATTCAAGCGGCAAAAGCTCTCGCTGACTTTTTACCCACATTTAATGGGGATCCGTTAAAATTGGAAAGCTTTATCCAAAGATGCGACCAGTATTATCGCACTTATGGACAGACAACGGATAATACCTTGAACGATTTTACATATAATGTATTATGTTCGAAGTTACAAGACAACGTATTAAACTTCGTAATGTGTAGACCAGATTTAAATACCTGGCCATTGATTCGAAGTACATTGAGAAATAACTTCGGCGACAGAATCGACAGGCAAACATTGAATAAAGAATTCCTACAAACAACAAAATACAAAAACGAAAACATTATAGACTTTTTAGCAAGAATATCGCAACTCAAATCAAGATTGGAAATTAAAATAAATTCAGAAACGAATTTAAGTGCTGAACGGAAAACGATATTAATGGAACAAAATGAAGCAAATTCCATAGACATTATACTTGCAAACGTAGATGAGAAAGCTAGAACGATTCTTGAAATAAAGGAACCGAAATCGTTTATAGAAGCATCCGACATATTAAATAGACAATTTTATAATGACCAAAGAGTCGATTCAATAAACTTTTCAAATAAATTTAAAGGAAAACCTCAATTTCAAAATTCAAAATCAAATAATCAAATAAGTTATAACCAACAACACCGCAATCTTAATCCAAACTTTAATCATCGCTATAACACACGTTATTCATCTAATTCTAATTATTCAAATCACCATGAACAAAATAATCATTTCAATCAGCCTAATACATCAAGGCAAACCTTTTCCAATTACAACCAATCTAATCCTAATCGTCATTTCAATCAACCAAGTACATCAAAACAAAATTTTCCAAGCCAACCGATAAAAATTCAATCTAGACCTATTCAAACTAAATATTTTACAAACGAACAAGTTTTTGGGAAACCAAAAAATGTATTTGATCCCAGGAATGTCCCAAAAAATACATTCTCACCGGAACCAATGTCAACGACATCTAGAATCTCTTCCGGAAAACAAAAATTTCCCTTTATTCAGAGAGACCAATCCGAATTTCCAATTCGAGGAACTTTATCAAGTAGAAGACGAAAATGAAGATAACCAATATTGTGATGCATATAATCACCTTCCAAATCCCCAAACAGACTCTGTAAACATAAATGAAAATTTTCAAGAGGATCGTCACGAAAATCCCGACGATTAACCCAACACATTGATCTAAATAATACAATTCCCAATTCTCTCCCATACATTCAATTAAACTTTCCAACTCCCATTAAATTACTAATTGACACAGGCTGTCACCCATCTCTCCTAAGACCCTACATTGCCGAAAAATACTTTTCAGGAAAAATCACAAGACACACAACTCCGATTATTACGTGTGCAGGATCCCGAGAATCCCAATTCAAAGCCAAAATCCCCCTTTTGCAAGAATTTCACATATCCGAACCTCTCGACTTTGTCTTATTTGATTTCCATAATTATTTTGACGGTATATTAGGAATACGAGACCTTCGAAAATTACACTTAAATTTAGATTTAAATCGCCAAATCCTTTTTAATCAAAACTCAGAGATCCCTCTTAATTATAGAAAAGATTTTAATAGTCAAAAGATAGAAATTCCACCTTTTTCGTCTGTAATAAAAAATATACAGACATCATTACCAGATGGAGATATCTTTCTTAACGACATTGTTAATGAAACAAAAACAATAAAAATCCCATCAAGTTTAGTTCATGTTGAAAACGGACGTGTAAAAATTGAATTTGTTAATAAAACATTCCACACACAACTAATTAATATCGATAACAACTTTCTAAATAATTTTGCGGAAAATTTTGATACAAGAAATTTTAATTGCTTTTCAATGGAAGAAATTATGAACATTACTATAAACGATACAATTAACACTAAGGACCGGAAAATAACTTTGGAAAATTTTAGACAAGATCATTTGAATCTTGAAGAAAAACATGCACTGAAATTATTAGTAGAAGAATACCAAGATATTTTTCATAACCCTGAAGACAAATTGACCTTCACAAATCAAGTAAAACACAGCATTAATACCACCGATGAAATTCCAGTATATTCAAAATCATACAGATACCCCCACATACATAAGGAGGAGATAAGAAAACAAATCAATAAAATGCTAGAAGATGGAATAATCAGACCATCACAGAGTCCGTGGAGTTCTCCCATTTGGATTGTTCCAAAGAAATTAGACGCTTCAGGAAGACAAAAATGGCGAATCGTGGTAGACTATAGAAAAATAAATGAAAAAACTGTTGACGATCGCTACCCATTACCTTCCATTCAGGATATACTAGATAAACTTGGCAGATGCCAATATTTTACTACAATTGACTTAGCTTCTGGATTTACACAGATAGAAATGGAGAAAGAGTCTATTCCTAAGACAGCTTTCAATGTCGAAAATGGCCACTATGAATATCTTCGTATGCCATTTGGCCTTAAAAATGCACCTGCAACGTTTCAACGAGTAATGGATAACATACTCAAAGATATTTTAAATAAAATTTGTTTTGTATATATGGATGACATAATAATATTCTCCACTTCACTTCAAGAACACATAAGTAATATAAAACAAGTCTTTAAGAGATTGAGAGAAGCTGGTTTAAAGATACAATTAGACAAATCAGAATTCTTTTGCAAAGATGTAGAATTTTTAGGACACGTCATTACGCCAGAAGGCATTAAACCTAATCCGAAAAAGGTAAATGCAATAAAAAAATTTCCCATCCCAAAAACTGCCAAAGAAATTAAATCATTTTTAGGACTCATAGGCTATTACCGAAGATTTATAAAAAATTTCGCTAAATTGACTAAACCGCTAACATCATGCTTAAAAAAAGGAATGCAAATCAAACACACTCCTGAATTTATAGAAAGTTTTGAACTTTGTAAGAACATCCTAATGAATGATCCTATCTTACAATACCCAGATTTTAGCAAACCTTTTAATGTAACAACAGATGCTTCAAATTTCGCAATCGGAGCAGTACTATCTCAAGGACCAATAGGAAACGACTTACCTGTTGCTTTTGCATCTAGGACTTTGAATCCAGCGGAATGTCACTACAGTACCATAGAAAAAGAACTCTTAGCTATAGTATATGCTGTTAAATATTTCAGACCATACTTGTACGGCACAAAATTCAACATTATTTGTGACCATAAACCCTTACAATGGCTTTTCTCCTTAAAAGAACCTAATTCCAAACTAATAAGATGGAAACTTAAATTAGAGGAATACGACTACCAGATTATTTATAAGAAAGGCAAATTAAACACAAACGCAGATGCTCTCTCCAGAGTAGAAATTCATCCCATAGATACCGAAGATAACGACAAATTGTCCATTATAATGAACTTAGACCACAACGAATTTATTGATCTTGAAGAATCAACAAACGAAATGTCGAAACTTAGAGACTTAGATTCGAATGATATTATATTAAAACCTGCTCTTGATCACAACGATATACAAGATATTATAAATATTAATCCATACCAAAACATAACACAAGAATTTATTAACGAAATAATCGACAAAGAACTACCAGTACCAGAAGAAGATATTGTAGAATCCATAGAAGAAAATACCAAAAAAGATAAGAAAATAAAAATTCTTCAAAATATAGCAATACCAAATACAGAAGAGAAATCTGACGATTTAGAAACGGTGCATACTAGTCAAGAAGATCCCATATTAAATATACCGTATACAGAAAAGGCCATAAATATATACAAAAATCAAATAATAATAACTTCTGCAAATATATCGAAACCAAAATATACATACGAAAAAATATTCAACAAAAATAGATATCATTGGCAAATACCAAAAAATGATTTTGAAGAAACACAGTTTCTATGTTTAATTAAAGAAATCATAAAACCCAATACGACCTATTGCCTACTATTTAAAAACAAAGACCTCGAAATACCTTTTATTCGTTTTATGACAAACTCATTTAAAAATAATGCATTTTCCTTAGTCATTTCAAATAAAATTCTAACGGATATAACGGAAGAAGCGGAAAAACAAGAAAGGTTAAAATTTTACCACGAAACGAAAACAAACCACAGAGGCATTAATGAAAATCTTGCAGCACTCAAAAAACATTTCTACTGGCCTGACATGGACAAAGATGTCACAAATTACGTCAATACTTGTGACCTATGTCAAAAATCAAAGTACGAAAGACATCCCACCTCACTTATTCTCAAACCAACACCAATTGGCAATTCCCCTATGGAACACATATATATCGATACATTTAAGTTTAGTAACCAAAATTTCCTTACCATTATAGATAGCTTTTCTAAATTCGGTCAAGCCTATCCCATAAATTCAATAAACGCTATGGAAATTGTTAACAAATTAACATTCTTTATAAGTCACTACGGAATACCCAACAAAATCACATGTGACAATGGCACAGAATTTAGGAACAAAATATTTCAAGATCTCTGTCTCTTACATCATATAGATGTCCATTACGTAACCGCCTACAACCCAAATAGCAATAGTCCGATAGAAAGATTTCATTCTTCAATCATAGAAAGTTTGAGAATACTCAAAGAAGAAAAAGAAAATATCATTATTTCTCAGTTAATGAGTTACGCAATATTAGCTTATAACAATAGTATTCATAGTGCTACAGGCTATACTCCCTTTCAAATAATGCGAGGCAAACTAGATTATAAAAACCCCTTCGAACGAGATGAGAATGAAAGAATAACACAATATATTCATGATCACTCAAAAAACCTAAAATTACTTAACAATATTATTCTTAATAAACTAAATAAAAACCAAACACAAAACTTAGAACGTGCAAATAAATCTAAACAATCAGAAATAAAATTAGACACGAATCGTCCCATATATCAGTTAAAAGGTTCAGAACAAAGATTAGCAAAATGTAATCAACCTTATCAAAAATTAGTAAATCCCAAATTAGTTGGAGATAATAAAATATTATCCAACAATAAAGTATATCACTTGCGAAGTATAAAACCTCAACGTATTGTTACAGATAACTACAATCAACATGAAAATACTAGCGATGACGATACTCCTCTATCTACAAGGATATCAAACGTTAGAAATAAAAGAAATTAATAATCCCATCCTACCTGTTCAAATTGGACAAGCAAAAAGGATACTATCAAAACATACATTTCTTTATCATATTAATTTATCCCAACCATTAGAAATAAGTAATCAAATATATAATGAAGTAATAAACTTAAGAAATTCTATTAAAGTAAACAATCACTTTTCAATATTAATTATAAACAAAATAGATCATGCCATAAAACTAAGTAAAGCTATAAATAATCAATTAGAAACATACCCACAAAACCCCAGAACCAAACGAGCATTAATTAACGCAATAGGAAAGGTATCCAAATGGCTTTTTGGCACCTTAGACACTGATGACGAAAATTATTACAACAACTACTTATCCACTCTCAATGACAATCAAAATAAGATAAATTCAAGTTTATTTCAGCATCACACCTTGTTAATAGAAATGTCGAAAACGTACTCAAAAGGATTTGAAACAATTAAAGAAAATCAAATAATAATAAGCAAACAAATGACAATAATTTCAGAAGAAATTAAAGAATTAATAAATGTAGAAAAAGCTTTCTCAATAAATATAATAATAGATAACCTAATAAATCAACTACACGACCTACAAATTTTGGTCAATAACATTGAAACCGCTATATCACTAGCAAAACTAAATATTCTTCATAGCTCAATTATTAATCCTTTGCAATTAGAATCAATAATACTAAAATTAAACAAAATATATACGGTACGAAATGTACCAAAACTTCAAAATTTTATGAATTATTACAGTCTCTTCTCAACTCAGGTGAATATTCATGGGAACTTGGTAATTTTCAAGATTCATACCCCAATAGTTAGTAATCCCTTAAAATATTTCCGAATATATCCTATTCCTTTAAACAACCTAACAATTATACCCGATCAACCATTCCTGCTTCTCAGTAACGAAGAAAATTGGACAACATCTGAACAATGTCCCGAAATCGAAAACTACTATTACTGTCCAAAGAAGTACCTACAAGAAAATACACAACCTTGTTTAAGCAAACTCATCCGAACTGGCAAGAATAAATGTATAAGCACGAGTATCCATTTGAAGAAGACTGAAATAACCACAATTAATTCAAACCAGCTAGTAATCGTACCCATCAATCCCATAAGAATAGAAGCAGATTGTGAAAAGAACGGTATATACGAAATAGACAAACCTTCCATCATAACCATCGACAAATGTAAAATAACCATCGACAACAAAATTTACGAACAAGAAGAAACAATGCACGAAGAGTATGTATTCGATTTACCCAAATTCGAGTTTCAAAGTAACTTAACCCAAGTTCCAACAATAAAACTAAAAACATTAGACGACGCAAAAATCAAGCATATCCAGACCGTAGCAGAGAATATTGAACTACCAGAATTAAAAGAAGCCCCGACGTATCACAATTGGACCAACACATCTCTCATCATCCTTATTACACTAATAATCTCTGTTTTAGCTTATTTCAAAGTATTCAAATCCAAACTCAACTCCATCACAAGAAGTCGACCAAGAGAGGCACATGGCTCAGAAAATCCAACTCCCTTGTTTTCCGAGCTTAAGGAGGGAGGAATTATATAGACATAAAAGAGATATCTACACATCATAGTCCAAGTCATTAGTGCGTTATATATAGTGCAGCCACGGCTGTGAACATTCATTCCTGATTTATTATTGTTATTGTATACTTGTTTTGATTCGTTATTTAACCATTGTATTTAGTTAATTTTAAATAAATTGTTTTTAAAAACGCGAGTCTGAAAACGAGTTACTTAATTAGCTCCTCTTAATTGTTCTGCCATTTTTCTTGTTATTGCCATAGTTTCCAATCCATAAGTTGCAAATGGTAGTATACAAGTGTCATAGGTTTTTCGTTTTATGTGTATTGGGATTTTTCTGTCTTTTAAAATGAAACTTAACCCGGCGACTGTGTGGTGAAATTTTCTAACAGGAGCTGTGTGTTGGGGTAATTATCACCCCATTTTTTTTTTTATTTATAAAATTGAGAAAATATTTTATTTTTACATGCAACCTTAAGATTTTAAATCATGGTTATATTGTTATATAATCTTTTTCAAAGTTAAATCATTTTAAAAATTTTCGTTAATAATTCAACGATTCAAAAAATATACTAAAATTTAGTTGATATTTAAACCACTACCACAATTTTTGTTAATAAAATTTTTATTAGAGATATAGAATAAAAAAAAACTACAAATTCTATAAAAAGTAACTATGATCTTTTGTTTAAAAAGCATAATTAACAATTATTTGCACATTTAGAACAAAAATATACACAATGTTCAAGACAAAGAAAAATGTCACATTTTACACATTTCTTTTGGCACTTTCTGTCCTTTCCACGGGGACACACTCCACATCTGGATGTTGTTCGTTGTTTCTTGTTTGAAGGTCCTTGAGAGTCCTCTCCGCTGTCATTTCTTTTTAGTTTCGCTCTTATGTCTGATGGTATTCTTTGATTATTACCTCTTTTTTCAATATATGGTTTAATTAGTGCCAAACCAAGTTGTTTTAAAAAAAATCTGCGTTTTAGTTTTTCATTTGGCTTGTTATGTTGATAAATAACATAACTATTTATTCCTGCATTATTAAGCAGCGAAAAAAAAATTGTTAGTGGCCATCGCTTGCTATTACGAGACACATTATATAACGCAGACATTTCGTCAACCATATCCACTCCACCTTTTGTGTGATTATAAAAGTCTATAATCTCAGGTTTATTTAATTTGTGGTCAAATTCTGTATCATGATGAAGTGAAGAAGCTACTAACACTATTTTATTTTTCTTCGGGACAAAGGACACCAAAGAAATGTCTTTTTTAAATCCGAAAATTGCGTGGTTTTCAGCTCTGTTTTTGGAATTCAAAAAGATTGTCGGTATTTCCCTCTTGTTTTTACGAATAGTTCCAACAGATGTTAACCGATGTTCACTAAGCAAATGTTCCATTAGCGGTATGCTGGTAAACCAGTTGTCGAATGTAATGTTGCGATTAGTACCACGAATTGGATTTACAAGCCTGTTTACTACATCAAACGGTCTATTACTAAATTGAAAAGGTCCCTCAGGCTGTGAGCCAACATATACCTCTAAATTTAAAATGTAGAATGTTTTGGCATCCACTAAGGCAAATATTTTAATGCCATATTTGGACGGCTTATTGGGGATATATTGCCGAAAGGAACAACGTCCCCGAAAAGATTCTAATTTTTCGTCGATCGTCAAGTATTGACTAGGAATAAAATATTGTTGACAATTGGATACAAATCGATCAAAAACAGCTCGTATAGCTGCCAGTTTATCTACTCTTTTTCGTTCGTCTCTATTTTCGATATTATCGAATCGTAGGCACTTTAAAAGTAATATAAATCTTTGCAGGGACATTGTTAGCCTGAAAATGTCAATTCCTGTTCCATCTGTAGCCCAAAGATCCTCCAGATTTAACCTATTGGCTTTATAAACGCCTGATAGATATAGTAATCCGAAAACTGCACGAATTTCTTCTGCGTCCGTAGGCTTGGTGATATATTTATGTTGGTCATTATAATTCTGAGCGACTAAACTGATTTTTTTATTAGTGCATTGGACAATATCTTCTACAATAATATTATCCATGAATAATTCCCAGCAAGAAATGGGTGATTTGCAATGTTTTGCATTATTTCGAACACCGGGAAGTAAAGTAATTAAATTTTCTTGTCGTGTTCTAACCGATTTATTAGGACAGTTCTTTGACCATTTTGTTTTCCCATCCCGTCCGATAAAAAACTTAGATTGTCTTACTTTATCATCTTCAAACTTATTGTTGTCTTGAGAAGATTCTTCCGACGATGATTGACTTTCCTGATTAGAAGTTCCAGGCTGACAATTTTCCACTGATTGAAGTTGGTTTTGTAAAACATCCTCACTGGAACTAAGGCTAACCTGCTGACTTTCATTTTCAGATTCGCTTTCTGATCCTAACTCTGATCCAGTTAATTCATCCTGCCAAAGCTTCAAGAGAGCTTCTTGTTCTTTCTCCCAACTACACATATTTCGATATGTCTGAAATTAAGAATATCTAATCAATTTTCAATATTCCTAACAATTAAATTATGTTTCTGTTAAAAAAATCGAGATAAGTTGTGCTAGTATAAGAACTTACCTGTTAATAATTAACCGGTGTTGTGGGGTTAAAATTACCCAAAAACTAAATAATACTGCACTTCAACTGTGTGGTGGGGTTAAAATCACCCACAAGTCCAAAGAAGGCGACACCACTCATTCAAATCTTATTTATATACTGAAATTTATGATGCAATACAAGGTCTGTTATATTATGGGAAGGTACTCGTGGCGCCAGACGAATCTGGCGATGTTGCCACTATTTTAACAAGCGGTAATGAACGACGTGGGTTATTTTCACCCCACAACACAGTTGCCGGGTTAACTTACCAAAAGCAGCCCATGACAATTGTATCCTTCTTTTAATTTCTAGGGTTTGATTTTTCTTTTCGTTTTTAATTACATGTCCTAGATTATGTCCATTTTTCTATTAATGACCCATTTTTTGAACGAGCCTTTAAATTACAACGTGTTCATGCCATGATATCGTGAGCTATATAAAAAATTACTAGTATCATCATCGCCAAGTTTTATTACTGAGTACATTGTCAGAAAAAGAAGAGTTACACATACCGAGAATGAGGTTTTTGAAAATCCATCGCCTTTAGCGAGAAAAAAAAGTAAAAAGAAGGTGTTTAAATGTGAAATGACACCAAGTTATCAAGTAAGAAGGATCTAGTCGAGTTTTATTTAATTAGCTCCTACAATTTTTTAACATTGACAGCGTCGTCTGTCATTACTACTTTTATTATCATCCTTAACATTGTAAAATACGAGACTTAATTTCAGTCTGAAATGGCACAGAAATAACGAGGTCGTAGATATAATAAAATCAGCGCAACGCCGCGAATAACAACCCCAGTAACCCGTCTAACCCCATCCCATCCCTTTCAGAACAAACACAGAAGCCTTAACAGAATGTAATTACAGACCCTCCTTCAGCAAATCAGTTTTGCCAACAAACTCCCTTACACACAAAACGGGAATGCACCCCATTCCACTCGTTTACACTCATGTACGTTACGCCAACTACGATTGTTTAAACGAAAATATTCCTAAATGGATATTTTTCAATGACACGACTTATGTTAGAAAAAAGAAAAATAATATTTATAGTATACAATTATTAAAATATCTAAATCTACACATATATTTACAATTTATGTTTTTTTTGTTGGGAATAAGCCATAAATTTACTTTAAAATAAATTTAGTTGACATTTCGATTTTCACTTTGGAAATTGTTCTCAAATTATAAAGTATTAATAAATTATACAAATATTATTTTTGTTAGTTGGTAAAAATTATTGCAATAATTTACCTTCATCTGACTCATTCATATTAACCACTGGCGAGGATTTTCCATATCCATATTTCTTTTATACTACAAAAAATAATCCACAGTATTGCAGTAACAAAGAAGGCTTACTTCTAGGTGAAACAATAGAAAAATTAAGATGGGCGGAATATTTCGAAGATCTATTAAATACGGACCAATAAGAGGAACTTGAGGAAAATGAGAATTGGCAAGAAGATGAAGAAGCGACGTACGAAGAACCAGCTCTGAATGAAGTCAAAGAAATAATAAGAGACCTAAAAAATAACAATAGTGCAGGAGAAAGTGGTATCCCAGCTGAGATTTTTAAGAAAGGTGGTGAAAGATTGAAGGAAAGGATATTTCACTTGACACTAATAATTTGGCAAAAGGAAGAAATGCCGAAACAATGGCTGAAACAAACATATGACTCCCTAAATCTAACGATGGTATATGAGGCCATGAGAACATTAGAAATACCAGAAATGCTTATAAGGCTAGTGAGAATGACGCTTAGGAACACGATGAATAGGGTAACGATGGAATGAAGCTTTTCAAGACAGTTCACAGTGAATACAGGTTTAAAACAAGGGAATCCGCTATCAACGAATTTATTTAACCTAGTATTAGAACAAATCTCAAAACAAAGATCAAATATAACCACAAACTAAACTATTTTTAATAGCAGGGAACAGTGTATAGCGTACGCGGATGATGTGGTGATACACGAGAACAAAAAAAAACATTTAGAAAAAGATTTCCAGCAATTTGAAGAAGCAAAAAGATGCGGATTTATAATAACCCAAACAAAAACGCAATATATGGAAATGGAAGGAGACATAACAAATATATCAAAATGAAAGGAGAGACCGTCTATAGTTTTGCAAAAGTGCTAGAATTTGAATACTTAGGAGTAAGCATAATGAACACGGGAAAAGAAGAACATTTCTAATGTCCATTTCTTACTAAATTTAAAAATGAATCTGAATTATCCATTCTCTATCACATTCTTTAATAAATTTAAACTGGTGCTTAATCCACGATACTAAAGAAACCATTTTTCATGCCGTAACATCCTTATTCATAAACCCAACCTAGCACCTTGTTTATTTTTCTATTAAGTACGATAATTTCTCAAACCAAAACCAATATTTTACATTTAACCCATCATAAGGTACATAAATCAAAAGTTTTTCCAAATACCTCGTACCCCATAATTACGGGTCTGATAAATGGGTAATTAGCCACGGAGGGTCTAAGGTTAAGACAACGTGATCGATATTTATAAGGGGCCTAATGGACCTGCTACCGAGGAGGCTGGAAAGTGAGCCCCCCAGGGTCTATACCACGGTGAGATGGGTACACGCCTTATTGCACCAAAGACTAAAATTAAAATTGCTAGCTGTTAGTGGGAAACGCCCATTTGACCATGCTTGTTTAAGGAATTTGATGTGATATAATTGTCCGTCTCAATTATGACGTCCTTTTTGTTTAAAACAAGAATGTTTAAAGAGTGAGGTTTTCTTAATTATTCCACATTATTTTATTGTTTTGGATTATTTTCAATTCTTAAATGTCTTCGAATTCTAAGGAATATTCCACATGGTTCAAAACAAACTTAATTCATCGTATAAATGGATTAAATACATGATAAGAATGTTATGCAGACACAAGTGACGTACCTACCTACAAAATCCAATCACAAGATAACCATCTAAGTGCCATACCAGCTAAGCTGTATTCTTTTCTGAAGCTTTAGTATATCGTTGATTTTTATCGCGGGTCTCTGATAAAAATGATTCTATTCTTGAGAATAACTGAATTATGTTTGGTACCTATGTATTTATGTTTTCTAATAGTAGTTACATTATTGAATAGATCTAACATTTAAAATTTGGAAAATGTTTTAAAAAATTCCAATATTGGATTTTAGAATTAAATATACAACACAATTAAAGTATATTTTACGAATTTGCGAGTGTTTTGAATTATCTTGTTTGACATTTGACAACCAATGGTCAACTTTAATGTAGAGCACAAGAAGTACCAAAGTAAATTGCTCTAGTGACAAACGTATGAAACAAGTAAATTCTAAATTGCATTAAAAAATCCTTATAAGGTCCACTCGCTCAGCTTGGCCATATTTTGACAGATTCAGAAAAGAAGAATGATTACAAATAGTGGAAGTGTATACTAAACCCATAAAATTTTGGGTAGTATATAATTTAAAAAATATAGTTCAGGATGAATTGTTAGAAAGTTATTAATATATACGTTGTTTATTATAATATCATATATTTGCTTTGCTAAATCCTCTTTGCATAGAGAAGTATAATATACTTATTTTGTAAGACAATAAAACCACAGTTTATGTTATTTCCATCCTATGAAAACGTCAATTAAGTATGCGCTCTGATTGACTGGTGCCTGTTAAATTTTGTGAAATTTATTTCCTCAAAATATTTTTATTTTGTACAATAAATTATTTTATTATTTGTTATCAATACATCATATGGTGTAAATAAATAAATATTGACTGTGGGTAATTCGTAAAGTTCTATTTTATTTAAGTTTGTTTACATTAATATTGGCTAAGAGTACGCGTGCTTGGTTGTATAGTAATTTCCATCCACTTATGGTCTGTCAAAATAATTACTAAATTCACTAGACAGTTCGGACTGAGATTAGCAAACCGACTATATTATATTTTTTACAGTATTAATAGAAGTTATAAAATGAATAAAACTGTTTCGAAGGCAATTAGGAGAGATTTGAGGAAATTTAAAACCGATAATATTAAACGCACCGTACAGTAAACTAACAGCCTAGAAGTTCTACATAGAAAGCTAACGAATGGGAAAGGCGAGATTTATAAATTCAGAAACAAGTAAAATTAAATCATATCACGTAGAGGCGAGGTCGTTAAAGAGTTTTACGAGGAATTATATGGAAGTAGACGAGAAAATCAAACAGGAATACAAACAATCATTTCAAAGAAGTTCATGAATCATTCCGAAATAATGCGACATAAAGATTCGACAAACATTAAGAAAAATGAAAAATAACAAAGCCCCAGGAGAGGATGGAATTGTAGTAGAAGCTATCGTAAATGGAGGAGATATGCTATTAAATAATTAATCTATCTTTGCAGCTAAGAATGGGACAATGCAATGAAAGCCCAAATGACCAAAGAATGGAACAATGCAATAAACAAAAAGATAGAACGGACCTTGAAAATTATAGACCTCTTAGCCTGTTGAACCACATATACAAGCTCTTCACTAGATTACTGACATCAAGATTGGAGAAACAATTAGATTTCTACGGGAAATAGAAGATACGGGACCAATGATCACCTTCATATAGTAAAGACGCTCATTGAACAATTTATAGAAGCAATGAATGAGAGCAGGATCTACCATAGGTAAGTGTACGGAAAAATGAAAAGTTAATAGAAGAATTTTCTGCGTGAAAATCGCATCGAAGCAATTAACCTAGTCATCATTTACAATCCAAATGAAGATACCGACGACAGTGATTACTAGAATGGATCTAATGCTTGATTGGACTGTAAGGTAATATATTTTCATTTTCTCATTAAGAAAAATTTTAAGTGACAGTCGATGAGTTTCCAGCAGACGACAAAGGGACTGCAGTAATTAATCAAGAACGTATTTAATCTCGAAGATTATTAACTCCAAACGAAAGATCGATTATTTCCAACGTATGTCCAAGCATTCCACACAGCATTATACAAGAACAACTGAAAACCTTAGGTATACATATAATAACTCCAATTCACTTTTTCAGGACAGGGACTTTAAATTCAGCATTTAAATCTTGACTTTATGATGATACACTTATATAGTGCCAACTAACTTGGACAAATTACCCGATTCTATGTTAATTAACCATGAGGATAACAACTATCGAATTTTCTCTTCCATCAAAAAGCAATCTTGCTACGTGTGTAAGCACCAAGGACATTTTGCATCTCAGTATTCCAATAAAAATAATCAGACTCCTTCAAGCAACACTCAAAATACTGTTCATCTAATTTCTCTACAAAAAATATACCAATCAGCTCCTCTTTCGACGATTTTTTTCTACACAATCCTCTCCTACTGACACTGAAACGTCTAGAAAAATCATGAAACGTCTAGAAAAATCATTACCTCTCAATCAAATAAGCATACTCCTATAAACTGTGACATACCGAGACTCAAATAGATACCTTAGATCAAGATACATCCTCATCCCCGCACCCTAAACGAAATGTATCTGAAGCAATATGCCCCTCCCCGCCCAATAATAGATGACGAAAATGGCTTCGTTGTACTGAAGCCATGAAACAAAAAACCAAGAACTCAACAAGAAAAACAGAAACCTAGTAGAAGATCTTACCAAATGCACCAGTCAATTCTTCAACGAAAGAAAAACAAGGTTCTTGAGATCCTCTCAGTGTCGCCAGAACTTACTCTTAGAATATCGAAGTAATATTTCTACCGATAATCCTAGCGGCTCCTCTCTGGAACTTATTAATTAAACTATTTTCAATTCTATTATTTAAGGAACCTAAATAGGTACCATACCCATTTAGAAGATCTTAAAATTCTTATAAATAAATTTCATCGATCCATCCTATGTTTGCAAGAAACACATTTCAACGGAAATTCGTGTCACAATCTTAAAAAAAACTACTATACACCATATTTTAAGAATAGAACGATTGGGTGCCATGCTAGTGGAGGTCAAGTTATCATCTCCAGACTACGATTAGGACACACCAAGATCACACATGATTTGTTACTACAGAAGCTACCCAAACCTTTCTGTTTGCGTATGATCTAACACTACATCACTTGTTAATGGAGTGTCCGTTATACGCATTTGATGTTGTACGCAGAAGACAACATGAACAGTACCTACAACAATAAGACACTCTAAGTGAACATAGTGACCACAATCGCACTATACTTTTTTTTGATTTCCTCAGGACCAATTAACAAAATCTAATTGTATTCTTTGTTTTTTATTATATCGGTAAAATTGACCATTGCTAATAACCCTTGTGCTTCAAGCAGTTTAAAAAAAATGAGTGTTATTGTTATTATTTTATATTAAATACTTACCACTACTTTTTGCAAATAAAAAAAATTAAATTAAAACGATTTTGGTTATTTCTTACACATTTTAAAGTGAGTTTGTCTGATCTTCAAATAAAATATGCATTGTCCTGTCCAACTAAATTTTTATTGGTGTCTTGCACAATCGTTTAAGCAGTCATTCAGTCCAGTTTCTTTAATTGTACATATTTCAAGACTTAAAAAAATATACGACCCATAAATCAGGTCGGTTTTGTCATCCTAGAACAATTTTTTAATTCGTTCTTCGAAACCGACCATAGGTTGACTACCTTCCCAAAATAATACCCATCTGAGAAAACGAAAAATCCTTCTCAAATTGATTTTTAACCATTTGACCTAAGTTCGAGGGCGTTCCTATAATCCCCAGGCAAACAAATTCCACAATAGTCATAAGTTTTGTACTTGACAATAATCTTTTGGTTCCTAGAACGGGGCCTATTGTGTTTGCTTCTGGGAATTTTACAGTTGTGTCTATTATACTTGACATAGACAAACTTTCTAATGACTGAACGTAATACCTGTTGTTCAAAAAGTATTTATTTACCCACAAATTAAAACGGGTAAAAAACTGCTTTAGGTATAATTTAACTGAAATTCTAATATGGATATGTTTAATGATCAAATAAATAGGTTATAGTTTTGTAGAGCAAAACGATATTAATACACTTATTTCATGAATATATATAGGACATAAATGAGATATCTACACATTCATAGTCCAAGGTCATATAGTTTGCAGTTCTATATATGGTCTGCAGCCACGCTGTGAACCATTCCATTCGCTGATTAGTTTATTGTTATTGCTATATACTTAGTCTTGTATTCGTTATTTACCCATTTGTATTGTAGTTAATTTTAAATAAAGTGTTTTATTACAAAACGCGGAGGTCTGAAAAACTGAGTATACGTTAAAATGTGGCGCAGTCCAGGTAGGGATACATGAAGGTATGGCAGCAGATTCCTGTTAACGTTGCAGTACAAAACCGTTGGTGTCCACCCATTTAGCCGGTGGATAACCTACATATCAAAACAAGTAAAGTGACTGAGAATTTTTCCTTACGTTCTGATTTTCCTTTATATTGTGCAAAGTATTCCACCAGTTTTATTGTTATTTTTATCACGTTTGTCAGAGAGTGTAATAACTTCGACTTCATTTTGAGTAATTTTAAAAAACATTTTTTGATGCAAAGTGGATATTCGATAATTTGAATTTGTAACTTAAACAAAATGGCATTAAATTAACACATACAGCCAACACACCCCACAATTCAAGCGGTGCAAAAGCTGCTCGCTGACTTTTTTAACACCACAGTTTAATGGGGATCCGGTAAAATTGGAAAGACATTTATTTCCTAGAGGATGCGGCCCAGTATTATCGCAACTTATGGGACAGAGCAACTGGATTAATACGCTTGATCGATTTTACATCATGAATGTATTATGTTCGAAGTTACCATGAGCCAACGTTATTAAACTTTCGTTAACATGTGTAGACCGATTTTAATACCTGACCGATTGATGTCGATGAAGGTACATTAGGGAAATAACGTCGGCGAACAGAATCGACAGGCACACATTGGAATAAAGAATTCCTACAAACAACAAAATACAAAAACGAAAATATTATAGACTTTGTAGCAAGAAATAATCGTCGCAACTCAAATCAAGATTGGTAATTAAAATAAAAATTCAGAAAACGAGAATTTAAGTGCTGAAACGGGAAAACGATATTAATGGACACAAAATGAAGTCAAATTCCTTAGACATTATACTTGCAAACGTTAGATGAGAAAAGCGTAGAACGATGCTTGAAATACGGAACCCGAATTCGATTCTATAGGAAGCATCCGACAGTAGTTAATAGACAATTTTAATAATGACCAAAGAGTCGATTTCAATAAACTTTTCAAATAGAATTTAAAGGAAAACCTCAATTTTCCAAATTCAAAATCACAGATAATCAAATAAGTTTATAATTCCAACAAAACCGCAAATCTTAATCCAACTTTAAATCATCGCTATAACACACCGTTAATTCATCCTAATTCTAATTATTCAAAGATCCCCTATGAACAAATATATCATTTCAATCAGTCCTAAGACCATCAAGGCAAACCCTTTCCAATTACAACCCTATTCTAATCCTAATCGGCATTTCATTCAACCAATGTACTTTCAAACACAATTTGTTCCAAGGCCACCGATAACAGAATTTCAATCTAGTGACCTTTTCATAACTAAATATTTTACATTCGAACAGAGTTTTTGGGAAACCAAAAAAATGTATTTGATCCCAGGAATGTCCCAAAAAATCATTCTCACCGGATCGCAATGTCAACGACATCAGAATCTCTTCGGAAAACAAAATTTCCTTATTCAGAAGCCCTTCCAAATTTCCGCAATTCGAATAGTAACTTTATCAAGTATGAAGACGAAAATGAAGATAACCAATTATTTGTGATCATATAATCACCTCCAAATCCCCAAACAGACCTGTTAACATAAATGAAAATTTTCAAGAGATCGTCACGAAAATCCCGACGATTAAACCAACACAATTGATCTAAATAATGACAATTCCCATTCTCTCCCATACATGTATAAACTTTACCAACTCCTCGTATATAAATTACTATATTGTCCTCCACACAGGCTAGTCCGCATCTCTCTAAGACCCTACATTGCGCGAAGAATACTTTCCAGGAAAAGAATCTCAAGACACACAACTCCGATGTATTACGTGTGCGGAGTCCCGAGAATCTCCAAATCAAAGCCACAATCCCCTTTTCAAGAATTTCACATATCCGAACCTCTCGATTTGTCTTAATTTGATTATCCTTAATTATTTGACGGTATATTAGGAATACGTGACCTCCGAAAATTACACTTAAATTTCAGATTTAAAACGCCAATCTTTTTAATCAAAAACTCAGAGATCCCTCTTAATTAAGAAAAGACTTGTTAATAGTCAAAGAGATAAAGAAATTCCATCCTTTTTTCATCGTACGTGTAATGTAAAAAAATAGTACCGACAGTCATCAATTAACCAAGTATCGGAGAATAATCTTCCTTGAAGCGACCATTGTATAATAAGTAACCAAAAAGCAGAGTAAAAAGTTGCCCCAATCAACGATTTAGTAATCAATCGTTGAAGTATAACTGGAGCAAGGTGTAGAGAAAAATTGACAATTTTGATTATATACAAACCATAGTCATCACACACATACCTAATGTGAATATCGAAATTACAACTTTCGTAAATAATTTGTTTTGCGGAAAATTTTGGACTACAAAAATGATTAATTAAATATTGCTTTTCATAATGGAGAAGAAATTATGAAAGCTATTACTATAAAACGATACAATTAACACTAAGGGCCCTCAGGAAAATAACCTTTGGCGCAAATTTTTAGACAATAAATAGGATCGATTTTGACGACTCTTCGAAGAATAAAAACACGGCACTGAAATTTATTATTTAGCAGAATACCAAATGATCTTATTTCCATAACCCTGGAAGACCAAATTGACCTGTCACCAATCAAGTAAAAAACACACCAGTTAAAATTTTACCACCCGAGTGCATGAAGATTCATCCAGTATTTGCAATCAAAATCATACAGGAGACCGCTCCCACATACAATAAGGAGTGAGATGAAGAGAAAGCAAATCAAACTGAAAATACCGCTAGAAGATTGGAATAATCAGACTACATCACACTAAAAGAAGTACCTGGAGTCCTCACCATTTGTGATTGTTTCCAAAGAAATTAAAGACGCTCAGCAGATTAGACAATAAAGTGCCGAATCGTGGATATGAGACTATAGAAAAATAAAATGAAAAAAAAACTGTTGGACGATTCGCTAGCTCACATTACCTTCCGATGCAAGTATAATGCTTATAAACTGGGCAGAATCGCCTAATATTTTAAACTACAAAATTGACTTAGACGTTTCTGGGATTATTCTACTCATGATAGAAATGCGGAGAAAAGAGTTCTATCTCCTGAAAGACAGCTTTTCAATGTCAAGAAATGGCCTTACATATGAATGACTCTATGCGTATGCCATTTTGGCCTATGTAAAAAATGCTCCCTGCAACTTTTCAAAACGAGTAATGGATAACAATACTCAAAATTTATTATATAATATAAATTTGTTAGGTTTCTTGTATATATGGGTGACAATAATAGATATATTCAAATTTCCACTTCACGGTTGTCAAGAACACAAATAAGTAATATAATACAAGGTCCGGTCTAAAGCAGATTAGAGGAGAAGCTGGTTTAAAAGATAACAATTAGGACAAAAACTCAGAAGTTCATTTTGATGCAAAGAGTTGAGAATTTTTTGAGGGACACGTCCGATTACTGACCAGGAATGCATCAAACCTAATCCTGAAAAAGGTTAAAATGGCAATAAAAAAATTTCCTCAAGTACAGTTCCACAAATACTGCCAAAGAAATTAAGATCAATTTATTAGAAACAATCATAGGCCAATTAACCGACATGATTTAATGAAAAAAAAGATATCGCGCCAAATGTTGACTAAACCGCGTAACAACCATACAATGCTTATAAAAACAGGTTAAATGCAAAAGCAAACACACACTCCTGTAATGTTTATAGAAGGTAGTTTGAACTAATTGTTAAAGAACCGTCACTAATGAATGATCCCATATCTTACCAATAAGCGCCAGATTTTTAGCAAACCTTATTAATGTAATCTTCTAACAGATGCTTCACAATTTTCGCCATAATGCTGAAGCAGTATCTAGTCTCAAGGACCAAATAGAAACCGACCTTACCCTGTGCTTTTGGGCATCTATGGTACTGTGAATCCAGCGGAATGGCACACTACATTTGTACCATAGTAGAAAGAATCTCTGTAGCTAATAGTATTATGCTAGATATTTAAATTATGGTCCGACTCATAGTAACTTTGTACGTGCAACGAAAAGTCAGACATTATTTGTTGGGAGGGGGGGGGGGGGGGGGGGGGGGGTACCAGCTTGAAAAAGAAACCCTTTCAATGGCTTGTTCCTCATCCTTAAAGGAACCGAATTCCAGACGCAACCGAATAAGATGGAAATCGTTAGAATATAGAGGAATTAAGAGACGAAACTTGACTTCAAGTATTTATTATATAGAAGGCAAATTAAAAGCACAAAACTGTCATGAGTAAGCTCGCTACATTAATTCTTTATATGGTTACTACAGAGGTAGGAAATGTTCAGCTTCCGCATGACGGAAAATACCGAAGATAACAGACTAAATAAGTTGTCCCATTGATAATGAACTTAGTGAGCCATCAAGCGAATTTATTGATCTTTGAAGATATGCACAACAAACGTACATGTCGAACTGATAGTAGATCTTTAAGCATTCGCATGGAAATATTATGAAGTAACAAAAACCCGCTCTTGATCACAAATATAAGTAACGAATAATAGCTATAGATGTATCGTATAAATAGATCTAATCCATACAACAACATAACACAAGATAGTTATTACCGAAATAATCGATCACAGAACTACCAGTAACCAGGAAGAAGAATATGGTAGAAATCCCTATTAAAAAGAAAGAAACTAACCCACAAAAGATAAGAAAATAAAGAAAATTCTTCAAAATATAGAGTCGAATACCAAATACAGAAGCAGAATAAATCTTGACGATTTAGAAACCGAAGTGGCAATAGCTAGGTCAATGCAATTGATACCCATATATAAATATAACCAGAGTTATACAGAAAAAGCCATAAAATGGATAAGTTGACAAAGATTCGAGATCGAAGATAAGAAGCAAATACTTCTGCAAATATAGCCGAAACCATATAAATATACAATGCGAAAAGAGAATATTTCCAGACCAAAAACAGAATATCATTTGGTGCAAATACCATACGCTAAAAAATGATTTATGTGCAAGAAATCACAGTTTGTCGTATGATATTATATTTAAAGAGACTCAGAGAAACCCAAATGACTAACACATATATTGCCCATTACTTGATTTTAAAAACAAAGTACCTATCGAATTAACACTTTTATCTCCCTATTCGTTTATTTATGACAAAACTCATTTACAAAATTAATATGCATTTTTCCTTAGTCATAGTTCTATCGAATAAAATTCTACACGTGATATAACGGAAGAAGCGGAACACACATAGAAAAGTTAAAAATTGTAACCCCACCAAAGATCGAAGAAACAAACCACAGAAGTGCATATTAATAGAACATTCTGCCTTTTGCCAGCACCTCAAAACAAACATTTCTCACTAGAAATGATTATTTATGCCTGACTTGGTCAGCAGCGAATGGTCACTAATAGTACGTCTAATACTAATGTGACCGTCATGGTCAAAAAATTCAAAGTACGAAAGACTAAATCCTCTACCTTACACCTAAATTCTCCAAAACCAACACCCATTTTGGACAATTCCCGCATAATGGAACTGCTATGATATAGTGCGATAGCATATTAAGTTTAGTAACCAAAAATTTCCGTTATCCTTTATAGTTAGGGCTTTAGTCTCAACTTCGGATACAACCTGTATCCCTTGAAAAGATTCACTAGAACGCTATGGAAATTGTTTAGCAAAAGTAAACCGTGTCTTATATAGAGATCAGCTAACGGAAAATACCATCAAACCAGAAATCATCACTTTTATGATGAGCATAAATGGCACACAGAAATTCTATTAGGAATTAAAATACTTTTCAAGATTCTCTGGTCGTCTTACAATCAAATAGTTGGTATCCAGTTACGTTAAACCGCCTACACCCCACATACGCAACAGTACCGATCGCGACAAGACATGATCATTCCCTTGACATCACATAAAGAATAGAAAGATATTGGTAAGGACACCTACGTAAAGAAGTTAGAAAAGAAAAGTATCGTTATTCTCCAGTGTTAGATGTGATTTACGCAAATATTAGACTATATAAACAATAGTATTCAATAGTGCTATAGGGAGGGGGGAGGGGGGAGGTGGTGGGGGGGGGTGGGGGGACAGCCGACAGGAGCCGTACCGCTATACTCTCCTTATCAGCAAATAATGCGGATGGCAAACTAGGATCTTATAAAAACCCGTAGGCACTACGATGACGGAGATGAGATTGAAAGAATAACCACAATAATATGGCATGATCACGGTTAAAACTATTTTTACAAATGTAATCTATAAAACCTATAAATTACGTTAATCGAAGTATTATGTGCTTAATAAACGATATCTAAAGAAACCAAACACAACACACAAACTATAGTAACGCGTAGCATAATTAAATCTATAATCAATCCGAGAAAATAAAATGTATGAGACAACGAAATACGTCCTCATATATCAGGCTTAAATAGGTCAAGAAAAACACAGAGGATTAGCAAAAAATGTAGTATCAAACCTTATTATCAAAAATTATTAATCGCCAATTTAGTTGGAGTATAAATAGAAATAGTAATCCCCCAATTAAGGACAAGTATACTCACAATGTTGTAGCGACAGAGATATAAAACCTGCTATATCGGTATTGTTACGAGATAGACTACAATCAACCAGTGAACGAATACTAGCGTAGTCGAGACTCCTCATCTCTACAGGATAGATCATGACTTTAGAAATAAACTGATAAGTTAATAGCGAGCCCATCCTACCGCTGATTTCGAAATTGGACAAGCAAAACGGAGATACTATCGAAACATACTTTTCTTTAATCATATTAATTTATCCCAAACCATTAGATGATAATTGTAATCAAATATATTATGATAAGTAATAAACATGTAAGTAATCGCTTATCTAAGGGAGAGACAATCACTTTTCAATAATTACATTATAAACAAAATAATAGATCATGATGCCGATAGAAAGCCTAAGTATATTAGCTATAAGATGTAAACTCAATTACATTAAACATACCCACAACGACCGCCATGAACACAAACCGATGCCTTAATTAACGCAATAGGAGAAGGGTTGATCCAAATGGCTTTTTGTGATGCACCTTTAGACACTGGATCGACGAAAAATTATTTACAACAACTACATTATCCACTCTCAATGACAAATCAAAATAAGATAAATTCAAGTTTATTTCAGCATCCAAACACCTTGTTAATAGAAATGTCGAAAAAACGTGACTCAAAAAGGATTTGAAAACAATTAAAGAAAATCAAATAATAATAAGCAAAACAAATGTACAATAATTTCAGCAAGAAAATAAAAGAATTAATAAATGTAGAAAAAGCTTTCTCAATAAATATTAATAGATATAACCTAATAAATCAACTACACGGCACCTACAAATTTTTGGTCAATAAACATCGAATACGGCGTTATATCACTAGCAAAACTAAAATAATCTTTCATAGCTCAATTATTAATCTTTGCAATTAGAATCAATAATACCTAAAATTAAAAACAAAATATATACGGTACGAAATGTACCAAAACTTCAAAATTTTATGAATTTATTTACGTCTTTCTCAACTCAGGTGAATATTACATGGGAACTTGGTAATTTTCAAGATTCATACCCCAATAGTTAGTAATCCCTTAAAATATTTCCGAATATATCCTATTCCTTTAAACAACCTAACAATTATACCCGATCAACCATTCCTGCTTCTCGTAACGAAGAAAATTGGACAACATCTGAACAATGTCCCGAAATCGAAAACTACTATTACTGTCCAAAGAAGTACCTACAAGAAAATACACAACCTTGTTTAAGCAAACTCATCCGAACTGGCAAGAATAACTGTATAAGCCACGAGTATCCATTTGAGAAGACTGGAATAACCACAATTAATTCAAACCAGCTAGTAATCGTACCCATCAATCCCATTAAGAATAGAAGCAGAGTGTGAAAAAGAAACGGTATATACGAAATCAGACAAACCTTCCATCTATATCCATCGACAAATGTATAAATAACCCATCGACAACAAAATTTTACGAACAAGGAGAAACAATGCACGAAGAGTATGTTATTCGATTTACCCAAATTCGAGTTTCAAAGAGTAAACTTAACCCAAGTTCCAACAATTAACAAAAAACATTAGTGACGTCGCAAAAAGAAATCGAAGGCATATCCAGACCGTAGACAGAGAATTATTGAACTACCCAGAATTAAAAAGAAGCCCGCGACGTATCCACACAATTGGGGGGGACCAATAACCACATCCTCGTCATCATTCCTTTATTCACTCTAATAGGATCTCTGTTTTTGGCCTTATTCTCAAAAGTATTTCACAATCCAAACTAACTCAACTTATCTCCATCACAAGAGTCGGACCTAAGAGAGGGCATCATTGGCTCAGAAAATCCAACTCCCTTGGTTTATCCCGAGCTTAAGAGGGAGGAAAAATCATAGTATAGACAGAAAAGAGATATCCTTAACACATCGACCAAGTCATTAGTGGCGTTCAAGTCGCCTCCCAGGCGCCACGCGGGGGCAGTCTGCTGCCACAGGCGAGTGGGCACACAATCAAATCCTTGAATAATTATTTGCTTTATTGAAGTACCTATTTAATATAGGAATCGGTATAATTTACCCAAAAGCTATTAGTTCTCATGGTTTTAAATAAATAGATTTCTGAGGTTTTTTTTTTAAAAAACGCGGAGTCCGAAACGATTACTTAATACCGATGTCGACTTAATCTCACTTCCGTGTATTAGTTGTTAGGAATGTATCCTGGTGTATTCTTTATTAAGTCAGTAATCTGTATAATGATATAATCGTTGTAATAAAGATAAAGGTGCATTCAGGGATCTGTAAAAACAATAAAGGGAATACTGTGTATAATGTCACACGCACACACAGCGAAAATTTTGAGAGTGAACTTGTATAGCAAGAGGTTAAGGAGAGAGAACATCGAGATCGAAAGAACAGTTTGGATTATGTCAGGAAGGAGGACAACGATGCTTTGTTTGCATTGAGACATTGATAGAGAAATAAAGTGAGAAGAAAATAAAGACTACAATTTAATATAAAGTTGATCTTGAGAACGTTACGGACACAGTTCCCATACAAAAGCGATGGATATGTATGAAAAAGAAATTCTGAGAGAGTACGTAAAGGCTTTGTAAAATAAGAGGAGCGTACAGAGACGGTTAGTTTGCATCATGACCTCCTTAGTACTTCCCTTTAATCGTTATAATGAATGTAACTGACCAGAGAATAGTAAGGGAGGGCACCTGATCAATGCTCTTGCTAAAGATATCGTGGTTAGGTAGAGTAGAGGAGGGAACAAGAAAATGTTGAGGAGAAGTAGAATGTTGAGAAAGGCTGTTTGAAGAGGGAGGATATTTAAGGTTGCAGTCGAAAACGGGGTAATAAAGATGGTTGGGATAAGAGAAAGTTTAGGACGTAGAATTGTTTGGAGAAAAGCTAGTGAACAAGTTCGGAGAGTTTAAATACCTTGGCTCCCCATCTGGGAAATTAAAATCGAGAAATTATCTGGTTTAACTGAAAGCGAATATGAGCGAGGATTTTCAGCACGGCGGTGAAGGTGTGCATGTAAAGGATGATCCAGGAAAAGAAGATGCAGGTAGTTACGAAAAGAAAGATGTTACAGGGTAGTATTTGGGTAAGCCTAGATGTGACAGGGTCAAAAACAACTATGAATTATGAAAGAGAAAACAAAGACTGCTATGGTTTGGTGATGGTACAGACGTCGAGATGAAAACTATGGTTGGACGAAGGATACGCTGAATAAAAGTTGATGAAAGAGGTAGATGAAAAAACCGAGGAGTAAATGGAAGTGACTCTGGTGGCAGAAAACTATGAGAGAGAGAGAAAGTTTAAGGTAATGAAGACCCGAATACTTAGAAAAGTAACTGCGATCCTGAACAAGGAAAAGCCTGAGGGACAGGAAGATTCTATATGTATCTGTCTATGTTATATTGTTAACTCTTTAACCCAAATAAAACTCAGAAATAAAATGATTCAATGCCTACAGTTAGAAGCAGATAAACATTAGTATATTTAAGGTTCGGCATAGCCAGAAAAGAAAGCATTACTAAAGGAAGAAAAGGATATCTGGATGAGAAATCCTTAAAGAGAGTAAAGCTATGGTTTAGCTTTTGGTGCGTTTTTTAAACAATCGAGTAAAAAGTAAAAAAATCAGTTATTTGACCTATACAACAATTCTTAAACATTTTAGAGCAAAATGGTTGAAATAAAAGTTATAGATATTAAAAAGTTCTTTAATTTTGCGAGTTTCTAAGTTAAAATACAGAAGCAATTGGCCGAGATTAATGAAAAACCCTTTATTTTTGCAATAATTTATGAATAACTTTGTTTTTTAACTTAAAATTATGGCAAGGAGTTATTGAAGTGTGCTAAATCTCAGTTAGATCGACCAAATAGCTTGTAAGTTATCAATTTCTTTATCCTTTAGAGCGATTATTTAAAAAATTCTACTTGTCCATTTTCGAACTTAAAAGACATTTCAAAAAAAATTCAACATTTTATCAAAATACATCTGAAAAAGACAGACTTTTTAGATTTTAAACATTTATAATTGATGAATTATTTAAAAAAAACTTAAAAAAAAGAACCTTCTATACTTAAGGAACTAAGATGGTTTCCGTGTCTAAAATCATATTTTATTGATTATTATAGTCAAAGCTGAAAAATGAAGAGATTATAAAGATCTGAAAATTCTATGATCCATGTATATAGTGACAGCATATGCCAAGGATTCTGTTTTTAAACCTATTCTCACTCCATTCATTGTTGGATGATAGTCGCCCCCATTCTCTCCATCTTCCGTATCTTGAGCTTATTCCTTGATAATTATATACTCAAGGATTAACAAGTATAACACGTTAGAAGTAAGTACACTCTAAAATACCGTCTGCTGAGCTCCATATTTTTTTTAGAAGTCACTATATCACATTGAAGCGCGCTGAAAAAATTTGCAATATCTCGGTTTCTACGGTACGTAAAAGTCTGATTTGATTTTATTTTCGGTAACTCGTGTGCTAAGAAGAACTGTGTAGGAAAATTTCTCCATAAAAAGTTTAATGTTACTATTATTTTGTAAGAAATTTTTAAATTTTATTAATTAATGTATATTATTTATACAAATATAATTATTAATTATATAATTCCTTCGTGTAAAGTACAAAAAGATTAGTTTCAAATTTTATTGTAAAACATTTATTCAATGAGAAAAAAAGTAGTTGCATATTTTAATTTTAAATAAACACATTTCAAGCATTAAGCAATAATTAGTATTATATATTTATATTAACAATATACATTATTATTAAAATGTAAGTATTTCTTATGAAATAATGGTAAAATTCAATAACTTTTTATTGAATAATTATAGAATTAATTTTTCCGATAATTTTTCGATTTTTTGCAGGTAGATGAAAGTAGCCCTAGAACGTTCTGATAATTAATCCTTCTCTGAGTAAGTTTTGTTAAACAATCTTTAAACCTTGAATAAATTTTGTCTATATATTCGTGTTTTTTCAAAGGCTTTGTTGGATCCTTTTGTTAAATTATTTAGAACTGGTAATTTTTGTTTTCTATCAAATTTTAGTCCATATATCACAGTTGCATCCCCATGTCTGCTGTAGGATGTTAATCATTACTTATATGTAACCTATATAGAGGTATACATCATTTATGTTTTTTTAATACAAACAATAAAATCAGAATTTGGTTGTTTAATTTGAAGGTAAATTAATAGCACGACCAAATAGTTTACCATATCGGGAACTAGTAATTATGAGGTTCTTTCCTGGGTTTATTCCCTCATAATTTACTATGGCGATCACTAACACGAGAGTTCTTTACTGTCATCATGGTATGTGTTTAAAAGGACATAAATTACATGCTATGATATTTTGTTAACGGATATTCTCAAGTTAAAGTTTGATTTCATGTAAGTCGAATGAGAAACTTATAAGTAAAGTCGTCCCAGGAGCGCAAACTCAACATATTCGGCAATATCATTTAAATTCGTCTACTTAAATGTAAACTGTAAGTCTGAATTATCTATATAAAGGAGTCAAATAAAATTAATTTATTAAAAATTTTTCACAAGTAACAAAAAACAAAATTTGTTTAATGTACTAATGTTTGTAATTTGAGAACGTTTAAAAAGTGAAATTGAACCATCATAAATACTTTAACCTTTAAGGCTTATTCCCATTTTTAAATAGTAATATACTTTAAAATGCCAAAGAAAATAGTTGTTCAGAACAAACAAGTTCGATTTGGCATGTGAGGAATTTTTTGTATAATGCATAATATGTTGTAAAATAAAAAAAAAAAAAAAAAAAAAAAAAAAAGAGAGAAAGCTTTTAAAACGGTTATTTTGATTATATTATTTTATGAATTCTGCAATTTTTAATTTATATAAAATAGTAACGAGTAAATATTTGTCCCTTTCGAGATGAATTGCAAAAATCTGCTGCAATCTGGCAACTGGTGATTTGAGGATTGCCAAATCTATTCGCTGATCTATCAATAATTAACTGCAATTAACCTACAAAGGAACAAATATTTACTCGTTCTTGTTTTATATAAATTAACAACTGCAGAATTCATAACATAATATAATCAAAATGTACTTTTCTAAATCTTTCTCTTTTTAATTTGTAGAATATAATAACTTATATGTATATTATAAAAACATGACAATACTGCCAAACCGAAATATTTTGTTTCATGGTTGACATTTGCGCCTATATTCAGCTTGTACTTTCGTTAAAGTTAACCAAATTTTAATGAAAAAATCAGCAGTACATCTTCACGGATTTATCATTTGCTACCCCTTATAATATACCGTTTTTGTATACCGTTTTTATTTTTACTTAAAATCGATGATTTTTTAGAGAGACTGAACTAATAGCAATTTCTTTATTTGTCTATGTTGCGATTACAAGGTAAATTATTCTCTCTCCTTTCCACCTAACAACATCTAGAACTACTTCGTCAAAATAATATAGATGTGATATAAACTAAATAAAAACTACTTCGTCCAAATCCGGAAGATTTGCGACACAGTAGGGACGAACAAAATACCCAAATCGTTCATTACGATTATTAGCAATATCCCAACGCTTGATCTGAAGTATCCTTAACATTCGAACGAACTCCAGTTGTCGCAACATCAAGGGTTCAATCCAATCGACCCACTTGACTACTCTGGTACGCTACTTCTGTCACTCGTTTCGCACATTGTTCACTTATGTGAATAATTTTGAGGGTGTCCATATGTGTGCGTTCCGCTTTTGTCACACGTTTTCCATGGTGCTCTTGTCAAAATAGTCGTTAGTCCATTGTCGAAAGCTGAAGATACGGAAACGTCGGCTGAAGTGGTCGTTTTCAATCGAAAGTGTTTAATATTTATGACCTTATTGAGAGAATTGTAGCTCTAGGGACGATTTGGGAATTGTAGATTGTCATAATTATCGAGAATTGATGAAACACTACTTACTTATGTATGTGTAGACATATTTATAAAGATAAAAGTTAAAGCTATGTAAAGTATAAAGATAAAAGTTATACAGAAATTATTCCTAGGAAATAATAGGATAAGAACTGAATTAAAGTAATATTTTTATTACTTAAATATAATTTCTAATATTTAAATTAATTGTAAATAAACCAGAAAATGAATATTAACGTATTATGAAAAATTAATTTATTGTATAATCGTATAAAAGCTGTAATAATCATAACACATTATCAGTCTATATTTTAACATTAACTCCGTTACTTCTCATATTACTTGTATTTTCAAGTTATTGTCAAACTGTACCATATAATCTGTGAAATAAAGTTTTTAAAAAGTATATTTCCAAAAAGAAATATATAATTAGCGCAGTCAGTAGGATACCTGAAGGTTGCAGAAGAAAACAGAGCTGAACCGTTTGTTTCCACCATTTGCCAGAAGAACCTCATGCCTAAAAACACATGAGTTACTGAGAATTCTTTTATTCCTGTCTTACTTTCCTTTCACTGGATACTTTTATATCTTATTGTAAGTTTATTGATATTTATTATATTTTAAATAATTTTTGCAGTCGCATATGTACTATAAGGCTGATCATTTACAATTTGAAAAGATCTTATATTCCATATTACTCGCTAGAGATTTCTTTTGTAATAGTCTTTTTCAAAGAGTATTTTTCATTAAATTAACAAAAGGGTACTCTTAAGTAACAAAATTTTTACCTATATGCAAAGTTAAATCGAGAAACTAGTTTCTGATTTAAACAAAATGGCCTTATCACAAAACGGTACATCCACAGTATACACAGCTAAAATTCTTGCAGAAGTTTTACCAAGTTTTGCGATCATTTTTCCTCACTTATGGACAAACAACAGACAACACGTTGAATAACTACACTTTTAGCGTCATACATTCCAAATTATAAGACAACGTCAATTTTATTATGTGTAGACCAGATCTAAACACATGGCTACTAATTTACGAAACACTAAAACACAACTTTGGAGATAGAATAGATAGAACTTTAACCAAAGAATTTCTGGAATCCACAAAAGGAAGAAACGAAAGTATATCAGACTTCCTGGCAATGATTTCACAAATTAAATCAAGACTAGAAGTAAAAATAAATGCAGAACAAGGACTAAGTGCCAAAACTTCAAAATTTTATGAACTATTATAATTTATTTTACACTCAAGAAAGTATTCATAAAAATCTAGTAATTTTCAAAATTCATACACCAGTAACTAATAATCCCTTTCGATATTTCCAAATCCACCCTATACCTTTGAATAACCTAACCATTATTCCCAACCAACCTTTCTACTTCTCAGTCATAAAGATAGTTGGACGACAGCAGAACAATGCCCAGAAGTAGAAGACCTTACTATTGCCCAGCAGAATTCCTACACGAAAATGTACAACCTTGCATAAGTACACTAATTCAGACTGGCAACAATCTGTGTAAAAGTACAAGTATCCACCTGATGAAAACTACAGTAACATCAATAAATGCGAACCAGTTATTAATCATACCACATAATCCAATAAAAATTGAGACCAGATGTGACCAAATATAGCAAAAAATATAGAATTACCAAAACTACAAGAGGTTGCAACCCGCCACAACTGAACCAATACATTTATCATCATTATGTTAATTATCCTTGTTATAGTATATTTTAAGGTTAAACATCCCAAAACAATAGAATATTACAAATGAAAGAAATATTCCAAACTCATACAGCCGGAAGAAGGCTCAGAAAAACCAAGTCCCTTGTTTTCCGAGCTTAAGGAGGGAGGAATTATACTAATCAATATTGGAAGATTCCTGATTACTTTCTAGTCTAATTTATTTATTGTACAATCATATAAAAGCTGTAATAATCATAAGGCATTATCAGTCTATATTTTAACATAATATTAATTCTCATATTACTTGTATTTTTAAGTTATTGTCAAAGTGTACCATAATCTGTGAAATAAAGTTTTTAAAAAGTATATTTCCAAAAAGAAATATTTAATTATTCCAACAATATTAGCTTTTACATTTTGCGTATTCTACAGAACACAGAAAGCTCTGTAATTTGATTATTTTACAGTGGAAATTTGTATACTTGAGTTAATTATCATGTACTTTAATAAACATGTTTTTAAAGCTTTCTCTTCAACAACCACGATCAGATAACGGTCAAATCTGTACAGTGCCATTGTTTAAACGTTTAGGAAGCTACCTGCTGAAAATATTACCAAAAACGGACAACATTTGATGGTTTATATTTCCCCTATAATCCTTCAATAGCATTTACATCTTCTAACGGTACTTCAAAATTTCCAAGTAAATCCAGATGATTTATTTTATGTTTTTCGAACTTTCTAAATCTGAAATTCTGTTTAAAAATGTTTTGGTGAGGAAAAATATAGTTCTGTTACAACAAAGTAGATATTTAGAATATTTTATTGGTATTTTAGGAATGATAAATATTTGTTATATCTATATAAAACATTCTTTTTAATATACAAAATTTTTTTAAGTTAGAACATGTATCTTTGTTTTAGTGTTCATTAGAAATAATACACACACAAGTGACTAAATCATTATATAGGGAACTAAATGGTCCTCATCCACTGATATGAAAATCTCAATAAATTTTAATTCTTTGAACATTAGTAGCAATGTAAGAAAAATATATAATTAAAGGAAATAAAGATGAGTATAAAAAAAATGCAGGATTACATCAGAAGAAAAATAAGAGAAGCTAAAGAAAAAGAAGCTGCAGAGAAATGTAAAGAAAAAGAAAGACTACAAGCCAAGCATGACAATTTTAATGTACACAAAAAGGTAAAAGAAATAACGGGTACTTTTAAAAAGCGAACACAAATGAAACTCATAGACACCAATGGAAAATTAATCATTGACACCCAAGAGATGAAAGACAAATGGAGAATATATTTGGAGACACTTTTTCAAGATCAAAGAACGGATTATAGTCATCCATTTTCATAGAGGATGACGGGCCTGGACATACTTAAATCCGAGATAGAAGAAGCAATAAAACGGATGAAAAGCAGGAAAGCTGTAGGGCCTGATAATATCGAAGCTGAATTTTTAAAACTCTTGGAGGAAAAAGGAATAAATTGGATCACGGCTGTCTTCAATAAAATATACAATACAGGAATCATCCCTGATAAATGGCTAGAATCAGAATTCATAGCAATATCTAAAAAACAGGGGCCTAAAAAGTGCGAAGAATATCGAACAATCAGCCTAATGAGCCACATGTTGAAACTGTTTCTTAGAGTCATCTATGGAAGAATTTATAAGAAGTGCGAGGAACAAATATCGGACAGACAGTTCAGCTTCATTAACGCAGTGGGTACCAGAGAGGCACTTTTCGGAGTACAGGTACTGATTCAAAGATGCAGGGACGTTAAACTGTGACGTATACGCGTGCTTGATCAACTATGAAAAGGCATTTGACAGAGTTCAACATCAAAAGATGATAAACATTTTAAAAGAGGCAGACCTGTATGACAAAGACCTCAGAATAAATTTCAGAACTCTACTGGAATCAGACCGCATACATGAAAATTGACGGAGAAGAAACAGATCAATAAAAATACTACGTGGAGTTAGACAGGGATGTATCCTATCGCCGTTGATATAGAATATGTACTCAGAGAAAATTTTAACGAGGCTCTTTACGGAATAGACGAAGGCATCCTTCTAAATGGTGAAAGAGTAAACAATGTTAGATATGTCGACAACCATGGTGATAGCATATAGTTTTAGAGGGACTTCAGAGGCTAATGGACAGAATAAACGAGTACAGTCAACAGTACGGACTAAACATTAATACCCCACAAAACGAAACAAATGATTATCAGCAAGGAGAATATAAACGGGGCTCATCTATACATTAATGGACGCAGATAGAGCGAGTAAAACAGTATTGCTACCTGGGAACTATTATAAACGAACAGTGGAGCAATGTACAGGAAATAAATGTGCCGCATAGGAAAGGCAAGAACGGTCTTTAACAAAATGAGCGCCATCTTCAAAAGTCACAACATGTCCCTAGATACAAAAATGAGACATTTGAGATGCTATGTTTTCTCTGCGTTGTTGTACGGGGCGGAGGCATGGACGCTTACAGACACCACTAATTAAAAAACTTGCAGCATTTGAGATGTGGCTTTATAGAAGAATGCTGAGAATATCATGGACAGCAAGGATCACGAACAAGGAAGTTCTAGGAAAAATGAAGAAGGAACCAGAGATTGTGTTTACGATCCAACGCATAAAATTGCAATATCTGAGACACGTTATGAGAATCAGCACCGTTACTCCCCTGCTGCAGTCTATATTGCAAGGTAAAGTCAAAGGTAAGCGAGGACCCGGTAGAAGGAGAATATCATGGCTGCGGAATTTAAGAACATGGTTTAAGGAAACCTCAACGGAGCTGTTTCAAGCCGCAGCGAGCAAGATTATGATTGCCAATATGATTTCCAACATCCGAAACGGATAGGAACCAGAAGAAGAAGAAAAATATCGATGCATATTAAGATACACCTACTGAATATATCGTTTTGTTACTTGGTACTAATTCTGTTTAATATTCATTTAAACATATTTTCCGAAAAGTATTTACTCATTATGTTGAAATTTTCTATTATGTTTGTAATTTCCTCTTTAGTAGGTATTTCTTCTGAACTATTGGTTGGATGGTTAGATTTGTAGGTATTCATCTTTACAATATCCTGTTCAATATGTTTTAAATTCTGTTCCAAGAGTAACCGTGACTTTTTTCTACATATTCTCTTTCTTTCTCTTCTCTTTTGTTTAATTAATTTTATGTCCGTATTTTTTATTTTTATATTATTTTATTCTAGGGCTGGTTCTTCCAATTTTTTCTTAAAATACTTTTTTAAATTGTTCTCATACGCTTTCTATACAATTTGTGTTATTCTCGTTTATTAGCCTCCCTTCTAGATTTTCTCTAAAATATTTCTTAATATATTTGTTTTGCAGTATTACAAGGGGCAATAGAATGCGAATAAAAAAGAAAACTACCTTCCGACGGAAGGATCTGGTAAACTTAAAATATATTTGTTGTAAACTTAGTCATCTGCCATAAACACTATACTATCACGTATTTTCCAATAGGGTAGAATGTATAATATCACTGGACAAGATAATAAATAAGCTGTCGAACGCATGAACCATAAACAAGAATGTAGTACAAATAACAGGATATATGGACGATATAACCATAGTAGCAACAGATAAAAAGGCATTAACGAAAACCTTCCAAGAAATAGAAAACGAAGCCAAACTGAGAGGACTGGAAATAAATGAAAATAAAACAAAATACAAGAAGGTAAGCAAGAAAAAGAAGACACAAATGAAAGAACTGATAATAGATGCACACAGTTTCGAAGAAGTTGAAACGTTCAAATATTTGGGAGTACTAGTAAACAGAAGAAATAAAAGTGTAGATATGAAAAGAAGAATTCAAACGGGAAATACAGCGTTTTATAGAAATAAAAAAATGTTTAGAGATAAGATAAGCCGAAACACAAAAATGAAAATCTACAAACTGACCTTAAGATCAATATGAGTATATGCTGCAGAAAACACTTAGATTAACAGCAAGAGAAGAAGAGCAGTTGAAAGTTTTTTAGAGAAAGATTATCAGGAAAATACCGGGACCAAAGAGGGAAAACGAAAAGGACGCAAGACAATGGATGAATCGCGGAATACAGGAAGAGAGAAGGGTTATAAGGAAATGGATACCACAAGGTAAAAGAACCAGAGGCAGATCTAAACTGAGATGGAGATAACAAGTTGAAAAAGACTTAAGGAGTATGCAAATTTAGAAATATAGAAAGGACAATCAAAGAGAGAGAAGAATGGAGAAAAATAGTAGAAACAGTAACTCACACCAGAAATTGTAAAACCAAACCCAGAATATAGGATGATGCCTCACACAAAAACAAGTGAAAACAGCTTGCTTCTCCAGTCGATCATTTAAATGAGTTCTAAATTTTGCGTGATGGCACTTTTTTTAAAGTATAAAAATAATTCTTATTTCAATAATTTATAAGACATAAAAGATTCAAATGACTGATGATAGTCCATATAATAGACGTACCTACTGTCATATTCATACAGTGTTCCCTAATAAATTAACAAAAAGAAAATATAATATATGAACATTATGAACATATGTACTCATAATTTATATATCTGAGAAAATACCCAAATCGAACTCCATGTTACATGAGCCAACATAGAGAGTTTCTGAATAACTTGAGATTTGCAGACGACATAATCCTTATTGCAGACCGGGCAGATCATGCAGACCAACTTCTTTAAGACATTCATAGCTTTTGTGCCCAAGTTAGACATGGCTACAATTCAAACATAACGATTTACATATGCACAAAAAGATTAAAAGATGTACAGAGGGCCAAATTTAGACTATAATTGAAGATAAATAAAAATATGGAAAGAATACATGCAAGAGTTATTTGAAGATACGCAAGAAGTGTGACTGAAATAGACAATCCCACGGCTCAAAAATAACGAAGAAGTCGCTATGTACATTACAAACTGATGATTAAGGACCTGATGAAGTGTATGTTGAAATTTTACAACACAGCACATCACAGCTCTGACGGAGATTCAAGATGTGAGACTGGTAACTTACCAAAAATATTCATTCCACTTCCCAAAAAAAGCGAATGCTAGATAATGTAAAGAACAAAGATTAATTAATCGTACTTTGATGAACCAAGTAATCCCTACTATCACTCATCCGTACATCATATAAACCAAATTAGAAGAACATATAAGTGAAGTTTAATTTAAATTCAAAGCAGGAATTGCAACGAGAGAAGTAGGTACTTGTCAGTTTGAAAGTTCTAATAAAGTGGGCCAGGAATGTCAACTGAGATGTGTACGCAGGTTTCAATGATTTTCAGAAGGAATTTGACCAAATATCACATAGGAAACTAATATATATTCTATATCATGTTCTAAAAATACTAGGACGCGAGAGCTTCACAGTCGAAAAAGGAGTTCAACAGGGTTAACACCAATATTATTTAATTATATAATCTAAAAACATTTTTAGGAGAATCCTTGTACGAATTAGAAGATGGTAGGTATTGTAGTAAATGGCCAGCTTATAAACAAGATATGCAGATGATACAATATTGTTACAAATTAAACATGTTACAAATATAGTCTAAAACTAAATTAAAAGAAGATAAAGGTATTGATCATTGGTGTTTACACCAAAATAAATGACAAAATTATAATAAATAATACATCGTTAGAAAGAGTGGAGAAAATATGCTACCCGGGGGCTACAATATTAAGAATATCTGGTAGAGGCATTGAAAAAGCACGAAATGTCTACTGTGTAAGGAAAAAACAACGGTCTTGGAAGATACTATTAGAAGCATGGTCAACAATAAAACCAAAAACAATGGAAACGAACAACCGAACGTATTTTTATCGATATATAAAAAGGTGGACCACAATCCAGAATACTACAGTCATTTGCCTTTAAACAACAAACTTTAAGGTTTATAAAAGAATACTAAAAAGTAAATTAAGGAAAATAATACAAAATAAATTGAAAGATGAACAAGTTGCATGTAAAGCTGGAAAGCACACAATGCCGGATTATTGAAGATATGAAAATGTTCCCATTAACTTAAAAGTATTGAAGAAAAAGCAACAAAATTATAAATATGGCATTGGGATCTACTATCAAAACACTATGGAATGTAAGTCCGAAATAAACAAACAAGATAATCTGAGTCCACTCTTTTCAATTATTTTTTTGGTCATACTAATTAAAAAACTTCAGGGAAAGAACCAACCAAAGACATATAACAATAGAATATAAAACACTTACACTAGCAAAAAAGTTACTAAAAAAAAGTGGTCTAAACTGAAAGAATAGTCAGAAGGAGAAAAGGAATACTAAGGAAACAGAAATAAAGAATATTACTGAGTCAAATTAAGAAGAATTTTGAAGCATCTGGCCAAAGATTGAAAATATGAAAAAAAGTTTAAAATTTGGAAAAAGATTAGATAAATCTGACACATCTATAAACATTACAAAATGTACAAGGATAGACAATCATCTTGACAGCAGAGATAAGTTGTTTTTTAAAGAGAGATTAATTTTCGATAAAATAAAATCATTAAAAGTCTGGAAAAAGGAAAAATTCAGTACGTTTTTGACATAAAATAAGCTTTGAACAATGTGGGACTCACATGATTTTTCTATGAATTAAAACAACATTTACCACATCAATTTATTCATCTTGAATCATATCTTTACAATCAATAATTCCAAGTAAATCATTAATTAGCTGATTTCCATAAAATATCAGCACAAGTAGTGTATTTGGACCATTCCTTTATCTACTATACATTGTCAATGTTCCTGTAACTGATAATCCAGCAAGAACCACTGAAAAACTTCAGGATCATCTCAGCCTACTACAGCATTGGCTAGAGAACTGGGAAAAAGTCAACCCAGATAAGTTAGCACATGTAGGTGCAGTATGAGGTGATCAGAATGATAACTGGTCCTCCCTGGATGTCTCAAACCCAATTTTGCATAATGATCTAACAAATTTAACTTCAACTATCAATGCAAAAAATATATACACACTGTATTACAGATTACGCTGAAAATTAAAAATGTAATAAAAAACTGTTCAACCAACTAGTAGAAAGAAGACAACCATTAATGGATGCAATTTGAGTCAAGCCCTTTCTCTTACATCATATTTATTTGTTCAGTAGATTGAAAATTGCAATAACTAAATAAACGATTAAGAAGGACTGGCAAAAACCATAGGGGGAAGCAACATAGTAATGAAATTATTGAAAAAATATACCCATATAAACCACGCCATAGGAATTAAATATTCAATATCAATCTACAGATAGAATTCATTAGGAAAACAAATGCCACCAGAAAAGAAAGTGCTGAATGAATAGTATTAAAAGATTCACAAAAAAATTAGTGTAGTGGAACAATAGTGCATTTGAGTTCATTAAGAAAATTATTGGAATATGAAATTCAAGTTGACAGTTTTAACTATGATAAGAAATTGTTGCGATTATAAATAAAAAATTTATGAAGATCCATCCACCAATTTTTTTGCACTGGAGTTCTCGATATATCTTGATTTACAACAAAAGTTGTAAATCAAAGGCACTTGCATGTTCAAATAACAAAAAGTCTGTGGTCTCGAATAATACCGGACCAAAAAATTAAACATTGGTAATTAATAAACATAAACATTTTCTAAACTACAAACTAACTTTATATAGCAAAGTAGTCATTAAATGTATTGTTATAATTCCCAAATAAAAATAAATAAACAACTTTTTAGTGCAGGTCTTGTAAAAACTTAAGTTAAAAAGTAAACTAAAGAAAAACGTACCTGTATGCGTTCTTTTATGTATTTTGAGATTTTCACTCCTAGCAAAAACCTTCCCGCAACCAGGGAACGGACACGGGAATGGCTTCTCTCCAGTATGCACCCGAATGTGATTCACCAGCTTGTACTTAGCTTTGAAGGGCCTGCCATTTCGCGAACAGTTCTGCCAAAAGCAAGCGTGTGTCGTACACTCAGGTCCTCCCACATGTTCGACAGTCAAATGTGACACTATTTCATGCATACTAGTAAAATGTTTACCACACGATTTTCTAGGAGGCGGTTGATCGGGATCTATCCACAAGCATTGCATTTCTTGTTTGATAGGTTGTCGCATGTACCTGAAAAAGGCTCCATGGACGTTCGAAGGATGATGGGGCATTCCCATGTGGGGATTAAGGTACTGGTGATGATTCGGCTGGGTATGGTAGGCAGCGTGGTGATCCGTTCGCGAATACAGCATTTGGTGGTGAGGTGTTAGATGAGGATTGTGGTGAGGGGGCATCTCAGTGTGATGATGAAACAATACGGGATCACTAGGTGCTGTTTGAGCTGTAGGAAAATCATGGTGATCTCTCCGTAATAAAAAGTCTCTAGCAGCGTAACCAGCATGAGGATTAAGATGCCCCATGTGTCCGTAATTACTTTGGAAGTGGTTCTGGTGACCGGGTCCCACTTCTGGCGCTGTCATTGCCGCAGCGGGATTCTGGTGAGGCGATGGAATGCTCCCAGCTCCTCCGTTGTGGCCTGGAGACATCTTTAAACCATAAGTAGCCAAATGGTGATGGCCAGTGTCCATAAACGCGTTAATCATTTCGATTTAGCACTAACTTGTCACTCGGCGTACATTTCTACACGCGAAACGCGATTTCTTTGTGAATATTTTGGATAAAAAGTTCGAAAATGGCTCTCACTGGGGTGACTGTTACACGCGGAGTTCACAGCTTGACTGATCACACATAGTGAGCCATTCTTGAGCTTCGGCAAGAAGGAGGGGCGCGCATTCGTTCCATTGGCGCAACAGCGATAGGCCGCTATTGGATGATTAGGTTGTTTCGTGCGTCGTTGGTCGACGTGAGGCCAATCATTGCAGGAGGTGTACCGTAGCAACATGTACTTGTTGATTTTTAGACATGTATTTGGAATGTTGGCGGGTTTTGAGATGATTTGGTATCTTGAGATATGTTTAAATTTTTGAAATTATACATATATTGTCAACTTAATTAAAGACTAAACTTTTATGAATCGTCTAAAATTCAAGCTACCCACTTAAATTTTTTATTGATAAATATTAATTTTCTGTTTTCTTATAGTTTAAAAGTTTTTTTGATATTCATTTATTGTTTTATTATTATTTAACACAATTATTGTTTTATAATTTTAAAACAAATTATTTGTAGTCTACAAAACAAATTAATTAAAAAATATAATTACCTATATATTTCTTTTTGGAAATATACTTTTTAAATACTTTTATTTCACAGATTATATGGTACACTTTGACAATAACTTAAAAATAAAAGTAATATGAGAAGTAACATAGTCAATGTTAAAATATATACTGATAATGTCTTATGATTAAAACAGCTTTTATATGATTATACAATAAACAAATTAGTCTAGAAAGTAATAAAAATCTTCCAATATTGATTGGTAAATGGTTTATTATCAAATACACATTATTATAGCATGATGTCTCTTTGGAATATTTGGTATGGTGAAAGCGGCTACTTAATTCCTCCCTCCTTAAGCTCGGAAAACAAGGGACTTGGTTTTTCTGAGCCTTTTTTTGCCTTTCTGGGTTTGGAATCCTTCTTTCTTTTGCAATATTCCATTGTTTTGGAATGGTGAACCTTAAAATATACTATAACAAGGACAATTAACATAATGATGATAATTAAGGATGTATTGGTCCAGTTGTGGCGTGCTGGAATCTCTTGAAGTTTGGCTAATTCTATATTTTGTGCTATATTCTGTATTGGCTTGATTTCTTTGTTGTCTAATGTCTTCAATTGAAATACTGGTAGATCAGATATTATTTCTTGATAATTGAACTCGGGTAGGTTAAATACATATTCTTCGTGTATGCTTTCTTCTCTTTCGTATGGTTTATTATTGATGGTTACTTTGCATTTATCTAAGGTGACAAAGGATGGTTTGTTTATTTCATAAATATCAATTTTGTCACATCTGGTCTCGATCTTCATTGGATTATGTGGTATGACTAATTACTGGTTGGCATTTATGGATGTTACTGTGGTTTTCATCAGGTGGATACTTGTACTTTTACACAGATTGTTGCCAGTCTGAATTAGTGTACTTATGCTAGATTGTACATTTTCGTGTAGGAATCCTGCTGGGCAATAGTAATAGTCTTCTAGTTCTGGACATTGTTCTGCTGTCGTCCAACTATCTTTATTACTGAGAAGTAATAAAGGTTGGTTGGGAATAATGGTTAGGTTATTCAAAGGTATAGGATGGATTTGGAAATATCGAAAGGGATTACTAGTTACTGGTGTATGAATTTTAAAAATTACTAGATTTTTATATATACGGACTTGAGTGGAATATAAATTATAATAGTTTATGAAATTTCGAAGTTTTGGCACGTTTTCTATTTCATAGATTCTATTTAGCTTGTTTATTATTAGTTCTAACTGTACAGGATTGATAATAGAACCATGAAGGATGTTTAATTTTGCTAATGATATGGGAGTTTTAATATTATTGACTAGAGTATGTAGGTTCTATATATGTATATGAGCTGCAATAACCAAAGCAGAGACAGAATCGGTCAGAATATCACCATCGATGACTTTAACTTTGAGCGCGTTAGAGAATTCAAGTATCTTGGAATAACAATAACTGAATACAATAACGGATCACAAGAAATAAACAACAGGATTCAGGCCGGCAACAGATGTCTTTGTGCCCTCCAAAACCTTATAAAATCGAAACAACTAACAAGATGTACGAAGATACAGGTCTATAAAACAATAATACGACCTGTTTTGATGTATGGAAGCGAAACGTGGACGATAAGAAAGACAAACGAAGAGAGACTATGTGTTTGGGAAAGAAAAGTCCTAAGGAAGATCTTTGGTGCTGTGCTGGATGAAGCAGCAGGACAATAAGAACTAACAAAGAGCTCAAAAAACTTTACCCAGACGCCAAAATCATAAGAGAAATAAAGTCCAGAAGACTCCAATGGGCAGGACATCTCAGAAGACATTCTGACGAACGAAAAGTAAGACTGGTGTGGGAGAAAGTTCCAACTGGAAGGAGACCACGCGGACGTCCTTGTCTCCGGTGGCGAAATAATATAGCAGGAGACCTAAGCACTATGGGCGTGGAGAATTGGATGGAGGTTGCTCAAGACAGAAACAGTGGAGGCATGTTGTCCAGTGGGCTAAAACAAACGAAGGCTTGTAACGCCACGGAGTAAGTAAGTAAGTAAGTAAGAGTATGTAAGTCTTTTGGCTGATTTATCAGGTTATCAATTACTATATTTAAAGAGAAAGCTTTTTCCACATTAATCAGTTCTTTAATTTCTACTGAAATTGTCGTCATTTGATAACTGATTAAGATTTGATTTTCTTTTACTATATTAAAGTTTTCTGAATATAATTTTGACATTTCTACTACTAAAGTATGATGTTTATATAAACTTAAATTTATTCTATTTTGATTTTCATCAAGAACTTTAATAGTAATTATCGTATCTTTTATCATCGAAATCTAAAGTACCAAAAGCCATTTGGAAACTTTTCCTACAGAATTTATTAAGGCTCGTAATTACCTCTTTCATTGTTTTGGTTTGTTTAGTAGGAGTATTCTACTTCATCATCGGTTACATGATATAATTCTTCGACTTGAAATTTGGCAGGATCTGTTTGGAATTTTTGTCTTATCGTAGGGATTCTAGATATAGTGGATTATTGGCTCTCGTTTGAACGTATTTTTTGGTGCATTCCTGGGATCAAATACATTTTTTGGTTTCCCAAAAACTTGTTCATTTGTAAAATATTTTCTTTGAACTGGTTTATGTTTCATGTTAATGGGACCTCTTGGAAATGGTTGTAGTGACGTACTGGGTTGATTAAATTGATAATTGGGTTGTTGTTGGAAACTAGATTGATTCTAATGTTGATTGGGATAGTGATGATTATATTGATGAGGTCTGTTTGGAATGTAGTTAGTTTGACAATTAGGATAATTATGATGATTTTGCCTTTGATAATTATTATGACTTTGGTGATTTGAAGATTGTGGCGTGACGTGATGTTTTTGAAAGTTGGGTTCTTTTCCTTTATATTTATTTAAGAGAATTAAGAGATTGCATTAATTGGTCATTATAAAATTGTCTTGTTAAAATATCGAAATATTAAATTTTCAAAAAAACTGTTAGAGATTATTTTAGAACACACTAAATTTCCATCTAAATTTACTATAAAAAATACAGTAGAACTAGTTAATAAAATACAACATTTTCAATTATCTAACAACTCCAGATTAATTTCATTTGACGTAAAAAATCTTTTTCCTAGTATCCCTCCTAAAGAAACTTTTATTCTAGTAAAAACCTTTTAGACCAAAATAGTACAAATCCAATAATTACATCTGAAATTTTACATCTTCTTGAAATTTGCATAAACCAGGACTACTTTGAATTTAATGATCAAATATATACAAATAGCAGTGCAGGACTTATAATGGGCAATCCTCTAAGCCCACTACTATCAGATATTTTTTATGGACCATCTAGAGACAAAGATTTCAAAACATCCCGTATTCAAACAAGTTCTATATTGGTGGAGATACGTAGACGACGCGACGTACTGGTATGTTTCACAGGAACTAACAGGCAACTCGACCAATTTTTATCGTATATTAATTCACTTCATAGTCATATTGAATTTACAATAGAAACAGAACAAAATCAATCCATAAATTTTTTAGATTTAAAAATTATCGGACTTAAAAACAAACATGACTTCTCCATATTTCATAAACCTACACATACTGACACGACCTATACAAAATTCATCATTCCATCCAACACAACATAAACTGGCAGCTTATCATAGTATGTTACATAGATTAACAGAAATTCCGATGTCAAAATACAACTTTGAGACAGAATTAAATATAATAAGCAAATAGCAGTAAACAAACGGATACAACGAACAAACAATTAATCAAATGTTAAATCAAAAACTACACAAGAAAGCCCTGAAATTAGTATTTCCATCACCAGAGAAAAAAATCCAGTACCTTCTGCTCGATTACATATACAGGCAAAATATCAACAAAAATAGCCAAACACATAAAAAAGAAAGGAATAACACCAGTTTTCCGAACAAATAACAACCTAGGCAAATATATTAAAAATAACAAGAGCCAAAGTAAAAAAACACTTAAATAGTGGCGTGTACAAACTTCAATGTGGCGACTGCCCAAAAACTTACATCGGTCAAACTGGTAGGAACTTTAATAAACGAATAGCAGAACTTAAAAGGGCTTTCAATAATAGAAAAACAGATTCGAGATAACAAATTAAAAAACACAGATATAATTCTGAATGACCAACTTGAGACAAACAGTTCTCCCCTCCTCAACCTATTTCATTAAAGACTATAAATTGTAAAGGCATGCCAAAAATAGATCGCTTGAGAAAGGCAATCAGCCGAAATAGCTGTAGTGATAAGAGTTAAAATAAATTTTGTGGAAGTTTGAAAACAAAGTTTTCAGTGTTTTATTGTTACATAAAAACCTTTTAATATGGAACATTAGAGAAATGCGTATTTTGCTTTTTTTGTATTCGTTTTTCAGAATGTATATATTATAAGGGTACTTATTATTTGAAACGAATATTTTAAAAAAGTTCGTTAAACATCACCAACCGACACTTCACCCAAATATTTTCACCCTTAAAACGGCCGTTCGCAATCTTTGAAAAGTCAAAGGGCAAAAACTTTTCCTGGCCATTGAAATCACCATCAAAACGCATAATTACACAGAAATATCTCGCTGAGCTTTTAGAGAAATCAAATTCGCGTTCAACAATGCACTCGAAAAGACATTCCACTACAATAGATGTTACCCTCTGACTCCTTATTGTCATTACAAAAGGTAATTACATACCGAAACACAGAGCGACAGAAATAGCACGTGTTACTTCCGGTTAAGAGGGCAAAATAATTGCGTACCTACAGTAGTCATCTTAGATCCGTGGGAAATGCCGGTGTTTGATTGTTTGATTGTGATTGCGAACGAGAGTGTGATGTATGATGATTGTTGACTCCTTGCCCGACTTTACGGGTACTTTACTGCATTTTCATTATGTTTAGAGTCATTGGTGGAACATAAGGTATGTTTGAAGCATTTGTTTTCTTATTTAAGCCCCGTAAACATGTTTAAATGCTTATTCCTATTGATTCTAGAGAGAGTCTAAGATCTAGAGTCCACTTACAAAGCATCAAATATTCCCATTGTTACATAAGTGAGTCTTCTTTACCATACATAAATTCTCGTATTTTTATTCTTCTTCTTCTTCCTTTGCCCTATCCGTTTTGGACGTTGGCTATTAACAAGGCTATTTTGACTTTGTTTACGGCACCTCTGAACAGTTCGGCCGATGTTAGTCCGAACCATTGTCGCAGGTTATGCATCCATGAGTGTCGTCTTCTTCCCGGTCCCCTCCTACTGTCGATTCTTCCTTGGATTATTAACTGTAGCAGCCGGTACTTAGTATGCCTGATGACATGTCCGAAGTACTCAAGCTTCCGTTTCTTTACGGTGAAGATTATTTCTTTGCTTTTGCCTATTCTCTGCATTACTTCCACGTTAGTGATATGGTCTGTCCAGGATATCCGAAGAATACGGCGATATATCCACAGCTCAAAGGATTCTAGTTTCTTCAGGGTGGCTTCCGTTGTGGTCCATGCCTCTGCTCCATAGAACAAGACCGGGAAGACATAACCACTTGACCAGTCTTAATTTGATTTCCATTGAGATTTTGCTTGTGAACCACTTTTTCATATTGTTGAACGCGTTTCGCGCTTTTTTAATTCGTGATCTTATTTCTGTTGACTGGTCCCATTTTGCGTTGACTGTGGTTCCAAGGTATGTGTATGTCTCCACTTGTTCTATTTTTCGGTTGTTTAATGTCAATTGCATCGGAGGTTGTTGTGTTCTGCTGATGAGCATGCATTTAGTTTTAGTTGTATTGAGTTCTAAACCATATTCTTGACTTGCTGTGTGTATGCTTTGCATGAGTCTCTGAAGTTCGTTGCAGTCATTTGCGATAATAACTGTGTCGTCAGCATATCTAATATTATTGATTACCTCTCCGTTTACTTTGATACCCTCCGAAACTTCTCCCAGTGCTTCTCTGAAGATTTGTTCAGAGTATATATTGAACAGGAGCGGCGAGATAATGCATCCCTGTCGTACACCTTTTTAATATCTATCTTCCCACTGTGTAAGTTGCCCATCTTTATCTCAGCACTTTGGTTCCAATAGAGACTGGTTATTATGCGCAGATCCTTGCCATCAATATGCATCTTCCTGAGCATTTTCATGAGTTTATCATGTTTGACCTTGTCAATTGGTATTTTTATTAGATAATCTTATATTTTTATTATTTTCAGATGTATTTAAGAAATGCTATGATAAACTTTTGTTTGGGTTAAAATTATCTCATCTTATTATCATTATCTTAAAAATATACCATTGCAGACACGGAATGCCAAACAGGACCTCTGAATACCATTGAAGGAGACACGTCAGCTATTAGAAAACTTAAAGTTGGTAAAGCTGTAGAGCCTGACTAGTTTTGTGCAAAAGTATCATCTGAAACTTAACTGAAATAGGTGAAGACGGAATAAAATGGATCTTCTTCTTCTACCGCCGTCTGCACTAATGAAGGTTGGCTATAACGATTGCAAATTCACAAGGAATCTACGTTCCTGTAGTTGGCTGTATACCATGTATTAAAAAATTTAATTAAAAATCCTTTGTAAAAGGTATATATTTGAGGCCCAAACGGGCTAAGTTAAAAAGACATAACGTTTTCGGAATCCATGTTCCATCATCAGTGTCTAGGAGTACATGAATGTAGCCACCAAGATTAAATTATATGGGTAAAAACCCGTTAACAGATGTTTAATTACATTTTAGTTTTAAAAATACGTTATAATAATTTAAGATGATAGAGTTACCGATGGATTAGGTAACATGGCGACATATGACTCCACGTTGAAGTTGCTAGTCCTGAGATGGTATGTCTTCGAGGACTGTATGAGTGCAACTCTCAGGAGCAGTTCACTTCCTAAGATTGACCAGCCAGGTTATACGTCTACGTCCAGGGACTCTCCTACCCTTAATCTGGTCTTGTAGAATCAACTGTAGAAGTCGGTATTTATTATTTTGCATGATGTGACCGAAGTATGCCAATTTTCTGTTTTTTACGGTGTTACTAATTTCTTTGTCTTTTCTTAGCCTCTGAAGAATAGTTATGTTACTTGTGTGGTATACATATGAGACCCTCAACATACGTCGGTAGCGCCACATTTCAAATGCCTCTAATCGTTTTATGGCATCTTTTGTAAATCTCCAGCTTTCTACTCCATAGAGAACACTAAAGATGTAACATCTAATAATTTTTATGCGTGTATTGATACTTCTTACTTACTTAAATGTTACATACCTACTTTAAAATCAAAAAATGCTAAAAACACTATGCGGTATTTGTATTAACAACTGACATTTATTTATTTTTTCTGCGTGATGTAAGCATATCAACGCTTGAGATTTGAAGCTTTATAAGTGTTGCCATAATAGCTATGGCCTCAATGAAAGAACATCATATTGAAAACAGCGTAGAAAAACTCTGGAAAAAAGAAAAATGCTTAAAATCTGACAATTAAGCTAATAGAAAGGTCTGTATCAAATAGGTCAAGAAAATTATAGTTAACTTGTGTGAACAGAGAAATAATACTCAAAACACTACAAAGTGCTCCTTTATAAAGTTCTCTACGTCACTGTCTATTCTGATTATTATAGAATTTTGGATCCAAGTGTTCTCTTTATTTGCTATGTTTGCTTTGTCCTGATGTGTCTAAGAAATATCAATTGTTTATATATGATTTGTATAGCTTTTGTTTGACATATATAGACTTTTATATACCTATTGAGATATTCGTATTGAATTGAATGCACTATTTTGAACTTTATAAATTTTAACGACTTTTGAGTGTTAAATAAGATAAGAAATATAGCAATATATATAATAAAAGAATTAATTATGAACAAATGGTTAGAGGATAAATAGGTGGAAGATAAACTATGAAAATCTTAAATATCATAGTTCTCTTTGCCTTTATACCTGTCAGTTGGTGCCAACCATAAATTTTCCTGAATATCATCATCAACTAGCCTCTAACGTCTCTACTGCTGAACATAGGCCTCTCGCATGCTTTTCCACTTTGTAATCACTCTTTTTATGTCTTCTGTACATCTCGTTGGGGGGTCGACCTCTATTTCTGTTAGCTTGTATTCGGGGTCTCCATTCCAAAATTCTTTTTGTCCACCGGTCATCAACTGCTCTTGCTATATGACTTGCCCAGTTCCACTTTAGTGTTGTTGTCCTTTCAATAAAGTCTGTTACTCCTGATCTTTTGCGTATAGTAGCATTGGGTATTCTATCACGTAAAGAAATCCCTAACATTATTCTCTCCATTTCCCTTTCCGTAACTTGTAGTATACTCACTGTTGTTCTTTTGAGTGTTATGGTTTCTGCACTGTAGGTCATCTCTGGCAAAATATACTGATTAAATACTTTTCTTTTCAGACACATTGGAATCTTTAGTACCTAAAAATATCCTTCATCTTTCCAAATGCAGCCCAAGCGAGGTTTATTCTTATTTTCAGCTCGATTGTTTGGTTGTCTCGACTTATTCTGATCTCATTGACCAAGTATTTATAGGAGTCAACTGGCTCAATATCTTTGTCTTCTACTGATATGTTTTTGTTGTGGACTAAATTTGTCATAAATTGTGTTTTTGAAGAGTTTATGTTAAGACCAACTCTTTTTGTGGCAGTGTGGAGTTCTTGGAGCATTATCTGTGCCTGATCAAAGCTATATGCAATAAGAACGATATCATCTGCAAATTTAAGGTTATTTAAAAATTTTCTATCTACATTGATGCCCTTTTCGTTCCAATCTATTGTTTTACAAGCGTATTCTAGCAAAGTTGTAAATAATTTAGGAGACATCTTCTTCTTCTTAGAGTGCCATATCCCTACGGAACGTCGGCGACTACCATGCTTATAATATTATTATACTGATCTCGGTCTTGCGCTACGTGTAGCAATTGGTCCGCTGTCAAACCTGTCCACTGCCGCAAATTCCTCAACCAAGAGAGTTTCTTCCGTCCTATCCATTTCTTTCCTTCGATTTTACCGTTGAGAATTAGCCGAAGGAACTCATATCTTGGTCCTCTGATTATATGTCCAAGATATTCTAGTTTACGCCTCTTAATAATATTTAATAGAGTTCGTTGATGTCCCATTCTTCGAAGAACTTCTTCGTTTCTGGTTCTGCTAGTCCATGGAATTTTTAGTATCCTTCGATACAACCACATCTCAAACGCCTCGATTTTATTCATGATATCGGCGTTTAAAGTCCAAGTTTCACATCCATACAAAAGTACAGACCACACGTAACATCTTGTAAACTTTTCACGGATTTCCAAATTTAATGAGTTATTGGATAATAGAGGCTTGAATTTTTGAAATGAGTTTCTTGCCTGTTCAATTCTACATCGAATTTCGAAGGATGGATCTAGATTTTGGGTAATCCAACATCCAAGGTATTTGAATCTCTGAACTCTCTGCAGCGGTTGTTGGTTTAATATCAGTTGGGTTGCGCCGATATCCACTTTACTGGTCACCATGTATTTAGTTTTATCGATATTTATCGACAGTCCCCAATTTGTGCATTCCATGTCAACTCTATTGATTAGCTCCTGCAGATCGTCGATGTTTTCAGCTAGAATCACAGTATCGTCGGCGTACCGTATATTGTTAATTATTTCTCCTCCTATGATAATTCCTTTTTGATCTTTTAAAGCTTCCCTAAATAGATTCTCAGAATACACGTTAAAGAGGGTGGGAGATAGTATACAGCCTTGTCTTACGCCTCGTTCAATACTGATTGGCTTTGATTCTCTGTTGTTGGTATTAATAATGGCTGTTTGGTTCCAGTAAAGTTTGGCAATAAGTTTGATGTCTTTCTCATCTAGTTGGATGCTCTGCAAGGCGGTAATTAGTCTGGTATGCTGAACGCGATCAAATGCCTTTTCAAAATCAATGAAGCACATATATACGGGTTTTCTTACCTCCCAACATCGTTGAAGGAGTGTTTGCATAGAAAATAGTGCTTCTCTAGTTCCAAGGCATCTCCGGAACCCGAACTGCTCTTGACTAATTATTTCTTCGCACTTGTTGTTAATTCGGTTTAGAAGAATATGCAACAGTATTTTAACGGCATGGCTCATTAAACTAATGAGTCTACAATCGCTACATTTCTTAACGTTTGGTTTCTTAGGTAGAGGAATAAAGATCGATTTTAACCAGTCCGATGGAATTTCACTGGTATCATATATTTGATTGAAAAGTACAGTGAGTTCTTTTATATTGTCATTTGAGAGTAATTTTAGCCATTCGCTGTATATTTGATCTGGTCCACTGGCTTTGTTGTTTTTGGCTTGGTGTATGGCTTTTTCCACTTCAGCTTTTAAGATTGATGGTCCTGTATTTGCACTTAAGTTAGGTAGTGATCCTCGATCATCCTTAAATAATGCTTTAATGTAGTTTTCCCATTCCTCCATTACTTCGTCTTCTAGGGATAGTGCATGACCTTCATTATTCGTTAATGTTATGGGTGTATTTCTTTTGTGTACTGTAACTTCTTTTATTTTCTTATGTGTGTTAAATTCGTCATGTTTTCGTTGCAATTCTTCTAGTTCCTCACATTTTGCTCGCATCCATAACTCTTTGGCTTCCCTGATTTTTCTTCGAATCAGATTATGCTTTCGTTTATACTCTGAGTTATTTCTATTTTTAAGCTGTCTTCTTTCGTCCATCATTTCGATTATTTCATCTGTCATCCACGCTTGCTTTTTATAATGGGTGACAGTTCCACTTTGCGTTGCTGTATCGATGATACCATTCTTTATGTTATCACATCTTTCTTCGACTGTTGATACATTGTTTACTTGTGTGATGTTGTATCGAGTTTTTTCGTTCATTGTCTGTTTAAAGTGTTTAAATGTTTAAATTCTTCTTCTTTTAGTTTTTGTCTATCGTATTTCTTTGTAATGGAAGGCTTTTTGATTGTCTTTAATTTTAGGTTGATTCTAGATGCCAGTAAATTGTGATCGGTGGCTGCGTCGGCACTTGGATATGTCTTAGTACATTTACATGAGTTTCGAAATCTATTGTTAATCATGATATAATCTATTTGGTTACGCATTACACTGCCATGACCATCTCTCGGTGATATCCATGTATAGAGACGTCTTTTTGGTTGTTTAAAACATGTGTTGGTGATAACAAAGTTTTCCTCTTGGCAGAACTACACCAATCTATCACCTCTTTCGTTTCTTTACCCAAGACCGAATCCTCCAGTAATTCCGGGAGTTATGTCTTCTCCTACTTTAGCGTTGAAGTCTCCCATTATTACACAAATTTCGTGTTTTTTTTGTGTTATTTAGTGCTTGCTTTAATACATGGTAAAATTCATTAATTTCGCAGTATGTACTGTTACTTGTAGGAGCGTATACTTGTATTAAGTTTATATTAATCTTACTTTTATTTGTTATCATCATTATTCGCTCTGAAAGAGGAACAAATTTGTCAATCAGGTTTTCAAGTCGTTCCTCAAGAATTATAGCAACACCATTTTCATGAACATCATCCGTTTTTCCGGAGTAATAAGTAATATAACCTCCACTTTTTACAGTTCCCGATCCGGTCCATCTAGCTTCGCTAATTCCAAGGACTTGCAGGCCCAGGCGTTTCATTTCGAGTTGTACATTTTTTAGCTTTCCTGATTGATATAAAGTTCTAACATTCCACGTAGCAATATGTTTTATTAATGATCTATTTTTATTTTTATTTTTCCCTGTTGTCTCCTAAATTATTAATTACTTATTACGTTACTTATTACTTATACTATTTACTTATTACTTATTAATTACTTTATTAATTACTTATTACGTTTGACATTTTTCCATAATGTTTCACCTTCCCATTAAAACCACTTAGAAGCTACGCGCATTCAACCCATAATGAATAAACCTAATTATGAATAACGAGATAAAATCGTGTACACAACTTCCATTAGATCCAAACCCACGAAACGGACCAAAAAGTATCAAACGAAATGAAATAAGGCAATTAAAGGAATTGTGTTTGTGCTTAAAGCAAGTGAACGAGAGTATCATGCACTTTCTCCCCTACTGTTACCCTTTAATTGAATGGCCAATTAGAGTCCCTCAGGATCCATTAGCGGTGAATATACGTACTTTGTTTACAGGGTGTATCACGTTTTACAGGTCAAAGAAAAGACACCGGATAGGTGTTGAGAGGACTAAAATAAAACTGTAATTGTTCAAATTTCAAGTTTTTGCAAACTCGTTATCATTTAATTATATATAAATCACCGCTTCACAATGATTGGTTTATCTTTGTGAGATTTCAAATATATTCCTTTCCCGTTTTCGTATATTCATAATTTACAAAAGATTGCACATGTGCTCTTCATTGATGGTTTCTCCTTGTTTAAGAACACGTTTATTATTTGAGTATAATTTTCTGTTTTAGTATATCTTTCCTAACAATACATATTTTATTGCATATTCTAACTTTTCAAGCCTGCTAAAAAGATCGTCTACATAAAAATCATTTTTAGTAATTTTATACATCGCTCGGTATTTATTTTGATGAAATGATGCGGATGTTGTATCATAAATAACCGTTTTGAGTTCATACATGTTTAGAAGTTCATCAGGACACACACACACAACACATAGTGATCAACCCTACTCCTAGAAACCAACCCATTGGTATATACCATTGTACAGTGGCATCCATATGTCCGAAGATCAAACTGGTCTCACCTCTGTTTCTCATGACACGGGTACACACATATCGGCTTTTCTCCTTATCTACATTACTAATTCTATATTATAGAAGTTACTCTAGCATGAATTCGAGACTTAAGTCCCTAAAAAAGATGTGTGTTTTGAACAAAAGACCACCCACCTAAGATGATTACTCTCTGTCCAAACTTTGTGTATACTGGGTCACTCAGCCGCCGATTTGGCAAAATAAATTTTGTTCTCTTCGTCGACTGGGCATCCAAGTGGTCTGGACATCAAGTACATGTTTGTCGCACATGTCTCGATGCTCAGTTATGGACGCGGCTGTGTAAAAGGTCTGATGGGACTTTTATACTTAATATTTTGTTTTAGTGAAAGCATTGGCATATTTTTATATATTAGAATTAAGCCCCCTAAAACATCGTAGCCAACAACTGCAAACCAACAACGCTAATTAAGAGCCGTTCCTAGTACGGCTGGTAACACCTTGAAGTATCTCCCCTTTGGCTTGTCTCGCTTACCAACAATTCCTCTTGTGCGCTCCTCAACACAATACGCCATCTTCTGAACCCCAACTTTCTAGCACTCCACCACCAAAATCACCACACGCATATCACCCTGATGTTTACCATGCCCCCCTTCTTCTTCTTCAGGTGCCATCTCCGCTACGGAGGTTGGCAATCATCATAGCTATCTTAATTTTTGAGGCAGTAGCTCTAAATAGTTGTTTTGAGCTGCATCCAAACCATTCTCTCAGGTTCGTCAGCCATGAAATTCGTCTTCTTCCGATGCTTCTTCTGCCATCTATTTTTCCTTGCATTATGAGTCGCAGGATGCCATACTTATCGCCCCGCATCACATGTCCGAGATACTGTAGCTTTCTTTCTTTAATTGTAAGTTCAATTTCCTTCTCTTTGCCTATTCTTCTCAGTATTTCATTGTTTGTAACTCTATCTACCCAGGAAACCCTCATAATTCTTCTATAGGTCCACATTTCAAAGGCGTTAAGTCGTCTCATGGTATCTAGATTTAACGTCCATGATTCTACTCCATAATATAGTACACTGTATACGTAACATTTTGTTAGGCGTACTTTAAGAGCTAATGTTAGATCTTTGCCACATAGGACCTTTTTCATTTTTATAAAATTAGAACGTGCTTTTTCGATTCTGACTTTGATTTCTGCCGTGTAGTCATTATTTTCTGTTATAAGTGTTCCTAGGTAAGTGTAGTTTTTTACTCTTTCGATCTGCTGGCCCTCTACTATCAATATTTCGTTAGTATTATAGTTGTTTTTACAAATTTTCATAAACTTCGTCTTTTTGACATTAAGAGAGAGTCCGTACTCCCTACTACACATGACTATTTTGCTCATGAGTCTTTCCAGGTCTTGTAAACTATCGGCTATTATTACTGTATCATCTGCATATCTGATGTTGTTAATTAAGACTCCATTTACTCTTATGCCGACTGTTTCATCTTCCAGAGTTTTCTCGAATTACCTCTTCAGAATAGGCGTTTAAATAATAGAGGTGATAGAATGCAGCCTTGCCTGACTCCTCTCTTTATTTCCATTTCTTCAGATGTTTCTTTTTCGATTCTTACTATTGCTCGCTGATTGTAATAGAGGTGTGTTATTAGCCTTAAATCTCTTTCATCTAGGTTTTTATTTTTAGAATTTCCCGGAGTCGATCATGTTTTACTTTATCAAATGCCCCCCTTGCCCCACAAAAAATTAGAGCACCCTCCTTTGAAGAGGCAAAAGCCTAAACAAGGTAAAAACATGATCTATATATCTGGCATTGGTATTTAGTCGAACTTTTACAGAGAATTTAGTGCGATGACTGAACGTGTTTTTTATCCTCCTAACTATTCCATGTGCATTTCCAAGTGTATAGTGCTTTCACACACCCCGTGTATATGTTTACTTAAATGCTAAAAAGTGTGCATAGTCTGTTATCTCTTTTAATATTCTGTTGGGATGGTTTTTGAGATCCTCTCGTTCATTGTTCATAGGATCTTCTTTTGGTTTAAGTCTCTGTATACGTACCTTAACGGTACGTATTTTGGTATTCCCAGCGCTTCTCTATTACGGAGTTTTAGATTATTTTTATCTTCGTTCTGTTTCCGACCTGGACATGACCGGAGCCTATCCGGACTGGGAACCTCCTGTTGGCTAGATACAATACAAGAAGACATGCCATCGCCTCACTGTATCCATGATAGTTCATTTGTTATAGGAAGCCTTCATGCAATACTCTGTCCATGCTTTACTGACATCTAGAAAGGCAGCAGCTGTTTACATCTTTTAATTAAAGCCTTTCGTTATGCATTCACTTAATCGCAGTACTTGCAGTTAGCATGAATGTTCTGTTCTGAATTGAAATCGTGCTTCAGGTATTGTACCTATTGCTATGGATTCCTCTTTCAGCCTGGTTGGTATCACTCTTTCTGCAATTTTGCTTATTGATGATAATAAGATCATGTCTGTAATTTTGTAGAAAGGTCCCGTTACTCACTTTATCAGGATGTTCTCTCCATAAAATTTTTTGAACACAACGCTGTTCTGGATTTATCATAACTTATCGAAACATTTAGTCAATATCGGCACATACAACATATATGTGTTGTCTGAATCGCAGTAAAATTAAAAAGAGACTTTGTTGAATTATAGACCCCTTTGATGCGAATTATTAAAATATATATTCTTGGATATTTTCTAAATAGGCGTTTAATATACTTTTTCTACTCTCTTACTAGTAAATTGTATATTACCTACTATTTGGATGCTAAGTAAATGCATCATAACAGATACTGACACGTAATGACTAGCACGTAATAAAAAAAATTACGCTTCAGTTCTATAAAAATGTGTAATATCACATAAGCCTCGTAAGTCAGTTGGTCGAGTTACCATGGAAACGAATTAACAGACGTTATTTTGACAGATTAAAAATTATTAATCTGTCAGTGTAAATATAATGGTAATTTAATTTTTATTTTTATAAACGAAAATAATCGTAGAAAAAGTATAGTACACAACTTGAGTTGTAAGCTTATTACATGCTTGTAAAATTACTGCGCTCGCCGCTACGCGGCTCGCGCGCAACTTTTTTACTCGCATGTAATAAGCTTCTTACTACTCTCGTTATGTAATATACTATTAGATAGCTCCACAGGAAGTGACCAATTTGTACAAAGTTGGCAGACAACTAATTGAGCGGTACTTGGTTGGATCTTGGGGTGTCATTTCATTCATGTTTTTTTTTTTATTTACAAAATTGCTTCAACCACTAGGGGTTATTAGCATGGTACAATAAATTACATAAATGTTAATATGTTACTCTATATTTTGTGAAATAGTCCTGTATTTTGTAAAAAGTTTATAGTTTTATCATTATTGAAGCCGTTTAAGCACTCTTTGGATGAAGTGGGTAATCCAGCTTGAAGTCGTTCTAGGGTGTACAAAGGGCAGTCCACTAGCACATGGTCCACTGAAATTACACAATCACAACTGTAGCACATGGGAATTTGTTCATTACTTAGAAGGTAATCGTGAGTTAACTTCGTATGGCCTATACGTAATCTAGAGATGCACACTTGGTCTCGTCGCTTGAATGGGAATTTGTATATAGCTACCTCTTGCTTAATGTTTTTCATGGATGTCTCTGAATTGTTCCAGTGTAGTTGCCATTCCTCGGTTATTTTGTTTCTAATATATTGCTTCAGGTCGCTATGAACGCATTTAGTGAATAATATTGATTGTGGATTTTCTGCTGCTTCCCTGGCCAACTGATCAGCTTTTTCGTTTCCAGCTATACCACAGTGTGACGGAACCCAAAGGAATTTAACAAATCGGTCGTTTTCTTGACATCTCATTAGTTCTGACTTTATAAGCAATAGAATGGGATGGTTTGTGTATAACTGTTTCATAGAGCTGAGAGCACTTAAAGAGTGAGTTATTATCAAAGGGTTTTTTATGTTTTTATTATTCACAAATGTTATTGCTTGCAAAATAGTAAGAAGTTCTGCGGAAAATATGGTTGATCGTGGGGAAAGTGAGAAGGAGTTTTTTATTTCTGAATCATATTGATTATGTACATAAATAGCTGTCCCTCCACTAGCCTGGTTTGCATTAAGTCTATTTTTAATGTATGGTGTGTAGTTTTTTAGTTTGTGAAATTTCTGCTGTTTAAAATGTGTCTCTTGTAGACATATTATGGACGGTATGAATTTGGACATTAGTAATTTAAATTCTTCTAGACGGGTGTAAAACCCGTTCAGATTCCACTGAATTATGGAGTTGAATTTTTAATTAATAGCTGTATCGCTGCAATCTGTAGAGGAATAGTCATCCAGTAGTTTACAAAGTTTCTTCCTTAGTCTTGTACACCGTGTTTTCAAGTATCTTTGTGATAGTACTGGATGAAGTTTTTTTAGGAGATCTATTAACCCTTCGATATCTTCCGTGTATGTTTTAGCTATACTAAGCGGATCTGCAGCTCCATGGGTGTTTTCAAATAAATCTATTATCTCTTCTAGACTTAAACAGCTACTGTTTGACTTATTTTGAAAAAAATCAACTGTACAGTTAGTAATATCTTCAGCTATGTTGTGGTGGGTTTGGACATCCGTTTTTGTTCTTTTGTGTTTTGTATTGGGTTCTTTAAAAGGATTTACACCCTCCGGTTCAGGAGAATTTGTTATATCAGAAGCATTTCTTTTAGGTGTTTGAGCTTCTGTTTGAGTTTTATTTATAGTTCTATTTATTTTACCAGGTTCAGAAGCATTTGTTTCGGGTATTTGTACTTTTGTTTGAGTTTCTATTAGAGTTTCATTTATTTTACCCGATACTGCATCCATTGGTTGGGAGTTATCAAAAAAGGTGGAGTTTATTGGTGTGGGTGAAGTGATGGTTTCAGTAGGTTGTGGATTACTGATTTGTTTGGTAAGTACGGGATAATGTACTGTAGATTGAGTTGTATTTTGTTGTGAACTAACAGTCTGGTCACATTGTGATTGAGAAATGTGTGTTATATTGTCATCAGTGGATTGATTATTATGATTTGGGCATCGAGATGCTAAATGATTAGTTTGTTTACAAATAAAGCACGTTTGTTTTTCTAGTGAGAGAAATATTCGATAGTTCGATTGATCATGGTTAATTAGTATTGAATCGGGGATATTTTCAAGATTTGTAGGGGCTATATAAGTAAAACGTCGAAAACTAATGATATGCCTAAAACTAGGATTTGATGTTCCGATCCGTAAAAAATCTATTGGTGTTATTTGATGGATTCCAATCTTTTTGAGTTCATTTTCTATTATGTTATGTGGTACAGAAGGAGATACATTAGAAATAATTAATTTTTCATTTGGAGTAATTAGTTTTCTAGCTGAATACGATATTGGTTTACTGTTATTATCCCATTATCCGTTTCCAAAAATTTTTGAACAATATTTTCCGAAGTGAAGTAGATGCATATACGATCATTAACAATTCTGGATATTGCAAGTATATTTTTGGGGTCAACTAAGTTGGCTACAGCATTCAGGTAATCCTCGATTTTTGAATTTGGAACTGTATTTACTACAATTGCTTGTTTTTTGGAAGGAAATATGTTGGTGGGTTCATTTAAAACTGTTGAATATAACTTTGGTGCAGTAGTATCATTTTTGGGGATTTCTTGTTGTGAAAAAACATTTGATGATGAAAGCTTGTTTCATGTTGATCTACGGAACCTGAGTACGGTCCTGGCACCAATACGAAATCATTGATAATAACTCGATGTAATTAGATAAATTAAATTACTTACAGTTAATGTCAACAGTATCAACAATAAATAATTATTTGTTAATAATTTACATTTTATTACACTTTTTTCTCATTCATGTTTTTTCATGAAGGCGATTTTAGGCGATTTAAAGATATCATAATTAATTAATATTGATAAGCATATTATGAATACTGAAATATTTCTTTCACCATAATTTTTGATTATTGAATTGCTTATTAAAAAATTGTTTACTTTCTCATAGGCTGGACATAATATTGAAAGTTGTAGGAATATTTAATCTCAGGAGATTATTGATTATAATTTTAGATTGCTATATAATATTGAAAATTCTTAAAATTATGTCCAAGGTTTCTTTTGCAGCACAGTGTCTATATGTATCACATATTTATGTATTGTACAGAGGTAGTGGGTACGTAGTAATGATATTAAAACAGTGCAGAAGTAAGATAACTTTTTATACCTAATTTTAATTTGACTCGATGGTTTTTGATCTTCATTTAGATATTTTTTATTGTATTGCTTATATTCAGTTAAGTGGCCTTGTTTTTATTGGATTTCTCTACTCAAAACATATAATTAAAATTCCTGATACCTGGCTGGTTCTCTAGTGCATGCATACCCACATTTTTGTTATTTTTGTAGCATCACCCTGTATGCGGAGGACCAACAAATGCAATTAATGTTATTATCGTTACTTAAACCACTTCCTTCGATCTCGTGAGTGATGTAGCTTTTCTCTTTCTATCATTATCATCTCTCAGTTCAGCGCTATCCCGCGAATCAGCAGGAAGTAGGCTATGCTCATTTTTGCTTCATTAAATTTTATTTATTGGAAAAAGAAACGAACGGCGTATTTTCATGTTGATTTAAAAGTGTGAGTTTAGCATTGTGCATATGGTAAATAGGTTGTGTGAGAGTACACTTACGTCCAAAAATATTGTCTTTATTTTGCGAAAGTTATTTTCAGACGGTTTATCAAATTTGATATTAAAAAATAAGTTTTAAGTACGTCAAATACTTTTTTGAAATCCTGGATTAAAAAAAAACCCACACAAAAACAAAAATCATTGAAAATATATGTCCAATCTCTATTTCGTTCTGTCATTCCACAGATCGTCCTTGTTCTCTTTTTCTCGTTTCCTCTTCCTTTTTTCTAGTTTCTCCTTGTTATCAATTATTGTGTACTTAACCTTACGATTTCTCAAGCTTTCTCATTTGTTTATCCCTTGCATCTAGATATTTCCGCCGGTCGTAGCCAAAAGTCCAATTCTATTGATTCTTTAGAGGCCACACTTTACTTCCATACGTAGTGATACTTTTTATTAATGTGTTGTAAATTCTTCTTTTATGGAGAAATGTGTATCCTACAATATATGTACTGTTCCGTAGGAATAAGCCGTTCTTTTCCATTATGTCTCTTTTCTTAATTGCCTTGTCTAGTATTTTATCTGGGTAGCGGGTAGATACTCTTTTACATTTCCGGTAGAAGATAGATCTGCATCAGAGATACGACTCTGTCCACGTGAGCCATAATTATCTCCCAATCTCCTATTACCTGAAAGAAATTATGAGCCATAATTATCTCCCAGTCCCTATTACCTGGAAGACCACAAATCAACGGTGGTTGACTATGAGCATATAAAACAGACAATAAAAGATACAGCAAAAGAAGCATTAGAAAAACAAGATAAAAGAACAAACAGACTTTAGTGGTGGTACCAAGATATTGAAGAGTAGATCAATAAAAAGAAGAAACTTTATAAAAAAATATTGCACAAGGGAGACAGACAATCAGAAATACAATATATACATTGAATAGAGAGGTAAAATAATTCCAAAAAAAGATCTGGGAAAAAGTTCAAATATATAGACAACCACCTAGGAAGCACAAAGAGTTGAGAAGCATACAGAGCTATACAAACTCTTAGAAGAACTAATCAAAATAACGTTTGATTAGTTCATCTTAGTCTCTGGTTAAGTCTGGTATCTGATGAAATATAGATAAAGAACTTCGAGGATCTGCTGACGAAAAAAACATTTCTATAAACAACGTGAACAAATAGAAGCTGAAGAAAGGAGAGAGCTAAAAATAGAACATACAAGAGGTGTAGTTGAATAAATGAAATTAAAAAACTCCCAGGATTAGGTGGAATATATCCTAAGCTACTAAAATATGGTTCACAGAAACTATTTGAAATGCTTCGCAAAGTATAGGAAAGGTGTTGAAGAAACAGGTTTAGGACAAAGGAGGCCGTGCCAGATCTCTCCAATACATAAGAAAGTCACAAAAACTGACTCAGCACAATAAAGAGGAATAAGAGTAGTATCACCAATAGGCCTATTATACTTGCAAATATTACGAAGCCCATTAGAACCAGAAGACATTCAAGACAAACAACCTGAAGAACAAGCAGAGTTCAGAGCTGGACGATCCACCATAGATAATTTAATTACATTGAAAATCAGCTTAGAGAAAAGAGTACAGACAGAGGAACTTATGTAGCCTTAACGGACTTGGAAATGCATATGATAGCGTGTCGATTTCACAGTTGTGAAAGAAAAGACAAATTTGAAAGTAAATCATGTTCTTATTAAGGCTACTTAATAACACTATACAGGAGAACTCTAGAAGAATTCAAATAAAATCGGAAATTACCTCTACGTTTAAAACAACTAAAGGTTTGAGACAAGGACGCCCACCCACCCTATTTAAAATTTATCTAAATCACTACAGAAATGGGTAAAGAAATGACAAAACATGGAAATAACGGTGAAAGAACCTACAATCTTCTTTGCTGATGACCAAATAATGACCCCGGAAGATGAAGACCATCTTAGGTATAGGAAATTAAAAGAAGAATATGAAGCGTGCTTAATAATAAATATGGTAAAATGTGTATATATAATTTTCGACAATAATGAACAAATCAAGGTGTAAAACATGAAATTATTTGAATCAGACGGAATTAGAGCGACAATTAATAAGTTTACAGCAATGACTCGAGCGTTAATCTCTTTTTTTTTTGACAGAAGTCAATTAAAAAAGGAACAAAATAAAACATGTCTATCGGAGGTTTCGAACGTTACCAAATTTAAAAGACACAAACTTATGAGGAAAGGAAAAAGTCCCCCATGGAACAGCAGGTTTTAGGTCCAATCAAAGCAGTTGCCAATTGTCTATTTTCAGTACTAGCCTTTATCTAAGTTGGCTGTCAGAATCGCCTTAAAATATCCGTGGTGTTTAGAGATCTAATACCAGCTTCATGTAATGTACAGGAGATTGATCTGACAACTCATTTATAGTAAAACAACTGCTCTATTATTTACCAAACGCTTTGTCACAGTAAGTGGTTATAAGTATTTATGGGTGTCAAAATTAACGAGTAAGGAAATAAAACTAAAATAATAAACTTTTATGTATATATCTTGGATCTGCTAAATTTTTTTACACGTGACACTGATTAGGTCTACTACTCAACTAAAGTTGTTAAAGAATATTTTAAAAATAAGTACTTTGTTTTAGTACAATCAAAATTTGAAATATGATATGTTAATATCTATTTATATAAGAGGCTATGATGACAGCTCACATCGTTTGTCCAATAAGGTAACGACGCCACCTAGGAAAGAAATCTGAACTACTAATATTTAAAACAATCTTTTAACATTTTAAATTTCAAGATCAATGACGTATAATATATATTTATTATCTGTCATTGGGTAAGATAAACCGTTGAATGAAATATTATAAGATAATATAGGTGAATATTATAGGGAAATATCCAATATTTCAATGAAAGGAACTTAAAACTGCTATAAAAATAAAATGACGTTTGACAAACGTCAACGCTTTACCAAAATAAAATAAAATTAAAACCAAATAAGATTAAATAAAATGGAATAAAGGTAAATAGAATTATATAAAATTAGATAAAATTAAGTAGAAGCTATACCTATAAAACGCTGCTATATCGTTTTTGCTTGAGACAGAAAAACACACATTTATGATATAAGGTGATACAGAATATATTAAGATAGAAAAAACAAACAAGGCGACAACCAAAAGGGCAATACACAGTGTCTTCATTATTAATGAACCTATAGTTACATGATGAGATGCCATAGGGATCTATGTGTAAAAATAGTTTAACTAAAAGAAAAATTCTAATTTATTGACTGAGGTCTCTGGCCAAGCACAAAATAAACAACTGAACAACTCCTAACGCAAATATGCGACATAGCAAATGAAAAGGTAGGAAAAACGAATATATTAAATAAGAAAAAACAAACAAGGCGATTACCAAAGGGGCACTACACAGTATCTTCATTAATAATGAACGTCACGACTAATGAAAATACGAGATATCATAGGGTACTATGAATACAAATAGATTAACTATGAGACAAATTTTGATTTATTGACTTAAAAAATGCTTCTGGCTGATTACAAAATAAACAACTGATCGAATTCTAACATGCTACATAGCAAATGAAAGTGGAGGATATGACAAATATATTCAGATAGAAAAAACAAACAAGGTAACTACTAAAAGGACACTACACAGTATCTTTATTATTATTGAACGTATAGCGACATGCGAGATATCATAGGCCACTATGGATAAAAATAGATTTACCGTAAGACAACTTTTGATTTATTGACTTAAAAAAAAACCTCACGCAAAGCACAAAAGAAACAACTGATTGAATTCTAACATGCGATATGGGAAATAAAATAGGAGGATATAACGAATATATTATTTAGATTGAAAAAACAAACAAGATTCTACCAAAATGGTACTACATATTGTCTTCGTTATTAATGAACGTATAGCGACATACTACATATCCCATGACACTGTAGTGATGATAATGATGATGATGATGAAGAAGTAAATTTCTATATAACTAGACCAGTGAAAACGCAGCAAATTTTATATACCTAAAAAGATGCAATATTTATGTCAACGACTGTATCCAGTTAAAGAAAATTATAATATTAATTAAATTGCATAGTTAAGTTGTAAGCAAGTGTGGATAATTATATGAAAATTATATTTATTGCTTCGATCTACACGCAAATGAAAACATACAATAATAATTTTAATTAAACACATGTCGCTCATTATTCAATGAATGGAACATTTTATCATTAAAATACGGAAAACTATTGTTCCATAAATTTTAACATAATTATACATGAAAGAGGAAAAATCAGTCAACGAGGAAGTAGTGATAAGCAATATAAATCAGGAAACAAGGGGAAAATCGAACACCCATCATCTTCACATGAACAAGAAGGAAAAGTTATACTAAAAGTGCAAACAATTATACAGAAATTAAAGAACCAAAAATTGCCAGATATAGTAAAAATGCTGTCTAAGAATACTCTGCTATGCAGATGATACTCTCATGATCGATGAAATTGAAGACGGTGTACGACTCCTCTACAGAGAAAATTAGAGAAAGCATGCCCCAGAAGCAAAACAAGTCGCAGAAGGACACCGTGTTAGACTCTGCCCAATGAAGCGATACACAGAGTTTGGAGAGAGTATCTAATAGTTGTAATTACTAACTAATGGTTTTAAACGTCTTATTAAATGAAAATTACGTAATGAATTCTTAACCCTGTCAGCAATGTTGGGTATAATTGTACCCACTAATTTGAATGCATATATAATTCTACAGGAATATGTAACTTAAGCCAGTTTAAAACCATCCCTGCTCCCACTTGGCGCAGGGATGGTTTTATTCTAAAAGAAAATTAATGTCAAAAGAAATATGGTAGCAATTGCATTGTTTGTAAGAGATAAGTGTACTTGTTTCTTCAAATATCAGTTTGAATAAAAGTAGTGTTTCTTCTTACTAATTGTAAATATATTTGATCGAAATTTGACTTTTTTCAAATATAAAAGTGTACCTTAAATTCGATGGGCACAATTGTATCCAAAATGACTGATATTTTTATTTTCAGAATAAAATGCCTCTAATAAAATATTTAACGGAGAAGGAACTGCTAGAAGAGCTAGAAAAACTATCCGTCATAGAAGGATGTGTTAGTGATAACAGTGATTGCGAAGAAGAAATACAAGTAAGACAGAGAATTAGCGATATGATAGATGATGTTTCACAAAATCAAAACGAAGGGGAGGATGAGGAAGAAGAGGATAATGAAAAGAAAATGAGGATAATGATGAACAGGGTGAAAACGATGGTAACTACGATAACTTTATCACTCTGATAAAATGGTTACAGAATGTTCAACATGTAACACAACAATTACCTAATACAATAATCCGGATGTCTAATAAAAACTGTTCTGAGGAATATCCAGTTACATAATTTCTGAGATATTTCCCCGAAAGTTTATTTGAAAATTTCGTTCAATACACAAATATGTATGTTTTGCAAACTGGAATTGATAAATTTGTACCATGTAACCAGCAAGAAATAAAATAATTTTGTTGCCTTAGTATTCTAACAGTCTGTCTAAAATTTTCAATACTGCGAATATATTGAAACAAATCTTTGAAAATTGATATTTTTCCAGACACAATGACATTGAATCGTTCTTTCAAACTTCGCACCCACTTACTTTGTGATGACAATCTGGAACCCAGACAGAGCAACGACAAACTATGGAATGTTTGACCAGTTTTTAAATCAGTCCTAAAGAGAAGTAGAGAACTGCAGATAGAAACAAATGTTTGCACAGACGAATAAATCATGCCCTTCAAAGGGAGATTGTCTATAAAGCAATACATCAAAAAGACACCCAAGAGATGGGTAGTAAAACTGTATTTATTAGGTGGTGAAAGTGGATTAATTTACAATTTTTAATATATCAAGGTAGTACCACAGAAATAAAACTTTCTTATTTGAAATATAGATAGGGTGCAGCTATCGTATTATAATTATCAAAACTACTTGAACCTAATGAGCATGCACTATACTGTGACAATGAATTTACGAGCTATAAACTTTTACAAATTTTTGACCTAAAATCAATACTTATTGCTGGTACTGCAAGGATCGATATATTTTCTAAACCACCTCTAACTGATGTAAAAGATTTTTCAAAAAACGAGAGAGGATCAACGGATCAAATTATCTCTTCTGATAAAATTGTAATAACTAGATGGTTAGATAACAAGCCAATGATAATGGTATCCAACTTCGTTGGAGTTGGTACAGAAGATGTAAAACGTTGGAATGAGAAAACAAAATGTTTCATTCACGTAAGTAGACATAAGTTATATAAAAGCATAATAAGTCTATGATTTGCATAGATAAAACATATGCTCTTATTGCGTTTTAAATAATAACAAATAATTGCAAAAATGGACTGTTCCACTAATCTTTCACGCAGTTGACATGGTCCTAACTAACTCTTGGTTACAGTATAAACGACACACGCATACTTTGAAAATTCCACAAAAAGATATCATGGACCTTCTACACTTTAGAATGAAAGTTGGTGAAGTGTTCAAAAAAGTCAACTCTTTCAATAACCGAAAACAGGGAATAGCTTTAAGCCACACATCTCTAAAACTCCAAAACATTCAAATTAGTGCAATGTCGATTTGTGCCTTCAAAAGGGATGAAATTGATTTTTTATGTTTTATATGCGCTAGTTAGCGGATAGAACTAAGAAAGAAAGAAGACCTTCTACAGGAAGTACAGAAAAGTATGCCCTATATTCGAAACGGAACATCACAAGAAATATGGGAGACTGTTAAACATTGCGTAACAACACCAGTGGATCGCTCAAAGAAAAATAATCCGGTGAAACGGAAACACTGGATAACAGATGAAACTCTTAAAATAATTGAGAATAGAAGAAATCTTTGTAAAAGTGGTGTACATAGTGAAAGGGAAAAAGCTAGTTTAAGAAACCTCAATAAAGAAATAAAACGAAAATGTAAGGCCGACAAAAAACAGTACTATCAAAGTATATGCAAAGAAATTGAGAGACATGGTCAAAATAATCAGCCGAGAGATCTATTTACAAAAATACGCTACCTGACAAGAGACTTCAGAGCCAGAACTTGGGCCATTGAAGATAACACTGGAATCCTGAGAACAAACAGAGAAGATATAGCAGAGACATGGAGATCGTATTGCAGGGACCTATACAGTGTAGGTAAAATTTTAAGGTCGGTATGGTAAAATTTAACAGGATATCTAACGCAGATATAAAATCATATTTTCAACGAATTAGACAAAGATAACAATCATATTTCCCCTTCGTCTCCCCTCCTAAAATCCTTTTAACACTCATTGGCCATTGCCCATTAGTGAGACGATTAGTTCCGATCAGATATTCTCTGGTTCCGATCCTAATATACCTAAAAAACTAGAGGTGGGTCTTCTCGTTTTTTTTAATTTTTATCGGAACCGTTTTTCGTAAACTGTAACTAGTTGATTGTTTACCAGTATTCAAATTAGCGAGTACACAAACATATTAGCTATTATCGTTTATGTGTATAAGTATTGAAATAAAAGGACCTAACGAAGGATATATTTATTGTAACTTGAAAAATAAATTAAATAATACAAATGGTACTTAAATAGTTACATTTACATTACACATTATTAAATCGCGAATCGTCTAAATTGACATTTAAAAACATAAGTTTTTCCACTTTTCTTGTTAATCGCGTTCTTCTTTTATTTAAAATTATACCAGATGTTAAACATGTGTTCACAAGGAAAAGATTTTGTTACAATACTACAACATTTTATGAATATAGTGGTTAAGTTACGATATACATGGCGATGGTTTTTTCACCACGGTAATGGACAGTTCCAATCTCCGTTCGAAATTGTTTGTGGGTAATATATCATCAGACAATTACATGTCGACTTCTTTTATACCTCTCGATACAGGTGTATGTTTAGATGAGTCATGTCCAATTAATTCATCAAAAATACACCATGGACTTAAGTCATCTTTATCAGTTTCTTTTTCTTGGACTGATTGATTTTTAAGATTTACTAAACTTTTCGTTTCATCCGTTTTCCATAGTTAAAGAACCAGCTTTTAAAAAGTTTGCAGGGTGGATTCCTGGATATAAACCGCCAACAAGAAAAACTTTGTCAGGTTCATTACTTCAGGAATGTTATGTCAAAAGTGAGCAAATTATTAGATCGCAAGTTGTTAAAGAAGTAGAAAATATCTGTATTACTACTGACCTCTGGACATCTGGAGTAACTGAGAGTTACTTCGCATTAACAGGACAATATTTAACACAGGACAATAGTTTTTATGTCAATTTAGACTATTCGCGATTTAATAATAACGTGTAATGTAAATGTAAGTCCGATTTACTATTTGTATTGTTTAGTTTAGAACAGAATATTTAAAACAGAATATTTAAAAATTGGAGGAAATACCACAGATCTGAGGCTTGAAAACGCAGTCATAAAAGGCTGCAACCAGTATAAATATCTAGGAAGCATCATATCAGCAGATGGCAGAGTTAAGATAGATGTACAAAACCGAATAACCCAAGGGAAAAAATGCATCCGAATACTGAATTCATTACTGTGGTCTAATAAAATAAAGATGCATACCAAACTTCGCGTATACAGAGCAATTGTAGAACCAATTACCACATATGGTGCCGAATGTTGGACGATGACAAAGAATGAACGAGATAAAGTAGACGTTGTGGAAATGGATTATCTTAGAAGGTCATGTCGAGTATCGAGAATGGAAAGAATCAGGAATGAGGAAATACGAAACCGTACAGGAATTAGAGATACTCTTTCAGATAGAATACAAGGAAGGCAATTACAATGGTATGGTCACGTGATGAGAATGGAGGAGGAGCGGTGGCCAAAGAAAGCCTTAATGTATGTTCCGCCAGAAAGAAGGAAAAGGGGAAGACCACCAAATTCCTGGAGAAGAGAAATTACAAAAACAATGCAATCTAGAGGCTTAGAAGAGGGAGATTGGGGAGATAGGAAAAGATGGAGGCTGAAATGCGGGAAGCGGCAATCGCCGTAGGACCCCCGTTATATGATGATGATGATTGTTTAGTTTATTTTTCAAGTTATAATAAATATATCATTAGGTAGTTTCTTTCACTTCAAAAGATATACACATAAACGATAATAGCCGTTATGTTTGTTTATGTAGGTACTATCTTACTTGAAACTACTTTTAAACAATCATAGTTACTTGTTTATGAAAATTAAAATTTTTAAATGCTTTTTAGCATTCAAAAAAATTTAAATTTTTTTGGAATCCTGAGAAAACTAACAAATATTTTTGAAAAATTTAAATGCAGAATGAAAGATTACATTATTACCGAGGGCCGAAGGTCCCTTAGAATAAACAAAAAGTTTTTTAATGAGATATTTGAAATTAAAAATCACACTAAATTTTGTTTTTTTTTTCATCCCTATAACTTATTAAAATAAACATTATAGAAGTTTTCAGGGACTTTCAGCTCTCGGTAATAATGTATTGTTTCATTCTGCGTTTAATTTTTTCAAAAATATTTATTAGTTTTCTCAGGATTCGAAAAAAATGAATGCATTTAAAAAACATTGGCCCGAAATTTTGCATCTACGCTCTTAACGATAAACTAGCACGACCCACCTCTACTTCTCCTTACTCGATCTTTTGACCAAACGACTATCTAGACTAGACGTTGCCAAATAAATTAGTGTATGAATATTTTTTAATTTGGCGTTATTGTATGCATGTTTAATTGTTTATTATTTCATATTGGGAAATTATTTTGATGTTTAGATTTTTAGTTCGGAAATCGTACTTAAAATACGAAACATTAATAAATTTTATTTATATAAAACGATTTCCGAAATGGAAATCAAAATGTTATATTACAATTATTGTAAAGAAAACTTGTGGCATATTCCCAATAAAAAAAACAGTAACCTGCCATTTAAATCAATTTCGCCCAAATTTGATTATCTTGAGCATTTTATCTTCTTGATAGAACATTGTTCAAATGCAAAAAAAAGACAACAGGTCAAATAAAACCAATAAGTTTGGCAACGTTGAATTTCCCCTTTTTTAATATTTCCATTCGGCGATATAAAGGGCGTACCTAATATACCTCTCTCTTTTTAAACAGCTGTTTCTCACTCCATCTCACGTAAGGTCCATACCGACCATAAAATTTTTCCTACACTGTATAAAGATGATCAACGCCAAGAGCTTGTTAGCCAAATCTCTGACGAGGTGGAATAAGAACCTGATATACACGAAAATGAAGTAAGACAGGCTATCAACAAGCTCAAATATAACAAAGCACCAGGCCCAGATATGATAACAGCAGAAATGCTTAAAGCCACAGAAGAAACCGGCGTAAAGTTACTTCATCTACTCTGTAAACAAATATGGCATTCCAAACAATGGCCTGAAGACTGGACAAAATCTACAATAACGACCATACATAAAAAAGGCAGCTTCCATAAATGCGACAATTATAGAACTATCTCTCTTATATCCCATGCCAGCAAGATAATGCTACATATAATCAATGAGAGACTGAAAACATTCCTTCAAAGAGAAATTCCACAAGAGCAAACTGGATTTACCAAAGATAGAGGCACTCGAGAAAACCTGCTGAATATAAGACAGATAATCGAGAAATCTAGGGAATTCAACATCCCACTATACATCTGTTTTATAGATTACCGTAAAGCGTTCGACAGGGTCAAGTGTAGACACTTATGGCGAATTAATTACTATTAAACTGGGAATAAGCCACAATTAAAGATAAAAATACGTTTATTGACGTTTCAATTTCCACTTCGGAAATCGTTCTCAAAATACAAACAGTAAATTAAACAAATTTTGTTTTTTGTTACATAGTGAAAAATTCTTCTAATAATTTAATTTTTTCTGACTCATTTATATTGACAATTCAGACATACATTATGCATTTTAAAGTAGACGAGTTTAAAATGATATTGCCAATATTGTTGAGTTGCGCTCCTGGGACGACTTTACTTATAAGATAGTTCATTCGATTACATGAAATCAACTTTAACTTGAGAATATCCGTCAGAAAAAAAATCATAGCATGTAATTCGTCTTTAAAAAGGCAAACACATGACATGATGACAGTAAAATTCTCCTGTTAGTGATTCCATAGTAAATTATAAGGGAAAAACCAGGAAAAAAACCTCATAATACTATCCCGACATTGTAAGTATTTGTTCGTGAATTTAGTTTACCTTCAACAAACATCAAAATTCTGATTTTATATGTTACGTTATTTAAAAAACATAAATGATGTATCCTCTATATGTTACTGACTTACTAATACTGGTATTTTCTTATTAATAACTTCCTCTTTCAATATTGGTAACCAGATCCTATTACATTCTGCCGAGGAATTTGCGACACAATTGGCCTCATTTAGCATAATTAGAGCCACTTCTTTGATTTTTCTTTTTTTACCATCCGTTTCTTTTAGCACTACATTTGAATTATTCCATTGAACCCTATGTTCATTATCCCATGCGTGTTTACAGATTTGAGATCTATCAAATATTGGCAATATCATTTTAAAGTCGTCTACTTTAAAATGCATAATGTATGTCTGAATTGTCAATATAAATGAGTCAGATAAAATTAAATTATTAGAAGAATTTTTCACTATGTAACAAAAAACAAAATTTGTTTAATTTACTGTTTGTATTTTGAGAACGATTTCCGAAGTGGAAATTGAAACGTCAATAAACGTATTTTTATCTTTAATTGTGGCTTATTCCCAGTTTAATAGTAATTAATTTACAATGCCACAAGAAAATAGCTTCAGAACAATACTTATGGCGAATACTAAAAGAAGTAGGCGTACCACAACATTTAATTACGCTTATAACCGAACTATATGAACACACTACTGGATCAGTTAAAGTACTTGACATACTTTCGAACGAGTTTCATCCAGAACGGGGTGTCACACAAGGATGTATACTGTATCTCCAGTTGTATGTCTCTCCAGGATGTATCTCCACAATTATTCAATATATATGGGGAGTATATTATGCGAAAAGCACTTGAAGGATGGGAAAAGGGCATCTCAATTAATGATCATAAACTAAACAACCTACGTTTCGCAGATGTCACAGCCCTTCTTGCAAATAGTCAAGCAGAGCGGATAGAACTTATACGACTGATCGAAAACGAAAGTCAAATATTTGGTCTGCAATTAAACATATCAAAGACAAAGATCATGATAGTGGATAGACTAATTACTGTTAAACTGGGAATAAGCACAATTAAAGATAAAATACGTTTATTGACGTTTCAATTTCCACTTCGGAAATCGTTAGTGGATAGACTACACAACAATCATCCACACATAACCACAATTGACCGGTTCGAGGTTGTGAGCTCATACTTATATCTGGGATCATTAATCACAAACACAGGGTGATTACAAGAAGAGATTAAACGTAGAAGTGATTTAGCAAAAGTTGCCACAGCAAAAATGACCAAAATATGGAAGGACTGTCAAATTTCAAGAGCGATAAAGATGAGGTTGATCAACTGCTTAATATTCCCAATACTGACCTACGGATGTGAATCTTGGACTCTGAGACTATCGGAGAGAAGAAAGATAGACGCCACTGAAATGTTCTGTTGGAGACGAATGTTACGAATTCCTTGGACCGACCGTAGAACAAATAATTCAATTTTAAGAGAGCTAAAAGTTAGCCAACGACTCTCTAGTAAAGTCCATCTCCAACAATTAAAATATTTTGGGCATGTTATGAAAGCAAACACAGAAAACATGGAAAGACTCATAATACAAGGAAACGTAGAAGGCCGAAGATAATGAGGAAGATCTCCAACAAGATGGATGGATCAAATTACAGGAATATGCCAAAGACCTATGCATGAATTAAAAGAAATGACCAGAGACAGAGATCTCTGGAGACGGACAATACACGACATCACGTCGACCACTACACTCCCCCTGGGGGGTCAGGAATGAAGAGAGAGATGCGATGGTTTTTTTTAGATTTGTTAAGTACTTTTGGGTACAAATGAACCCATAATAATTTTTTTATATACAGATGTTATATTTTTTTTTAATGTCCAAGAAGTGTTATATGAACTGTTTTAAGTACATTTTAGTCAAAAAATATTTTTTCGTTTGCTGAAAAAAAAAGCAGTCCTGAAAGGGTTTATACCTACACTAATATTACTAGAAAGATAGTTTTACCAGTGTACTGTGTATGCAGATTGATATCACCTATTTATTTTTTTACTCTGTGTCAGAAACAGTTCTACAAACATTCAAAGTATTTAGTCAGTTAATCAATCCTACAGCAAATAATTTGTTGAAGCATCTTGTTCCAATTTTCCGAAGGTATTTCGCATATGGGTTCTGGTAATAAATCTCCATTCGCATTCTTAAAACATTAAATTTACATAATCTAGACATTCATTTTCTCTCGGGATAATTTATTTGTTTGCACATGGTCGTATTCACAGGGAAGATGCTGGGTATGGAATCCTTTTAAAACCCTATCAAATATTTTACTATCCTACAGAATTAAATTAACACATTTGTTTTATAAACAAATATGGAATAATATCCCATATGCATAAAAATTAAAAAGTTTTTACTTTTAACATCAGCATATTTTATTAACATAATCAATCACGTCTAGTATAATTAAATTTTAGTTATTTTTATCGCAAACCAATGTTTATAGTCATTTAATGTCATATTTTATTTATTGCTATATTTGCCATAATAAAGTCTAAACGTAAAACATTTTAACATTCTTGTAATTACATTTTTTATAAATTAATTCATCTAACAATTAAACATTGAAAACTTTTGTTTTCAACAGTTCCAAAAGTTTATTAAGGTGATGGGGAGCAACTGGACCCAGGGCGTGTCTGGGCTATACTTTTTTCATTCTTAAACTGTAAATATATATAATTTTTTGCTGTTGGCTGTACTGCAAAAATGTGCCTTCCCTCCAAAACATTAATTCTAACCTTCATAGTACTTTTGGATGATGCGAGAAGTTCAATTTAAATTCGTAGTTATTTTTTATGAAAACAATGTGGCGTGCTTGTGATTTACATTATTAATTGATATGAGGTTGAATGCTCGAATAATTGAACTTTGAAAATTAAGGCAATTATATCGAGCACAAGTCTAATCAAATCTTGCCCAAGTACTTTCACTTAATATAGCATCTTCAGGGGCATTTCGTCAAATATGGGCTAGTTTAATAAATTAATTTAAAATAGTTATAGGCTCTACATTCTTTGGTGGTAACAGGAGAGAGAATTATTCTTCTGAATCAGTGCAGTAGAGTAGCAAGTAGACTGCATAGTAGGTGGTACAGTAGAGTGACTAGCAACATGTGGCAAAGTAACTCTACTCTACTACCACCACCACCGCCAAAATGTCTACTAGCCTGCGCACTCTACCCATGGAACGCGGTAAATTCTGGTAGAGTAGAGTAGGTAGGAGAGTGCATAGGGATGCTGTCATTCTGGCTGGAGTTGTGTTTTGTGTAAATAGTGAAAATTAAGTTTACCGAAGATGAAAATTTAAAACTTGTAGAGATGTATGGCGAATTTGGTGTTTATGGAATTTAGGTAGTGTATACTACAAAAATAAAAGTATGAGGCAAGCTGCGGAGATGGCATCACACACCTCGGGGACCAACTTTGAAATTGCAGGTCTTGAAACCTAAAAAAATGAGAAAGGCTTCGATAGCTGTTCCCTGTAGCTAAAATATTCAACATAATCTCAAGCTTCACTCTTGGTTTTATTGCATCACTTATAAACGTGTCTGGTCGTTCGATTTTGTCATGCACGATATTCAAAAGTTCTTCGAATTTCCCTGGAGTCATCCTTAGACACATCTTGATATTCCAACTCATCCTCTAAGGCAAGTTCTCTTAGCAGAAGAGCTGAGGACCCGTGTGTATTCCTTCTTTTAAGCCACTCTCTCATCCACTCCTTTCTTTGTTTATTTACCTCATCATCGATAGCTTCAGCGACTTCAGTTACAAACGCATTTGCAACTGTAGCTCGACAATTTTGAATCAATTTTCTTTTTCTTGAATTCATTTTGCACTAAACAAACACCCACTCCACAATATACTATGGTCTGTTTTTTAACCAGGAGGAGTAATTCAAAGTTTCCGCGCCATAATGCTTGTTTGTAATTGGTACAAGCGCAGGCAAGTTTACTCCACTAAATTATGACATGTTGACACTAATGACATTTGTGAAATTTTAAAATTCCAAATTTATATTCACGATTTTTTGTATTTTCTACGTTATTCCTTACATCTTTAGATTTTTCGTTTGCATTTATATAAAAAAAAATCTTTTCGGATTTATTTAGCGATAAATTAGTGTTATTAAGATAACAATATGGATTCAATGCCAAGTACTAGTAATTATCAAAGAATATAGACGCTTATAAGCGTCTATATTCTTTGTAATTATTCTTCTCCGCCTTAAAAACGCCGAGTAGATTTGGGTCATTTATCATCAAATGAGAAACAATGTACTATAATATAAACATGTACAAACATAAAAATTGATAATTCTGGAATAAAAATAACAGCCACGGTAGCAAAAATAAAACAGAAGTTACAGTTAGATAGTTTTACAAAATAGTTATTATTAAAATCAAGACTTACTAAAGTAATGTGCTAATTTTAGGTATATAAGCAGACTGGAGCAGTAAAATGTCCAAAAAATATTGAAGGTCGACCTTATATTCTTGCAACATAGGATGAAAGAGATAAAACATCTGTACCACAGATAGTACACTGCTTCTTTTTTCAAGAATGAAATGCTCACTTTAAGTAAAATTTTAAGTGAAATTAACAACCGCTCAAATCTTCTAAAATATGTGTCGTTCATTATTATATAAATTCTTGAAGCAAATCAATTTGAACTAAGTACAAATATGGGTACCTATGTAAATATGGGTTAGCTACAATTATATAGTAAAATTATCTAAAATATTTTATAGATTTCTTTTTTATAATCAGGTATATTATTGTTACTATTAAATAGTTTTTGTAATTAAAATTTATGAGCTACATAAGAAATGATTGTAATATAATTTATAAACTTTTACTTTATAGTAATTTTAGTACCCTTCTTGTTTGATCAAAATATTTTTCCTATTTATAGATATAAGTACAACAGCCTTTGTGTTACCTGTTTTTGGAAACATACCAGTGTACAAATATTTTCATTTTAAGTATGATGTACCTACTTACATTTCACCGTTCTCATTTAAAGATATTATACTTGTTATGTTTGATGATGAGTATACTAAGTAATGATCTCATAAAGTAAGTTATTTAAATTTATTGTATACATGTTAAGAAGCATTTTTATGTTGTTTTCATCTCAATAAAAGAACATTAGTAATGTTGTGTTTTACTTTGATTGTATTGAATCAGTTGGTTTAGTTCTTCCTGTTGTAGATCATCACAAGAAAACTGCAAAATTATGCTAGAATGTAACATAATAGATTGAATTTGAGAATTACCTCACAGAAATCCAATATTTTTTAGTAAATTTTATTTATTGATATCAAATGGGACAAACTCACTTTCAAAATTAAACAAGAATCCAGCATTAAAGAAATTTGCAAGTACACACTTATTTATACAAAGTATCTTTTTGCATTTTAGTGCTGCAAATAGAACCTTAAGATATTGATACATAAGTTAAACAAATCTAGCTAATGAGGTAACTGATTACCATGCATGAAAAGTATTATCACACCTATATTTGAACCATAATTTATTCTGTGATATGAATTATGAAAAAGTGAATTCTAAAGCAGTGAAAGGGTAGGAATATGTAAAACAAATTGGCTGAAGGATTTGGGAGATTGGAGTATTAAGCTTAAAAATAATGATCAAAGTCAAAGTTAATTCTTCTGGTAAGAAAAAAAAAACGTAGATTCAAGAAATTAATCACACCAGAATAAGAATGTGGTCTACGCAGTTTAAAATAACAGTATTTCAGAAATCTTTGAACTCTCTCGATCTTTTTGATATATGCATTTGCATAGCTTTGTTGCATATAAGATCTATTTGCAAATTAAAAGACAAATTTCTGTGAAAAACCATACTTAGATCTGTAACATTATTGACTCTCTGGATCAAAATATTCTCTAAATTAAATACCATAGACTCAAGAGACTTATAAAACTGGATCACCGGATATTTAAATACATATTACATGGGACCAAACGTGTAAACGTCCTTTTTTATTGTAATAATTGTAATATATATTGTAAGTGAATTGTACAAAATATTATTCAAACATAAATAAACAAAGTTAGGTTAGAATTGACGTGTAAGGTGGTCCGATATTGATTACTCGATTACCGCAAAGCCGAGATAATCAACAAAAAAAGAAAATGTATTTGGTGATTTTTCTAGTAACTTTCTTGGGTGTGAATCTGTCTTTTTGGTTTACTCCTCCTGGTTAAAAAACAGAGTATAGCATCAGTACTATACTTGTAACTCTCCTCGTGTAAACAATATCAAGCCATTTTTGGTAGAGTAGCGAGTAGAGTCGACTCTACCCGTGTAAACAAGTCTTTATGCTCTTAAATATTTTTGAATATAAGAATGCGCGAGTTGAAAATTCTTTTGACACGCACGGTGTGTCGTGTTTATTCATGATAGCTGATTTAATATAACTATCATGTATTCATGATAGTTATATTAAATTAACGATTTAATATAACTATCATGAATAAATTTTCGATCCTCATAGCGTTCTTGTAACAAATTCCTTCTTCTTCTTAACGTGCCCTATCAAGTCCCCTTAACGTTGGTGATTAACATGGCGAAACTGTCTCTGTCTCGAGCTATTTTAAATAGTTGCTCAGCTTTCTTTATTCCTGTCCACTCCCTGATATTCTTCAACCAAGAGGCCTGCTTTCTACCAATTCCTCTGCGTCCTTCGATTTTACCCATCATAATAAGTTGAAGAATATTATATCGGTCTCCCCTTACTACGTGTCCAAAATAGGCCATCTTTCTACATTTGATGTTATCAAGCAGCTCGCGAGCAGCATTTGCTCTCTCTCTCTTTCGAAGTTGAAGTTGCAAGTTATCGTTACAGAAGAATGACCTCATTTTTAAAAATGTGCGGGCTATCTCGATTCTACATTTTATCTCTTGATCTGGATCTAGTTGTTCAGTAATATGGCAACCAAGATATTTAAAACTGGACACTCTTTGAATTATATGACCATCGACATATAATCGTGCATCTTGATGTGCTAAACGGCTAAACACCATGTGTTTTGTTTTTGAACAGTTTATGTTTATGCCAAACTCTCTTCCCACTGTATTAATGGCATTTAAAAGGCATTGTAATTCATTCATGTCATCACTTAAAATAACTGTATCGTCTGCATATCTGATTGTATTTATCAGAATTCCATTAACTTTCGCGCGCCATTCCAAATTATGCAGCGCTTCTTTAAATATTCTATCTGAATATAAATTAAATAACAGTGGGGATAGTATACAACCCTGTCTGACACCTCTTTGTATTTTACATATTTCTGTTGATTTTCCGTTTATGCAAGCTGTCGCTGTTTGACGCCAGTATAACTTTTCTATGAATCGTATGTCTTGACTATCAACTCCTTTATCTTTTAATATTGTAATTAATTTGTGATGCTGTACTCGATCAAAGGCCTTTTCATAGTCAATAAATACAGCAAAGACGTCTTTCCTTTGATCTCGACATTTCTGCAGTAATACATTTAGTGCAAAGAGGGCGTCCCGAGTTCCCAGTCCATTTCTGAAGGCAAATTGTGTTTCATCCTGATCTTCTTCACATTTATCTCTGATTCTACTGTGGATGATGCGTAGAAACATTTCAAAGTGTGGCTCATAAGGCTTATCATTCTATAATCGCTACAGTTTTTCGGACGTTGTTTTTTTGGTAGGGTTATGAATTTTGACTTTAACCAATCTTCAGGGATATCACCAGTCGAATAAACATCATTGAAAAGTTTGACCAGTATTGCAATGTTCTCCTCATGTATAAGCTTTAATATCTCTGTCGGTACGTTATCAGGGCCAACGGCTTTCTTGTTCTTTGCTAACTTTATAGCATGCAGTATTTCTGATTTTAGTATTTCTGGTCCTTCACCTTCAACTAAAGTCTCCGGTTCTTCGGGTCTATCAACATTATACAGTTCACTTATATAATTACACCAGGTTGTTCGAATTTCATGTTCGACTATTATCATTTTTATCGACGAATCGGTTATAGTATGTGGAGTTTTCTTATGATAAAGACCAGCTACTTCTCTAACTTTTTTAAACTTTTTTAAACAAATTCCACGCGACATATTAATTGATAAATAATTTCGAAGAATTTTAGTAAATAAAAGCGTAAACATTTAGAACATTTTTCATTTCAATTGTTAATTTTGGTCAAATTTTATTATACAAGTAATAACTACATTTGGTGTCAATAATCCCTTGAAAATATTTTTGGAACCAACCTTGTGCTCATTCTTCGATTCCCTCCTGTCCGAATTGTGATTAACCGAGATGCATTTGTTTAATATTTTATGATCCTACTTCGTATTTTTATGTGTTTGTGTGTTTTATTTGTTTGTTTTAGGACCTCAGCTTAGGTCTACATGTGATTTGTTGAGCCATTACTTCGGCTATAAAATTTATATGTATATCTGGATTAGGTTCTCTTGCGGTATAAAAAGCTCATACCATTCACAACTTAAAGACATAACTGTATTATTAATTTAGAAAGTTTAATGAATGAAAATAAATACGGCTTATCTTTAGTATTATTTCTAATTTTACGAGCGATTCGTTTGACAACGGTATCGTTTTACCTTCGTGTAATTTATGACTTAATCTGGATCTGCTCATAATAAGATTGAAATTAAAGTTCAACTGTGGATTATATAACAATGCCAATAAACACTACTATAAAAATATATAATTATTTCATAACTATTCGCTGTGAGTTTCGCCGGTAGCGCTCTCTCGCGGTTTGAAACTTGTACTTTTCTTGTAAAATCGCTGTAAGTTAAATATGACAAAACGAGAAAAATAGATATTTATCTATAAATACAAAATTATGAATTCAAATATTATTGTAAACTGATTACTGAACGAATACACAAAATTAATGGTAAAAGTAATTACGCATTTTTATTTTATTCATTTTAATTATAATATTTAAGATATAAGTTCCTGCGACTGGATGACTACTTACGCAAGAGGCCATTGACAAAAAGAAGTTTATGTGAAAATATTTAATGGATAAAGGCATCGAGTTAGAATCGAGATAAAGGTTACCTATACCACAGAATAATAAACAATCAGAATGCCCACTCTCAGATGCCGCCTTTGAAGTTTTTCAGCACGCGCGCCATGTTTTATAAGGAAACACATAACACAGACGTATGATTTGTGAGGTTATATAATTGTTTATATTTATGTTTAATTATATTTAACAATGTTAATATAATTGTATAGTATGTCTATGATTGCCGTAAGTCAGTTAAACCGGGTTAATTTTTCTATGCACACCACATAAACAACACTGGTTCCCTTTAAAACATGGCGGAACGTCTGCGCGTACGAGATGCGCGTACTTAATTTTTCATGGAGAGTGGGCATTCTGATTGTTTATTATTCTGTGCCTTTAGGCCTTTACCTCTGTAACATTGTAATTCTTGTTTTCATTTGGCATTTTCATTCTGTTTTTGCTCAGTTATTTTTTGTGTGCGTAGGCCATATTGCTTAGATATTAATTTTTATTAATTTTATCAAAATGGATATTAAACATTATATTGGTTTTAAGTGTATATCACATGATATCCTATTTCAACCAGCTACACCAAAAAAGAAGAAAGATTTAGTTGATGCAGGGCATGTACGCAATGTTTCGGAATATCTCTGTCTCTCTTCAATCCTGACCCCCCCAGGGGGAGTGTAGTGGTCGACGTGATGTCGTGTATTGTCCCTCTCCAGAGATCTCTGTCTCTGGTCATTTCTTTTAATTCATGCATAGGTCTTTGTCATATTCCTGTAATTTGATCTATCCATCTTGTTGGGGATCTTCCTCGTGATCTTCGGCCTTCTATCTTTTTTTGTATTATGAGTCTTTCCATGTTTTCTGTGTTTGCTCTCATAACATGCCCAAAATATTTTAATTGTTGGAGATGGACTTTACTAGAGAGTCGTTGGCTAACTCTCTCTTAAAATTGAATTATTTGTTCTACGGTTGGTCCAAGGAATTCGTAACATTCGTCTCCAACAGAACATTTCAGTGGCGTCTATCTTTCTTCTCTCCGATTGTCTCAGAGTCCAAGATTCACATCCGTAGGTCAGTATTGGGAATAATATCAACCTCATCTTTATCGCTCTTGAAATTTGACAGTCCTTCCATATTTTCGTCATTTTTGCTGTGGCAACTTTTGCTAGTTTCGGAATATAATAGCTTTTTTATTTTACACCATAGGAATATCATGTTTGTATTATAGGTTATTTACGTATTTTTCTTATTGATAGCAATAATCCATTTTTCCGTTTGAAATGAATAAAATTTACAATCACTGTTATACCCAGTATTTTTACATGTATCATATCTTTCTCTTTTTGAAAAATCCATATTCGCCATTATTTGAACGTTTACAAGTTAAATGCACAAAACTGCCACTAACAGCGTTCGTGAAAACTGTCAAATCCCCTCTACTCATCGGCTCACAGCGAATAGGATTTAACGCTAAATTAATTGTTCTATTGATAACGAACACACCGCACCCTCAGTGCAAGACTACAGTAACTCAAAATTTTATAAAAATGAAGTAATCATAAAATTCGATTGTAAACATGCATATCTATCACTCGTAAAACTTTAGTAACTTTCAAATGCTTAACTGGCTAAATATTACAACAACAGTTTAACTATTTTGCGTTTTTGTATATAAGTTCCGTGCAAACCTGTTGTAATTCTAATGTAACAGAGTTAAAACAGTTTTGCACGGAACATTGCAATGGTTTCGATTACAAGCAATGAAAGGCACGAAAAAGTAAGATATTTGCTATTTTAATATCTATATCTGTGGTGTTTAATTTTAATATTCAGCGTGTCTACGTAATCCATTAACGGCCGAGACAATAAACAAAGATTTATGGGACCAATCTCTTCATGTAAGTTTTATGTCCTTTGTGTGACTTTATATTTTTCATAAAATGTGTGCGATGTCGTTTGACCATTTATTTATTAGATTGGATTAAAAACACCTAAATTAAGACTAATTAGTTACAGCCAAAAAGTATTTTTTCTTGTGAAAGGAAAAATAATTACTTTAAAACTTGTATGTTAACCATACTGACAAGTTAAAAAATATCTATTCTCAGAAAACTTGTTATATAAAAACTAAATCCCAAATTGTATTAAATCTTCATGTAACCTTCCGGGGTGATTGTCTTATCATATTGTCCCCCCGTAATTCTCAAATTTTACTAAGGTAGTGCACTCAAGGTAGCCTGATTTGCGCAATGGTATTATAGTCCTTTTGTTTTAAATTTAAATAAAAATATTGAAAATTTTACAAATAATTTTTCTACCTTGTGATGACATTGTCATTACAAAGCGAAGGAAATTGTGGCTATCGGAAATAATGTGCAGAAGATAGAAAGAATAAATTGCCGCTAGCGATAAGCCGTTTTATTAGGTACCTATTTATTCTAGGTAGCTATCTGATTTCTTGGAATCTATTAAATGTAAAGTTTAATACTATACTAAACCCCGATTGCTGTTAAGGATTATTTTTTCTTTACTTACCCGATAATTTATTGAAATTTATTAAACGTATATACCAAACACAGGGAATTACTTTCCCTTTATCTACCAGGTGATTTCTGGGAATCCATTAAATGTAATGTTTAGTACTATTCCTATCGTTGTTGGAGATTACTTTCTCTTTATCTACCCGGATTAACTCATTAGAAACAAGTTCTCAGGGAAGAAGTACGATTAAGTATATTTTAGTAATGTAGTTTTTAATATAATCTGTTATTAGCCCTTCTGCATCTTGTGATAGATGCAGAATTAACGATTTCGTAAATGTCAAAATGTAATGGCTCCTGAACGTTAAGGAGTTTATCCCTGTGTCCGCAGACAAGTGAGGATAGCAACGACATGCAAAGTAAGTTGAATTTAAATTAATTGTTTTATATAATGTACGAGAAGTGCTACTTAAACCTGCCTACAACGTACAGCCAAAAATTGAAATGGCCAAAAAGAAAGATTTGGTATAGTTCTGACATTCGGGTATGATACCAGAAGCCCACCATAGTTTGTATAAAAATATTTTGGGCCAAGATGAAATATACAAGAAAAGGACAAAAACTAACAAAAAATTTGCCTACACTTTTTACAATTTTCTCCATGCAAAAGTGTTCTAACTTTAAAATTCTAATACTAAATGTGTAGTGATTAACAATTTTCTCCGTGCAAAAGTGTTGTAACTTTGAAATTCCTAATTTTTTTAGCATTAATATTATTTTATTTAAACTTCTATTTTAGCTTATAATATAGGCTGGAAAGCATGCAAAATAATAATTAAATGTTAATTTTTCTTAAAACTTTTGTCTTATTTCACCGATATTAGCACGAAACTAAACAAAAGTGTCTTTATCTCCAAACTTACTTATTCTGACTTACTGCAGTTTTGCACTGAGGGTGCGACATGTCAATATACCTTGTTTATAGAATCTTTTACTCTACAGACCTCTAACATAATTCATTTTTTTTTTAATATGGCTGGTGTAAATTTCTGTGGTTATTTGACAAAACTTGATATGTAAAATGGATCAAATTCTCAGCAGAGCAAAATTAAAAATTTATAACTTCATGGCAATTTGTTTTTATTTTTTACTCGCTCAAATTTTCTTAAATTTTTATGAAATTTCGTGTATAAATAAATAAAATGCTGCTTAAACTGACATTTCTTTCAGAAATTAGTATACATTAATTTTAGAAATTCTATTTTGAAAAGGGATTTTACTGACATATTAAGTTTCAGCAAATATCTTAGATGCCATAGACATATCTTGTCAAAGTGAAGTACAGTCCTCTCTCTATATAACGATATACAAGGTACCGGGAATTTTCACCGTTATAAGGAGAGATTGTTATACAGAGAGAGAGAGAGAGAGAGAGAGAGAGAGAAATCGTTACTGTAATAACTTTAATACTCTAGGATTATAAATAAATTAACACTGTATATACCGTACACAACATAGATTTACTAAAAAATTATATAAACAATACAATATAAAAAATAACTGTACAATTAAAAAATGTATAGTGTATGTAACAAAATAAGATGGTACTGTACCTGACTTTAATATGTCAAAAAACCCTTTAACGTTTAACTATTTACGGCAGACGTAACGTATCACAGTATTACTTTACAAAATAAAAATAAATCACACAAAAAAAGGCTAGTTCGTGCATTGAATATCACTTCACTTTACTACTTACGTTCTTATATGAAATAACATTTCATCCTGCGCTCGCAATGTACAGTTCGCGACCAATCACCAATCCAAATGAAACATCGGCAAATTTAAATTTGCCATGCTTGATAATTAAGTTCATATGGAAAGAAATGTATATTTGGTTGCTAATCAACTAATATTCCGTTGATTTTTATAAGTAAATCGTAAGGTTGGGATCGGCTTGCCGAAAAAACAAAACGTGCCTTTTTAAGAATTCACAGGCTGATGAATGTCTCCGATATGGGATCATCAATTTGAAAAGTGTCTACGCAGGGATCACTTAACGCTCAGATTGGACGAATTCTTCTAAAAACTATGAATAAAATTTAGTCTGGTCAAATTCTTTTAAAAACCATGAATAAAATTTAGTTTGTACTATCTCACAGATATTTTTTTTTTCACAAAAACAAATGACATCAACTGATTACCTGCCACAATTATTTATTGAAATACTGATTAAATTAAATATTAAAAAAATCTATAATATCTATAAAGGTGTGGGTCGGCACTACCGACCCTGTCGACCCTAACCGGTCGCCACTGATCTGAAGCTTATTCCGAAATTTTTCCAATTTGCATGATATAAATATTTTTTTCTTTTTCTTGTCCATTTGTTGGCCAACAAACAATTTCTTGTTTTAGTTGATACTGGAATTATTTTTTATAAATTTTTCTTAATGTATGCAACTGTAAACAAATAATTAGGGATGCATGGGCAAGTTCATACCTGAGCCCTCCACTTTCAAACACCTAACCTAAAAAACTCTTTGAAATCGTAACCAATTACAGAGCAACAAAGGAGTAATTTCGTCGGTACAGTGGATAATGCCGTTAATAATGATTCGAATCTGCAAATCATTAAGAGATGAACAGTTGTTTCTATTATTTAATAAATATTGTGTCACCAGGGGGCGTTTTGAGCGGTAGTTCTTCAAAGGTGCCGATTGGTTTTGTCGGCTGTTTAATAATAATAATAATTAATTATATGTAATATCTATATGAACAGTGCACCTGGCCTGCTCGATTACATTTCTTCTTCTTATGCCTATCATTATTGTTAGATATCATTTTCATTGTAAGTGTGAGAATGGGTATTATGTTGTCGAATGAATCCTTTTCAGAAGGATTGAATCGAAGAATATTAATGGTCGATCTTAGAGGAAAATTTTGTCCTATTCTCATTGTTTCCAATATTTCTGTTGAATGTGGTATGAACAAAATTAATAATTTTATATTAATCAATTTAACAATTGCGTTTTAAAATTTTAATAGAAATTAATAGTGATATTTATGATTATGTACAATTAGAGTGGTATATCTGACTTAAATTAAGAATATCAGCTTTCTTATTAGGGAAAGTATAGTATTTAAGAATCTAACACATTTCTAGAAATTGTTTCTTAGATGCATTCTTTTCCCTACACAGGATTGTAATACCATATCTAAATGATGTTTCTTGTGTGCAAAGTTAAATGGACATAAACAATGGAATGGAATGGAAAGAAACAGACAAAAGGAAAATGACGTACCAGAAGAATACGACGACTTAAACCAAATATGGAAAGAACTTAAGACTGTATTTCTAAAAGCTGAAGACCACCTTAAATATACAAATAAAAGAGGCAAGAAACCATGGATAACAAGTGAAATATTAGAAATGAGGAATGAAAGACGACAACACAAGAACAAAGACTGGAATAAATATAAAGAAATACAAAGAAAAAAGATAGTGGAAGCAAAAACACAGTGGCTTGTAGAAACTTACGAAGAGATAGAAGACCTACAGAATAAATTTGATGATAGACTTCTCCATAAGAAAATTAAAGAAATGTGTAGGATCAGAAACGCTAGGCAGTGTGGCACAATAAAAAGTACGGATGATAGAGTCCTGACCAGAATAGAAGAAATAAGTGTTGAATGGCGAACATACATACAAAACCTAATCTTAGACGATAGAACAATAAATATTTATAGACAAACAAACATCGAAAATAACGACTTGCCCATCTTAACGTCAGAAATAAAATACGCCTTAAAAATATGAAAACCGGAAAAGCCTCTGGACCTGACTATGTTCATAGTGAAATTATACAACTTTTGAAAGAAGACAATTTAGAACTATTATCAAGACTCTTCAACAGTATATACAAGACAAGTACAATTCCACAAGATTGATTAAAGTCTCTTCTTCTTCTTCTTTCAGTGCCCTGTCCGATTATCGAACGTTGGCGATCATATTAGCAATAATAACTTTATTCACGGCGGCTCTAAATAAATTAGCGGTGGTTTCTTGATACTATTCTCGGAGATTTCGTAGCCAGGATGTTCTTCGTCGGCCTGGACCTCTCCTTCCGTCGATCTTAACCTGTATTATGTGGTGTAGAAGGGTTTACTTCTCTGGATGTCTCATTACATGACCGAAATATTGTAACTTCCGAATTTTTATCGTTTTTATTATTTCTGTGCTTTTTTCATTCTATGTTAAACTATTTCATTTCTTATTCGATCAACCCAACTTATCCAGAATACTCGTCGATAAATCCACATCTCAAAGGATTGATGTTTACGTTTGTGAATATATCTACCTAAATCAAACTACGCAAAAAAATGTAACGACTTTCGATTAATAAGTCTCATGCCCCATATTCTGAAGCTATTTTTAAAAATTATCCATAACAGAATTTACAAAAAATGCGAAGAAGATATGGGTCCGGAACAATTTCGAAACGGTATGGGAACTCGAGAAGCTTTGTTCAGTTTCATTGTTTTCATGCAAAAGTGCCGGGATCAACAAAAAGATGTCTACTTGTGCTTTATAGATTATAAAAAGGCTTTTGACAAAGTCAAACATGATCAGCTAATAGAATGCTTGCAAAAAAAGAACCTGGATCCAAACGACATTAATACAATACGTGAACTCTACTGGAACCAAAACGCCTCTGTCAAAACTGAAATGGGTGATACTGAAACCATAAACATCCAAACAGGAGTTAGACAAGGTTGTGTACTATCACCATTATTATTCAACTTGTACTCAGAGGACATATTTGCACATGCTCTAGATGAAGCACAAGAGGGAATAAAAGTCAATGGAAAATCAGATATGTGGATGATACAGTACTGATTGCTGGCAGTGAAGAAGAACTACAAATTCTGTTAACCAAAGTAGTGTGAGAAGGAGAACTATACGGCCTTAAGGTGAATGTAAAAAAAACCAAAACAATGGTAATTTCAAAAAAACACACACCAGTTATAAACATACTAGTCAACAACAATCTAGTTGAACAAGTGAAAAAGTTTAAGTATCTAGGCCAATGGTTCTCAACCGGTGTTCCGCGGAACACTAGTGTTCCGCGAATTCCTTCCAAGTGTTCCGCGAAATACTCGCAATCCTACATACCATTTTGCTAAATCACTCTTTTCAAATAAATATTTTCAAATTTTGAAATAGCCACTTACGTACATTTTAATTTAATAAAATTCTGCAGCGTAAATGTTCATTTGCCCAACGTGACAACACCGCGTCGGCACAGTGCACACGTTGGATTTTATAAGCGCTGAGCACTGAGCTCCGCATGGGCCACAGCCAATCTGAGTCACCCACGCCACAGTCTGCAGCTAAATGTTGAATTTGTTACATTGCACAAACGTAATACGTGAAAATCGCTGTGTCAGTTTTTTTATGATAACGTTTACGTACGGCTTATCTATCAAAGGTAAGTAATTGCATATTTTATACAAAATGTGAAGCATTCATCCGCATTATTTTGTTTAGAGACGAATAAATTAAAATGGATAAGTTCCTCAAACTTAAAAGAAAAACTACTGTGGAACAACTCATAATTAATGATGATAAAGCGAGCACCAGCGGAGATACTGGAACTTTACGAAGTGGGGTTGATGACAAATCGAAGTGCAGCAAAAAAATGTTAAACCGGCAATATTTGGATGAATATTTGGATTATGGCTTCATTTGGACTGGGGAAGAAGACTGTCTAATTCCCAAGTGTATTGTTTGTGGGCAGACACTCGCTAATAGCGCAATGGCTCCGGCTAAATTAAAACGCCATTTTACTACCAAACACGCTAGTGTAGCTTCAAAAAATAAAGATTATTTCAAGCGACTTTTGGAGACACAAGCTAAACAAGCGAAACAATTTGAAAGGTCGCTAACAATTTCCGACAAAGCACAAATAGCTTCATATAAGGTCGCCGAATTAATTGCTTTGAAACAGAAACCACACACTGTTGCAGAATCTCTTATATTACCAGCATGTTGTGAGAAGGTCAAAATTATGTTTGGCAACGATGCACAAAACGAAATACGGAAAATTCATATGTCGGATGATACAATGAGAAGGACGATTGTTGATTTATCTGAAGATATTGAGGAAAAAGTTACAAATAAACTTTACAAAAAAAAACTTCGCATTGCAGGTGGACGAATCCACTGATATTAGTGGCAAAGCTCATGTATTAGGATTTATTCGATTTGTCGACGAAGGTGAAATAGTCAATCAGTTTTTATGCTGCAGAGAACTTACAGCACGTACAACAGGTCAGGATGTATTTGATTCCATAACGTCATATTTAGAGAAAAAAAATATATCATGGGACTTTTGCGTAGGAATTTGTACGGATGGTGCCCCTTCCATGGTAGGCTCCATAAAAGGTTTTTGTACCCTTGCATAAAAGCGAAATGAAAATATCATATGTACGCACTGTTTCTTGCATAGAGAATCTCTAATTTCAAAAACGCTACCAGCTACTTTGAAATCTGTATTAGACCAAGTGGTTAATGTCGTGAATTACATCAAATCAAGACCACTAAAAACCCGTCTTTTTAAACAACTCTGCATCTCAATGGAATCAAAGTATGAATGTTTGTTGCTGCACACCGAAGTTAGATGGTTGTCAAGGGGCAAAGTATTATGTCGAATTTATGAACTTAGAACGGAGCTGTTAACTTTTTTCCAAGAAGAAGGTAATTACACATTTACCACATATTTTGAAAATGATGCATGGTACACAAAGGGCATATTTGGCCGATATTTTTAATTATTTAAATGGCGTTAACTTAAGTATGCAAGGCAAAAATAAAAATATTTTAACATCCACGGACAAGCTGTCAGCTTTCCAGAAAAAATTGTCATTTTGGAAGAAGCGCATTTTAGAGACAAATAAAATGGATATGGACTGGATAAGAAGTCCTTTTAGCAGAAGTAATACAGCCAATTTCCAGTTTTCTCTGAACCAAGAAGAAGAATTTATTTCGTTGTCATCTGATCGTACTCTGAAAATTAAATTTTCAGAACTGAATGTTCAGGAATTTTGGATCTTGGTCCAAGAGGAATATCCACTTCTTGCCAAAAAAGCGATTAGTATTTTAATACAGTTTTCAACGTCCTATTTATGTGAATTTGGGTTCTCATCTTTAACAAACATTAAAAATAAGAAACGGGAAAGGCTGCTACACTTAGAACAAGAAATGAGAGTAGCTCTTTCCCACATCAGGCCTGATATTGAGCAAATTTGCAAACGACACCAGGCACAAGTGCTCACTAATTTGAAGTATTTACTCATATGATGTATTTTGAGAATTACGCTTTTGTTAATTTTAAAAATGTTTTTTGTTTTCATATTTTAAGTAAACTTTTACAAATTTGAGTACGTATAATAAAGTTTATTACAGAATTTATGTGCTAATCCTAATTTGTTTATCAATATATGCATGTTATTGCTTTGGTGTTCCGCAATTTTTTTCGGTAATTAAAAGTGTTCCGTCGCCACAAAAAGGTTGAGAACCATTGATCTAGGCTGTTGGATACATGAAACCTTAGACCAAGAACAAGAGATTAAATGTAGAATAGAACACGCGAGAAACACCTTCTTAAAGATGCGACAGTTACTCACTACCCGTAATCTTGATTTGTTCCTACGATACCGCATGATACAGTGTTATGTGTATAGTGTACTATTACACGATGTGGAAGCTTGGACATTAACAGTCAGCTCGTTATGACGTTTAGAGAGCTTTGAGATGTGGGTATTTCGTCGAATGCTGAACATTCCATGGACCGACCGCGATAGAAATGAAGAAGTTTTAAGGCGTATGAATAAAGAACGTGAACTCACAGAAATTATCAAGAAGCGTAAAACGTCTTATTTTGGACACATATTTAGACACGACAGGTATAACTTCCTTCAGCTTATTATAGAAGGAAAATAGAAGGCAGACGCGGCCCGGGTAGACGACAAATGGCCTGGCTGCGCAACATCAAAGATTGGACAGGATTAGACTTTCAAAATTTAATAAGGAAAGCCCAAAATAGAGAATACGGCACGCAAAGAAGAAGAAAGTTAAATCCTCGATAAAGGAACGACCTCTTTGACCAATATAGCCAAACCTACGACCAGCGCAAGTTTTCGTCCTATAAAATAAGCTTCTGATAGTATTAGCACACCTAATAGAAATTTTAACTGATAAATTATTGAACAGTTTGGTCCGTTAATAAGCATATAGGGTGATCTACTTAAGAAAATTGAGAAATTTTTAAGTTCGCACTTTGAATTAGAGTAGAGTACTATTCAATCCACAAAATGTTAAAGTTTCATGAAAATATACAATGTTCAAAAAAATCTAGTAAACAAAATGTTATCATATAATATATGATAAACTATACATGCAGCTGCTGAAATAGCTACACCCCTTCTGAACGACAAAGAACAGAGTGACACTAACATACCCGTATGTATAAAATATCTTGTTGCACAAAAAAAACCAGACGCATATGGCAAAAAAAGTCATAGTCCTATAGATAAAAATAAATATACAAGACGCGAAGAATAACACATTTGAACTATTCATCAACAGCCTGTCAAAAAAAGACCAGAGCATCTGGAAGGCAACCTTTAAGGAAAGCCGATGCAAGCTGGGGAAAACTGAACAAGAAAAGGCGTCAATACTTGCAGCTCTCAGACGATTTTGGAGCATCGAACTTAACAACAGTAACAACTAATTGTATGAAATATTCTTGACTATCAAAAGAAGAAAACTTGAGTACTTAGGACATGTGATAACTTATTATGCAAGGCGTAATTCGAGGAAAATGAAATGAAGGAAGACGAAGAATATCGTGGCTTAAGAACTTTTAAAAAATGGAAAATCGCCAGGAGAGGACAGAATACCGAAGGAACTCCCAAAGTACGGAGGATTAGATCTGACCAAACAACTAATAAAACTAATCCAAAAAATAATATAGAACAAAACAGCATTCCTCAAGAATGGAGATCAAGCATACTAATACCTTTCTTCAAAAAGGTAGACAAATCGAACCCGAAAATTACATCATCATCATCATCATGGCTTATTCACTCCTGGCGGAGTGTTTGCCGCCCTTTTGGGCTCTCTGATTCATTAATTGCGGAGAATCAGTCCGCTGTTGTTTTTTTTATTATTATAGCAGCGTGTGTGACTTGGCCCTGTCTACAATTTTCCTCCATTATTTCCGATCCTTACAGCGCTCCTTCCAATTGTAGATTCTCAGCTTCTTTAGGTCTCCTAAGACTTGATCTCTCCATCTTGTTTTGGGTCTCCCCTTTGGTCTCTTTGTTGTTGGTCTCCATCCAGTTATTCGCTTTAGCGTAGAGTCTGGGTTAGCTCTTTCTGTGTGCCCCAGCCACCTGAGCCTTTGCGTCTTAACGAACTTGATTATGTCTTCACCCTCGATGACTTCTTTAATTTCTTCGTACGGAGGACTAGATCTGACCAAACAACTAATAAAACTAATCCAAAAAATAATATAGAACAAAACAGCATTCCTCAAGAATGGAGATCAAGCATCCTAATACCTTTCTTCAAAAAGGTAGACAAATCAAACCCGAAAATTACAGGGGACTTAATTTATTAAACACAACACTAAAATTAACAACCAAAGTGATAACAAATAAACTTATTGGAATTATACCACTAGCAGAACAACAAGGTTTTAGATCGGAAAGATCATGCACCGACGCTGTATTTATAATGAGGCTAGTGCAAGAGAAACTATTAGAATACAACAAACCCGCATATATATGTTTCGTGGATCTTACGAAGGCATTTGACCATGTCAAATTAAAAGACGTTATCCACTTACTGTATGTAACAGAGATACCTCTAGGAATAATCAAAACGATCGAAAATATCTACCAAAACAACACAATAAAAGTAAAAGTAGAAGAAGAACTAACCGACCCTATTGAAGCTGGCAATAAGATAAGACAGAAAGATTCCCTGAGTCTTCTATTGTTCAACCTGATTATGAACGAAATAATGAAAAAAGTATGAACCAAAAAAGGATACCAAATGCGAGAAAACAACTTAAAATAATCTGCTATGCAGACGATGCAATACTACTCTCTCAAAGTGAAGAGGATTTACAATGTATGCTGCATCAATTTAATGTAACCGTCAGAAAATTTAACATATTAATTTCATCAGATTACAGGCAGAATTTACAAAACAGTCATCAGACCAATACAAGACCTGACATAGAGAGGACAAAAAGGATGTTAGAAACAGCAGAGATGAAAACACTTTGAAAAAATGATGGTAAGACACTATGGGACGGGGCTAGAAGTACAGATATACGACGTAGATCCAAGGTGGAGAAAAATAGAAGAGTATAATGGAACGATCATATAAGCCGAATGACAACAAATAGAATAGTAAAGACGGCAAGACACGGTTCCCCAATAGGAGACGATCAGTAGGAAGACCACGAAAACGATGGGACGACAACTTACTGGAGGCACATTGAAAAACAGACAGAGTTATGTCTATATAAAAATAAGAAGAAGAAGAAGAAGAACTTGAGGTACTGGTTTGAATGCAGTAGTGCGGAACTATTTAGAGCATCAATCAACAGGGTCCACCTACCCATGATAATTTCCAACCTTCGTTATAAGATAGAAATTGAAGAAGAAGATTTCATTAAAATCAAAAACATATCCTTCATATTGTAATGTATAATTGGAATATTATTTTCATTTTGATGCCTGATTAATCATGATATTGAGGACGATCACCGAATTAAATCTCAACCTTTAGTATAAGTTCTCCTTTCTGCCTGTGTTCTATTTTGATTAGATTATAAGAAGCTTTTTTTATTTACCCGAACTTAGTATCTAAATTATTATGTTATGTAATAAGTTGTGTTGGAATAAGGTTTTTAAGTATTACCACGAAATAACATTTAAAAAAAATCAATTTGTTTTTATTACTGCCATTCCGAAAGAAGGAGAAATGATTCTTTAAAATGTAAATTACATTAACCGCAATTCCGCAAGCTGGGTAAAGGTACGGTTGAACATTCAAAGACAAGAATTTAATGACCGAATCCGAAATATTCGTGTTAAAAACATAAAAAACGAAAAAAGACAAAGAGGACCGCAGACCGTGACTTAGATAATACGAAATAGCTGGCAAAACATCAATTTTCGACTGTGTCTTTTTAAACGTCGATCTGATAAGGCCCTATAGGGTTTCCTTTATGTCCTAGTGGGCGGTACCCGTATTCGGGATACCTTTTGTTTGTTTCTGAATTAGGCCTGTTCTTAACCAACTGCAAAACTCTCTTGTCATGAACACACTCTTTGATGCGCCTGATCTCGCTTCTGATTATCTCTTATCTTCTAAGTCCTAATGTAAAAAGGATGTGCACAAAATAATCTGTATGAAATGTCAATGAGTTGGACATATGGAGTTAACGGGCAAACGCTTGTTGTTTATTAGTTACAATTTCACGTCACTAGCCTCGAGGTGTTAGACAAGGATGCGTATTGTCACCTGACTTATTCAACATTTATGTCGACTGTGGATGGATGTACAGGTGGAGTAACAGTGTCCGGTAGTAAAATCTCCAATTTAAAATTTGATGATGACACTACACTTATAGCAGCAAATTAGCAAGAAATGTTTAATCTCCTGCGACGAGTTGAGTACCAAAGCAATAAAGTTGGTCTGAAAATCAATAAAACTGTAGCATTTTTAATCACGTTGTATGTATTAAAACACCGAAAAAGTATTTTCAATCCTTTTGCATCGCTGGAGTGATAATAAACACATTTTACCGTTTGTTTATATAGGTATCATAGATGCGTATTCTTTATTCTTTGATTGAGAGCCACTTAAGGATATTTTGCGCATCAAATAGACAGAGATATTCTTATTTATATTTTGTTTATACCGAGTTGGGCGAATGAATTTTAAAAATAGTTTCATCACTCTTGCTGCAGCCACTGTCAAAGGTAGTTGGTTTCGTTGTTACTCCAAATCGTTCAGATTTGTAATTTTTTTCGTTTTTCGTCTTATGTTATGGAAAATATGTAGTTTGGTGAGCCATTAATCTTCATCAGTCAGCCAATTGCGTCCACTGCTGGACGTAGGCCTCCCTCAGTTCTTTCCAGAGTTCTTTACACTGAGCGGCTTGTAGCCAGTTTCCCTCTACACGTTTTATATCATCGGTTCATCTAGTCGGCAGTCGTCCTCGGCATCTTTTATAGTTTCTGGGCCTCCATTCCATAATACGTCTTGTCCACCATCCATCTTGTGTTCTGGCTAAGTGCCCTGCTCAGTTCCACTTAAGCGTCGTGGTTCTTTCGCTGACGTCTTGAACTCCTGATCTTTGCTTGATTTGTTGGTTTGTTATGTGGTCTCGAAGGCTCACGTTCAGCATTGCACGTTCCATAGCTCGTTGTGTAACTCTGAGTTTATTCGCAGATTTTTGCGTGAGTGTTATAGTCTCTGCTCTATAAGTTTGTACAGGCAAAACACATTGGTTATAAGCCTTTCGCTTGAGCCACTTGGGAATTGAACTTTTTAGATATGGCTGAATTTGCCAAATGCTGCCCATGTCAGGCCTATTCTGTATCTGTATTTCATGTTTGATTGTCTCTGCTTATTTTGATCTCGTGTCCCAGATATTTGTAAGTGTCTGTTTGTTGTATGGTATTATTGCCAATAGTTATTATTCCACTAATTACGAGATTTGTCATAAGTTTAATTTTCTCAAAGTTTATCTTTATTCCGCTCTTTCAGACAGACTTTTAAGCGAATGTATCATAGAAACTGTATCCTGCAAGTTATCTGCGATTAATGCAACATCATCTGCAAACCTTAGATGATTTAATCTTTCTCCATATATATTGATGCCCATATTTTGCCATTGAGTGTTCTTAAATATTGTCTTTAAAGCTGCTGTGAACAATTTTGGTGAAATATTGTCTCCTTGTCTAACTCCTCGGCCTAAGCTGAATTTTTCTGTATCTTTGTGTAGTCGTATACTTGATGTAGCGTTCTCGTAGATGTTTTTGATTAGTGTCATGTACCTATAATCTATTCGGCTTTGATTTAGGGCTTCCAGTACTGTTTCAAACTCTACAGAGTCAAAAGCCTTCTCGTAATCGACAAATGCAAGAACGAGTGGTATGTTGTACTCGATGCACTTTTCTATTAAGATCTTTATGGTATGCAAATGGTCACTTGTGCCATATCCTATACACTGAAGCCTGCCTATTCTTAGGGCTGATAGAAATCAAGTTTAGGTGTTAGTCTCTTTGTTAAGATTTTCATAAAGAGTTTGTACATATGTGTCAAGAGGCTGATGGGTCTATAATTTTTTAATTTAGTAATATCGCTTTTTTGTGTAACAAGACTATCACTGCATTGTTCCAATCTTTTGGAATCGTACCCGCATGTAAACATTTATTAAACAGTTCGCTTCTAACCCCCTCTGTGGCTCAGTGGTAAGAGCGCCTACCTTTGAACCTAAAGGTCGTGAGCTCGAATCTCACCTGGGTGGAGAAATTTTCGTTTATTAAAAATTAATAAATGAAAATAATTTCTATCCTTGTGCGATCGGTACTCACCGGAGAGACCGCAGACGTTCGGATATAATTAGCGTCTCTTAGCAAAGACAATGATGTCGACTTTGCTAAGTATCAAGACAATTACTCTACACACACACTAAACTCTACATAGGTACCTGACTGTAAAAATTCACTGTACCATGCCAATGACCATTAGTTGTCGACGCATTAAACCCAATAAAAAAAAAACAGTTCGCTTACTGATTTTAATGGAATTTCTCCTCCTGCTTTTATTGCTTCCATAACGAGTTTATCATCACCAGGCGACCAATGGTTCTTCATTTTCTTTAAAGCTGCTCTTACTTCTGACACAGTAATGGGTAAAAGTATTTCCGATCTCTGATTTATGAGAGTCTTTACTCGTGTCGGGAAATTGTCTTGTGGTCTTTGGCTGGTATATAGGTTTTTATAAAACTCTCTGCTTATTTTCAGAATGTTTTGTTTATCTGTTGTTGCCTTTCCGTCTTTATCTCTCAGCAATTACATTAATATTATGTCTTCTTACATCTTTTCTATTTCCGCTAAAATTCTTTTATTTAGTTTTCTATATTCTTCTTTGTTTGCCTTTCCGTTCTCGCTTAGGTTTCGTCGTATTTCCATAAGAGCTTTTGTATCTTTACTAATCTTTTAACTTTTGATGTCATTTTTCTTGCAAAATTTGAGTTGTGCATTTCTAACCGAATCTGTTATTAATTTATTGTGATCGTCGATACTTAGGAGTTTGGGATTATTACTCTGTAAAGTTTCGGCTATATTTTTATGTATGCTTCTGGCTGATTTGGTGAATTCCAAACTATGCGTTTGCAACTGGTTATCATCTTTGCTTTTTCTTTGTGTAGGTTTATCGTTACTCTAGGTCTTACTGGTCTGTGGTCGCTTCCTACTGATGGTTTATTGAGTACAGTGACATCTTGAATAATTTGCTTTATGTTGGTAAGCATTTCGTCTCTTTCGTTTCTTACTCCGATTCCAAAATCTCTGATTGCCACTTCTTGTTCGTCCTTTTTCGTAGCAGTTAATACTTACAGTTTAAGTGAAGTTAAATTTGGAAGAGATTTTAGATAGAGCAGACGTAGCGTGAGTAGTCCAGAGGAACCGGCAAATTTGTTGTAAAAAAGTGAGTTATACTCGATGTAATGTGTCAGTTTTTAAAACAGTAGTCACTGGTTTGTTTTCATGCCGTCTCTCATCTGAGAGTTTTGTAAAACGGCGTTCCCAACAACTTAATCCACATGGTTTCATTGTGTCTGAGTTTTTAAGAAGCCAAGTTCCAAGGATTGCGCCTTAGTGACCAGCTTCCATCCTCATTTTGTTTGTCCCAAGTCATTACAGGCTATTTCGCAGTGTGAGATGTAGTTTTTTGCGTTGCAGTGAATACAAGTGCAGTTCTAACCCCAAAAATGTTAAAGAAAAAAAAAGTAACATTTAGTGAAATTTAGGTAACTTTTGTTGAACTTTTAATGACATTTTCCATCAATAATTGCTGTCATGACAAGTTGAGAAATTTTATTAAGTGAAATCATAAATGTTAGGGTGTGGCCTAGATGTCATATTAATTATTCTCAAAGTTTTAAAATTTAATATTGACATCTGACAGCTATCTATATTTTCAAAATAATCGTTACAAGTAACGTAATCGTGGTAGGCAACATAATCATTACAAATCTAAGACAAAAATCATGGTGATCGACAGATTCCACACTATTCAACTGACCAACATGTTACAGGATTACCAGATAGTGGACAGTTTTGTCCATCTCGGATCTAGTATAACTAACTATGGTAACTGTGAAGTAGAAGTTCGGAGACGTCTTGGTATGGCAAAAAATGCGATGAGCCGCCTAACTAAAGTTTGGAAAGACAGATCTATCTCTCAAAATATTAAGATCAGACTGATGCATGCCCTTGTATTCTCAATATTTCTATACGGGGTAGAAACTTGCACTCTTCGCGAACGCGAGCACCAAGAAATTGATGCCTTTGAGATGTGGTGCTGCAGAGGAATGCTGTGCATACCTTGGATAGCTCAAAAGACAAACGTTTCCATTCTAAACCAATTGAGATTAAAAAGGCTGTCCACAACATGTCTGCAACGTATTCTGGAATTTTTAGTTTGGAGAGATTAATTATTTCTGGAAACGTTCCGAGGAGAAGATCAAGAGAACGATCACCCGCTAGATCTTCCGACCAAATTAAGAATTCAGCTGGAAACTCATTCTATGTAGCTTTCAGAGCAGCTGAAGATAAAGGCCAATGAAGAAAAATTGTTAGGAATATTGGAAGAAATCACGATTCTCAATAATGGTGAAAGGACAAGAGAGAGAGAGCCTCGTTAATAATGGAGATATGAAAATATTAAACCGAAGATGTTACATACAAACATCAATAAACGAAATCATGTAACAAAATGAGTTTACCATGAATAAAGAACAATAGTCTGGCAGTCTGACAAAGAAATTGAATAGGAAAACGAATAAGAGAATACAGAAATATTAAACAAACCCATGAAAAAACAAGAGGATTAGAAGCAAACATTTTCAGAAACAAAATATTGATCCACGGTCCAAATCTATTTTATTTCCGTTCAACCACCCACTGCAGCTCTGGCAGTTTTTATTAGGAACCGACTGGCCTACGAAGCGGCGACAATGCACTGGTCCTTTTCCTTTTTAATGGTTTTTTTCGAAAATTTATAGTCGTCTCTACGAAATTGTCCCATCATTTAGTCCTTTAACATTAATTTCATGTTCGGAACATTTTGGAGATAAAATCTGTGGGTTTTTGATAATCATTTTCATAAATAACTAATAGTCGAATAGTGATTTTATGCTAATAGGGTTATGTTTATACTTTCTACATTGTATAAGTTTTAAAAAAATTATAATCAGAAGGCATTAAGAATAACGGTCTTTTAGGAACACAAATTGGTACTAAAAATTTTATCGTGAATTCATTTGTTTTCTGTACAGTACTGCTCCGCTATCGGTATCTGCGGATTCAATTGTCTGCTGTAGACAATGGGCAAGACTTAAAATATTATGGTCGGTTTGCTATTTTAAAATACTTTAACACATAGTTAAACGATCGAAAAATCTATTGACATAATGAGTAAACGATAATTATCTATTTCGAACCAATAAAGAAATTTCGACAATAATCGAGCTTCCAGCATCTCTGTTTTGAGTTCATCTAACGCCGATTTAATGTAAGTCATCATATCTGTGAACAATTTCTAGTAAGACATGATGTCAATATCAGCGTCTTGATCAATGACGATCCTAATCATCTCAATGATTTGATGTGCATGCATTGTACATTCTGGTCATGTAACTGGAATATCATAATTGTGTTAGAGGGTCTAAACAACACCTAAACGTTTTTATTTATGAACAGAACAGAACTTAGACTAAGACCCATAACAGAGATCAAACATCCTAATACCTCTCTTTGGTTGGATATCATCATCACTATCTTTACAATATCTTACAGATGATACAAATGAGTATTTTTCGGTAACAGTTACGTTACGTTCCGGTTCCATGTTCGTACCTGTTCCAAATACTAGTTACTTTTTAACCTAGTATTTTTTACATTTGTACTCAACGTCTATTCCAGACGCAGATCGCAGTCTGTAAGGAGGACAATTGTTAAAGGAAAAACAAAATCGCTTGAAAGGCAATGAATTAGAGCAATTATTATTTTTAAGTGTTAATTCAAATTTTTTTAATGTTTTACTTATAAGTTATATTTTGTGTTTTGTTAACTACTCGTGTATTATTTTTTTAAACGATCTCATTTGTTTTTTTTTTGTTATTTTTGTGTTAGGTACACTTATCCAGTTTATTGTTGTAAATAATATTAAGGTATATTTTAAGAATTACATTTTTATTTAAATAAATGTTTTACCATAAACAAAATAGTTATTCTATTAAAATACAAATATAAATGGGACTTCACGCCACCCGTAAAAATAAACAACAGGCATCAATAAGTATCGCTTACAATGTTATATGGGTCCTATTATCCCATATCAAATGTAATGTTTATTTGCTTTTTTTTTTAATTTTCAATATATTAAAAAGTTATTTGCACACGCAGAAAATTTATATACTCTTTTATTTTAAAAATCGTAAAATAGTTTCGAAACACAATTCAGATTTCTGCTTTATAATCTGAGCCTTCTAAAAATTGCAAGGCAAACAGACGTTGATAAAAGATGCTAAAAGAGACATGGGGAATCTAAAATTTGCATTCCACGACATGTCTTTTACAACAAAGCAGAAATCCTTAGCAAATTGTGCTTCTAGTACTCACACAGAGTAAATCCGAATAACATGAGAAAAGGCAGCAAATATTTGATTTCACGCAAACAAATCCTATGTATCTCTTGATACGTATTTCGATACGTCTGTCTGCCTTGCAATTTTTAGAAGGCTCAGATTATAAAGCAGAAATCTGAATTGTGTTTCGAAACTATTTTGCGATTTTTGTAATTAGATGTCGCTATTGCGTCCGTATTGAAGCCATGTTATTGTTGCTTCTTAAAAGGTAGAAAATATTGATTTTTCACGTTAAGAACCTCTATGAATAGCTCTTCTGACGAGACCTATTAGGTCGAAATATGTATTAAGAGATACATAGGATTTGTTTGCGTGAAATCAAATATTTTCTGCCTTTTCTCATTTTATTCGGATTTACTCTGTGTGAGTACTAGAAGCACAATTCGCTAAGGATTTCTGCTTAGTTGTAAAAGACATGTCGTGGAATGCAAATTTAAGATTCCCCATGACTCTTTTAACATCTTTTAACAACGTCTGTTTGCCATGCAATTTTTAGAAGGCTCAGATTATAAAGCAGAAATCTGAATTGTGTTTCGAAACTATTTTACGATTTTTGTAATTAGATGTCGCTATTGCGTCCGTATAGAAGCCATGTTATTGTTGCTTCTTAAAAGGCAGAAAATATTGATTTTTCACGTTGAGAACCCCTATGAATAGCTCTTCTTACGAGACCTATTAGGTCGAAATACGTATCAAGAGATACATAGGATTTGTTTGCGTGAAATCAAATATTTGCTGCCTTTTCTCATCTTTTATTTTAGTTTCATAAAAATATGTGTTACACTCAAACAAAATCAAATTAAAATACTTCTAGAATAATATAGTAAAACCAAGGGACCAATATTGTGACAGATTTAATACGTTTAATTTCACATCTTGCATACACCACCGTAATAATCCCGACGTCCGAACCGCCAATCCTCAGTACCTACAGAACTATTACCTATCCAAAAAATGCAACTATTCCCTGTGCGTATCGATATCCAAGTATTCCTAATACCAATACCAAAATATCGATAACAAAGCGCAGCGCAGGTACCTAGTATCGACGTTATTGTGTTGTGTACAGTAACAGTACCAGTTACAGTTACCAGACTTGATACATTCTGTGGTCCGTCGTGTCGTTGAACAAATCTAGATGGAACTGGAACTAGTATTTTAGAAAACCGGTAGCTGTTACGTTACGTTATATGCTCATACCTATTACCAAATACTTGTTCCTAGTATTTCGTATCATCTCTACTATATCTACTGCTGCTCTGAAGAGTTCTGTAGAACTGCATTTAAACCAATCCCTTAAATTCTTCAACCATGACATTTTCCATTTTCCTATACTCCTTCCTCCTCTTATCTTTACCTGTATTATCAGTCTTAACAATACATACCGCTGTCCCCTCATTACGTGTCCTAGATATTGTAACTTTCATATATTTTTATTGTGTTTATTATTTCGCTTTCTTTGCCCATTCAAATCCATATTGCAGTATCGAAAACACGTAACATCTCAGTGCTCTTACTCTCAGTTCTAATCTAAGATCTTTGTTGCAGAGAAATATTTTCATTTTTACAAAAGCATTTCTTGCTATTTCTATCCTGACTCTCATTTCGGTTGTTTGGACATTATTGTCTGAAATCCAAGTTCCTAGGTATTTATATTTATCAACCCGTTCTATCGGAACATTTCCCAAAGGTATGTTTGTTCGTATATTTGTTTTCTTTATTATTATCATGTATCTGGTCTTTTTTATATTCATTTTTAGTCCATGTTTTTCACAGAAACTGTTTGTTTTGTTTAGCAGTAATTGGAGTTGTTCAGGAAAAATGGAAAAATATTTCATTTCCTCAATACTGTTTTAAGCCTCAATTACTAACTTTAGCTAAAAGTCACGCACAACCAAACATATATGTAGTAGAGGGAATTATACACAGTTTGGACATCGTGTGTTAAGACTACCGCCCTGTCATTGCAAATTCAATCCAATTGAATATATTTGGGGGATCTGCAAAACATATGATAACCATATTAGATACAAGGGTTACAGTGACGAGACACTCTTGGAAATATGGCAACAAGCATTGGATATTGCCACTCCTGAAATTTGGGAAAAAAGTGTAAAAAAATGTGAAGACTTAACTAAAGAATGGTGGATCCGTAAAGGTCGCATGGAAGCAGTTAATCCTGTTAAAAATAATGGATTTTGACAAGAGCTATGAATCATGCCAATACAGTACACTAGTTTATCTGTTATTTACAAGGTCATAGCTCTTGTCAAAATCCATTACCTATATAACTTACCATCCGAATGAGGATAGCAACGACAGTGATTATGGCTGTGAATCTGGTGGTTGATGATAGTTTTAGGAAATTAGGAGAATAAGTGTTTTTTGTTTTTTTTTTTTAATACTAATTGAATATTCGACTAAATAAATTACACTATTTAATCACTTAAGTATTGTTACACTTCGTTTAAGTAACTTAATTCAAAAACCAACTTGTTTACAATACTAAACTCAATGATAGTAATTATATACTTCAAATTCTGAATTTACAACTGTTCTATAAACTACCAACTCTATATTTACATCATGACTTCATATTTAAATTTAAGGTTTATATCTGTCATAACAGTATTTTTAAAATGGGGAGAATTTACTATTGTACAATTCAGCACATTGGACCATTTAAATCGATACCTTAAACCGAATTTAAAACAGTCGTATATTCGTGGAATGGGGTATAGTGAAGTAGTCCGAGAAATAAAACTCTTCAATATGTTTTATCATCACACAAAATTTCATTAAAATCGATTGAACAGTTTTCCCAAAATAATTTTGTAGTATAATTTTTTTTAATTAATAATTTTTAAAATTATGCAGATCAAAAACTAAAACTTGATAGTGATACTTGAAATTGAAGTTATATTTTCATATAACTCTCTAATTAAACCTGTAACAAATAGGCAATCAATAAAAATCAACAGTATAACGTGATAAAATATTAAAAATACAAATTACATAGATATACTATAAATAGTATAAATATTATATAAAGATTTCTTATTGTGATATGTTACTGTAGTTTCCAATATATTTTAAAGAAAAAGCTACCCAAACGACAAATTTTGTATTCACAGGATAAGTTATGATCTTCAGACAATCCTAACAGCTATTGAGTTACATCTCGACCAATTAGTGCTACTTAACTACTTTGTATACAGAACGTCCGTGTAAAAATTATTATGGACCATCATTTGATTTTACTGTCGATGTTTATATTATAGTTTCTGCTCAGCGTGAGTTGAAAGATTCGAAATAAAATTATGGAAATATGTAAATTCGACAACAAACACTTTTTATTGTCAATTTAGAACGACGGAGGGGGGAATTAATGAAACGATTCGAAACGTTTTAAAAATAATTTTATTACAAAAATGCAGGAGAATTCGGCTTTTGTAGAATTATGCTGAGATTGTTAATTCGTTGGGCTGTGTTTTTCGAAAATATAAATTAAATATTTTATTGTAGGAGATAGTTGGAGCAAGCGGTCCATGTTAAGAGTTTTGTTCGGGTTCAGTTTGTTGATAATGTGCTTGAAATATCTATAATTTAAGTAGGCAGGATTGCAATTCATATACAAGTTGCATCTAAAACTAAATCCATAAATATATAAAGTTCCTATTAAAATATGGAGATGAAAAATGAAAAAAGAATGATGAAGTTAAGGAAAAAATTCGACACATAGTCAGAGATAGAATATAATAGACTCTGACTATGGTTACAGAATATATTTTTCAACTATAGCGCCTGATATGAGCTACCAGAAGTCCATTATGAGGACTTTTTGTTAGTATATTCTTGTTTTAATATCCGTAAGTGAAAAGCGTTGTGTTTCTGATATTCTGTTCATCAATATCTGAATGTATGTACTGTTCCTTCTTTTACTAGGCGTAGTATTCCATATTTGATTCCCCTCATTACATCACCAAAGTATTCCAGATGTTTTTCACTGTTTTCATTATTTTCCGTTCTTTGTTTGTTTTTGCAACACTTTTCCATTGTAGTACCCTATATCCATGGTATACGAAACATTCTACGGTAGCATTTTGTTCATCTCAATTCGAGGCCAATTCCTTAACCCCGGAATAAAAGAGTGCTTTACCATGGACCAACTCATCCACCCGAAGTTGTTGTGGAGGATTGCATATACCGGCAATCACTCAGTGAATGACTCTTCATGCTGGTAAAACAGACTGGTGAGTGAGGAGAATCATTTAGGAGTGTATGAGAAGGTAAAGGTGTAAGTTACTCAGTTTGCAGCAATATGCCATATACATATACACCCCCGCGCACAATGGAATCTTTCCACTCAAACACGGGCAAAAAGAGTCCTTTAACACTCATGGTGTGGGCGAGATTGGCTCTAAGATAGATAATTTGGTAAGGTTAAGAAGGAATATAATATCTTTCGAACACTTTTAACTTAAGTAAGTCTGATTTTTCAACATTCAAGTTTAACGCCATTCAATAAGGTGGCTTATCTTATTAAATGTATTAAATAATATTGGAGAGACTACATAGCCATGTCCAACTCCTCTTAATATTGTTACCTCTTCTGATATTGGAGTATCTAGTTGTATATTAACTAAGTACTTGGGGGCGGTACCAGGGGCGGATCCAGAAAATTGTCTTGGGGGGGGGGCACAAGGTTCAAACTTAGAATAAGGAATATTATGTATTACAGTGAGATTTGTGAATTGCGATGACTTAATACATAATGCTGTTTTTTTTTAATAAATGAACTTATTTATACGAAAATATGCAGTTGTATTCAAAATTATTTGTTTGCCTTTTATTAGGAACTTTAGAATTATCAATATAGAATATTACCATTTTAATTCAAAAATACTGGTCAGAACACTTCGACCTGTTAGCCGTTACCATGAATTTAAGATCTACAAAATGTTGTTTATATGATAAAAATACACAACACATAAGTATAAGTATACTGTATTTCAATATAGGTAAAAACATAAAGAAAATTAGTTTTTATTCGACCATCTTCTCATAAAACCTTGAGAGACAGCTTTCGCTTGTGCTTCCTCGCGTACACGTCCAAGACTTCTTCGGCTTTCAATTCACTGGATAAGTCTTGGTGAACATGGAGTAATGCCAGTCCATTAAGCCTCTCTTCCGTCATGGTCGTTCGCAGGTATGTCTTCATACGACGCAAAGCAGAAAAAGGTTCGCTCAGCTGTACTTGTCGTCACAGGAAGAGTGCACAGCAGCTGCAGTAAAACTTGTACATTTTGCAGTGGTTCGGCCAACTTGTATGCCTGTGCAGGATGTTTTGGCATTTCTTTTGCAGAATTGGACCACATGTGTTTCCAAATTTGTAGCTCACCTTTCAGAGCAGAGAAGCACGGCAAATCATGTTCATATTTACGAGCTCCTTGAAGAATATCACTTATTTGACCATCACTGAGATCTGGTGAGAGAAGATGTTGTAGCTTACCTACACATTCCATTTCATTTTTGGGAAATCTTGCCATCAGTTCATTGATTACAAAATCCAGAAATGGGATGTAAATTGTCATCCTATAATATTCTTCAACCGTTTCAGCCTGGACATTTGCTCGGTTTTTTTGAAGGGATGTTGTCCTGGGCTTCTGAATATCTGTACCCATTTCTTCCGCCAGCTTAGTTGATTGAGTGAATAACTCCTTGAATGTGTCGGTGCTGTTGTTTCTCCTTTCTGTAGGCTTTTTGTAGTGACTTCTACAAGCTCAGTTGCTTTAAGTACGTTTTATATTGGTAAGTAATTGGTTATATTATATTGTAATATAACCAATTAATTCATTTATGTTCCCGAAATAAATTATTTAAATCAGGTACAATATGTTTCATAAAAGAATTTTTGAACCTATTTTATCTAGTGTATTTTTATTTCGTCTGGGGGGGCACGTGCCCCCGTGCCCCCCCTCTGGATCCGCCACTGGGCGGTACATATGAATGTGAATTAAAAGAAGCACATCTGGAAGTGACCCGTAATGCAGTGGAAAGAGCGGCCGCGCTGAGGAGGGGAATGCCCAATATCGGGGGGCTCAAGGCACAAATCCGAAGAGGCTCTTGGTACTCGCGGATAGAACTAGTCTGCTGTGAGTAGCAAGTGCTTAACGGACTATGCCTGCTGCTGCCCTGTGGGTGATCACCGGCTGTGTCCCCTTACATGTGTTGGTGAGAGAGAGAGAGAGAGATAGAGAGAGAGAGAGAGAGGAGAGAGAGAGAGATGAGAGGAGAGAGAGAGAGAGAGAGAGAGATAGAGAGAGAGGTTATTTCAAAGGAGAAATAGGAAAATACAAGGGGAGAACGTTAGAAATGAGGAAAGGGGCACATTCATTGGAATGTGCCAGTATGCAACGGGGGATGTGGCATTGTGGACGAAGTCACTGATACCGAATCTGCGGAGCCGGCTGGACTAAGGACACAGGAACTGAGATTACTATCTGACGCAAATGCTCACAGGACACGGGTAGTTCCATAGCTACGTGCACAGGTTCAAAAAGGCCGAATCTGACAATTGTCTATATTGTGGGGTTTCAGACACTGTTTCACATACCCTTTTAGAGTGTGTCACATGAGTAAGAGAAAAAGTGATGGTGGCATGAGTGTGAGAGACGATTGCTGATGTATGATGACGAGAGCCTGAAAATCGGGCAAAAAAAGAACATCGGGGAGAATTTATGTTCTAACGAATCCCAACCCGATGCCCTAGTATGAAAGGGGTGGGGTTTAGCTGTTCCCGGCTACATCGTTTTTCGGACTTTTTTGTCCACGGATGGCAAGGAGGTTCGGTTCAGAGCCAAGTTGGTCGACGTGATTCTGAAGAGATTTTTAGTGTTAGGGTCCCAGCACTGTCGGAAATGTTTACCTTCGGTATCTGTTTACAGATTCCTCACCTAGTGATAAAAAAAGTTGTGTATTGGCTTTCTAGTAAAAATATAATTGTGCCATTTTTCTAATATCCTGTTCATCAATATAATTTTTCGTTTGTTAATAAAATTGCCATCCCTAACTTGTGATTGATTATTAATTTACTTTATCCACTTTATGGGTATTTCGTCAAAACCTACTGCTTTTTCTTCCGAAGGTAAAATTACTTAGAGCATCTACCGCATCATCAAATAGTATCGTATTCGGCCGACATTTTTTGGCGACAAAACTATTGTTTTTTCTTTTATTTTTTAAAATAAAGTTTATCGACTAAAGTAGAATCCATCAACTACAAATACAAGATATACTATTAATAAATACCCTCAACATTCTTACAAATTAGCGACATGGAAGATCTCATAAATTAGTACGGAGATTTATCCAAAGAACACATTATTGCAACTGGTACTTACGTTATTACGACTCGCAAACGTAAATGTCCAATCTGCAGCATTTTTAAATACGCTGGCATCAGATGTTAGTCCATATTAATAAACTGGGCAGCTAACATTATTGGAACTGCATTCACGCATTTGCATAACTCCATAAAATGTTTTCTATCAAGAATAAAAGGTAAATGAGATAAGCATTCCATGCAGGGACGTGGTGAGAGCTGGGGTTAGAGATATATGTTTTCTTTCAAACACACTACCTAGGTATTTCTATAACTACAATATAATCAGAGTAGCAAAGGGAATAAACCATAAACACTACAGCTTTAGCCAAGAATTATTTGGATAATACTTAGTCATTATTTTGATGCTAAAAAAACGTGGTGATTTAAGATAAAGGAAATAATTATAAAAATAGATAAAAAAATAATAAGTAAGACTTACTCACAATCAAATTAATTTAACTATCCAGATGACCGGTTTCGCTTTCTACAATATGCAAAGCATCTTCATGTCTCGATACAAAGTTAAATAAATGCTGAAATAATAATAAACCCATATTAGGGTGTTGTTTAATAAAGATAAACAAAGTAGATGATATAAATTACAGTAATTATGCCAATATTACATGTCTGTGGTTTTTCAAAATGAATAAAAAGAATAAAAAGTATAAAAAGTTTTAACAGACAAGGTAAGACCCACAAATTGTTATAAAATAGTCTATTAAATTGTAATAAATTAATAAATGAGCAAATAAATAAAACATTACTTACATGACGGTACTCTATTAATTAATGGATGGTAGAACATGGTTGAAACTATCATGTATTGTTGAATGGAGAACTTAAGTCTGCTATTGTAGTTGTTTGACAATAAACGGGAAGTTCTTGAGGAGATAGATTTGATCCAATGAAGTAGAGATAGGTGTAATGTGATTGTTTGTTAGATGAAAGTGATGTTCTATACCATTGAATTATTTAAAAGTTATTTATACTTATTCAAGAGATATATTTATGAAATGTGTGTTATTTATTGAGATTTTATTTTATGAAGGTGACAGTTTTATGACAATGAATAAGATTAGATGTACAAATTGTGTGGGTGTGCAATTCTTTCAACTTGTAATTATCAAATTTTTTTGATAAAGTTCTATTGGCATAAATGGTAAATTATTGCAAAGTCAAGTATATAAAATTATTAAAGTTAAAACCATTAAGGACAATTTAAATACACAGAAAGCAGAAAACACTTAAAGAGGACGAAACAAACATTAAATTTAAATTTGTTTCGTTGGTGTTTTAAATTTAAATTTAAAGTTGTGGTGCAAGTAGGAGAAGAACTGCTAGGAAAAAGTCTGGCAAAGAGCCTGACAGACACAAAGAAACTTGGTGGTGGAACGATAAAGTGTAACAGGTTTGAGAGAAGAAAGAGGCTAGAAAGAGTTATGACAGGTCTAAAAGAGAGGAGGATAAGAATATATACAAGGTATTAAAGAGGGAAACAAAGCGCGATGTAACTACTGCTAAATAAAGACAATCTGCACAGCTGTAGGAAGAGTTGGAAACATCCGAGGGAATGAAAAGGTTATAAAGCATTGGTAAAATAAAGGACAAGTAATCAAAGGCCGTGACCCACTTTAGCAGATCAGGAGTGCAGATGGAAAAAGGTTAAGAATCGATGTTGAAATAAAGCAAAGATGGTGTGAGTACTTTAGAAAGTCTAAATGAAGAACACCGGAGGAGAGACAGAGGATGCAGGATGCTAAATGAGAATGAAATACCGGGGATAGCAAGAGATGAGACTTGATGGAATACCTGTGGAGGGACATTCAGAAGTGTAAGAACTATAGAGGGTTAAAGTTTATGTCGCACACAATAAAAATTTGAGAGAGATCTGTAAAGCGAAGGTTTAGGGGAGACACATGGATAGGAGAACATATTGGGTTTTATGCCAGGAAGAAGGACAAGAGATGCCTTGTTTGCTTTGGTACAGTTAAAAAAAATACGATCAGAAGAAAATATAGTTACATTTTATATTTGTAGATCTTAAGAAGGCGTATGATACAGTTCCTCAAGAGCTTTGGAATTCTATGAGAGAGAAATAGATTCCTAAAAAGTATGAAAGGCTCGGGAAGGATATATATGAGGGAGTGTACACCAAAGTAAGTACTTCTGTCAGATTAAGTGAATGTTTTCCAGTGACAGTTGGTTTGCATTAAGACTATTAACGGAGTCCCTACTTATTTATTCGTGTTTTGGATGTAATAACGGAGAAAGTAAGAGATGGGGCTCCTTGGTAAATGCTCTTTGCTGATATCGTGTTACTAGAGGAGAGCACAGCAATTTTGAATAAGTTTGGTAGGATTTAAGGTTAGCAAGTCAAAAACAAAGTATATGTGTTTAGGAGGAAGAGGAATGTTTGGGGACATATTATTGTTTGAAGAAAAACTTGGACAAGTAGGAGAATTTAAATACTTTGTGATCTAAAAATCGGGGAAGAGCTGTAACGAACGATATACAAGAGTGTGGTGAGACCTGCGTTGGTGTACAGCGGTGAAGTGTGGCCTCTAAAAGAGATTCAGGAAAAGAAGATGGAGGTAGCTAAAATAAAAATGTTACGGTGGATGAAACCCTAGAAGGGATAAGATCAAAAACGACTTGATTAGGGAAAGAGCCGGGGTAACTACAGTCTCAAAGAAATTCAAGAATAAAGACTGTAATGGTTTGGTCATGTCAGACGTAGAGATGGAAACTATGTGGGACGAAGGATAGAGCTGTTATAAGTTGATGGGTACTTGATGAGGTAAAGGAAAACCGATGAGAAAATGAAAAGAATGTGTGGCAGAGGACTTGGGAACGAATGGTTTAGGTAAAGCAGACCCGATGGACAGAAATGAATGGCGACGAAGAGTAAGGAGAAGCGACCCCCAAAAAGGAAAAAACTGGGGAAGAATCTTCTTCTTCTTCTTCAGATGCAAATCCACTAATGGATGTTAACGATCACATTTTCCATTAATTCTCTATTTATTGCAATATCTATCAGAGATTGTATGTCGTTAATCCTTGTCCATTGCCTTATTTTTCGGAGCCAGGACATTTTCTTGCGTCCCATTCCTATCTTGCCATCAATTTTACCCTCAATTATAAGTTGGAGGAACTGGTATTTTTCATTTCGCATGATGTGACCTAGATACGCCGTTTTCCTTTTCTTGATGGTTTCGAAAAGTTGGCGTTCTTGGTTTATTCTTTTAAGGACATCTATATTTGTGATTTTCGCTGTCCATGGTATTTTTAGGATACGGCGATAAAGCCACATTTCGAAAGCTTCTAATCTGTTTATATCCCTCGTTTTGAGTGTCCAGCCCTCTACGCCATATAGCAGCACTGACCACACGTAGCACTTAGTAAACCTTAGTCTCAGTTGAAGATCAAACTCTGAAAAAGTCAGTACTTTCTTGAATTTGACGAAAGCTTGTCGAGCTTGCTTAATGCGACATTTTACTTCCCTGTCCGATGCCCAGTCTTTAAAAAGCCACGATCCCAGGTATTTAAATTTACTCACTCTTTCAATGGACTTAGTATTCAGTGTTATGGTGGAGTTTTTAAGTGCATCTAAGTTTCTGGAGATGATCATAAATTTGGTCTTTTTGGTATTAATCTCTAATCTCATTCGCTTACTGTATTCTCCGATTATAGTGACAAGTTGTTGAAGATCGACTATGTTGTCACAAATTAAGACACCATCATCAGCATATCGTATGTTGTTGATCAATACTCAATTCACCTTGATTTCCATCTCTGCATCCTCCAAAGACTCTGGAAATATGGCTTCCGAATAAATGTTAAAAGAGGGGAAAGCACACATCCCTGTCGAACGACTCTTCTTATATGTATGGGTTTGGATATAGAATTGTCTATTTTTAACTGTGCCGTTTGATGCCAGTACAAGTTTTCAATGCATCTTATGTCTTTTTGGTCTATATCAACTTTCTTGAGAATCTGCATTATTATGGGGAAGAATACGATAACTTTTATGCTCAATTAATACGTCTATCCAGTAGAAATAAAGTTTTAAGTTTGAATAGAGTAATAAAAAATAAAACGTACATTGTATAATCCTTCTATTTCAATTTTTCAAAAGACAATAAAATATCATTTCTGGGGAATAATTTTAAGCCTTAAATTCTCATAAATATTAAAAAAACACATATTTTGAAAAAACCCCGAGCTACTTAACCCGATTTAGGCCGTCGTGAGAGGGTTACACATAAAATGTTTTATATTAAAATAAATAGTCTGAAAAAGTATTTTTCTCCGTCTATGGTTTGGTGTCATTCGTCGAAAAGATATCGATAAGAGTTTATAAATTAGTACGGGATGTGGCTTATTAAGGCATGACACCCTTCAATAAAAACATGATGGTACAATGCAATTCAATAAAAAACGCATAGTGTTATGACAAGAAAGATAAATAATTGATCAATTTTTTAATAAGGTTACAGTTATGGTAGTTTTACTTAATTGGTCTTAATTTATATTGAAATGTCTATGTAATGAAAAACTGAAATTAAAACCTTCTTCTTCTTCTTCTTCTACTTTTTGTAGATCTTTCCATCTGTTTAATTCTGAAGCTGCCTCTGGTTAATTTCTTGGGAGGTAGATTAGGTTGCCAACTATCCCTCCATCTTTTAGATGGTCTTCCGGGGGGTCTTGAACCGGGCGGATTGTTTTCTAGGGCAATTTTTGGGAGTCTATTCTCATCCATTCGTCTTACATGGTTGTACCACATCCTCTTGCGCTGCCTTCCCCATCTTACAATATCTTGAATTTTGCACTGCTCTCTAATGTTTGTATTTCTCACTCTGTCTCTTCTTGTTTTCCCCATTATTGTTCTTAGGGTTTTCATTTCGGCAACCCTTAGCATCTGTTTCATTTTGTTGGTATATTCGCGCACTTCTATGCCATATGTCATGATCGGTCGTATGCAAGTCTTATAGATTCTAATTTTACTATCTGTGCGCATATACGGATTTGACCAGACTATCTCCCGCAGACATCCTGACAGTGCAGATGCTTTGTTGATCTGACTCCTCAGGTCCTTTACTGGGTCGTGGGTGCTTGATATATCTATGCCCAGATATCTGAATTGCATCACCTGTTCTATGGGGTTGTCCTCAACCACTAACTTACATCTGAGCGGATCTTTTGCTATTGTTATACATTTAGTTTTGTTGGTAGAGATGTTCATATTTAGTAGTCGGCTTGTTTGAAAGAACTAAAAGAGCTGCCTTTGGAGATCATCTTCTGATTCGGCAATAATTGCTGCATCGTCTGCGTAACACACCATACCAATTCTTTTGTTGCCCATTCTATATCCGAGATTAAGAGATATTACTTTGTTGATAATTTTGCCCATGAGAAGATTAAACAAGAAGGGGCTTAAACTGTCGCCTTGTCTAATTCCTCCCGGTGTTGGAATATTTTTAGTGAATTCGTCTCCTGCTCTAACTTTGGTTACGCTGTTGTTATTTAGGTTATGGAGTATCTTTGTTATACTGGTCGGTGTTTCATTTTCTATTAATATATTTAGAATGTCTCCCAGGCGAACTCTGTCAAATGCCTTCGTCAAATCAATGAAGCAAATATACGCTGGCATGCCGAACTCTATAGCGTTTTCTTTTGTTTTATTATAAATAACTCTATAACACTAGAACTCATTCAAACCATGGGTGTATGTTACCTGTAGCCAAATCTAACTTAATATCAACCATCTTATATTTAAAACAACATTATGTATAATCTTTTATAACTACATTTATTTTAAAGGGTTTTTACCCAAATATTTTGGTGGCTCAGGCATGTCAATCTGTTTTTTAAACCTGATGATGGTATTGTCATTTCGAAAACGTTCGTGTTTTTAATGTAGCCCTTTTAAGGGTTTTTAAATATACCAAATTACAAAGATTAACCTCTTTTTTTTAAACTATTTTTAATTTTTGTAATTTTGTAATAAGGAGAAACCCAGAAACATTCTTTAGAATGCTCATCAATTTTCGTTTTGCAGAGAACAGGGGATTGGGTACAATACACTATTTATGAGTACAAAGAGCAAGGTTAAAATCCATATTGCATGTTAAGTACATTATACTAAGATACACACAGTACAAAATCCGAAGAACTGGAAGAACAAAAGGTCAGATAGGTTCAGGGGTGGATACAGGGAAGGGAAAAATTCCCCCCAACCAAAGAAGGTCCAAAATTAAAGAAAACCAATTAGTTATGTAAGATAATTAAGTTAAGAGACATGGTGCAGTGTGTTACAAAGCTTGCGGACACAGCAAGTGAATTAGGTAAACGAGGAAAAACCAAATGTTGGTTTCCAAAAAACCTCGAAATATCCAACAGAGAATTCAAATTAACAACCATACCTCTGAGCAAGTCAAAGAATTTACATATCTTGGATCGCTAGTCCTATCCTGGTACGGCCACGTCAGAAGAGCGGACAGAGGACGCTGGATAAACAAAATCACAGAATGATAGGAGAGAGAAAGAGAGGAAGACCCCGAAGGTCATTCAGAGACGAAATTGACGAGGCTATGGAGAAAAGAACCCTGCGAGATGGAGACTGGAATGACAGGGAAAATTGGAGACAACGGTTAAGTGAAGGAAGACATCGAAAACTGTGGAAATCCTTAGTAGTAGTAGGATTTCTAGTAAACGCAAGATACACGACAAGCGACGAAATAAAAAGACACATAGTAATAACAAACAGAACTGTTCACGGTCTCCAGAAACATTTCAAAAATAAAAATATAAAACGTGCAGTAAAGCTTAATATATACAAGACCTTAATAAGACCGGTTTTGATATATGGGGCTGAAACGTGGACCTTATCTCAAAATGATGAAAGACTTCTTGGTATTTTTGAGAAAAAAATTCTTAGAAAAATTTTTGGGGCCGTAAATGAAAATGGGCTACGGCATCGAAGATACAACTTTGAACTATATCAGTTATACATCGGTCCAGATATTGTGAAATTCGTTAAAGTGCAGAGACTTAGATGGGCTGGACACATTGCTAGGATGTCAGATTTTCAAAACCAGAGGGCGCAAGAAGCAGAGAAAGACCACGAATGAGATGGATTGATGATGTTGAAGAAGACCTACAAATTCTAAGGGTTAGAAGATGGAGGGAAGTTGCCAGGAATTGACAGGAGTGGGGACTTCTTTGCGAACAAGCCAAGATCTACAACGGATTGTCGAGCCACTCATGATGATGAATAGTTATGTCTTTTGTGTAATTTGGGTTTACCTTTTGTATGTCTTTTGGTTGGTATTTCATTGGAATTTCCCCCTACCAAGTTAAAAGTTCCCCTCCCAAGGCAAATGTCTAGATCCGCCGATAGATAGGTTAGAGCACGCGAATAATTTTGAAGAAGTCACATTAAAGGGAGGCCAGAAAAGAGATTTTTATTTAGCGTATGGATAATTATAATACGATAAAAGTAGTATTTAGATAATAACTATGTTCAAATTACACAGCCATTCAATTGCACCAGGAGAACACTCTGCAAAATCTTGAAGGTCTCCGCTGTATCTGCGGATTGGGCCAATCCGCCATGATATGTTGGATGGTCTGTCTCGGGGATCCACAATCACATTGTGGGCTTTCTGCATGACCCCATCGGTATAGAGAACGATGTACGGTACACCACCGGTACTGATACACGGCACATTTGCCATGACCCGTGCGTATGCGATTTAATTTTGTCCATATAGGGCGTGGCAGGTTTGATCCAGTGAAGCTGATCGACGTACTTGTTATTTTGATAACGTCTGGCTCTGTTGTTGGCATCCATCTTTTCGTCCACTGCTCTTGCTTATTGTAGCTATCACCCATTCCCCGAACGGATTGGACAGGGGGTCGTCTGGACTTCAGTCTTTGTTGGTCTCGTGCGGCGTGCGGAATATACTGGTGAATTGGCAGACGATTATTTGCCATGATTTTCTGATATTCTCTGACAAGTGCTGCCGTTCGTCGAATATCTGGAGGTGCTATATTGCTCAGAATTGGAAGCCATCTTAGTTGATTTAATAGTACCAGATATTACTCTCATAGTGTAATTTAGTTGAACATCAATCTTGTTGACATGAGCGCTATTTAGCCATACCGGTGCGCAGTATTCAGCGACAGAATACACCAGGGTCAGTGAGGAGGTTCGAAGTGTATCCGCAGTGGCACCCCATGTCGTTCCAGCAAGCTTTGTTATTATGTTGTTACGGGTTCTCACTTTGGCAGCTACATTCGTAAGATGGGTTTTGAACGTCAGTGATCTGTCGAGCGTTACACCCAGGTATTTAGGGTTGTTATTATGTTTCAAAGTCTCGCCATTGAAGGTGATGCTAAGGGTGTCATCCGAAAGCTGATTTGTGAGATGGAAGAGGCTTGTCTCAGTTTTGTTTGTATTAGGGCGAAGTCGCCATTGTTTAAAGTAGTCGCAGAGAACCCTTAAGTCTTCGGTAAGCGCCCTTTCTCCAACATCTTTGGCTTGGTTTTTGAAATGCGATAGCCAGGTCATCTGCGTAAGCAAATTTTTTTGATTTTGTCTCTGGAAGATCGGCTGTGTAAATGTTAAATAATAGTGGAGCAAGCACTGAACCCTGTGGGAGGCCATTATTTAGCTTTCTGACATTGCTCTTTGTATCGTTTATATATACTTGAAACAGTCTGTTGGTTAGGAGGTTATTGATTAGTTGGCAGGTTTTCAGGCATGGTATGACCTTCATTAGCTTGTAGATCAGGCCTTCTCTCCACACAGTGTCATATGCAGCCGTCAGATCTATAAACGTTACGGCTGTTTTTTTCCCGTTTTTCGAAACCGGCTTCAATAAATGTCGTTAAGGACAGTACTTGATCACTACAGCTACGCCCGCTTCTAAATCCGGCCTGTTCGACTGGTATCACAGTGTCGGTGATGGGGTATATCCTGTTATATATAAGTCGCTCTAGTAGTTTGTAGCAGCAACTGAGGAGGGCAATGGGTCGATAGTTTTCTGGTAGTTCACCGTCCTTTCCAGGTTTTAAAATTGCAATAACTTTGGTTCTTTTGAACTCTGGAGGTAGTACAGATGTCTTTATTATGTCACTAAAAAAGTCTTTGAGCCAGTGTCGCGTTTGTGGACCACAGTGAATTAGGAACTCAGGATATATTCCATCGACACCTGCCGCTTTGCCTTTTTTAATTTGACTGAGGCCATCGTTTATTTCGTTCAGAGAGAAGCATCTTGATAACTCTGAAGTAGGAGGAGTGTTTGTCTTAAGTTCTTTTAGAGCTTTTTTTGTAGACGTCGTATGGATTTTGTCAGAGGGGTCACGCGATACTTCAACTATTCTGTTAGCTATCCTTTTCGGATCGATACTGTTCTTGTTCAAGCGTTTCTCTCTAACGGCTCCACCTAGTCTACGTAGCAATCCCCATACCTTCCGGCTAGATCGTGAAAAATTAAAATGCTCTACTGTTGTTTTCCATTTATTAAGTCGGGTTGAGTCCAGAGAAGTCAGTAGACTATCAGCAATCACAGGATTTTCGGAATTCACAAATTCTTCATACAGTCGTTGACTTTCTTCTGTCCAGCCTGGGATGTACTCCTTTCGAAAACCACGGGGTATATGTTTTTTGGCTATGGAAAGTACTAAGCTTACAAAGCGGTGGTAGTTCTTGGCTTTCGGATCAATAAAATGGATGCAATCGTCAAGTCTTTTGGTGTATTCCGGCCAGTTTGCTTTGTTAAAGTTCCAGCGTGGTCTTGGTGTGGATTCAACGATAGGAATCTGTACTCCTACTCCTAGAAAAGAGATAATTAAGATAGACTAAGACTACAAAATTATAAGATATAAGAAAAGGTAAGGTTCATCCTGTCATTATTTAGTCAATACGACAATTTGATCAATACGAAATTCAGTCAAACTTTAGGGGTTATTGTAAAATAACATTGTTTTAATAATTTTTCAGCGTATATTGCCAAGATCTATGTATACCCTACTCGTATGTTTGGTAAAATGAACATAGAATAATAAGAAATTCGAATTCTCATAAGATAACCGAAAACACATCTGCATAGAACAAGTATTAATGATATAAGAAACATGTAAAGGATAAAGATTATTATGAAGTGGATTCGCAAAAGAAAAAAGAGTGGAACAAATATACTAGTCCCACTGACCGATGATGGCATAGTAATCCTCCAATAATGGACTGCCAGTACCCCCTTAGACATACCATCAAAAATCAAAACTGCCAGCAATCTCAGAAAAAGAGCGAGTAGCATCTCGGTGGAGTTTGGACTGTCGCAAGTCGAAATAGGAGAGAATGAGAGACAGATGGCCCGCGAGAAATGGCAGCCTCGCTAAGACAGAGGATTGAAAGTTTTTGGTGGTTCGTGTAAGTGTGGCATCAGGGGAGATATTTTGCCTTAACCAGCCTTTCCATCCTGATGTCTGGAGGAGAGGTTTTTAGAAAGTTTATTAAATGCCGACCATCTCGGAGTGGTGTCGGGACGAAGTGTCAAAGGTCTAACTCCCTCAGGCATCTCGTCCAGGCACAACTTCGTCAAGCTATTAAAAACCCAACACTATCTGGGTGAGATCCCAACACCACAGTTGTCTGTATGTAAATTTTCCTTTTTCTCTTTAAGGATGTAAAAAATATCCTTTGACAGTATTAAACTCTCCGTTGCATTTAAATGTCTATTATTTGCATTATTTCGATTGAGGTTATCTAAAGTATGTATACTGTTTTGTTCTAAAATAATATTAAATTTATTTAAATGTATATTTCTTTAAATGAAATGAGGTTGAATGCTCGAATAAATGAACTTTGAAAAATAAGGCTATTATCGAGCACAAATTAATTAAATCAAGCCCAAGTACTTTCGCTTTAAAATAGCATCTTCAGGGGCATTTCGTCAAAATGTAAACTATCCGGCAAGCGTAGAATGTGGAAACATTAAAAATAACATAAAATTGTACAAAACACTACACTAAAACGAGGACAAACAGTTTAAAATTACTTAAAGATTCTACGCTACATTCTCTGTCAGTATCTGGAGGGATGATTATCTATCAGATGAAATAATTCGATTAAATGAGCTTTTTTGAAGAGTTCTTATGGAGCTGAAATAATTATTTTTACAAGTTTGTGTTTTAAAAGAGCTGTAGTCTGACATATAAAATCCGAAATATAAAATATTATTCTATAAAAACTAAGTTAATCTCTCAGTGTATACCAATGGGAAACTGACGGTTAAAAACATCACAAGAAGTAACACTCTGTATAGCGTATAAAATATTGTCCAACAATCGAATTAAATTTGAACCGTCACTCGAGTGGAACTAATGGCAGGTAGGGATAAATAAACGTACCATTAAAATAAATGAATCATTTTTTCTTCTGTTCTCTTTTTTTTGGATCACGACGTGGATGGAGGTTGGTGTGTAGTGACAATGGCGTCGTCCGTTCGGTGCATTAAATGTAATGGCTCCCAGAAATTACAACGATTAATCTATGTCTTTCAGTGTGTGCCGTGCCAGGTAAAAAATCGACGTAAGATGTCTCTTCTGACGGATTGTTATATTTTTTGTTTTTGTAGCAGATAGTAAACGTATGTCGACTACAAATAATGTTTGAACAATCTATCTTAATAACAGGATCATGAAGGATGCCCTGAAAACGCTTGCAATAAAAAATAATTGCACGTATCAAGTCAAGAAAAATAAAGACACAAAAACACTATAACGTAGTTCATCGAATTTCATACACAAATCGGGGAAATGCCAAAAAATTAGTAATAAAGTATATTTCACAAATTTGGGACTGTATTTGATTGTCTTAATAAAAGAGATCAGCCGATGTGTAACCATAAGACTACCAAAGAGAATTGAAATACTATTATAAAAATAATACCTCAAACAACTATTGGAGCTTATTGTTTATGCTTCGCCCAGCTCAGTCTCTCAAATTCGAATCCGTCTCGTCTTAAACTATGAATTAAACAATGAACATTTAGCTGGTAACAAATAAAACGATGATGTAACTAATCATACTTATTTAACATATAAAAAAAGCAAAAACAACCCTGCCTAAAGCTTTCTTCTTCTTCTTCTTTTGGCATCATAACCCTGGATGAGTCTTTGCCTGTCTGGCTATGTCCTTCCATTCAGATCTCTCTTGTGCCCTTCTTCTCCATTGTCTTATGTTCATTGTTTTCAGGTCGTCTTCCACGTCATCCAACCATCTCGTTCTGGGCCTTCCTTTTTTTCGCCTTCCTATGGGCTTCCATTGTAACATTTTCTTTGTTGTTTTTTGCATCGTTTTGTCTCTGCACATGTCCCAGCCATGACAGTCTTTGACTTTTCACAAATCTTACAATGTCATAACCTTCATTTAACTCATTAAACTCGTCGTTTCTCCTGATTCTCCATGTGCCATCTTCCTCTTGTACCGGGCCATATACTTTCCTCAGTATTTTTCTCTCGAATGTCCTGAGTTGGGCTTCATCTTATTTCGTCATTACCCAAGTTTCACATCCATAGGTTACTACGGGTCTAATCAGTGTTCTGTAGATAGTCATTTTGGTTCTTTTGTCTAATAATTTCGATGTCATCAATCTTTTATTAGCATAGTATGTACGATTCCCGCTGGAAATACGTGCATTAATTTCGCTACTTACGGAGTTCTTCTGATTGATTTCTGTGCCGAGATATGTAAAGGCATCCACTCGTTCGATAGTATAGTTGTCTATTGTGATATTATTTTCATTGTCAGTTATTCTTTTGACTGTCATATACTTCGTTTTCTTCGTTATTTTGAGACCTCTTTTTCTTGCTTCAGGATCAATTTGTTTGAACACTTCCATTAGTCGTGGCTTATTCCTACTAATGATGGCTACATCGTCTGCATATGCAGTAATTTGTACTGATTTGGTGTTTATATGGCCGGTTATATTGGTTTTTCTGATGACTGCCTCAAGAACTAGGTTGAATAGCATGGTTGATAGGGCATCTCCCTGTCTTACTCCCATGTTGATGTTAAACAGGGGAGTCAGTTCTCCATCTACTCTGACTGCGGCTTTTGAACCCTGCAACGTCATTTTTATGAGGCTGATGTATTTCTTAGGTATACCTAGATTACAAAGGTCTTCCAGCATTCTGTCTCTTTTCACACTATCAAAAGCTTGTTTAAAGTCTCATATTATATAGGTCTATGTCGTATTCATAAGCTTTTTCTTGTATCGTTCTTAGTATGAATATGTTATCTGTAGTGGCTCTATTTGGTCTGAATCCATTTTGATAATCACCAATTATATTTTCGGAGTATTCTAATAATCTATTGTAGATTATACCAGAAAGAATTTTGTATATTACATTTAGCAATGTAATTGGCCTATAATTCTGGCATTCCCTCTTATCTCCTTTTTTATATATTGGCTGTATGAGGCCAACTGTCCATTCCTCTGGCATTTGCTCCTTCGTCCATATTATTGTTATTAGGTAATGGATTCTTTCCCAGGGTTCAGATCCTTCCATGCTTTAATAATTCTGCCGAAATTCCGTCCGTTCCTGGTGCTTTATTGTTTTTTAGTTTATTTATTATCTGAACTACTTCTTCATAACTCGGATTTTCGATGTGCAGCTCCGCCGTATTATATATTGTCTCGTTCTGATCATTTTCGTTGTCTGCATTTAGATTTTCTTCGAAATATTGTTTCCATCTCATTATAATTTTTTGCTTCTCTGTTAGTAGTTCTCCGTCCTTGTCTTTGCATATCGTTAGTTTTGGTCTAAATGACTGTGTGCATTCTTTTATGCATTTATAGAATTTTCTGCTTTCGCGTCTGTTGTTATGCTTTACGATTTCTTGTACTTGTTTTTTCATAGCCTCTCTTTTCTTTCTTCTGCATATTCTAAGCCTAAAGCTTTACAGTACACAAATTTAAATGATACTTATTATGGCATCGATGGACTGCTTGTTTCTAAATCTATCTGGCCTCCCTATTATGTAGTTAGGTCCGCCAGAGCATGTGGTTAGGTCCCCCAGAGCATGTGGTTAGGTCCTTCAGAGCATATGGGTACGCTCTAATGAAAACTGCAGTTATTCCCTATAAAGTTCCACAAATGTCCCATAAAAGATCCAATAAAATCTTTAATAAACCCAATAAATTCTCCAATAAACCCAAGAGGTTTCTGCAGACCATAAGATCTACTGAAGGTTATCGGTATACGGTTACCTTCAACATGGAGACCTTTCATAAAGATCATATCGTCCGCTTCACCTGCCAATCAAAAATGCCTACTGTTTGCGTCAACCGCCAGCCCTCGCGCCAATCACCACGCTAACCTCCACGCCAACCTACACCCAAACCTTGTCACCATCGACGGTATATATGAACCGTCAGTGGGTATGGCTTAGCTCGCAACAAAGAAAAAATAAAACATAGTAAAATATGTGTATAAGATGGAAGGCAACGGTATATACGCATTTCTGACTATTGGTAGTCTTCAGTACTGTGTCATAATCAATCAGCCAATCGCGTCCACTGCTGGGACATAGGCCTCCCTCAGTTCTTTCCAGTGTTCTCTACACTGGGCCGCTTGTAGCCAGTTTCCAGTTTAGGCCAGTTTCGGGTAGCGCGTAGGTACTCTTTCACAATCCCAGTGGAGGATAGACTTACTTCAGGGATGCGATATTGCCTTACGCGAGCCTTGATTCTCTCTCATCTCGTGTGGAGAGAAATCATGTCCTTACCCCATTCCTACCCAATACCTACTATCCTACCAATTTCCCAAACCAACTCACCAACCCGACTGGCAAGCGTTGTGTTTAAATGCCAAAACCCCCTCAGTACTGTGTGGCCAAGTTAAAAAAGAAACATTTTAACTTAGGAAACGATCACTACTGGAGCAATGCGACCAATTTGTGGCAATAAGGTTAGAAGACTCTGAGGATTCCAAAGCAAATAACTAACACATCTACGGAAGAAGCTAAGCTACCTGAGGAAAAAAATTCCAAACGATTAGAACGTTTTAAACATCAAAAGGTTAATGCGAGTTGGAGCTGGTGTATCTTTTTTAAGCTTGACATGAAGCGACCGGTTATTCTAAATAGATGATCATTACCGGAAGAAAATTATGCTTCCACAAGATCTTATTTTGGGAAGATTTCCTTCTAGGGAAGAAGAACGTTCACCCCTTCTGTTTATCAAAATTTGAAATATTCTACGAATTTGCTAGTAAAAGTTTGAAGCTTCCAAGTAATAAAGCCAAGGCCACGCTAGACACGAAATGCTACCGTCCTGCAGAAAATAAACGATCTAATTTACCGCATCCATTTTTCGGCTATAAATAAACCAACGGTAGCTCATATCGAGTGATTAGCTCCGTACTATGGAACTGATCAACACTGTTGACTTCAGTCGGTCGTTGATACACCAGTTATTCCAGGTGAATATTTATAAAGAATTAAAAAGTCTTAGGACAGTTTCTAAAGATTTATTCCTTCTAGTAAAATTCCTTCTTTTTCTTCTTTCTTCTTGTATGTAGGCTTTAAAACCTGTTTCTTCTTCAATATTAGTTCCCTAAATTGTTTAAAGTATAGCATCATCTTTTTCTTGGTTTGCCAATACTCCTTCGTCCATTTGGTGACTTATCTCGTGCTATTGTTCTGAAGCTATTTTCTTGTGGCATTTTAAATTAATTACTATTTAACTGGGAATAAGCCACAATTAAAGAAAAAATTACGTCTATTGACGTTTCAATTTCCACTTCGGAAATCGTTCTCAAAATACAAACAGTAAATTTAAACAAATTTTGTTTTTTGTTGTTATTTTTCAATTAATAAAATTACGGCGTTTACGCAGGATCTTCCAGATCTGAATCCTTGTTGTTCATCTGATAACGTTGTTAGTTTATTGATTTTGTTAGTTAGGACTTTTGTGGTAAGCTTAAATGCGGTGTTCAGTAGATTTATACCGCTACAATTGTTGGAGTCTGGTTTATCTCCTTCCTTGAACATTGGTATCAGTATGCTGTTTCTCCATGCGTCTAGTATTTTGCAGTGCAATATAAGTTTTTGTATAAGTTTTGTCATCTCTAGGGTTATACTTTTCCCTAGTTTATAGAAAAACTCCCTTGTCGAAAAAAAAGAAGTATTAAAAATCTAGAATTTTTTATAACCGGTTCACAATTTGTCGATAGCTCACTACAAGTTTAACCATAATTAGAGAACTGAAATATAGAGAGGATAGGTAATGCGACAATAGGTATAGGTTAGGTTGTAGGTACGGATAGGTAATAGATTGTCCGACCTTATATCTGAAGAAATACAATACATCAGTCAACCTTATAATCCGATTACGATACGAAGGTATTTTGGTTACAGATGACCGACCAGTGTCGTAGAGTATATGATTGAAACATTTAGTTGAACTAAATAATATATTTTTTAACTGTATTTATGTAAATTGTATTTTTGTTTTAATAAAACTTCTTTATTTTATTCAAAAATAAAAAGTTTGTTGCCATTTGTAAAAGATACATTTATTTAATTAAGGGGAAAGGCGCCAAATGTCGCCTGGCAAAATTTTCAATGTGTTTTAAATGTATCCATTATTTTCGAATCCGGAGAAAACTAATAAATATTTTTGAAAAATTTAAACGCAGAATGAAAGATTACATTATTACTGAGGGCAGAAAGTCCCTGAAAACTTCTACAATGTTTATTTTAATATTTTATGTAACAGGGTGGAAAATAAAAGAGAAAATATAGTATAATTTTTAATTGAAAATATTGACTAGTGTCTAGAGCCTGACCCACTATTCTGTGCAGACTTGCTCAGTTCATTTGTATTCATTTCTGTATGTGTCAATGAGGTGTATAATATCCTAACCTAACCCTCTTATCTATGATAATATCTATTTATTCAATGATGAATAGTTCCTCGAAAAGCTCTGTTTTTTTAATATCTTTTGTTGCGCATATGTTTCCAATAAAAATGTGTTATACAGAGTGTGATGTCATATAAATATTGATGCCAACTTTATTATTTTAGATAAAACACCAGGTATATTATTTAGTTAGTGGATCCAATACAAAATACAAAGAACGTTATCAATATATTGGATTGCCATGCTTTTATTTAACTGTTTTTATTATACAATGTATTAAGGCACAATCCCTTCTATATTAACTTTTAAATATATAGCCTTTAAGATACCTACTTACATATATTCTATTTCACACCTGGTAAAAATATAGGCAGGTCTCATTTATTTGACGTAATATCTATTTTAAAAGAATATAGGTACATATATAGTATATATATATATATATATATATATATATATATATATATATATATATATATATATATATATATATATATATATATATATATATATGTACTTATATGAGTACTACATACATTATTAAAAACAAGTTAAGATACGAAAATGAACTCACTCTTCTTTATTGAAATTAGGTATAGAACCATTTAAAGTCATAAGAAAACACGCAGAGAGTGATCTATTCATTAACCACCCTGTATCCTAAAATAAGTTAATTAAAACTATAACATGCAATATATCAAAGTTCTAGGAATTTTGTGCATAATCCAAAAAATTTATAATATACCTACTAACCAATGTTTCATTTAAAATAAGAAAGTTTGTATCATAGTAATTGATATATAACATCAGTCAACATCCTGTATATAAAATAACAAATTTTTATTGGAAAAATGCGCAAAAAGTATTTTTTTAAATATTTTTTAAAACTATTTTAAAAAACCTTTAATTTTGATTTGCTATTATTTATTATTAATTTTCGAGTTATTCTTATGCAATCAACAATACACATAAACCTCATTGTCACATTCAGATGTGGATACAAATGAACTGCGCAAGTCTGCACAGAATAGTGGGTCAGGCTCTAGACACTAGTAAAACATTGCATGCAAAAGAAACTTTTTATTTATTCTAATAAAAATTTCATTCTGCTTTTAAATTGTTCAAAAATGTTTTTTAGTTTTCTTAGGATTTGAAAAAAATGGATATATTTAAAACACATTGAACATTTTGCCAGGCAACATTTTGCGCCTTTCTCCTTTAATACCTTACGATTACAATTACTATTACTTACCTTATATAATTTCGATTAGAAAACTACTCAAATTAAAAAAAAAATAGGATCAACTTCGGAATCCGCGTCGTCTTAAAGGTTCTTCTTCTATTACAAGTCTTACTGCATCTTTACAGTTTTGTTCTGTAATATGTTACGAGTTTGTAAAGACTCGTATAACAATTCACGTACAGCTTGTATTTTATATGACTTATTTTTTCTAGCCACATAACTTTTCATTTGTGCCTAAATGAGTTCAATTGGATTTATTTCGCAGTGGTAGGGTGGAAGTCTAAGGACTGTGATGTTTCGCCTTTCCACCATTTTGTCAACTACGTATTTCTTGAACTTAGATTTGTGTTGCTGAGCAATTTTTAAAAGTTATGCTTTTACCATTCCATCTTCGTAAGGCAGATACTTATTCCGCAGCCAGTCAAGAATATCCTGCTTCTTCTACGCAGTCGTTGGAAGTCTTTCTACTAGTCGTAAATGGTAAGGTGCACTATCTAATACTATAATGGAATTTGGTGGTATGTGTTCAATCATCTGCTCAAAATACTCTTCGAAAACATCAGCTGTCATCTGCTCGTGATAGTCTTTTGTGCTTTTGGACTGAAATTCTAACAAACCATGTTTAACAAATCCTTTTTCACTGCCAATGTGAGAAATTATTAATCTACTGCCTTTACTAGAAGGTGGGGAGATACCAGTAGACCAACCTTTCATAAAGGTTTGCCTGGAGCTTAATATATTTTTATCTGACCAAATGTTTTTAGAGTATGACCTAAGTTTACCCACGTTTCATCCTGGTAGAAGATTGGCCTTCATTCAGCCCGGAATTTTCGTATGGATCTTAGATAATTTCTTCTTCAACATAATACCTCCATTTTTGGCAAATTCATCAATTTCAATAAGCTTTTCCCTCTCAAGCGTTCGTTTGTGTTTGGGTTGGCTATACCGTATTTTTTTCTTTCTGATAGGAACCTATATATAGTTGACTCCCCTACGCCAGTCATGTTGGCACAACTTTCGACTATGTTGCGAACAGTGTTTGTGGGATTCTAAGAAACCAGAGCATTGTGAACATTCAGGACAATAGTCTTCTCTCTTGGTGAATAGACAGACTTACTGACTCTACGCAACAGTATCGGTGTAAAACTTGATGATGTTAATGATGAAGCCATCACAAACAATCCAACAAAACGAGCACGAGCGAAAGGTACGTATATGTTCGTAGGTATAAAAAAATTGTTTTCGTCCATAATAACTTCACCCTTTCAAGTTAAGTTTCGAATATAAACTGAACAGACGAGGCACGTGGCCAAAGCCGGCATCTTTATACCCATTATATTATTAAAAATCTGGGGAATTCCATTCTAATTATCTTGCAACGAATAGTACCTTCGAATATAAATTCCAGGGTTTCTAGTAAAGTGATTAAACGCGAAGATTAGTATTGAAATATCCAAAGAGATAAGGTATTCTTATCTACAAAATTGTTAATGGTAAAATTCTTATTTTTATCAATATAACATAATAAACAACATTAGCCGTGAAAGTTTAAATTGGTTTTTTCTAAATATATTAGTATTAAAACATTATTAATATTAATATTAATTTTAATTAATAAACACCTCAGGAACGCATATGATGGTACAAATTTTCCGACCGTTTTATGGCTTTGAGGGACATTTCGTGCTATCAACAATTTGTGAACGGATAATACTGGTTTATTGTACTCGATGGCCTTTTCTATGATTTGTCTTAGTACAAATACGGCATCTACGCAGGATCATCCGGATCTGAATCCCTGTTGGTCATCTGATAAAGTTGTTAGCTTATTCATTTTGTTAATTAGGACTTTTGTGGTAAGCTTAAGTGCGGTATTCGGTAGATTTATACCTACCTCTATAATTGTTGGAGTCTTGTTTATCTCCTTTCTTGAACATTGGTATCATTATGCTATTTATCCATGCGTCTGGTATCTTGCAGTGCAATGTTAGTTTTTGTTTAATTTTTGTCATCTCTAGGGGTATACTTTTCCCTAGTTTATAGAAAAATTGCCTTGTCGAAAAAAAAAACGTATTAAAAATCTCTGGAACGTCAGAAAATGTATATAAACGAGAAGTTAACAGTTTAAGTAACAGCAGTAATTGAGTAAGTATTTGAATAGTTCTGTCATTCAGTTCGAGTTGTTATAAGTATTGTAATATTGTTTGCTGTTTTGAATAAGATTAATTAGAAAGAAGTTAAACAATATGAAATGAACAATATAGTAATTTATATTGTAAAGTATTATTACCTAATAAGCTTAGCTTTTTCAATAAAGAAGCGTCATTGAATTAATTCTTTACTCCTAACTTATTACAAGAACGTAAGAGTCGACTTCTTCTCACAGGTGTAAGTATGTAGGAGTGCAGAGAACAAATTCTTCGAATGATTCTTTCGTGAGTGGGAGCTATAATTAGAACCTTGTGTATTTTTATTATACACGCTTACACGAAGTTTGAGGATACTTCGTATATGTATAGAGGAGAAAGGAAACGCCCCAGAAACGCCTCTTTTTGCCCCGATGTCCGTTTCAAGTTATCAATCATCGTGGCACCTTTTCTATTCAACAACTTTTGTAACACTTCATGAATTCCTAATTTAGGAATTTTGTTTATTTGAATATATATCAAGGGAGGGACTGTATGAAGTATGTTAATTTAAATTTACTTTTAAATATTGATATGTGTGAGTCGCGGTGGAGAATAAATACTGATGCTGCAAGGTACTAGTGTTTTTCTTTCTCCGAAAAAGTTTTAGACTAGGCGGCATCTGTAGAAATTCAGACCATAATGGAAATTTTCGAGGGAAGCTATTTTTTTGCTGGAATCCCTTCAGGATATGCCCAGTATCGATAATCACGATATGCGCCAGTCGCAAACCCTGTGCTAAATTTTTTATTTAACAAAATCTGAAAACAATTGAAAATTTCTCATTTTTTTGCTCCTATTTTCATTTATAATTCGAAAAATATTGATCTTAGAGAAAAAATTATAAGTAGTTAAAAGTTTCGTTATTAAATTTTACACAATATTTTGTTAGCTAGAAATTGAAAATTTAATGGTTATTGTTGAAAAAATAGCAATAATTGGAAAAAAAAGTACAAAAAAATGAAGTTAATCCTTTAAATGTTTTCGACATTCTAAACTTGACTTACATGTTCCATATTCCGCCTAGAAAAACTTTTTAATATGTTTAAAACGTGTGCTAAATTTTGTTAAGATCGGTCGGATAGGTTTTGCATAATAATTTTGCAATCCAGCCTACTGGAAAAAAATCGCAAATTTTCAAATTCATAGTAGGGGAAAGGCACCGAATTTGAGACAGGCGCCTAATTTGAGACACCGTCGTATATTTGTGTACGATAGTGTGACATCTAGTTAAAATATTAAAAACTGATCATTCTGTGAAGTAATGGTAGATCTGCTTTTAGTTGACGCTTAGAAGTGACCTTTGTTGTTTTGTCGACGGTAATTTGATTTACACATTACACAAATTTTTTTCGGAATTTTTAAAAACTTACAATACATCAAGGTAAGATGATTACATTTACTCCAATTATTTTTTTTTGTTAGTTTAATATTAGTTAATACATTTTATGCAAATTAAACGATAATTGTGTGTCATACATAACCAAAAAATATGCGTTTTATTTTTAACGGAAAAATCCTAATTTGAGATACCTGTAGGTTCCAAATTTGAGAGTGTCTCAAATTAGGACCCCTTGTAAATTTTTTATTTTTATGTGTTTTGTTGTTTGTAGATGCCGCCAAAAAATAAAAAATGGAACGCAGATAATATGATACGTGCTGTAAATACAGTAAGAAATAGAGAGATGGGCTATTTGAAGGCCTCAAAAGTTTTTGGAGTACCAAAAGGTACCTTAGAACGATATGTGAAATCAGACAAGACTCCAGAAGAACTTGTCGGGATATCAATTGGGCGCCGACCTATTCTTCCTTTGGAATTAGAAAATGAGTTGGTTGAGTATGCCCTAATTATGGAGCAACGTTATTTCGGACTAAGAGCGCGTGATATAAAACGACTGGCATTTCAACTTGCAATACGAAACTCAATAGCACATCCATTTAGCGGAGTCAAAAAAACAGCCGGAAAGAAATGGTTAAGGCTCTTTCTGAAAAGACATCCGGCGCTTTCAATGCGTACTCCTCAGGGAATGTCATGTGCACGAGTAAAATCTTTTACTCCTGAAAATGTATCCAAGTTCTTTGACCTGTATGAACCAGAATATCTTAAGCTTACTAACCCTGCACAACGTATATTCAATGTAGACGAAACGGGCCTTACAATTGTTCAGCACAAACATAGTAAAGTAATTTCCATGAGAGGGAAGAAGCAGGTTTCGTCACTTACTTCAGCAGAAAGGGGCAAGCTGATTACTGCTATTACATGTATGAATGCTGCAGGAGTTTTCGTACCACCATTATTAATCTTCCCCAGAAAAAATATGAAATCAGAGTTGATGCTAGGAGCTCCCATTGGAGCAATCGCAGAATGCCATGTGTCAGGTTGGGTACAGGCCGATATTTTCACTAGATGGCTTCAACACTTCATAAAATTCACTAAACCTTCAGCTGCAGACCCTGTTCTTCTCGTCCTTGATGGTCACTATTCTCATACGAGAAACGTTGCTCTAATAGATTTGGCCAAACAGAATCATGTGACGATTATTTGCCTCCCACCACATTCTACACATAAAATGCAACCGTTGGATGTTGCTTTTATGGCACCGCTGAAAACTTACTATGCACAAGCAATAGAAAACTGGCTTAGAGAAAATCAGTTGAGTGTTGTGTCGCCTTACGCCGTTGCCAGTATTTTTTGTAAAGCGTATAACAAAGCTGCGACGATGGAAATATCTTGCAATGGTTTCCGCAAAACTGGACTGGTCCCTATTTGTCGCCATATTTTTAGGGACTTTGAATTTGGAATTCAAGAGCACTTAGAAACACAAAACGAAAAGGATGAACAAATAATAGAAATAAACCATGAACAAGCAAATCATCCAATACAAGAACATAGAACTCCTAGTCCACCACTACCTCATCAACAACTTGTTTCTCCGAAAGACATCTGTCCAATTCCTAGATTCTACGAGAAAGATACAACTAAAAAACCACATGCCAGATCAGGAAAGGCTTCAATAATTACTTTAACACCCTACAAAGAAGAATTAGAGCAAAGTTTGCAGAAGAAAAAAGCAAAAAAACTAGTACCCCAGCTAAACTTGGATTGTGTATTTGCTCCAGAAAAAAACAGTTCAACAAAAGGTGTTAGATCAAAAAAAACAGCAATGCCCGAAGAAGAAATAGCAGATGAAGACGTAGATCAACCTTCTACATCAAAAGGCAAAACATCAAGAAGGAAGCGGAAAGTTTCTTCGAGTTCAAGCTCAGATAGCAGTGAAAACTTTCCATTAGCTGATTCATCGTCCAACGAAAGTGAAGAAAACGACGCGGAATGTTTATTTTGCACCGGCAAATTTTCCGACGATAGATATGGCGAACGATGGGCAAAGTGTTACCAATGTGGCAGGTGGGCACATGAAGACTGTGGAGAAATAAAGTCCAGCACATTTATTTGCCTTTTCTGCGAAGGAAAGGGCTTTTTTGAATAGTATCTCAAATTAAGGTACCTGTCTCAAGTTTAGATACCTGACTATCCCAAATTAGGGCACCTTTTATTTTTAATATTAAATGTCGCAAAAAAATTAAATGTATTTTTTTGCAAAAATATATGTTTTATTCGCTTTTTTTTTGTTTTGTTGTGTTCTAGAAACATTAAGTTTAAGTTTTCGAAATGAATGTTTTAAAAATTTTTAAATATACTGTTTTTATATTTGTTTTTCAAAAAAAGTGTCTCAAATTTGGTGCCTTTCCTCTATGCCCTAAATAAGGCCTTCAGATAGTTGCAATTTTTTTTACATATAAAGGAAGTCTCACACTTTCAAACGATTTTTGTAAAATTCAAATCGGTTTACTGGGAAAGCCTATAAATTTTTTTAAAATTATAAACATTTTTTAGGCTTATAAACAAATTAAATAACTTTACGAGCTTTAAACATATCAATTTCAAAATGTATACACTTAAAGAACATTAAAAGACGCTTCTTTTAAGAAACCAAAAGATACATTCGGCTTACTGGTTGCCGAGATATTGAAGGTCAAAGTTGGTATACATTTGCCGTGTAACCATAAGTGATAGAGGGCTCGTTTTTAAATAAATACCCTCGTCTTGTCAAATACTTTTTATATGAAAAGTTTTACGTAATGCGCTTTATGGCAATATCCATAAAAAAGACAAATAAAAAACCGTTTTCGTGTAATATGTCGCTCGGAATGCATGAGAGGTGGTGATGAGGGACATTCACTTCAAATTTGAATCGGCGAGTATCACGTATATATTAGCCTCAGATAACAATCCAGTTTTTATAATTGCAGAGGGTATTGATGTTCTGGTAATATTTTTACAAAAAGTAACTGAAAATAAAAATATTTTTTTCTGGAAACCTAGCAAAGGAAAAAAATCGGAAGAAATTTATTACTACAACTCTTTCAATAATGCACTTAAAATAAGTGAATCTACGAAATCTTCGTTAAAAAATTTAGTGGGCTTTTTACACGCATTTTCTGGTTGTGATACAACCTCTGCATTTTTTTATCAAGGAAAAAGCAAAATTGTTAAATTGGTTTCAACAAATAATTATATATGGCAAGAAGCAACCATTTTTAATGAAAAAAGTGCAACTAAGGAAGAAATTAAACGCAGCAGATGCAAAATTATATCGGCATTGTATATGGGCCACTCAAAGTGCGATTTTACATTGAATAAAATTCGCTACTTGTGCTTTAAAAAAGGTTGCAAAAATAAAAATTTTCAATTGTCCATGCTGCCACCTACACAATCTGCAGCTGAGCAACGCTAGCTTCGTGTATATTTCCAAGTACAGCAGTGGCTTGTCAATAACCTGAATGCTACTGAGTGGGGGTGGGAACTAACTCAAAATGGTCTTGAGCCAATAAAAACTGAGCAAGTATTACTACCTGACTCATTATTCAGAAATATTAGTTGCAAATGTAAAAAACTTTGTACAAAAACATGCAGTTGTATCAAACATGGTCTCAAATGTTCTGACTATTGTCTTCACTGCAATAGTCAAACATGTAAAAATATTGATCACAATAAAATATTGGAAGAAGTTGAACGATATATGGATATAGAGTCGATGGATTCCTTAGATTTTTTGGAGGCACAAGATATAGCTACAGATGAAGGAGAAGAAACATTAAATTTACAGATCGAGGATGAAGATATTGAAATGGAAAATGAAGGTTTTGAGGAAGAAATAAAACCTGAAGATTCTTGTCCTTCCAGAAAAAGAAAAAGACTTAAAAAAAATTATTGAAGATTGAGTCAAAATAAAGATTATTTATGAAAAGAAAATTTTTGTTTCATTCGCCTTTGTTTTAACAATTTAAATTATTTATTAGCAATTTATAAATACATATTTGTTTACTAAAAGTAACAATTTACTTCAATGTATAAATTGCAAGCTCAAAAAAAAACAATTTCGAGCATTACACAGCAGTATAATAACACGTCAATATACAATATACACGTCACTTTCGAATCAAAATATATTCTCAAATCAAATAATGTCATTATTATGATAAAACTGCAGAAATAAATTATTTTTAATGTTAATTATTTTAAAATGTTTGATTTTTACAAAAAAAAATTTCCTTCGTTTTAACAATTCAAATTATTTATTAACAATTTCATAAATACATATTTGTTTACTAAAAGTAACAATTTACTTTACAAGCCCTTACAGATTTTGGAGCACTTTACTTTTGTTTATATTTCAAAACCCGAAATTAAACAAAGTGATGGTCCCCTACTTGATACTCGCTGATTCAGATTTGAAGTGAATGTCCCTCACCACCACCTCTCATGGATTCCGAGCGACATTTTACGCGAAAACGGTTTTTTATTTGTCTTTTTTATGGAATGTTGCCATGAAGCGCATTACGTAAAACTTTTCATATAAAAAGTATTTGGCAAGACGAGGGTATTTGTTTAAAAACGAGCCCTCTATCACTTATGGTTACACGGCAAATGTATACCAACTTTGACCTTCAATATCTCGGCAACCAGTAAGCCGAATGTATCTTTTGGTTTCTTAAAAGAAGCGTCTTCTAATGTTCTTTAAGTGTATACATTTTGAAATTGATATGTTTAAAGCTCGTAAAGTTATTTAATTTGTTTATAAGCCTAAAAAATGTTTATAATTTTAAAAAAATTTATAGGCTTTCCTAGTAAACCGATTTAAATTTTACAAAAAGCGTTTGAAAGTGTGAGACTTCCTTTATATGTAAAAAAAATTGCAACTATCTGAAGGCCTTATTTAGGGCATACTATGAATTTGAAAATTTGCGATTTTTTTCCAGTAGGCTGGATTGCAAAATTATTATGCAAAACCTATACGACCGATCTTAACAAAATTTAGCACACGTTTTAAACATATTAAAAAGTTTTTCTAGGCGGAATATGAAACTTGTAAGTCAAGTTTAGAATGTCGAAAACATTTAAAGGATTAACTTTATTTTTTTGTACTTTTTTTTCCAATTATTGCTATTTTTTTAACAATAACCATTAAATTTTCAATTTTTAGCTGACAAAATATTGTGTAAAATTTAATAACGAAACTTTTAACTACTTATAATTTTTTCTCTAAGATCAATATTTTTCGAATTATAAATGAAAATAGGAGCAAAAAAATGAGAAATTTTCAATTGTTTTCAGATTTTATTAAATAAAAAATTTAGCACAGGGTTTGCGACTGGCGCATATCGTGATTATCGATACTGGGCATATCCTGAAGGGATTCCAGCAAAAAAATAGCTTCCCTCGAAAATTTCCAATCCAAAACAGATCCCGCTTAGACTATTTAGAAAAAGTTACATTGGATAAGAATTCGCACGAAAATTTGTTGGTACGCATTCGTACGAAATCGTAAGAAATCGTCAGAAGTAAACAAATCAGTATAATGAAATGCTTGTGGTTATATTGCTTACGACCATTTGTTAAGAATTCTTACAAGTTCGTACGTGTTTTCAATACGACCAAAATATTTTGTTTGTTAATAGTTGTTCGTACGACAAACTTACGCTTTCTTGTGTTTTGAGATGGATTGCGAAACAACAAACAAAAAAAAAGCAAACAGTATCACAACAGAAAGTTAAACAAGAAATTATGGAAAGAAATAGTAGATCAAATGAAACTAGGAGGTAATAATATTCGTTTTAATATTTATTGAAGAATAATTTTATGATATAGGTAATATTATTTTGCTTTTTATCTTTAAACACAAAATATCCGTCGTATTTTCCAAATTGTTTTTAATGAGTATTGAAATATTACATAAATTTGTTTCTAATGTCGTAAGCAGTAGTAGTAACATTATAAAAATTTCGTGTTCTAACGTTTCTTTCGCTTGTTATTTGGAGGTTCACAATATCTTTAATGATCTCTGGGCTTCCCTCTAGTTCCTGCGACAAATTTTGACCAAAGAAAGGCCTCATTAGATAGTGCTTTAATGTATAGGCTGCATCTCCTACGAAAACGTGTGGAACAAAAATACCATCATCACTCTGGTTTCCATAACTTCCAACTTCAACACATATGTAAACTTATATTGCGCATCCACCAAATCTTGAAAGAATTAAAAAAATATTTTTTATAATTGAAATAAAATGACCCGGATTTCGCAGGATATTTAATTCTAAGATGCTTTCCATCAATGGCTTCTACAAAACTAGAAAATTTCCATTTTCTATAATGCAATAAGCAATGGACGGAAACATTAATTCGGTTGGAAAAGGTATATGCTTTTTGTAAAAACTATTCCATATTGCCTCACAGGTTTCATAAACTACTTTTCGCATAGTTGTATTTGACATTCGGAATGAAAAGGCCAATGATCTAAAAGAAGCGCCAATTTGTATATAAGAAAAAGTTCTTTTGAAGAAAAATGCAGCCAGGTAACCCACAAAGTGTTCGCGCTGTACACCGTACTTGGGAATGGTAGACTGAACTTCCCTCCAAAGCCGTTCCACGTTGTTAATGGGTGCCGGTATCACAAAATGCTTGAAATGATTTACTGTTTTTGAATAAATCCTTCTTGGGCCTAGCAATCAGCCCAATTATAGAAAAAATATGCATTGAAATACAGATTCCGTCATTTTTAGAGCATTATAAAATGAGTAGGAAGCCATATATAATAAATATTTCAAATTTCAGGTTATATACGGTCCCCTTTTTTCCCCTAAGCATAATCTTAAAGGTAATCTGCACAATTGCAATGACCAGTGTCAAAAGTGAATGTTGTTTTTCTACATTGAAAAGGAATAAATCTTTACTGAGAAATAAAATGCAGCAGAACTGATTAAATTCACTTGCTTTGTTAAACATAAAAATGGTTGATTTCCGCAATTGAAGACTTTTATTCTCGTGCTATCGATATTTTTGCAAAAGACAAAAATCGAAGAATGAATTTTTTGTATAAATAAAATGAATAAACTGAATAAATTGAACACAAAAACAACCAGACATTTTATTGCATACGACATTAAAACTTGTCTCATAATTATTTTATGTTTTATTTATATATTAACAACAGTAATAAATAATATCAAATCTAAATAAGAAAAGGCGAGACCCCCAAATATTTTTCGCCTGCGCTGTGAAGCATGTCTAAAAATTACTTTCACGCCTCCTATGGTATATATTTTGTTAGAAACCTTAAAAATAACCCAAAACCAACGAGCGATTTATCATGCCTTTTTTAACAACGAAATAATTCCCCAAATGTTCGCTGCTCTTTTTATCTTTCATTTGTTAAATAGAAACCCTTCCTCGTAACAAAAAAATCAGTTTATGTTGTCGAGTTCCCAGTTTACCTTCTAAGAAAAACGGAGATATTGGTTTTCGATGAAATAATATTTCCTGTCGAGAGAAAGTGTGTAGGTTACAAATACGACCACACTAGCCTTGTCATTTAAGTATCATTTTCGCGTGGCACTCCTCGGCCAATACTCTCACTCTTTTTTATCCTTAGCTAGTCTAAGTATTAGAAATCGAAGTCATTTCCGAATTGGTACCTGTGGCAAACGGTTTGTTTTTATTCAACGGCGGTAAGTGTATTTTCAATTTACCATTACCTATATATTGAAATGATTTCAATATGTTAAAAAGGATACAACTTAAATGGATTTTTATATGAGTTTGTTGTTCATGAATTTCATGAAGCCATCACAATGTGGGTTCGACTCTGAAATAAAAAATTAGTTTTAAAGAGAGAAAAAGAATAGTAAATTGTTAAATAAATTAATTTTGACTTACCTGGTATAGTGTTAATAATTTCTGAATAGTATAGTTGCCTAGTGTATAGGTGAATCGTCTAAACCTTAAAAAAACAAAAAAAGAAGAATTCTTAAAAAAATATTTAAACATAGAAATTTTAATAAACGTCAGAAAATAAACTGTCAAGCAAGTTTGTGGGAGCTAAATTAATAGGGGTTTTGTTAAATAAGAAATTACAATGATGTGGAGATCAAAAAATAAATTATATTAATAGACTAAGTATATCTTTATATCTGAACATTTTTTTTAAAATTCCCAAATTAGATGTGATTAAAGTGATTATGAGAAAGTAATGTGGCTTGACAAATATGTCAAACAGGACAGTTTTATGGTTTAAAATATTTAAATAGAAGACAGAAAAAAAAGAACATTGGTTGCTGTTAGCAACGGATAATAATTGGTTTTTTGGGGACGCCGACGAGGTTTTTTGATGAAGAGGAGCCCTGAAACTGTGGAATAGGTCGAGAGTGTTTTTTAACTCGTCTAATTAGAATTTAGTTTTTCCACAGTTTCCACATCTGAGATATCCAGAATTTGTTCCAGAGAGTAAGAGAAACAATTTCACTTATAAATTATATTGGAGTACAGAAATGTCATTTAAATTGAGAAAATTAAAATTCATGAATTAACATAATTGTGATAGGCCTTAAAAATTGAAAATATTAATGATCATTAAATTAAAAATAGAATAGTACGTAACTTAACTTCCGAAGAGAGGATTGATATTACAGTTTCACCGATTATTTTTGAGTAGTTAGTTTCCTTTAAAGAAATCAGAACTGTTTTAAAGTGAGGTTGGACAATAATTTTGGGGATCATTTGAAATTTTGATTATATTTGAATGCAAGTTTAAAGTCAGCGGAGTAAAGTGTTCAGTTTCTTTTTCTTTATAGTTCATTTAAACACTTTATAAAGTTGCAATATTTATTTAGTTTTTAGGTACTTGTAGAGAGTCTCCACATTTTGTAATACATTTTTATTGTCACGTCACTAAACCACGTCAAGATTTAAACGATTCCTATTTTTGTAAATTTTTAAAGGCAACCGAAGTTGCAGACGAATTTTATTGTTTATATTAAATTTGTTCAATATTAATAAATAACGTGCTTCATTTGGGATAATTTATCAATAGTCTAAAGTAAATTTTGGTTTAATTTCTTTTTGAACTCTACCAGGAGACTACAGAGTCGACGTCACACAGTGACAGATTGCTTAGAACACATAATTGAGCTAGCTGAGGTATATATGAAATTAAACAACGAACCACATATTTTAAAAATTACATTTATTATAAAAAAAAAATAAAATTATTAAAATACAACTTTTTCAATATATTCATACAGTGCTTCCTATATTAACTATTTTATCTTTTGTCAAACAGACCTCTTTCAATTCGAAGACACGAAGTCACTTCTGCCTGCTGTTCGTCTCTACTATTTACTACTACCTGTACTTCTACGTGCTTTTCTTGTTCTGCTGCTTCTCTTTTTTCATTTTCTTTCTGCCTCTTCATTATATTGAATAGCAATGTAGACAACGGGTCTCCTTGGTGAATACCTTTTTTCACTTCGAATTCTTCTGAGACTGTACCGTTGCATCTCACAGCACAAATGGTTTGTCTAATTGTCATTTTTACCAATCTTATTATTTTTTCTGGCACTTGGAATTCTTTTAGTGTTTCTATTAACTTGTTTCTGTCTATTGTATCGTAGGCAGCTTTGTAATCAATGAAAAGTACTTGTGCTGAAATGTTGTATTCATAGCAATTGATCAGGATTTGTTTTAGCATAAAAATTGGATCGGTTGTTGATCTTCCTTTCCGAAATCCTCCCTGGTATTCTCCTAGCTTCTTCTCTATATATATTTCTAATCGTGTTTTAATTAGTATGACGAGTATTTTATAAATTACCTCTAATAAGGATATTCCTCTATAGTTTGCGCATTCAGTTCTATCTCCCTTTTTGTGTATAGGAATTATAATCGACTTATTCCATTCTTAAGGCATTTCTTCGGCATCCCATACTTCTAGTATTAGCTCACCAAGTTTGTTTATTAAGACCTCTCCTCCATATTTTATTCATACTTATTTTTCAAAAAGATATTTTTTGTTTGTATTTAATAATAAATTGTGCAATAACTTATCTCGTGCCATTTAACTGTTCAGTAAAAATTGTTATAGTGCATTTACTTTAACTACTATACCTCAATATACCTTTGTTGATGAACTATTTGCCTTTTATTTTTTTATTATGTATATAAGCTTATATTTTTGTGCATGGTGTATCTTTTTCAGACATTGTGCTTGATTTATATTACTATTTGATTTATCATATAAGCAGTGTATATGTGCAAAAATATTAAGTTCAATCATTTATACATACATAACTTTTCTCTCACGGTTTACTTTATTCTCGCGTGATTATCTTAACTGTACCTTACCTTTCTCGTTATCTTATTCTATATATCGTAAAATTTTCCTGTTCCTCTAAAAATAGGGTGGCGCCTAATTATTTCCCTTCTATTTATCTTCTAACTTCTCTTCTCTTTATCTTCTAACTTCTCTTCCCACTATCTTCAGTACTTCTCTAACTGATTCTTTGTATTTGAGCTGTAATAAGAGCCGCAACCAAGAGACTTCTACCAGACTGAAGCCCGAGCCTAGTACCGATCCCTGTGTAACCTCTACTCTGCCATTAAAGAGGGTACAGCCGTAATTGCAGCGTGGCGCTTATTCACGTTTCTATAATTGCATTTCGTAATTGAACACCCTTTTTAAATTACCACGAGCCGCCTCTGTGTACGCATGTTAACACTCATTTAGTTGTTTTACGGGTGTATTTCTAAATATTATTTTTCATTTGCGTGGATAATTGGATTACAAAAGTAATATGGATTTTGCTCTAGACAATAAATTAAAAATTTTAATTGTTTCTTTAAATCGTTTCTTCGTAAAAAACAAAAAGTTGAATACCTGATAATTTTGAACACTTAGCCCATTATTCACATCCATTCTTCAATTATATTTCCCCTTTTAACTTTTTTATATGGCGTCTAGCTCCACGTCCTCATTTATAAAGTCACTTACATATTCGAAGTTTAGAATTAAACCCACAAGAGCCACCACAAATCACGAGCAGAACGGACTCCTAGTTTACGACGATGCTGCTCCACAGGTATCTCACTAGGATTCTGACCAACATCACAAATATTTCATCAATCAATTTTATTATATTCATCCTCGTAACCCTTCATATGTTATCCTGACGTTTTCTTTTTCTTCGCCCATCGCTATATATCATCGCCGTGCTGTAAGTTTTTCTATTATGAACGACTTTATGTTATGACCTGACCTAATGTAAATATTATTGTAGGTAAAGATTGGCTCGACAGGACCGCGATATTTTAAAATTAACAATAAATACGTTTATTTCTGCAGTGGTTTGTCTACCGTTTGTAAACTATGCATTCTGTGCAGACGTGAAATTAGACTGTTTCCTGACTGTAGTCAAAATTTATGTTGCACGAACGATTTGCTGATTGTCGAAATTAAATTAATCTAACCTAAAATTTTTGGTTAATATCGAGATTAATATTTTTTTAATTAAACAAATATATTGCTGGGGTTTGGTTCTATAAGGGCCAATGTCAAAATTCGTCGAAATTGAGGTTGGCCCTGATTATTACTGAGAAAGATTATTACTTTATTATGTAGAAAGGTCGTAAGTCTATGGAATGTCAGAAGCACTGTATGGAAATTCCACCAAGGCCAATGTAAATTACTAGAATGTTTAAAGGGGTTAAAGAGGTTGTTTCATTGTAGAACAGCGTAAGTCTGAATATTTTAAAGAACTCCTGAATATCTAAAATTTCACTGATGAAAACGATAAAAATGGTAGAAACAACGGAGAACGTGAGTATCAAACCGTTGAATTAGAAAAACCCCTACCAAGCATGGAAGAAATTACGCATGCCATAAAAACGCTTAAAAACGATAAATCCCCTGGTCTGGACAATATTGATGCCGAGTTAATTAAAACAGACGGTCATGAACTCATAAGTAAAATCCATCAATTAATAGAAATGGCCTTGCAACAAGAAATAATGCCAAAAGAATGGTGTGGTAGTATTATTGTACAAATACACAAGAAAGGAAAAAAGGAGTCATGCATGAATAACAGAGGAATCTCACTAATCAACACTACATATAAAATATTGGCTTCGATATTAGTAAAAAGATTAGCACCATACGCCGAAGAAATATTTGGTGACTACCAGTGTGGTTTCAGGCCTGGCAGATCGACTATTGATCAAATATTTACAATAAGACAAATGCTTGAAAAGTATTGGGAATATAATCACGACGTGCATCAGATTTTTATAGATTTCAAACAGGCTTATGATTCAAATAATCATGCAACATTATGGAAGGTAATGATCGAGCTCGGCATACCCAAGAAACTAGCTGCGGTAACACAAATGTGTGTAAGTAACTCTTTTGCACAAGTTAGAATAGGGGGAAAAATATCAAATGCTTTCTGCGTAAATTCTGGACTGAGACAGGGAGATCCGTTGTCCCCATTGTTGTTTAACCTGGCCTTAGAATATGTCATGCGAAAAATATATCCAAAAATCAAACCAGACATAACTGCTCGGGGAGCGAAAATCATACTCGCCTTTGCCGATGACGTAGACGCAGTAGCACAATTAGCATTAGAAATTAAGGATATCTTCTCGAGCTTTGAAGAAGCTACATTAAACATCAGTCTAAAAATAAATGAAGACAAAACAAAATACATGGTCGTCTCAAAACAAGAACGACGGCGAATAAGGCAAAACATTACCATAAATGATCACAACTTCGAAGTGGTTAAAGAATAACAAGAAGATAACAAAAAAAGAAGTAAATAAATTGCTGGTATGGAAACTTAAAATTCTTTGAATGATATATGGCCCTTGCAGAGACAGCGTGACAAACGAATAGAGCGGCAGATGGAAGAAGGTCTGTAAGGCGGCCTAAAAAAATGTGGAAAGATGCAGTCAGAGAAGATCTAGAGAAGATGTGAGTGCGACAATGGGAATTACTGGCACAGGACCGAGAAACATGGAAGGCAATAGTAAACGCGGCAAAGACTCACGAAGAGTTGCAGCGGCATTGATGATGATGTTGATGATGATGATGATGATGATGATGTAAGTCTACATCGGGCCTTCTAACGAAAAATATTTTTCTACCTTGTTGAAGAGTCTAAAGAAGAAGAACGAATAGATGGCAGATGAAATATTACACCTTATGGACAGAAGGAGGGAAAATAAGAATAATCCCGAACAATATAAAAAACTGGATAGAACTGTCAGTAGAAAGATAAAAGAATCCAAAGAGAAATGTTTACAGGAAAAATGTCAAGAGATAGTAGAACATGCATAAACAAATCAAGGAGTTTGCTTATCTTCTTCTTCTTTCACTGCCCTGTCCGATTATCGAACGTTGGCGATCATATTGGCAATAATAACTTTATTTACGGCGGCTCTAAATAAAATTAGCATTGGTTTATTGATACCATTCTCGGAGATGCCTCTCCTTTGGACTATCTTACCCTGTATTATGAGATGTAGAAGGTTATACCTCTTTGGATGTCTCATTATATGTCACTTATACTTACAAGAAAAAACTGTTTGGTAGACGAGAACAGCAAACTTATTGTAGATAAAGAAGAACAGTTACAGACTTGGACAAATTACATAAAAGATTTGTTTACGGATTGTCGTCATATTTCTACGAACACTCTTGATCTAAATGGACCAAAAATATTAAAAAGTGAGGTAATAAAAGTTATAGATCAAACGAAAGATGGAAAAGCAACAGGATGCGATGAAATACCAGTCGAATTTTTAAAAGTTTTTAACGAGATCAACCTGAATGTAGTATTGAAACTGTTTAATAAGATATACGATACTGGTCAAATTCCATCGGACTGGTTGAAATCTACATTTGTGCCCCTTCCCAAGAAATCCAATTCTAAGACGTGTAATGAATATCGCCTTACAAGTTTAATGAGTCACACCCTTAAAGTATTCTTGCATATTATCCATTCCAGAATACGAGCAAAATTAGAACACAGCGTAAGTAAAACACAGTTCGGTTTTAGATGCGGTTTTGGAACTCGAAAGCCCCTCTGTGCAATACAAGTCTTGATTCAAAAATGCCTGGATCAACAGAAATATGTTTACGCCTGTTTGATTGACTATGAAAAAGTATTCGATACTATCAAACATGACAAACTCTTAGAACTATGACATCTTACAGGACTTGACACTAAGGACATCCAGATTATAAAAAATCTATATTGGACTCAAACAGGCCACATGAAGAATGGATATATGGTGAGTGAAAACGTTACCATTTTGAGAGGGGTTAGACAGGGATGTATTCTTTCGCCACTACTTTTCAACCTGTACACGGAACAAATCATCAAGATTAATGGCGTACCAATAAGTAATTTTCCATATGCAGATGATACTGTTATACTGGCCGATAACATCGAAGATTTACAGATGATACTAAATAGAGTAAATACAACTGGAAACCGATTTTAAATGAAGATCAATAGAAAGAAAACTAAATTTATGGTGATCAGTAAAAAAAACATTCAACATATCGACCTGAATATTGAAGTTGAACGTATTGAAAGAGTACACCAATTTAAATATCTGAGATATACAGCAAATGATCAGTGGGACAAAGACGTAGAGACTAAGATCCGAATTGAAATAGCAAGATCCAAAGTCATCAAAATGAGAAAGCTCTTAAGCTACCGCAACCTAAGCTTTAACCTCCGATGGCGCGCCACGAAATGCTACGTACTCTCTACTCTACTTTACGAAGTAGAAGGGTGGATGTTAACAGCAGCAACTATTAAGAAGTTAGCTGCTCTAGAAATGTGGCTGTATCGACGCATACTGAGAATACCTTGGACAGACAGAGTGACCAACAGAGAGGTATTCAGACGAATAGGTAAAGAGGTGGAATTGTTAACAACTGGTAAAAGGAGGAAAGCGTCATACCTGGGCCATGTGTTCCGTAATGATAAGTACAGTCTGCTACAGTTTATCGTGGAAGGCAAGATTGAAGGTAGAAGCGGTTTGGGCAGAAAGAAGAAATCCTTGCTGAGAAACTTGAGCGAATGGTTTCAAATACCAGAAGCTGCGAACATAATACATGAGGCACAAAACAGAGAATATTGTTTGATGTTCGCCAACCTTCGGTAGAAGACGGCACATAAAGAACTCTGTTGACACTGTCCAACTAATCGAGTGAGCAACACGTGGTTCGTTCAAAATTCACTGTAGCTGAACTCATCAATTGACGTCTGTTTAGTGTTTAAAACCATGTATGAACGATGTAAAAGGGATGCAAAATTGAATTGTAATAAATTAGTAAATAATAAGAGTTCAAAAGACTATTTTTATACCAATTTCTGCTTAAACAGTTTATTCATTTCAAAAAAACAACAGGCATGTAATATTGGCATAATTACTGTAATTTATATCATTTATCTTCTGTTTATCTTTATAAGACAACACCCTAATATGGGTTTTATTATTTCAGCATTTAATTAACTTTGTATCGACAGACCTGAAGATGCTTTGCATATTGTAGAAAGCGAAACCGGTCGTCTAGATAGTTAAATTAAACTGATTGTGAGTAAGTCTTATTTATTATTTCTTTTACCTATTTGAAATGGACTCACACAAGCAACACATTCATAATTTAGTATAAACTGTACCTACTAAAACACTTTAATTTTTAACAAAGTAAATTTAAGGGTAAGTTTGGAATAGGTTTTTTTAATAAAAAGGCATCATTTATAGTTATATTTATATTTTCTACAAATTGAATGGGTAACAAATAAAATGAATATACATAAATGTATATTACCTCTAAAACTTAAAAATATGTTTGTACTACAACACACTTAAGTAATACAGTCTATAGCCAAGAGATTCAAAGATTTCTTTAGAAAATATAGAGAAAATTTAAAAAAAACTGTAATGCACATCATTCATTTACATATGTAACAAATTCATGACTTCATTTCTTCTTTTTATTCCATTTCTGTCTGTATGATTCTCTTCAATATCCAAATTATAGTTTATTTTTATGAACGAGAGAGTAATTAGCATAATTTTAACTGGTAACTCCGACGACTCCATGGGCGTGCTCAAGATTAATTGAAAAATTACTTTGAATAATTGTAAAAAATAAATGAATTATTTCAGTGTTATAAAGTGTTATGTGTATGTAAACAAAAGTGACCTCTTTTATCACACACTATATTAGAACTGACTGGCCTACATTAAAAAGGGTTTTAAAAAATTCATATTTTTTTTAATTTTTAAAAATTACAAAAGAGAAAAAGAGTTTTTAAAACCGTCTAAGCTATGTTAAATAGATGAATAAAAATATTAATATAAAACTTACAGCTACTTGTTACAAATCCAAATCAGATTCAGAAGATGAACTTTCAGAACCAAGATTTATAATAACTGGCTCGATCATTTTATCAGTAATATTGTCCAGCTTCCACATTTTTTCCTCTTCTTTAATAGTGTGATTTACTGCCTTTTCCCAGTTTTCACGTTTTACATTATTTACGGCCTCCAAAAATAACTGTTTAACATCAAGAATTTTAAAAGTGGTATTTTTTCTTGAAACTTCACTCTTTATCTGTGCCCATACCAGTTCAATCGGGTTTAATTCACAATGATATGGTGGGGATCTAAGTACTGTCATTCCACGATTTTTGACAATTTCATCAATTTCGTATTTTTTAAATTTTTCTTTATGAAGGGCACACAACGAATAAAGTTCCTTTCTTATAGATCCGGGATGGTACGTAATATTTTTTGAACTCAGCCAATTCTGCAAGTCTTTTTTTAACCACTTGGTTGTGGGCAGTCCTTCTATAAGTCTGGAGTGATAACTTGCATTATCCATTACTATTACACAGTTCTTAGGAAGAAGATCTATCATTTGTTCGAACCATTCTTGAAAGACATCAGCGTTCATGTCTTCATGGTAGTCACTGGTACGAGTTGATTCAAAAGTTAATAAACCACCTTCAACAAAACCGTCTGAACTGCCAATGTGTACTATTATCAGCCTGCGTCCCTTTCCTGATGGTGGGTTTAAACCAGTAGATAAGTTATTTACAAAAGCGTGCCTTTGACTTGTAACAGTTTCATCCTGCCAAAATTTATTTGGTGTATGACCCTCGTTGATCCATGTTTCATCAAGATAAAATATTTTTCTTTTTTGGTTTCTCATTTCCTTTATGGTTCTTAGAAAATGTCTCCTCCATATGACAATATCGCTTCTTTCTAATAAAATAGACTTTCTGGGATTCTTTTTCCAGCGGAAGCCTATTTCTTTTAAAAGTTTCCATAACGTACTTCGACTCATTTCTGGGTAATGCTTATCATCTCGAACTGAGACAAGAACTTTATCCAATGTTGGAAATTCTTGTCTAAAGAAGAATTCATGCACTTTCTGTCGAAGTCCTTCTTTAAAATGATATTCTATTTGAAATTTTGGTTTCCCTGGAGCATTACGTGGCATTTGAAAACTACCACATTTCTCTTCTTTAATAACTCTGTAAATCGTAGATTTCCCAACACCAAGTGTACTGCTAACTAACTCAACGGTCTCATCAACACTTTCACATAAACGTTTGTCTGTAAATGATTTAAAACAATTAAATATTAATGTTTTTTCATTAACTGTTAAATGACCAATTTTTCGGCGTTTACACGGCACTTCCAAATTTTCCATAACACTAGTATACACAATAAACTGCACCTTGCAACTGAAGTACCTACTTTTAGTGAACTGTTAAAAATTTTGAATACGCAACTTGGACCTTCCTACAAAATGGAAAAACCCACTATCACATTTTCTGTGAAATAAGTTTAGAAGGTAATTATCTAGTCAATTACTGTCGTAGATTCCTGGAATTAAAGAATTAAATGTTTGATTGTTGAAACCCTTACTTCGTGGAATGCACTCATTTCAGATAAAATAAAACGTTTTATTTTATTTAAAGAATTAAACTTTATTTTGCAAATAGGTAGGTACTTATTAAACTTTTATTGGTTATATATAACCAATAAAATAAACATCCTACATTTCTTGCAAATTCATTAGTACCTGTTAACCTCCATCACTCCGACACTGGCAACCTTATTTATGCATTAGTAACCCTTACAACTATTGTATTTTATTCTGCTCCAACCTTTATACCTGGTGGTCATACTCAATTTAAAATTGTTTTCCTATATATTTCTGTAAACTTGTTGACAAATATCTGTTTTTCATTGAGTCACCCGTATCAACAGTTTAGGGATTTGCATACATAATTTATTGTTTTATTACTCTCTCATACATAAAAATACACTATAAATGGTAAAATATGTTCATCAATATTTTCTGCCTCGTAATCAAATAGGTCTTCGATTGTCATATTATGAAGAATTTCACAAATGTAAAACACTGTGACCGAAAATCTGCAAAAATTTATTAAAATATATTATGTATTATGATTTAATATCAAACCTCGACGTAAGCGCCCCCTTCGGATATTTTTTTAACTGACTTACGACTTACGGCATGTGGTCTATTTTATTCTATTAAAATTGAGATGGATTTGTTTGAATGAAGATTTGTTTAGAATAATTTTACAACCTTTAGTGAATACAAATATAATTGATTGGTTTTGAAGATATTTAAGAACGTATAAGAAACTGCCTCTCCGTGTATTTCTTATCGCAGTCAGAGATCACATTCGCCCTCAGTTCCAGCGCTCACGCCAAAAATCATCTGCTACGGGCAATTATTCTCTTAACTACAACTCCATCGTTGTCTACTTGGACCGAATTCAAGCACAAATCACTTAAAACCTTAAAAGTTGGTAGCACAATGATTTCACGCTAAACGACCTCGTGCCACACATCTTTCACAAATACAACAACAAAATTCGCCCATCTATACAGGAGGTCCGTTTTGTCAACATAGGGGGTTGAAACTTTTTGACTTTAGACAAAACACCGGTCATAGGAAAATCGTAAGAGCTTGTTTGGGGGTCGGTGTGGGGGGTCCACATCTAGATCACTCTCGCAGCGATGTTAAAAAGAAACACCTTCGGGGGCCGATGGCTCTAAAAAGACCCACATGGTTTGGTTGATTTTGTGTGCGGCTTGCGAGCATATGCCGGCAAAAATGGAGTCTGCAATTTGTCGGGTTATCATTGTTCACCTAATTGGCGGTTGCCGTGTAGCTTTTGAGGCTTTTACATAAACTACCCATTCAAATATACAGAGATTGAGGCAATGAATGTATTTGTCTTGAGTTCAAATGTCAAATATGTCATATCGAATAATTATTATTACCCAAATTAATAAAACATTAACCCTTCTAACTTAATATTTTCTTGATCACTGGCTTATAGTCTATATATATATATATATATATATATATATATATATATATATATATATATATTTCTGGCATTATATTATATTTATTACGACAGACAAATAATAAAATGAAAAAACAATTGATTACATATATATTAATTCACAAATTGTAATAATTATTAAGGTCTAAATTTTGATACTATTTTGAATAACTGTATTTTATAAAGAGTATATAAATGATAGTTTTTACATAAAATAACGCTTCCCTTGTTTTTTGAGACTTGTTATTTTCTGGGTGGTATACTCCGATCATGTTCAGGTCTCCCTTCTCCATTCTTATCTTTGCTGTTACTATTCTTTCTGATATGTATTGACACTCTTTGATGTGAATTGGTTACCTTTGGTGTATCAGTAAGGCTACACCTTCTTTGGTCCTGTTTTCTTTTGCTACCACACTGTAGATTAGTATGCACTTACCTAATTTTGATTGTTCTTTTCCTTTCTTTTTTGTTTACTGTAAAGCAAAAATGTCTATTTCCTTCTCTTTCGGCACTTGGGTCATTTCTTGGTCTCTTGAATTGAGCGATTTGATATTCCAAGCAGTAATTCTCATCTAGTTATATCAATTGTAAGAGTTAATTGTATTTGTGAGCGTTAATTTATAGTTCGCCAATGAACGTATTGTATTGTATTTTGAAAATAAAGTTTTAAAAAACAAAGTGTCCATGAAAATAAATTTAATTACGGGTATTCTCAAATTAAAATTTGAGTTTATGTAATCGAATGAACTATCTTACAATAAAGTCGTCCCAGGAACGCAACTCAACAATATTGGCAATATTATTTTAAAGTCATCTATCCCATCAAAACGGCAAAGACATATCCAGGAACAGATGTGTCATCAGATCACAATCCAGTAATCGTAAAATTCGAAATCCACTTAAAGAAAATAAAAGTCAACATAAGACACAACAAATAAGTACACTGCTAAAACACCTGACTATAAAAGGAGAACGAACTAACGTTGAAAATTAACGAAGATTTAAGCAAAACAACAATTCATGGTAAGGACACATTAATGATGTCAATTAAAAATACGCTGAGTAGTCACAACATCGATGAAGCTAAGACTCCATGGATGTCAGATAAGATCCGGCAGCTAATGGACAAAAGAAGATCATACAAAAACAAAAATGTAAACGAATACAAAGCCACACACAAGGAGATCAGGATTAAAATACGAACAGCTAAAGAGAAATAGTACAACGACAAATGTTTAGAGATATAGAAGAACTCCAGAGAAATCATGATAGTTTTGAATTGCACAAAAAAAATTAAAGAATTATCAGGTATAAGACGGTCCAACAATAGTAACACCCTGGTTGATACGAATGGTAAAATAATATCTGATGTCAAAGGCAAACTAAACAGATGGAGAGAATACGTCCAAGAATTGTGTGAGGACGACAGGACACAACAAGATAGCATAAACGATTACGAGGAACATGATATAGGTCCAAATATAACTAAGGTTGAAATAATACATGCAATCAATCTGGCAAAATCTAATAAAACTGCGGGGCCTAACACAATTCCAACTGAAATAATTAAATTAATATCAGAAGATCAGATTAATGTATTAGTAGACTTATATAATAATAATACTGGTATTATTCCGAGAGATGGGCTCAAATCAACATTTATTACATTACCAAAAAAACCTAATGCAAGGGAATATAATAACCACGGTATAATTAGTCTAACTAGTCACACACTAAAAAATTCTTAAAAATTATCCATTTAAGAATTTTCAGAAAAGTGGAACAAGACATCAGTGAAACTCAATTTGGATTTAGGAATGAAAAGGGCACACGAGAGGCATTATTTGGATTTAACCCATTAATGGCCAAAGTATCGAAAACGAAACATTTTTTTAATTATTTTTTTTACGATTTTCATATGATGATTATTATATTTAATGTATGGGCCTTTCATATAGATAGTTTATTGACGTGTTTGTTATTTTAATGGTCTAAATTATGAGCTGCATAGTTTATAAAATAATAAACAAAACACTCCAAATTTACTAGTATCTGTCGGTGTCGTTTGAGCTCGCATAATATATCACAAGATATTTAAAATTCGACCAAACCGGCATTCTTTGTTCAATTAGAGATTGTAGAATGATATTATCCAAACATAATTTGAAATATGACTACTCATAAAATTTTATAACACTTTAACACGTTAACTGCCGGTCCATTCTGGGTAGGCTTTCACCAGGAGCCGCTTACTGTTTTTGATACAAAGACGTTTATTTATTAGTTTCTGGAAAAGTCCGACTAAAGTAAGTATTTTTAAACTAAATGCACATATATACAAGAGGGGTTGGTGGTGAACGCGCCAGAGCGTCAGTGGCGCTCGACTCTAGTATTTGTATACATACGCCGTTCGACGCGCTGGTGCGTTTTGTAAATAATATTGATAAAAATCAGTTTAAACAGGAACATTTATTTACTAATACAAAACAAAACAAGAAATACAAAATAACATAAATTATAAGTAAATAAAACAACATTAAACTTTGTGGGATATTTGACAGCAATCCAGACAAAATCCAGGGGTATCGGGACAGGCTTTGCATTCGTAAATTGTATCTTTACGAATATTTTGTTGACTGCAAGTTTTACAGCGTTTTCTCATAACTTTTCCCTTTACATCCTTTACCTCTTGTTTTGTTACTGAATGATCTTTTGGAACAAGTTTGGCTTCAGAATTAATAACTTTTAAAAGGGATCTAACGAGTTGTAAACGAAATTCGTAAAGACCAATCTTTTTTCCAGAGTACTTGTTGTATAGTATGTGGGCATTTATAGCCATCATCTGTATAACATATATAAATATTTTTGTTGGCCATCGTACAGTTTTTCGTTGACTCGGATAATAGGCAAGCATCTGGTCTTGCCGGTCAATACCAGACATATTTTTATTATATCTGATAATAGGCTCTGGTTTTATTACATGTTGACCTCTTCTTGTTGTAACTTCTTGTAAAATGTTTTGACATTCTGTTGTTATATAGTAAACGTCTCTTTTATCCTTCCATTTGCCAACTAATACCCTTTTCGGCAACGGGCAATTGTTGCACCTTTAGCAAGTTTTTCTTGCCTTACTTCTGCCGGATTATTTTTACGGTCAATTCTAAGAGTTCCTGTGCAGTAAGTGGAAAATTCAAGTAAATTTTTAGCTAAATCAAAGCTGTTATAAAAATTGTCCATGTAAACGCAATGGCCTACATTTAGTTTCCCTTCTAAAAGGTGCAAAACCACTTTATTAACATGTCCTTTTCCACCTGAATCGTCAAACGTTCCAGAATAAACTAAAAATTTTAAAATTAGACCATTTGGTTCGGTCAACATATACAACTTAATCCCATACTTATGTTTTTTGTTTTTTAAGTATTGTCTAAAATTAAGTCGTCCTCTGTGTAATACCATTGACTCATCTAAGCTCAAATTACGATCAGGATAATAAACTTCTTCCATTCTCTTATTGAAAAAGTTTATCATCGGTCTAATTTTATAAATTCTGTCTTCAGGTACTTGTTCTCCCTCTTCTGGATTATTACTAAAATGCAAACATCGCATTATGACCATAAATCTGTTCCGGCCCATAAAAGTGGAAAAAATTGCATTAGCAAAAAGAGGATCTTTCTTTTTCCAATAATCCTCAATCCTAGGCAACGAAATATGACCCATGTGTAGAACTAATCCTAAAAAGACTAGCAGTTCTTCGGAAGTCAAAATTTTCCAATCGAAAATCCTAGAATGTGTCGCCCCTGTATTAGATAAGAAAATGTGCTCGGCATACCTGTTTGTCTCATCACACACTTGCTGCAAACATTCATCTGTAAGTAGCATCCGAAAAAAGTCAACTGGATTATTATCGGAAACTTCTACTAGTAACTCCTGGTGTTTTTAAAAAATGAAAATTTTTCATACCATCAAAATTTTCTTTCCATTTATCGCTTTCATCAACATCAACGAGTAGATTAGGCTACAATTAAATAATTTGTTTTAGTAAAAAGTTAATATTTGCATTTAATTTTGTAACATACCGTATCTTCCGTATCCTCAATAAGTGCTGTAGGTAAAGTATTTTCAATTTCATCCTCAGATTCTGGTAAATATTCACTGTCTGAATCAAGAAAGTCACTAAATTCTTCATCGCTTGTTTCTAATAATCTCAAAAGTTCTTCCTCTGTTAATTTTTTTTTCATATCTAATTTAATTTTTTTATTTGAATTTGCGCCACTTTGTAAAATATCGTCAGTGTTATTCATTTTTGCACTTCAGTATGCTTACCCTATGCCATTCAAATATAAAATAACCAAAGGAGATGCAAAAGAACTCAAATAACATTTAGGGGAAACACCGAAATTATCCGGGTATTACCAAGCTTTACGATTAACGACTCTAGAAAATATAGGAAATACCGAAATCTGGGAATGTTTAATTTTTACACGGTTAGTAATCCGATAAATTAATAAGCATTTGCAGGATTATATGTGCTATTACTGATATTTACACTTAATACAAAGCCAACAGATATACACATCCTATCGGGACAAAAAGTCGTAAATCGAAAAACCAAGAACAAAATTAGAGAATTGATACCTCTAGTTACCTGCCTTTAAAATATAAAAAGCCCTGTTGTAGCGCCAGTGAAATAATCCAAGATAATAATCGATGAAAGTCTGAACGCGCGAGAGCGTCGTCGGCGTCTAGCTAAAGTCATGTATCGACGCGCCAGCGCGTTATTGGCATTGAACGTGTTAAAGATAATGTTTCGTTTACGAAACTTTGGCGCGATCCCTAAATTTATTATCCATATTTGATAGTGAAAGAATTGCAAGCTATACTGGAGGATGATTCTGATTTAGAAGAAGCGGATGATATAGATGCAGTTTATATAACTCCTTTAGTTGATGTGTTAACAGATGAAGAGGATTTGAATGATGATCTTCTTATAGAGAAAGAAGCTTTGACTGATATCGCTGGTACATTTGAGATTCACACAAGGTCTCGAGAAAAGGCTAAGACGCCCACAGAATCCATATTGGAACCATCTACAAGAAGGGGGAAGAAAAGAAAAGTAAATTCCGAACGAAAATGCAAACCAACGCAATATACACCTGACTGGTCTAAATCGTTAGAAAACTATTCCTCTCCTCCAAAAGACAATGAATTTAATAAAAAGGAAGAAATAAAGCCGAGACCATTTGAAATATTCTCTTTATTTTTTGACGATATTTTATTCCAGAAGATACTCGAATTCAGCCTGACGTATGCCCGGGAAAACAACAGACATGATTTTAAACGCTCTCCAGCTCAACTGCAAAAGTTTTTTGGTATTTTAATCCTTACCGGTTATCATACACTTCCGGCGTGTGATATGTATTGGTCAAAAGACCCAGATAAAGGCGTGGAGTTGGTAAGAAAGTGCATGAGTCGAAACACCTTCCGAAACATAAAAAGAAATCTTCATGTCTCTGACAATAATGACATAGATAAAAATGATAAATTTGCCAAAATACGTCCATTATTTTTGCTGATGAACGAACGATATTTGCAGTTTGGACTATTTTCTCCTAATATGTCTATGGATGAACAAATGGTTCCTTATTTCAGCCGACATTCTGCAAAGATGTTTATGAAGGGTAAACCAGTGCGCTTTGGCTTCAAGGTCTGATGCTTGTGTAGCTCAGAGGGATATCTATACCAATTCATTCCTTATGATGGCGCAAATCCAGAAAGGCAGAAATCACAATACACGTTAAGGACGCTAGTAGTTTTGGATCTGCTACGTGTAATGCAAAACCCTTCAGAACATAGAGTTTTCTTCGACAACTTCTTTTCGAGTATGCACTATTTCACATTCTAGGTGAAAAAGGAATTTTCTTTACTAGCACCGTGAGAGAGAATAGGTCACCAGGATGTCCTCTACAAAGTAGCAAAGTGCTTGGAAAGAAAAACAGAGGCGAGTTTGATCATGCTTTCGACAAAAAGGCAGAAGTATCAGTTGCAAGGTGGAACGATAATTCCGTTGTAACTGTAACCAGCAACAATGGAACGGTTCATCCAATTGTTATAGTTAAAAGATATAATCAGAAGCTACGAAAGGAAGATTCAATACCTCAGCCCAATATGATTAGCGGTTATAACCGACATATGGGAGGCGTTGATCTACTAGATAATTCGGTATCAAATTACCGGATCCGAGTAAGAAATAAAAAGTGGTGGTGGCCCTTGTTTATGAACCTCGTGGATTGCACAGTTGCAAATTCACGGAGAATTTACAACATTGCAAATGATTCTCGAGTCTCCCAATTGCAATTTCGTTCTTCGTTGGTTTTGTCACTGATACAGAACGAAAAAAGATTTACGATAAAATCAGCTACTGAAGAAGATGACTCCGAATCAGACCCAGGGCCAAAGCCATCCACATCCGCATGGGGTCGTCCTTCTAAAGGAAGTTTACCTTCTGATATTCAATATGACTAGACTGGTCATAATATCGTTCGCGAAGAGGATGGACGTAGACGGCGGTGCAGACTGTGCAAAACTAATTCTGTTTATATGTGCGGAAAATGCAAGGTTCACTTGCACGCTGACTGTTTTAGTGCTTTCCATAAAAAATGAGATGCCATAATGGCGCTACTGCCATACTACCAGACTGTTAACTAATCATTTTATTTTATATAATTAACTATTGTAGCAATACCTTTAGTTTTAATTGATAAAATCAAGAAATTTCATTTACACACTATAAAACGTATAATTTTCAATTTACTACACATATTATGCCAAAGTTTCGTTAACGAAACATTATTTTTTTGTATATTGCAATTATTATTAATAATAATTTTAAGTGAAATATTGTTCTTATGCCTTTATTTATAAAGTATATAAACTTGAATTACAAAAAATCTAAGTATTTCAATGCTTGGCCATTAATGGGTTTAACGTCCTCATGCAAAGATGTATGGATGTAAAACGACCACTCTATGTTTGTTTTATTGATTACAAGAAGGCGTTCGATAAGGTCCGATACAACCGTCTTATATAGTTACTTAAAGATAAACACATTGAGAAAAAGGTTGCATACTCTCCCCCTTATTGTTCAATCTATATTCTGAAGAAATAATTAAAAAATCACTTGAAAATGTAACAATTGGAATAAAAGTCAATGGCAGACCCATCAACAATATCAGATATGCCGATGATACTATACTAATTGCAGAGAATATACAAGATCTATAGAAACTTTTAGATAATGTAGTAAATGCTAGTGAGGAGAGCGGACTAACGCTTTAATGCCAATAAAACAAAATTTATGACACTTTTCAAAACACAACAACAAGACATTTTAAACATAAGAGGGGTTCCAATAGAAAAAGTAAAAACAATACAGATATTTTGGTACAATTATTAATGAAAATAACGAGTATCCAGAAGAAATAAAAATGAGAATTGGAGAAGCTAGAGCAACATTTAATAAGAAGAGAAAAGTATTAAGCAGCAGAGACTTTAGATTGTAACTTAAAATAAGAATATTATGTTCATATGTGTTTTCGGTGCTGCTGTATGGGGTGGAGGCCTGGACCTCAAAGAAAGAGGTGAGCGATTGACTTGAAGCATTCGAGATGTGGACCTACCGAAGAATATTAAAAAATAAGTTAACAAATAAGTTAAAGAATAACAAATGTTGAGGTCCTCAAACAGATGACAAAGGAAATGGAAATCGTGAATAAGATTAAGATAAGAAAGTTATAATATCTCGGCCACGTTATGAGAAGAGATAAATATTTGTTGCTACAAAGCATAATGCAGGGAAACATGCAGGGAAAACGATGTAATGAAAGAAGACGCATCTCTTGGTTCAACAATATTAGAAAGTGGTATAATTGCAGTTCCGTCGACTTGTTCAGAGCTGCAGTCTCAAAAGTGAAAATAGCTGTGATGGTTACCAACCTCCTTAGAGGAGATGGTATCTAAATGTAATGTACCTACCTACTCACATGTAAGATAATTAAAGTATCTATGTATTTCTATATAGTTTTTAGTCACCTGGTATATGTTATTTACAATTATGAAAAGTTCTCATGTATAATCACTAATAATTATTTGTTGTTAGAAATCAGAATCAATACTCTTCATAAATATTTTCCTATTTAGAATAAATAAGTTTCGCTAGTTTATTCGCCTAATACTTCGTATCTATGGAATAATAATAATTTATTTCTCTTATTTCTTTGTTCGATAAGCTATCCGTATTTGCTATTTTAATATTAATATTTGAGTCCAATCTCTTGTACTCAAATCCATCCAGAAACATCGTTAAATAATTGTAGATAACAGAACTTATAAATTCATAGTTTTAAGAAATAACAGGCAGTGTAATTTTCATCCTCTAATATAATAAATTTATACATGTCAATATATTCTGTTTAATTCCAAAACAAAGAGTTAGTCCGGAGAAGAAATAAACGCATAGTATTCCATAACAAAATTTGGTGTCAGAACGTGGGATATTAGTAGCAGAGTTCCTCTGATTGCTGATAGAAGGAGAGCTGAGGAATTTTTGAATTGACTTGTTTCCTTCGAGGAATCATTCAAAAAAAACTGTCAGTGTGGAAAAATCGCCACTACAACTAATTACATTGGGGTCCAGTACATCCAGTTCGAAATCCAGTTCCAGTCATAACCCAATTGTAGTTCCATCGGAAGTAGAGGTGAACCCGTGGAATAATAGACTATGCGACCAACAACAATATTCTACTTGTAAGTACATTCTATCTTAAATTCTGTCTCATATTTTAAAAATCTTGTAAACGTATGTCTACTTTATATCCTGATATAAGTAACTTATTTGACGAACAAATACCTTCTCCCGACTCAAATTCTCTTTCAAATTCTTCTACTTCTAATTCAAATAAAATGTCAGTATCAATTGAAATAGCTGAAAAACTTCTCATTAGATTTGATGGTACAAAATCAAAATTATACGAATTCATAGACAATTGTGATAAAGCATACAATTTAGTAAATCCGCAATCCAAACCCATCTTATTAGCCATTATAGAAACTAAATTAACCGATAAAGCTAGGGCCATAACTAGAAACAGAACATTTGACGAATGGAAAGATTTAAAAGACTTCTTATTAGATGCTTATTCTGAACGCCGAACTGAAGGTCAGTGGCAATTGGAATTACATTCCTTACGTCAGATGCCCAGTGAAAATGTAATGTCATTTGCAAATAAAGTTGAAAATTGCTATATAAAATTAATAAATACACTTGATCCAGACTTATCTCCAGATGCAAGAAATGCATGTACTAAACTCTTAAAAACTCAAGCACTAAATGTCTTTATTAGAGGATTAAACAAAGACCTCTCTATTTTAATCAAAGCCCGAAATCCAGATTCCTTAGAAAGAGCTGTTGCTATAGCAATTGCCGAAGAACAAGAACAGTTATCAAGACAAGAAATTTTCAGACCATTCTGTAATATTTGCAAACGAAATAACCATTCCTCAAATAACTGTCGATATAAAAACAATTCAGATAGAAATGTTAGATATCTTCAAAATTCTAGTTTTCAAAACCCAAAATATCCTAATTCAAATCTTCAAAGGTCAAATTCTCAAAATCAAAATTATAAACCTTCAAATTCAAATTCCAATTCTGATTTTCCTCCAAACTTAAGAAAAGAGTATACCAACACTTCCCAACGTTTTTGCAGATACTGCAAAAAACCAGGTCACGTTATAGAAGAATGTAGAAAACGCGAATTTAACAATAAAAACAAAAATCCAACAAATTCTTTAAACTTCCAGAATCCTCGACAACCAACGGTCGATTCTCGAGGAGTTCGTTCAGTTCAGGCCGTATCACAACCATCAACTTCTCAGTCACTTCCTATGTAGATTTACCCTTAGTAAATAATTCTAATCCATCCTCTTGCAAGTTTCTAATCGATACAGGCGCAGATATTTCTTTAATTAAATATTCAAAAATACTAAACATTCCAAAAATTTATTCTAAGTCTATTACTCTACGAGGCATTGATAAAAATGTCTTAAATCCAAATAAAACTATATGTAGTTGTAACGTAAATTTCAAGATAAAAGATTTTGTCCAAACTCATGTTTTCTATGTCGTAGAAGACGATTTTCCTCTTCATTTCGACGGTATATTAGGTAGCGATTTTTTTGAAATAAATAAATGCCAAATTGATTATAAAGAAAATAAATTAAACTTTAAAAATTGTTCTATTCCAATTGAATATATAAAATCTCCATTAAACAATGACAATGACGAATTTCTGAGAGATCAAAATATCGAGACAAGTTCTAATATCGATGAAATATTTCCTTATGATGCTAAATCCATAGAGGATCATTCTTATTTAGAAACCAATGATATCCAAATAACCTTAAGTAGTGAAGAACTACTATCCAATCCAATTCAATCTAAATCTAACTCTAAATCCAAAGAAAATTCAAGTCCAAAATGTGTAAAATCCACTGAGATATGCACAAATAAAACTTGTAACTCTTCACGAAATCATAAATCAAAATCTTGTTCAGAAGAAAAATCCTGTTCAGACGATCTTATACTAAATCAAAACTCTAATTCTAACTCAAGAAGTAATAAAACTATTCTATCCGCAAGAACTGAAACAATTGTTCAAATTAAAGTAATAAATAATGAATTAAGCGAAGGATTATGTCCCGAACGCGAAATCTTTAAAGGTGTATTTTTATGTCCTAGTGTTGTTAAAGTAAAAAATGATTTCTTTTTAACCTCAATCGTAAACACTACTGAAACGGATGTTGAATTAAACGATATTCAAGTAGCAATAGAAAAAATTCCAAATTTACAAAACAATGCAAATATACGAAAAATGTCTTCTTATAAAGATAATACGAATTCTAACAGAATTGCTAAATTAAAAAATGCCTTGAGAACAGATCATTTAAATAGTGAAGAAAAATCATCTTTAATTTCTATTTGCAAGGAGTACAATCATATCTTTTATCTGGAAGGAGATCAACTTACCAGTACAAATGCCATAACTTGCAAAATTCCTTTAAATTCTAATGTACCTATTAGCACTAAATCATACAGGTATCCTGAAGTACACAAACATGAAGTCGAAACTCAAATAAAAGGTATGCTAGATCAAGGTATTATCGAAGAATCAACTTCGCCATGGAATTCGCCCCTTTGGGTTGTGCAAAAAAAGGCCGATGCTTCAGCAAAGAAGAAATGGCGAATTGTTATAGACTATCGACGACTAAATGATATTACTATAGGAGATTCATTTCCACTTCCGAATATAGTCGATATATTAGACCAATTGGGTCATTCAAAATATTTTTCAACAATAGATTTAACATCAGGATTTCACCAGATCAAAATGGATCCTGAGGATTCTCCAAAGACTGCTTTCTCAACTCCGTCTGGACATTATCAATATTCACGAATGCCATTTGGATTAAAAAATGCTCCCAGTATTTTTCAAAGGCTAATGAATACTGTCCTCTCAGGAATACAAAATTACAGATGTTTTGTCTATCTCGACGATATAGTCATTCATGCCGATACATTAGAAAATCATAATAAAAGATTAAAAGAAGTATTCGAAAAATTGTCTACATTCAACTTAAAAATACAACCAGATAAGTGCGAATTTTTTCGTCGCGAAGTAATGTATTTAGGACATTTAATAACTGAATTTGGTGTCAAACCGGACGAAAAAAGGGTATGTGCTGTTACAGATTTTCCTATACCCAGAACACAAAAAGATATTAAGAGCTTTTTGGGTCTCACTGGTTATTATAGACGCTTTATAAAAAATTTCAGTGCTTTAACACAACCTTTAACAAAACTGCTGAGGAAAAATGTTGAATTTAATTGGACAAGCATTCAACAACAGTCATTTGAGAACCTGAAATCAATACTTTGTTCAGAACCAATACTTCAGTATCCAGATTTTACCAAACCCTTTGTCTTAACAACGGATGCTAGTAATTATGCAATAGGGTCCATACTTTCTCAAGGTAAAGTACCAGATGATTTACCTATTGCTTATGCTAGTCGTACCTTGAACAAAGCGGAATCAAACTATAGCACAACAGAAAAAGAATTACTTGCAATTGTATGGAGTGTTAAACACTTTAGACCATATTTGTACGGAAATAAATTTTTCATTTATACGGATCATAAACCACTCACATGGCTATTTAATGTAAAAGATCCCGGATCAAGACTCGTTAGGTGGAGATTAGCATTAGAAGAATATAGCTATGAAATTATTTATAAACCAGGTAAATTAAATCAAAATGCTGATTGTTTAAGTCGTCCTCCTTTAACCATATCTGAAACAAATATTTGCGAAGAAAACAAAAACCCGGCAACAATCACCTTACAAATAAACAAAATGAGTAAAGAAAATAATGACACTTATTCACAGTTCTTATCTAAATCCGAAACTATATTAATAACAAATGATAATATAAAAGAAACAAATGAAAAGATTACATCATTTTCACAAAATTTAGCATTGTTTGTTTCCGTAGATTTAAATTTTAATGAGATCGTTCAGAAACAAATAAATAAACAATTCAGTCATATAGAAAAATTGAAAGCCAAAAATCCAAGACTAAATGACATTATATATATTTCTGATCAAAATAAAAACTTTTATTACATATTTATAAAAAATAATTATTGGGACAATACCTCTTATGAAGATATATTTAATTCCCTAATAAAATTAAGAGACTGGTTATTAAACGATAAAATATTAAAAATTTGCCTACCCAGAATAACTTTTAGCTACGATAAATTAAGTTGGGGAAAAATTAGATCTATGATTAGATTTATTTTTAGAAAAACTGATATATCTATTATCATTTATCATGATATACTAACAAATCCTGAACCTGAGGAAATAACTACAATATTACAAGAGAATCACACTAGTCCTACGGCTGGACACTCTGGTTTTCATCGGACATACAATCGTATAAAAAAACATTTCAAATGGAATAATATGAAAAATGATATTAAAAACTTTATAAAAACCTGTGAATCTTGTCAGAAAAATAAACTCGTTAGAAAAAAATTCGTAAAGCCCATGGAGATAACAACAACAAGCTCAAATCCATTAGAAAAAATATTTTTAGATATAGTAGGTCCTTTACCTTTAACCGAGTCAGGTAATAAGTTCATATTAACATTACAAGATGACTTAACAAAATTTTCTCAAGCTTACGCAATTCCGAATCATGAAACCAAGACTATCGCTGAAAATCTGGTTCGTGGATTTATTTGCAAGTTTGGAAAACCCGATATAATAGTTACTGATCAAGGCCGAGATTTTACTTCCAAATTATTTTCTCAAATCGCCAAGCTTTTTAAAATCAGACATATAAATTGTACTGCTTATCATCCAGAATCAAATGCTGCATTAGAAAGGAGTCACGCTACTTTAGCAGACTACCTTAAACATTATATTAAAGCTGATCAATCCGATTGGGACGAATGGCTAGATTTTGCTATGTTTTCATATAATACAACTAATCATACTTCAACCAAATTCACACCATATGAACTAATATTTGGATATACACCTAATCTACCTAGCAGTATAATACGACCAGTAGAACTCAAATATACATATGAAGATTATTTAGATAATTTAACACTTAAACTTAGAAAATCTCATGAGTTAGCAAAAACGAATCTATTAGAATCTAAAGTAGTCAGTAAAAAATATTATGACCAAAAGATTAATGACACCGTTTTCTTAGAAGGACAATTAGTATATCTCCAAAATGAGCAAACAAAGAAGGGTCAAACCAAAAAACTTACACAAAATTATAATGGACCTTATAAAATTCTAGAGATAAATTCTCCTGTCAATTGCACAATTTTAGTAAATAAAAAACCAATAAAAGTTCACATGAATAGATTGAAACATGCTTTTGTTTCAGGTATGCAATAATATGGCTGACAAATAGTGAACAAATTCACAAGAAATATACCAATACTCCTATCAACAAATCACCTGGAATCTATTACGAACACATAAAAAATGTTCAATTTATTGAAACTCATTGGAACATATTAAGTCATATTCCTTTACAACCTTTTACAGACAAATTAAATTTTGTAGATCTCACCTATCAAAAAACATTAAGACTGTGTCAAAACAAACCAGTTCTTATTGAATTACGATTATGTGATACTTCACTATAAACTCTTAGGACAAATCATACCTAGACTCTTTCAAGATGAACAAACTTTAAAAAACATAATTCTGCATGAACATTTTAGACCAAAACGCGCTCTATTTAATGCAATTGGATCTGTTTTCAGGACCTTATTCGGTACCTTAGACAGTGATGATGCTGAAAATTTCAATAATGCTATTAACAAAGCTGAAAGTAACGAAAATCATCTTCTTGATTTACTAAAACAACAAATTCATGTAGTAAAAGCCACGATTGCAAATTTTAATAACTCTATTACAAATCTAGACCGAAACAAAGTGATTTTTGATAAAAATTTTGAATCAATTACCAATTACACAGATAAAATGAATAATAAATATTTTAATTTAGATTTAAAACAAAAAATTGAAGAACATTTTACTTTACTAACTTTCTTTATAACAGAATTACAACAAGAATATTCTACTTTAATAAACGTTATTCTATTTGCAAGAAATAATAACCTTCATCCTTCTGTTATAACACCTGAGCAACTAATTCAAGAATTATCTAAAACGGTAACGCATTTACCTAGTACATCGACTTATCCATTTCCATTGACTATCGATTATGCTCATAAATATTTCGATATCATTTTACTTAAATATATATATTTTGATAACAAGATTTTAATTACGGTTAGTATACCTTTGGTTAGTAATACTCCTTATTCTCTTTTTAAACTAATATCTCTTCCTATAATTCATCCAACATTAAAGAGACTTACCTTTATTCTTCCATCTGTCAAATATCTTGTTCTTTCAGAAAATAGAAACATTTATGTTACTATTGATACATTAGAAGACTGTTATTCATTAGATGAAGAAAAACTTATTTGCAAAAATCCTGATACTTTCCGATTTACACACACTAATCCAATTTGTGAAACTGAATTGTTAACTTCAATAACAAACATACCATCTAGTTGCGATACTCGTATAATTCAAACAGAATATGAAATTTGGCATAAATTAAACAAACCAAATTCTTGGATATATGTTTTACCCAAACCAACAGATTTAACTTTAAGCTGTCAGACTAGTACGCCAATATCTATTGTTCTTTCAAACACAGGTATTTTTTCTACTTCGAATAATTGCAAAACTTACACCGGATCAACTATTTTGATATCTGTCTCAAATCCAAAAGAAAGTAATTTTCAGTCTATCATTCCAGATTTATCCCTTCCAGAAGTCTGTTGTGATGATATTAAGATAAATAATGAATCCAAATTACACCTTGTTCCCTTACAATTAAATAATCTCGATCGAGATGCATTAAATTTAGCAAGCCATAAACTAGATAATTTAGAGAAAATGACCTCAGAAACAAATATTAATTTTTCAGACACAATAAAAAATAGTTCTTATTTCACTTATGCAATCTTATTTTTGATAAAATGTATGTTACTTTATATTTTATACAGGATAATTAAATATTTTTACCGACGATTTCGTAGAAATCCGTCACATAGTTGTCAACAAATTACAAATTGTTTAACACTAAATATATGTCAAAATAAACGAAAACATGTACATGAGACAGATTTAAGTATAGATTGTAAACATAATAAAGACAATAATTATAGTGAATCCAAAAAGTGTGAAGAGACTAGTTTCACAGAGACTACACCGATAAGACGAAGTGAAAGACTATCGAGACTAAAAGAAACTATTTAAATGTGTTAAAATAAAATAATAATGTATACAAATGTTTTATACCATTTAAATGAAAATTCATTTTACAATTATTTTCATTCTTACAAAAGGAGGTGTAATGTACCTACCTACTCACATGTAAGATAATTAAAGTATCTATGTATTTCTATATAGTTTTTAGTCACCTGGTATATGTTATTTACAATTATGAAAAGTTCTCATGTATAATCACTAATAATTATTTGTTGTTAGAAATCAGAATCAATACTCTTCATAAATATTTTCCTATTTAGAATAAATAAGTTTCGCTAGTTTATTCGCCTAATACTTCGTATCTATGGAATAATAATAATTTATTTCTCTTATTTATTTGTTCGATAAGCTATCCGTATTTGCTATTTTAATATTAATATTTGAGTCCAATCTCTTGTACTCAAATCCATCCAGAAACATCGTTAAATAATTGTAGATAACAGAACTTATAAATTCATAGTTTTAAGAAATAACAGGCAGTGTAATTTTCATCCTCTAATATAATAAATTTATACATGTCAATATATTCTGTTTAATTCCAAAACAAAGAGTTAGTCCGGAGAAGAAATAAACGCATAGTATTCCATAACATAAAGAAGAAGACTTTAAAATGTATATGCCTGAATTATCATTATGAATAACTCAGATAAAATTAAATAATTAGAAGAATTTTTTAATAAATAGCAAAAAACAATTTTTTTAATATATTGATGTTTTGTATTTTGAAAACGATCTCAAAAAGAATTACAATAATAATTGTAATAAAATGTAAATATTACAAGAAACCAATTTTAGAACAATATTGAAAAATGTAATATAAAATGCATATTCAAACAATGTATCCAGCATTCTTTGTCGCTTTATTTGAAAGTCAAGCTGTCAAATCAACTATTAAGTAGAATAAAGCTTTTTAAAATGCGAATACTTTATACACGCATTTCCCAGAAACCATCAAAACTGTAATTTTTGATTAAAGAGGAACCCTACAATAAATTAACGAATTACAAAAAGAAAAAAAGTTATAACATCAGTATTAATAACAAAGCAATCCTTTGTCAAGTCCTAACAATAAAAATACACCCTTGCTCTCAGTGGGTGTCAAACACAACTCCACAGTGACACAACATCTGCCCTTGGCCCTTATAGCGTCCTCACGGCCCTGCAAATTATTATTAATGCCCCAAATAATAAAAAGAGAATTAATTTATAACAAAAAAACTATCTGAATACCTTTATTTTGTTATGGTTTCTTTTATTATCATTTTCTTGGTGTCCTGCTGGTTCATCTGTCGCTGGACGGAGGCTTGAATTATTTTTAGGAATGATTTATTTCTTTAGCGAAAGATGGCATCATAACATTTGGTCGATGTTCATAAGATTTTAAATTTGTGTAAGTACTAAGGTAAGTACTTGAAAAAAGTCATACGCAATTTTGGATTACAGAAAAATTTTGAGGAAAAAACTGGCAAATAAAACATATTCTCACAAATCTAAAAAAATGTATAAAGATAAGGCAAGAACGCAGTAGGAAATAATAGTCTCAGTAGACTATTGCTATACTTGTCTCAAACTGACTAGTCTGTACAGGGAAGGTATGCAATGCTAACCTTATGGGAATTTCGCCAAGACGTTACCAGTTTTATGCAGTGAGCGATGACGTTCTCTATTGTCTATCTTTCAAAATAAACGGAATAAACCAGGAGTTCTCAACCACACGTACAATTTCATGTAATTTACAAATATCGTTTGCTAATAATTTTACTTAATACTATACATTATTTGTTTCTAATAGTAACTTATCAACTCTTATCTTATATTAGTGATGTACTATTAGAATATACTGTTACTGTTTTGTTATTGTTATTATTTGTTGGTGGCTGTTGTTGTGATTTGCTGTTGGCAATTATTGTTATTTTCTGTTGTTTGCTATTGTTATATTTGACGCCGAGTTTTTACAGCAAAATGGAGAAAATGGTTCAATGGAAACGTGGAAAAGCTCTGAAACTTTCAGAGAAGCAGATTCTAATGATTATTATTAATTATTATCTTAATCAGGATAACAACGATTCTGTATCAAGTGTAATTAGGAAAGTGTCAGAAATAAGCGGTGTTTGCGAAAAGACTTTGTTTCGCATACAACAGGAATATTCATCACCTGCTGGATTATAATCTCCAAGGAGCAGGCCCAAGAAGCGAAAGGTTGGTAATTCTCGCGACAACAAGTACGATAAAGGTGTCAGGGGCCAAATTCGTAGAATAGTTCATCAATTTTTTCGTGACAACATACCACCAACAATAAACACCATATTAGCACCATATTAGACAGTAAATGGCGAAGAAATTTTGCCCAACTTTTCACGGGCCACGCTACATCCCTTGCTAAGTGATATGGATTTTGTGTTTATAAAACATGGCAGAAATTCAATTTTGATTGAAAAACCAGAAATCATCTCGTTATTTACGCGCAATTCGTAAATACCGTGCAGAAGGATACAACATAGCGTATTTGGATGTGTATTTTGGATAGTACGGTTGTACGGCAGAATATTAAAGAAGAGGGTTGAAAGACAGATACAATATATTGAAGAACAAAGCGGCTTTCGTACCGGGAGATCCTGCCTTGATAATATATTTATCCTACGACAAATAATTGAAAAGCGTGTCGAAAGAAGTCGAGAGACCCATTTGGTATTTATAGACCTTGAGAAAGCATATGATAGTGCCCGTTAAAGAAAATGTTTGAGGTCCTCGAAGGGTCCGGATTGGATTCGACGTATATCCGAGCGATATATAAATTGTACGAAAATGCAGTTAGTTGTGTAAAAATTGGAACCAGAACTTCAAATGAATTTAAAGTCACTAAAGGCCTAAAGCAAGGATGCTGTTTGTCACCGACACTCTTTAAAATATACGTCCAAGAAGCATTGAGGAATTGGAGAAATAAATGTAGATTTATAAGCATCGAAGTGGGACAAGAAACTCTGTATACATTGTTGTTTGCAGATGATCAGGTGGTGGTTGCAACCGATGAGGAAGATATAAATTATATGAATCGAAAATTATTTGAGGAATATGCTAAATGGGGGCTTACTGTAAACATAAGCAAAACAGAATATTTAAAAATTGGAGGAAATACCACAGATCTAAGGCTTGAAAACGCAGTCATAAAAGGTTGCAACCAGTATAAATATCTAGGAAGCATCATATCAGCAGATGGCAGATAGATGTACAAAACCGAATAGCCCAAGGGAAAAAATGCATCCGAATACTGAATTCATTACTGTGGTCTAATAAAATAAAGATGCATACCAAATTTCGTGTATACAGAGCAATTGTAGAACCAATTACCACATATGGTGCTGAATGCTGGATGATGACAAAGAATGAACGAGATAAAGTAGACGTTGTGGAAATGGATTATCTTAGAAGGTCATGTCGAGTATCGAGAATGGAAAGAATCAGGAATGAGGAGATACGAAACCGTACAGGAATTAGAGATACTCTTTCAGATAGAATACAAGGAAGGCAATTACAATGGTATGGTCACGTGATGAGAATGGAGGAGGAGCGGTGGCCAAAGAAAGCCTTAATGTATGTTCCGCCAGAAAGAAGGAAAAGGGAAAGACCACCAAATTCCTGGAGAAGAGAAATTACAAACACAATGCAATCTAGGGGCTTAGAAAAGGGAGATTGGAGAGATAGGAAAAGATAGAGGCTGAAATGCGGGAAGCGGCAATCGCCGTAGGACTCCCGTTATATGTATATGTATTTTGGATAGTGTAAATATCGGGCACAATGAAAAAATAATGGGTTGATAAAACAATTACATCTCATCGCGATGCTTTTGTTCGTGGCATGACAACAGGATTAAAAGCTCCAACAGCTCGTGGTGCACGATTCGTTTTATTGCACGCAGGATCTATCAATGGATTTGTTGATAGAGCAGAGCTCACGTTTTTGGCAAAGAAAAATACTCGGGACTACCACGATGAAATGGATGGACCAACCTTCGAAGATTGGTTCGAAAATATCTTAATGTTAAATTTGCTAGAAAAAACTGTTGTGGTAATGGACAATTCCACCTATTACAACAGAAAGTCAGAACAGATTCCCAACAGTTCAACACTAAAAAAAGATATTCAAGAATGGCTTCTGTCAAAGAACCTATTTTTTAAGAAGACTACCTAAAATCCGTGTTACTTGATGTAGCCAAAGCCTTCAAAGCAAAATATGACAGGTACATAATAGAAGATATTGCCAAAAAGCACAATGTGAAGATTCTGAGACTCCCACCCTATCACCGTGAATTTATTCCCATCGAAATGGTTTGGAGTAAAGTGAAACGGTATATAACTGGACGCAACGCGAATTTTAAAGAAGCTGAAATGCAAAATTTAATTACAGCAGCGTACCAGGTCATTACGCCAGAGAAATAGAAAAACTACGTAAACCACGTAATAGCAACAGGAAAAAAAAATGTGCGAAATTGACAATTTGTTGGATGATATCGAATCAATTATTATAAATATAAATAATGGAGATAGTGATGACAGTGATGATAATAATGATGATGATGATAGTTAAGCAGAATCTAAATGTGACAGCGATTGATAGAAAAAGGAACTAAAGATAATGGTGTACAATTACGATTACTTAGACACGAAATTAAATACAATGACTTCTTTTATTTTCAACTTATTTATTAGTTTTATTTTCGGATATTTCTACGTTTTGTTACTGCCAACGTATACGGTGCAGTTTTTAAAAGTCCTTCCTCCCTTAACTTTTGAACGGAACAATACATAAATAAAATGTTTTTTAATATTTTAGTTTTATTTTATTTGATTTTATTTAAATCTATAAACAAATGGTTTGAATCGCTAGCACATACTGTAGAATTAAAATCAAACTGCTTGTGTGACATAAATAAAAGGCATTTCTTAATTTCTATTTATTTTAATTTAACCCAAGTATGTTGTAACAAATATTATTTATGTTTGAGAACCACTGAGACAGAAGGAAGCCAGGCAGGGTCGTTAGTGGACATTAGTGCTTAAGCTACCCTCAACACAAAAGATGGATTAGGCTAAGTAGTAAGAAGTGACTTATGCATCGATGTTGTGCATTTACTCTGTACAGACTAGTCACTTTGAGACAATCTATAGGTAAAAAGCTTCTCCCATTCTCAGTTATACACACACATACACCAGCATCATGGGTACTTCTCCAAAGTTCACTGAAGTTTCAATGAAAAAACATTGAACTGCATGTTTTCATTAATGTAAACTTTCAAAACATCACCATTTAAAGGTACTCGAACTCTTCTTGCTTTTCCTCTTCTTTTTAGAGATATATTTTTATCTATTTATGATATGATACTTATATTTTTCAATAACTAAAACTACATCTGATTTTTATTCCTCATTTTGGACGACAGGAAATATAGAATTTTATATCCAAAGTAGTTTTTACAATTAAATTTTTTGTGCAGAAGACAATAGCAAATTTATTTGATCAAAATATTACCTATTAAATATGATTTTATATTTACTCTTTCACAAAGTGGCCATTTAAAACACTCTATATGGTCATTTATGCAAAATTATACAGGTTAAATTGTATGAAACATGTTTGGAAATCTTGTAAACCAATGAAGGAGAATGATATATCGCTATATTCACACTAGTCAACTGTGCATGGTGACTCGTACAGAAACGGCCTTAACAAAATTGAATTATTGTTGGAATTTATTAAAACGACACGCTACGGTCGATTTGTTAAAATCGAAATGAGTTATTTTTTATTTATTTAAATTATAATGACCAATTGACAGTAAATTATGACTTTCGAGAAAAAATGCATCAGGAAGAAGAACCTAAATACTCACAAAATAATAATAACTATATCAACAATAATAGAATCTTATTATTTCTATCATTATAGCACTTGGAGTTATAATATTAATTAGAAATAAGAAAAAAATTAACAGATACAGAACAGTTTTAATGGAACTGGTCAAATGGAAAACATCAAAAAAGGAAAGGAAGAATCAAAAAAAAGGAAGAGGGAAAAAGAAAAAAGTAAAAAAGTATTTATTATTTGTATTGAAGAAGACTGATATCTTTGACGCTACCAAATAACAACCCGGTCCACGTTTTGGTCCTCTATAAAAGCTGGTATCTTGTTTTATAATTAGGTAATCGACAATAGCAGTCCCCACAAAAGTTATACTTGCAAAATTACAATTTAACATTAGTTACTCAGTTACGTAATAGAACAGTTTTATGATGACTTGTACCCAAGTAAAGTTCAGTCCCAAATATGAACAAGAAAACAAAGTTAAGAAACAAAATGGAAGATCGCAGAGTACTGAAGAGTCAAGGAAATGTTGACTCACAAGAAATAAATACCATAAATAAAGAAATCTATAAAACTATTAGACGGGACATTAGAAAGTACAAAAACTAAAAAAAAATAAAAAAATACTTACAAACTATAAACTCTATCAACTATAACAGCAACTATACCAAATTGCGCAATGCTCACCATTAGATGACCTTTCACTTCACAACATAACACAAAATTGCATAAAAACAAAAAAGAATCGGGTAAAACTATCTATACTAGTATCTAAAATGGTGTATATGTACTTTTTAGTAAACAATTTGGGCGGCTAATATTGAAGGAGAAACAGGCTTTAAAGCTTACATACAAGAAGGAAGAAGAAGAAGAAGAAGAAATTACTTTTTAAACTATATTTATATCAAGAAAAGAAACTCACCGCTAATTTTCTCAGACATACAAACAATAGCATACCACACTAAAATAGGTAAACGATAACCATCAATCAGTAAAGTATCTCCCGACATTCGTTTATGTAGAATAGATCTGGCAGTTGCTAATAGATGGTGCGATAATATAGTTTTTTCCATTTTATTAAATAGGAGATTAGAAACGTTGATGCGCATAATTAACCGACGCGCACCATTAGCCCTCTTCTCTACACGTGGGATCGAATTATATACCAGATATATCCTTAACCCAGCTTACAGCAACCAAACTCAGGGCTAAAGAAGAATGGAACGGTCATTACTTGGACTAAGTCTTAGAAACGGGATTAGCAACGAGGAAATAAAGCAGCGTCCAGACCAAGCAACGAACTGTTCTCGAACAGTTAGCAAATCGCAAACAGTGCATGAGCTGGGAACAGTTCACTCAAAGGTAAAACGGTAAAGTCATTCTCGAAAATGTGGCGGCTTGTTCATGCTGTCTGGTCGTCGCATTCGTCAGGTGATCACTTCGACAGCGCTTGTGTATTTTTCGATAAATGATGTTATTAAAAACCATGATCCACTGTTATTGTAAAAATGGTGTTCCACATCCGCAGAAGTAGAAATTAGGAGGGAAGTTAGACAAGGATGTGTTCTGTCGCCTCTGCTGTTTAATCTTTACTCCGAGTTTCTATTTATAGAAGCATTGGAGGATTCCAAGGATGGAGTCAATGTGAATGGCGTAAATATCAACAGTATCAGATACGCCGATGATACAGTGTTAATTGTGGATTCCGACTTAGGTCTACAACAACTCATCGACAAGACCAACTCAACCTGTGTGCAATTTGGTATGAAAATAAACGTTAAAAAAACCAAAGTGATGTCAATCCGAAAAAAACCAAAACATACCTCAACCTTGCACAATAAATGGGCACATTTTAGAACAGGTCACTAGATTTTAGTACCTGGGATGTTGGATCGATAGCAGCCTAAATCCTGATCTAGAAATAAGATCGAGAATAGAACAGGCCAGAAAATCTTTTGAAAAAATAAAACAACTGCTTTGTGATTCTCAAATAAAACTCGAAATTCGACTACGTTTATCAAAATGCTACGACTGGTCGACTCTTGTATATGCAGTTGAAACGTAGACCCTTAAAACATCAACCGTAAATGAGAACTTTTTAACACAGTAAAAGTTAGAAAAACATCATACCTAGGCCACATACTGAGAAATAATAAGTACCAATATGCCCAACTTATAGTGAAAGGAAAAATCGAGGGAAAGAGAGGCATAGGAAGGAAAAGACTATCGTGGCTCAGAAATACCCGACAATGGACAGGGCTAAATTTTGAACAGCTAATAAGAACAGCTGAAGATAGAGAAGAGTTTAAAATTGTAGTAGCCCACCTCCATTGAGGAGAGAGCACTTTAAGAAGAAGAAGAAGGTGTTGACAGAAAAGAAAGTTGTTAATTCAATAGAGCCAATATAGGCTCCATTCCATTTTTTGGGACCCATAATTCTGTGACTATAAAAAAGAAACCTGAAGAAAGATGCAATTAGAAACATTTCTGAGGCATTACAAAAATCAAACGATTACATTGACCGAAAATTAGGATTCATTTTGAGATAGTATCACAGGGCCAAAGCAACAGCACTATGCATGTGAAAGTCGGGAATGGACACAGATAAAATAGACAAAGAAGTGCGGTTTGGTTAAAAGTTGAGATGTGTCTCTGGTAAACCTGAGACACAACTCAACAAAAGATAGGTATTTTTAAATAATATAGATGATACAAATATTGTTTAATTAATAGTCTCGATCTATTTATAATTATTATGCCATGGTCCTCGTCCAACTGTTGAAAAATACTCCGTGAACTGACTTTTAATCTATTGAAATTGCATGGGTTACTTTCAAGTTTTCGACTAACTATTTGTAAATTTAGAAACATAGTTTTCCCTTTAGAAACATAGTTTGCTTTTTCTAAGAAAATTATGGAGATAGACATCCTCTAATGTTAGGGATGTGGGCTTTTGTCGGTTCTACTTAAAACCCGAAAGGTCGACGACAAAATTCCAAATATATTTTCAATGATGCGACGTGCTTTATATATGCAGGATAGAACTTCATGAAATTTGGTTGCAAAATCATCGACGACAAATACATATTGCGCTTCATTTTGTTATCCTAAAAACGGTGAAAGTGCTGGAAGATTCTTAATTTAAAATTCAAATTAGTGACTTTGTATCTACTGCTGCCATCAGAACAATACTGAATTGACCCTTATAATTATAGAATTCATTGCCACCGCTAAAAAACCGCTTAAAAACCGCTAGTTATATATACAATATTATTTAATCGGTGGAATAGAAATTATTAACTTTAATTGAAATCAATAAATTTTCAAAAAACTAGTCAAGACTTTTATTTTATAAACAAGTAGGTACTAAACAAAAGAGGTTCCAATAATTGTATATAAAATTTTCACCAATTATATCAAAATCATTCTTTAATAACCAAAAAACTTTCTCTAGACGAACGCAACAAATATCTGCTCTATATTATTTTAAAGATCATAATAGCCATATCATGTCTAACTTTTGGAAAGATGCTAAACGGAATACATTACTTCAGCAGCATCCATTTAATATTAGAAAGTATAAATTAAGGTACATTTCTTGTCACCCTAATTAATCTTATTTAAAAAGGACTTCATTCCCTTTAAACGACACCAACAAGATTTATGGCTTGAGCTCAATTTATTTTTAAGTGAAATCTGTTCATGTCGCATTTCCTAGAATAAAATTAAGACCTTGGTCCAGCAAACATTGAGAATTCTTCAGATTTTCGACAAAAACTTTATTGGTCATATTTCAGTGCTCGTCTTGAACAATCGGGGTTGACGTCTTTTGTTTGGGCTTGTTTACACCACCTCGTCTCGGGCGATTTCATGGGTGGTCACCGGAGATAATTTACAGCACCCCCATATAACTATTTACAATTTGGTGGTTGAATAAGACTTTTGGCAAAAAGTTAATGACGATATGAAGCCATAAAACGATTTAGAGCTGTAATTGTTGTGCGTATGATAGTTCAATGCGTTTTTTTTATATCTTCGAAATATTTAGGGCGTTGGTGATTTATGACGGGGATATATTATGGTGATTTGTAAATGTTATATCACTATTAGAAAAAAATGGTGTCAAGATTTCTTACACTAAATAAATCTATTGAAGAATTGTAAAAGTACTAACAGTTTGCAGTACTTTTAATTTGAGAGTTTTTGGGAAACAATTTTTAGAATTGATTCTTCATTGAACCTTCAAACCGTAAACGAGTATATCAAACTGGAATTAGTATAAATACATAATACAGTGGAACCTGCTTAATTCGAAATATTCTTTAATTCGAATTTTTATTCTGGTCCCTAGCATTTCCTATATAAGCAATGGTAAAAAGTCGCGAATAATTCGAATTATATTTTGGATAATTCGAACTTCTTTAATAACTAAAATGCCAAAAAAAAGGGGTAGTATTCTTTCCTGTCCTCACTCGCCACTTATTTCATAGCATTCAAGACCATTGTACATTGTAGCCGTATCTGGCAGCTAAATCCCCTTTAATCAGGCATGCCCCTTCAGTAAACTTCGAAGAAAGAAAACTTTGACATTATCGGAAAAAATAGCGGCAATTAAAGAAGTAGAAAAGGGAAAAAAGAAAAAATCTGAGACTGCCAAGGAATTTGGAATTCCTCCTAACACATGATAATTTACACCTACTTCCTCAAGAAGGTGGGTATACCTACTTAAAGAATAAAAAAAACTCAAGAGTGAAAGTGAGTGCGGTAAAGAACGAAGGTTAAGGGAGACAGAAAATCCAAATGTGTTTGATAATGGTTCGAACAAGCCAAGGATAAGGAGATTCCCGTGAGTGGTTCCCTTGTAAGAAACAAAGCTGAACAATTTGTTGTTGAAATGGGAAAAAACAACTTTAACACAGGGTGGCTAGAGGGTCTTCAACGCAACAAAAAAAAATTTATTCAATTCCACTTGTGGACATAGTGGGGCCGTTAATCAGCAAGAAGCCAAGGAATGGAAAAAAATTGGAGAAGATGATCCAGGATATAGAAGAAAGAGATATCTTTAATGTTGACGAGACGGGTCATTTTTTAAATGCACTCCTGCCAAAACACTGGCATTTAAAAATGAAAAATGTCACGGAAGGAAACTAAGCAAAGAAAATGTTACTCACCTAATTGATACATGGACAGATCAGAAATGCTGCCTCTACTAATGATTGGCAAGTCGGCTAATCCGCGTTGTTATAAGAACGTCAAGTTAAAACCAGTGAAATATGTGAGCAGCGCAAGAGCTTGGATGACTAGGGATCTTTTCGAGAAATGGCTAATAAAATTAGACAAAAAGTTCATGAAAGAAAAAAAAAGTTAGTTTTTTTATTGACAACTGTACGGCACAACACTATCCCACTAATTGAAAATGTAAAAGTTACTTTTTTTCTGTCAATATGACTTCAGTTCTCCAGCCTATGGAGCGGGGCATCATAATAAATCTTAATAGACGTTTATGAAAGACGTCGAAAACATATTGACGAAGATTGCAACTCCCTTAAAATAAAGTTAGACATTCTTCAAGCCTATCGAATGTGTCAGAAAGCTTAGGAGAAAGTAACACTCGAAACGATCAAACATGTTCCAAAAAATCTGGTTTCGTAAAAAAAGAGGAGAACGCAGAAAAGCTAACGACACTTTAACAGAAGAGCTGCTTTCAGTTGACGGCTGGGAGGACGTAATTTATGATCCTGTCATCTCTTATGAAGATTTTGTTATCGTGGATGACGATGTTGCAGTGCAGGAGAAACAACGAACCATATTGCACAACTTGGACGGTACTTTGAAAGTAAAAATGACGTAAGTCGCTCTATAGTTCACGTTAGAATAACTTTTTGTCATTGTCATTACCAAGACTCTAAATTCTAAAAACTAGCTGAAAATTTCGGATTTCTTTGGAAATAATTAATGTCTGCCTTTTTGGTTAATTGTAACAAATGTCCCTATTTTCAATAAATTTTTTGAGACAAAAACTTTTTATTGTTTTAATGGCGAGTTCTCACTGAGCGATTTTTATCGGCCGTGATTTGGCCGCAAATACTAATGAGAACACCTGTCATAATGACAATAATTGATCATTTTTTATTACTTACAAATGTTTTAATTGGTATTTTTGGACGAATTTTGTTAGTTAATTTTTTTCGGTTAACAAAATTCGAGCAAAACTAGGAACGAAAACATCTGCAAAAGTGTTGATTTTTATCGTTTGCATATGTTTTTGTAGGTATTACTGTTTTTCTTTGTAGATATATTTTGAATTCGAAATTTTGGATAATTCGAATTTTTCGGTAATTCGAATTTTTTTAACGGTCCCCTGAGATTCGAATTATCCAAGTTTCACTGTATATCGTTAATTTATCAGTATATATAATAAAAGTTTAATAATATCCGAGTAATAAAAGTGTTTTTCATAATATGTGCTGAAGAAAGCGATTTTTATTTATTATTATCAACAAATTGTCAAATAATCAAATCATCAAATATATCTACATACGAATAAATACACAAAATCAGAACAAATTTTAATCAAGCTGAACTGAAAAACTTGTTCCTAATCGGTAATTTATCGATGGGAGACAGGATCGGCTTTTATCGAGCATTTTTTATCGAGCAAAATCGACTAGTGTCTAGAGCTTGATCCACTATTCTGTGCAGACTTGCGCAGTTCATTTGTATCCACATCTGAATGTGACAATGAGGTTTATGTGTATTGTTGGTTGCATAAGAATAACTCTAAAATTAATAGTAAATAATAACAAATCAAAATTAAAGGTTTTCTAAAAAAGTATTCTAAAAAATACTTTTTGCACATTTTTTCCAATAAAAATTTGTTATTTTATATACAGGATGTTGACTGATGTTATATATCAATTACTATGATACCAACTTTCTTATTTTAAATGAAACATTGGTTAGGTATCCCTTACAGACCCATGACAAGATAAGGTTTTGCAGAAGGATACCAATGTCTTGTTTTTACTGTATTTGGGTTGCAAATGACATTCAATTTTTTTCAGAATTTTTTAAGGACCCTCAGGACGTTTTTAAGGACCCTCACAATTGTGTGCCTTGGTTTCATACAAAACAGCCTCACAATTGTGAGATAGTCACAATTGTATACTCTGGGACTTAAAAACTTTTGAGTAAAATAAAGAAATAAAGACGATATTAAAATATTTTATTCAAAAATATTGACAGCAGATATATTGAACAACTTAATACATAATGTAAACATATATTACTTAAAACTATCGCGTATGAAATGCTTTAAAACAATTTTTGTTTTTACTTAAACATAAATAAATATTACATTTACTACAACGTATGCGTGAACGGCTTTGACAAGCTTCCAAGCGACAAGAAAGCGGATTTTGTAAATCATCATTCAGAGGCCAATGCTCATAACCATCGTAACGTTTATCTTGTTCAGGTAATTTAACCGGAAATCATTTCGGTTTCTTTTGCGGATTTTCCAATTTGTCTTCATTTTCTCCATCTTCGCTCCCTGCACCTTCTGTGTTATTACTTCTTTTAGGTCTCAAACCTCCAATCAGAAACTCTCCCAAAGCTATCCTGAATGACAGAAAATCCATTATATCTTTCCTGCGATAACCATTAGCCCTACAGTCCCTAATATACTACATCCAACTGTTTACTATCGCCAAATCGAATAAGTGTAGAATTACTTTGAATGGCCACTTACGAGTTTTGAAATATGTTCTATATAATTCCATCATTTGGTCGCATGTATCGACCCCACCCATATTCTGATTGTATGTTTTAACAATATTAGGGCATGAAACTTCGACAAAACGTGTCTCAGATTTACACCATCTTTTTACTACGGCTTCTGGCTCGACACTAAGTGCATTAGACAACATCAGGACACCTTTATTGTCTTTCCACTTAACAAGACACATTAGACTATCACATCTAGTAAACTGTTCTGATTCTCCTCTAGGCATTTCTTTGTCATTTTTGAGGGCTGCTGGTGCTTGTAATCTGTTAATCATAACGGTACCCGTTCCATACACTCCAATTTTATTTAATTCCTCCATTAATGTTACAGAATTGAAATATCTGTCAAAAAATATATGACTTCCTTTCGGTAAAGTATTTGCGAAATATAATATGACAGAGGAGCCTAGGCCACAATTCTTGAATTTTGCGAACGCAGATGTGTTGACTTAATATATTTCGAAGTCCGTCACAATACCTGTCGAAGTAGTCATTACAAAATTTTTCAAACCCACGGGCCTAGGTTTGTTTTTGACGTACTGCTTCAGTTCACATCTGCCTAAAAATGGTATCATTTGTTCATCGATTGAATAATTTCCCGTTGGTCTTTCAATTTCTCTACATCTTTTTCTAATAAAATCTATCATAGGTTGAACTTTCCACAATTTATTTTTTTTTTGTTTTCGTTGGAGACCCTGTTTTCATCTTCCACATGGAAGTTTGTGCGGAGTGTAAAAAAACGATTTCTTGACATCGTATCAGCTACAACAGGAAGTCTAAAATTTGATTGCCAGTACATACGTATTCGTGGATATTTAATGCATCCCAAAATTGCATGCATTCCAAAAAACTTTTTAATTTCTTCAGAAGTTACATGCGGTTTTAGTAGATTACCATTTTTGTGTACGTAGTATTGATTTGTACGTACTGCGGCCAAATCAAAAAATGCTTGTGGTAAATATTTATCAAAATATTGAAATGGCGATAATATTTCTCCAATATCTCCAACTACTTCATTTGAAACATCTACTTGAGGAAATGGTCTTTTCTCCCACGTAAAATTTTGCTCTCTTTTATGACATTTGTTGTTTTTATTTTCATGCTTTTTTACGATTGGATTTGAAGCATTACTTGTGGAAGCAACATTTTCATTTATCGAGTTATCATCATCAGAGACACTATTTTCTGATTCATAAGTAGGACATGTAGGTTCAAGTATAGGCTGCCACTCATCGTCGTCTTCATTTTCGAACTCAAAATCGGAACCAACATCATCCAAAATGTCGTAGATTTTATCTGGATTGGCTCGTATGTCGTCCAAGTTAATTTTGGAACTTGAACCTGTAACAAAAAGATTTAATTTATTTACACATATTTAGGTAAGCTACGTAGTCATTGAGACCCAAAGGTCACAATTATGACATTCATCTAAATACGATTCTGTGTCACCAGATCTCAAACTTGTTATTAATTTTTTTAAAACACTGTAATTAATAACCATTTTACAATATGATCTCCATATTAACGCTAAAAATACACATTGAAAAATAAACAAAATAAATACTTACGTTTTGATGCCATGACAACAAATAAAACACTACTTTGAGAAACGAATTCTTCGTCGCATTTGCAAACTAACCCCACTTTCGCACAAAAACGTAGGTAGGCGGTATAACACAATCGAACGATTCGGGTCTAAACCAAGTCATAAATTATTTTGACCTTTATTTAGTAGTTTGTTATGACACTCACGATTGTGAGTACAGGGTCTGTAAGGGGTATATTATAAATTTTTTGGATTATGCACAAAATTCCCAGAACTTTGATATATTGCATGTTATAGTTTTAATTAACTTATTTTAGGATACAGGGTGGTTAATGAATAGATCACTCTGCGTGTCTCCTTATGACTTTAAAAGGTTCTATACCTAATTTCAATAAAGAAGCGTGAGTTCATTTTCGTATCTCAACCTGAAATGTTAAAATGTCGTAGTCAAATAAATGAAACCTACCTATATTTTTACCAGGGTGAAATGGAATGTACATAAGTAGGTATCTTAAAGGCTATATATTTTAAAGTTAATATAGAAGGGATTGTGCCTTTAATACATTGTATAATATAAACAGTTAAATAAAAGCATGGCAATCCAATATATTGATAAAGTTCTTTGTATTTTGTATTGGATCCAATAACTAAATAATATACCTGGTGTTCCATCTAAAATAATAAAGTTGGCATCAGTATTTACATGACATCACACTCTGTATAACACATTTTTATTGGAAACATATGCGCAACAAAAAATATTAAAAAAAGGAAATGCTTTTCGAGGAACTATTCATATTTAATAAATAGATAATATAAACCTCATTGACACATTCAGAAATGAATACAAATGAACTGCGCAAGTCTGCACAGAATAGTGGGTCAGGCTCGAGACACTAGTGCAAAATCGAGCATGTTAATTATTAAAACGAATAATAAAGGCTAATACCAGTCATATAATATCTGATTTAACCACTGCAAATTGAAAATCATACTCTCAAACTGCAAAACAACAGGAGGCAACGTCATTTCTAACCAAACAATACTTATTAATAAATTCTATCAATGGACCAAAACTGGAAGAACACCTGGAAGTTATAGGCAGTATAATTAATCCAATTATTATTTTTTTTTTGGAACCTATTCTCTATCCTTCCATTGTTGGATATAGGTCTCCCCCAGTTCTCTCCATCTTTCCCTATCTTGAGCTGTTCTCTGCCATGTGGGACCTCCTTGTTTCCTGATGTCATCTTTCCACCTCATCTGTGGTCTGCCTCTTGATCTCTTTGCATTGTATGGACGCCACTTTCCGATGGCATTGTTCCATCGTCCGTCTTGGAGACGTTCATTGTGTCCAGCCCATTTCCATTTCAGTTTTGCTGCTTGTTCTATCGCGTCTACTGTCTTTATTCTGGTTCTGATCCACTGGTTACGGTTTCTATCTCTAAGTGATACACCCAACATTTGTCTCTCCATCGCTCTTTGTGCCTTCCTTATCCTATCCAAATTTTCCTGTGTAAATGTCCATGTCTGTGCTCCGTAGGTGAGCACCGGTATGATACAGGAGTTATATACCTTGCTTCGTAAGTATAGAGGGATTGTTTGATTTTTTAGAACGTAAGAAAGTTTGCCGAACGCTGCCCATCCCATTCTTACTCGTCTCGATATTTCGGCTGTTTGATTTTCTCTATTAGCTCTGATTGCTTGTCCTAGATAGATATACTCATTTACCTGTTCTATTTTTTCTGTTTTTATTTTTATTGCCTCTTGGTCTTCCGTGTTTGTCATTACTTTTGTTTTGTTGAAGTTAATTTTTAGGCCTTTTTGCAGTGATTTTTCATGAAGTTCATTCAGCATTAATTCCAGTTCTTGTCGTTCCGAGGAGATCAGGAGTATATCATCCGCATATCTAAGGTGATTTAGGTATTTTCCGTTAATACATATTCCTCTGTTTTCCCAATCTGTTGATTTTATTATGTCTTCGAGGGTCAAGGTAAACAGTTTAGGTGAAATTATATCGCCTTGTCGGACTCCTCGTTTAACTTTTATATTATCTGTTATTAATTTGTCGTCCAGAATTACGGTCATGGTTGCGTTTTGGTAAATATCATGTATCAATTGTCGGTATCTTGAATCTATTCTACTATTGACCAGAGCTTCTTTAACCGCCCAGTGTTCAATGCTGTCGAAAGCCTTTTCATAATCTACGAATGCTAAGTACAGCGGAAGGTTGTATTCATTGGTTTTCTCAATTAAGATTTTAAGCGTATGTAGATGGTCGATTGTGCTGTATCCTTTTCTGAATCCGGCCTGTTCCATTGGTTGGTAGTTATCAAGTTTATAGGTTAGTCAGTTGTTTATTATTCTTGTGAAGGTTTTATATAGTTGTGACAAAAGGGAAATAGGATCATAGTTGTTTAGGTCTGTTCGGTCTCCTTTCTTATGTATTAAGATTGTGTTGGCATTTCTCCATTGTTTAGGTATTTTACCTTCAAACAGACATTTGTTGAACAGTATTTTTAGCATTTTTTTTATCGTGTCTCCTCCTTCTTTTAGCAGTTCCGCCAGTATTTTGTCCTCACCGGCCGCTTTAATTCTTTTCATGTCGTTTATGGATTTTTCGATTTCATCTTCACTTATTTCTGGTAATACCTCTGAGCCAACATTTTGTATTTTCCTAGTGAGATTCTGTTTAGATGATAGTGGTGGGTCATTTTTAGAACTGTATAGGTCTGTGTAATAATCCAATTATTATTAATTACAAATATCCGAATAGGCGTATATTTACCAACCAAGGAATGTGTAGATGACCTATTACAAAAATCCAATGGAAAAATTTTAGTAAACAATGTAGTCCTTTCCATCGTAGATTAATTATACCAAGTCAAAGACTAATATTATTTAATGTATGCCCAACTATACCACATCAGACCCTAGAACAAAAACTACTTTAATTAGATATCCATTTATTCTCACAAATAAATTTTCTAAAAATAGGCACTTTGAATCCAAATTTTAAACTCCAATATTTTTGAAATTAGCGCCTGTTTCGTTTGGCTAATTTTATTTTGTATCCATTAGGGTATTGCAAATAATATCCTATTCATAAAATTAGTAACGATGTTTCAAATTAAAAACAAATAAATTATGATCGGCTTCTGTGTCATCTGTATTATTGGTGGCTTTGCAAATTACTACACGCATGTCGCAACTATAAGAACAGAACATCGAACGAAATGCGATGGTTAGACGTATTTAGTTTCCCTGGTGGCCAAAAAACTATCAAAAAAAGGACTAAGCCTATGTGGTACGCTGCATAAAAATAGAGCATGTATTCCCAACGAGTTGCTACCCAAATCGTTCAAGCCTGTTCATTCTAATATGTTTGCTTTTTCGAAATACGGTTTTCTACGGTTTCTTATGTTACCAGCAAAGGCAAATCGTTTATTTTATTATCCACTGAACATCATGATGATACTGTTGGCGATGAAACATTAAATAGCAAGCCAGATATTATGCTACACTATAATCATACAAAAGGTGCAGTAGATACCACAGATAAGATGGTAAATCAATAATCTGCTCGTAAGATATGCAACAGATGGCCAATGACAGTGTTTGGCTAAATATTGGATATATCTGACCTGAACGCTTACATCTTATGGTGTATCAAGTACGCATTCATCTAGAGAACAAGATGATAGATGTAATTTTTTACTAAATCTAAGAGAAGCTTTAGTAAAAGAAAATATTACCAGGCGATATAATGGGGGAGTACGATTGAGTAAAACGTTGAAGCAGTACATGCAAGATATCGTTCCAGAGTTGGCGCTGGTGAAGATGCAAATGGAAGCAGCCTGTGGGGCTTCAAGATTGTCTGTACCGAATTGAAAGGGAAAAAGACACCCTACCCCCTGCCTGAGGAGGAGAAACTCCGTTTAATACGGGAACTCTTTCCTCAGGTGGAAGATAGGCGTGAAATGGTTATTGGTTTCGTAGAAGTGGAACCTTTTACTGAGCTGGAACAAGGCGAGTCTGTTGGACGGATGAAGAACCTAAAAGCACCTGGCATAGATGGAGTCATGCCACAGACAGTAAGACTTACCGCACGAAGATACCCGCAGGTTTTTCTGAGATTGCTAAACAAACTGCTTGAACAACAGCAGTTCCCGACAATGTTGAAAGAAGCTAAGGTGGTCTTTATCCCGGAAGGGAGAGGTGAAGAGGAAGAGTTGCGATTTCGGCCACTTTGCCTTCTTAGTTCGATAGCTAAATTGTATGAACAGCTTGTAAAAGGCCGCCTTGAGCGAGAGCTAGAAGAAATGCATGCGATGAGTGACCGCCAATATGTTTTTAGGTCCAAAAGGTCCACCATAGATGCGGTCACAAAAGTAAAAAAAAATCATGTCCAGGCTGAGAGAATTGGGCGTTAGTGAGTACCTGGTCAACGTAATTGACGAATACTTTACTGACAGGTCTATAATAGAAAAAAATATCAGCATCAGTTTGTCGCATGTCTCAGGGAACACCCTCCGACACAGCAGGGTGTTCCCTGCGACAGGGATTCGTACAGGGTTCAGTACTAGGTCCCATCCTGTGGAATGTCCTGTACGACGGAGTGTTGAGGCTACAGATGTCAAGAGGATGCATTCTTGTAGCTTATGCCGAAGATCTCGCACTGGATGCGAAGGCGACTCAGAAAACGAACATGGCTAATGCGGCTAACACAGCCCTGTGTCGCATTAGTAGGTGGATCAGAGAGAATGATCTACAGCTAGCGCCTCAGATAACTGCGGTGTTAGTTCTCACAGGAAGCCGGGAAAAATCCTCTCGTCACTTTATAGTGGAAGGTGTGGAGGTTGCACCGGTTAAATCTATTAAGTATCTGGAAGTCTGGTTGTCAGAAGGGCTAAAGTTTGGAGTACACATCCAAAAGATGGTAGATAAAGCGAACCGAAATCTAGAGGTGTTGATACGGCTGATGTCAAACATTGGATGCCCAGCTAGCACCAAAAGAAAGTTGCTAAATGGAGTTTTCCAGTCGGTGGTAACCTATGCTGCCCCCTGTAGTGTAGCGTACTAAACACTGTTAAATACGATAAGCTGATGGATACTTTTCAAAGGCGAATGCTCCTCAGGGTATCTAGCGCATAAAGGACAGTTTCAAATGAGGCTCTATATGCCATTGGAGCGGTGATACCGATCGTTTTGTTGTGCAAAGAGCGAGCGAGGATGTATGCGAGGAGGATAGATGTAAATAGAGATGAGAATGAAAGAGAAAGAATGATAGTAGAGTGGCAGAGAGAATGGGCGAATGATAGCGGAAAGGCAAGGTGAACGAGGGAGCTTATTCCCGATCTGAGACCGTGGTGGAAATGTAAGTTCAGGAAACTAGACTACTTTCTGAAGCAGTTCCTACCCGGACATGGTAGTTTTGGCACCTTACAAGAAACATTGTAAACATATTGTTGAGAGGATAGAAAGAATGGAGAGAAGTACACTGTCTGATTTCTGGGGTGATGAAAAAAAGGAGTAGGATGACAGAGGAGAACATTGAGCCAGGGATCTGAAATTTATGGTTAATATTATTTATTAGTTTATGGCTTAACGTCTGTAAAATTTTCTGATTTACGGTAATAGGTATAGTTATTTATAAATTTTTAGTTTTTTATTTTAGTAGTTCATTGAGTGGCAAGACCACCTCTTTGTCAGATGAGTCCCTAAATGATGCCAGGGTGTCTTGTTCCGTGACATAGATGTCCAAAAAAGATTTCACCCACCATTGCCTGTCAGAATTCAATGGATACCTTCTTAGGCTCTTACTAGAATCTGGCAATACGGCAATTAAAAAAAAACTACGTAATACAATTCATTTTAGTTACAAATTTTGCTAATCTTTATACTACTGACCTACGATTTTAATCGGCAACCAACAAGCACCGTGTTTCCTGCCTCCACTACACATCGGCAGACGCGTCTGCGGACACATCTTCAGATGTATCATCACAAGCAGACCACACATCTGGACACATCTGTAAATCGTTCAGTCTGTGTTAATTTCCGGGAGACGCAATATCTACGCGAGCATTAAAAAATGGATGTTGATGTTGAGACCTTAGCTGCCGCAACTATATGCCTTATATATTTAAAACGTTCAACTATTACTTGAGTGTACATCGAAATAGAATCATTAAAAAATGGAAAAGAAGAAGTCAGAGGTCAGATGAGTAGAAAGGCGTCGGACGTCCGCACCGAAACCCTTTGATCTGTGCTAAAAATACCGACAACAATCGGATATCTAGCAGACGCATCCGCGGACGTGATATATAAACAACAGATGATCAAATTGCCCCATCTACACATCTCCAGATGCATACGTAGTTTTGCAAATGTTGTTTTGCATACATCTATTTTTTATATTTGAAAATTACTTTGTACAGTCATAGAAAAATTATTTATATATAATACATTTATTTTTCCTTCGTATGAATTGTATTCAATTTTAAGATCAAATTTTCCCAGTTCATATACAAAAAAGGTGATTTTTGTTAGATTATCTGTATATTTTTCATCAATTTCTCGTAGTGTTTTTAATTTTAAAATGGCATAAAAAAAATCATGATGCCACAAAACAAACAACTTGTGAATATATGCAGATAATCCCACTATTAGTTTATCTACACTGATATTAGATGGCTTGCATTTGGTACACGTTTATTAAATTCTGAGATCAAACGCACGTTCTCGCTGACAAATTCTTGGCGGGATATTGGATCCCGTTGGACCTCACGTCGAGACGCCACCCTGCGGCTCATTGTTTCTTGTCACATACGTGCTGAGGCCCCTTTTGCATGAGGCTTCACTCTGACCCGTGCGAGCACTACACTCTTCGTAATCTGTGCTACCGACTACTTACTTCAAGTATTTTCGCGAGTCTTCAGGTGTGTGACTGGGTGCATTATTTCCATGGTTGCAATAGGGAGCGAAGGCTTTGTATGCTTTTATAGGATAATGTTTTCGTCAGTTGAAAGGAAAAAATAACTAAGGAGAGTATATAGAATTGCATTCCGTTCTTTAAGCGAGCTAAATTTTTGATTGTCTGATTATAATTTAAATTTCGTATACAGAAAAAGAGGTTTACTATATTATGTAGTCGTTTTTACAGAAGTATGTTAAAATCAGTCCCCAGGGCCAACATTTTTTTCGTAAGTATTGTTTTTTTTTAATGTCTATGAACATGTATAAGAAATGTTTGTTGGAAAAAATATGTCTCCTTGATAATATTAATTTTTCTGTTGATGGATAACGGGTATCCACCATGGCCAAAACTAATAAATATTTGTTGTGGGCCATGGTTGATAAGCGGTATCCACCAATAATTTCAGACTATTCGAGTGTGTGACAACACCGCTATCACGTGCCGAAGAGCTGTTTGACCTTGGGAAGTGTGAACCTATTGACGATGTCTTATGAAAAATAACAGAAGCGTCTTCATGATATGTGGAATGATATTCTTTCAGAAGAATCAGATTTTTCGGCGAGTTGTTTCGATTATGAACCTAGTAGCGAAGATGAATTATCCTTGGAAGATTCTGACGTGGAAATTGAAATAAACGAGTCCACTGAGGCCAATAATAATACACCTTCTACTTCTAAAGTATCGACCACTTCTACTGCACCGTCAGTTTCTGGTGCACGTATTACATTAAATGAAACTATCGAGTATGATATGCATCTGCATCTGATACTTTCGATAACTATATATTTCGATACTCGAAAACATTCAATGATTACTGAAAATGTATCTATGAAACCAGCAATTTTAGATGAGGTTTTGTGACTGTTGATCATTTACGAAATGTTACATTTACTGCTAATTCTAGTTTTGCAATGACATTGTATGACAACTATGATAAGTCGCCATATTATTTCTATAAACTTTTCATTTTGGATGAGCTAGTTAATTTTTTTGTAAATGAAACCAATCGTTATGCTTTACAGAGAACAAGAAAAAGCACAAAAAATAAAAGCTACAATTCATCGGTAGATCGATACAAACGCCGAAGAGATGGAAAAATTTATAGTAATCATTATGTGAATGGGTATTATGCATTTACCTGCGATTTCATTGTATTAGTCAAAAAATTTTCTCTATACAAATGCTGTATCTTCGGTTATGTCACGGAATCGGTTCCAAGTACTACTGAAAATGTGGCATTTCGCAAATAATGAAGCCGCAGACCAAAATGATAAACTTTTTAAAATCAGTGAGCTATTAAAAAAACTCAACCAATCGTTTCAAGCTCAAGTTGTCCCTGGATAATTTATCTGCATAGACAAAACTTTGGTGCCATTTAACGGGCGCTTGAAATTCAAACAATACATAAAAAACAAGCGTCACAAATTTGGTATCAAATTGTTCAAAGTATGCCTTGGTGGGGGCCTATATAACACTGAAATATATTGTGTCAAAGAAGATAGGGATCACGATCTTACAGTACCTTCACAAACAGTTGTAACACTAAGTGCAGATTTACTGTATGCTGGACGAACAATTTGTATGGACAATTATTACTGAAGTGTTGAGCTTGCTCATGCTCTTCTAGTAAAACAAACATTTCTCTTGGGTACATTAGCAAAAACAGAAAAAACAATCCTGCTATAGTTATAACAGTAATTACAGCAATAATCGACACAAGTCGGTGGGGTCCTCCTCACCGATTTCGCTAAAATTTTACATACATGTTGTACTATACAAAAAAATATGATTGTCATATTTTCAGACCTTAATATTCAAAATGGCGGCCGTGGTGCGCTATTGAAATTTCCCGCTTTTTATTAATTTTTTTTCGTGTTTCGCCGATTTTTTTTAGTACAGCGAGCTAAATATGCTTAAACAAATATCCACTATATGTTTTCCAATGTAAAATTTCCCGCTGAACACGATCCCGGTGTCAGAATTGTTATATGACGTCATGTAAAGCCACAAAATGCGAAAAAAAGCGCTTTTTTTTTTTGAAAAATTCATATCTTAAAAACACCCTCTTTAATTTTTTTCAAATTTTCACAAAAGACGCCTTAATACAAGTACTTTCGAATAAAAGTTGTCTCAGAAATCCTTTTGATATGTTTGAAGTCGCTGCGCCTTATAAGAGTCCAAAAAACGCGATTTTCCCGCCTTTTTTAGAGCTTGTCCTTTTTTTCAGCTTCCAAATAACTTTTAGACGTTTTCTGACAACGAATTCGAATTCTACGGAAATTTACACAAAAAATGACTATTTTGAATTTATTTACCACCGATTTTACCGTTTTATAGGGGACGATACAATACTAAAGCAGAATTGAGCGCTGTAATCAATATATCTTTTGCGCTAGGATTTTATCATTATACATATTATAATTGTGATATAATATTACTTTATTGTAATATAAGAATACTGTCATTTTTTTGTTTTATAAAGAGACCAAAGTTACATTTTGTCCTGCCTAATTGTACTTGAAGGTGATTTTTATGTTCGCACACAGTTACATCATTTAGAATATAATTATAAGGAACTGTCAGTTGTACATTTATAGCTTGCCATGGATAAACATTCGGTTTGATTTCTGATAAAATTGATATTTCAGCTTCCATACTAGATATAATAAATATAATATAATGTATTGTATTTTGTAATTTTGTTCTAAATGTGTTGTAATTGCCATACGATAAATAAATAAATAAATATGTATTAAAAATGTATTGATTACAGCCATCGAGCAATAAGACAAAAGAGGGAATCTAATCGTTATAAAAAGGAGACCAAAAAAGTGGCCTCTGATGGCGGACACATCCGGAAATGCAAAGGCGCCAAATTTAAATTTTTCGACACTTATCAACAGTAGCTATATAATATTTTTCAAAATGTGTCTTAGACGAGAAAGTTTTAATTAATTATTAATGATAAGAGTCTAAAATGCGACACAATTGTTAAAAAACTTCAATATAAATAAGATTTCATGTGACATTTGGGACAAACAATAACATAACCCAACTAAATTTGATGTCAAACAAGGAGAGAGACTCTCTATCCTTGTCTAAAGTGGCCTCTCAAGATGGCACTTCCTGTCTATCAATATGTTTACCCCTTCTACCTTTACATTCCCTCTTTTGTCTTATTGCTCGATGATTACAGCGCGCAATTCTGCGTTTAATATTGTGTCGCCCCCTATAAAACTTTAAAATCGGTGGTAAATAAATTCAAAATAGTCATTTTTTGTGTAAAATTTTCAGTAAAATTCGAATTTGTTGTTAGAAAACCTCTAAAAGTTATTTGTAAGCTGAAAAAAAGAACAAGCTCTAAAAAGGCGGAAAAATCGCGTTTTTTGGACACTTATAAGGCGCAGCGGCTTCTAACATATAAAAAGGATTTCTGAGACAACTTTTATTCGAAAGTACTTGTATTAAGGCGTCTTTTGTGAAAATTTGAAAAAAATTAAAGAGGGTGTTTTTGAGATATGAATTTAAAAAAAAAAGCGCTTTGTTTCGCATTTTGTGGCTTTACATGACGTCATATGTCAATTCTGACACCGGGATCGTGTTCAGCGGGAAATTTTACATTGGGAAACATATAGTGGATATTTGTTAAAACATATTTAGCTCGCTGTACTAAAAAAATCGGCGAAACACGAATAAAAAATGGTAAAAAGCGTGAAATTTCAATAGCACACCACGGCCGCCATTTTAAATATTAAGGTCTGAAAATTTGACAATCATGTTTTTTTGTCTAGTACAACATGTGTGTAAAATTTCAGCCAAATCGGAGAAGGTGACCTCACTGACTTGTGTCGATTATTGCTGGAATTACCCAACAACCAAGTTACAGAAAGGCCAACTAATAATGAAAGAGAGCAATACAGGAATATTTGTGGTGAAGTGGAAGTATAAGAGAGATGTCCTAATTGTGAATACTAAGTACATTCCGGATATGATTACAATTGAAAAGGAGCAGTCCAAAAACCCAAAACAGTAATAGAATACAACAAACATAAAAGTTATATCGCTCTTTCAGGTACGTATTACTCGAATTATTTAAACTATGTAACATTAGTTTTGGTATTAGAAGTACCTATACAACGACTTTTATTTTTCAGATCAAAAAAGTCGTATAATTGCTCTCTCCGAAAAAGCATGAAATGGTATAGCTAGTTGCCTGAGGGACTTATTTTATTGTTGACGCTGCTCGTGTGAATGCCATGACTTTTTAGCTTTGGCAAGAAGGAACTGACTCAACTCAACTCAAGAAGTTTCAACTAAAAATCATTCTTTGAATGACATGAAGAAATGGCAAATTTGTGCAAATTGTTACAAAGAAAATGTTGCATTTATGGATAGGAAGTCAGCGAAGAATAAAACAAAAACAGTTAAATATCGGTGTCAGTCCTGCGAAACATATTTTTGCTTTGACTGTTTTTTTTCTAAAACATAATTTTGTTTCTAAACTCTAGTTTTAGGCTCTTATTGCCATATAATTTTTTCTTTCTAAATAAAAAATATGAATCCATTTGTTTTGCTGAAAAAAGTTTAACCATTTGTAGGGACTTGTCATGTGTGCAACAACACAGCAACCAACTTTACTACCATTTTTGTATAAAATGCTTTATAAACCACTTCATAAGAATTATTCAGTGGTTTGGTGCATTTCCGTTACCCACCGTGGCTAAACATAACCTCTAAGCTGGTGCATAACGCATGTCCACCATGGCCACTGGGGAAATTTTTTTTGCTTGAAAATGGTGGATACGTTATATCCACCATGGCACGCTTTGTGTTAAATATTGAATTATATGCAAAATATATACGCTGCATATACGCACGGGCATGTCATCCCCTATATCTGACCGTTACCACGAAAATGAATAATAAGGATCCACTTCTTATAGTTTATTTTTGTGAACGAGAGAGTAATTAGCATAATTTTAACTGGTACCTCCGACCACTCCATGGGCGTGCTCAAGATTAATTGAAAAATTACTTTGAATAATTGTAAAAAATAAATGAATTATTTCAGTGTTATAAAGTGTTATGTGTATGTAAACAAAAGTGACCTCTTTTATCACACACTATATTAGAACTGACTGGCCTACATTAAAAAGGGTTTTAAAAAATTCACATTTTTTTTTAATTTTTAAAAATTACAAAAGAGAAAGAAAGTTTTTAAAACCGTCTAAGGTATGTTAAATAGATGAATAAAAATATTAATATAAAACTTACAGCTACTTGTTACAAATCCAAATCAGATTCAGAAGATGAACTTTCAGAACCAAGATTTATAATAACTGGCTCGATCATTTTATCAGTAATATTGTCCAGCTTCCACATTTTTTCCTCTTCTTTAATAGTGTGATTTACTGCCTTTTCCCAGTTTTCAGGTTATACATTATTTACGGCCTCCAAAAACAACTGTTTAACATCATGAATTTTAAAAGTGGTATTTTTTCTTGAAACTTCACTCTTTATCTGTGCCCATACCAGTTCAATCGGGTTTAATTCACAATGATATCGTGGGGATCTAAGTACTGTCATTCCACGATTTTTGGCAATTTCATCAATTTCGTATTTTTTAAATTTTTCTTTATGAAGGGCACACAACGAATAAAGTTCCTTTCTTATAGATCCGGGATGGTACGTAATATTTTTTGAACTCAGCCAATTCTGCAAGTTTTTTTTTAACCACTTGGTTGTGGGCAGTCCTTCTATAAGTCTGGAGTGATAACTTGCATTATCCATTACTATTACACAGTTCTTAGGAAGATCTATCATTTGTTCGAACCATTCTTGAAAGACATCAGCGTTCATGTCTTCATGGTAGTCACCGGCACGAGTTGATTCAAAAGCTAATAAACCACCTTCAACAAAACCGTCTGAACTGCCAATGTGTACTATTATCAGCCTGCGTCCCTTTCCTGATGGTGGGTTTAAACCAGTAGATAAGTTATTTACAAAAGCGTGCCTTTGACTTGTAACAGTTTCATCCTGCCAAAATTTATTTGTTGTATGACCCTCGTTGATCCATGTTTCATCAAGATAAAATATTTTTCTTTTTTGATTTCTCATTTCCTTTATGGTTCTTAGAAAATGTCTTCTCCATATGACAATATCGCTTCTTTCTAATAAAATAGACTTTCTGGGATTCTTTTTCTAGCGGAAGCCTATTTCTTTTAAAAGTTTCCATAACGTACTTCGACTCGTTTCTGGGTAATCCTTATCATCTCGAACTGAGACAAGAACTTTATCCAATGTTGGAAATTCTTGTCTAAAGAAGAATTCATGCACTTTCCGTCGAAGTCCTTCTTTAAAATGATATTCTATTTGAAATTTTGGTTTCCCTGGAGCATTACGTGGCATTTGAAAACTACCACATTTCTCTTCTTTAATAACTCTGTAAATCGTAGATTTCCCAACACCAAGTGTACTGCTAACTAACTCAACGGTCTCATCAACACTTTCACATAAATGTTTGTCTGTAAATGATTTAAAACAATTAAATATTAATGTTTTTTCATTAACTGTTAAAGGACCAATTTTTTGGCGTTTACACGGCACTTCCAAATTTTCCATAACACTAGTATACACAAGAAACTGCACCTTGCAACTGAAGTACCTACTTTTAGTGAACTGTTAAGAATTTTGAATACGCCACTTGGACCTTCCTGCAAAATGGAAAAACCCACTATCACATTTTCTATGGAATAAGTTTAGAAGGTAATTATCTAGTCAATTACTGTCGTAGATTCTTGGAATTAAAGAATTAAATGTTTGATTGTTGAAACCCTTACTTCGTGGAATGCACTCATTTCAGATAAAATAAATCGTTTTATTAAACTTATTAAACTTTTATTGGTTATATATAACCAATAAAATCAACATCTTACATTTCTTGCAAATTTATTAGTACCTGTTAACCTCCATCACTCCGACACTGGCAACCTTATTTAGGGATTAGTAACCCTCACAACTATTGTATTCTATTCTGCTCCAACCTTTATACCTGGTGGTCATACTCAATTTAAAATTGTTTTCCTATGTACTTCTGTAAACTTGTTGACAAATATCTGTTTTTCATTGAGTCACCCATATCAACAGTTTAGGGATTTGCATACATAATTTATTGTTTTATTACTCTCTCATACATAAAAATACACTATAAATAATAATCAACCACTTGTCTAAACAGTCTTACCAAATTCTTAGAATTGTCACACTCAGTTGTGAATAATACACTCGGCAAGTTCTTTATAATTTATTGCTGCTTTAAGCAAATTACTATAACGTGGAACAATTTATATACCTAAATTACAATCAATAAAAAAACCTTTAAAACAATACTCCCGCAGAAAAGTATCCAACGCAGAAACATATTTCAACCCCTATATTAACAATAAATGCTAACCCGGTATAAATTCATAATAACGAAATCTTAATTGGGTGTTCCTGTTTGTTAATAAGTAGCGAAATTAATTAATTTATGTAGCATCGTAGCTTTTTCTAATTCAATTATGACTCGCTCTTTTTAATTACTAAAAATTTAGGACAAAACCATTGCCGTGGCTCAAAATTATTATAAAAAGGTTTAAAAATATGATAAAATTTTATCTCAAGCAAACTGTAGCCTAATAGTTTTCCATATTATCTTTCTTATTATTATCATTTTTGGACAGAATCCTTTCCCATTTAATTCCACTGATCTCTATGGATTGTTGTTTATGAGTTTTCAGAACAAGATTAATTTACTTTATTATAAATTGTACGATTTATGATCGATACATTTTCATCTTTTTTTTATTTAAACAAATATACCTTCATCAACCACTAACGGTTATTAGCGGGGGACATACACAAACAGTAAGATACATATTTACGTAAAATAAATATTTTTTACAATCTGGTATATAGTTTAATCATTTTAGGATAATTTAATAAAGACTATATGTTTGACGTTAGTACACTTTTTAAATTGTCACCAAGGGCACACGTCATTCTTTCGTTCTGGTACACTGGATATTCGACAATTATATGTTTCACTGACAACTGAGTGTTGCACTTGTTATACATCGGAGCAGCTTCCTGGTTAAAGATATGCTTGTGGGTGAGGAAAGGTGATCAGAATAGCCATGATGATTGCCAACCTCCGTCGCGGAGATGGCACGTGAAAAAGAAGAAGTGAGGAAAGTATGTCCTATTCGGAGTCGGTTGACGATGACTTGGTCTTTTCTATTACTTGGAAAGATGAGTTTGGTTCCTACTTGATTTAGACATTCTTTCAGTTTGTTGGCAGTGTGATCCCAAGTAGTTTGTCATGCTCTGTGCATGTTGGCTTTGATATTTACTTTGTGATCAGTCTAAGGAATTTAATTTATAATAGCAATACTTTGGTCGGTTGTTGCATTGCTTGCCAGAGAGTCCACTTCCTCATTACCACTTATTCCCATATGGGAAGGTACCCAGATGAAGGAAATATCTTTTTTTTTTGTTGAGTCTCTAGGTAAGATAACTCTTCTTTGATCTTGAGAAGTATGGCGTGAGTTGTATACAGGGTGGTGAATCGTCAAACGGGCCATAAGAAACTCAATGGGAAATTCTAAATTGTTGAATTCCTACTTCCCTAATTATTTTACACCAAAACTCATGGGAAACTATTTGTGGACGACTCAAATATGTATCGAAAACAACTGTTAAAATTTTTCTACGATTTAAACGTATTCCAAAATTTTGCTAAAATATAACTACATACTAAAAGGCCACCCCTAAAAGTCAGGCCAGACGCCATGAAAAAATGTGTATTACGTGTTGCGTTTTGCCATATTGATGTTTTTGATATTTGACAATATTTAAATCAACTATATTATATTTATCTATGATTTAATTGGCCAAAATTTTTTATTTTGTGATTTATTGTTAAACAAAAAAAAAATTTCGTCAACTGAGTACATTTCATTATATTGATCGGTTTGTAAACAATATAATTTATTGTCACAAAGTAATATTTGTTGTTAAGTAGTAGTAGTATTTAGTAAAATTTATTGTTTATAATGTAATCATAAAATAAAAAAATTGACAATTCAAATTGTCAAACATCTGACATCAATATGATAAAACACACACGTAATATATATTCTTGCATTACGTGTAGCCTAACTTTTAGGGGTGGCCTGAAAAATGTATTATATTTTTGCAAAATTTTGAAGTACATTTGATTCGTAGAATCCCATTGAGTTTCCTATGGCCCGTCTGACGATTCACCACCCAGTATAGCTGTTTTATTCCAAGTAATGCGCTCATTTAATCGGTGATGATAACAAATTTGCTTTGATTTATAGAACCACATTTTTTCATGGCCTGGTGAATTGCCGTTCTCCGGTATATATATAACAATTCGTTGGGATTCGTATGGTAGACTTGACGATTTCGTAGATGTAGGCTGCAACAGTCCTTCATCACATTTGTGATGAAGCATCAGTGAAGAATTGATGGTTTGTTCGGTATTTGGATATTACATTTTTATAAACTTGCTGTATAAGGAAAGGATGTGTGGAATGTTTCGGGAGTTCTTTTAGAGACATGTCTATTTTTGGAGGTTTGATCAACCAAGGAGGAAAATTTACATGATTAGGCAAAGTTAGACTGAACTGTTCTAAATTCAGATCAATACGTTTTATTCGCTGGTTCGCTGGACACCAATACTTTTATTTATTAACTGAAACCTCTTTGGACACAAAGAGTTTGGAATTCTCGACTTGTAACACACTGCTTTCAACTGGACTGCTTGTTTTCGATGGTAAAAACACAATGATCACAACTTTCTCCTTCAATTTTACATCGACTCTTTCTTCTCCTCCTATCGTTTTCTCATAGCCAATCACACAACATTCATTCTCACCATACCACTTTCCAAAAAACCCTACTTAATTTTTTTTTTTTAAGAAATCAACGATATTTTATACAACTTGGATTTTTTTTAATTTCTAGGAGACAATCGGAATATTTTTTTATTTCCTAACACAAAACCTTATCTCTAAATAAAACATTTAAACCTTGTCCAACAAATCGCTTCTTTAAATTTTTTATCCGAAACAAGTATTATCTCTGATAACACCCAACCCTTTGTTTATTTAAGCCCCAAATTTCTAGGACCTATTATTAAATCGTCCGGGTCTTTTGATATGTCCCAACCATCCCAGTCTTTATGATTTTATGATCCTACGATATTCAGTTCCATACATCTTCTTTTCTTCCCCACACTTGGAGAACGGCTTGTTCGGATTTGTTCATCATCCATGTTTCACTGGAATATAATGCTATAGGTTTTATGACTGTCTCATATAATCTTATCTTAGCCTTATCTCATAATTCCCGCTTAAATTTATGTATAATCGTTTCTTTCTCGCTTTCGCTTCTAGCCTTTTTAGTATTTCTTGTAATTCTTGTTTTCTTTTGGACATCACTTCTATGCCATCAATATATCATCTATAGATTTGGTCATTTTTTCCTTTATGTATAATCGTTTCTTTCTCGCTTTCGCTTCTAGCCTTTTTAGTATTTCTTGTAATTCTTGTTTTCTTTTGGACATCACTTCTATGCCATCAATGAATTCTAGGCTTGACTTGTTAATTTCGGCTTCTTTGATGACAATTTTAAGAAGTACACTAAACAACAATGATTACAGTGGGTCCCCTATCGTATCTCGTCGCTCATTTTAAACTTACCTGTTTTTCCCATTGAGTGTCACTTTCATCGTTCGTACAAATTTTCCACTAATTTCTATTTCACGTAGTGCCTTGTATACTTCTTTCCATTTTACTCTGTCAAAAGCTTGTTTAAAGTCCATGAATAGGGTCACTGTAAATTTCCTATATCCGTAGCTTTCTGTCTGTATTCCGCGCAGCAGAAAATTTTTATCTACTGTGCTGCGTTTTCTCCTGAGTCCACATTAATATGTTTCTGTCATTATCCATTTTTAGTGATATCTTATCTTGTATATCATCAATATCATCAACCTGTATGCGCCCACTACTGGACATAGGTCTCCCTCAGCTCTTTCAGTCTCCAGTTATTGCTAACACGCTTTAGGTCGTCAGTCCATTTAGTTAGTGGGCGTCCTCTGCACCGTATTGCTTCTTGTCTTGGTCTCTACTCGACAATACGTTTTTTCCATCGGTTTTCTGATAATCTAGCGACGTGTCCTGCCCAATTTCATTTTAACATTTCATTTTTAACTCGAATTTTTCGATAGCGTCTGTTCTTTTGATCTACGACGTATTTCTTCGTTTGGGATTCGGTCTCTCAGAGAGACCCTTATCATCTAGCGCTCCATAGCCCTCTGAGTCAAGCGAATCTTATTCACTACCTTTTTTGTGAGTTTTAATGTTTCCGCTCCATTAGTGAGCACAGGTAATACATATTGGTCAAAGATTTTCCTTTTGAGGCATATGGATAATTCTGATTTAAATACATAGTTTAATTTACCAAACGCTGCCCAGGCTAATCCTATGCGACATGGGAGCTAACGTGTCTGGTTATCTCTGCTCAACCGAAGTTCATGTCCCAAGTACTTATATGATGTAGTCTGCACAATATCCATTCCACCAACAGCAATATTTTAATTTAGCACCAGATTAGTCATTATTTGCGTCTTGTTCATATTAATCATTAGTCCGATCTCTAAGGAAGCGTGATTTAATTTTTCAAACATTAATATACGATCGGCTATAAGGACGATGTCATCTGCAAATCCCAAATGACTAAGCTTCTCTTCATTTATGTAGTCTTAGTCTAGCTGTGGCATTTTGGTAGATATATTTGATTATGTTAGTGTAGCGATGGTCTATTCGACATTTCGTCAATGCTTTTAACATTTTCTGATGGCTTATGGTATCGAATACTTGCTCGTAGTCGATAAATATCAGTGCCAATGGCTTGTTGTATTCTATCAGGTCCTTTATTACTAGTAAGTTATCGTTAGTGCTGTATCCCCTTTTAAATCCAGCTTGTTCTCTAGGCTGATAGAAGTCTTATTTAGGATGGCAGTTTTTTAGATTTGTTATGTCCCCTTGTCTATTTATTAAAATAATGACTGCATTGTTCCATTGAGAAGGTATTTTTCTCTATGTACTGTAAGTATTTTATATACAAGATCTTGTAATCCAGACATAACCTTTTGTTGCCGTTTTGTGAATTTGGCACAGTATGGTTTCGATCTATTCTTTCTTGTTTCCAAATTTCTTTCAGCAACTTTTCCAAATGCCTAATTAGTACTTTCCTTCATATTTGCGCATTGTAGCTGTTACTTCATCCTTTCCTGTGCTCTTATTTTTCTTTAGTTTCTCTATTATTTCTTTTTTAATCGGCGGTGTTTCCTCTGTTCGTTCTTGAACGATATTTTTCTTAAGTTCTTGTTCTTATTATATTCTGTTGTGGATTTTTCCACAAAACAATTCACAGAAAATAGCTTCCAATCAAAAATATTGACAGTATTTTTTATATTCGAGTCTTCAATTTTTAGCGAGCATAAATACACTCTACACCCCTTGCGCAATGCGCCCATGGAAAGGGGGTGTAAAAACACGAATAAATTTAAAAGTAATTAAAAATGTACATTAAGGGCTTAAAGCTCTGTTTTCTTCTGGAATTGTTGTTTATTAAACTTCTCCGGAAGCATATTCTCGCTTACAGGTTTTAATTAAGAAAATGTCTTTTACTTGTTGTACTTGTTGCCGGGGGTGGTGTAATAAGTGTCATGGCGTATTTTACACCTTTTCTTAATTTGTTGTTGGAATTAATAAAATATTGCAACCCTACGGTGTTCAGCGTCGTTATAATTAATCTAAATTTTGATGGCTGTGTATAGGTAAATTTACGTCAAATTATGAATTTAGGGCGGTAATTTCGGTATATCGAACGTGGTGAATAACTACCGTGATATTTTATATTATCTTGTTGCTTCTCCAGTTTATGTCTTATCGTCAGAAAATAAGGAAGGTGGAGATCAATATGGCCATAATTATTTTTCAGATGCTCTAAGCAGTTGGTTTGATAGAAGCTCAACTAATGTTTAAAGTTTTTGAGGCAATTGCGTACTTCTTTCATCACATCTGTTTTTGTCGGTTTGTGGGAATTAATAATTAGCATAAACGCCGAATAGCCTATATACCTACTATACACTAACCTACAATAAGTTAACCTACAATAATCTTCTTTTTCTTCTTCATAACCACTAGAAAGTGGGATAAACTCAAATATCATGAAATATTTTACTAAATCATTGCGAAAAAGGCACATTTTGATGGTAGTCTTTATAGACGTCCAATTATTATTAAAAATTACTCAGTTTTTGTAAACATTCTTCTATTAGTAATTTCATACTAAATCATGAGGGAAACACCGCAAAAAAACCTTATCGTAACACTATTCCGACATGGTATTTAGCCTTACATTTAGTTTACTCTCAATAAACAGCAAATTCTGATTTTATACGTCTGTTATTTACAAACTTAAATTATGTATTCCCGATATGTTATTCACTTGCTAATTGTGATAGTTTCTGTTTATTGATTTCCTCTTTTAGTATGGGTAACCAGATCCTACTGCTTTTTACAGAACAAATTTTTATATACAGCAAACGATGCAATATATACCTATATAACTAATTATTTTTCTCTTTCTGCTCTCTCTTACCTATAGCATTACATATGTAATGATTGTGCAGATTGACTCCCATATAAATTTGTAACGGCGAACGCGTGTATAGAAGTATAACTTCTACCGGCAGTCCCACCGGACTGCCACACCCGTTTTATTTTTTGTTTATATTTGTACAAGTAAGATTAAGTAGAATTTTATATTACTTTCAAAGAAAAATACAAATAAAGCAGAATTATTTAATATCTTTTAATATCATTTTTCCACATGTTCAAGTAACTATTTCATAAATGGATATTTTGAAATGCCGCTATTAAACAACATTTCAATTTTGTGGTTATTTTTTCTTTTTCCGCGAATCCAACTACATATCCTTTTAATTGTTATAAAGTAAAGAATCTCTACCACGCTAAGAAAACTGAAACCCATGCAAAGTCCAAGTAGTCCTCCGACATTGGCTGAAACATAAAAAAGAGATCAAGTTTTAAATTAGTAACATATTATGTATTATGTATACAGAGTAGCCCAAAAGTCTGGAAACGGCCAATTATCTCGTAAATTGCTAGTCATAATTGTACCAAATTTGAGGTACACCTATTTTGGGATACGGAGATTCCATATTTGATATTTACAATGTTGCCAGATTTTCCGTTTCTCTTATATTATTAGTAACTTCGGTTTTTCAAATTCATCACCCTGTATATTTAGTCATTATTGGAATCTCCTATTCAATACGAGTTTAACCATATGTAACACTTATGATTTTATGTAGTCTATATATTTTTAATTACATTAAAACTTAACAATTGATAGATTACAACATTTTTTAGCATAATGGTTACTTTATCAAGTGTTCAAAATGTGCTTCATTTGTGAGTTGACAGTACCCTAATCGATGGTAGAATGCATCTACCACGTTTCTCCATGATTGTCTAGAAATTATTCGAGATTCATCGATAATTCGTTGCCTTAGCTCTGCAAGACCTGCTGGTTTAGTTTTGTAAACTGAATTTTTCAAGTATCCCCAATAAAAATAATCTTTAGGATTAAAATCAGGTGAACGTAGAGGCCATTCAATTCTACCTCGTCTACCAATACATCGTCCGGGAAATATCTCATATAAATAACGCCGAACATTTACACCAAAATGAGATGGAGCTCCATCTTGCTGAAACCATATCTGATTAAAATTGGCCCCAAATAAGTTTCTCAGTGTAGGTACAATTTCATTTCTAAGTAACATTTCGTAACTATCTGACGTTAAATTTCCTTCGATGAAAAATGGCCCAATTAACTGAGTACCTACTATACCTGACCATACATTTAATTTTTGTGGTTTTTGAGTATGGTTTTCACGCATCCAGTGTGGATTTAAGTCACTCCAGTACCTTAAATTGTGTCAATTTACACTTCCACACAGTGTAAAGGTTGCTTCATCAGAAAAACATATTCTGTTAACGAAATTTTTATCATTTTCACATCATTAAGTGAAGTTATCTTCACTTAATTCTTGCAATAAGTTAATCTTGTATGGTTTAAATTTATTCTTACGTAATACACGTAAGACTGAAGAACGACCTATATCATGTACTTGTGCAACCTTACGTGAGGATGTATGTGGATCTTCTACAAAACTTTGCATTATATCTACAGTTTTGTTGTCATTCATAACTCTTTTCGGTCTACCTGATCGGTATCTATCTTTTTATCTACTTCTCCAGATTTCTCAAATCGCTTTACAGTTTTTTGTATCGTCGCCTTATGAATAGGAGAACGGTTTGGGAAAGTGTCATTGAACAAGTTGGCTACTTCACAATAAGATCTTTTTCTGTCACCGTACCCTCTCATCATTAGAATAGTAATTCGTTCTTTTTCGTTAAGAGCATTTTAGAGAAGCAATTTGTTTTGTACAACTTTTCGAAACACAACTACTGTCAGTTTTAGTTAATAATGTAAATGGTGAACAAATGTCAAAATCACAAATTTATTAAAATCTACATATTTTGAACTGTTTTATGTATTTAAGACCTTCCAGACCACATAAAATCATAAGTGTTACATATGGTTGAACTCGTATTGAATAGGAGATTCCAATAATGACTGAATATACAGGGTGATGTATTGGAAAAACCAAAGTTACTAATAATATAAGAGAAACGGCAAATCTGGCAACATTGCAAATATCAAATATGGAATCTCCGTATAATCTCCGCCTCTCTGTATAATATATAGTTTGTTTATAAAGTGTGAAAACGGTCCATTATCTCACAACTTAAATATTTTCAGAATTATCTGACAGGTCGATTAGAATTTTTGTTTTTTAACCTTTTTAGAAAAAAGGATAACTTTTACCCCCAGTCACTAACATCTCATTGAAACTTCAGTAGTGTAAATTAAACCATAGCTTGCATTTCCTAAAATTTATTTTATAAAGAAAATGATTAAAGAAGACATTTCATATTAACGACAAACAAATAACATAATTACAACAAATGCTAAAATGGAGTGGACTATTGTACGATACAGAAGGTCGATTGTTTATCTACTAAAGATAACCAATTCCATTCAAAGGATAATGGCTTTGTAGATCAACAATACAATAAAATAAAGTGGTAACGACTGTACTCAGTATATTGCCAAAAACCAAGTAGGCTGTGAAGACATGTCAAATTCCTTAGCAACCAGACAGTAACTTCGTGGTTACCATTGTATATGTCAATATTAAATTGATTTGTTGTGTCAAATCGATTTAGAAGTCTGCACTAGTATCTTTTTGAGAAATATTACCCTAATAGAAATTATTTTTGAAATTACGATGGTGCTGTCATAAAAACAGCGAATAGAAGGTTTCATGATCTTAGGCTGCGGCGATCGTAATAAAAGTATGGCGGAAGTATGCGATATATTTAATGAAATAAAATTTCCTGATTTTTATGGAATTTAAAACTTCGCATTGTTTTCCTAGTTGTTCGAGAACTTGTTCGTTTGTTTTGCAATCCATCCATGATATTTTCAAAATACGTCGGTAACACCACACTTCGAATGTTTCTAGGTTTTTAATGTTGGATTTTTTAAGTATCCAAGCTTCAACCCCATACAAAAGGGTAGAAAAAATATAACATCGAAGCATTCTTATCCGGAACGATATCGCGATTACAAAAAAGTTTTCTCATTCTATTAAAAGTTGACCGCGCAATTTCAATGCGGCATCTTATTTCTTTTGTCTGATCAGTATCTTCTGTGATCCATGCTCCAAGGTATTTGTACGAAGATATTTGATCAATTTCCGTATTATCTAGTACTAGCTTAACTTTGATGTTTTGTGCTTTTGTAAATACCATGAACTTGGTTTTCTTCAAATTGATTTTTAGTCCATAATCGTTGCAATATATATTTAGTTGTTCAGCAAGGTGTTGCAGTGCTTCTAGTGTTCCTGCCAGAAAGACGTTGTCGTCAGCGTATCTTATGTTATTAAGTTTCTCACCGTTTATTATAAGGCCCTCACTGATCTCGGCAAGCGCTAATTCTGAGATGGCTTCACTGTATAAATTCAATAACGAGGGTGATAAAATACACCCTTGGCGGACCCCACGGCGAATCTGGATATCCTCGGTCAGTACATTTTCAACTTTCACTTTTACTATTTGGTTCCAATAGAGGTTACATATGATTCTAATGTCTCTACTGTCTATGTTTGTATTTAATAAAATTTCTTTAAGCCGATTATGCTGCACTCTGTCAAATGCATATACTTCCTGATTAATATCTAAGCATCTCTGCGAAAGATCATTTACTGCAAACAGTGCATCTCGTGTTCCCAGTCCTTTCCTAAATTCCATTTGTGTATTACTTATGCCTTCATGTAATTTCTTATGTATTCTATTGTGAATTACTTTTAAAAACAATTTCAAGACATGACTCATTAAGGCTATGGTGCGATGTTCATTGCACTCCTTTGCATTGGTTTTTTTGGGAAGCAGTATGAATGTTGATTGAAGCCATTCTTTAGGTATTATACCTGTTCTACATATGGTATTGAATAGATCCAAAAGAAGATCAACAGATTCAGTATTCACAATTTTGAGTAATTCGATAGGAACTTCATCAGGCCCGGGAGATTTACCACCTTTAGCTTGTTTCATTGCATATTCAATTTCTTCTCGTATAATGTCAGGCCCAGTATCATCCTTAAATTCTTTTAGTGCTTCTGTTCTCTCTTTGTCTTCAAAAAGTTGTGCTATATATTGTGTCCATCTCTACAAGTTTTGGTTAATATCTGTTATAAGTGCACCACTTTCATCTCTTAGTTGCCTAGTTTAAAGTGTTTTTTTCATTTCTCTTAATTCTCTAATTAAAGTTGTGTTTAAAATTAAAATTATGTTAAAAAAGTCATATTTTTCTCAATTTCTTCTAGTTCTTGGCACTGCTCATGTAACATTCTCGCCTTAGCTTCTTTTAGTAGCAAAAAAGTATTGCAAACCTACGTAGTTCCATTTTTAAAGGCAACATTTTCAGATATTAATAATGCTGGTCAAATAGATCCGACCATTTGGTTTCATCAGGATGAAGCAAGTCCACATTATGCTGTAGTGGTTAAAAATATTCTAAATACAACTTTTCCCAATCACTGGATTGGACGACGCGGCCACATTTAATGGCCTGCTAGATCGCCAGCTTTGAATCCCATGGACTTTTCTATTTGGGGTTATTTGAAAAGTAAGGTATATGTAAACTGACCTACCAATTTGGTAGACCTCAAACAGAGAATTCGTACTGAAATGCAAAAAATTACACCAGTGATGTTGTCAAACATAACCCAAAAATTATATATATATATATATATATATATATATATATATATATATATATATATATATATATATATATTATGATTTATGCTATATTTCCGAATGAAGTATAAATGTATTATTACAGTTGGTCTTCAAAAAGGTGCTACTCAAAAAGCCAAAATTTATTATTATGAATGTATTTTAAAATATATTGGATTAGAAGTGAGTGTAGTTTCTTAATGAAATTCTATCTTTCTAAAAGATGCCAAGCTGTTAAACTTAATCAAAATATTTCTTTGTTTCCAAATCTTAATCTGGTGTGCCTCAAGGATCTATATTGGGACCAATTTTATTATCTATATAAACGTCCAATTTTCGTCTTGTTTTTGTCCTGTTCACAGCATTATGACGCAGACGATAGCCAACTCTATATATGATTTTATCTGGATAAGTGTGAACAGGTGGTATATCTACTTCGTCAGCAAATTTTTCTCAAAATCATTGTTTAAAATTGAAGACATCCAAAATTCAGATTGTCATATTTGGCAAGAATGTTTTTAGGAATATTTAATGTACACAAATATTATTTAGGTATACATATGCAGAAAAGAAATACGACAATGAAGTAGACTTTTTCTAGTCAGTTAAAACAGACACTTAGAAGTCTGAAAGTAAATAAAGTTACGTATATCAATCGTGATTTTAACGTGAAAATTGGAAAAGGTCGAAGATCTGACTTGGTATAAAGAGAGAGCAATGAGCGAATGTGGACTATAGAAAACATAGGCGAAAGTTCTGTCAAGACCATTATATAATAATGACAAACACCTGGTTTTAACTACGCAAGAGAAGGCTTTATACATGGAAATGACCAAAAGATAATCCACACCACGTAATCGGAAATTAGAGAAATCAAAAATTGTATTATAGTAAATAAGAGATTCAAAAATAGCTCCAACAGAGTATCGACTTTTCCTAGTGCAGATATCGGTTCAGACCACAATCCTCTAATAGCTGACGTCAGCGTTAAGAAAAAAAAATTCAAAAAATCCCAAAATAAAAAAATAAATACAACAGAAGATAACAAAAACTCCATGGAAGGAGCTCCATCTATTGCAACGGAACACAGTTTTGGCAAATCTAAAGTAATTCTGCTAAACGTTCATAATCTCTATCAACATAAATAAATTTAGCAAGTTGCTCCATACCACACACGAACCTACTTCCGTAACGGTTATAGGCAATAAAAATTCAACGAAAGAGTCTGTCACGGACAAAGACAGATTTTGCATAGCTTTATTCAATCTCATGAGAGTTACGAATTCTGAGGCCTTTACAACGCACTATTTTACAAATTCTCCTTTATCAAATGATTTTGACTTTTTTGCGATCTACCTAGGAAAATATTTATCGTTTTCTTATGAAAACTCTTTTTGTGTCTATAATCTGTTTGTTATTCAAAATCACATACTAAAATAAACAAATCTAGAACAGGTTATACACATTTTTTATAATGTAAATAAACTCAAGAATGAAACGCTTTTTTGAAGTCAAGCAAAAACAATTCATATTCAAATTGAAAAAAAAATTAATTGACAAATGTATTGCCCTCTGTGAGTAATGTTACAAAGTATCGGGTTCACTTTGCTGATCTTTAAGATATTTTCAAAAGAGGGCGCTAGCAGTGTAATAGCTGAAATATATAAATCCTACATAATCAGTAGTTCAGTAATTGGTTTACAAACAGGATAAATCGCAAAAAAATGTAAAAGTATTTAGTGACTAACAATTGTTTTTTAGTAGATTATTATCATACTTACCAGTACATTTATGAAGTATGATTATGATGTGCTGAATAGATCGAATTAATAACAGACAAGCATTGGCGTGTTTAAGATTTTTTCTTATGACTGCCCAGGTCGTTTTTTTAAATGATTTTTTTTTTTTATTATAGACTTGATCATTTTTATATTTTCATACGAATAATTAACTTTGTGAGTATTCTTGTGACTATTTTAAAATGTTATTGCGGGTTATGAGTCAAAGAGTATGGATTCTTTATAGTCCATTTCCATCATATTGATAGCACATTATGTATGCAAATCCCTAAACTGTTGATACGGGTGACTCAATGAAAAATAGATATTTGTCAACAAGTTTACAGAAGTATATAGGAAAACAATTTTAAATTGAGTATGACCACCAGGTATAAAGGTTGAAGCAGAATAGAATACAATAGTTTGGAGGATTACTAATCCCTAAATAAAGTTGCCAGTGTCGGAGTGATGGATATTAACAGGTACTAATGAATTTGCAAGAAATGTAAGATGTTTATTTTATTGGTTATATATAAAATAATTTGTGGCCGTAACAGTAGCCGATCTGTAAAAAAATGAATATTATTTTAATCAAATTCCATTTCAGATTCACTGCTTTCTTCAGAATCTAAGTAATCTTCAACTCCAATGTTAATTATTACCGGTTCCAGCATTGCATCAGTCATATTATCCAAATTCCACATTTTATTTTCTTCCTTGTGAGCATGACTAACAGCATTTTTCCAATTTTCTTGAGTTACTTTTGATAAGGAATGTTTTAATAATTGTTGTAAGTCTTCTAATTTAAAAGTTTTGTTGTTGCGTCAGACTTCACCCTTTACTTGAGACCATATATTTTCTATCGGATTCAGATCACAGTGGTATGGGGGTAAACGTAAAATAATTATATCACGGTTTAATGCCATTTCATCAATTATATATTTTTTGTAAGCTGCTTTATGTTGCCTTACAATAAGTAATAATTCCTTTTTATGTCGAATTCTCCTTGTACTAAATTGCGTGTTTATCCAACCATTCGATTATCTCTCCTTTTTTCCATGCCATTGATGGTAATTTTTCTGCTAGTCTTGAATGGTAACTAGCATTATCCATGACTATGACAGAATTTTTTGGAATTAAATCCAACATTTGCTCAAAATATTCTTCAAAAACGTCAGCAGTAATTTCCTCGTGGTAATCTTTGGTTGATTTTGGGGCAAAACTTAATAATCCCACCATTGACAAAGCGGTATTCGTTTCCAATATGGGTTATTATGAGTCTGCGTCCTTTTCCAACGGGAATATTGTTTATTCCAGTAGATACACCTTCGATGAATGCCTGACGGGAACTTTTCACATTTTTATCAACCCATAGATATGGTACAGTATGACCTTCATTTAGCCAAGTCTCGTCCAAATAAAAAATTGTTTTCCCTTCTTCTCGGTACTTTTTAATAGTTCTTAGATAATCTCGTCTCCAACATACAATGTAATCTTTTTCAATTAAAACGGATTTTCTTCTATTCTTTTGCCAACGAAATCCCATCTCTCTCAATAGTCCCCATAATTTCTTGTTGCTTATGATTGGTAACTCTTTGTTAAAAAAAAAATGAGTTGACGCTGCGTCTTATCATGTTTTTATGTATTTCTTCAATTTCTAAGGGTTTACTCCCTCCACTCTTCTTGGGAGTTGAAACAGTTTCTCCTTTTCATTCTTTTAGGAATCTATAAATTGTTGCTTCTCCAACCCCTGTCATATTTGAACACATGTTAACGATTTTGCGAACATTACTTAAAGGGCATTTAATATTATATTTTTCTGTCTTAGACTGAAGGCACCTTTAAAACTACACTAAACCGGGATAAAACCTGTTGTCGACGTCATTTCTAAATGCAAATAACAAAATATCGACACCAAAAACGTAGGTAGGTAAGACATGAACAATGTACATCTACAAACTAAATGGAAGATGCAAACAATTTCTAATTTATATTATTGGCATAAGCTATAATGTGGCATAAAAACTACTTAAACTATTATTAGTGAAGCCTTATCAGTAATTCCAGATAATTGTTCAAAGAAGGTATTCTTTTTGTGTCAGGCGATAACTTGTATAGAAAACAATAATCACCTTTAAATTACTGTTTACATTAATTTATTTCGTGAAACATTGAATTCTCTCGTTAATCACCCGTGTATAATTAACAATAATCGTGTGGCATATATACCGACGTTTTTTACGCACAAAAAAAGTATAGTGAGATTAGTGGACCCTTATTTTACAGAAGATTTTTTAAAAGATAATGAATTGTTGACGGCATCTTAAAATATTAATTTTTTTTATTTATTTCAAAACAAGTATAGGGTGACGCCTATGGTTTTTTGACCTGTTGAGGATTTGCATACATAATGTGCTATCAATATGATGGAAAAGGACTATAAATTCTTGCATTAAGCTCTCACATCCATCTAATTTCTTTCCGATTGTTTACGTTTTCTAGTCTTTCTAGTAGAATTTCTTCGAACTGATCTTTTTCTTTCCCTTTACAGTCGTCGATATGGACACATAATGCTATTAAGATTATACCACTTCCTATGCGCTATGCAGTATATAAAGCATAGTGTGATATGTCCATTTTCCATTGGTTTAGTTCCGAAAAAGTTTCTTACCTAACCTAACTTAACCTGAAGTTTTTTGTTTAGTACTTATTTACCAACATCCTGTATATTTTTCTGAATCTAATAATACTTAACTAAAGTCTTGTAAAAATATAATACAATAATAAAAAAATTGTCAAACTTACACAAAATCTCAGTAAACCCATACAATTCATCCTTCACCAACTTCGAAAATTGAGAATTTGAAAAGAAGAAATGGACCACAGCCATATTTGTCCTAAAATATTAATAGATCTCAGTTGTACGTAATTAAACCAAACACAAATACTTTTTATAGACAAATGTAGACCTATTTAGATTTTCGTACATCAAATGTGTGGTATTGATGATCATATCCTCCCCAAAAGTAGTCACGTTCAGTTCTTTAGATAATTGACCAAAAGATTTCATGTCTGTGAAGACCAACTCGAAGCAACCTGGCAGACATCTGCAGCTAGTGCTGTAAACAATGTTTTCATTTATTAATATTTTATAGTTTGTTTAGAAGTTGTAGAGAAAAAATTAAATTAAGTTGTCGGCCTGCTTGATTGGGCTTGGTTGAAAGATATACACAATAAAAATATGTTTAAATTCTACTCAATACTAACTGGATATTGAAGTTATGTCGTTTAGTTTATTTACTTATCTAGTTTTTCCAGTTTTAAGTTTGATCAGTGAGTGTTTTGTGAAGGGTTTTTTTCAAAAATAAATTATAGACAAGAGTTAAAAAGGGTCGCAATTAATATCGACTTTTGAAAACTAACATGTATTATACATGGTTATACAAAAACGATAAGAAAGTCAATTTTTTATTTTCAGTTGAATATTGTTTCTTAAAATTGTCACCAATTAGATGTAACAACTTAGCACGAAATCACAGAATAATAAAACAATCAGAATGCCCACTCTGCTTGTCAAGATAAGTACGCGCATCTCGTTCGCACAGACAGAATCAGCCTTGTTTTAAACGGAACCAGTGTTGTTCAGTGAAATTTTATCTGGTGTACGTTAAAAAGTTCAGTGGTAGCGTGTGTTGGGCAGTTCACTATTTGGGATTTGTGTTATATATAAATAATATTGTTTGACATGACATAAACATTTGTTTTTTATCTCTAGTAATTTCCCACTTAATTAATAAATTCTATTATCAGTTGTTTTTTGATTTTACAGCTAAGAATTACTTAAATTTGTATTTCCAATTTAAAAGCGTGTTACTGCAACTATATTTAACAGAAGAGAATCGTTGTGTAATCAAAAGTTTGCATCTTAGGTGATGTTCACTACTCTATCAGAAATTTTTTATATGTATCTATTTCTAGTACTGTAAATAACTTTCAGAAAATGTTCTTTTTTCTATCCTATATTTTAATTCAGTTCTTCTTCTTCATGTACCATGTCCTTTCAGAACGTTGGCTACCATAATAGCTATCTTAATTTTATTCACTGCCACCCTAAATAGCATGCTTGTATCAACACCATACCGATCTCGCAAGTTCTTCAACCATGAGGTTCCTCTTCGTCCTGGACTGCGTTTGCCTGCTATTTTTTCTTGCATGATATTTTGTAGCAACTTATATTTGGGACCTCTCATTACATGTCCAAAATATTCCAGCTTTCTCTGCCTGATACTTTTTATGATCTCAATAGTCTTGCTGAGACGTTCTAGTATTGTGGAGTTTCGAATCTTCTCCACCCAGGAAACTTTTAAAATTCTTCTGTAGCACCACATTTCGAAAGCCTCAAGGCGATTTTATTCACAGTCCACGACTCGACACCATAAAGTAAGACCGAAAATACGTAGCAGCGAAGTAGGCGGGGATCCTCAATGCCAATTTTAGGTCTCTGTTACATAACACCTTGGGGACATCCTTCTAAAAACAGCTCTAGCATACTCTATTCTAGATCTAATTTTGCCGTGACTTTCTGCGTTACAATTTAATTGCTGTCCAAGGTAAACGATTTTATCAACTTGTTCAAGTTTGGTATTATTTACATATATAGACGGTCTTATATGTTGTTGTTTACTTATTACGAGTATTTTGGTTTATCCGTATGTTAAGATCCAGATCTGCCTCCCTACAACTCTCAACGACACTATCAAGTATTGTTTGCAGATCTTCTTGACTAGAACCTAGGAGTACTGTATCGTCCGCATATCGCAAATTAATTAATTTAATTTAATTAATTTAATTCAGTAGGTACATACATTCCAAGTATAATCTGTTAATCCAGGAATAGGAAAATTGACAAGGTTTAATTTGTTTACGGCAACCATAGATATAATATGTAACATTTTATGTCGTAATTTTAGTTGAAGTTGATAAAATTATTTCAAATTTACTAAATTATTTACCTTTTAAAATTTAAACTACGGTTATGTTATAGCTTGTCACAAATGTCTTAATCCGAGCCTGTGTTTTCCATTTTAAACATGGCGATCGCTTGCTGACACACTTAAAAGGCGGCACCTGAGACTGGGCATTCTGATTGATATTTTTATTCTATGGCGAAATGATGAAGTTGACCGGAATCGATGAAAATTGAAAACAACAACATAGAAATGCCGTGTTTAATCACGATAGAGTAGCACTCAATTCAGGTGGCAATCGATTATAGTTATTATTATTATTATCATCGAGCAAAAAGACAAAAGAGGGAATCTAATCCTTATGAAAAGAAGACCAAAAAAGTGGCCTCTAATGGCGGTCATATCCGGAAATGCGAATGCGCCAAATTTAAATTTTCCGACACTTATTAACAATAGCTATATAATATTTTTCAGAATGTGTCTTAGACGAGAAAGTTTTAATTAATTATTAACGATAATAGTCTAAAATGCGACACAATTGTTAAAAAACTTCAATATAAATAAGATTTCATGTGACATTCATTTGGGACAAACAATAACATAACCCAACTAAATTTGATGTCAAACAAGGAGAGAGACTCTCTTTCCTTGTTTAAAGTGGCCTCTAAAGATCGCACTTCCTGTCTAACAATATTTTTGCCCCCACTACCTTTACATTCCCTCTTTTGTCTTTTTGCTCGATGCTTATTATATTTGTTTTTGAAAACAGGCCGGATTCTATTCATCTTTTGACTTATATATCTATGACAGGACAACGTATGTCAGTATCAAATAGATAAAAAATAGATACTAATAGCATTATTTACCTATTTCCATTAGTTTTTTCCATATTTTCTTTAGCATCCTGTGCGCATTCTTGATCCATTCTTCCACAAGCCTTAATTGATTTGTTTCCTAAAAAATAAAAATAATCCTTAAAAAGTTACAGATTAAATTAATATATTAATATTAATATATATTATTGTGATATTTAAGCTAATTAATTAATTAATTAATTAAAATTATTTAAATGATATGATTATGACTCTATCACACTTTTTAATTCTCTTATCTCAGGGTTAAATTCGTGCTTCAATATCTATGCTTCACATGTGAAAGGTAAGGTCCAAAGAATACCGGAATAATAAAAAACACATATGATATAACACTATATATTAAAATAAAAATAATGAAATAAAATTCACACTCAAATGTTTTCAATAAACAATATCTCATATAATGATTCTTAAAATTTTATTCTACGTACGTGAACCTTCAAAATTAATGGTATAAACAATATTAGTTAAAATCTCAAAATCCCAATTATTATTCAAAATCTCCTAATCAAAAATTTATATCTTTTCTAAAGTAATTGTAAAAATTGTGTTATCAATAAAAGAAAAACTGCAGAAAACAAAACGATCTCTCTCTGATGATGAGTGGTCCAAATCCTTGTTCCTGGTAGCCTATATTATCTATTCTTAGCAGCTCCCTAGGTACTCAGCAATCTTACAACAAATTGTTGCAAGTATATCGTCTATAATGATCTCCTTCAAAAGCACGAATCATTCAAATTATGATAGCCTTTCTCCTCTCGATAAACTGAATCTCTCGTTGGCCCGAGTGAAAAATGACTCTTGGAATATCTTCTCTTTACGATAAACTGAATCTCTCGTTGGCCTGAACAGTGACTCTTGGAATATAAGTAGAAAAATATGACACAATATTTTGCTGCTTCAGCTTGTGTCAGATACACTAACTCCACAAAAACTCACTAACATTCAACACTACTGCTTGCTATCTCTCGGGAACCACCAGAGAACAATGACTGTTCGTCTTACACACTTCGAAAACTAACTGACTATCTTTTCTCTTTAAAAAACTAACTAAAGTCTTATTCTTAAACCAATCATCCCACCTCTTTCAATCTCATCCAATCAAAACGCTTCATACATCTCCCATTTCTTCATTTCGATAACACACAAATTTTAACCTACAATTATAAAATTTCCTAAAACTATTTTACAAAATAATCTTTTCCTACCAATTCCTAAGAACTAACAAAAACATATCTTTCTAAAATCTATTCTATTGTCCTAATTACTGCACAACATTTATTTGGAAAAACCGCTTCAATTGTCTATGGATTTCACTTAAAATTATGCGGGTCACTCAAGTATATTATAACAAAGAAAATAATTTATGCATATCTTACGTTTTGTTCAATACAGGTAATCCAAAAATTTAAAGACTTTCCTTCTTCGAAATGTTTGTTGGTTATTATCCTGCTTATCTGAATTATTTTAATTTTTTGGAACTTTGAAATATTTTAAGCAAACCAATATTTTTCTTGATTTTACATATCATAACAATATATATACATATATATATATATATATTATATATATATTATATATATATTATATATATATATATATATATATATATATAAGAAAAAAGAAGTACTTGTGACTCGTTTGGAAAAATTTCTAATATTTTTATATTTAATGGTGTTTTTTATAAACAAATTTTTGGTAGCCCTATGGGATCTAGTCTTTCACCCATTCTAAGTAGCTATGTCATGGATGATGTTCAGTGATTGTATCAATAATTGCACTTTTTTCATTCCATTTATCAAAAGATATGTAGATGATCTAGTTTTGGCACTTCCTAAACATAAAATTTTTGAAACAGTCAACATTTTAATATTGTTCTGAAGCTATTTTCTTGTGGCATTTGTAAATTAATTACTATTAAACTGGGAATAAGCCACAATTAAAGATAAAAATACATTTATTGACGTTTCAATTTCCACTTCGGAAATCGTTCTCAAAATACAAACAGTAAATTAAACAAATTTTGTTTTTTGTTACATAGTGAAAAATTCTTCTAATAATTTAATTTTATCTGACTCATTTATATTGACAATTCAGACATACATTATGCATTTTAAAGTAGACGACTTTAAAATGATATTGCCAATATTGTTGAGTTGCGCTCCTGGGACGACTTTACTTATAAGATAGTTCATTCGATTACATGAAATCAACTTTAACTTGAGAATATCCGTCAGAAAAAATCATAGCATGTAATTCGTCTTTAAAAAGACAAACACATGACATGATGACAGTAAAATTCTCCTGTTAGTGATTCCATAGTAAATTATGAGGGAAAACCAGGAAAAAACCTCATAATACTATCCCGACATTGTAAGTATTTGTTCGTGAATTTAGTTTACCTTCAACAAACATCAAAATTCTGATTTTATATGTTACGTTATTTAAAAAACATAAATGATGTATCCTCTATATGTTACTGACTTACTAATACTGGTATTTTCTTATTAATAACTTCCTCTTTCAATATTGGTAACCAGATCCTACTACATTCTGCCGAAGAATTTGCGACACAATTGGCCTCATTTAACATAATTAGAGCCGCTTCTTTGATTTTTCTTTTTTTACCATCCGTTTCTTTTAGGACTACATTTGAATTACTCCATTGAACCCTATGTTCATTATCCCATGCGTGTTTACAGATTTGAGATCTATCAAATTCTTTATTTTTAATATAAGATTGATGTTCACTTATTCTAACATTTAATGGCCTTGATGATTCACCTAAATAAAACTGATCGCATTCACAAGGTATTTTATAAATGCAATTCTTTGTCCTTTCTTGTTCATTGTTAGGTTTGGTTTTGGACAAAATAGATCTCAACGTGTTTGTTGTTTTGAATGTTGTTGAAATGTTGAATTTATTTCCTATCCTTTTAAGTTTTTCTGATAGTCCTTTTATATACGGTATTGTTATTTTCCTCATATTATTCCTTGTGTATGCTGTAGGATCTCGTTCTAAGTTGTTCTGTTCTATTCGATCGATTGTTGAAAATTCCTTATTTATAAACGATAAAGGATAATCATTTTTTAATAAAACAGATGTTAACAAATGTTTCTCCTCCAAGAACGAATTTTCATTAGAACAAGTAATTTTGGCTCTATCGTATAAGGATTTAATTATTCCCTTTTTTACATTAATATTGTGATTTGATTTGAAATTTAAATATCTATTGGTGTGTGTTGGTTTTCTATACACCTGAGTCTCATATCTAGTATCGTTCTTAGAGATTAAAACATCCAGGAAAGGTAGCGTGTTATTATATTCCTTTTCCATGGTAAATGTTATTGTCTCTTCTTTATCGTTTATATCATTTAGGAATGTGTCCAACAACTCTGATCCATGAGGCCATATTGAGAATACATCATCTACATACCTCCACCATACTGTGGGTTTGAAATTTTGTTTAGAAATGATATTTGTTTCAAAATCTTCCATAAATATATCGGCTAAGAATGGAGATAAACTAGAGCCCATTGCTAGACCAAAATTTTGTTTATAGAATTCATTATTTAGTTGAAAATATGTATTATCAGTACATAATGTTAATAACTCCATTATAGCCGATATGTTTAGTCTTGTTCTAGTTGCCAATGAATCATCACTCTCTAATTTTGTCTTGACTATATTTAAAGTCTTATTTAATGGCACATTCGTAAATAAACTATTTATGTCAAAACTTACCAAAGTATGATTTGAATTAAATTCAATATTTGATAATTTATTTAAAAAATGTTGTGTATTTTTTATGAATGTGTCATTTTTATTTGTAAATGGTTTTAAAATATTTAATAAAAATTTTGATAGTTCACTACAAGGAGAATTCATGGTACTACAAATGGGTCTAAGTGGTATATTCGTTTTATGAATTTTCGGTACTCCATAAAAATGAGGAGTCTTACTGTAATGAGGTGTAATTAATCCTCTCTGATAATTTGTTAAAACATCTTTAAACTTGAATAAAGTTCTATATATTTTGTTTTCCAAAGGCTTTGTTGGATCTTTTGTTAATTTTGTATAAGGTCCGTTTATTAATAGATCTTTAATTTTATTTTCGTATTGAATTTTATCCATTATCACAGTTGCATTCCCCTTGTCTGCTGGTAGTATGATTAATATAATGGAGTTATTAACATTATGTACTGATTAATACATATTTTCAACTAAATAATGAATTCTATAAACAAAATTTTGGTCTAGCAATGGGCTCTAGTTTATCTCCATTCTTAGCCGATATATTTATGGAAGATTTTGAAACAAATATCATTTCTAAACAAAATTTCAAACCCACAGTATGGTGGAGGTATGTAGATGATGTATTCTCAATATGGCCTCATGGATCAGAGTTGTTGGACACATTCCTAAATGATATAAACGATAGAGAAGAGACAATAACATTTACCATGGAAAAGGAATATAATAACACGCTACCTTTCCTGGATGTTTTAATCTCTAAGAACGATACTAGATATGAGACTCAGGTGTATAGAAAACCAACACACACCAATAGATATTTAAATTTCAAATCAAATCACAATATTAATGTAAAAAAGGGAATAATTAAATCCTTATACGATAGAGCCAAAATTACTTGTTCTAATGAAAATTCGTTCTTGGAGGAGAAACATTTGTTAACATCTGTTTTATTAAAAAATGATTATCCTTTATCGTTTATAAATAAGGAATTTTCAACAATCGATCGAATAGAACAGAACAACTTAGAACGAGATCCTACAGCATACACAAGGAATAATATGAGGAAAATAACAATACCGTATATAAAAGGACTATCAGAAAAACTTAAAAGGATAGGAAATAAATTCAACATTTCAACAACATTCAAAACAACAAACACGTTGAGATCTATTTTGTCCAAAACCAAACCTAACAATGAACAAGAAAGGACAAAGAATTGCATTTATAAAATACCTTGTGAATGCGATCAGTTTTATTTAGGTGAATCATCAAGGCCATTAAATGTTAGAATAAGTGAACATCAATCTTATATTAAAAATAAAGAATTTGATAGATCTCAAATCTGTAAACACGCATGGGATAATGAACATAGGGTTCAATGGAGTAATTCAAATGTAGTCCTAAAAGAAACGGATGGTAAAAAAAGAAAAATCAAAGAAGCGGCTCTAATTATGTTAAATGAGGCCAATTGTGTCGCAAATTCTTCGGCAGAATGTAGTAGGATCTGGTTACCAATATTGAAAGAGGAAGTTATTAATAAGAAAATACCAGTATTAGTAAGTCAGTAACATATAGAGGATACATCATTTTGTTTTTTAAATAACGTAACATATAAAATCAGAATTTTGATGTTTGTTGAAGGTAAACTAAATTCACGAACAAATACTTACAATGTCGGGATAGTATTATGAGGTTTTTTCCTGGTTTTCCCTCATAATTTACTATGGAATCACTAACAGGAGAATTTTACTGTCATCATGTCATGTGTTTGTCTTTTTAAAGACGAATTACATGCTATGATTTTTTCTGACGGATATTCTCAAGTTAAAGTTGATTTCATGTAATCGAATGAACTATCTTATAAGTAAAGTCGTCCCAGGAGCGCAACTCAACAATATTGGCAATATCATTTTAAAGTCGTCTACTTTAAAATGCATAATGTATGTCTGAATTGTCAATATAAATGAGTCAGATAAAATTAAATTATTAGAAGAATTTTTCACTATGTAACAAAAAACAAAATTTGTTTAATTTACTGTTTGTATTTTGAGAACGATTTCCGAAGTGGAAATTGAAACGTCAATAAATGTATTTTTATCTTTAATTGTGGCTTATTCCCAGTTTAATAGTAATTAAGTCAACATTTTCAACAATCATAATCAACATATACAATTTACAGTTGAGGAAGAGGTAGATAATTCTCTACCATTCCTTGACATGAGAATTGTAAGAAATACAGACAATATGTTGAAAACTAGATGGTTCAGAAAACCCATATGTAGTAATAGATTTATAAGCTATTACTCTAATCATCCAAATAAAATGAAAATGAACCTTATAACAGGATTAAAGGAACGTGTTTTAAAACTTTCTCATCCAGACTACCTACAAGAAGATCTTCATTTGTTAAAAAATATTTTAATTGAAAACTCTTATCCTCCTGATATGCTACATAGGATGCTTTTTTCTAATTTATTAAATATAAATAACTTAACACCATTTTTTGCTAAATCTCAAAACACTGTATCCAACAATAAAAACATATATTATCATTCACTACCTTTTATACCATCATTAACTCCTAAATTAATACAAACATTAAAGGTTATTGACAATATAAAAATAGCAACAAAGAACATCAAAACTATTTCATCTTTATATTCCAAAACTAAATATCCTATAGACAAATTAGATCAAACAAATGTAGTATACAGCATTATTTGTACTCAGTGTGAAGCTGAGTATATTGGTGAGACTGGAAGAAATCTCTCAAATCGCATTATTTCTCACAAGAGTGATTGTAGAATTAAGAAACCATCTTGTGCGTTGGCAGAGCATGTAATAGACAAAGACCATATTATGGATTTTGATAATATTAAAATTTTATGTAATGAAAGTAATAAATTTAAAAGAACTTTTTTGGAAATGGTTTGTATTAGCAAAAGTGATAATAATTTAAACAAAAGGTCAGAAATTCAAAATTTAAGCAAAATTTATAATTATATAATTTCTATTTAATTTATGCAGTCAGTAAAATATCACATTTTGAATTTTCCATGTATTTGTTACATTTTTTCGGGCATCTATCAATGGTGAATAAATCTTCTTCTTTTTTGTTACTTAACAAAGAAGAATTTTTTAAACAAAATTTTATTTTTGACAATATGTCAAAAATAAAAATTTTTAAGTTAGTATTTATGTCATTTTAGGCTGGTTGTAGGTATTCTATTTTTGTTTATAAATTCAATTTTTTTTTCTTAAGAAACTTCATCTAAATTTTTCAGAGAAACATTTATTAGAATAAGGCATTTTTTTATTAATATTTTTTGTATTTATTATGTAAGCAGTAGTTTTATATAAAAAACTAATTTTATTTGGTGAGTTAACAAAAAATTTTTTATTTCTAGTTCAACTTTGTAAGACATTTTGTATTTTTTAGAAGCTCTTGATACAAATTGTAATCACAATTGAAAGCTCGAGTAAAAAATAGTCAACAAATAGCCCCTTTTATTGACTCCAACCCATCAAAAACAGTGTTATATATAAATATATATATATATTATATATATATATATATATATATATATATTAAGTATAAATATATAATATACGTATAAACCAAGCGACTTACTAGGTAAATAGTAGGGAATGCATTTACATTTCTCAAATGTGTAGTTTGACTGACATTCCAAATTGCAATTAGTCTGAGTGTAAGATCTGAAACAATAAAGGCATTTTAGATATATTTGTGGTAACTCGAACATAGAATATTTTGAATTTCAATCTGAGAATATTTAAAAAAAAACCTGCAAAATCAGGCAAGCTTAATAACAGACAAACAATGAAAAACCTTTTTTACTAGAATATGTTATTGTAATTTGCTTTAGAAGAGTGAATCCAAATATGTTATTTGAATATTACTGTAGAGATGTACCTAAATTCGGACTCAGGCCCCAAAGGAAACTTTTAGCCATTTTAGCCTTCCTGATTAGTTTATGCTTTCGCCGCCATGTATTGGAGCGCTTGCGTCACTCAGTCAAACTTTCGCACAATGAGATGACAACAAACGTTTTGAGCGCCAACAAACAATTAAGACTGACAGAATACTGAAAGGTAAATGATAATATCTATCTCTATATGTTTAATAGAAATAAATATGGATCATGTTTATATACAAGTTACTCTAATCGGACCCCATACTTGTTCCTAAATGGGACTTCCCATTTTTAATGTAGAAATCTCAGTTTCCACCGCATATAACGTATTCTTCTGGTATTCTGTTTCAGAATGACTAAGCCAAAGCCAAAGCAGAAGGGGTGGAGTCAATCAAAAGTGAAAGAAGGTACAAATGCTATTAGAAGTAAAAGCGATAGGTTTGAAAAAAGCAAGTAAGCAGTGATGTTGTAACCTCGGAAACCTTTCTTGGATGGTGCTCGAAAGGTCATCAATGGAGATACTGCGAACGGCAGCCAAATGGTTGGTGGAGAGCGAGTCATGGATTCAAAACTAGCTTTTGGAACCGGGAATGGGTCCAACGGACGAAATAAGTAAAGATAGGAAAAGATAAGATATACGAGAAAAGATACAGAAATAAACAAAAAGATAGATGGGTAAAATTACCAAAGATAAGATAAGATAGAAACAGGGCGCCACTTTTTGAGGTTTAAGGAGAAAATTAAGAAACTTTAGAAAAGAAAAGAGATAAGGAAAGATATTTAGGCTCAGAGATCAAACCCAAGAAAAGATATTAACAGTTACTAATTAAATAAATTTGGTCAACACCCTACATAAGCAAATAATAAATATATTAGGTTGACTCCGTCCACCTACTTACATACAAAACTTAATCAGCTTGATCTTTCTTATGGTCGAAGATATAATAATAATTTAATATAATAAGCAAATATTCAGAGGTATTGTTATATCAGGAAACTTATTAGGAGTCGACAAATAAAATTCATACATAAAACAAAAACAATATATTAAACACCACAATGATATAGGTAGCTGAATGTACACACAAGTAATAAAAAATGCACCATCAATTGATCAATGGTTGTATACATATAGAAATGAACAGTATTATAATTAGGAAATACCTTAACAAATACCATATAATGAAATTATACACAAATTAAATTATCAGCGAAGAGAGCTTGTTAGTGATTAAAAATATTCTACTAAAACTGATTGGAGAAAGCTTTCTTTGCTGTGTAGGGGCTTACCTCGAGATAATACAGTAAATAAAAAAATGAATAACAAATAACACAAACTTAATTAAAGTTAAATTCAAAGGATACAAAAAGGTTACAGAAATAAAAATTTCACCAAACCGCACTTGGTTAAGTTGATTATCTGTTCGCACTGTTATTTAATGATTAACTGAGAATTAAATGTTCGTAATTTAAAAGTACTTAAAAACTGATTGAAAGTTCATATGAAATTATTGAATGTTCCTTGAATTCAATAGTTAAATCGGTAGTTAATTTTAACTACAGGTGAAGACATGTTTGAAAGTAGATTCGCCCAGATAATTGAAGATACTATGATTATGATAACTTACAGTAATTCTAGATGACTGCTAACTGCACTGAAGCTATATACTATACTTGTATCAAGCACTAAAGTTATTTAAATTAAACGGTACTTGATACCAATTTTTAATCTAATGTGATATTAGATAAAAAATAGTATATACACACTTAGAGAAAAATTCAGAGACGGTAATTTAGGCAATCGTCCTCCGTCAAGGATCGTCCACCCAGAAGTGACCTGGTTCCTCTAAAAATTTCACAAACTTCCACAAAAAAAAGGGATATCGCCCACTTAAAAATGATAGGCCGGACAGTATCCATTTCTAAGAAGTTAAATTTCTAACGACTATCGGAAAGTTCGAGGTAAATACGGTACTATGATCTGTTTTTTAACCAGGAGGAGTAATTCAAATTTTCCGCTCCGTAATGCTTGTTTGCAATTGGTCCAACCGCAGGAAAGTTTATTCCTCTAAATTATGACATATTGACACTAATGATATTTGTGAAATTTATTTATTATTATTATTTTCCTCTAATATATAAATCGATTTCTGACTCTTTAAGTTGTTAGTAATAACTTGGACTTGGTGATATGCGAATAGTATTTAATGTGATATTTTTCTAGATGATATTTATACTAAATATAGTTTAAAGTGTTTATAAATTTATAAATGTATGTTAGTTATATCTAATTATCATAAGAAAAACTGCAACTATCTTTTAAATTTAGTGTATACTTGTTAAGAAGCATTTCCATTTTGTTTTCATCACAATAAAAGAACATTAGTAAAGTAATGTTGTGTTTTAGTTTGATTGTATTGATACAGTTGGTTTTGTTCTTCCTGGTTGTAGATCATCACAAGAAAACTGCAAAATTATGCAAGAATGTAACATAATAGATTGGATTTGTTGATTATCTCACAGAAATTCAGTATTTTTTAGTAAATTTTATTTGTTGATAACAAATGGGACAAACTCACTGTCAAAATTAAACAAGAATCCAGCATTAAAGAAATTGTAAGTACACACTTATTTATACAAAGTATCTGGTAAGAAAAAAAACTAGGTTCAAGAAATTGATCATACCAGAATAAGAATATGGTCTACTATTAAAAGACAAATTTCTGAGAAAAACCATACTTAGATCTGTAACATTAGTGACTCTCCCGATCAAAATATTCTTAAATTATAATTAAATACCATAGACTCAAGAGATCTATAAAACTGGATCACCCGATATTTAAATATATATACATGGGACCAAATGTGAAAAAAGTCCTTTTTTATTGCAATTTTGAGGTAGTTCTTCTATATTTTGAGGTAGTCGGTAGATTGCAATAAAATGTACTAATCGTAAACACGACCATCGGCGTCTCAGCCACAGGGGTTAGAAATAATATAATATATTAACTATAAAAAAATGTTACAATGTTTCAAAAACTACGCTAAATAGATTATCCAACATGAAATACGCGCTTCAGAGAAAGTAGTGAATGTTAAAAGGGGCAGATGTACAGTTTTAAGCAATAGCCTTGAGAATGAGAAAAATATAAGCAATAATGGTGTCATTTAACAATCATACCCTAATGGGCACGTCCATCTCTAGGTGCTAAAAGATATAAACACGCGGAAACCTCGCACAAGCAGTAATGTAATATACATCAAACGATGTTATATTGTGAATGGGTTAATGCCTAATCCTAAAATTAACATACATGTATGTTTTTTACTTAACAACTATTTATTGTTCTTAAAATAGGTACATTTCTAGAATAAAATTAGAATTGTTTAGAAAATATTTTCGTATCGTTAAATCAGTTATCTCATTAACAAATAATAACGTCGTTAGAAATAATTACGATTCATATCAATTTTCAGAAATGTTCTCTTTGTTTACATCAGCGACTTCTTAAAATAACCACCATTATCAAGATTAATACAAAGGGTCATTCATGTCAACTTCGCGCACGACAAATCTCAATTAAAACGTAGTGACTAAATGTACATTTGGTGTTTTCCTAATTATTATAGTTAATGTCTGCGTGTAAAAGGTCGCTAATATTTTACAATATTGACTACAACCGTTTGTCACTGTGAAGTAGTAAAGTTAATAACAGTGTTTGGAGGTAGTAGTTCGTGTGCTTTTGTCAGAAATGTGGTGAATAAACTTACTTTTTATGTGTATTTTGTAAAAAATTAAATTACAAGAAAGTTTTCTTTTTTATTTATTTATACAGTGTGTTCCTACGAAAATTTGATTCCCCAGAAACTCAGAAACTTCACCAAAAGTTTCTTCAAAATTTCAGTCAAGAAAACACGTCAATTTGTATTGGGATGGGAAAGAATTTTCATGCAAAATTTATACCCTTAAATGTAACCCCCTACTGCCCCCATCAACCCCTGTTTTTTTGAAGTGTGATCGAGTGGCACATCATTTAAAAGGTATTTTTTTTTTCACTACATGACACTCTGTTTTTTTTTAATTTTCAAAATAACTTTAAAGATAATTTTGGATTTAACTTATTTATTGGTTAAACACAGTAATAACAAAAACCACAAAATTTCATCAAATTAAATAATTAAATGTTCGAAATGACATCCTGTGACCTCCATACAATAATACAGTATATTTTCAAAACCTCTTCGTACATGTGCAAATACCTCCGGGGTCAATAATCGGCATTCTCTCATAATTCTTTGTCGAAACTCTGCAAGATCTGCAGGCAGAGTGACGTATATTTTTTGGGTTTCCCCACAAAAAAGTCCAAGGGCGAAAGATCCGGTGATCTGGTCGGTCACTCTATTGGACCCCTTCTGTCAATCCAACGTCCTGGAAAACGTTGATTCATAAATTGTCTTACGCGTATTAATGTGTTGTGCCCCGTCCTGTTGAAAACTGAGTTCATCCTCTAAAAGATTATTATTAGATTCCAATGTGTCAGTGATGAGCGGATCAATAATGCCTTCTAACAAATTTAAATTTGTTAGAAGTAACACCAGAATTTAAATTTAAATTTGTTAGAAGGATTTAAAGTTGTTCCGTTGAAATTTCCTTCAACAAATAATGGTCCGATAACGTGATTCCCTAAATTGCCAACCCATACATTGAATTTCTGAGGTGTTTGTGTATGTCTTAAAAAAAAAAGAAAAAAAAATATCTTCAACGCAGTGGCGCGTTGATATCGATTTGAAGGTTAATTGAATTATTGTAATATTATAACTAATAAATGAGTTAAATCCAAAATTACATTCAAAGTTATTACGTAAATAAAAAAAAATAAAGTGTCGTATAGAGAAAAAAAATTACCTTTCAAATGATGTACCACCAGACCACTCTTGCTATTAAAAAAATTGGCGGTTGATGCTGTGCAGTAGGGGTTTACATTTGAGGGCATGAAGTTGGTATAAAATATAAATTGACGTATATTCCCCCTCCCAATACAAATTGGCGTGTTTTCTTAAATTTTAAAGAAACTCTTGGTTTTTGAGGTTCTGGGGGTCAAATTTTCGTTCACTGTATACTAGATTGATATTACAGCCATTCAGAAAGTGCGGTGGATAGGACAAGGAATACAACACAGAAGACACTAATATATTACAGCTGTCAAAATACCACTCACGAATTCGCATCTGATTTCATAGTTCAAGGTAGAACACGGCAAATAGTCCTTGACTTCAATCCGATCAGCCACAGAATAAGTATTCTAAGAATTAGAGGAAAATTCTTCACTCTTACTATAATTAATTCACATGTACTAACTGAAGAAAATTAAGAAGAACAACAGGATCAATTTTATGAAAAATTGGAATCTCTCCATAAAAAATGCCCCAAAGGTAACACCAGAATTGTAGTTTATACCTAAGAACAAGACTTACTTACCAAGTACATGTTGCTAAATTTAGCTTACATATCACAAATAAAAAAACGGAAGCTAGGCAATTTACTTCGCAGCAACAGGAGGTATGGCTGTTGGTAACACATACTTTCCCCACAGAAAGATACACAAGGTAACGTGGGCATCGCCCTATGGACCGTATAACCAAAATCGACCATGCTTCTATTGATAATAGACACTTTTTAAATCTCCTAGATGTCTGTAGGTACATATGGTAAGTTTTAATCTTTGGGACTGCTTTTTGGACGCTCATTTCATCGCGTTGGTTCCCTGTTTATAGAGCGCTATGTTTCGAAAAGATTGGAGTCACTGCATGTCGTTTCCATGGTAACCGTATGCCTTTATCAGGTGTTATGAAATTACTTACGAATATAGAGCGGGTGCTTAAAACAAATGTAAATATTGTAAAAGTATTAAATATTTAAAATGCATTCCGTTCGATTTATTAGTTCAGAGAATCAATTGAATATATTTGTCAACTATATGTTTGTTCTCTGTTGTCCTCTTTGCTTATAGCCAAAACTTAACTATCATGTAATTATACGCTAAAACCGACTTCTATGGGACACAAAAAGAAATATGGAAAATGATCAGAGGACAAAAACACAAGAGATGAAAGAACTAATACAAACGAAACACATTCAGAAGAAAACATGGGTATACTACTTCGATCCCTATAGGTATTCTGCTAAAATTAACGATAATGAACTACCAGCACTAGAGGTGACGACAAACAAAGAAATAAATATTGAGGAGGCAGAGGTAATGGAAACATTAAGGAAATTAAAAAATAGAAAATCACCAAAAGAAGGCAGAATACCGAATGAACTCTGAAAGTACGGAGGACGAGATCTGACCAAACAACTATTAAAACTAATCTAAAAATACTTGGAAGAAAAGTATTAAAGAAGATTAACAAATTTAAAATTCACAGACGACATAGTTTAGTTTTCGGACAACCTCAAGGAGATATGTACAATGCTACATGAGCTTCAGTTAGTGTGTGCCAGTGTGGGTCTTAAAATAAACATTTCCAAAACAAAATTCATGACAAACCTAGTACCTAGCGGAAATGTCAATATTGGAGACAACGAAGTAGAGCTGGTGGAAAAATACATATGTTTGGATACGAAATAAAGATCACAAGAGACAATCAAACATGAGAACTACGAAGAAGAATAAACCTAGCCTGGGCAGCCTAGAGAAAACTCAAAGACATCTTTATAAGCGATATACCAATTTCTTTAAAACGTAAAACATTTGACCAATGTGTGTTGCCTGTGATGACCTATGGTAACGAAATTTTGACATTGACAGCTACAGGTTCTAAAATACTACAAATAGCTCAGAGGAAAATGGAAAGGTCAATGCTGACACTGCTGCACAACCCTAAAATTAACAACCAAAGTCATAACAAATAAATTGAAGAAAATTATACCACTAGCAAAAGAACAACAATATTTTTAAAGTACAATAAACTGACATATCTACGTTTCGTGGACCTTAAGAAGGCATTTGATTGGGTCAAATTAAAGGACGTTATCCACTTATTAGCAAGAGAGATACCTCTAGGAGTAACCAAAACGATCTAAAATATCTTCTAAAACAACACAATAAAAGTAAAAGTAGAAGAAGACCTAACTGACCTTATTAAAGCTGGCAATGGAATAAGACAGGGAGATTTCCTGAGTCCTAAATAAGCCGGTCGAAAAAAAAAGAAGGTGGCGACCTAAACTCAGACTAAAGGGAGATTGGAGTAAGAGAATGGAGAAGACAGATACTTAACAGGGAAGGTTGGAAGAATGTTTTGAGGTAGACCAGGACTCACGAAGGGCTGCAGCGCCAACTGATGATGATGACAATTAATTGTTTATACGTAATTTTTCTAAGGAGGCGGAGCCCCAAAGCCCCCCTCACAAGCCGCCACTGATTAATGATTATAATATTTTTTATTATTAGAAACTTATATACGATTATTAGCAGTCTTCTATATCTTGCTAGATGTAGGTCATCACTAATCAATCAATTAATGAAGCAATTTTTGTGAATCTAGCTGTATTATCGGTTATTTTATGTAGTTTTTTTAATGTTACGATTAAAGCCATCAAAAATATAGTTATTTCTTAATTTTAATTTAAAACATAAAAATCAAGGTAATTTTGGAACGGTAAGGGTTTTAATAAATTCAAATAATGATTGAACCTAATTTTCTTTATTGCTACGGTTGTCGTCTTGTGCAAAAGTTGGGATTGAGGTAGAAAGTTACAACAGTCTTCTTAAAAATTTCTGAATAAATTTCTGATTACTTCTGAAAATAAAGTATTTTTCAAGAAGGAGAAATTAATGTATTAATCTTTTCTCACTGTAAGTTTAGATTTTGTTTCACAAATGTTTAATAAACATATAGAAATGTAGTGTTCAGTTATTTGGCCAACCAGACAATGTTTCTACATGTAAAACTCAAAAATATGCTTTCTTCATTTTCAAAAAGCCACGCCGACAAAACCTAAAAATGTTAAAATTATGATAATATTAAAATTTTAAAATTAAATTAAAACCTTCACGGCGGTTCGGGACCCCGAGGTCCTGTACATGTCATGATCTAAAATTTTTGTAGTAATCTTTCTTGACTTTCCCAATATTCGAAAGGCGTATTTCCACTATTAGTCAACAAAAATTTCGCGGCAAATCTCATAGTAACCGAAATGAAGTTCGGGACCCGGGAGACCCTAGCCGTATTATGATAATAATTTTGATCGTAACACGGTACGTACCGCGGAGGTCTTCCGATCTTTTTAAGTTTTTTGTCAAAACTGCAGTATTGTATTGATCTTTGAAGGTAAGTTATTAGTACCTATATATTTATTTATAGTTTTTAGACAAAAATACATTCAAATTACTATGTTTTGGTTTATTTTGCAATCTAAACCATTTTAGACACAGATGTTTTTCCATTTTTTCATAATTGAATACTGTATGATTCTATTTGTAAGACACAAGGTAGAATCTATATAAAATATATATATATATATATATATATATATATATATATATATATATATATATATATATGTGTGTGTGTGTGTGTGTGTGTGTGTGTGTGTGTGTGTGTGTGTGTGTGTGTGTGTGTGTGTGTGTGTGTGTGTGTGTGTGTGTGTGTGAAGATGCTTTAGATTGTAAAATAAACTTTTAATTGTTTATTTCATTGCACTTTGCATTTTATACAAATGTATTTTTGTTCCAGTGTTTCAAAAATGAACAGAAGAGCGACCAAAATATTAAACCTAGCTCTTGAAACTGAAAAAGAAAACCAATCTTCTCAACCAAAAGTCATTGTACAGAAACTAGTAGATTATGACGAGTCACCTGTCTGTTCTGTTTTTTCGGAAGAATCTCATAATAATCCATTACAAGAGCAAAATGATATTTATTTTGGAATGGTTACAAGAGTTACTCATGAAAAAACAGTAAATCAAGACAATTATATCATGGAAGATGTGTTCGAAGAAGAAATGGAATATGACCCCTCTGAGAAGACTGCTATGTGTGAAAGAACTAATATCGAAGTATCAAGTGATAATGACGATGAGCCATTTTCTAGTGACGATTCTATAATAGATAGAAACTACATGCCGTCTTCTGAAGAAGAGTCAATTTCTGAAACAGAATCAGATTTATTTTCTGTCTCAGATGCAGGGGATCAAGATAATCAATACTCTGAGCAAAATGTCACTAACATTCAAAGTCAACAATGTGACCTATGGGGGCCTATTTTTCCGAAACTCGACCCATTTGTAACAAATTTTACACAAAAGTTAAATGTTAATATGAAAAATATCAAAGAACCGCTAGACGCTTACAGACTTTTTTTAACCGACGATGTTTTGGAACTGATTGTTAGAGAAACTAATATGTATGCAATCCAAAAATTAGATATTTCCAAGAAAAATAAGAAAAGAGTTGAATGGAATGATACCGATAAAAATGAAATTTTATCATTTTTCGCAATAATTTTAACAATGGGCTTAGTTCCTTTGCCGACACTTAGTGCTTATTGGAGTAGAGACGAAATGTTTCACAATGCATTTGTAAGTTCCATCATGCCCCGTGATAGATTTTTAACATTGCTCAAATATCTACATTTTTCCGATAACATGGTTGCCAGTGAAAATAGGCTCTGCAAAGTAAAACCATTGCTCGATATACTGCTGGAAAACTTTAAGTCTGTCTTGACACCTGGCCAAGAGATTATAATAGATGAAAGCATGATTCCTTGGAGAGGCAGATTGTTATTCAAACAATACATTCCGAATAAAACACATAAATATGGAATCAAACTATACAAATTATGTACAGTAGATGGGTATACGCACAATGTGATAGTTTATGCAGGTAAAAACTGCGATCCGGTTAATATTAGCAGTAACAGTCATTCAGAAGACATTGTACTAAAATTAATTTTAAGTTTAGACCAGAAGGAGGGCAGAACCTTATACGCTGATAATTTCTATTCCAGCATTCCTTTAGTGAAGGAATTGTATCAAAGAAATATTAAATACTGCGGAACACTTCGATCTAATAGAAAAGGGATTCCAAAATCTTTTGAAAGAAAGATGAAAAAATCTGAGGTGTATGGAGAAGAAAGTGGGAATTTAAGAATAATAAAGTGGATAGATAAGAGACCAGTTTTGATGATCACATCTGATGCCACACATGAGGCGATTCTTGTAGAAACTGGTAAAAAAGATAGAAAAGGGAATGAAATAAAAAAACCAAAATGTATTACTGATTACAATAAAGCTAAAAAAGGTGTGGATATAAGTGATCAAATGTCCGCCTATTTTACGGTTTTGAGGAAATCGCTAAAATGGTATCGAAAGCTTTGTTTCGAGTTGCTTTTTGGAACGTGTGTTGTAAATGCATGGGTTGTTTTTCAGTTAGCCACAGGAAAAAAGTTGTCTATGATGCAATTTAGAAGGCAATTAGCTCGGTCGTTAGTTACTACGGATACTGGAGATAAAATAAATAAAACACCAAAACGAAAAATCCATACATTTGTAAAACCGGAGGGTAAAGGACGCAAACCAAGAAAAAAGTGTGTAGGATGTTATACAATGTTACGGAAATCACTTTCAAGTCGAGAAGCGGATAAGAAAGTTAGAAAAGTAATCAGCTATTGCGCTGATTGTACAGGTCAGCCAGGATACTGTTTACCTTGTTTCAACGAAAATCATGTAAATTAATTTTTAATGCATATTTGTTAATTTTGTCCAAGTATTTCTTTTATAAATAAAATACACATTTTTCTTTTAAAAATTAGTCTTATTTTTTATTAGTCTTAAAATTAGTCATATTTTTTATTATATTTATTTCCTGATAAAACCTTGTATTTAATACAGAATTGTCGACATTTATTTCACATATTAGATTTTTAAGAATATTTGTTTATATGAAAAAAACAATGTTTAAAAACGGCACTATTAGGGACGCCGGAGGCCCGAATCGTATATGAATACAATCTTGATACAGGACGCCCGGGGCCCGAATCGTATTGTAATACTTTCAGTGGAAATAACACCCGTCGTGAATGTGTTAATAAGTATTTTGTTTTTTTTTAGATGTGTCAAAGTAGTGATTAGTCGTTCTCGACTGATTCTGACCAAAGCACTGGACTCTTTCTGTGACTAATAACATACATACACATAAAAATATACACACATACAAATATACACACACATACAAATACACATACACTGTAGCATTTTAAAATTCTTTGGTATATATTGAAATCCCCTCGTATATGTTAAAACACCGAAGAGTATTTTCAATGTATTTCGTTTCCTATTATACATATTAAAACACTGAAATATATTTTCAATCTTCTCAGTTTTCATCAATCATTTTACAGTTTTTTTTATATAACACAGATGGGTAATTCCTCGGCATTCTTTTGATCGAAGCTGCTTTTAGGATATTCCGCGTTTCAAATAAATATTCCCGTTATATGTTTTGTTTATATCAAGTTAAGCGAATGATTTTTAAGAATTTACTCACTTTCGCTGAGGTCCTTGTCAAGAGTGGTTGGCTTCAGCGTTAGTCCAAATTTTAGGTGGGAAGATTTGGTCTAAGGGAACAGACGTCAGTATGTAGTTTGGAGAAGCCGGCAAAATTTGTTGAAGATAGTGAATTATACTCTATGTAATATGTCAGTTTTAAAAGAGTAAGCACTATTTCTATTTTTCTAAGTATCTAAGAGATTTGTGTCGTCTAGAAAAACTTTGGAAAATACCCATGTGTTCTAGTTTTTTTTAAGAAGCAATGTCCAAGGTTTGCGTTTAGTGCCACTTCAACCTTATTTTTCTTTATTTCTGGTTGTTGTTCCAGACTATAAATGCAGTTTTTTTTCTCTCGTGTGTCAGAGATTCCCAGTCCAGTGCCCTTAGAAATTGTAAAGTCCAGTAAAGTCCAGTTTACAACTCAAGTGCCTTTTAGTGAAACTCAGTTAATTTTTTTGTTTGAATTTTTAAAGTCAAGTTAGACATTTTTTAATAATAATTTGCTTTCATAACAATTTAAATTGTAATAATTAATATTGTAAATTTTAAGGTTTTGCCATTGCTGTCATTTTATTTGTTCTATGTTTTAAAATTTAATGTTGACATATGACAGCTAGCTTTATTATTTTTGACATCTGATAAATACCGAATCATATTTGAGACTTTGTTTTGTTTTTAAAAAAAGGTTAACCTCTATGAATAATTTCACTTAAGATATCTTTTTGTTGGTAATGATTTATTTTTGCCACAGATTATAGCCCAGTAACAATTTATTGTAACTTTTGTAGTATCTCCCACTTGTAAACGGATGTTGTAAACGGATAGGACATAGTAAGTTATTCTTTTTTGTTAATTGATGGATTCGACCGTTACTTGATGGAAATTCATTTTATGTAACAATAAAACACTGAAAACTTTGTTTTCAAATCCAGTAATTACATCTGAAATATTACATCTTCTTGAAGTTTGCATAAACCAGGACTACTTTGAATTTAATAATAAAATATATACAAATAACAGTGCAGGACTTATAATGGGTAATCCTCTAAGCCCATTGCTATCAGATATTTTTATGGATCATCTAGAGACAAAGATTTCAAAACATCCCGTATTCAAACAGTTTTTATATTGGTGGCGATACGTAGACGACGTACTGGTATGTTTCACAGGAACTAACAGGCAACTCGACCAATTTTCATCGTATATTAATTCACTTCATAGTCATATTGAATTTACAATAGAAACAGAACAAAATCAATGCATAAATTTTTTAGATTTAAAAATTAGCAGACTTCAAAACAAACATGACTTCTCTATATTTCACAAACCTACCCATACTGACACGACTATACACAATTCATCATCCCATCCAACACAACATAAACTGGCAGCTTATCATAGTATGTTACATAGATTAACAGAAATTCCGATGTCAAAAGACAACTTTGAGACAGAATTAAATATAATTAAGCAAATAGCAGTAAACAACGGATACAACGAACAAACAATTAATAAAATGTTAAATCAAAAACTACACAAGAAAGCCCTGAAAATAGTATTTCCACCACCAGAGAAAAAACCCAGCACCTTCTGCTCGATTACATATACAGGCAAAATAACAACAAAAATTGCCAAACATATAAAAAAGAAAGGAATAACACCAGCTTTCCGAACAAATAACAACCTAGGTAAATATATTAAAAATAACAAGAGCCAAAATAAAAAACACTTAAATAGTGGTGTGTATAAAATTCAATGTGGCGACTGCCCAAAAACTTACATCGGTCAAACTGGTAGAAACTTTGAGAAACGAATAGCAGAACATAAAAGGGCTTTCAAGAATAGAAAAACAGATTCAACATACGCACTTCACCTTCTAGATCATAATCATTCTTTTAATGACAAATTTAAAATTCTTCACGTTCAAAATAAAGGCCTTAAGCTATCTTTGTTAGAATCTATGGAAATCAATAAATTAAAAAACACAGATATAATTCTGAATGACCAACTTGAGACAAACAGTTCTCCCCTCCTCAACCTATTTCATTAGAGACTATAAATTGTAAACGCATGCCAAAAATAGATCACTTGAGAAAGGCTATCAGCCGAAACAGCTGTAGTGATAATAGTTAAAATAAATTTTGTGGAAGTTTGAAAACAAAGTTTTCAGTGTTTTATTGTTACATTCTTTTTTGTTATTTTGGTATAAATCTTTGTAACTATTAATATAGTATTTTGTGCCATTTATATTTGTAACTGTTTGTGGTGGGACAACAATGAATGTTTAATTTATTTCTCTAAACCATTTTGTCTATTTATTTTAGAAAAGTCTCCTAACCTCTCTTTTGTGTTTTTTTTTAAGACGGAAGAACCTTTTCTTTCCTCCAGCAGAAAGTTTCCTCCAAGCGGTGTCCAATTTTAAATAGTTAGAGGTCCTTCTTGTTGTTTTGTTTGTCTGTTTGTTCCAGGAGATTCATGTAAGTACTCATTTGGTTAATTTTTTGTAGTTACCCCAATCCAACACTCTTGCCATTCACTTATCCATGACCCCAACTCTCCAAATAAACCATGAGCGCCGTTCGCATAAGTTTCGATTTATTTTGCTTGCCCTATCTTTGCCCCAATAATTTCTGTCCCCAATTTTCATAGTAACCTCCATAGTAATACCCTATGTGGCAGTCAAAATTTCCCGTTACAATTTGGCTTGCATGTTTTAGATTTGCGTCAAATTGTATCTTCGTTACAACACACATACACACAAATATGAACATCATGCTCAGTGGACAAAATAGACAGCTGCATCATAACTGGCTCATCACACCCTGACAAACTCTTCTTCTTCTTCAGGTGCCATCTCCGCTACGGAGGTTGGCAATCATCATAGCTATCTTAATTTTTGAGGCAGTAGCTCTAAATAGTTGTTTTGAGCTGCATCCAAACCATTCTCTCAGGTTCTTCAGCCATGAAATTCGTCTTCTTCCGATGCTTCTTCTGCCATCTATTTTTCCTTGCATTATGAGTCGCAGGATGCCATACTTATCGCCCCGCATCACATGTCCGAGATACTGTAGCTTTTTTTCTTTAATTGTAAGTTCAATTGCCTTCTCTTTGCCTATTCTTCTCAGTATTTCATTGTTTGTAACTCTATCCACCCAGGAAACCCTCATAATTCTTCTATAGGTCCACATTTCAAAGGCGTTAAGTCGTCTCATGGTATCTAGATTTAACGTCCATGATTCCACTCCATAATATAGTACACTGTATACGTAACATTTTGTTAGGCGTACTTTAAGAGCTAATGTTAGATCTTTGCCACATAGGACCTTTTTCATTTTTATAAAATTAGAACGTGCTTTTTCGATTCTGACTTTGATTTCTGCCGTGTAGTCATTATTTTCTGTTATAAGTGTTCCTAGGTAAGTGTACTTTTTTACTCTTTCGATCTGCTGGCCCTCTACTATCAAGATTTCGTTAGTATTATAGTTGTTTTTACAAATTTTCATAAACTTCGTCTTTTTGACATTAAGAGAGAGTCCGTACTCCCTACTACACATGACTATTTTGTTCATGAGTCTTTCCAGGTCTTGTAAACTATCGGCTATTATTACTGTATCATCTGCATATCTGATGTTGTTAATTAAGACTCCATTTACTCTTATGCCGACTGTTTCATCTTCCAGAGTTTCTCGAATTACCTCTTCAGAATAGGCGTTAAATAATAGAGGTGATAGAATGCAGCCTTGCCTGACTCCTCTCTTTATTTCCATTTCTTCAGATGTTTCTTTTTCGATTCTTACTATTGCTCACTGATTGTAATAGAGGTGTGTTATTAGCCTTAAATCTCTTTCATCTAGGTTTTTGTTTTTTAGAATTTCCAGGAGTCGATCATGTTTTACTTTATCAAACGCTTTATTGTAGTCTATAAAACAGACGTAAAGAGGACGGTTAACATCCAAACATCTCTGTGTCAGCACATTGAAGGAGAATAATGCCTCTCTGGTACCCATACCATTGCGGAACCCATATTGAGTGTCACTAATATCCAGCTCCAGTTTAGAGTGTATTCTGGCGTGGATAATTTTCAAGAGAATTTTGAAGGTATGTGACATTAAGCTTATGGTTCGATAGTCACTACACTCTTTGGCATTCACCTTCTTTGGCAAACACACAAATGCTGATGTCAACATTTCTCTAGGAATGATTCCCGTAGTATAGATAGCGTTGAATAGTTCTACTATTATGTCCAGGTTTTTCTCGTTGACCAACTTTAGTAGCTCGCTTGGTAATTCATCTGGACCAGCAGATTTATTGGTTTTCATTGAGTTTAATGCCTGACTAACCTCTGATTTGGTTATCTCTGGACCTACATCTCCCGTTTGGCTATTTACAGATGTACTAGCTTCTCTCTGGTCATGAAATAATTCTTCGATGTACTCTTTCCATCGTCGTAGTTTTTGTTCTGTTTCCAATATAATATTTCCATTTTTGTCGAGCAATATATTTGAGGTTCTTCTATTTCCTACTCCGGCTAGTTCTTTGACTTTTTTATGTAGGTTGAAGTTGTCATATGTGTTTTGAAGTTCTTCTATTTCTTTACATTTTTCAGAGAAGTAGGTCTCTTTAGCCTCCCTGACAAACTCTGGGGCATGATAAACTTAACACGTTAAGGCGCATTGCCGTACCTGATAATATTTCGTCCCAAATCCGTGGGAACAAAGATGGAGAGCGAGATGAAAAGAAAAAAGAGATAATGCTCAGAAAAGAGGCCAGAAATGGGTAGCTGTTCTGAGTTCAGGAATAAAAATCTAACAATGTAACGTAAGTGATCAGAAAGCTCCGGTTGCCTATCCTATCTTCAGTCCAAATATTTAGCTAGGGGACGCCGTGTGAAAAACAGGCTCTAAATGAATTAAAAAACGCGTACCTGGGACTCAACAGACGAAGATTGGGATAGTAAATTCAAGCGAGCGACGGAATTGGTGAAACCGATGGGTAAAAAGAGACCTCGAACGAATACCAAAACCCCCTCATAAAAAGTCACTAAAAAATCTCTAAAATCTCACTAGTAGAACAATCCATAAAAGTGTTGTCATGTTGGACCTCTGCTATATTAGCCAACTGAATTTTCATGTTCACATTTCGTCAAAACATCAAGTATGTGGGGTGATTAATGCGAAACTTTGATTGAAAATAAGGAAATAAAACGGAGAAGAGAAAACCATGGAAAAAACATTGTGAGAAGATAGTCAATGACTCTTAAATAAGTTCAAGTTTTCACTAAGTTCTATCCAGTCACTCTAAAACGAGTTTGGTGAATACACTCAAAAGAGTGAAGAAATTTCTTTAAGGGTCCCCTGGAATGAAAATTTATCAAACACTTTTACAGAAGAAAAATGACCTCTACAAAAAGTTATGTAAGATACTAGAGACTACCTCAATATAATGAGGTATATAGGATATAATAGGATAAATCCTATTCTATACAATATGTGTATAGAATAGGATTTTCTACAAAAACAGCTCCAGGATGGTGAACGAACATCTATGATGTTGGGTGCACTATTCGATATAAACGAAGCATCAGACAACACTTTCCACAAAGCAGTAGCAAGAGTGATTCGTCTAAAAGGAATAGACAAAACAAGCTGCAGATTCATAGACTGCACGCTCAGGAGCCTTGAGCTGTGCCGATGACCTGATCACCTTAACATTCTGTGACCGTAGTTACAGAATGGACTTCAAATGTAGGACTTAACATAAGCACCCAAAAGTCATGAAATTTACCAAAAGGAGGAATTCTAAATCTGGAGAGTGAAGTAAAGTAAAGATGTAATAAAAATGGTGTAGGTACATTGGATTTATAAATAGTGGTGGTGGTATTATAAATCAACCAATCACCATTTAAAGTGGTGGTGGTATTATAAATCAACCAATCACCATTTAAATATAGAAATAAATACAAAAAAAACCAATAAAACTTTACTAGAATTCTGATGTTATTTTATTGATAATAATGTCCATTAGTGGAAGTGATATCAGGTACTGATAAACAAATGAAAACTGTAAGAGTATGTAGTCAACATAATAAACACAAAGTTTCGATTTGTTGACCAGCTACTGGTTGCTGATTGGGAGGTATTAATATATGGTCTGGCTGCAGTTTGCATCATCATCCAACTTCTTGCATCCATTGATGGACATAAGCCGTTCGATACACCCCCAGGAAATAATTTATTTGCACAAGTTGCATCTAGTTATGCTCTATTCTTCACGGGGTCTGTATTCAAGCAATATCTGAGTCTAATTATCATCTCTGAGCCATACTACCAGTCCGGCAAATCACCATTTTAGCCTTGATATTTTTTCTATGAAGTATTTCTATGAAATATTCCTGTTATTCTACGAATCTCTTTGTTTTTAAGGCAGTCTGTAAGTTTAAATCCTAATATTGATCTTCTTATTTTCTTCTGCGTAAGTTTCAATGTTTATCAACGGTTTTCAATGTATTATTATTATTTTTAGTGAGAGTTACTACGTCAGATCCGTATGTTATAACTGGAAGCATGCATATATTGTATCAGCAGGTACCACAGTAGTTCGGATATAATAAACGATTCTTTGCAGACAATAAAACCGTTTTTATTTAATAACAAGTCAGCTTAAACACACATGCATGAAAATACAACATGCTGCATTTTTAATGTCTATAACATCTTCCAATTTAACGATATCACTTTTGGTTTTAGTTTTTTGCTACCAAAATATTTCGTTTATCGTTTATAAAGATAAGCAATATTTAAATTAAGTACCTTTCTAATAAAAACACACACGGTTTCATTTAATTCAACCCTACTCAAAATCAATTAGTTCAAAAATGGGTAAGGCCTCTTAAAATACCCAGCAACAGCATTTATTATACTGATCATTATCGTATAAATCAGTTCGATAAGGCTTAAAATGCTGAAACCTAGAAACACTCCAAGAAGTCCGCCAATATATGCTAAAAATAAAATTATTAGATTGAAAAGCTCTTTACAATATCAGAGAACGATTGTTTACCTACTAGATCCGTGAAATAAAATAAACGGTCCTTCATAATTTTATCAAAATAGCTTTCTTTAAAGAAAATGTGTACCATTACGAGCCCTGGCCTATAAAAAATCAGAACAAAAGTTATTTACTATACATTTTCACAACGTTAAACATGTGTTGGTGTTTTTAGTCCACTTTCTTAACAAATTTATTGTCTGTTTTTATTTTTAAAATAAAAGCGTTTGTAAAAATAGAAAAACAAATATAAACAAAAAGTAACTATTCTGATTCATCCTCGTTTAAAGAATCTGTAGAGTATCCACAAACAGATTTTTTAATATTCATGTTAAATGTAATTATTGTTATAGTATATTTGAAGAATAAGCTGGAGTAAATTCTCAGAATACTAATCTTCGCACCTCGAAATACATAGGCGTGCACATCTTCTAACTAAAACGCAATCTTAAAAGAAAAGTTTTCGTTAAATTTAAGCCGGATTTATAAACGGACATAAACATAATTTTAGTCTTTAACCATAATCTTATTATATAAGCATAATGTTGAAAGTTAATAAATAAATGTACCCATTTAAAAGCATTCATAATACATAAAACATAAATTTAGTCCTTAAAACGTGACCTTCAAAGTTGGTAACTTTCAACATTTATGAATTAAGTATTAAACATTATGGAATTGTTGGAATATGCGCATGTGTAATCCAACATAAAAAATTAAAGAACTGTTCCTCATCCCATTCCTTATCACGCTTTCTATTTATGGGTCTTACACTATACCTTCTTACTCTTCTTTGCTTGTTAAGAACTCTGGCAGATATAGTTGCTACAATTGTTAAATAAAGTGGGACTGCTGCCATGGCCAAAGCAACTTTTCTATTAATCTTCATATTTATTTAAAATTATTTCACTTTTCTACGAATCTAAAGACCAGAAAAAATTCTTCAAGATCTATAAAAATTTGGTTAGGTTTGTATTTTCTGAAGTAGTTTTTAAATATTATGGTTAGGTATTATGCCTAGTTATAAACCAATCTTAAATCTTGTGAATTATGATTGTGATTAAAGTTATGTTTATGACTTATGATTATGTACTATGTCCGTTTATAAACCTGGCTTTATTGGGATATTTAGAACAAAGTAATTAATCCAATCCAATACCGGTTTAAAATAAAAAGATACACATAAAAAGAATAAAAATTCTATTATTTGTGAAACATACAGTTAATATAAAGTAATAAAATACAATAAATTATACTGAAACGTAAAATACATACACAAAAACTGTAAGTTTTATATATTCCTATTAATAAATAATAATATTCTTAATACTAATAATATTGGAGAAAAGAATGAAAATTAAATTAGCAATAAAAAATAAATAAAAAATAAACAATGAAGTTGTCGGCAAATGTAAAATAAACTTCTGAGCTACAGTTTAAAGTTAAGCTTCCTCATATTCTGTTTCAGACGAAGTGTTATCCGATCCGGGATTAATTATTATAGGTTCTATACAGCTATCTATTATATGATCAAGCTCCCACATATTTTTCTCAATATCCATAACGTAATTAATACATTTTTGTCAAAGTTGTATTATTTCGAGCTACGTTACTTTTAACTTCGGCCCATACTAATTCAATCGGATTTAGCTCGCAATGATACGGCGGTAGGCGAAGTATTTCAATTCCTCGTTTTTTGGCTATTTCCTCAATGACATATTTTTTATAATTTTGTTTATTTATTTTAGCAAGCTCTAATAATTCTGCTTTTGTCATTGTATCGTCAAAGATTAAATTCTTAGAAGTTACCCACATTGCAATTTCATCTTTCCTCCATTGAGTAGTTGGTAAACGTTCAACTAATCTAGAGTGGTAACTTGCATTGCCCATCACAATAACTGAATTTTTACGTATGAATTTAATCATCTGTTCGAAATATTCTTCAAACACGTCTCCGTTCATTTCTTCGTGATAATCACAGGTCTTTTTTGATTCAAACAAAAGTAAACTCTCATTAAGAAAACCATTCATACTACCTATATGGGTAACAATTAATCGTCGACCTTTACCTATTGGTTCCTTGAAACCAGGTGAATATCTTTCCAGAAATGCTTGTCGACATGTTTTTATAGTTTTGTCTTTCCAAACTCTTTCTACAATATGCCCTTCATTAACCCACGTTTCATCTAAATAATAAATGTTTTTATTTTCGGTCCTCATTTTTTTTATTTTTCTAAGGTAGTCTAGTCTCAAACACACAATTTCTTCGGAATCGATAAGCATTGACTGCCTGCCCACTTTTTCATACTTAAAGTTTAACTCATGCAAAGTTTGTCTCTACTTATTGTGGGTAAATCGGAATCGTCGGTAATAGCTTGTAAAACTTTATATAAAGTTGGTATTTGTTTGTTAAAAAAAAATGAGTGGACCATTCTACGAATTGCATTTTTGAAAAATTCATCCAAATTCACTTTCGACAATTTTGGTCTTCCTGGTCTCGGTATGGGTGGCGTTATACCAGCTGATTTTTCCTCTTTTAAAATGTTATATACAGTTGATTTTGAATATCCCACTACTTTAGACGAAATTTCAACTATACTATCAACATTATTGGAAGGATTGTCTTGCTTAAAATAATTGTAGACGTTAAGGATAACATCTTTTCGTTAAGTGATAAATGATTCAACTTTAATTTTTTAACTAGTGTATAATCACACGTTAATTCCATATTCTATATAATCACTATTCACTCTTGCAAAAAAACAACTGTGTCAGATCTCTTCACTCGCTTATAATCGACTAAACAAAAATTTTCTGATATTAATGAATGGCTATTTAAAGACCATTAACCATTTTATTAATCATTGGTTTTCCAAACAAAATCGAAATTTATACTATTAAGATAGCGTTCACATTTATCAGAAACCATATTTAGCTAATCGACTTTTTCTATCTAAACTATCAAAAGACAATTAACTAAATACCTATGTATTTTAAGAGTTTCTTTATTTCTGGTTATTTAATGGGTCATTATCATAACGACAAACATAACTATAAATAACGTTACTAAAATAAACAGATTTATATAAATATAATATGTTTTGAAAACGGTTTAAATATCTAACAAACCGAAACAAATAATGTAATACCCTTAAAGTACGTCTATGATCAGCAGAAAAAACCCTAGCCTACACAGTTCTAACAATAGCAGGTATTTAAATTTTACGATAGTCCATGTGACATGGAAAAATTTCTATCTAAATAGTCAAACCCAACGTAAAATAAGCTAAAATATTGAAGTTGTACGAAAATCACACCTACTAAAATATGATTAACAATTTAGTTTTTTTTTCTGAGAATTTACTCCAGCTTATTCTTCAAATATACTATAATGTAAAATTATATATCTAAGCGACTATTATAATTATAAATAGATAGAACGAATTCTTAGTCATGTGTTGACATAAGTAGAAATCAATGTCTCAGCTCAAGTTGGGTTCCAATATAAGTTCAGAATCCGTTGGGTTGACCACAAATCACCATCATCATCATCAACCTGTACGCATCCACTGCTGGACATATCACTGTCTCTCTCAGCTTTTTCCTTCTATATCTGTTTTGTGCGGCTTGCATCCAGTTGCTATTAACACGTTAGGCGGTCAATCCATCTGGTTGGAGGACGGCCTCAGCTATGTCTGCTCAATATCCTTTCCATCAACAGCAATATTATAATTTAACACTAGATTAGTCAATATGTGCGTCTTGCTCATGTTAATCTTTAGTCCGACTTTATTATTACTTCATCCATACGATCGGCTATGATGAGGTCATCTGCGAATAAATTACTGAGCTTATCTGCCTACCTCCATTCACGTTAATACCAAACTCATTCAGGCCTACCTTCTTACAAGTATACCTATTCTAAAAGTGCCGTGAATAGCTTTATAGAGACGGTGTCTCCTTGGCGTATTTCTCGCTGTATACAGAATTTATTTGTTTCCTATTCAGATAGTCTTACTCTAGCTGTGGCATTTTGGTAGATTATGTTAGTTAAGCCATGGGAGATAAAAGGGTAGAATGCGAATATCTGGAGTTGATTCCAGTTTACTCCAACTAGCCTCTTCTACTCAATTCCGACTCTTATCTTCGCGCTGGTGCCCCCTGTTAACCGAGCAGCCCAGCTGGAGATCCGGTATCCAACCTGGGTCGAAAATTGGGTGGGGAACTGACGACAGCGGGTGAAATAGTCCTCCAAAAAGGGGGTTTGGCGTTGGGTTAACTACCCAACCCGGAAAAACCCCATAGTTACTAAAACGAAAGTCAAAAATGCCGATCTGTCAAAAATCTCGACGACGACCTATGCAACAAAATAAGGGATTGAATAATGGAAATAATGATCTTAATGTACATGTAACGTTCACACACTTAACGAACCTGAAAACATCCGCAAACTGTGTGACATATTAGCACAATATAATGCTGATATTACTACAATACAAGAATTACGATGTACAGGCCATGGCATGATCCAAAAAGCAAACTACAATATATTCTATAGTTGCCATAGAATCAGACACGAATTTGGAACAGCTTTTATAGTCAATAATAAAGTCAAGTACTTGGTTATAGATTTTAAGCCGATAAATCCGAGAATGAGCTGCTTAAGGATCAGGGGCAAGTTTTTTAATATTAGCCTTATTAATGTACATGCCCCAACAGATGATCATGTGATCATAGATGCTAGATTTCTACAACTTTATGGATGTCCCCACCTATCGAGGCGCCAATATTGATTCAGATCATTTTGTAGTTCGCACAAGAATTCGGGCTAGAATCTCAAATGCGAAGAAGGAGAGAAGTACCAGAACAAGGTGCCTTAATGTTGAACTCCTCAAAAATCCGCAAACGATAGAAAGGTTTCAAAACTATATCGAAACTAAATACATAACTAAAGAGAATCTTTGGACTGTGTCGTTTCAACTGACAAGTACCACGTGCTAATATTCGAGCAGGGAGACATGTAGTCCCTAAAGTAATTTTAAAAATATATCCATTGTCATCGACCTGGAGTCAAAACATTATTAAATGTAAAATTTGAAATACTGTAAATCCATACATGGAGGTCTTATAGACAACTTTACTGTTAGCAACAAATACACAAGGCACTGAGGATCATCTGTTCAGATTGAAAACGTTCTGCCAGAATTTAAATGTTGACGACACTTTTATAAAGTTTTAAATATTTGTTTGTTTTTATACCCAAATACACATGTGTGAAGTGTTTTAACTTCTGTGTTTTTTTAAACGATGGTATACAGCCAATTACGGGGTTTTTCCCATTAATTTTTTAAAGAGAATATAACAATTAGTAAACAATGGGAAATGTGTAAAAATTATATTAAAGATGCAGCAAATAACATTCTAGGGCCGCAAAGACTACCACCACGCAATGAGTGGTTCGATGCTGAGTGCGAGGACATTACAAAAAAAAAGAACAATGCGTATAAACTGATGCAGCAGAGAAGAACCCGAGAAAAAGAACAAAAATATAAAGATTTTAGAAGAGAAGAGAAGTACATCCCTCAGAGAAAAACACAAACTTATGAAAATAAAATATTGGAAGAACTTGAGGCATTAAAAATGAAAAATCAAACAAGAAAATTCTAAATAAATCTAAATAATGCAACAAAAGAATTTAAACCACGGATCGGACTATGTAAGGGTAAGGAGGGGCATATACTCAATACAAAAGAAGAAGTATTGAAAAGGTGGGTGGAATACTATAAAGAACTACTTACTATCAAAGTAGAAGATTAAAATACACCATTGGAGCCTCCATCAATTCAAGAAGTACGGGATGCAATAAAACACCCAAAAAATAATAAATCTCCAGGAAGTGATGGTATACGCTACACAAAAAGGGTGATTAAATGGAATGTAGAAACTATAGGAGAATAACCCTCCTTAACACAGCATACAAAATATTTTCGAGTATTTTATATGGTCGCCTGAGTGCATATTCAGAGGAGTTTATTGGCGAATATCAAAGTGGTTTTAGGCCTGGTCGATCAACAACAGACCAGATCTTTGTGCTAAGGCAAATACTGGAAAAACCCAATGAATTCAAAATCGACACATACCATCTTTTCGTAGATTTTGAATCGGCCTATGATAGTGTCCTATCAAGAAATAAATTGTATGCACGCATGTTGGGCTGCGACAGAGAGATGCGATGGCGTGTCTCCTTTTCAATATAGCTCTGGAAAAGGCGGTCAGGGATGCCCAAATAGACAACAGAGGAAGCATTTTTAATAAATCATCCCAAATTTTGGCATATGCAGATTATGTTGACCTAGTTGCCCTCACAAAACGCAAGCTAGAAGAAATGTATTCCACCTTGTCAAATGCCTCAAAAAATATGAGCCTGCAAGTAAATGAGGAGAAAACTAAGATAATGGCATCAACACCCAACAATAGAGCCAGAAACATCGGGCACCAATTCACGGTTGATAACTCTACCTTTGAAGTGGTAGACAAATTCACATACTTAGGCTCCTTGATCACCAAGGAGAACGTCATGACGGAAGAAATCAAGCGAAGAATAATCCTAGCAAACAAATGCTATTTTGAATTGAGTAGACATATGAGAAGCAGAAACTTAAGCCAAAAAACAAAAATAACCATATACAAAACCCTTGTACAACCAGTGTTGACATTGTAACATTTTTTTTATTATTAAAATATTAATTATTTTTAATTTATTTTACCCCCGTGCGATACGCCGATGATTAGGAATTCCCGTGTTTACGATAAGAAAATAATATTGGATCTACTAAATTATAATGAACTTCCCTAATTACTAAAGGTAGTTAATCCTTTCCGTCTTAATACTCAGTATGAAAACATTTAATGCTTTTGGGTATGCAGGTTCTTTTACATAAATTGATAATTTTCGCCGAAGGCCCGTATCTTTTGACAATAACTTAATCCCAAGTATTGTCTGCTTCTCATGTCCAATTGTTGGTACCGGTAACTCAAAACTTTCGGAATTTTTACTTCCTCAGACTTACCTACAACTGTCCGATGATTTTAAGTGGGGGATAAACCTTCTTCTTTTTTTTGGATAGTTGGTGAAATTTTTAGTGGAACCAACTTACTTCTCGGTGGGCTCTCGTTGAGCACAGGTCGATTATCTCGTGAGACTTCTCGGTGGCCTCTCGTTGAGTGTGGTCGTTTGCCTGAAATTATCGTCTCTGTGAATTATTTTCTAAGTGTGTATACACTCTATATTTCAGTTTTCTTGTCTTAGACTATATTAAGTTATATATAGTTCTACACTACCTTTAATGGTACCTAATTAAATTCAGTGTTGAATACCAGTACAGTATATTAAATTCAGTGAATTAAGCTGTCGTCATCAGGAATTATGTAAGTTACCATAATCTTTATCTGCAAATTATCTGGGTGAGTAATATGGTATGGTATCATATCACCTGCCATTATCTGGACGTATCACCCATCATTCATCCATATCTTCATCTGTAGATTGCCGATTTTTATATTTAATTTAAAGAACAATTCAAGAACTTTCCATAAATAATAACTATGAACATCTCAGTTTAGCATTAATTAATAGTGCGAGATAGTAACCCACCTAGCCAAGTGCGGTTTGGCTAGTTAATGTTTTTAACTCTGTAACCTGTTTGTTTTTTTTTTTTTGTAAATTTAGAGTTAAGAAATGTTTGCTATCTTTTGTATTTGCTATAATTTTTGCTCATTATCTTTCCTATAATATCTCGAGATACGCTAAACTATATTTGTATATGATTGCCTTATATATCTTGGTAAAGGAATTTTTTATTATATTATTGCTTAATTTTATACATATATAACACCATTTCATAGTTGTGTATTTTTATTACTTGTGTTGCATTTAGCAGCATCATAATTTTGTGTTTAATAAATTGTTAATGTTTTATGCATGTATTTTATTTGTCGGCTCCTAACAAGTTCCCTGATAAAATAGTAGCTCTAAATATTTGCTTAGTATATTAATTTATTACTATACCTTGGACCAGTAGAAAGATCAGGCTGATTAAGTTTCGTAGGTAAGTAAGTGTAATACCTAATATATTTATTATTTGTTTATATATTATGTTGACCAAATTTATTTGATAATTAACTGTTGGTATCTTTCCTTCGGTTTGATCTCTGATCTCTAAAGGATATCTTTCCTTATCTCTTTTCTTTTCTAAAGTTTCTTAATTTTCTCCTTAACCCCAAAAAATTGAGTGGCACCCTGTTTCTATCTTCTCTTATCTTTGGTAATTTTACCCATCTATCTTTTTGTTTATTTCTATATCTTTTCTAATATCTCTTATCCTATCTTTAGTTATTTCGTCCATTGGACCCAATCCCGGTTCCAAAAGCTAGTTTCGAACCCACCACACGCTCTCCACCAACCATCTGGCTGCCGTATGCAGTGTCTCCATTGGTTATCTTTCTAGCACCATCCAAAAAAGATTTCCGAGGTTACAACATATTGATCAGAGACACGGACGATTTCCAAGGCAGATGAAAATCTCCTGCTTATAAAGGAGGTACAACTACGAGATATATCACAGATATAAACATATATTTGGTGGTAAACACGTAGTATCTTATAAAAATAGGAAGATGGGCAAGACATCTGGCAAGATCAGACCAGAACAACGCTCCTAGAAGAATCCTTATGTTACAACCTGTGGGAAGTAAAAGTAGGGGTAGGCCAAAACTCACATGGAGGGATGGTGTAGATGAGGATGGTAGAAAAATATGAGCAGCAAACTGGCAACAATTGGCAATGGATAAAGCTGACTGGTGTAATAGACTTGGGAAGGTCGAGGCTCTTTTATAGAGCTGTAGCACCAATGATGATGATGATGATGTTAGTAAGGCCATAGTATATTCGACATTCTGTCAATGCTGTTAACATTATCTGCTGGTTTTAAGTATCGAATACTTCCTCGTATTCCACGAATATTCGTGCCAATGGTGTGGTGTATTCTGCAGACTCTCTAGCAGGTTCTTTATCACTCTAATTATAGTTAATGGTCGTTAGTGTTGTATCGCATTTTAAATTCAGCTTATTCTCTGGGTCGAGAACAGTCTACCTTAGCCTCCAGTACTTCTTTTATTATTTTTTGTGAACAATTTATATATGCATGATAAAAAATAATAGAACGGTAATTTTTTGGTCTGAAAAGGGATTTTTTTCTTGGTAGATGCATTTCATGAAAAGTTACTTTAATCGCCACGATCACTATCCCATCATCTCTAGGAAATTTATTATTTCTGAAAATCATGTTTTGATTTTTTATGATAATATTATTGACATTAATTCTGATCCCTGGTTTGTGATTTTGGACAGAGCTGATCTTGCCTTTCATTGGTCCTTTCATGCATTTCGCGATAAATGAATATGCATTTCGCCATAAAAGAATATGCATTTCGCGATAAAAGAATAATGCCCGATTTCACCAACGATACCTAAACAGTTGCCTTCAAAAGTAGTTCTTATCGAAAAGAACTTCCTAAGTCAATACTTAGGAACACTAGCGTTTCACAACTAAAGGAACTGCTTATCTAGGAAATTCTTTCTTAGGTATTACTTTGGGTACGTTTGAACTATTATTGATAAATAAAAAGAAGAATAAGAAGTTATAACCTTACTTTTTTATTTGTTATTGAAGTATGAATTGTTTGTTTTCCAAGTTGGTTTTATTCAGTTTTGTGGTGTTATAGTTATTTTAATTAGAAGTTAGTTATTTGTAAATAAGGTTTGTTTAGTTTTGTAAATTATTTATATACGTCTAGTGAAATGGAGGAAAAGAACAGTGCTGTAAATTTCATGTTAAATAGGCGAGAGTAATAGGCTAATTTTAATTTCAGATAATGAAGAAGTGCCACCAGCTCTATTGTCATTATTGAAATAATTTTAAAATAAAACATATCTTGAAAATTGTTTTTTATTTTATATTTTTAATAATACACTTTTAATGAAATCATGAATGGGTTTTTAAAAGAAAATACCAGTTTGTTAGGTAGAATAGGATATCATTTTCTATTTGTTTCAACACATATAAAACTGTTGGTTTAGACATTCGAAACCTTCTAAAAAAATCCACATCGTCCAAAGGTTCAAAATAATTTAGTCGATTCTTGATAACTCGAGGTCTTCTTTCTGTTTCTTCTTCAAAATCAGATCAGGAATCGAATCGATCTAGATTTTCGATAAACGTAGTACTTCCATATTATAAATAGTACCAAAGCAACAATTAATTGATATAAAATAATACAAAAATAACTAACTATAGAGTAACAACACACAAATTACGGTAAGAAGCAAATTATTGACAAATTTCACAAGTACATCCGTCAAAACTGTTAAAACATAACCTCACTTTTAACTATAAGTAATACCTAAACTGTTTAGGGAGATCGCAAAACGTATCCTACCATTAGGTAATGCTTCAGCGGTTTAGGCAATTCTTAGCGTATGGTGAAATTCGTTTTAGAGTTAGGAAGTACCTAAGCCTGCTTACGTAATTCTTAAATATTTAGGTATCATCGGTGAAATCGGGCATAGACTACCTCGAGGATTTCGGTTCTATCCATAATAATGTTTCCATTACTACGAATTACGGATTACGGATACTATTATTAAAGCAAACATTAGATAAAAGACAAGAGTATATTAAATCAGTTGTTTCTGTTTAACGTCGTTAAAGAATAAATTACGAAAAACGATTTTTTCTAATTATTGGCTCTACTTACTTATCTCTTACAGTTGAAATGTTTCCCAAATCAAATGAGGATATGATGCTGGTATTTACCTTTGCATAAGAAAGTTTCCAATCATACTTTACTGTGCTACATTCACTGAGGCAGTTGCATGCAATTCTAAAAAGACAGATGGTTATATGCGTGACTTATTTAAAAGAAAAAAATTTTACCTGGCCTCATCATCCTCCAAAACAGATACTAGAACATATACCAATTAGAAAAATTATCATATATATTGATATCAAAAATAAACATTTACGTTCAAAAGTTTCTATCGGACAAACAGGTAGAGCATTTCAAAAACATATACTGGAGCATCGTAAATTAATATTTATATTAAATCAGAATTTTCTGGCTTGGTGTATTATTTTTCCCTTTATTATTTATATTACTTAAAAAAGACGTGGTATTCATTATTGAAGTCTTTGTTGTATCTTAAAAATAAATGTTATTAACTTTCCCCTCGTGCAATTATATCGATTTCTTCTGTGGAAGTTCACCAACTTAAATTTACTTATTATTACTGTTATGTTCTTATAGAATTTTGCCTTTTTTCCAGACTATATCTCCTGGTCTTAACTGCACCATCACATCAGTATTGTTTTTTTTTTTATTTCAGAAAGTCTTATTACTCTTTTTTTATCAAAATATACTTTTTGTTTTTTCCTACTTTGATCTACAAATTTATCATATTCTAATCATGAATGTGTTGCTTGTGTGAGTCCATTTCAAATAAGTATAGAAATAATAAATAAGACTTACTCACAATCAATTTAATTTAACTATCTGACGACCGGTTTCGCTTTCTACAATATGCAAAGCATCCTCAGGTCTCGATACAAAGTTAAACAAATGCTGAAATAATAAAAACCCATATTAGGGTGTTGTCCAATAACGATACACAAAGTAGATGTTGTAAATTACAATAATTATGCCAATATTACATGTCTGTGGTTTTATTTAAATGAGTAAGTTGAATAAAAGGTATAAAATTTTAAAAGTTTAAACAGACAAGGTAAGGCCCACAAATTGTTATAAAATAGTCTCTTTGATTGTAATAAATTAACAGATGAGCAAATAAATAAATAAAATAAACATTACTTACATGCCGGTACTCTATTAATTGATGGATGGTAGAACATGGTTGAAACTACTATATATTGTTGAATGGAGAACTCAATTCTATTATTGCAGTTGTTTGACAGTAAACGGGAAGTTCTTGAGGAGATAGATTTGATTCAATGAAGAAGAGATATGTGTGTGATTGTTTGTTAAATGAAAGTAATGTAATATATCATTGTGTTATTAAAAGCTATTTATACTTATTCGAGAGATATATTTTTGAAATGTGTGTTATTTATTGAGTAATTGTTTTAAGAAGGTGACAGTTTTATGACAATGAATAAGTTTAGATGTAAAATTATGTGGGTGTGCAGTTATTTTCCAACCTTTAGTTATCAAATTACTTTGATAAAGTTCTATTGGCAATTAGTAAATTATTGGAAAGTCCAGTGAATAAAATATTAAAATACAAACAATTAAGGACAATTTAAACACACTAAAACAGATAACACTTAGAAGGGACGAAACAAACATTGAATTTAAAAAGGGGGGAAGGGTTTTAATGCACTACATCATAGTCTTGGGCACAATGAGTTTTTTTATGTTTTATCTATTAGATTTTAGTGGTAAATTTGACAGATGTAGGTTAGCATGTGACAGTTCTTCTTCTGTTTCTCAATACTGTAAGTTAAGTTATCTAGTTTTATTAAATATGCTGATATTAATGAATGTCTATAAATTGTTTCAATTTAGATATCAAAAGTAAATTGATGTGTTTAATATTGGCATACTTTAACAATCTTTAATTAATCAAATTTAATGTAACAATATGGATAATTGAAATACATCCTACAATATAACTAACTCAGTCTAATGTCCAAATTACTGAACAAATTAAAGTAATTCTTTGGCAGCTGAACATGTACATTTTATAATCAAATGTATAATAAGTTTACAAAGTTTTTTATTTTTTATTTTTATTTGAAATTGTTTTATGTGTGAGTTATCTGTCAGGGTATTTTTTAATTATTTGAGATATTTATTTCAAATTCTGATATATTAATATCAAATATATTTATTGCACACCCACACAATTTTACATCTAAACTTATTCATTGTCATAAAACTGTCACCTTCTTAAAACAATTACTCAATAAATAACACACATTTCAAAAATATATCTCTCGAATAAGTATAAATAGCTTTTAATAACACAATGATATATTACATTACTTTCATTTAACAAACAATCACACACATATCTCTTCTTCATTGGATCAAATCTATCTCCTCAAGAACTTCCCATTTACTGTCAAACAACTGCAATAATAGAATTGAGTTCTCCATTCAACAATATAAATATAGTAGTTTCAACCATGTTCTACCATCCATCAATTAATAGAGTACCGGCATGTAAGTAATGTTTATTTTATTTATTTATTTGCTCATCTGTTAATTTATTACAATCGAAGACACTATTTTATAACAATTTGTGGGCCTTACCTTGTCTGTTTAAACTTTTAAAATGTTATACCTTTTATTTAACTTACTCATTTAAATAAAACCACAGACATGTAATATTGGCATAATTATTGTAATTTACAACATCTACTTTGTGTATCGTTATTGGACAATACCCTAATATGGGTTTTTATTATTTCAGCATTTGTTTAACTTTGTATCGAGACCTGAGGATGCTTTGCATATTGTAGAAAGCGAAACCGGTCGTCAGATAGTTAAATTAAATTGATTGTGAGTAAGTCTTATTTATTATTTCTATACCTATTTATCATATTCTCTTTTATTTTTTGTAGGAATATGCTGTACCATAGACTGTTGTGCTAAGAAATATCTTAAGGAGCGATTCTTTAATATTCTAGATAGTGTAGCATCATCATTTAGTGGGGTATATCGTAAATCCAATAAAGCTAAATAAATGTTTTTCTTGTAGACACTTTTTCTATTTGTATACATGGATGAAAAATAATTAAGACCACCACACTTTGTCGTCTATGTCCAGTTTTCTGTCTTCTCTCTTTCCCAAATGTTTTCTATGTTGAGGTGACTGGTCTCTGGTGCCTATAATGTTGCTATGTTCTTTGGTTTTTCCGATCACCAAGGCATGTTTGATTACTTTATCTAGGCTTGTAAAATTCACTTGTAATAGTTTATAGTTTACTTATATTTAAAAATGTGGTTGGAAGTTCATAAAAGTTTCGAGTAGAGGTACAAATATGGGCTACCATTTTGTTTATTGCTGATATCTTGACTATTTTTTGATCGAAAAAGTTCAAATACATAATTGGCATGTAGAATTGTTTTTCTCTTTTATCCTAGTTTGTTTTTCTGCCTAGTAAGATATTTTTTTATGTAATGTCATAAAAACACTCACGGTCTCATTTAAGTAAGAAACGGAAAGGTGATATAAATATGGGGTAGGGGAGAGTGTTCCACAATTAGACATGTTCCACAATCAGACAAAGCATGGAATTTTGAAATTCCCGCCTTAAGTTTGACGTTTTTCGTTCGGATAGTGAGGTTATACACGCCAATGTGGTAAACAAAGTTTGAACGCTGTTCTCTTGGTTTTGTGCATTTTTTAATAAAAAATCGTTTTTCAAGGTAAGTTTTTTCTATCGTTGATATGATATTATATGCTTTAATTTTTCTTCTGAAACTAGTATTACAACAACAACCTTTACATCAGATTTTGGGCTATTTTGTCGGCATTTTATAAGCAAGTTTACTTTTGTAGGTTATGTATGAAGGTCACAGTTAAATTTAATTTTGTATTGTAGGTTGTGTTCCACCTTCAGACAGCATGTTTGTTCCACAATCAGACACTGTCTGATTGTAGAACACAACGCTTGTTTGGAGTGTTGTTGAAAAAGTAATTGTTTTTGTAAAAATTTAATTTATATTTCAGGAAAAATGGCTCGAGGACGTCAGCGAAAAAGCGATAAAGGGCAATTTGATGAACAATAAATGAGAGCTGCTGTATGAGCAGTCACCGAAGAGAAGATATCTTTAAGACAAGCAGCTGACAGATACAATTTAAAATTTTAAACGGTTTATGAATATGTAAAAAGGCAAAAACAGAATCCCACCAAAGAGATTAAAATGGCTCCAAATTATGCTTGTAGAAAAGTTTTTCTGAAAATCAAGAAACAGCCCTAGCCGATTACGTATTAACTTGCTCAAAAATGTGTTACGGACAAACGGTCATTAATATCAGAAATCTGGCTTATGAAATGGCAACTATTAATAATTGTAAAATTCCGGAAAATTGGTAAACAAACAAGAAAGCTGGACGCGAATGGTTCCTTGGATTTATGTCCAGACATGCAGAATTAAGTCTTCGCCAGCCGGAAGGATGTAGCCTCTCCAGAGCGACATCATTCAACAAACACAATGTTGGACTTTTTTTCAAAAATTTGGAAAAAGTGTTTCAGAACCATGGAAATTTTTGCAATGGTACAAGAATTTATAATTTAGATGAAACTGCCACCACAACCGTCCAAAAACCGCAAAAGATTGTTGCTTAGAGAGGGATCAAGCAGGTCTCTTCCTGTACGAGCGCCGAACGAGGTTTACTAGTCACCACTTGTTGTGTTATATCAGCATCCGGGAATCCAATACCACCAGTCATGATTTTTCCACGAAAAAAGTTTAATCCTCGAATGACTTATGGAGCACCGCATGGTACTTTGGGATTGGTTTCCGATTCTGGATGGATGACTCGTAAATTGTTTCCAAGCGTTGTAAGGCACTTCATTAAACATACGTCCAGACAAAAGAAAACCCTTCTCTCTTAATTTTTGACAACCACGAGAGTCACCTAACGATAGAAGGAATAAATCTAGCCAAAGAAAATGGAGTGATCATTTTGACCTTACCGCCACATACTTTCAACAAGCTGCAACGATTAGATGTCTCGGTGTTTTTTTCGTTTAAATCATTCTACAATACTGCCCTACAAACATGGCTTTTAGAGCACCCTGGGATACCTGTTTCTATTTTTGATATCGCTGGCTGTGTTGCTTATGCATTTGAAAAATCGATGACGCCCGGTAATATCAAGTCCGGATTTCGAAAAACTGGGATTTATCCCTTCAATAAATTCATATTTACAGATGACGACTTTACAATTAGCAACGTAACTGATAGGAATGGGGATCAAAACAATGAAGAAGCTCAACGACTTATGGATCCAAATCAACCATCAACATCAAGATGCATTGAAGAAAATATAATGTCAGACTCCTTAGTTTCAGTATCAGTTAGTTTAAACACAACACCTACACAAAATCACAAAGAAACTTTCGTAAGTTCACAACAATTTAAAGGATACCCAAAAGCTAAAGAACGAAAAAATCAGAGAAAGAAGAGAGAAAAAGCTAAAAGTATTATCGCCACGGACACTCCAGAAAAGATCGCCCTAGAAGCTAAACAAATGGAGCGAGAAAGAAAAAAAAGTGTTAAGAAGAATAAGGTCGTGAAAAGGAAAGTAATGGATGAAGACTCAACAGACGAAGAAAATGAAGACGCGGCGATGCTTGTAACCGAAAGTTCCGATGATGATATTGATTTTGTAGGAGAAATCGATCCACCACCACTTCTAGATAAGCTTAATAAAGAGCCAGAAGATTTCGATTTTATTTTAATAGAATTTATGGACAAAAAGAAAAAAAATTATTACATAGCTGAAGTAAAAAGAATAAGGAATGCGAGGTCAAATTTTTAAGAAAGTCCGTAAAGTATAATAACAGCTTCATTTACCCCGAAATAGAAGACGTCTCATTGGTATGTTTGGAAAACATTAAGATGGTGTTACCAAAACCAGCACATGTGGGAACAACAAAGCGCAAAAATCTTATATGAAGTTTGAAGTAAATTTTTCTGCTTTAGAAGTTCGTTAAAACATTATTACCTTTTGTCTTATTGTGGAACATGCAGTGTCTGGATGTGGAACATGTGTGTTCCACTATCAGACAACTGTCCTTACTTTGTTAAACAAACTTTTTTTAAATTAGTTTTTGGTTTATGATGTTTGTTCTACCATAAAAACTTATGTTTAGCCTTAATTTATTTTAGTGATAATCATATTTTGGTTGGTTTAATAAACAAGGTCAATACTTCTATTTTGTGTCTGATTGTGGAACACTCTCCCCTACTAATAAAAATATTTTTATTTTATAATTTTTTATGTACAGTATTTACACACATATTCGTCTTCTTTCTGCACCAGAACAATCTATATGTGCCCACAAGTTGCACATAAGGCACTGATTCCATTTTTTACCTCGATAATCCTCACAAAATTTTCCGTCACAGAAAATACAATTTACATCCGTGTTTTCTGGATCCGTTACACCAGGAATCTCTTCCAAATCCATATCTTCATCAACTATTTGAAACTCCTGCTCACTATCGTTGTCAGAAAAACTTTCGATTTCCTATTTATGTCGCTTTTCTGACTTGTTTTTAATTTTCTTCTTAGTCACCTCCCTTGTGGACTCAGCCGTAATGTGTCGTTTGACTACTTGTACATTTAATTTCTTTTTGCTGTTTGCTGGTTTAATGCTTCTTTGTAAGTTGAAGAAGTTATTACCATTGATTTCGATGATTTTCTACCACGATTTCTAGATTTTTTCCTGATCGACGGCACTGGCGATATTTCAAATGGACTTCCAAACTTCTGCAAACCAGAAGGACCTGGTTCACTAATTTTGCTGGCTTCGGGTATTTTTGGTAGGATATCAGATTCAATAGCTTGCGGAATTACAAACTACTGCATACCAGGAGGACCTGGTTCACTAATGTTGCTCGCTTCTGGTGTTTTTGGTAGGATATCAGGTTCACTAGCTTGTGAACAAACTTCTGCAAACCAGAAGGACCTGGTTCACTGATATTGCTGGCTTCTGGTGTTTTTGGTAGGAGAGCAGGTTCAATATCTTGCGGTTCTACATGGCTGTGGTTGTTACTCTCAATTTCTGCTGCAATAAAATCTGCATCTGAGAACACAGTCTTATTCAATGGATCAATTCCAGTGGCGCAGAATCCATTTACAGATCAGATTGAATGATCCTCTCTCAGCCGAAGTCAGCGATGCGATTTGTCTCTTTCCTTTGTTTTCCTATTGCTGCAATTTTATTTTGCACAATGGTTAGGCCTGTTTCATCTACCTTGTAAACCTGATTACTGGAAAAATTGTATTTATCTTATGCTTTTTCCAGATGATCTAAAAAAAAATTAAATATTCTCTTTGTTAAAGCTAGCTGTCCGTCCAAAAGTCATTCCGGTTGGTCTCCTGAAAGCCAATGTATTTTTTTGACGCGCCAAGAACAGATCTAGCCAACCTCTACCAGCTTTTCTTAAATGCATAAGGGAATGATATAATCCATTTGATTCAGCTAGATTAAATGCCATTTATATCAGTTCGAGTTAAACCATATAATTTCGCTTATATTTGAAGGATATAGTCCACCAAACATTTTTCTAAATCTGGGCCAAGAATAGTTCCTCTTCCCAGTTTCTTAAGTACTGCTTCATCTAGACTCAGATCAGTCATTTTTTTTATTACCGTTGTACTGTCGATCTCGAGACATTATAAGTTTTAGATGCTTTTAATATACCCATCGTTTTATCTCTCACAACTTGAATATAAGATTTCAGGCTATCTGGATCCCAGAACTTTCGTTGTTTTGGACTTTTTCTAGGCATTCTGAAAAGAAAAAAACCCTGTAGACCAAACTAATACAAATATGGGCTAACTAATATTTGTATCACCACACAAATATGGGCTAGCTCATATTTGTAGCACCACGCTAGCCCATATTGCAACATCTATTCAAATATTAATAACTAAAATGCAACACAAATTAAAAGAAAAAGTCGAAAATATTATGAAAATATCAGCGTTTCGCTTGCGATGTGTGATAAAATATTAAATTTATTTTTAGTTTTCACCGAAAAAAAATTGAAATAAAAACATTCCTGAAAAATTTCTTGAACAGCGTCAACACTAACATGTGATTGTTTCAACGGTCACTGGACCTAGGTCACTGTAAGCTTTATTAGTTATTATTTTAGACTAAAGAATGTCTAGTCAAGCTATTGACGTATATATGGTGGTGTGTATTTCATATTAACTGCGATAGCCCATATTAGTAGCATAGCCCATATTTGTACCTTCTCCTCTAATATTGAAATAAAAACAATAACATTTTAATATAGCTATAGAATAATAATAGGAAGTAAAATGGTACCTGAAGCTTCATTTACACATAAATTATCAATTTGTTGGCAATATTTCATACTCTTATTTCCTAAAAATGAAATGTATATGAATTATATTGTATATTTATATAATATATTGTTATGATCCCAAAGTGTACACAAATTAAACAGACAGAGGAAAGGAAGAATAACCATACATGTAGATTAAAATAGAGGAATGAATTATATTCACATGTGTTTTTTTGTATATGTTAAAAGCGATATGAACTTATTGTAGAATTACATAAGTAAAATGATAAATTTAGGATAGTATGTATTAGATTTAAGGTAGATATGTATAATAAACAATTTTGTTTTGTAGCAAATATCATGGTGAAAACGTAAACGGTTTTTCCCATATTTTCCAAGGTTTTAGAAAACAAAATATAAGCGATTCAAAACTCTGGGAAATTATGTAGAAAGTTAATTATTCAGGGCCATTGTTAGGTTTGATGCCGATACCAAAAATGAGAAAGTTGAAAGTCATTTCTTGAGAACTCGGGGATTTGTGTGATTTTGAAGGACTAAAAGATGATTGGTTTCAAAAAAGAGGGTCGAAGGAAAATTTTTATTTTAATGGGATTTGGAAAAAAAAAGCTGGTTATTTATTGCTAACCTTAGAGAGACGAACATCGAGTCCTGAGAAGTGAACTAGTGCCGACAGTTTTCAACGGTGTAAATGAAATTTTGTAAGAGGTTAAAAAGTAGAAAGGTCCGGGAAAAAAATAAAGAAAAGGGTGGGGGCAAAATATACAAAAAGAAGAGAAAACGCCAGATAGTCCCAATGCCGACAGTCTGTGGATAAGTGAAGGGAGGGCTTCGGAAAATGTTGCAAGGCCATACAGTGACTATCCCGGTTTCGGAGTACTCTGTGACAGAGGAGGGTTTGTTTTAGTAGTTAGTTGTACATTTATAATGCACAGCCTACTAATAAGAAAAACTTAAAACAATTTTAATAAGAATATGTCGTATGACCAGTTTTCTTATTAATTCAACCTAGTTATAATAATTATTTTCAAGGCTGGCCTAGATATTAACCTAGCCAAAACAGATTACCTATCGACAAGTGAAGAAGACATAGAAGATCTACAGATTAATGACAAGATAATCAAAGGAAACGATAAATTCAAATACTTGGGGTTTATAATCACGAAAAAGTCAACAACAGAGGAAGAAATTACGCAAAGATTAGGACAAACAGTATGGTGGGATGGACTCCTAAATATGAAGACAAAAACACAGATTTATAAAACATTAGTGCGAAGTATTATGACATATGGAGCTGAAAATTAGATTATAAACAAGAAAAACACCAGTAAGATAGTAGCAACAGAGATGGAATGCTTGCGAAGATGCTGCAGAGTAACCGAATGGAGCCCCATAAGAAGGAGGAAAAGTGGACGATCCCGACGATCCTGGAGAATCGAAGTAGACGACGCCATGAGTAAGAGAGGCCTAAACGATGGAGAATGGGACAATAAAGAGGGACAATGGGACAAATTATTTTACTCATCTTTGCATTTAATTAAGAAAAGTCCAACAGAAACTATCCTGTTAAAAGAAACGGATAATTAATTAATTATTATTTAATAAGTAGGGGGAGTCCAGCAAGACATTCTAAAGAACAAGAACAAGACAAGAAGTGGACGATGAATACAACAGAATTAAAAGAAGAAACGAATTCCTAGTAAAAGAAGAAGACTACACCAGCCCATACGAAGTAAGAAAAATCATCAGGAGACTCAAAGGAAGCAAAGCACCAGGACAAGAAGGAATCCACAACATCACCCTCAAGGAACTCCCAAAGAAGATTATAGTACAACTATACTACATCTACAAATTTTGCTTGGAAAAAGACACTTTCCAAGTAACTGGAAACACGCGAAGATAATATCCCTCCTAAAACCCAGGAAAGATGGGAGAAGACCGGAAAATTACAGGTCTATTTCTCTCCTTGAAATAATGCAAAAAATACTGGAAAAAATCATCTTCAAGAGATTGATGAAACATACAGAAAGAAGAAGAATTATTCAAGAATCCTGTTCCTGTTTCCTCCTCAATTCGGATTTAGAAGAGGAAGAAATTGCGAACTCCAAATAGCAAGAATAATCAGCGATACGAAGATAAAATTCAACAGGAAACAAAAAACAGGACTAGCCATACTGGACATAGAAAAAGCGTACGACACGGTTTGGAAAAAGGCACTAATCTTCAAGATGTACAAAGCTAGACTTCCGCACTACTTAATCAACATTTTTGATATTTATTTATCTAATAGGACCTTTCAAATTTCAGCTGACCAAAAGATGTCAACACTGCCCTGAGGAATGCCTCAGGGCAGCATTTTATCTCCATTATTATACAATATTTTTGTTTCAGATCTCCATATAGATCACAGAACTTCAACAGCCCTATATGCAGATGATACAGCAGTGTATGCATCCGGAAAAGACGACAGAAGAGTCATCCGAAATATGGAAAACCACTTAGAAAGAATCACGGAGTTCACCAAAAAATGGAAAATCAAGATCAACGCGGAGAAGACACAATTCATCATGTTCACCCAGGAGACGAGACCACCAGCGAACGAGATTACAGTAGAAGGAAACAGGATCCAGGCAGCAGAATCAGTCAAATACCTAGGAGTCCACCTCGACAGAAGACTTAACTTCCGGATGCATACAGAAAAAACTAAGGTAAAAGGTAATATTGCTAAAAAACTAATTCTTCCTTTTATTCACAGGTCCAGCCCCCTATCGAAGGCCAAGAAGATTCAGTTATACCAGGCCTACGTTAGGTCGGTGATGTTGTATGCAGTCCCAGTATGGAGTTCAGTAGCGGAGACCCACTGGAAGAAACTTGAAACAACAAAAATATCGTGTTACCGGATCATCGAAGGAACATCATGATAAGAGAGAATAACGAATGCAACCATCAAAGAAAGGCTCCAGTATACATCACTGAGGGAGGTGGCTGAGAACAGGACTAGATACTTCTTCCACCAGGCCACAAGAAGACTCCATAAGATCAGGGATATCCTCGAGAAGAACAGGATCCAGAGGATACATAGACAAACCCATAGACTGATCGATCATCTGATCAGGGTCTAGCCGGATGGTTGCCGGAAAACAGCCAATCAGGGAAGTAGGTACGATGTCGTAAAAAGTACCTACAGAAAAAGACGATGAAACTACCCAAAGAAGTCCAGGATGCCGAGAGGGAGATAAATCAGAAGAAGATGGTGCAAAAACGGGACATTAGGAAGAAAGAAAGCAAAAATTGTTTAAGTTTGAAATGTGATATTTTATTAGGCAAAAAAAAATTTTATTTTTATTTTTATTATAAGACATTCTAAACCACTCAACGTTTTGGTCATTCAAACTGGTAACAAACTGGTTCCAAAAATGGCGCTCGAACGAAAGAAACACAATAGTCTTTGTAAAAATTATAGAAACTTTTTCAGAAATTGCAATTAATTTCTGAGGATTTTATCTCTAATACTAGATTTTCACTTAATTATACTTATTTATACACAAATTAAATAGTATTCTTACTCGGAAGATAATAAGGTGAACAGTTACATTTACTAAAAATGTAAGTACTCTGACACTCCTTCTCGCAATTCCACTGTGTGTATTTTCTGAAAACAATCATTTATTACAAAATATCAATTTCAATAATTTAGTATTGTTTTGTAAATAATCTTTTATACTTTCCTTATCAGTTATTTGTCTCAAGGCGATAAAAATTTGAATGAACCCTACATATGTTTTATATACAAATTATGTACTTAGGTAAACCATTTAGATCGTAATAAATATTTAAACCAATATAATATATAGACCCAGTCCATGATACTATAACAAAACAGTAGTAGTAATATACCTTCAACCTCCAAGCCATAGGCCTCTTTGACACCCAATTATATATCAAATAAGTCGACTGCTGAGTCTATATATTATATGTCATTGCTAATTTAGCGGTACATAACCTCAACGGATCTAAACAATTATCTGGAATCAGAGATCAGGAGCGAATACAAATCGTCTCCCCTTTTCGTTAACTTTTTAGTTTTCACATTTTTCAATTACACGTTATTTCCAAGATTAAAAAAAAGTGTGAAACTTGTTGAAAGCAGAAAAAGGAGAGCTTTTTTCGGCCATTTCAGAAATAGGGCATATTTGATACTGCAATTCATAATGGTAGGCAAAATTGAGGAAAGACAAGGGCATGGTAGAAAACTCGTTGCATGGCTGTGGAAATCAACCTAACAAAAATGTTACTACATATCAATATAAGAATAAGAATAAAAATAAAATTTCCCATATAATATACCTGTAATACACCAATCTCCGTTCGTTGGCAAAATAGCATTGTCTCTTCTTAATCGGTACGCTTCTTAAGTTCGCACTTGCTTCTCTTACTGATGGTTTTATTGAAAATCTAGCTTCTACTCCTGGACTTAGAAGAGTACCGAAATCTGCCATTTTTGGCGTCTCGATAGGGTTGCTGATTATGACCTAGAAAAGACGGATATTTTGAGCATTTTTAACAACATTTTTAAATTTTTTGTATACTTCATACATTTCTGGATGTGATTCTTCCTTGATACTTCCTTTTTTCCAATATGGTTTTGTTTTGTTGTGTTTATAAACGTTGTTTTAAAATCAATAAACAATTTAGTACAAGGAGTAAGATATGAAAACAAAATCAAAATTATTTTACTTAAGGTGTAAGAACCGCTAGAACCTTGTAGAGTATCATTGTTATTTCTTTGTCAACCATTTTCCATCCACTCCTGAATGTAGGTCTCTCCCAATTGCTTCCATCTTTCTCTATCTTGCGCCAATCTAATCCACTGTTTGCCTGCCACTGCTCTTATGTCATCTACCCATCTTTTTTGAGGTCTTTCCATGCTTCTTGTTGTCGTTCTTGGTCTCCATTCTAGAATTCTCTCTGTTGTCATTATATCGGGCTACGTGACCTGCCCAGCGCCATTTCATTTTTGTAATTTCTTCCACAATATCCCTAATCTTCGTTCCACGTCGTATCTCGGTGTTTCTAATCTTGTCTCTTAGTGATATTCCAAGCATGATTCGTTCCATTGCTCTTTGCGTTGTTTCTAATTTTTTGGCAGATTTTTTGGTAAGTGCTACTGTCTCCAAGCCGTAGGTACAAACAGGTAGTATGCATGTGTTATACACCTTTTTCTTTAAGTTTATAGGAATGGAGGTGTTTTTCAAGATATGTGCTAGTTTGCCGAAAGCGCCCCAAGCCAGTTGTGTTCTTCTTTTAATTTCAGCATCTTGATTTGGTTTTCCTAATTTGATAACATGACCTAGATATAAAAAATGTTCCACATTTTCTATGGTATGATTTTGTATTGTTATATTTGTCTGGTCTCGGCTCAGTATTTTTGTTTTGCTGTAATTCATTTTTAAGCCTACCGCTCCTGAAACTGCATTTAATTGTTGTAACATATCATTTAGTTCTTGGATATTATCGGCTATTAAAACTATGTCATCTGCGAATCTCAAATGGTTCAAGTATGATCCGTCGACGTTGATACCCTTATTGCTCCATTCCAGTTTCTTAAAAATATCTTCTAGAGCAAGGGTAAATAGTTTGGGAGAGATGGTGTCTCCTTGTCTTACTCCCCGTTGTAGTCTTATGGGATTAGTTTTTGTGCTTTCGTCAAGCTTTATTGTAAAGCATTGTTATTTATATTCTAGTAACTACTGCTCAAAAAATAAAGACGGTGGGTGGGGGTAAAGACCCGCACGGAGTAAAGCCACTAATGAGCTTTTTGAATTTACCGGGCAATATCCTAGAGCTGGCCGCTACGTGGATGATCGGTAATTGCTAAGACCATTAATTTGTTTTAATGGTTTAAGGGTATGGTACAAAGAATAATAGGTATGATACTTCCAAGCGCGAAATAGGGACGAGTTTTTACATTACGTCACAATGAGAGTGATTTTAAATATTCCCCGTAAGAACGTTAGCAATCAGAACACAATTAATTTTTAATTGGCAATAAAAAGTCATTTTAATAGATTAATTGAGTTGGTATCGAACTATTTCGGATTTTTTGGTGTTTTATTATTTGGATTGAAAAAAATAATAAATAATACAGTGAAAAAAAAAAATAAATCTGTAAAATAAATTTGTTTTAGATTTAAATTTTTTAAATTTCAAAATGATTTTTTTGTTTTTCGCTTTTTAATCATAGAAAGGTAACCTTCGTGAATTTGACAAGCTCGCTTTTGATTTTCATGTCTTATTTGGCGTTAGTGACGAGGAGGAAAAAAGGCCTTCGTCTAGTTGCACGTAAATGGAAGAAAATAATTGATCATTAATTATCTGCACTAAAATCGGAGTAAACAAATCAAACACAAAGTTTTAAGTTAAATTTTTTTTTAATTTTCTCTTATTTTTCATATCTTCTTTAAGTTTTAGGTTTAATTTCTTAATTCTAAAGTATATTCGAGATCGGAAAAACAGATGTTTGATTTTGTAGTCACATTCAATTTCCTCCGATATGTCAATTAGTATTTGTAAATAATTTTTCCCTGACTTTAATCGATGTTCAGATCCATTGAAATTATTAAAAATAATATTAAGTTCATGCAATTTTGCCACCAATTCTTCTGGAGGTTTCCTTAGGCTGCCTTCGAATACTTGATTAATCCATGTGTAAGTGGAAGTATCCGTAGTTTTAGGCAGATCTAATTTTTTACACATATAAACACTGATATATTCCAGTGCATCATAATGTAATTGGTCTAATACGTCCATGGTCTAGTTCTTCTACATCTAAATGTTCATCTAGATTGTGTAATTATATGTTCCACAATACTCTTTGATTCCCGTTTGGAAAGCCTTTTCTACCTTTTAAGTTGATTTATGGATAAACTTTTTTAATCTGGTAGATGCAGAGAAGGAACCTCGTCAGCCTTCAGTTTGGGTCCTGTCTTTGATCCATATTGTAGCAATTTATGCTGCAAATTTCTTTTAAAGTCTAGCTACAACTGAGTTGTTATCAACAGGTCCTCGAAGACACTTCGTCTCAAAACCATATAACCTATGTAGGGTCATACGTCGCCATGTTACCAATTCCAACGGTAACTTAAACATCCTAATTTGTAATTATATATAATGTAAAACAACTATAAATTTATAACATTTAACGGGTTTTGACCCATATATTTTGGTGGCTCATAGCATGTATACCCCGTTTACACTGATGATGGAATCAACATTCCGAAAACGTTCTGTAATGTAATTGTAATAGCCCGTTTGGGCATTTTATTATATACCTTTTATAAAGGATTTGAAATAAAAAGTTTTCCTATGTATTTTAATGTGTTGCAGTAGTTTTTAAAACTAAGTGTATTTACTAAGTGTATTTACTGTTAATATAATAGTTTGACAAATAGTTGACATTTTAAAAATTTTTCACTTACTAACTATTCTGATATTTTGGCAACGCTGTGGGGTTCTAACGACGTAAATCTTGAATCACGTGCAAGTTTTTTTATATGAAAAATGCTATATATTAAAACTTAAACGTGCCACAAGGAAACACTTTGAGAACTGTTATGAAAGTACTACTGTACTAATGTACCTTTAGAAAGAGGCCACTGTGTTTTATGTAGGGATGTGCTAGTCTGCGATTTCTTTGGAGCAGTGACAGAATGCGATTGCTCCGGCTACGTCACTGTGACAAATCGCAGTGATTTTTCGGAGCAGTTGACCTTGGTCCTATAAACGCTGCTTTCTGATTCTATTACCGAGTAGCATGTAATACTGCGAAATTGCGATTGCGCTATATCGAGTAGATGTTGGGAGATTGCTACTTTTAAAGTATTTTAAATTTATTTGTAGTATTAGAAATATTATAGCGATATCAATGATACTGTTAGGCTGTAATAATTTTATGTCTTTAAAATACATGGTACTCGGTTATAACTTATTCTGTCTTAGTTTATATGTGACCACCTCGCAACTCTAAGTTCTTGGAATCCCCGAACTGTAAAACAGTATGTCCATTCAGTCATATAGTATAGCGATTACGCAACATATAACGAAAATTGTTAAAGCTGTTTTACGATTTATAATTTGTTGAAAAATTTTAAATTGGTGTGTAGTTTCAGTGATAGCGATGGATAGGAAAAAGACGGCGCATATTTGGAAGTTTTTCACACCCCAAGACCAAGCTAACGCCATGTGTAATATATGTAAGCAAGTACTTAGTTATAAAACATCAACCACCAATTTAAAAATACATTTTGAAAGAAAGCATCCTTTAGTAAAATTATCACCAGATCTAACTTTAAGAACCCGTGTTTTATCGAGACCGGTACAAATAGCTACTACCACCCAAGTTAATCCTATTCAACCAGGTAACTCTGAACCATCCACATCTTTATGTACGAGTATATCTTCTTCGGCAGGTCATGGTCAGGAGTCAAATGTCAGAAGCAAAATTCAGACTTCAATTCCGTATACCACTAAATTGTTAAATATTCATTCGAAGAAAAAGTTTGACAATGCCCTAATGAGATTGTTTACAATAGATTTGCAACCATTTAGTTTAGTTGAAGATACGGGCTTTAGACATTTTGTAAATACTTTAAATCCAGCATACCAACTGCCAAGTAGAAAATACGTTACAAACACTTTATTACCAGCATTATATGAAGAAAAACTCCACAATGTACGGGAAATGGTAAAAACTGTAAGCTCCGTAACTATTACTACTGATTGTTGGACATCGATAAATACTGAGAGTTTTATGGCTACCACTATTCATTTTGTGACCAAAGAGTTTGAGCCAAAATCTATTTTACTTGAATGTAGCTCATTTCACGAAGCTCACACTAGCGTTAATTTGGCTTCTGAATTGAATCGGATTACAACTGAGTGGGGTTTAGAAAATAAAATTTTGATAGCGATTTCTGATATCGCTGCCAATATCAAAAAAGCTATTAGAGAAGAATTGAAATGGCCACATTTTGGATGCTACGCCCATACCATTATTCTTATTGTGAAGGATGGCCTTGAGGAAGCAGAGCCTACTATCAACAAAGTTCGGTTACTAGTAGCACATTTCAAACGCAGTACATTGGCTATGCTGAAACTGAACGAAATACAGAACCAATCGGGTAAGGAGCCTCTGAAATTGTTACAAGATGTACCAACACGGTGGAATTCCACTTTTTACATGTTGGAAAGAATCTTACAGATGGAGGAAATTGTTCGCTCAACAGTCGCATTTCTAAACAGTACTAATTTACCCATTATATCTGTTGAGGAGTGGCAGTTGCTAAGCGATATTAAAAAAGTCTTACAACCAATGGAAGAAGTGACTAAAATTATTTCTGGTCAAAAATATGTTACATTATCATCTGTAATAATTTTAACGAATGGAATTGAAAACACATATAATGACATGAAAAAAGAAAAATTGTCACCCTTAATACTAAACATGATCACTAAGTTTTTAATTGGTATTTCAGAGCGATTACCTTTCCTAGAAAATTCAAAGAGTTTGATTGTGTCTACGTTTTTAGACCCGCGATTTAAAAACTATGGGTTTTGTAGTGAAAGTAATGTAGAAAGGGCCAAAAAGCTCGTAATTAATTTAGTTGCCCACAAAATCAACGAACTCTCTACTGCTCCTGAATTAATCAATTCAGATGACAATAGAAATGAGAAAACACTTTCGACGATGCCATCAGTATGGGGATTTTTGGATAAAAAACTTGTTTCCACAAAGAAAAGCTGCTCAGCTCCGGCCACGTCAAGAGCAATAATTGAGGTTCAGAGGTATTTAAAAGAAGATTTGATTGACAGACATGAGGACCCATTGAAGTGGTGGCAAAGGTGTTCTTACAATTTTCCAAATTTGTCCAAAGTCGTTATAGACAAATTCGGAACAGTTGCAACCTCAGTTCCCTGTGAACATGTCTTTTCCAAATCTGGACAGCTTTTATCAGAAAGACGATCAAGACTTAGTTCTACAAATGTTAAGAATATAATGTTCCTAAGTGTAAATAGTGAGTGTTAATTCAACATCGACAATTTTTATTAATGTAATAAAAATTTTCGTAATATCTCTTTGCTGTAATTAATGCTTCTTATATTTTTTAGGTTGTCATGAAATTTTCTTGTTTTTAAATAAAATCTTAATATTTTTCTAATAATATTGTATATTATAATTATTATAAATAATTTTCTTAATAATGTGCACGCAATGACATTATTTATTATTTATAACTTTCATTTTATAAAAGATTGAAATAAATACGCAATTCATTTTTATTAAGAACAGCTGTTCTTGTTAATAAAACAATAATGATCCAACCAAAACATCTACATATTGTAAGCGTTTTACGGAAAGAGCACTGTCACTGTCATCACTTCAAGCAAAGGAGCGCATCGCTTTGTCAGTAATCACAGTCACAGTCGCAATCGCCAATCGCAATTATTGAATGTTCGATCTTTCACAGCTTGGCGCTGTTCCTTCGTCACCGTTCTGATCGGACCGTTGAAACGTAACTGCGACAAAATGTAGCAGTGATTTTTTTTTAACCGGAGCAACCTGTGATTGCGACTGAAGGTGAACAGTGACAAAGTAGCAGTTAGCGAAATCGCAACACATCTCTAGTTTTATGTTAGGTTAGGTTATCTGTGTCATGTCATGTCAATTGTGAGGATGTCAATAAATAAGTTAGTTGAAATTAGTTGAGTATTATTTATTATAATTATATAAATATATAACATATTTGGCGACGAGTATAGTCGGATCTACGGGCCGTGGAAGTTATGGCTTTAATTGGTAATATTGAGCAGTTTAACCCTAAAAGTTCTGACATAACCTCATATATTGAGCGCATGGAAGAGCTTTTTGAGTGTAACCTCGTGGAAGAAAATAAAAAAGTTTTAATATAAATGGCATTAATAATGAAAGGTTACATTCAATAAGCAGTGAACATCAAGTTAAAAATGATAGCAATAAAATAGAGGTTTTAGTAAACCAAGTTAAAACAAAGTTTAACAACAATTTTAGAGAAGAAGCCATGTCTTCTATTAAAGATTTTAAAGTACATATAAAGTTAAGGGATGGTGTGAAACCAATATTTCACAGAGCTTAGAAATGCCATATGCCATATGCCATATGAAACCAAAAGTAGAGGAAGAGTTAGGTAGAATGGTCAGTATGGGTATTTTATCAAAGATAAAGAGTAGTAAGTGGGCTAGTCCTATAGTTATTGTACCCAAAAGGAATGTAAATGAAATTAGAATTACGTTAAATACAGCCATAGATGGAGATCACTGTGTATTACCTTTGCCTAATGATATATATGCTAGTTTAGCAGGTAGTAAATATTTTACAGTGTTAGACTTAAAAGGAGCATACCAGCAACTTGAAATAGGGGAAGAATCGAAAGAATATTTTACTATTAACACCCACTTGGGGTTGTTTAGATATAACAGACTAACTTATGGGGTAAGCTCAGCGCCAGGTATTTTTCAAACAATAATGGACACAGTGTTGGCCAATCTCCCAAAGACTAAATGTTATTTAGACGATATTTTAATTCATGGTACAACTTTAGATGAATGGCATTTAAATGTAATTAATGTTTTAAAAAAATTAGAGGAATACAACATAAAAATAAATGGTAGTAAATGTAAATTTTATAAATCAAGTGTAGAGTTTTTGGGTCATATTATAGATGCAGGTGGTCTACATCCAACCGAAGAAAAAGTCACATGTATTAAAAATGCCGCAGCGCCAGAAAATGTAACAGTTAAAATCATATTTAGGTCTTCTTAATTTCTATGGGAAATTTATTAGTATGTTGTCTACAAAGCTTAAACCATTATATGACCTATGCAAAGAAAACACGAAATTTGAATGGACTGAGGAAGCTGAACAAACTTTTCAGCAGAGTAAAAAGTTACTAATGTCAAATGATGTATTAACTCATTATGACCCTCGCCTTTCAATTGTTATTACTTGTGATGCTAGTGAGTATGGAGTTGGAGCAGTATTGAGCCACAAAATAGATGGTGATCTAAAACCTATAATGTTTGCATCTAGTACAATATCAACAGCTGAATAGCGGTATTCTAATTTGGAAAGTTACTGGACACTACTAAAAAGTAATTTGGACACTACTGAAAAAGTTGTAAATGATTCTGGGCAAGAATCAGTTACAAAGGTAAACCCTAATAATGTAATGTCGAGACAAGTATCAGTAACAAATGAAACAGTAGAGAGTCCTATTAGTAATGATAAGAATGAATTCAATGATTTTAATGAAAATACTGAAAGGATCTTTGATAAAACTGAGGTCAGACTTTCTACTACTCCAAAAGTTACTGCTACTCGTTCAGGTAGAGTAATTAAAACTCCTACCAAATTAAATTTGTAACATTTGTTTATTAATTATTTTCTTTACTTTTTTAAGCAGGGAAGATTGTTATGAAAGTACCTTTAGAAAGAGGCCACCATGTTTTATGTTAGGTTAGGTTATCTGTGTCATGTCAATTGTGACGATGTCAATAAATAAGTTAGTTGAAATTAGTTGAGTATTATTTATTATAATTATATAAATATATAACAAGAACTTCTTTAATTTGTTTTGACTAAAAACTTTTGATAATAAATTTGAACTTTTGAGTAAATGGGAATTTCCTCCTCCTTTGTGAATAAAAAATGATATTATTATATTTAGAAACACATATAACGAGGTATAATTTTATTTCTGTTATTAAGATTATATGATTATTTCTGTTATTTTAAAATAATATTCCCGGTTCTGTTTTAGACTTTCGAGATGTCTTTAAAAATTGGCTTCATAATTTGGTTTAATTACCTTAAATCCGATACTGCTCGTTGATGAACAATAATACTCATCTACTTGGGCATCTAGTAGAACAGAAAGGCCCAAATGAGCTCCAGCACCTACAGAAACCAAAAAATTACTATCTTCTAACACTTCACATATAAGAAATTACCTAAAGGCCTTTTAGGAACCATATTTTCGTCATCATAGTCTTCTAAATTCGAGAAACCAATCTCTGGGCTCCAGTCATAAACGTTTTCCGGATAAGTCTGGTTCAAAAGTGATATATCGTTTCTGAAAAAAATATATTATATTATCATTAAAAATATAAATAGTATAACTGTAACAGTTATATAAATGAGAAATTCAATACGTCAGAAGAATAAACAGGATAAGAAATCGACCAATGAAAGACCTTACAGGGATGTTGTTCTGAAGCTATTTTCTTGTGGCATTGTAAATTAATTACTATTTATAACTGGGAATAAGCCACAATTAAAGATAAAAATACGTTTATTGACGTTTCAATTTCCACTTCGGAAATCGTTCTCAAAATATAAACAGTAAATTAAACAAATTTTGTTTTTTGTTACGTAGTGAAAAATTCTTCTAATAATTTAATTTTATCTGACTCATTTATATTGACAATTCAGACATACATTATGCATTTTAAAGTAGACGACTTTAAAATGATATTGCCAATATTGTTGAGTTGCGCTCCTGGGACGACTTATAAGATAGTTCATTCGATTACATGAAATCAACTTTAACTTGAGAATATCCGTCAGAAAAAATCATAGCATGTAATTCGTCTTTAAAAAGACAAACACATGACATGATGACAGTAAAATTCTCCTGTTAGTGATTCCATAGTAAATTATGATGGAAAAACCAGGAAAATAACCTCATAATACTATCCCGACATTGTAAGTATTTCTTCGTGAATTTAGTTTACCTTCAACAAACATCAAAATTCTGATTTTATATGTTACGTTATTTAAAAAACATAAATGATGTATCCTCTATATGTTATTGACTTACTAATACTGGTATTTTCCTATTAATAACTTCCTCTTTCAATATTGGTAACCAGATCCTACTACATTCTGCCGAGGAATTTGCGACACAATTGGCCTCATTTAGCATAATTAGAGCCGCTTCTTTGATTTTTCTTTTTTTACCATCCGTTTCTTTTAGGACTATATTTGAATTATTCCATTGAACCCTATGTTCATTATCCCATGCGTGAGATGAAAAATGTTACAAACCTAACAATGAACAGGAAAAGACAAAGAATTGCATTTATAAAATACCTTGTGAATGCGATCAGTTTTATTTAGGTGAATCATCAAGGCCATTAAATGTTAGAATAAGTGAACATCAATCTTATATTAAAAATAGAGAATTTGATAGATCTCAAATATGTAAACACGCATGGGATAATGAACATAGGGTTCAATGGAATAATTCAAATATAGTCCTAAAAGAAACGGATGGTAAAAAAAGAAAAATCAAAGAAGCGGCTCTAATTATGCTCGGCAGAAAATTCCTCGGCAGAATGTAGTAGGATCTGGTTACCAATATTGAAAGAGGAAGTTATTAATAGGAAAATACTAGTATTAGTAAGTCAATAACATATAGAGGATACATCATTTATGTTTTTTAAATAACGTAACATATAAAATCAGAATTTTGATGTTTGTTGAAGGTAAACTAAATTCACGAACAAATACTTACAATGTCGGGATAGTATTATGAGGTTTCTTTCCTGGTTTTTCCCTCATAATTTACTATGGAATCACTAACAGGAGAATTTTACTGTCATCATGTCATGTGTTTGTCTTTTTAAAGACGAATTACATGCTATGATTTTTTCTGACGGATATTCTCAAGTTAAAGTTGATTTCATGTAATCGAATGAACTATCTTCTAAGTAAAGTCGTCCCAGGAGCGCAACTCAACAATATTGGCAATATCATTTTAAAGTCGTCTACTTTAAAATGCATAATGTATGTCTGAATTGTCAATATAAATGAGTCAGATAAAATTAAATTATTAGAAGAATTTTTTCACTATGTAACAAAAAAACAAAATTTGTTTAATTTACTGTTTGTATTTTGAGAACGATTTCCGAATTGGAAATTGAAACGTAAATAAACGTATTTTTATCTTTAATTGTGGCTTATTCTCAGTTATAAATAGTAATTAACTTGCAGGGATGATCATGACAACAAAGAATAGAGAAGCAGAAACAATAAACATAGAATTTATAATGAAAATATTGAGTTCTCGTCAAACCCCTTTTGTACGTGAATCTTTTCTGACAAGCCTCCTTCCACGTTATGTTCACAAACTTGAACTTAAGCTTATACTAACCACCCCACACATCAAAAAAATAAAATTGCGTCCTCTCAAAATGTAATCTCAATATAACCTTTCAATGGACTATTGTCTTCTTATAGTGCCGTGCACCTAGACGTCTGTCTTTTGCGGCATGCAAAAGTGTCTCTTCCTTCTTTCTCACCCTATCTGTCCATGGTATGCGGAACATTCTTCGCAACGTCCACATTTCGAAGGCCTCCAACTTATTAATGGAAGGTACTCTTAACCTCCATGTTTCCATGCCGTGTAACAATATGGACCATACATAGCATTTAACCATCCGGTAGCGGAAATTGAAGGAAAGATTGCGGTTACATAGTCTTCTTCTTTGGGTGCCGTCTTCAATGAAGGTTGGCGATAACCTCAGCAAAATCATTTCTGTCCCTGGCTTTTCTTATTAAAGATTGAGAATCCAAACCAGTCCACTCACGAATGTTCTTCAACCAGGACGCCTGCCGTCTACCAGGACCACGTTTTCCTTCGCAACGTTAACCTTAAACGTTAACTGTTAACCAACGTTAACCTTCGGTTACATAGTAAAGCAAGTATAGTAAAGCAGTAAAGGTTACATAGTAAAGCAACGTTAACCTTCGGTTACATAGTAGCGGTTTTAAATTTGATAACAGCTTATCTTGCTTGTTCGGTACGGCATTTTATTTCTTGTTGAGGATCCCGTTGGTCATTCATCATTCACACGTATTTAAATGTTTTCATTTTATCGATTGGAGCATTATCTACTTGCAGTTGTATTCTAACAGTGCGTTTTTTCTTATTGCCATGCATTTAGTTTTTCCAGCATTTATCTTCAAGCCATATATTTTTCCTACGGTGTTTATTTTATTTAACATCAACTGCATATCATGTTCGTTGTCCCTTATGATCGCGGTGCGGTGTCGTCGGCGTAACGAATGTTATTTATCGGGAACCCGTTTACCTTTATTCCACACTCAGAGCCTTCCAGTGCCTCCGCAAACATGTTCTCCACATAGAGATTGAAGAGCATAGGAGACAAAATACACCCCTGTTGTACCCCTCTTAAAATTTCAAATTCTTCTGTTTTGCTTGATTTGTTCAGTTTCACTAGCGCTTTTTGATTCCAATAGAGATTCTGGATAATTCTTATACGGTGTCAAACGCTTTTTCATAATCGAGGAATGTTGTGACTGTATTATTTCGTCGATCCATGCAGTTTTTGTACAAGCGTATTCAAGCAGAAAGCTGCTTCGCGTGTACCCAGTCTGCTCTTGAAACCAAATTGTGTCTCACCTCTTAGATCTTCCAGCTTTCTGAAGGATGTGTCCTTGTGTGAAGGATGCGAAGAAACACCTTTGCATTTTGTCGCTCTTTGTGATTTAGGAATCATTATAAATAGACTTCGGCAAATATGCAAATAAAAATGTAGAAAATATGCGCATAAATATGCACGTGTTTACTCGAAAATTTTATAAAATATTTTACAAAATATGCATACAAATAAATAAAAAAATCGGAAAATAGTAACAATTTTATTAAAAAAAAAAAGTGTACATAACTAAATATTTCCTACTATTCATTAAGATTTACATTTATTTTAAGTAACTACATCATTTTTAAGTATGAATAAACTTATTTAGAATTATGGTAACAATAAATGACCAAGTGGTGTTCAAAATTTTCTAACAAAAACTTGTGGCTTCTATCTGAGTACATATATTTATATATAGAAAAACTTCGTTCAACATCAACTGATGTAACGGGAGCAGTTTTCAAACTAACCAAAACATTTGGTTCTAAATTAAATGTTTCCGAAATATTTCCAGCTAGAACGCGGACTACTTCAGAAAGAATGTGGTAACCTTTATTTTTTTCCATAGTAGCTTCAAATTTTTTTAAAATATCTTTTCCAATATTACCTCTAACGTTCCGACAACATGACGCAAATTCTTTTATTAATGCTGTACTTTCGAATAATGACAGTTTTGGTGATTCTAACTGAGTACCTAATTGTTTTTTGAACAAAACTAAAATTTGATTTTATAAATGAAAGTTCTTGTTGAAGCAAATTACTCTGAAAAGTTTGTTTAGAATCCAAAAGAGATTGGGAACTTTCATCTGTTAACGTATCAATTATGTTCTTTATTTTAACAAAATGATCTGCATAAAAATTAGCTGCTTCTAACCATGTTCCCCATCGCGTTAAAATAGGTTGTGGTGGAAGAGGAATGTTAGGTAGCATTTCTTTATAAAGTTGAATTCTTATAGGAGATTTAAGAAATACTTTTTTGACACTGGATATCATGGTATTTACAAGAGGAAACTTTTTTCGTATTTCCTCTGCAACTCTGTTTAACCATGCGCTACACAAGTAACATGTATTAAATCTGGGAAAAATATTTTTAAATTTTGTCCTGCTTTCACTATATAAGGAGCAGCATCCGATAAAATAAGCAGTAATTTATTAGAAGGAATAGTTGTCGGAAGAAAAGAAGTTGCTAATGTTTCTTGTATAAAACGCGAAATTGTTAAAACATTTGTTTTCTCAAGTTGCTGACATGAAATAAGATGAGATTTTGGTAAGGTATCTTCTTTAAGAACACCAATCAATAAATGAGCAATATACTTTCCTGAGGAATCAGTGGTTTCGTCTACAGATATGTAAAAATAATTATCTGCAATTTCTTCCTTAATATTAATTAACACCAACAAGTATAGCCCGTTCACATTATTTCTTCTTAGAGACCGATCACTTGGAACATTAAGTTTGCAATATTTTTTTAGAAACGAACTAAAATTTACATTTGCTAATTTTGAAAGCGGTATGTTTGCAGACACTAATGCGCGACACAAGTCTTCATTAAAAGTTTCTTGCTCATCTAATTTTTTTGAAGTAGATTGGAAACATTTAGCCATTGAAGTTTGATGTTTTCCTCCTATTTTTTCCTTTTTTTGCAATGTGTGAAGCAGTTCTCACATGGTTATTCTATCTAAAATTTCTTCTCACATGCTATCTATAAATAAAAATAAAAACATTTATTTTAACCCAACCTTTAAAATATAAAAATATACAAGGTGTTTTTGGTTAATCAAATAACTGGTTTGGAAAAAAAACACTCGCTAAGTGTTTTAAATGCAGTATTAATCCACAAATTAGTTTTTGTTACTAACCATCAGTACATCATATAACTTATTTTAAAATTCAACAAAAGTTTTTTTTTTGTTAATTCAATTACAATAAAAATAATTGTGTTTTAGAATAGCTGACTTCATAAAAAAAAGTAAAGGTGAAAAATTTTTCTAAATACACACCATTGTATTGTACCATGGATAATTTTTTCTCACTAAAGGAAGCTATTTTTCATTTAAAAACAACCTACGAGTACTAAATTTCAAGTAAATACGTTTATTGGTTTTAAAGTTATTGTTGTTATTAACCAAAAGAATTTAATTTTTTTTAATTTTAACACCCTGTATCTCGAAAAGTAAATAAGTTTGACCCCTCAGTAACTATATAGTTTTGTTCAATTTTTCGAGAAGTATCTACAGTCAAACGTTGTAAGTGTCATTTGGAAACACCCTGTATGTATGAAATATTAGATATTTAATAGAAAATATTAGATACTTACAATTTTGCCACAGACTGAACAGTAAATTTTTCCCATATCCATAGACAGCTCTTTATAAGGTTTAATCCAAGTTGAAGCACTGGTTGTTTTAGGCATTATAAAATCACAATCTTCCTTTTTGTTACGCACAACGAGTGTTTACGCTTTGAATATCAAAACAAAAATGATTTACAAATCTGAGCATCAAATTAGAAATGTTTATGTACCTAATTCAATAAACTGGGAGATTTTGGAAAATCCCTAAATTAGAAACAAAACTATTAGCCGTTTACCTGCTGTTAAGATACAATAAATTGTAGATAGATTTGGGGATTAGATCATAAAATGCAAATGAGCGAATCCTTAGCGATTATCCAATAACTGAATGCCTCAGTGACCGAGACTTTCTAAGAATGTTGAGGGCTACTTAAATTGATCTTCTTTGAAGTTGTAAATGTTTTGTACCTGTAGAGATTACGTACTTAGATCATTTCTTGATTAAAATGACTACAAAATTTTATACAAGAATTGAAATAAATTGGTATGTTTAAAAATTTTCAAATACAGTATAAAAATCTGAACTTTTATGCACTTTATGCAAACTTTTATACAAATATGCCAAAATATGAAATATTTGCATAAAATATGCACAATATGCAAAATATGCAATATGCATATTTGCCGAAGTCTAATTATAAAGGTTGAATAAAGCGGCGCGAATAATGGGAGGGCCGGATAAATTTTCCGTGGGTAAGTAAGTAGTTGGTAGATTCGGTCTATTATCCGCAACGAGGGACGAAGCATAGTTTGCCCAGATTATAGCTAGTTCTTCTTAGATATGAACGTAGTGTCCTTGATTATTTTTCAGGCGAGTCTTATGGTGTTTCTTGTATATACTCGAAATTTCCTTGACCTTTTTATAAAGTTCAAAGCTGTCTCCCTTTTCTTGTAGTGATTCCAATCCTTCACAACGTTCTTTAATCCAGCTTTTCTTTGCGTTTTTAATGCTTGCCCTTATCGTACGTTAGTTATCCTTGTATTACTGTTGATTCTGATGTATTTTGTACTGTCTGCGCTGCTCCATTAGATGAAGTATCTCTTCCGTCATCCACTCGTTTTTGTGATTGTTTATGTTACTTGCGACTACCTCGTCAGCCTCGACTATAGCAATTTTTATTTTCTCACAGATTTCCTCTATGCAATTTCCTTTTATGTTTCTTAAGTTCTCGTTTATGTGCTTACTGTATGTAGATCTAAGCTCTTCATCTCTCATTAATTCTCTAGTGTTTATGTATTTTTTATTAGATGGCTTTTTAACCTTTGCCAATCGAAGCCTTACATTCGCGATTAGGGGGTTGTGCTTAGACGCAATGTCCGCACCAGGGTAAGCGGCCACCCTTTTTATATAGTTACGGAATCTTTTGTTTATCACGATGTAATCAATTTGATTTGGTATCATATGACCTAGACGATCTCCTGGTGCTCGCCATGTATACAATTTTCTTGGTGGGAGTTGATACCACGTATTGAATATGACGAAATCGCGATCATTACAAATTTCAATTAGTAACTCTCCTCACTCATTTTTGTTACCCAGGCCGAAATCACCGACAGCATTACCACATCTACCCCGACCGATTTTGGCATTAAAATCACCCATTATGATGTTGATATCGTTTTTCGTTGTGACCTTTAGACCCCTTTCAGACGAGGGAGATACTGTATGCGAGTTACAGAATTTGTGTCTGAAAGCGTTCATTTAAGGCAGTGATACTCAACCTGCGGCCCTCGGGCGTTTTTTATGCGGTCCGAAGGCTAACTAAGAATAGTTGACTTTATCTAAATATGTATTTATAAAATCTTAAAATTTAAAAAATACGATTGTATTAGATATTTTTGTAATTCATTATAAAAATATTATTAAAAATTCCCTAATCAATAAAGTCTAATTTATAATATAAAAAGATCCGCCCCTGTGGTGTTAAACCGGGGATTTCCCGAAGTCGACGTTGTTATGCTATGTTTGCATTTCATGTTGATTTGGAACAGTGTGGCCAGATTTATTTTCCTTGTGTCGCCAATCCAATCACAAAATGTCGCCACTGGTACCTTCAGATATAAATTATAGGAATTTTTTTAAATTTTAATAAAATAACTTTGTTTATAAAGAAATAAAGACAGAACATTTTTAAAATATGTATTGTCATTTCGTACAGGTATGATAATAATAATGGATTAACAAGGTATTTGCTCATTGAGGGGCTTTTTATAATGGATAAAAATGTGAAATCTATTCTAATCTAATCTAATCTATTCTAATCTAACTATTTATGAAAAAGTGACTTGTGTTAAAAAGTATAAAATCGCCCAATTTGCGATTTTCTTAAATTTTTTGCATTTTGCATGGACGTATAATTTATTATATGAACATATCAATTTCAGTCAGCGCTTCCGTTTGCACACGTATCGTCTTTTTCAAATTTTGTCAAGTGAAGTGTGATTCTTTTACTTATAATAATTTTAATTATAATTGATTTACCGGGAATTTAAAACAGTGAGAATGGCTGGCGTGTCTTCAAAATCAAAACGTAAAATATCTGACGAAAACAGACTATTTCAAGACAATTGGGAAGATGAATATTTTGTTGTAACTAACAAACACGGTTCAGCCACTTGTTTGATTTGTCGAGAGAGTGTTATATTAAAGAAGTATAATATTATGAGGCACTATAATACAAAACACAAGATGTTTAGCTATAGTTTCCCAGTCGGCTCTGCATTGCGAAGAGAAAAACTATGCGTCTTGAAAAGGTCGTTACAGCAGCAGCAAAATATAATGGCAGTTTCAATGTCACAAGATGTATCAGTGATGAGAGCGTCCTACGAAATTTGCTATTTATTAGGAAAACATATGAAGCCATTTACTGACGCTGAGATTGTAAAGAAATGCTTTATAAATGCTTCAAATATTTTATTTGAGAAGTTCAGCAATAAAACTCAGATAAGGCGTCAGGCGAATTGAAGATATTTCGAAACATATTTTTAATCATATCATCGACGACTTGAAGAATTGTAAATATTGGAGTTTAGCATTTAATTCAAGCACTGATGTTTCATCAACTTCACAATGTACCTCTTTTTGTAACGTAATATACTGAAGATTATGGAATTCGTGAAGATTTTCTCAAATTTCATCCAATGAAAGGTCATACCAAAGGAAGTGATTACATTGATGTTATTTGTATGTTTTTGGAAAAAAATAGTATTGTCGTTAAAAAGTTGGTACGTGTATGCACAGATGGATGTCGGTCTATGACAGGAAATAATATTGGGTTTGTCTGTTTTGAAAAAAATATGATATAAATAATTTGTTAATATTTCACTATATATATATATATATATATATATATATATATATATATATATATATATATATATGTAGTCTTTTTTAAGGTAACTATTTAACATCTTCTTCATGAATGTGTGGTACTCTAATGTAAAAAATTTTTAGATGAACTGATGATGCTATCAGAATTCGATAGCGAAACGTCTTCAAAATAGATGAAGTAGTATCAACTTTGTCTTTTATTTCTCCACCTAGTTGACCGATTGAACCCACCACTCATCTGAGTGATCCTTATTTATATATATATATATATATATATATATATATATATATATATATATATATAGGATATATATATATATATATATATATATTTATTTATATATATTATATATTTATTTATATATATTATATATATATTTATATATTTTCCTATATATATATATATATATATATATATATATATAATATATATATATATATATATATATATATATATATATATATATATATATATATAGGAAAAAAAAAGGTTGAGTATCGCTGATTTAAGGTAATGTTTCTTCTTTATCTGGCATACGCATTCGTTATCTCGCATACTGTATCCGTCGCGCGTCCCGTGTGAAAACCTCCATTTGAGTCTATGCAATATCTGCGTCTCGGATACAGTATCTTCGTCTGAAAGACGTCTTATGTCTATAGAAATCTAAAACTTCAGTTTCCGGTTTATCAGATGTGGGTGCGTAAATTTGGATTAGATTTATATTAATAGGTTGGACTAATGAGGGAAGATAATTTCTATAAACGTTTTAATTTCGAATACTAGAATGTTAATGAATACTTACGGATTTCTAAATATTTTTGTAGGAGGTAGTCTATTAAATGAACAACATAATCCTTCATCTGTCAAATCATTGTTGAATAAATCCTCACAACTTTTCTTATCGCTAGACCATTTGCAAGCTTTCAACATATCTGAGCAAGAATTTCCTACCTACAAGAAATGTTTTATTAACAATTAATAAATCAGATAATCAAATACTTTACTCTTATCAAGAAATTTCGTAACATGGTCCAGTCATATTGTCCAGTGTAATTGTTATGACTAGAATCATTGCCGTTGCAGATGTCATCTAATAATTTCATATCTAATGGATTTCTGAAATATATAATTAAATTTATCAAGAAGTGACATAATACGAAAGATTAAAATAATAATAAATACCATCATATTGTTAGAAACAAATACTAAACAAATATAGAAATGAAAAGAAAGAGAACAAAATAATTTTTGTAAAGTGGCTATGTGTATTTTGTTGGCTACACTTTATTTGGTATTGAGAGAGAGAGAGAGAGAGAGAGAGAGAGAGAGAGAGAGAGAGAAAGAGAGAGAGAGAGAGAGAGAGAGAGAGAGAGAGTTACAAATTCTAAATATGTAAATAACAAATTTTCTTCACTTTGTAAAAGGTCCATATACAATAGGAATATATTTCTGTATTTATTATTATTGGCAGGCATACATATGTTCGTCTCGGATGAGATTATGTATTATTGATATGTCTCAAGTATATATGAAATAAAATTAAATTATTAGAGATTATCAATACAATCTTTTTATTTCAACCATATTTATGAAAAAATATATATTTTTTGTGTGTGCAATAGTATTATTGTCTCTTTTATAGTTATATACCGATATAGTAATTTTTCAACTATCGTACACGTTATTTAGTATGTGGAACAAAGATAACACTTAATTATTTGAATAGAAGTGAGAGGCAGTCATCATCTTCAATGAGTAGGCACAGTAGCTTCTTCTTTGCGTGCCATATCAGAATTATCCGGCGTTGGCGATCACCATTGCGAAGTCTTCTCGATCTTCTGCCATATGGCATAATTGTCACGCATTTGATATCTAAGTCCACCTAATAGGTCTCATCAGAACAGTTATTCATAGGTGTTCTCAACGTAAAAAATCAATATTTTCTGTCTTTTAAGAAGCAACAATAAAATGGCTTCAATACGGACGCGATAGCGACATCTAATTATAAAATCCGTAAAATAGTTTCGAAACACAATTCAGATTTCCGCTTATAATCTGAGCCTTCTAAAAATTGCAAGGCAAACAGTGGAATGCAGAATTACTCTGAGTGAGTACAAGAAATACAATTCGCTAAGGATTTCTGCTTAGTTGTAAAAGGCATGTCGTGGAATGCAAATTTTAGATTCCCCAGGTCCCTTTTAACATCTTTTATCAACGTCTGTTTGCCTTGCAATTTTTAGAAGGCTCAGATTATAAGCAGAAATCTGAATTGTGTTTCGAAACTATTTTACGGATTTTATAATTAGATGTCGCTATCACGTCCGTATTGAAGCCATTTTATTGTCGCTTCTTAAAAGACAGAAAATATTGATTTTTCACGTTGAGAACACCTATGAATAACTGTTCTGATGAGACCTAATAGGTCAAAATACGTATCAACAGATACATAGGAGTTGTTTGCGTGAAATCAAATATTTGCTGTCTTTTTCATTTTATTTCGGATATACTCTGTGTGAGTACAAGAAACACAATTCGCTAAGGACTTCTGCTTATTTGTAAAAGACATGTCGTAGAATGTAAATTTTAGATTCCTCATGTCCCTTTTAACATATTTTATCAACGTCTGCTTGCTTTGCAATTTTTAGAAGGTTCAGATTATAAGCAGAAATCTGAATTGTGTTTCGAAACTATTTTACGGATTTTACTAAAAATTTAGTTTTGTTTGAGCTTATTTTTATGCCCATTTCCTCTCCTACCTGGTGAATACGATGAAGCAGAATTTGGAAACCTTCAATATTATCTGACAGAATTACTGTATCGTCTGCATATCTAATTACATTAAGTAGTTGATTACGTTGATTTTTATTCCATATGGTTGTCTCTCAAGTGCCTTTTTAAATAACTGGTCCGAGTAAACATTGAACAATGTTGGTGACAAAATGCAACCTTGTCTGACTCCTCGTTGTATGGAGATTTCATCGGTGTAATTATCTCCAATATTTACGATAACAGTTTAATTCCAGTACAAATTTTTAATGACACGAGTATCTTTGTCATCTATTCCGATATTTTTCAGTATTTGCATTAATTTTACATGCTGTACTTTATCCAATGCCTTTTCGAAGTCTACAAAACATGCAAATACATATTTCCTTTGGTCACGGTATTTTTTTAATAGGATTTTAAGCGCAAAATGTGCCAAACCAAATTTGGTATCTTCGAGATCTTCTCATTTGCGTTTAGTTCTGTTGTGAAGTATTCTTAGGAAAATTTTAAGAGTGTGGTTTATTAGGCTAATTAATCGATATTCTAAGCATTTTCTCGCATTGTGTTTTTTAGGTATTGCGACGAAGATGGATTTCAGCCAATCTGTGGGAATCACTCCAGTATTATATATTGAATTAAAAAGTCTTGCTACTACTTGTATATTATCATCTTCTATTATTTTCAGCAACTCAGTTGGTGTATCATCTGGACCACAAGCTTTTCTAATTTTAGTATTATTTATAGCGTGTTCTACCTCGCATTTCATAATTTCTGGGCCGCCAGTATAGTTTTGGTAGAATTCGGCAATATTATTCCTGTCATCTTCAAACAACTCTGATATATATATATATATATATATATATATATATATATATATATATATATATATATATATATATTATATATATATATTAGTTGCCATTCTTTTCTTATTTCGTGCTCATTTACAATAATTTTGTTATTAGTGTCAACAAGTATAGAGGGAACTCGTTTTTTAAATATATTACTCATTTCTTTCAGTTTTTTATGCACAATAAATAAGTCGTGTTTAGATATTACATCCTTCATTTCGTCGCACCTCGTCGATCTCCTTTTTTATTTATTTTTTTCTCTGCAGGTGTCTATATTTAGGCAAAAATATTCTAAAAAAGTAAGTAATTAAAAAGATTATGGAGAACTCCAGTGCAGTTTACCGTGCCTTTTACTACAACGAAAGGTTTTCTGCGAATTCCATTAATCATTTAGAAGTGTAAGTTGGTTGAATGTACTGTACTGAACAACACAGCGAAATCAGATATTTAGCATAATTGCCAAGAAAATAAAAAATAAAATAATAATTCTCATTGAACAAAAATATTTCTAAATTACTGTTTCTTACCCATCTGCTTTTATCTTGTTGACTTCTGTCTTCTTCGCTTGGTTCATATTACAAATAGTGACTGAAGGAAACGGTATGCTCTTCAGTTGAGCATCAAATGGGCTAAAACTAATAATAACGGGAGAGGAATTCCATTTTTCGTAGATATTTGTGATATAGTAAGCTGCAAAGGCAATTGCAACGGAAAAAGACAATAACCAAAATACTCTGCAAGAAAAAAAATGTTGTTAGGCATGCGACTATAATATAGGGTTCACATAGGGAACCTTATACGTTAAGTTTAAATAAATTTCAAATAAAAAAAATTGATGTAATGGAATTTTTAAGATACTTTAGTTAACCATTTAGAGGTTAATGGTACTACATATTTGTGCCTTTGATGTTTTGATGAAGTCAATACTCGTAGATTATTAAAATAAGCAAAATACTTTTCGGAGTACCAATAGCACTGACTCTACGTGAAGACGGCAACGCCATGTTTTGATGAAAAAATCAAATCGACATCATGAAATAGTACAAATCGATACTACTGATCGTGTATTGCAATCGTGAGTTTTCACGCGCTTTTTTCCACTGTTTTTATTAATTAAATAGTAATAACTTGAAGTAAAAGTAAGTATAAAAATGTTTTATTTTAAAATTATAAGATCCCTACTAATTTCTATTTTTTGCAAGAGTTTTTTGTTAAATTGTTGAAAATATCTGCTAGTGGTTAGATTTTCCGTTTTTTAATGGTGTAAATAAATTCGTAATTTTAAGTGGTACTCCCAAGCTTAAGTCTTGGTGGTACCACTTAAAATTAAAAGGTTTATATAAAAAAATGAACAAGGACACCAAAAAAAAGTAAATTTGATATAGCAAACTCAATTGAAAAGTTCAATGCCGATCTGCATCGTTCCAGAAACGATCTCCCTAACTCCTCAAAACAGAACTTGAAAAAATACTAATACACAAAAAGGGAGACACCACAGACCTGAAAAATTATCTACCAATTTCACTTCTTTCACAACTTTACAAAACCTTTACAAAGAATATAACAAACAGGTTAACAATTAAATTTGACGGATATCAACCAGTAGAACAAGCCGGGTTTAGAAAAGGGTACATCACCTGTGGCCATCTATATACTTTAAAAATCCTTATAGAAAAGACTAACGAACACAATTTCCCATTATGTCTGGCTTTTATAGATTATGAAAAAGCTTTTGATAGCGTAGAACTGTTGGCAATAAAAGAAGCATTAGTCGGCAACCGGATCGACTCCAGGTACAGAATATTAATACATAATATTTGCGAACAAGCTGAAATGTACTTACATATGGAGCTCAAACCCGGACATTCACTAAAGTAAACATGGAGAAGATCAGAAAAACTCAAAGAGATATGGAACAATAGATGCTGGGTATCTCACTTAAAGACCCTAAAACCAATGAAGACATTCGTAATAGAACAAAAGTAAAAGATGCTGTCGAGCGACGATATTAAAAGAACCCATGCAAGTCTGTTATTCTTTTAGTTCTTTGTAGATGGAACATAAACGTCATTATAATTTAGCAAATTCGAATCACGTTGCTTATCTACTAAGTAATTATCTAAGAACGAAGCTGCGCGGACCAGGTAATGTCACTCACCACCTACATCGAAGCGGGTTTCCAAAGAAGATTTAAAACTTCAGCGGCATTTATTGATCTCTCGGCAGCTTACGATACAGTATGGAGAGAGGGCCTTATATACAAAATTCTCCATGCAATCCCCTGTAAACAAATAGCACGTTTAATAGATAGCATGCTCAACGACCGAATGTTTCCAGTAGTGATGGGCACAGATATCAGCCCACCAAAGAAACTTCAGAATGGCCTACCACAGGGGTCAGTGCTCTCTCCATTACTATTTAGCTTATATTTAGCAGATATGCCAGAAACACAATCAAGAAAGTTCGGATACGCTGATGACTGGGCCCTCACTACACGATGCAGAACACTAGAAACATCTGAAGAAGTTCTGACGGCAAACTTATATATATATATATATATATATATTATATATATATATATATATAAGGTTCTTGAACTCTTAAGTGGAGCATAGAGCTTCAGTGAAAACGCGCCATCGGGTTCTATTTTGCGCTAAGACCTTCACCTCATTCCAAGACTTTCCTTGTTTTCTTATCTCGTCCATGATGGATCTTCTCCAAGTTTGTACTGGGCGACCTTTTTTCGTTTTCCTTGGGGATTCCACTCTATGGCAGTTTTTGCAATACTGGAGTTATTTTTTCGGAGTGTGTGACCGATCCAACCCCATTTTCTGGACTATATTTCATTTACTACCCTCTTTTGTTTGGTCAGGTGTAGTATATCTTCGTTTCTGATGATGTTAGGCCAGAAAATACGAACAATTCTTCGTAGACATTTATTAACAAAGACCTGCAGTTTGTCTGTAAGGGTTTTTGTCGCTTTCCGGGTTTCAAGACTTATATATATTGAGCAAATATTTTCGCAAGTGGCGGCTTCAACCAAATGCATCCAAAACAGAAGTAAGTTGCTTTCACCTGAACAATAAACTTGCTGGAAAGGAACTCAACATACGGTTTGAAAATACCACACTTTCCCACAACAAAACACCGAAGTACCTGGGCGTAACACTAGACAGAACGCTATCATTTAAAGAGCATTTAACAAAAACTGCCCAAAAGTTGAGTACAAGAAATAACATTATACAGAAGCTCTGCGGTACCACCTGGGGAGTATCGGCTTCCACTCACCACTTGTGCCCCAGTTTGGCTACACAGTCCACACGTAAAAAAGGTCGACATTCAGCTGCACAGCACTATGAGCATTATAGCTGGTACAATTAAATCAACTCTCACCCAATGGCTTCCAGTATTAAGTCACATTCCACCTCCACATTTACGACGAGTTGACGCACTTACACGTGAATACAAAAAGATCATGAACAATATAAACCTGCCGATCCACCAAGATACCGAGGATGCACGAAATACCCGTCTACGTTCTAGAAAACCACCAATGAAAACGGCAAGAATGATACATGAGGAGTTCAACATCACGAATGCATGGTCCCAAGAATGGAATGCATGGCAAAATAACATGCCCTGTATTACCCACAAGCCACCAGGTTTTGATCTTCCACGTAAAACATGGTCCACTCTAAACAGGATCCGAACCAGACATGGCAGATGTGCATACATGCTACATAAATGGGGAAAGAATCCGTCTTCTCAATGTGACTGTGGGAAGAACCAAACGATCGACCACATTATTGAAGAGTGTCCCTCAAGATCCTACAACGGTAGCCCTGAAGACTTCCTGTTTGCAACTTCAGAGTCAATTGATTATGTTAATACACTTGATGTTTGTTTGTAATTATTTAAAGTTTGTCATATACCTATATTACTAGTGTTTGTAATTTTGTTCTAACTGTGTTGTAATTGCTATATAAATCTACTAAGTATAGTCCACGATGATACCAATGCAGATGACAATATTCCAGTGGCTCATCTGTCAATCAACGATGACAAGTATTTTAGCAGGGACGGCTCCTTTGCAGGATAAGACGGTCGAACCAAGAAAAAATATCGAAAATATTTCAGACTCATCGAAAGGTGAAGAGAAAGCTGCTTCACAGAATTTACTTGGTCTGTTTAATTTTTAATTTAGTTTTTAAGACACAAAGGTTACACAATGTGGGAAACCATAGGGTAATGGGAGTAGAGATGGACCAGAAGAATAGTCCGTCCGATAGGTATACCTGACCAAGCTTGGCAACAGGGCAACTCTATCCTACTCTGTTGTATCTGTATCGTTTAACTTTAGTTTCTTAAGAGACGCCAGTTGTAACACATCGGTGCGTGATTGTAGGAGTCTTATTTACGATAATTGAAACTGCCACGTGTGATAATTTTATTTGAGTTTTTTAGATTTCATTTTTTGTAAAAACAGGTGAGTTTGACCAATTATTTGTTAGTTTATTATTGAACCATATTTAAAATATATATTATGGGGTAAGAACTACTGCTGTAGTCTGCTTATTTTAAAAAATATGGGCTGCTCCATCTGTCCTCCTATTTGAGGATAGATAGACCACTTACGAGGAGGAGAGTTGGACCAGTATGTTTTGTTTTAGGAATATGGCCAATAAATATATTCGCAAACAAAATACACCTAAGAGAGGTAACTGGACCTCTAGGGAGCTAAGTGATGCCGTAGAAGCTGTAATAATGAAGCCGCCAAAGCATTTTAAATACCCAAAACGACTTTTAAACGTTGAATAAAAACAAACATTATGGATAAGATGAACCGATTGGGTCCAGATTGTTCTTTAAAAAGCTAAAATCGTTAGCGATATAAAAAAAAACCTCAAAAAGCAGGCTTTGCACTAACCAGAACTGAAGTAAGAATCATGGCCTTTAATTTAGCTCAGCGATTAGGAATCCCAAATAAATTTAATGTAGAAGTAGGTAAATTTTTAAATTCATAAATCTGATACAATATTTTCTTATTGTTTATTTTTAGGAAAAGCTGGTAAAAAATGGTTAGAACTCTTTTTGAAACGAAGACCTAAAATTTCAATTACAAAAGCTGAGTACACCTCAATTGCACGAGCTTTAGGAATGTCCAAAGGAACAGTGGATAACTACTTATCTGATCTCGAGAGAATTATAACCGAATATAATTTTTATGATAAACCCGCACACATATTTAATACTGACGAAACAGGATTACAACTGAATACTAGAGCCGATCAAGTTCTAGCAGAAGAAGGTTCAAAATGTGTTCCTAGCGTAAGCCCTGGGGAAAAAGATGAAAGATCAGTGTAATAGCTTGCTGTAGTGCAGAAGAGATTTTTTCTTGCCCCCCATATTGCATTTTTAGGGGAAAAATAAAAAAGACGAGTGACATTATGGTATGCCACCGGGTTCCAAGATTAGGATGTCGGAAAAATCAGCATACGTTAACAGTGACATTTTCTTAGAATGGTTACAAACACACTTTTTGCCGAGAAAGCCTCCAGGTAAAACCATATTAATACTAGATGGCCACACATCCCATACGACCAACCTGGATCTATTGGAATTTGAGACCAAAACGAAATAATTTTATTTTGTTTGCCATCCCACACAACACATTAACTACAGCCTCTGAATCGTGCTTTTTTTTAAGTCACTTAAAAGCAACTTTTATGCTGAATGCCGTTTTATGGTACAGAATAACACAAAGAGGGTTCTAAAACGTCTTCAGTTTGGTAAACTCTTAGATCGAGCATTGGGAAAATCAGCAACTGTCCAAAATGCGGCTTCTGAATTTAAATGAACGGGAATTTATCCGTTTAATCCATTAATAATCCCAGAATATGCATTTTTGACACACGCCCCATCAGAAACAGAAACAATGAATTTTCCAGTTAGATCAGAATCTCCTCAACGGCATCAGTGGTAAAATATCATTGCACAGTAGCCCAAACAAGTCATCAATTACTGATGAAGATATAACTCCCAGAAAGGTTCTTGATGAGGTATCGCCCGTGCCTGTATTGACAGGAGTAGTAAAGAGAGTTCGTAAAAAAATAACTGGAGAGATTACTGCCTCAAGACTTTATTAAAATGAAGAAGGATCCCTCGATTAAAAAAAGCTCAAATCCTACAAAAAAAAAACGTAAGAGAAAGCCAAGCGAATCGTCACTATCTGAAGATGTTACTCTAAAAAACACTAGTGGTGATAAATACATGAGTGATAATAAAAATGAGTGTGTTGGGTGCAACGAGGACTATCGCCAAACATGTAAAAAATATGACTGGTTACAATGTATTTTTTGTAAGCGCTGGTTACATGAAACTTGTACTGGCTTCGCTAATCTCTGTAACAAGTGCGAAAAGTCTCTTTCTATTAAAAAGAATAAGGCTAGCTTAGTCCATCTTTTCTTACTCTTAATGGTCCATCTCACCTACACAGTTGAGGAGAGATGAACCAATGACGTGTCAGTGCATTATATTTTTTTTAGGCTTAAGAATTTTAATTTCTAGTTTTTAATTATACCAAACATACCAATGTTAAGTTATGTTATACAATTTTTTTTCTCTTCTGATGTTTATTTAATAAAGAAACATGCTTCAGTTTTCTAAAAGGTGGTCCATCTCTCCTCCCTTTACCCTATACCCTATAAAAGAAACTAGGGGAAGTTCTGCCATGCTAGTACTAAAAAGTAGTACTATAATAGTAATAATAGATTTCTTGTTTTTTTCAATTAAAATTGGATTTCTTGGAAATGGTATAAATATGTACCAACAAACTTTTAAAACATTTTTTCTGGTAACGGTAATTGCTACATATTATATATTATATTATATATATATATATATATATAACTCAAATTTGGGAATGCCAAAAGTCCTTTTTTAAAAAAGAATTTATTAAGAGCTAAACGACTAATTACAATAAAATCAGATTCTAAACTGAATAAAATATTAATTAAAATAACACATATACAATTGCAATTATACAATTCACAATATTATGCAAATATAGCGTCAGCACTCTAGAGTTCAATGCTTTAACCATGTCAGCAGTCTTAAGTCCATGGCACGAATGAATCCATAGGCGTCGCTCTATAACTCCTCTTCCCCTAAATCGAGGCTCCTTCTGGGAGGTGAATTTTTGAATTGGAATCGTCTGGGTCCTGTATGTTTGACATTCTTATGACTTCCTTTCTTTTGGTTTCTTTTCTCTTTTTTATCGTTATTTTCTTATAGGTAATGTAGATGATTATTAGAATGATTGCAAGATATAATATAATGGTCCATATGCTGGGAATGTGGTAATTTTCTCTTTCTTCCATGATGGGTGTGATTCTGTTTGTGGGATTTTTTCAAATTTTAAATTCTTCAAAGTTATTTTCATAGGTGAAATGCTTAATTCTTTGAATTTTAATTTTGGTTCGGTGATTAAAATTGGTTGTCCAAAGGTTCGATCTTGGAACAACAATTCTTGGTTTCTGAAAAGGATTGTACACTGTGTATTTTCGATCAGAAAGATGCCTGTCAGTGTTTGAATTTGAGTTCCTTCAGAGCATTTAAAAGTTAATTTTTCCTCCATAGGAAATATTGCTAAAAACTGGTTCATCTCTGGTATGATTTCGATGTGATTGCCTTGGATGTCTGCCTTAATATATTGACAATTACTGGAGTTTTCTCGTAAGATTATTTCCTTTTCGCATAGGTGTTCTTGGTTATTTTGTAGACGGCTTGGACATTGGTAAATTTTACCGTGAGTGCAGATGTCGTTGAGAGGTATTATTGTATTTTTATTTTTTAACAAATATCTTGTATTAGGTATTATTATTGCAAATTCTGACTCAATTTGTGTGGGTATAGGTAATAAATAATAAAGATCAAAGATGTTCTCAAAATCGATAGGAATTGTCAGAAAATATTGAATTTGGTTTTCTTCTATTTTACAGGTGATTTCCAGAATGGATTCAAAATCTAAAATATTTTCGTGTTTTAATTCAAATGGTAATTGTGTTTTGTAAAATAAAGAGATTCTTTGTAATTCTCGAAATAGGTCACTAGATTTAATAATACTAGGGTGTAAGGTTTTGAGCTTACAAAAAGTAATAGAATTTTCTACAGTCTCCATTACATCAAGTATAGAATTATATGTGATAATGAGTTCATTGAACATGTCTTTTAGATAAATAACGTTCTCAATTTTGGTTTGAAAATCGACAATATCTTTTATTTCAAAAATCTTTGTTTTAAGAATTATTTCATTTGTTTGAATATCTTGAATGGTTTTATTGAAGTTATCTATGATTTGTTGACTGAGGGAATATTGATTAAGTATCTGATGTTCTAATTTTTGTTGATTAGTTTTCAAATGTTCTAGTATTAAGTTTATTTTCTCGCCATCTTCGGCGTCTAAATTTCCTGTGATTGCTTTTACTATTGAACCAAAGCCATTAATCAAGCCTCTTTTCCTTCTTGTTAAATTAATATGAATATTTAGACCGCTAAATTTTTCTTGTATGCTATTTTTGATATATTGAATAATATTAACATAGTTGTACGTCTCTGATTTAAAGAATTCGCTGTTAGAAATGTTATTTTTAAGATACTCAATTGCTTGTTCAGGTTGTCATATTCAGTTACAAGTGGTTTTAAATTATAAAAATGTACAAATGTATGACTAGATTTTTGGAGTTTTGCGGTTCCTAATTTTATAGGTAGAATGCCTAGGTTGTGGGTGATATCCTTTATTTCGGCTGTTGTATGTCCGATCGTGACGAACCTGGAAAAATATAAGTTTTCCTTTTAGGTCGTTTTACATTTGAAAGGTGAATGTTTTCGGTAGTATTTTTATGTCGCTTAATAAGTTTTGCTGTTTTCTTAAATTTATTAATGGATTTAATATTTTCTTTTTGATATTTATTTTTAGTTTTTCCTTTTATTTGTCTGTTTCGCACAAATACTTCGGTAGGAATTTCTGTTGGTAATTCCTCGCGTGTTTCATTTGCTTTATTTATAACTTTTGTTTTATTTTCTTGAAGTTTTTTCGTTAATATTAGAATATAGTAATTTCATTTTATCCTTATGATTAGAAATATAATTATTAATTAATTGTTGCTCTAGGTCAATGTTAAATGGGGAGTTGGTGTCTAAATGTCCCGTGACTAGTTCATGGGGTTTCATTTTAGTTACGGTGTGGATAGTACTGTTGTAAGCTAATAATGCATAGTTTACTTTTTGTTTCTATTGGGTCGGATTTATACTCATTTTGATTGTTTAGTAACCTGATATGTTCAATAATAGTTGAATGAAATCTTTCAGCTATACCATTTGATTCTGGATGCTGGGAGGAGATAAAGTGGATTTTTACCTTATGTAATGCTAATAAATCTTTAATGACTGAATTTTTTAGTTCTGTACCATTGTCTGAAATGATTTGTTCTGGGATACTATGGTGAGTAAAGAATCTAATCAAAGCGTTTGCTACTTCGATACCTTGAGCAGAATTAAGTTTATAAAGTTGGGCATATTTAGAAAAGGAATCGACTATCGTTAGAAATTTGGTATTTTCAAGTGTTATGGAATCTAAATGTAAAATCTGAAATGGCTTAATTGCTGTAGGAGTAATGCTAAATATTGGCTTTATTGGATTCCTATCATATTTTGTTAATTGGCATATTTCGCATTCATTAATATAAGTTTGTATAGAAGCTCGTTGATTGGGCCAATAATATAATGATTTAATTCGGTTATCCGTTTCATCTAAACCTCTATGATTTTCCTTGCCTTCATGATAATTTCTAATTATTTCTTCAATTTCGTTTATAGGAACATCGATAAGTTTCTTAGTGCAATTAATAAATGATATTTGAGAATTTTTAAAATATTTTTGGACAACAACGCTAAATTTCTCGTATAGTGGGTCTTCAAAATAAAGGTGATATTTTATTTTGGGTATGGTATATTCTTTAATAAAATCAATAACATCACGCTCAAATTGTTTTTTGAGAACTGGACAAGAATTCTTTGTCTTTTATCAAATAATTTGATTATGGTGGGACTAGCAGGATTAAAATTCACTTCAGAGATAAAAATTTGGTTAATTCCCGTGTTTACAGGGTTTTCGGAAATAGGAATTCCGGGGGTAGGATTTTCTACATTGGTGTGTATCGTCTCACCGTCATCAGGGTTTTCTTCTTGTCTATTATCTTCATCAATTTCAACAATCAGCGATTCTGTATCTGGTTCGTTATTAAGATCTTGTTGAGCTTGTTCATTAAGTGTTTCCATATATTCAAAAATATTTTTTGTGTTTTCCAAATTTTTTGTTTCATTGACGTTTAGTTCTATTCTGGATAATGTATCACAATTTGTATTTAAAGATCCTTTTTTATAAATTATTTCATAATCATATTCTTCTAGCTTCAACCGCCATCTTACTAGTTTGGAGTTGGGATCTTTCAATGAAAATAACCACTGTAGTGGTTTATGATCGGTAATAATAGTAAAGCGTCGTCCAAATAAATACGGGCGAAAATATTTGACAGCCCATACTATTGCCAGTAATTCTTTCTCAATTGTTGAGTAATTGATTTCTGAGTTGTTCAAGGTTCTGCTTGCATAAGCAATTGGCAAGTCGGATCCAATCTTTCCTTGACTAAGTACGGCTCCTAACGCAAAATTACTAGCATCTGTAGTGAGATTGAAAGGACGGGAGAAGTCGGGATACTGTAATATGGGTTCATTTATGAGAAGTTGTTTACAAGTTTCAAAACATTGGATATAATCTGAATCGCTTACATTAATTTCAGCATTTTTCTTTAGGCGAGTAGTTAGTGGTTTAGTAAGTTTAGAAAAATCTTTGATAAATTTCCTGTAATAACCTAAAAGTCCTAAAAATCCTTTTAATTGCTTAGTATTTTTGGGTATTGGAAAATTTTTAATAGCTTTAATTTTGTCTGGGTTCGGCTTAACCCCTTCTGGCGTTACGATGTGACCTAAATATGCTACTTCTTTCTTTAAAAACTCAGATTTATCTATTTGAATTTTGAAATTTGATTCTCTTAATCTTTGAAACACTTCTTTTAAATTAACAAGATGCTCCTGAAGACTTGTACTAAATATAATTATATCGTCAAGATAAACCAAACATTTTTCATTTTGTATACCTCTCAGGATATTATCCATAACCCGTTGGAATGTTGCTGGGGCGTTACGGAGTCCGAAAGGCATTCGCAAAAATTCGTAGTGACCATTTTCTGTATTAAATGCAGTTTTTTGAATGTCGCTTTCATCCATCTCGATTTGATGGAACCCTGAAGCGAGGTCGAGTGTCGTAAAGTATTGACACCGTCCAAGTTTATCCAGTAGGTCACTAATGTTAGGTAAAGGGTATCTATCACCAAGTGTGATAGCATTAAGACGTCGATAATCTATTACGACTCTAAACTTGGGTTTTTTGGAGGCGTCCATTTTTTTTGGGACCACCCATATAGGAGAAGACCAAGGGGAATCCGAAGGTCTAATAATATCTTGATCCAGCAGATTCTGGATTTGATTTTGCACTTCCTTCCTATAAGTTTCCGGGTATCTATAGGATTTTGAATATACTGGTATATCGTTTGTTGTTTTTATTGTATGTTTAATTTTATTAGTAAAAGTTAATTGGTTTCCTTCGACATGGAAGATATCGGAATATTCTTTTATTAACTTTAATATTGAATTTCTTTCCTCAAAATTCATATGATCTGTTCGAACTTTCGAAATATCGAATTTAAATTCTTCAGCATATATGGAATTAAAATTTGGATTTGAAATTTGTTCGTATTCAGCGAACTTTTCCACCATGATTGGGGAAGTTACATCCAATTTAAAATAAGATTCAGAAGAATTCAAAATGGTGCAAATAGCCTTATTGTTTTCTACCGTCGTAAGGCACTCCGGAATTTCTAATTTACCGATTTGTGTATATGGTATAATTACATCGCCATTTTTTATATTTTTAACATTTAAACTGACAACTTGCTCGGTTCGTGGCGGCACTACTATACAATTCGTGTTGCCACTATTCCCGGCTTTATAATAATTTAATTTTATCTTACTATGCGAGGTAATTAAAACGTTATTGGCCAAATCAATTTTTGCATTTAATTTTTTTAAATTATCGAGGCCTAATAAGCAATGAAAATAGTCATGGAATTTAAAAACGCAATAACTTAAATTTAATTTATTTTTAGTATTAAAAATTTTTGATAAGGGAATTTCGGTACAGTAATTTTCCTGTTTTGCTCCAAGTGCTGTTGAAATTTGAAAGGGTTTACGAAAAATTGAATTTTTAAAATATTTTTCAGCGACTTCTGGGGTTACAAACGATTTTGTGCTCCCAGTGTCTATTAGTACTTTAAGATTATGCTCAGGAAATACAATGTACGGCAATTCACTTTCGTTATTTATTAGATTTAAAAGTTCAACTTGAGTAATTATGGATTTTCCAAGGCTTTGTTCTCTAAAAAATGATTCTCATTTGTTAATTCAACTTCCTCGGTATCGCCAATATTATGTAGCTCTTCAGCTATGATATTTTGTGGTTGACTTGAAAATGTATTATTGAAGCGTCTTTGATTTCCAAAATTTGTTGGTCTGAAAGTATTTTGACTAGTGGTACTCATTGGAGTTGGGGCTTGAAATCTTTGATTTGGATTTGATTTAAAGACGTTACTACTTCTGTTATTTGTAAAAGTATTAGTTCCTCTGTTATTATTTGAAAAAGAGGTTGATGCTGATGGTTGTCTTGTTGTTTGTTGAAATTGTGTGGAGTTTGTTATAGGTGGGGCTGGAGTTCTTTGTCGAGATTCGTTGAATCTAAAGGATCTGTTCGATTGAGGAAATTGTTGTTGAAAGTTAAGATTTGGTCTTGGATTACGATTATTTAGAAAATTTGGCTTTGTTTGCCTAGATTGTGAAGAATTATTTTCGTTTAAATAAATTTGAAAATCGTTAGTTAAAATACTTAGGGCAGAATTTAAATCTTTAGGGTTTTTAGTTCGCATGAAGGTGCCAAGTGGTTCTTTTAGACCACGTAATAATACTCGTAGGGCTAAATTTCTAAAATAGTTTGATAAAATTAATAATTCTTGGTCATTAGAACGTGTAGTAATTAAAGATATTTGTAAATTCAAAAGATGTTGGACTTTATTGAAGAATTCAAAGGGAGTTTCATTGTTTTGCTTTAATTCTGACATTTCTATACTAAGGGTATAAATATCTCTTTTATCAGCGTATGTATTTAGCAAGGCATCTTTAAGATCTTGCCAGGTCCTAACTACACATGCTGAAATGTTAATAGCAGCTTCACCTTTTACTTTTGCTAATATGCTAGACATTAAGTACTCATTCTGAAAATCATCTGAATCAACTGTATTATAAAATTTATTAATCAATTTTTCACAGATTTCCACGAATCTAGGAAGTAATGTATTTTCTCCGTGGAAATCTGGAATCATATCAAGATATTCCTTTTTTAATTGTGGGATTGCCATTTTTATTTTATTTTTTTAGTAAGAATTTAAATTAAAAGTACGATTATTTATTAAGGATGAATTAGAACAAAGATTATATTTAATAGGGAGTTTTGAGTCAGAATCTGAGTCTGATGAATCAGAATTTATTAGAATTTTAGGCTCTCTATACGACATAAGCACTTACCAGAGAATAATTGTCCACTCCATGTAAGCTGGTTCACTCAGAAGGTTGACTAGGCAGGTATCTTCGATATTCACTCGAAAAGTCCACTTAACACGATTCCTGTTATAAAGGGCTACTCAATCCACCCACAGGAATATAACACTTCCGATTAAGGTCAATAAATCGTTGAAACGAACCGAATTTATATTCGCTAAACCCGTTTGACCTAGCTACTGACTGCGCCACTCAAATTTGGGAATGCCAAAAGTCCTTTTTTAAAAAGAATTTATTAAGAGCTAAACGACTAATTACAATAAAATCAGATTCTAAACTGAATAAAATATTAATTAAAATAACACATATACAATTGCAATTATACAATTCACAATATTATGCAAATATAGCGTCAGCACTCTAGAGTTCAATGCTTTAACCATGTCAGCAGTCTTAAGTCCATGGCACGAATGAATCCATAGGCGTCGCTCTATAACTTATATATATATATATATATATATATATATATATATTATATATATATATATATAATATATATATATATTATATATATATATGCTATCAAAACGATGCAATGATTACTAATTTTTGGTAAAAATTATATCTCCCAAAACTCAATTATTACCAAAAACAAAATATTTAAAAGAGTCTTCTAATTTTCCCGTAAAGGAATCAGTGGTTTGCTGGTTCACGGGCAGCTGCTGGAGTATATGGGTGCTGAATCAGATCTGAATCTGGTCAAACTCTCGGCTCCCGTTCATCAATCTTTCAGGCCAAGATCTTTGCGATCCTAGTATGTGGTAAGGAGATAATAGATAGGGCTTGCTCAGACAGGACCGTCTATAACTACTTTGACAGTCAGGCAGCGCTAAGGGCTTCGGAAGCACCTAAAATCAGCTCTAAGCTTGTTTAGCTCGGACCAATAGGGTTAACTTGGTATGGGCACCGGGACACACAGGCGTAGAAAAGAACGAACAGGCTGACGCTCTAGCAAGACGGGCTCATTCACTCTAGGTTTACATGTAGAAGAATTATGCAGTAAAAAAATTACCTTTCACAAACTGTCAATGATGTATCTCCGACATATCGCAGACCATGTAAAGTTGTTTTGTCACAATAGTGTTCCAGTTCCAGCAAAACTTTTCCAGTAATACTCTTAGTTTGCTCTTTCCGCTGTTTATTAGAACCGGGAATATGTCTAAAAGAAAGATATTAATAAAATTAACCTGATGATTGAAAAACTTACATCAATACAAAATAAAACGTATCGAATTGTGTGCTTTTAGAATTATAGAAGATAGTTCAATTATGAAACAAATAAATCTATTAGTGTTATACCAGATATATAAAATGTTAGTTAGGTTAGATTACAATTAAAAAGAGTTCATTTGTCTGCTTATGTGGTTTTAAAGTAATCACCAACGCGAGCAATATTTTTCGCATATTTGCATGCCATAGTGGCTTTTGAGATTATAATTATTTATAGGTTTCGAAAAATACTAAACTAATTTCGTCAGAAAGCCCTAAACTCAATATTTTCAATAATACGGACAACAACTATACAGAAATAGCTCTTTTTGAAGCCAACTCTGACAATGGTTAGCCTAAATGTCGAGGGAGTTACGCAGAATAAGCATGCCTTTCTGTCCGAACTCAACAGAACCAAAAACTGACCCATTTTGTCCGTCCAGAAAATATATACAGACGAATGTGCATGTAGGCCAAAACAGATTAACTACACCTAATCGTAGAGGTGCTACATCTCAAGAATAGTAGTGCAATCCTTATAATCGAAAGGCAAACTACAAAAAAACGCCATTTAAGTCCTAAGCATGAACAGCGCTGAGTATATATTTATAGATTCCGAAAGATATTTATCTAATTTCGACAGAAAATCCAAAACTCAGTGGGGTCAGTATTACAACTAACAACCGTAAATAAATAGCTCTTTTTAGAGCCAACTCACAATTGGTAGCCTAAATATCGAGGGATTTACGAAGAATAAGCAGGACTTTCTGCCCTAACTCGAAAGAACCAAAAACTGACCCATGTTTCCCTCCAGAAAACTTACATAGACGAATGTGCATGTAGGCCAAAAGTAGATTAACTACGCCTCATTGAAGATGTACTACATCTCAAGCATGGCAGTGCAATCCTCATAATCGGAGGGCAGAACTACAAAAAACGATATTTAAGTCCTAACCATAAAAAGCGTTGATTTTAGGATGACATCAGTCTACAAACCACCTGGCGAAGCATTAGGTTAGGTTAAGATTAAATTACATGAAAAGCATTATACGAAGAAGCCTTAGCTTCTCGATGACTTATAATTTCAAAAACCAGAAATCTCAGTTCGTTTTGAGGGATTTTTGAGGGATTTTAACAGCAAAAAACTCTTAGAAATGGACATGGTTATATGGATAATAAAGAAGATTTGTTCTGGAAATGGACAAAAATCCATAAATAGGTACTCTTGCATGATCAAAAATAAAACCAAAAAAATCTGAAGACAAAGCTACAAAGAAGACAATTTCTTCATAAGATCCAACATGCAGAACTTCTGCAATGAGTCAGTATATGATTGACAAATCTGAAATTTAATAGACTGAAATTAAAAAAAGTCTACGCACTAATTTCAAAAATGCACCATAAACATATAGGAATACAGGTGCTTGCAACAACAAAAACAACACAAATTTCCTTTCGTACAAAACTCAACTTCAAGAAACCAAATGGAAAATGCCCCAAAAGACCTAGAGATGACCATCAATGATCTGAGAACTACTATATCTTTGTCGAGACATTCAAAAGAATGTCAAAGCCTTTCGAAGGAATCAAAAATCATTCTGTCCAAATATGAAAAACTCTATATCTAACGTAAAACCAAACAGAAAAATATATGCACAGCAGATTGTTTTTGGATAAGTAATTAATTTTTCGACATTACCCTTTGTTTCCAAAGCTTGCAATATTAACTTTTAGATCCGGGGCATCTGGAATCCTGTAAACTGGTAGTACTCCATTTTTAAAATGACTATTATCCAAGTAATTAATAGTTGAAGCTGTAATTCGCCTTGGACGAATGATACTATCGGTTTTTAACATCTTACCTATTTAAACCAAAGGAAATCAAAATCAGTAATAAATTTCTAAATTTTCAAGTCATAAATTATTATAAACAAAATAGGTCTATTATTATAACAATATAGGTCTAGGTCTTTTATGATGCCTCTAGAGTTTTATTTGACCAGTGGTTATGTTAATTCGTATTCTTGGAGTCCTTCATGACCCGACACTCACGTTAGATATAGGTATAAGGGTATTTTAATAAACGAGACGCTCTTAATCTGGATGCAACGTAAACATCCATCACTTAAAGCAACATTAACCAGCACTGTAACAAAAAACAAGCCAAGAAACGCCTTCATAAACTAGATAATGTGTGTAGCCGACGGTAAATTGTCTTAAAGTTGTTTTAAAGCTGTGAAGTTGTCTGTCAGATGGAGAATATATTTGGAGACACTTTTTCAAGATCAAAGAACGGATTATAGGCATCCATTTTCAGAGAGGATGACGGGCCCGGACATACTTAAATCCGAGGTAGAAGAAGCAATAAGACGGATGAAAAGCAGGAAAGCTGTAGGGCCTGATAATATCGAAGCTGAATTTTTAAAACGCTTGGAGAAAGAAGGAATAATTTGGATCACGGCTGTCTTCAATAAAATATACAATACAGGAATCATCCCTGATAAATGGCTAGAATCAGAATTCATAGCGATACCTAAAAAACAGGGGCTAAAAAGTGCGAAGAATATCGAACAATCAGCCTAATGAGCCACATATTGAAACTGTTTCTTAGAGTCATCCATGGAAGAATTTATAAGAAGTGCGAGGAACAAATATCGAACAGACAGTTCGGCTTCATTAACGCAGTGGGTACCAGAGAGGCACTTTTCGGAGTACAGGTACTGATTCAAAGATGCAGGGACGTTAACTGCGACGTATATGCGTGCTTGATCGACTATGAAAAGGCATTTGACAGAGTTCAACATCAAAAGATGATAAACATTTTAAAAGATGCAGACCTGGATGACAAAGACCTCAGAATAATTTCAGAATACTTATGAGAACTCCATATTCTATCCAGAACTCTACTGGAATCAGACCGCATACATGAAAATTAACGGAGAAGAAACAGATCACATAAAAATACTACGTGGAGTTAGACAGGGATGTATCCTATCGCCGTTGATATTTAATATGTACTCAGAGAAAATTTTTAACGAGGCTCTTTACAGAATAGACGAAGGCATCCTTCTAAATGGTGAAAGAGTAAACAATGTTAGATATGCCGACGACACCATGGTGATAGCAGATCGTTTAGAGGGACTTCAGAGACTAATGGACAGAATAAACGAGTACAGTCAAGTCAACAGTACGGACTAAACATTAATACCCACAAAACGAAACAAATGATTATCAGCAAGGAGAATATAAACGGGGCTCATCTATACATTAATGGGACGCAGATAGAGCGAGTACAACAGTATTACCACTAAAATCTAATAGATAAAACATAAAAAAACTCATTGTGCCCAAGACTGAGATGTGGTCCATTAAAGTCCTTCCCCCTTTTAAATTTAATGTTTGTTTCGTCCCTTCTAAGTGTTTTCTGTTTTAGTGTGTTTAAATTGTCCTTAATTGTTTTTATTCTAATATTTTATTTACTTGACTTTTCAATAATTTACTAATTGCCAATAGAACTTTATCAAAGTAATTTGATAACTACAAGTTGAAAAATAATTGCACACCCACACAATTTTTACATCTAAACTTATTCATTGTCATAAAACTGTCACCTTCATAAAACAATTACTCAATAAATAACACACATTTCATAAATATATCTCTCGAATAAGTATAAATAACTTTTAATAATACAATGGTATATTACATCACTTTCATTTAACAAACAATCACACACATATCTCTTCTTCATTGGATCAAATCTATCTCCTCAAGAACTTCCCGTTTACTGTCAAACAACTGCAATAACAGAATTGAGTTCTCCATTCAACAATACATAGTAGTTTCAACCATGTTCTACCATCCATCAATTAATAGAGTACCGGCATGTAAGTAATGTTTATTTTATTTATTTGCTCATTTATTAATTTATTACAATCTAATAGACTATTTTATAACAATTTGTGGGCCTTACCTTGTCTGTTTAAACTTTTAAAACTTTTATACTTTTTAATCAACTTACTCTTTTAAATAAAACCACAGACATGTAATATTTTCATAATTATTGTAATTTACAACATCTACTTTGTTTATCTTTATTAGACAACACCCCAATATGGGTTTTTATCATTTCAGCATTTGTTTAACTTTGTATCGATACCTGAGGATGCTTTGCATATTGTAGAAAGCGAAACCGGTCGTCTGATAGTTAAATTAAATTGATTGTGAGTAAGTCTTATTTATTATTTCTTTACCTATTTAAAACAGTATTGTTACCTGGGAACTATTATTAACGAACAGTGGAGCAATTTACAGGAAATAAAGTGCCGCATAGGAAAGGCAAGAACGGTCTTTAACAAAATGAGCGCCATCTTCAAAAGTCACAACATATCCCTTGATACAAAAATGAGACATTTGTGATGCTATGTTTTCTCTGTGTTGTTGTACGGGGTGGAGGAATGGACGCTTACAGATACCACTATTAAAAAACTTGAAGCATTTGAGATGTGGCTTTATAGAAGAATGCTGAGAATCTCATGGACAGCAAGGATCACGAACAAGGAAGTTCTAAGAAAAATGAAGAAGGAACCAGAGATTGTGTTGACGATCAAACGCATAAAATTGCAATATCTGGAACACGTTATGAGAAATCAGCACCGTTACTCCCTGCTACAGTCTATATTGCAAGGTAAAGTCAAAGGTTAGCGAGGACCCGGTAGAAGGAGAATATCATGGCTGCGGAATTTAAGAACATGGTTTAAGAAAACCTCAATGGAGCTGTTTCGAGCCGCAGCGAGCAAGGTTATGATTGCCAATATGATTTCCAACATCCGAAACGGATAGGAACCGGAAGAAGAAGAAGAAGTTGTCTTAAAATTTATGGGGGCTGAAGTGGTAGTGCTACGGACCACCACCCTCCCTAGAAAAATTACATACAAGCAATTGTATTTCATACTTTCATATTTTATATTCACACTTTTCTGTTGAAACTTGATTCCATTAAAATATATTTACTCAACCGAACTAAATTTTACTAATTACACTTGTCCTAAGCAACCTTATTATATTCGGCGCTCATTTCTTAACGTCCGATAACAGTATGTGGTTACCATGAAAACGACATGCAGTAACTATATTCTTTTCCAAGCATATTGCTCTACAGATATGGAGCTAAGGCGGCGATAAGGTCCGCTAAAGCGGATATACCAAAGATAACTTTGGACAGACATAATGTCTTCATTCTATGTTACGAAGATAACCATTTCTGTTTTATTCCTTAGATTATGTGTGGCATTATTTTTTAAGTCCACAATGCAATTTAACCTGATCTTAAGATTTACTACTTATGTTATTGAAGATGTATATTTATTTATGTCGATTTTATATTAAACAAGAAACCTTTTACCTAAGTAGGAATGACGTGGATGTTCTAAAACTACCAAATTAAACTTGCATTTGACTCTCCCTAACATAGAAATTAGAAATACGACAATAATTCAGGGGACTAATTCAATTAAGGCTTAATAAAAATTTTTATTGTACTTGATTATGTTTAAGATTTTCCTTGGTGCTTTTGATTTGTTTGCGTTACAACAAGTAATTTGATTTGTTACAAGATAAAAGAATAAATCCATAAAACCACAAAACCCATTCTCTAATTAGATTTATTATGCTTTGTATTATACGAGAATGACACCAGAAGTCTCCAAAACACACTCAACGAAAAAAACACAAACAATAAAATGTTGCACGAAATTGTTATATCTCTTAATATCTATTTTTTTAGCTGAATATATTTCAGCGGCGGCTCGTGGCCTAAAAAAGTGGTGAAGACGAGGAAACCTTGCTGGAGCCAAAAGGAGTTTTCGTACCTACGTCGCGCCCAAATCTCATTAAAAATTCGGTAAAAAAATGTAGAGTTTAGGGCTCTAATAACTTTAAAACAGTTTTTTAGGGCACTTATACTAGATACGATTCGTTCTGCTTTTCTGGAGTATTTTAATTCTCAATCTTCGACATTTCATTGACGGTTTTTTGGCGGTTAAAACACTACACCATCGAAAACCATCGATCGCCTGGTGATGATGGACTCGTTATCGAGTCAATAAAAGCAGGTGGAGAAATTTTATTAAAATCAGTAAGCGAACTGTTTACTAAATGCTTACATGCGGGTACGATTCCAAAAGACTGGAACAATGCAGTAATAGTCTTGTTACACAAAAAAGGCGATATTACTAAATTAGAAAATTATAGACCCATCAGCCTCTTGACACATATGTACAAACTCTTTATGAAAATCTTAACAAAGAGGCTAACACCTAAACTTGATTTCTATCAGCCCAAAGAACAGGCAGGCTTCAGGGCAGGATATGGCACAAATGACCATTTGCATACCATAAAGATCTTAATAGAAAAAGTGCATCGAGTACAACATAGCACTGGTTCTTGCATTTGTCGATTACGAGAAGGCTTTTGATTCTGTAGAGTTTGAAACAATACTGGAAGCCCTAAATCAAAGCCGAATAGATTACAGGTACACGACACTAATCAAAAACATCTATCAGAACGCTACATCAAGTATACGACTGCACGAAGACACAGAAAAATTCAGCTTAGGTCGAGGAGTTAGACAAGGAGACAATATTTCACCAAAATTGTTCACGGCAGCTCTAGAGTCAATATTTAAGGGTACTCAATGGCAAGATATGGGCATCAATATAGATGGAGAAAGATTAAATCACCTAAGGTTTGCAGATGATGTTGTATTAATCGCAGATAACTTACATGATACAGTTTCTATGATGCATTCGCTTAAAAGTCTGTCTGAAAGAGCAGGATTAAAGATAAACTTTGAGAAAACTAAAATTACAACAAATCTCGTAATGAGTGGAAATATAACTATTGACAATAATACCATACAACAAACAGACACTTACAAATATCTGGGACATGAAATCAAAATAAGCAGAGACAATCAAACACATGAAATACAGAGGCGAATAGGTCTAACATGGGCAGCATTTGGCAAATTAAGCCATATTCTAAAAAGTTCAATTCCCATGTGTCTCAAGCGAAAGGTTTATAACCAATGTGTTTTACCTGTACAAACTTATGAAGCAGAGACTTTAACACTCACGCAAAAATCTGCGAATAAACTTAGAGTTACACAACGAGCCATGGAACGTGCAATGCTGAACGTGTGCCTTCGAGACCACATAACAAACCAACAAATCAGGCGAAGATCAGGAGTTCAAGACGTCATCGAAAGAACCACGACGCTTAAGTGGAACTGGGCAGGGCACTTAGCCAGAACACAAGATGGACGGTGGACAAGACGTATTATGGAATGGAGGCCTAGAAATTATAAAAGAAGCCGAGGACGACCACCGACTAGATGGACCGATGACATTAAACGTGTAGCGGGAAACTGGCTACAAGCGGCCCAGTGTAGAGAACACTGGAAAGAACTGAGGGAGGCCTATGTCCAGCAGTGGACGTGATTGGCTGAATGATGATGATGAAAACACTACACGTCTGATAAAACGGGTTTGTTGAGTTTCGATTCAGCAGCCCACTCTGGGTCAGATGCTGATTGCAGCCGATCACTCTGAATTAGACACTGCAGTGTTTACTGGTTTTGGTCCGCCCCGAGTATTTCATTTTCCCGGTAGCACCTATACCTAGGAGGCATTCCTCTATCCGCCACCTGGGTAGGCGCCCGATGAAGGTTCAACAACCTCTCACGGGATGACAGAGAGAGAGAGAGAGAGAGAGAGAGAGAGAGAGAGAGAGACTAAAGGGACAGGTAGACCACCAAAAATATGGATGGATGAGTTGAAAAAAACAGTGGGAAATTCGATACAGATGGCAAAAGATAGAGAACAATGAAAGAATATGGAAGAGACCTATATCCAAAATTGAATGCAAGAGGTTGCGGAATGATGATGGTGATGATACTAGAACCGAAGGTGAAGAGATACTTAAACAAAAAAAAAGCAGTATTAGATAGACTAATAGAACTGACTTTATATAGTTTTTATAAATCAAGTCGATCTTTCGGTCTTTTAAGGAGGCAAATCTATCAATAATATCCTCGTAGAAAAGATGCTTCTGCATAAGTTCATTCAACAGTTCTTTATGAAGTGCGATAACAGTCAAACTGGATAGTCTATCTTGTGAAATAGTGTTTCTTGTAAAAGTTTTTAACGTTTTTTGGGCACGAAAAACTTTCTACGGAAACGCTTGTCGATGAGATTGTCGGAATTAAACAAAACAAATTATAGGCTGCTACAAAAATGTCTTTAATTGGTTCTAACTTTGTAACGAAAATATTTTGCCTACCACAGGGGCATTAATACAAGGGGGTAGAAAATTGGGGGAAGAAACTAAAGGGGTGGAGATAAGGCAATCAAAATAATCGCTACTTGTGCGAACGGCACTCAGAGTTTTGTAGGAGAGCTGGGGTCGTGGATAAGTAAAAGATAAGGGCATTGGAATGGGGTAACTACAAGAAAATGAAATAAAGGGCTCTTGGGATAAACAAAATAAAAATAAACAAGAAACACCTCAAGGAATTTAATATAGGGCGCCACTTGAGGTGCCTAATTATGCCTATTACAACCACTGGTGGTTGTAACTAGGGAAATAATTAGAAAACAAATCAAAACATAAAAAACATATCTTTTTCAAATAAGAATCAAAAAAGGTTTGGCTCAAAAAAATAAATAAAATGTTAAGACAAAAAAATTTAACTTTTATTTATGTGTCACCACAAACAGTTACATGGAGAAATACAAAATTCAAAAACTTACATGTGTCATCCATTACAAACTCTATTGCTACAAAACTTACACAATTGCATGGAGGTTAACCTTTTTAAACAAAAAAAAAACAAAACAAATCAACATCAAAAATACTAAAACGAGCTGTCATAAATTAACATTAAATTTCAAAAAAAAACTAAACTCAAATTGACAGCTTTACTCAAAACCTAAAATTTACAATTTTAAATGTCAACGAAAACAATTATTATTTTATAAAAAAAAATGTCTGTCTTTAGTTTAAAATTTGAACAAAATGTTACCTTAATTCACATGATCACACTTAAGTTTCTGAAACCATAACTGGAACTGAGGGCTCCACTCTCTCTGCATCACAAAAACCTCCATCTCCAAACTGCCAAAAGCCTTGGATAAAAGCAGGAACAAAATAAAACAAAACGAGGATGTCCTCCAATCCTCAATCAAAACATCAATAATTGAAGCATTTACTGCCACAAAACCAATAACAAACTGCTACATATTCTTCATAACAAAAGACGAAAACAGAACACTTTACAAATTCGACATGAATTTGGACATAACGCTGAACCGCCTTTGAAAGCTGCTCCAACGAGAGTGAAGAAATTCTATTAAAATTGAACGCATACATACAAACGCTGACATAACAAGACACCACGAAACGACGTACATATCCTTTTGCGACGCATTAAAATTGCGACTTCTAATAAAACAAGAATTTGCCGAGGAAGTTAAAATAAATAAACAACTCTAAAATGGTTTATTTCAACTTGGCCGACCTAAGAAAGAAATGAAAAGCTATTTGGGTTTAAATACGTACGAAATATTTTTAGATCTATCAAAAATATATAAGGTGATTTTAATATTTCGTATACGAGGGGACTTCAATATACTTCAAAGAATCAATGAAATTGAAAATGCTACAACTTTATAACCAATTCTTGCAAATTCACATTTTTGTAATCTTCGTCGGCATAAAGAAGGTAGAGCTCACTTTTAAGTCTTTGACGTTTAGTAAATTGTGTGCCATAAAGGGAAGGTCAAGCTGTATGACTCAAATTTTGTTGTATCTGCTAAGCTTAGGAATTTTAATTTATCACAATCCTGAAAAAGTATATCCATTTCCATTAAAATATGATCATATATTTCAAAAAATAATGCTCTGTATTGAGTAGTAATTGCATTCTTGCTCATACCATCATCACACCTAAACCGTTTGGAAGTATTAACGACCATCATTGTGCTTGCTTTTTCAAAAATAGAATTAAAAACTTCTTCATTTCTTTTATCACTTATTAATTGACGAGTTCTTCTTATCTGGTTTAAACAAAAATTAATACCTGGGGAATTTTTTTGAAGAACATCATATAACATATCTGATATATGAAAAATGTCGCCAAAAACTGTTTGTTAAAAATGTGAACTCAAAATCATTTAAATCTCTTTAAAGTCAAACCAAATCATTTAAACCCTTTAGCCAGCTGAACTGATTTGCGGTCTGACTCTTCAGAATTCATTATATTATCAAAAACCTCTTTTAATTTTTCCCAGTCTTCAATAATTACACTGATTAATTTTGAATTAGACGACCATCTTGTCTCTGTAATTGTTGGCATACGTCTATAGAAAATGTCACACTGAGAGTGCAGTACGGGTAAGATACGGCAATGCTTTTCTTATGGAGAATAAACGCGCAGGGTTGTCGGTTTTCTCCAGCTGTTGATTGCTCATTGTCTCACAGGACCCGTTCAATATGCCCGTTCCTGATAATTTTTCACATATTTACAAAAGAAAAAGTTTTTCTTGGATATTGGGCTGAGTGCACGGAAATCGAGTTATTGGAGGTTCCACCCGGTATATTTATAGCTATCAAGAAATGTAATTTAAAATACATTTGTTAGTTTAATAAAGTATGCAGTTTTATAATAAAATTCTCGCTAAAATCTTAAGGTCTTTTTATTCAAATTCATGCCTCTTATTTGGCTACTTGAAGGCAATTATTTTATCAATATATTTTAAATATTTTATAATAAATAACAGAGCCCGGCGTAGATATCTGGGTACGGTTCTGTGACTACCACTTGGACCTGCTTGTATCGTCAAGCACAAGGCGTGAAATCCGGCAATTGTGCATTCCTATATTAGCCGTACTGCACTCTCGGTGTGACATTTTCTATAGCCGATGTATTGTGTCCTAACCAATGGAATTCCGGTAATAGTTGCAAAGAAAATTAGACATTTTGATATTTTCTTGAAGCTCTGTTGCAAAACAAGATTAAGTCGATGGGCTAGACAATGCACAAAAATTGTTTGTGGGGCATGTGATTTAATTTTTTGTTGAAGTCGATTTAAGTGCCCTGACATCACACTGGCTCCATCGTAACACTGTCCTACAAGCTTATGTTGGTATTCCAAAGACTCTAAAACTGTCGCAGCCATACTGAACAAACTCTCAGCTGTTCTCAGCTCAGCTAAGACGCATTATCCATGAGTGATGAGAGTGATGAGAGTCACTATCTGCACGCTTGAGAATGTTCTCGAATCATATAGAGTTCATGATAGTCTCCAGTTTTCTTCGATATAAAAACAAGAATACCACAATTCACGTAGATTTGAGAGTAAGAGCACTATTTTCAAAGGAAAATTAATGTACAGTTTTACGGAGGATTTTTTGGAGGAGTTTTCATCCAACTTAACAGGTTTTTCGTTAGCGCTGATTTACAACTGGCGGTTTAAAACTATGTATTAGTTTTTTCTTACGCACAATACGTTCAACTATTGTCACTGATACTCCTCTTAAAAAAGAATAGCGACTTACAGCTTTCGTTGAAGGTAGTGTTTTTAAATCGATCATATACCTTCCAGATAATTTGTTTTTTCCTCTGGTGAGACCGGTCTATGACATGGATGTCGTAAGTTTATATCATTGGTTATTATATCTATTTTAATTCTACGAAAAACTACTGGAATATATGGGAAATCGTGTTACTTTAACCTAATGTTTTGTCTTACTTCAAAATAAAAATAAAAAACTAATTGACAGAATAAGTACGAAAACTATTAAAACAAAGTAATACATTTAACAGCCGATACTATAAAAACAACGATAAACACTGATTGCAAAAACTGTTAAACTCGGTTTCATCGTTCTTGGCATGTGCCTGAAATAAGCTACTACGGAATTTTTCATATTCGTCTCTCTCTGATACACAGATGCGTAATTCAATTGTGCGAGTCACGTTTGTCATGGTAAAGTGCGATGAGAAGGGAATGAAGAGACCACTCACGTCTCCCAGTATTGTAGCAATAACACCGATGCGTTTGGCCGATACGGTGTCGGTGATAAGTTCGGCCTTTTTACGAATACAGATAGCTGCCACTGGGAGGTAAACGAATCGAGCTTAGACAAGGAAAGACAGATGAAACAACTTATTGCAAGTGTTTTTACACGCACACGCCAAGAAATATAAAAACGTCTATAGCATGTTTTAAATAACATTTTTGTCAATTGTACCACCATTTACCGATTTTGCAATTCTCACTAAAGTATTATCCAGACTATTTAATTTTCAATAATCAACAAAAATTTAATACAATGATAAGTATGAATTTCATGGTAGTACTATCTTTGCAGTCGCAGCACATATTTACTTGTCGATAACAGTTTTTAGATAACATAAATCATTTTTCAATGATATCAGTGAATTTAAGAAATTCATTCGGTAAAAGCTTTAATCGTAAGAAGTCAATCGTAAGAAATTCACAGAACGACAAAGACACTAACAGAGACATAATGATTGAATTAATTTATAGTAAAATAATTCAATTCTACAACAAATAATGAAATAACCGCGCCGCTGGAATTATATGATTTTCCAACAGGTGGCCTTGACGATATCAGGCTTAAGAAAGCGCAGTTGCCACAATTACCTCAATGTATATTACTTATCTCCAGCTGAAAGATTTACGTACTGTATAATACAAAGAGACTGAGCGTTGTAATACAGTGGCGTTTTTCCTAGTGCGACAGAGAAAACTGACACAAAGCAGTCCCTCCATCTCTTTTTAATTTGCCATGTTTATCGACCACGTGACCTAAATGACCAATCAGAAGAACACGTGGCCGATAAACTTGGCCTATTAGAAAGAGATACAAAGACTGCTTTGCGTCAGTTTTCTTTGTCACACTGGGGGAACGCGACTGTATTGTAGCAGTCACTGTATTTGTATGTAGATTGTCTATGGCTAGATCTTAGATCTGCTAACCTCCTATCGTTAAGCGATCTCTCACTATCTTCTTCAAATAGTGACAGAACAGATTTGACAGCGTTACAAAAATCAAATTTCAAATCATCCTAGTGCAAAATAGGTCTATACCTGTTTTTGTATCATTCAGACCATTCATTTAAGAGTTAATTAGGCGTTTCTAGACTTTTAGTCCACTCTATCCTAATTAGCAGAATAGCAAGGAAAACGGGGATATAATGAATCCCTCTACAAGAATAACTATTTATAAATCCTAATAGGAAATATAATTTAGCAAAAACCTTTACCCCACAAACGTACCCAACTTACCCATTAACCTCAATAAAGAATATTTCTTATTCTTAGCGACAGAATGTAACTTCTTTCCAGATAGGTCTTTGTTTGAATATATATGCATTGACCTGATTGAGCGCAATGCCAACACGAAAATCAACTGAAAACCCCATTAAACACCATCGTTTAATTACATCAAAAACTATGTGTATGTTTTCGTATTGCGTGACATTTTTTTATGCTTGTGTTTACTCTTAATCAAGCTCATCTATCTAGGGGCATGTGTGTATGTCAGAAGCTTTAGTTGACAATGAAAATCGCTTGCTACTGTATTTTCCTTTAAGTCCTAATTAAACACAGGTAGGGACTTTTTTTGAGAATTAATTCCAGCAAATTAAACAAAATCTGGACGAAATATTTCAATAAAAATAAATATGGCACGGAGTTTCGTAGGACATCCAAGAAACAGAAGCTTCTTAGTATGTATTTGTAAATAAAATTTGTAATTAAAATCAGATTATTATCTTATACTTATGATTTATGGGTGGAAGAGCTAAATGGAATAAATTCAATAATTAATAAATGGGATCACGTTCAAAAATATGGTAGAATATGTCGATTGTTGTTTTTAGATGTGCATATTTTGCAATAAAATCTTATGGTGGTCACCATTCTCTCTCCTGTTTGCCGACAAGAATGTAGAGCGTAGAATAATTTTAAATAATTTTAAACTGTTTGTCCTTGTTTTAGTGTATTGTTATGTACAATTTATGTTCAATTTCATGTTTATTATATTCTGCGCTTGCTGGATAGCCCAAATTTGACTAAATACCCCTGATGATGCTGTAGAAAACGAAAGTACTTAGGCAAGATTTGATTATTAAAATTGTGCTCGATATTTGCCTTTAATTTTTCAAAGTTCATACCAATTTTGTTTGGATTTAAGATGATTTTGACGAATAAATTAAATAAATACTAAAATTCTAGGTTGGCATTTAATTAATAAAAAATTCTAACGTCCGCCTTTACTGATTTGTCAAAAAATTTGACGTTTGTCAATCTCTAGTTGTTTTTAGTTTGCAAAATCGTTTTATAGCTCAATATTTAGTTTCTGTTTCTGCTTAGTTTAGTCCATCGAGCAATAAGACAAAAGAGGGAATCTAATCCTTATGAAAAGGAGACCAAAAAAGTGGTCTCTGATGGCGGACATATCCGGAAATGCGAATGCGCGAAATTTAAATTTTCCGACACTTATCAACAGTAGCTATATAATATTTTTCAGAATGTGTCTTAGACGAGAAAGTTTTAATTAATTATTAATGATAAGAGTCTAAAATGCGACACAATTGTTAAAAAACTTCAATATAAATAAGATTTCATGTGACATTTGGGACAAACAATAACATAACCCAACTAAATTTGATGTCAAACAAGGAGAGAGACTCTCTTTCCTTGTTTAATGTGGCCTCTAAAGATCGCACTTCCTGTCTAACAATATGTTTGCCCCCACTACCTTTACATTCCCTCTATTGTCTTTTTGCTCAATGGTTTAGTCACAGAATAATAAACAATCAGAATGCCCACTCTCAGATGCCGCCTTTAAAGTTTTACAGCACGCGCGCCATGTTTTAGAAAGAAACACAGAACACAGGCTTGGATTGATAATCATATTTGGTGTAATGGGTCTTCTTCTTCTTGTTCTTTTTTTGGGCTATGTTCTAGACAATTTACCCAGTTTACTTGGGGGTAGACTCTTTTTGTCTTGTTTCAGCAATCAGTGTCCACCTACACTTATATTCTTCCTTTGTTTGTTTTGGATTATTCTACATGTATACTTGTGTTGGTATTATCGACATATGATTTGTGAGGTTATGTAATTGTTTATATTTATGTTTAATTATATTATATTTATATTTATGTTATATACAATATGTATATTTAAGTATATTTAACAATGTTAAAATAATTGTATAGTATGTCTATGATTGCCGTAAGTCAATTAAACCGGCTTAATTTTTCTATGAGCACCACATAAATTTTCATTAAACAACACTGGTTCCCTTTAAAACATGGCGGAACGTCTGCGCGAACGAGATACGCCTACTTAATTTTCCATGGGGAGTGGGCATTCTGATTGTTTATTATTCTGTGGTTTAGTCAATTCTCTAGTTATTTTTAGTTTGCAAACGCGTTTATACCTGAATATTTAGTTTCTGTTTTTGCTTAGTTTAGTTAATTCAAGTTTAGTCAAGTTGTTTTTAGTTAGATATTGTTAGTTAATATTTAGTTTAATTATTGTTTAACGAGACGTTTAAATCTTTACAAAGGCAGAATGGTACGTACTATAGCCGACAAAGTAGCAGCTGTTAATAATTGGTGAATGTGGAAATAATTTCCATGCAGCGGAACGTCTTTTTAATGAGAGGTACCCCGATCGCCTTACATCGAGAGCTTATTTGAGGAAGCTTCTTTGGAAGTTTAAACAAACAGGTAGTGTTCAAGATGTAAAACGATCTGGTAGACCGACAATTAATGATGATTTAACGATAAGACTACCAAAGAGAATTGAAATACTATTATAAAAATAATACCTCAATCAACCATGGGAGCTTATCGTCTATACTTCGCCTAGCTCAGTATCTCAGTGTGAATTCGTCTTGTCTTAAACTAGGAATTAAACCATGAACCCTTAGCTGATAGCAAATAAAACAATTATTTAACTAGACATATTTATTTAAAGTAAAAAAATAATATTTAAGTAGCAAAAAACGACCCTGTCAATACTTTACAGTAAATAAAGTTTGGACGATACTGCGGCCTCCCAGTTAGATGATTAGGTCCTCCTGAGCTGCAATTATTCCATATTATATTCTAAAATTTCCCATAAAATCTCCAATAGTCTTTTATACAGCTAATAAGTTCTTCAGTATAGCCAATAAAACTTGAATTCGGCCAATAAATTCTGCAGACCATAGAATGAAGCTTATAACAATTTTTGTCCTCTTTTATAAATTTTAATTATAGACAAAAAAACATATCCCACTATGTTAGAAAAGTTAATTGACGGAAAGTAAGTGGGAGATTGAAAAGAAGTTAGCACAGATGTCATAGGATGTACGCCTATGATGGATTAATTAGCTTTTATGTCAACATAGAACAGAATATTTGATCTACCGAACAGAGAGAGAGAAGGCAAATATTTATTCTACCGGAAAAAAAGAGAAACAAAAGAAAGACAGAGGGCGTCAACTACTTTTTTGAAGAAACGATAGATGTGACGTTTATAACGTTACAATGACAAAAAAATTAACATAATTTTAGAAATAGCAGTGAATCATACTTCTTCTATAGCCCAAGTTGCATCTATCTATGGAATCAGTCAAAAGACAATACACCGAGTGTTGGCTGAAAACAAATTTCTGACTGAATTATGTGAAAATATGTTTAATTGCATACAAACAATTGTTTCACTGACGAAAGTACTTTTTCTCTCAATGGAAATGTTAACACACAATGTGAGGTATTGGTGTGACACAAATCATCACGTGAAACACATACTCAATTTCCAAAAAAAAAATAAATGTTTGGGCAGGTATTTTAAGAAACCACATAGTAGGCCTGTTTTTCTCAATACTAACTTAACCGGTGAAGTGTATCTGGAGATGTTACAAAATGCAATTGAACCGTTAATACTTGAAATTCTGGAGGATAACTGACAACATTGACATTTTGAAACAACGAATTGTTGAAGAATGTAGGGCAATTTCCCCCGACACATTTGAACGAGTACGGCAAGAGTTGAGAAATAATATGCATACTATCAGGGAATCGATGGAGCATATTTTGAACACTTACTAAAAGAACTGGTTTTTAAATATTATTAATTAAATGAGAATCTACAGTTATTTTAGTATTTATTTAATTTATTCATCAAAATGAGCTTAAACTAAAACAACATTATTATGACTGACTAGACATTTTCAATACCTTTCAAACGAGATATCACTTGCCATAAGGTCCCATTTAAAATTATCTGTCACAGTAGCGCTGTAACGTCATCTGTCCCTATTACGTCACTTGTTATGACTAGTTAAGAAGCCTACGTCGTCTATTACCTCCCCCCAAATTTCACTATTATAACAATAACCGTTCAAAAGATACAAGGGGGGGGGACGGATTTTGACTAACCTTTAGTAACCTTTTATGTATAGAGTAAAAGACTTTAGAAAAATGTAAAAGAAGAAGAAGCAACTTTTTATTGCAACGGAATGTCTGATTGCCCCTAACTCGGACCTGTATCCAAATAAAGGTTTTCGTAATTTTAAGTAAACAACCTAAGCGTAATTGTGTTTTCTAATCATGTCACTTAAAGGCAAAAAATATATATAATTCAACTCATGTACACGTAGGTGGATATCCACTAATTATCTACAACTAGATTAAACACGTTTCGATGTTATTTGACATTCGATATTTATTAGTTTGCCTTTCGTTCGTTTGAAAATAACGAGCTCCTTGACAGGACTAATTTGTCACAATTTGATGATCTATTTCGGTATTTAATATTACTTTTAGATTGCAGATAATACACGTTTTATATAAATGATTGCACTTGGATCAAGCATGGAATTAAATTTTTTTAAATGTTTTCTAAATTTTGTATTGTAAGAATGAAGGCTACAGCAAGATTTGAATCTGCTGCTATTTTGAATTAGGTATGAAAATTTATCAGGTTCTAAGTTCTTTTAGGTTCTTTATTCACTAGTAAGTGTTCTGTATCCCGATCTAAATCTAGCATGTTCTCTAGGCTGATAGAAGTCTTTTTTTGCTCATTTTTGTGAACAATTTGTATATGTGTGGAAGCAAACTGATAGGATTGTAGATTTTTAGATTTGTTATGTCTCCTTGCTGTAGAGGAACTGTGGACAAAATGTAAAAAAATAATAACTGAGAAAGCAACAAAAATATTGGGGAAAACCAAACCAGTTAAAGAAAACGAATGGTTTGACAAGGAGTGCCAAGAAGCAACAGATAACAAAAACAGGGCATACCTAAAGACAAATCAAGCTGGATGCACAAGAAGAGCAAAGGAAGAATTCCGGACACTAAGAAGAGAAGAAAAACGATTACATAGAAGAAAAAAAAGACAATTTTAGCAAAAGCAGTTGGAAAGCACAGAATGGCTAAGAAATCAAAATGAAACTCGAAAGTTCTACAGAAATCTAAACAAAATGCGCAAAGAGTTTAAGCCAAGAATAAGGAGCTGTAAGGATGTAGAAGGAAACATCCTAAATGATACAGCGTCAATCATAAACAGATGGGTTGAATTTTTCGATGCAAAATTTAAGGCCATCATATCGAAGAAGCAGATAACACCCTAGCAAATCGAAATGATTGGAATCCTTTCAACCCAAACGAAAGACCACCTACCATCGAAAACGTTGCCCAAGCCATTAAAAAGCTTAAAAATAATAAATCACCAGGAGTTGATCAAATTTGCAGTGAGCTCTACAAGAATGGTGGCGATGCCCTACTACAGACACTGCATAAGCTTTTACTTCTTGTTTGACATAATGAGACCATGTCTTGTGAATGGTCTCAAGGCGTGATATGCCCGTTACATAAAAAAGGTGACCAGCTCCAGTGTGACAACTATAGAGGTATAACCCTGTTAACAACTGCTTACAAAATACTAGCAAATATTCTCTACGAAAGGTTGCAAGTTTACACAGTAGGCAAAATTGGTAAATATCAAGTTGGATTCACTCCAGAAAAATCAACAATTGACCAGATTCATTCAATAAGACAGATTCTCGAGAAACCATTAGAATTCAATATTGAAACCCATCACCTATTCGTCGACTTCAAGGCCGCATACGACAGTGTCAAGAGAACAGTGCTATACCAATCAATGCATGAGTTTGGTATACCAGAGAAACTTATCCGACTAACGAGAATGACAATGTCTAACTTAGAAGTCACTGTTAGAATACAGGGAGAGAGTTCTAGATCCTTTGAGATAAAGGATAGACTCAGACAAGGAGATGCTCTGGCTTGCCTCCTATTTAATATTGCCTTAGAAAAGGCAGTCCGAGATACACGAATTAGGGATGGCGGTACTATTTACAATAGATCGATATAAGTCTTAGCATATGCTGATTATATTGACATAGTAGGGCGTAGCAAGCGAGATGTTGAGCAATATCTTCTGGAATTGGAACCAGCGGCGAAACAGGTCGGTCTAGTCATCAACGAAGATAAAACCAAGTACATGTTGGTTACAAAGGATCCGATAGCAAATGATGAACGAGAAACAGTCTTTGGAAGTCATACCTTTGGACGTGTTGACAACTTCACATACCTTGGGTCGCTATTGACTGCTACCAATAAAACAAGCGAAGAAATCAAAAGACGAATAAATCTTACAAATAGGCATACTATGGACTCCAAAAGCATTTCCACTCAAGAAACATTCAAAGAAAAACTAAAATTATTATATACAAAACATTGCTGAGGCCGGTCCTCACATATGGAGCAGAAACATGGACTCTAACGCAGAAAGATGAAAGACTTTTGGGAATATTTGGGCGTAAAATACTCCGCAAAATATTTGGAGCTGTAAACGACGAAGGGCAGTGGCGCAGAAGATATAATTTTAATTGTATCAGCTCTTTGATGAGCCAGATGTCATAACGTTCATTAAAACACAGCGACTTAGATGGGCTGGACACATAATACGAATGCCAGAAAATACCATTGCTAAAAAGCTAACCACAGGAACACCTGTAGGAAAAAGAAGCAAAGGCCGACCGCCAATTACGTGGTTAGATGAGTAGAAACCGACTTACGAATATTAAAAATCAGAAGATGGCAACATGTTGCCAAAAACCGAACAGAATGGCGACGAATCTTAGAGCAGGCCAAGATCCACAGAGGATTGTCGAGCCAAAGATGATGATGATGATGTCTTCTTGCTTGTGTAATAAAATAATGACTGCATTGTTCCATTGAGAAGGAGTTTTTCCTTGGTATATGCATTCAGTGAAAAGCTTGGCCAAAGCCTGGATAATTTTATTTCCAGGTTTTATCTCCTCTAGGTTGATCGCCTCGATCACTACTAGGGGATTTGTTATTTTTCATTTCAACAAGTGCCGTTTTGATTTCGTATGGAGATATTTCAGGCATTAATTCTGATCTCTGATTTGTGATTTGACAACCTCGAGGATTTTGGTTCTATCAGTATAATGTTTCCATCTTTTTTTTATTTTGTACATATTTTTGTTGCCTGTTCGTACTTCAACTTAAAACTTTTAAACTTTTGTTTTATTAAAAGATTTTAGCTATTCCTCTTGTATTGTTTTCTATTACGTCTTTTCGGATTGACCGGTGGATATCTTTATTTAATTTCTTCATTGTTATGTAGTTAGAGCCGTATTTTTCCGTCAGCTGTCTTTTTTTACCTACTAGCTCTTTGGTATTTTGACTTAGTTTTTCTTTATGGATCAGAACAGTCGGATAGCACTTCCTTTCCGTTTCTTTTAGCGCTTTCGTTATGCCACCATTTGCTTGATCTACATCTTCTCTTTCATCTTGCACGTCTTGTATATATTTGGTTAGTGTATCTTCCTACAGGTCGTTGTTTTCTGGGAGAATCCATTTCTTTTTTCATGTTTTTAGGATCAGCTTTGTTTTTCCAATTTGACATTTAGCAGTATCTTAGCTCGGATTAATTTATGGTTGCTTCCTATTAAAAATTTGTTGAGTACTTCGATGTCTTTGATTATTTCTTTTCCGTTTTTTATTATATAATATATTTGTGCTGATCCATATCTGGGCTTTTTATCGAAAAAAGAGTTCATCATGGATAATGTTCCTAGTGTAATAAGTTCAGCAATATTTGCTCTCGTTCATTTATTTCGCCATATCCATACTTACCCATTGCTACTTCTATATCATCTTGTTTAAACCCCATTTTCTCATTAAAGGCCGTCCATAATTATTGTGTAATATGATGATGTGACATGTAATTCTGTTTCTGGGTCTAAGGTTATATCTTCATTATAACCTGCTTCAGGATTTCGAAAGGGATATCTGAGGGCAGGGCTTCAAGATTGTCTGTACCGAATTGACAACACTACCCCGTGCCTGAGGAGGAGAAACTCCGTTTAATACGGGAACTCTTTCCTCAGGTGAAGGATAGGCATTAAAGGGTTACTGGTTTCGTAGAACGAGAAAGATTCAAAGCTAGCGCCACATAAAACTGAGGTGTTAGTTCTCAAAGGGACCCGCGAAAAATCCTCTCTTCGCTTTATAGTGGAAGGTGTGGAGGTTGCACCGGTTAAATCAATTAAGTATCTGGGAGTCTGGTTGTCGGAAGAACTAAGGTTCAGAGTACAGATCCAAAACACAGTAGAGAAGGCGAACTGAAATTTGGAGGCATTGATACTGCTGATGCCAAACATTGGAGGCCCAGGTAGCACCAAAAGAAAGGTACTAAATGGAGTTTTCCAGTCGGTGGTAACCTACGCTGCCCCCGTGTGGTGTAGCGTACTAAACACTGCGAAATACGCTAAGCTGATGGAGACTTTGCAAAGGCGAGTGCTTCTCAGGGTATCTAGTGCATATAGGACAGTTTCAAATGGAGCGAGACATGGAGACATTGGAGCGGTGATACCGATCGGTTTGTTGTGCAAAGAGCGAGCGAGGATGGATGTAAATATAGATGAGAATGAAAGAGAAAGAACAATAGTAGAGTGGCAGAAATAATCAGCTAATGATAGTAGAAAGGAAAGGTGGACGAAGGAGCTTATTCCCGATCTAAGACCGTGGTGGGAATGTAGGTTCAAGAAACTAGGCTACTTCTTAACGCATTTTCTGACTGGACGGATGGTAGTTTTGGCACCTTCACAAATAGAATAGGCAAATCTGCCTCGGCAGACTGGTAAATGAGAGGAGAGATTTCTAGAGGCGAATGGGTTTCGGGCGGGATGAAAGAAACATTGTAAACATAATGTTGAGACAAGAGAAAGAATTGAGAGAAGTACACTGTCTAATTGGGGGGATAAAAAAAGGAGCAGGAGGACAGGGAGGAAATTGAGCCAGGGATCTGAAATTTATGGTTAATATTATTTAACCTTACCCACCGTTGCCTGTCAGAATTCAATGGATACCTTCTTAGGCTCTTACTGGAATCTGGCAATACGGCAATTAAAAAGAGGTTATATCTTGCATATAGTTTGAAGGTGAGGTATACAATCCTCGAGCTTTTGCTGATAATTTCAACTATATTTTGTGTGTACTTTCTATATATAATGAATCCCACTCCACCGTTTGAAATGTTTTCTCCTCTAAAATGAAATACGTGTCCTGATTTAAGAGTAATTTGTCCCCTGTTATTCTTTTCAGCCCTTCTTCCAGTTCCATCATCTTCTGGTCTGATAAAAGAGTTCTAACATCGTATGAAGTAATATGCATTTGTTGCTCTTTCTAGTAGCCTGATTTTTTCCGGGGATTCTTAGCACCCTCTGCTCGAAATCGCTACCTTGGTTGGGGGTATTCGAGCCGCCAGAGATTGAGGGCCGTTCAGTAGTTATGCCTTTCATAGAAAATAACTTTTGGGGTTTTAAGCTATTAAAAGGGTGGAGATGGGAATGGTTTGGATTTGGACATGGTTTCCCCAAGGATGGGAGGCTGGAGAAATCCATAAGTTCGCGTGGGCAGGTATGCTATTCCTGAAGTAAATCGATCCCTTGCTAGGATCGCCGAGAAGTATCGACCTGCTACCCTATTTCTGGCGTATTGATCTACAAACGAAGCATTTCTGAATTCAGTTGGACATGAATTGGCTAATAAAAGCAAAATGATAACACGTAAAGATCTCAATCCTTCTGATACCGTAGATATATAAGAAAAGTGAATTTTCACCTTAGAAGGAGTGAGATCGGTATCATACATAAATCTGAGTTAATTTTATTAGCGCTAACATACGAATTCGAAACCCTTCCGGACCATTTCCAAAGCAGAGGAAAACTTTTACTCATCTTTAAACTAAGAATCCTGAGGGGAATATTTTGGTGAAAATGATATCCAGAGGAGGAGGTACAACAGTGAAATTTAAAACAAATACAACCACATAGCAGATGGAAAAATATGGTATTTATAAGAAAAATACGAAGATTAAGATGGGCAGAATATCTAGTAGGACAAAAACTGAGGAAGATAGTAATAAAAGCCGGGCCGATCCTTATGCATGGGGATGGTAAAGTGATGTGCATGAGAATGCTAGGAAATTCGGTGCTACAAACTTGCAACGGTTGCCAATAGATTTGAATAAGCAAAAAAGCCAAGGCTTTACCTTAGAGCTGTAGCACAAGTGATGATGATTTTTTTATATTATAAAACTTTATTAGTTTATTATAAAGAGATTGCCATAAAACTTTAAATATCTCATCTTCAGTATAAGAACGGCAAACCAATCAAACCAACATCAAACAAGCCTACACGGCATATAGCGCTAATTTACGCATGTGCCTTACTTCCCCCTTTCTGAAATATTTATTACACTAGATCACTCCTTGTATAAAATATGACGTAAAATTAATTTTAGTTGTACGATGTTTACCAAACAATAATTCAAAAATATCTTGAACTTAATAAAGATAAGCCAAATAATAAACCTGATATCACACTACAGTATAATTAAAGGTCACTTAATAATAACCTAGTCGTCAACTTATGTTTCTGTAAGCCCATAAAAAGATGGAAATTAATTTTTCTGGAAAGAGAGCTCTCGTTACTGGAGCTACCAAAGGTAAAATATTTTTAAGTTCAAATTTAAAATTGTATTTCGTACAATTTTCTCTCTAAATAAATTTATTCAACTAATGTATTTCTATTTTCTTCAAATATTTAACAGATATATCGATTTCTCGTAAAAAATGTTGGAATAGATTACAAGATATTTTTCCACCTGTTTAAACTGAAACTGTTTAATCTGCCTTTTCTTCATTCGATGATTTGCCTTTTCGTCATTCCTTAACGGCCTAAATTTTTTTTTGCTTATCTTGTCCTCCGTTGTTGTTGTTGTCATATTTGTGCATTACTCTTTTTTCTGTTATGGGTCGACATTCTTCATGAATCCATTGTTCTTTAGTTCTTTTTACAGTTTTCTGTATGCTACAATATTCATGTATAGTCACATATGTCAGTTCTTACATATACGTCTTCTTTTTCTTGCTTGCGTTCCTATATTTTGTTTTATTTTCTTTATTTCCAGTCCTCTCAGTTTGGTTTCGTTTTCTATTTCTTGGAAGGTTTTCTTAATGCCATTTTAAATGTTGCTACTATGGTTATATCGTCCACATATCATATTAGTTGTACTGCATTCTTATTTATCGGTCCTGCGTTTGACAGTTTTTTTATTATCTTAGCATATAGTAAATAGTACCGTTAAGAGCGCATGTCCTTGTCTTACTCCATTTTTTATTTTTATTATTTCTGTTCTTCCTCTTCCGATGTCTATTATTGCTTGGTGATCTCGCATTTTTATTTCTATCATTCTTATAATTTTATTTGTTATATTTGTAAGTCTTGGATCATTTTTCTTCTGTTTAGTTTGTCAAACACCTGTTTAAAGCCCAGGAAAATTATATGTGTTTCTCCGTCGTACTCGTATGTTTTCTCCATTACTTGTTTTAAGGTATGTATATAGCTTATATCGTAGATCTTCCTTTACGAAAACCGTACTGGTAATCTCCTATGCTCTATTCTGTATATATTGTTAGTCTGACTCTAATTATAACAGTCATTTTCTGGTTTTCCCGTTTTTAAGTTTGCATATTTTCTCTTTCACTTCTGTATAGGTAAATTCTTCGTGTCTTCATCTTGTTCCGTATTCATTATCGTTTCTCTCTTTTACTTATGCCATTTTTTTGCTTCTATAGCTATATTACCTATCTGTTTTCGTTTACCTAGTTTAAAGTATTGGTACAATGGTTTTAAGTTGTGTCTTTTATTTTCTGTTTCTATCTCGTTCATAATTTCTTTGTATTTTGCCTTTTTTCTTTTATTTTTCTCGTTCCACTTCTTTGCTTGTCCTTAACCATTTCAATCTTGTTTTATTATTTTCTTCCACTGCTAATTTGCACTCATCATCAAACGATCAAACCAATAATTTTTTATTTTATTTTGAATTTTGCCAATCACTTTTTCTACTGCATTGTTTATTCTTTGTATTCCTTTATAACCTGTGTATACAACCATTAGCATCTGTAAGCGTCTTTGTTTTAACATCATATAGAAGTACCAAAAAAAATAGCTTTTAAGTTATTTCGAAATACTCCTAAAAGGACGATCTTGCTTTGTCTATTCTACATATGATCTTGAAAGAATGGTGACATTTGGTCAATATGTTGTATTATGTTTGTATTAAGACAGTCCATATTTTATATGTATGTATGTATAGCGTTAACAAGCCTGTTGGGCCCATTGATGAATTGATAATTTCCATCGTTTTCTGTTCTTAGCTATCAGCTTCCAATCTCTGATTCCCATCTCTCTGACATCTTCCATCACAACATCTCTCCATTTCTTTCTTGGTCGTCCTCTTTTTTTTTGCTCCAAGGTACTCTCCAAGCAATATTCTTGACTAGTCAAGGTCAGTGATCTTGCACTCTTTCTAGAAGTCCGAGCCATTCTAGTCTACGTTTTTTACCACTTTTACTATTGTAGGATTAGTATACAAATGGTACACTTCTGCATTAGTTCGTCTTCTCCATTCTCCCTCTACTACTTTTCCACCAAACATTCTGCGAAGCATCTTTCTTTTTCATGCTTCCAATCTGTTCTGTATGGTTTTGTTCATATTCCATGTCCATATTCTTGATCGGTCTTAGGTTGATTTCAGTTTCTTCTTTACATGTCGGATCAATAAGAGTACCTAAATACGATATTCATCTACCTTCTCGAATTCTGCAACTGATCCATCCTCCACCTCCAATTTAGGGTCTCCTGATGTTTATTCCTTTTTTGCTTCAGATTTCCATGTACTTCGATTAATTAATATTAACTTTCAGTCCCATTTTAGAGCTTTTCCAAATCAGTCTTTTTGCTATATTTGCCAGTTATTTTCCATTTCTTGCAATGAGAACCACGTCATTAGCGTATGCTAAGCATTGGTGCTCCTTGTATAAAATAGTACCCATTTATCCCACTAACCCTTACATTTTTTTTTCTAGAACTATATTGAATAGCAATGTAGACAATAAGTCTACTTGGCGAAAATCTTTTTTAACTTAGACTGTACCGTTGCTTTTCACAGCACAAATGGTTTGTCTAATTCTTTGAGCGTTTCTATTAATTTGTTTCTGTCTATCGTATTGTAGGCAACATTGTAATCATTGAAAATACTTGTGCTGAAATGTTGTATTCATAGCAATTGATCAGGAATTGTTTTAGCATAAAAATTTGATCGGTTGTTGATCTTCCTTTTCGAAATCCTCCCTGATATTCTCCTAGATTCTTCTTTACATATATTTCTAATCTTTTTTTAATTAATATAGCGAGCACTTTATATATTACCTCTAATACGGATATTCCTCTGTAGTTTGCTCATTCACTTCTATCTCCCTTTTTGTATATAGGAAATATAATCGACTTATTTTTTATAAGTAGATTATTTTATATACTTTTGATCAATCTTTAAGAAATTTCGATATTGACGAGAACACATCTCAATTGGATAAGGTCAAATATTTTTACTATTTAAGTCTAAGTTTATTAAAACATATTTAGATCGATTTATATCAACTGATTTTTTGAGTTTTTGGCTGAAGACAAAGACGGCACTTGTATAGCTCCTACACCATTTGTTTAGGATTTTCTCAAGTTTTTCCCCTTATTTCAAAATTTGTTTAATGTCGATAATTCCATAAAGTAATATTTCAAGTCTTTACCTTTAATCTCTAAAAGGCCATAAAATAATAGCCTATTTGTTTTGAAATACCTTCCCAATGGTCAATTTTGATTTTTCTAACCAGAGCATGTGTGTCGTTTTCTATTTTCTGGTAACTGTCATCTACTTATTATGTCTTAGTTAACATTATATTTCAGGGTAAACTTTTTTCTTTTCAATCATTTAAAGCTAGATTGTAAAATAAAGACCTATTGCAGGTATTGGAAGAGATATTGCAATTCAACTGTCGAAATGTGGAGCAGAAGTCATTGCAGTTGGACGAAACAAAAATGACCTGAGTAAGTATTAATATAAAAAAGTAAGAAATTCTGTAAGAAGAAAAATATGGCTGTATAGAAATAAAATACCTAATATAGTAGGGGAAATATTAAACAATTAGATATGGTATACAATAAAAATATCTAATATTTTTTCAAATTTACCGCCAAGATTCAATTCTGCAACCAACATTATCACAGAAATGTCATTTTATATCACTAAATCACTATTCAAAATACCATCATTTCATTCATGACCTCGTGAAAATTACAGTGATAAACTCTTTAATTACGGTAAGAAGTTACTTTTTATATAGTTTTGTTGACTTATTATCGAAACTAATATTTAATTTGTGTCAATTTGCAAGAACATGCGTGAAATACAACAGTTAAGTTAGTCTAACCTCCAATAGTCGTGTCTCAAAACTAAAATTTAAATATGATTAATTCACATTTGTTTACTTGCTACAATGCTAACAATGCTACTTGGTACACAGTGAGGCACTGAGTAATAGTACACAATGAGACTGTCCCATTGTGTACTATTAAATTTAGTACCGTGGGTATGTTATAAGAATATGTTGTACAGGTAGGATAAAAGTTTATTATGTTTGTTGCAGACATGGTACGCAAAGAAAACCCAAGGAGTCGAGCGGCATTCAACTCCGATGATATGGCAAGTGTCGTACAAGATGTTTTTAACGGAAAATCATTGAGAATTGCTGCCGTTGAACACGGAGTATAACACTTCAGACATTACAAAGATATGTCGCAAAAAAACGTACTAATCCAGACAATGATTGAATGGGACCCAGTTATGCTGTACGACGCATGCTCTGTGTTTTCAGAGGAACAGGAGATTTCTTTGTGTGATTACATCCATTCTATTCAAGCACGAAAATGTTGCCTATGATATGGCGATTAAAAAAAATATTCCAGTTTCAATGAATTGGATTAAGTATAAAATAGCTGGACTCCAATGGCTCCGTTCATTTTTAAGTAGGCGTGGTAAACTCAGTATACGTCAACCAGAGGGTTGCAGTTTATCAAGATTAACATCATTTAATCGACACAATGTCAACAAGTTCTTCGACAATTTACATGCCGTTTATTATAGATACCCATCAGCTGTGTCTTCTCGTAACATTACGAGAAGGCTTTTGATTCTGTAGAGTTTGAAACAATACTGGAAGCCTTAAATCAAAGCCGAATAGATTACAGGTACACGACACTAATCAAAAACATCTACCAGAACGCTACATCAAGTATACGACTGCACGAAGACACAGAAAAATTCAGCTTAGGTCGAGGAGTTAGACAAGGAGACAATATTTCACCAAAATTGTTCACGGCAGCTCTAGAGTCAATATTTAAGGGTACTCAATGGTAAGATATGGGCATCAATATAGATGGAGAAAGATTAAATCACCTAAGGTTTGCAGATGATGTTGTATTAATCGCAGATAACTTACAAGATACAGTTTCTATGATGCATTCGCTTAAAAGTCTGTCTGAAAGAGCAGGATTAAAGATAAACTTTGAAAAAACTAAAATTATAACAAATCTCGTAATGAGTCTAAATATAACTATTGACAATAATACCATACAACAAACAGACACTTACAAATATCTGGGACACGAAATCAAAATAAGCAGAGACAATCAAACAAATGAAATACGGATGCGAATAGGTCTAACATGGGCAGCATTTGGCAAATTAAGCCATATTCTAAAAAGTTCAATTCCATGTGTCTCAAGCGAAAGGTTTATAACCAATGTGTTTTACCTGTACAAACTTATGGAGCAGAGACTTTAACACTCACGCAAAAATCTGCGAATAAACTTAGAGTTACACAACGAGCCATGGAACGTGCAATGCTGAACGTGAGCCTTCGAGACCACATAACAAACCAACAAATCAGGCGAAGATCAGGAGTTCAAGACGTCATCGAAAGAACCACGACCAAGAAGCTTAAGTGGAACTGGGCAGGGCACTTAGTCAGAACACAAGATGGACGGTGGACAAGACGTATTATGGAATGGAGGCCCAGAAATTATAAAAGAAGCCGAGGACGACCACCGACTAGATGGACCGATGACATTAAACGTGTAGCGGGAAACTGGATACAAGCGGCCCAGTGTAGAGAACACTGGAAAGAACTGAGGAAGGCCTATGTCCAGCAGTGGACGCGATTGGCTGATTGATGATGATGATGATGATCAGCTGTGTCTAATATCAGGATATATAACCTTGTTGAGACTAGTACAACAATGATTGTATTCTTATTACCACATGTGTCGTTGTATGTGCGAATGGTACGTTTCTGCCGCCTGTCATGGTTTTTCCAAGGATATATTATAAGAAGCATACAACACAAGAAGCTCCACCTGGCACACTGGGTTTGGGAAATCCAAATGGATGGATAAATAGCTACTATTCCCTTCCATACTGATCTACGACAATCACGAGAGTCACGTAACATATGACGTTGTTTAACTGGCAAAGGATAATGATGTATTCATACTGAGTCTGTCTCTTCATGGTAGTAACAAACTCCAACCCCTTGATGTTTTAATTTTTGCTCCCTTTAAAGCGTATTACAATGCCGCTATAGACCCATGATTGCTGAGCCATCCTGGTAAACCTATTTCAATGTACCAGACAGCACAATGTGTAGGAGAGGCACATATGAAAGCAAAAACACCTACTAATATTCAGTCATGTTTTAATCAAACGGGAATTTTTCCCCTTAATAGAGATATTTTTTCTGAAGCTGACTTTATTGAAAGTTCTGTGACTGATCTACCAAATGAAACTAAAACGTCAAATCCACAACCAGAATTGACAGAAATGGTCTATTGTGGTTTCTGAGGAAGAGGCCTATGTTCAGCAGTGGACTCTTGAGGCTGGATGATGACGATGATCTTATTTAAAAGCTTAAAATTTACTGTACCTCAATAATAATATTATGTACCGAAATTATGAAAAGACATTCACAAAATCCAAATCTTATAAAGGGCTGTTACAGGCAATAATGATAAAAACACTACCTACAACTAAAACGTATACCTACAAGTACAGTCTGGAATTTATAGCTCCAGACTTTTTACTATCGTTAATAAATCCATTGTTCACTTAAAATGTTTAGCGCATATTACCGAATGTTACTTTATTTTAAATTCTCATGAAACTATCACAAAAACTGTTCGATTTAATAAGCCCAACCTTCAAATTTTTTGTGTCACCACCAATCGGCGCTGAATGGTTTTATTTAGGCATTTCTAGTTTATTGTGACGAATCGGATAATACATGGGTACTCGTAAACAATATAATTAGTCGGTAAAAAGTACCAACTACTTTTAAACTGCTAATTGAATGATTAGAATAGTACAGTGGGTGGGTCTTATAGGTAATCAATAATTGTAGAACTAGTTAAATAAGCATATTTTGTGATTAAAACAACAATTTTTTATTTATTAAATTTGCAAATTTACAATCTGCTATTACAAGCTATTAGTAAATGTGAGTATTGCAAATACATGAGAGAAGAAATTATCCACTGATAACACTCCCAATACTAACACTAACAAATTAATGTAGGATTATAATTTGAAACTAAAATTGAAACGAAAATTAAAATTAAAATTGAAATTAGTGAATAAAGTCTGTTGGCCAATGTCTCTTCAATCTTCGTCTGACTTCTGGTTGGAGGTGTAGTTTTCTTGCTTCCTCGTTGGGGTGGGCTGGCAGATGTTCTAAATATTTCTTGTTAGTCTGCAGATTTCGTTTTCAACTAACGGTATACCAGAGTCATCATGCCGTGTTTTGTTACTAACGTACCACGGCGCGTTAAAAATCATTCTGATTATTTTGGATTGGATTCTCTGAATGATTTTGGTATTAGAAGGCTTTCCACAGCTCCATAGTTGCACTCCATATATCCATATAGGCTTTATTATGCACGTATACAAAAAAAGTTTATTATCTGTAGATAACTGTGATTTTCGGGCTATTAGCCAATCCATTTGACGTGTTTTCATGTTGATTTGGATTTTTTTTGCCAAGGTGTGGGCTTTCAAGTGAGCTTTCGATCAAGTGTCATTTCCAGGTATTTGACTTCTGTTTTTACTAGTAGCAATATGTTGTTCAGTCTGATTCTTGGACATATGATGTTCCTATTGGTGAATGTAATTTGATTAGACTTAGTATGGTTAACTTTGATTTTCCATCTATTCATCCAGTCTTGTAGTAGGTTCAGTGTATTTGAAGGTTTCCTGATGCTACTTAGGGATCATCATCGATGGATATTATGGCGGTGTCATCTGCGAACATGGCTTATGTAGTCGTATTTGTTGTTGGGATATCAGCAGTGTATATGAGGTACAGGAGGGTAGCCAGGACTCTTCCTTGAGCGACACCGGATTTTATGGGATAGTAATGAGAGGTTTCTGTAAGGAATCTCTCTTGAAAGTGACATTCTGTGATGTATGATTTTAAGAGTAGATAGTGAGGAGTGGGAAAGGATGACTTAAGTTTATACAGGAGGCCGTCATGCCAAACACGGTCGAAGGCTTGTTATATATCCAAGAAGGCAGCAGTTTTTCCCTTCGAGGCATAGATTAATGTTTTTAACAATCCTATGACATTGTTGTAGAGTTGAACAGGCTTCGCGGAAACCCAACTGGTGTGTTAGAATCACTGAATTAATTTCGATGTCTTCTGAGATTCTTTGCACCAGAAGTCTTTCTAAGATTTTTGACCTTATTGGAAGTAAGCTGACGTCTATATGAAGTAGTAATATTTGGTCTACTACTATTTAGTAGTAGACCAAATTTGGTATTATTTTTGTAATTCTTAGCTTTTGTAAAAAGAAATTTTTACAAACAGTTTTGCCACATAATTTATACCCTCTACTAAATTTTCTAGTAGTTAATGCTTTTACTAGTTTTCTTTTGATTTCGACTTCTTGGACATATGAACATAGTAATTTGCGATAGGCATCATGTGACTGAACACTACAAAATTTATTAAATTCATTTAGAGCATTTTCTTCTCCGATATTTTCCAAACATTTGCAAGGACCGATATAATAACGATATTCTTTACATCTTTTAAATTTATTCTTTTGTGTAAATTAATCTTTGTTTTGTACACAAAGTGTTTTCCTTATTTCTCTAATTTGTTGCGTTGCGGGCTTACCAGGTGTTGGAATCATAGTTACTTGAGCCAATTTCCATTCTATTGGAAAGTATCGAAGACGTAGTATGCTGTTTTATATTATTGTTAATAGCACCACTGCTTTTCTCTGTAGCTTCTGAAGTAATTCCCCTGTTATCAAATCATAGCCAGGAGCTTTCTTAGGATTTAGCATTTTTATTTATTGTCGAACCTCTGTCGGAGTAAATTTTGTCAGATGAAGAGATAGTTGATATGGAGTTTCGAGGTACATTCTTATATCATCATCTTCATCGTTATTAGTATCTGGTACTGCGAATACAGTTGCAAGATGCTCTGCGAACACTGTTATTTTTACTGCGTTTGTGCGGGCCCAGGTCATACCTGTTTTTCTTAAAAGTGAATTTGTTATTGTCGGTCGTTTAAAGTTTTTTGTAGCTTTCCATATAGAGTGGTCTTCATATGAGAGGTTCAACACATAAAATTGAAAAGAGTCGTTTTGTTCTACATATAATGCTCTATTAAATACAAACTCTGCCTTTGTTGGTAGTGGGGTGAACTGGATAGCTCTCAAAAGTAGCACAAAATAATTTTCCTAATACAATTAAATATTTGTACCAAATTCATTTATTTTTCAGTGACTTTACAAAAAGAAGTACCTCGAATACTACCTCTAGAGCTAGATATAACCGACTGGAAACAGACAGAGAAAGCTCTGCAAAATATAGGACAGATAGACCTACTAGTGAATAACGCTGGAATGGGCTGGTTAAAATCAATGATGGACATTACAGAAGAAGACATTGACAGGTAGGTAGTTCAATTGTTATTCCATTTCTCCAATAATAAAGGCCAAAAAAGAGATTTTTGACTTAAATAGCTGATTTTCATCGATTGTTATGTGCTGAAACCAAATCTGATCTTAGCTTTTTTGTATGTTTTTGAATAACTTGATTTTTGTTGTATAGTTTAAAATCTCTATACAGTACATGATAAAATTAATGAAACGCTATATTAAATCACAATAATGGTTTTTATTTACAGTTGAAATACTTTTCATAGCTCTCTTTCTACGTATAGAATGGGCAAAAGATTTAGATGCCTAACTGTTACCATTGTGTAATAAAATAGTTTTTAAACTAGCTTTGGATGAGTCAATAAACAGTCTCCAGTCTTCTTGTTTGTATTTAACACCGAACTCGTTCATCAGACCTGGAATGTCTGAGCAGTGCACTAAATCACCTACTTGCTCAAAAAATGTTTGAAAACTGCTGCTCTCTCTCTCTCTCTCTCTCTCTCTCTCTCTCTCTCTCTCTCTCTCTCTTTCCTATACACATATATGCTGGTTCTAACTGCGTATAAGTTCATTTCTTCTAGTCTAGTCTAGAACCAAGCAGTTACGGCCAGTAATATCAATAAGTACTGCAAAAGTAGCAATCATTAGTGTGGTTTTTAGGCTCCCTCCATACCATAGGAACAGAAAACTTTAAAGCTTTTTTCCTTTTTCGACCATTTTCTTCAACCAAGATTTTCAACACAAACATAATATACCTTAAGGCGGTCCAAGATTTATCTTGATCACCAAGTTTAGTTCCAAAATATGGCAATGTTTGTAATGTTTCTTTGGTGTTTTTTAATAACACATTCACCAGAAATATTGCAAAAACTGTCAGCAGAGTTCTTACAACCACAATTAGACATTTACCAAAGAATATAGACGCTTATATAGCTTATATAGCTTATATAAGCGTCTATATTCTTTGATTTACTGAGCACGTACACTGGAAACCAGAAAGTGAGGTTAGGTTGAAAGTAAACAAAGTGAACAGCTAATAAATGTTTCAGCAATGTTACCAACTCTTCTACATCCAGTACAAGCTATTTTACATTTCTAGTTGAACTATATAAAAGCTGTTAAATTCTTTAAAAAAAAAATCACAAAATTTAATAAATTTAAGTGTAAATGTGGAGAAATGGTAGGTGATACAGCTTAATACATGTCATATTTGGGTTTAGCATCCTAAAACTATAAGAGTAAGATGTTTTAAGTAAAAAAGTTTTTTCATCGTTTATCTGTGTAATTTAATAACTCTTTTTTGCAGTGTAATGGGTGTTAACATTAAAGCTCTGATTCACGTCAGCCAAATAGCAATAAAAAATATGTTGGACAGAAAAGTTCCCGGATCGATAGTAAATCTGTCTTCTCAGGCTTCCATGGTTGGATTACTTCATCATACAGTATATTGCGCAAGTAAAGCAGCAGTCGATGGATTTACAAGAGCTGCTGCTCTGGAATATGGTCCTCATAATATCAGGATAAATGCTGTTAATCCTACAGTTATTTTAACAGATATGGGAAAACTGGGTTGGTCAGATCCAAAGGTTGCTAAGCCTATGATTGAGAAAATACCTTTGAGACGGTATGTATTTTATCTGCTTTTATTACTTTTTTACAATTTATATATTGTTATTTTGCCTTACTTGTCTTTGTTATAGAAAATTGTTATAAGGCTTTTGGCAAAGTCCGACAAAAGGCACTCTATCAGTACTTGGGTACTGAACAACACTTCTATCATACTCAAGCCACTCCCAAATCCGAACTGATTATTAATTCTGAATAAAATTATTAATCCTCTCGACTAATTTTCTGTATATTATAAAAATACCCATCAGACTTATTGTTCGATAATGACTGCATTTTTTTACACGGTATTCCTTAAACCAAACAGTAATATATCTGTGCATAAAATCTGTTGAAGAGACCACACAGTACTTCTCATTTGTTTCACAAAAACTTCAGCACTCACTTCATCGGGGCAAGGGCTTTTCAATTATTTGCCGTTTGTATTGCCCATGTAACCTATGTTCGTAAACTTGTTTTACTGTTTTTAGATTTGGAGAGGTGAGGGAAGTTACTGATGCTGTTTTGTACCTGTTAAGTGATAAATCAAGTATGATAACCGGGATGACATTGCCAATTGACGGAGGATTCACGGCATGTTAAGCAAACAACAAAGGCTGCTTTCAGAAACAATTATTTAAAATCTCATTTCTGTTCTGTAACATGGCATAATATGCATTTTGCCAAAAAAAAAATAAAATAACAACAAAAGATAAAACAATAAAACGTATTTCTCCATTACTTTGTACTTTTTTAAATAATAAGAAATGTATTAAAAAATCGTTATACATATTATCAGAGCATTAGAATGGCTTTCAACGATCTCCAGTATAAATATTTTAAATGATACAAACTGCGACAGATTGGGTAGAACTTCGTATTTCAGAATTGTTTCTTTATCTGCCTGAATATTTTTGACTAGCATGTTTGACTTTTTTGTAATTAGTATAGGCACAGAATAATAAACAATCAGAATGCCCACTCTCAGATGCCGCCTTTGAAGTTTTTTCAGCACGCGATCGCCATGTTTTAGAAGGAAACACAGAACACAGACTCGGATTGAGAATCACATTTGGTGTAATGGGTCGTTATCGACATATGATTTGTGACGTTATGTAATTGTTTATTTTATGTTTATTATATTATATTAATATTATGGTATTATATTTAACAATGTTAAATAATGCATAGTATGTCTATGATGCCGTAATCAATTAAACGGTTAATTTTTCTATGCACACCACATAAACAACACTGGTTCCCGTTAAAACATGGCGGAACGTCTGCGCGTACTTAATTTTCCATGGAGAGCGGGCATTCTGATTTTTTATTATTCTGTGGTATATATCTATAGTCAAAATCAAATTTGTGGGCAGTAGATTCTCAGAAATGGGAATGCGATAAAGCGACGACATCGTTCCCAGTTTTGTGATTATAGATATTCTAGCAATTTATATTTTAATCATTCAGATGCAGCAAAATTATCATAGATTACTGATCGTTTTGTATTCGTTAAGGTATCTAATAAAATGTATTTAATAACATTAATATTTGTTTATAATGTGATAATATGATTTTTATAAGTAATGCCACAAGATAATTTCTTCTTTTTCTATAGGAACACTATTCCTTTCATATATTTGATGTCCATTTGAAACTTGAGGCCAACTTTCTTTAAGGTTGGAATTTCGTCCCAAAAAAAACGTGGAATTTGCTCCAAATAACATATTTTGAGTCATCTTTGTCTGCCATGTCATGTTTGCTTTTCCGTGCCTTGATAACTGCCATGAAGCGTTGGTATCTATCGTCCTTTTTCATTTGATACGCCAAAGTTATAGAAAAGGTATTAAAAGAAATCAAAAACCAGTTTAAACAATTATAATATATTTAATATTTACTAAAATCATATATTACACTGGAATCACGAAATCTATACTTACATTACAAAATATTTTGTCTTTCCTAAAACTAAAAGGGTAAGTGTACTGTATTAGTTAAATAATAAAAAAATCACATTCCAAATTCATACACGCGAGCTCAGATATAATGAAGGTACTTAAAACATTAGCTAAAAGTTATATATGAATCCAGCTCACAAGAACTTAAATATATATATATATATATAATATATATATATATATATATATATATATATATATATATATATATATATATACAGTAAGCGCCAGTATGAAGAATTTACTAGGGAAGTGTCACAAGTGGAGAAAAACAGTAAGTAGTAACACTGTCTTTACATACAGTACAGACTTTACTATTTTTATTGGGAATAAGCCACATTTACTAAATATGGTATGTATTGTTCTGAGCTGAACTCTAGTTTTCGGTACACCTTGCAAAACATACCAATTTGGGACGTCGTATACATCTAGAAGGTATGAGGAATTTTTCTATAAGAATTATTGCTTTTAAGTGGATTATAGTTAACTTAAACATGGTTACCTATATGTATGTACATTAAAATTGGATGGAAGCATCAGAAAATAAGTATTCAGACAATGAGATGCATAGCAAAAGAATTTTCAGTTGAACAAATTAAATAGAGTGAACGAGAAGTGATAGAATTTATAATTTTTCAAAAAAAAAACGGGAATCATTTATAACGTGTTAAAAGGTATCATAAATATTTGCTAACAAGGAAATATATGAGTTTCTCAAAGATTCGGTAGTAATTTGCTGTAATTGGGGGTAGAACACGAAAACTGAGTATTCGATTGATACAACAGTTTAAAAACATCCAAGAATTGTTATTTGGAAAACAGTTTAGACTCGATTATCCAGTTCGTCTATAAGGTGAGGCGTCTACGTGAATAGTAGATAGGAAGCCTCTTTAGTACACTTTGAAATTTGACCCATTTTTGGTGGATGCGCAATTTTTTGGTGAATGCGTGTATTGTCACATATACATGAGGGCCAGTAAATCGACAGGCCAAAGAAACCTACAGAATATGACAATAGGAAACAATAATATCGAAAGCGTGAAAAGTTTTACATATCTAGGTTCACTAGTTACCGCAGATAACCGTCAGTGAAGAAGTTAAGATAAGAATATATATCGCTAATAAAACATAATGGACTGATTAAACATCTAAGATTTAACAACATCACAAGAAAAACCAAATGTAAAATATACAAGACCCTGATAAAACTGGTCCTTGTATATGGATCAGACACATGGACACTGTCGAAAAGCGATGAGAACCTATTAGGTACATTTGAAAGAAAAATCCTTGGACACATATATAAGGGGTAAAGGAGAATGGCATATGGCGCAGAAGATATAACGTTGAACTATACACAGCATACAATGAACCCGAGATCATAACAGCGATAAAGATCGGACGTCTGCGTTGGATGGGCCATGTTGAACGGATATTGGAGACTGAAACGCCAAAACATATAATGAGACAAACACCAGTAGGAAGCTGGTCAATGGGAATACCCAAACTTAGATACATGGAACAAGTGGAACAAGATCTGAAAACACTTAAGATTACCAACTGGAAAAACAAGGTAAGGAACAGAACAGAATGGCGGAAAATCCTAGAACAAGCCAGGACCCAGAGAGGGATGTCGAGCTACTGATGATTATGATGTGTATTGTCACATATTATGTCGAATGTCAAGTTTTATATTGTTCTGAAGCTATTTTCAAGTTTTATGTCAAATGTCACGTTTTATGCCAAATGTCACGTTTTGTCACTTAGTATGTAACGTTTTACATCACTTTTTATATAACTTTTTATGTCAAATGTCAAGTATTACGTCGAATGTCACGTTGTATGTAGAATTTGTCGATCATGTGGTTTCAATCGTATGGTAATCATTTAAAAAATGAGAACGAAGAAAATACAAAGTCTGAACTGGTACTTTTGAAATGTATTATCTCTTCATAACTGCCGCTTACTGGATTACCGAGGGATTATCAAGGGAAAAATATTAATTAATCGATTCGAGTCCAAAAACTTAGTCCTGCTGGTACTAACCGGCGCCAACAACAAACTATACGCCTTTCCAAAACAATTGTCCTATATTAATACAATGCTTAAATATATATACATTATTATAAATCAAAATACTACAAATAATATGCCAAAAAGTACAAATTGACCATTTTGTAGAGATAATGTGGTTGTTCACAGTGAAAAAAAAACAAATAATACGTATTAATAGAACAAACAATATGTGTTTGCAATAAACCACCACAAAATGGTTTATTTGTGACATAACATATCTAGCACCAGTAAGTCGACTGAGAAATACAACAATCAACCACAAATCAATGTAGATAGCGGTGGTTAAGAAATCTAGGATACCTATATGAGTATTTAAAACGTTTAGTTAATTCGTTATGCAAAAAAGACAAAAGAATGCCTACAGTTTGCATAGAATAACTGGTTGCCTACGTTTCAGTATGATTGTAATTCCCTGCCATTCATTCACAAAACATAGCATTCCATGACATACATCATCTTATATGTTTCGAACATTTTTTAAAGAGCAAATAATTTATCAAATAAATCTAAAACCTTGTAAACAATGTTTGTTGTAGGTTATAGTCAATGCTCTTTATACTCGAAAAATATTTATATGAAGTATTCAAAATTGAAATGAAATATACATTAAAGCAGTATTAGACATACGACAGCTTTAAGATGTCGAAAATTTCGAATACTAGTTGATATTGACAAATTCTAAATGGTAAATAATGTTAATGTGACAGTTGACAATTGACAGTTGACTTCAAGGCAAGTCGAGCGCACAAGTCCAAATATTACATTGGTTTTTGCCGTAAATGTTTACTTCCTGAGATATTAACGGTTTAAATTAGTAATACTTCGAAACATTTTCATAATAAATAGTTGTTTCAATAGAAAATTGCAGCTTGCCGTCAACTTTATCTTCCTGTTCACATAGGGGCTTGTAAAGACCGAAGTATTGCCTTTAAAGTTCAAAGTTGTTTTTTTATTGCCGATATCTCGATACCTAGAACACCGATCACAAAAAATCTTACAGATTCCTAATTTTCATCATCAAATTGATCAGAAAATGCACTTTTTAAAACAAAAAATGAATTACTACAATAACTTACAAACTGTCGTATATATATCACCGCTTTAAATTAAAGTATAATACCTATATTAAAAAAAAACAAACCATAAGTCAAAGAGCTGCGAACATACACTGTTTATTTTTGTTTGCCGTTAAACTGAACCGAATTATTGTAAAAATTATAATTTTATTTTATTTTATGACTAGAAACCACACAAACCTTCAAATTTCTCTAGAATTTTGTCGTTCAATAAGAACAATTAGGCAAGACTTAAGTTGAATTCTTAATTCAACTGTAAAAAGTGAAAACATCACGGTGCTATCAGTAGTAGCAAAGACGTATTTATTTGTTATTTGATTTATAAAAATTTAATAACTTGAAAAATTGTCTAAAATTGTATTTATGATTTTTAGTTTTGCTTAATACGTCTAAGAAAGAAACTAGTATATTCAACTTAGATTCTTTGTACGTTATATTACAATTATAAATGATAGTCGTAATGATAAGCGTTCTGAGAGGTCCTAGGCATATATAACATTACCGAGCAGACTTCAAAAACTTATTTTACAAGAAACCTCCCCTCTCTAAACAGCACAAGTCCAAGGATAAGTGTCTGGTTACGCTTGGGAGCATATGCCACCGTACTTCGGGCAGAAATCGCCGCTATACAAAGGTGTGCTATGTAACTAATTTGACGGGAAGTGGAAAATGGGTCAATCATGATCTCCCCGATAGTCAAGCAGCTCTAACAGCGCTCAGTTATATGCAGGTTATTTAAAAGATAAGGTGAAACTGTTTGAAAGGTTGGAAATCGAAATAGATCAACAGTAGCCTGGATTCCAGGGCACAAAGGCTACGTAGACAATGAGAAGGCTGATAAACTGATCCTAGTAGGCGCTTGTGGACCATTAATTGATCCTGAGCCCTGCTTTGGGAACGAACACACACTAAACAGCAACCATTGATAAAGGGGGACAAGAAAAGTCTTTGGAATGACGAAGAAATGCACCAAGCTAAAGAGTCCACTAAGACACCTAATGATTATTTCACAGCAGACTTACTGACCCACAATCGAAATACTGTCAGGGTGGTAGTGGGGCTAATGACTGGATATTGTGAGCTCAATAGGCATTTGAGTCATATAGGCTTGACATAAGAGGATACTTGTCGGTTCTGTCTAGAAGAACAGAAAAACATTAGTCTATGAAAGCTCATTAAGAGCTCATGAGCTCAAGCAAGAACTCAAGGGCTCATTATGCTGTGGAAGCTCATTAGAGAATACGGCTCGATGAGTAGCTTAAGTAGCAAAGAGGAGCATAATAGACCTACAAAGGTTGTTTACTTTCCTATAAATTTGTAGATGCAATATGCTTCCACCCTTCTAGCCAACACTTTGAAGAGCAGACACTTCTTCCTGCGGTTTTATATTCTAAGAATCCTCTCGACAAAACGACTCCTCATTTTAGCCGAGGTTTTATCGGCGAAGTCAGTTTTCAAGTGTACAAACTATATTATTAAACTACTGATAGCTCACATCCAAATTAAAGAATTATTTAACGAACACCTATTTAATATTATGTACCAAATATCTCCTAAGTTGTCAAAAAAGTTTATATTTATTATTTAACCATGAATTGTCAGATTTTGACTTGAATTATTGTATTTAACACTGATCGTAATTATCCGGATCTAGATTACCAGAACCAAAAGATTAAAATATAAAAGAACTTATTGTTAATCAAGATGCTGATAAGGAAAACTGTTTTTACCAAAGCAACTCTGAAGAATGCACATCAGTCGATAATATGAGTAGACTTATTTGGTGGTTTGGGACTTGCGCTATAAAATGTACCATTAAATTAACACCTTGTCCAAAATAAACGTTATAAGAAACAAATTTTTAAAAATACCGAATGAATTCTTTGGCATATCAGATAGAAAGTAACGTTTCATATAAGTAAGTAACATATAATATCTTACAGAATCCCGAATGGTTGTTTTTCGACGAGGCACTATGACTTTCCATGCATGAAGACTTGGAACAACTACAATCCCTTCTAGTTGTTTATCAAAACACACGTTCCATCCTAAACCACCGTACGCAGCTACAATCTCGCCAAAACAAACAGTTACGCGTGAGCCACACCGTCAGAACTTGAATTATTACTAACAGCGTCCGCTTGAAGAACTCTAACATTGACTCCATCGAAAGGGTTGTTGTGACTGCTCGAGGCCTCCAAGGTGGCGCAACAGCTGTGCATGTCGCTTTCAGTAGTGTCCGTCGTTGAGGAGGTAGTAGTCACTTCTGAACTGCTGTCAAGGCTTTGATAGTCTCCGTTGATGCTATGATGGCCGGACGCCGTGACGAAGTTCGTCGTAGCTGCTCCCGAAGTTTGAGATATGGACCTAAACAAATGTACACTTAAATAATTTAATATGAACAGAGTCACATTTTTACAAAATGAGCAAGAACCGTAAAAATAATGTGCGTAGTAACGAAAACTTTAGCGGAAGAATGGTAAAGAAATGATAACAATGATATTTTAAATTACGTACCTAATAGCTCTTTGGAATGGATTTTCAGATTGTTCTTGAAAAGTACCCCCCTGTGTGGTATTGTTTCGTGGATTGATTAACGGGGAAGTATCGTCAGTATCTGTATCGTCACTGTCCGATTCCGAACGTCGTTCTTTGATGCCCCAAATACAACGTTTACATATGGGACATACTCGTCGATTTTTCGTCAACCATGGATCTATACACTTCATATGGTATGCTAGAAAAATAAATGAATTACAAAAAGTATAATGTACAACCACTTATTTAATAACTTAGACAATATATTGTAACGACAATTAAAACACGCGGTTCGAATTATTTACACAGATAATTTATTTAAATGGTATTCTTGAAATCTATTTTATAACTGACTCTTCAATCATATCAAGCAGTCTTTTATATTAAATGAAATATATTCTAGACCTAGACGGTTATGGGGATTTTTATAAGAAGCCTCAGAACTCGAGATAATTCGGCGCTTGTCACTCACATTCTAGATTAGTCGGCAGCATTCCAAGTTCAGGTAATGACTTACAACAAGGCAAAACTTATAACAATTTAAAACTCGTATTTTATCCATATAGCTGGCGGTAATAAGTTTTTCTTGAGAATTCCAAATCATCCAGGTATACACAAAACCCATGGTTTTGATATTTACGCCATTCGCCTTGGCTAGATACTTGTTTTCCCACAGTGCCTCTTTAAACAGAAACTCGGAATAAAGATTAAATAGCAGGGTGACAAAATACATCCTTGTCTAACTCCTCTCCTAATGTCTACTTTTGCGGACGTTGAACCTTGGATCCTAATTCTGGCGTTTTGGTTCCAATACAAAAGGTGTCCTTACCATCTAAACCCCAACTTCTTGCAAACGTTCTAATATCAGGTCGTGTCTTACTCTACCAAATGCTTTTTCGAAGTCTATAAAGCTTATGGATATATCCTTACGTTGGTCGTAGCATTTTTAGGCTAGAACTAGTAAACTGAACAGGGCTTCTAACGTTCCTATGCCGATTCTGAATCCGAACTGATCGTCGCCGATGATTGTTTCGCACTGTTTATAGATTCGGTTATGTACAACTTAATATTCAAAGTTATTCGAAAACGATAAAGAAAAACACAGTATACGAGGTCTGGTTATTAAATAACGAGACTGAGCGCGCAGAAGGCGTCCTAGAAGGGAAGAGTGGGGAACTAATGCAGCATTATATAGCAGGAAGTGTCTACTCTTCCAGCACGAAAACACGTTTTTGTTGCTGTAGTAGTATTTTTTCTGTAGAGGTTAGAAAAGAACGTGTTTTTTTTCTCGTACCGATAACAATGTGCGACGAAAAACATGAGCAACGGATTAATGTAAAATTTCTCGTTAAATTAAAAAAAAACTCCGACTGAGTGCTATAATTTGTTGAAAGAGGCCTATGGTGAGAATTCTCTATCTCGTTCGCGTGTTTTCGAATAGTATAACGGTTTTCTGAAGGCCGAGAGAGCGCCGAAGATGACCAACGTCCAGATCGACCTGTCTCTGTTTTAACTTCGCAAACAGTGACCAAAATAAATGAAATTGTATGCGCGAGATCGTCGTATGAGCATTCGGAAAATTGCTGAGACTGTAAACGCTGATAAAGAAACTGTCAGAAAAATTTTACATCACGAATTGAACCGCGATGAAACCTGGATATTCAAATACGATGTTGAAACTGAGCGACAATCCATGAACTGGAGAAACTCCTGCATCGCCAAGAATGAAAAGGCAAAGATGTCGAAATCAAAATTTAAAGCCATGCTAATCGTTTTTTTTTTTTCGACATTAACGGCATCGTGATGACTGAATGGGTTCCAGAGGGTCAAACTGTAAACCAAACTTACTATTTGAAAGTTTTGGCAACGCTGCGAGAGCGAGTTCGTAAGAAACGGCCAGAGTTGTGGAAAAACAAGCCATGGATCTTGCATCAGGACAACGCACCTGCCCATAACGCGCTGTCTGTGAATCTTTATTTAGCCTCTAGAGGCATTCCAGTGCTCGAACACCCGCCGTACTCGCCTGATTTAGCACCCTGTGACTTTTTTCTGTTTCCGAAGATCAAGTCTGCCTTAAAGGAATCCGGTTCGAGTCGATGGAAGAGGTGAAGCGAAAAACGGCGGAACTCCTATAAGCTCTAACAAAAGAAGACTTCCAGCATTGCTTTGACCAATGGAAAAAACGAATGGAACGGTGTATGGCGAGGGAAAAGGAATATATTGAAGGAGAGCATTGATTGCAGAATAATTTTTAAAATAAAACTTTTTTCATAAGCAATCTCGTTATTTAATAGCCAGACGTCCGTACATTTGGTTTTAACACCAAAAGATAATCGCCACCTACACAAATTCCTATAAAATTTAGGCCGAAATCATAAGAGTCCGTTCTTAAAAGAAATACCATTGATCATATCCATAACGTCACGTATATTATTCGAGTATTACTAAAGCTATGGTTTGCTAAAACAGTGAGCGACGCATACCTCACAGTCAGTAGAACGCCGCATAACTCAGTCAGTCGAACGCCGCGCACGTTCGTCAAAATCAAAGAAATGGTTTTCTATGATAACGGTTTGTTAGGTTCTGATGAGCTGCGCGCACTGCAGACTGATAGCCGTGTACATCGACGATTGTGCGCTGGAATCAACTGCGATTTGATTTGGACGCAAACGTTCAGCTGAGCTGACAGCGTATACACATCTACACCGAAATTATAATTGTATTTGGCTTTGAATTCGAATTTGATGATGAATATGAATTTGAATTCATGGCTTTGAATGGACGCAAATAGCGACATCTGATATTAGAATCCGTAAACCTAATTTTCGAAACCAAATTCAGATTTTTGCTTTAATCTGTGCCTTCTAAGAATTGGAAGGCAAAACAAGCGATGATAAAGATCTTATTAGATACATGTGGAATCTAATTCTGTAATAATTAAACTAAAATAAATAAATTTTTCCAAATTCTGACCGAAATACAACATTATTGAATTAAAGCGAAACTACTTTCAGAAGTAAATGCATCTCTTTGACTAAAAACTTCATTGTCTTCACTATCTATCTAAAGTTAAAGAGATATTTTAGTTTACCCTCGTAGTGATAAAAGAAAAAATAAAAATGGTTTACCATGGTTGCAAGGAAGAACTCTTAATTTTTCTCCTTCCACGTAATCGTCTAAACAAATGGCACAGGTTTCGAAGGGGTCGCCCTTTTGGAACTTGTGTATCGGGATTTGTCTTAATACAGATTTCGGCAGTCTATTTCTCCTTAGTCGTCTTCTATCTTTTATACATTTCCATATCTGTAATTACGTAAAAATTATTAGTAGGAAGAATTTAGAATAGTAAACAATACCACTTTAAATTCGCACAATCTCTTTGAATCTTGCAAGGGGTTTCCAATTAATTTTTGAGATGAGCAAATAAAAATAAAAAATTTTATCGTCGAAAATGGATTTAGTTTTTAAACGTTGACGTATTTTGCACCTGTAAGAATGAATTCTTGTTCTTTCTGTCTCAAACTTTCGTTTAAAAAATTAATGCTTCGGCCTAAATTGGGCCTCATCAGCTAGTGATGAAAGGCAGGCAGTGATGCTTGACAAATTTCTCACTTTACAAAAGTGTACACGCTGCACAGCAAACTCTACTTTATGTAACAGAAAATAGCCTTCACGTGTGTCTGTGAACTACATTTTAATCGTTAAAATATTGTCTCTATACCTTCCAGAATTTCTGTAATTGGTTTTATAAAACCTATTCGTTAAATATAGGCAAAAACGCGCCGTATCTAACGAAAAACGTACTTGTACAGAGTAAAAACACCCATTTAAAGACACACATGCACCCACATTGACGAATTCGTGTACCCTCCAATTATGAAATTGGTTGGAACCTGGTCTTCCTGGCCTTTCGGCATACGACCGTACAACCCCTACAAGTCTGTGGGTCACCCTCTACTGTTGCGAGTACGTCACCCTCCCTTCTCCCCCAAATTCCACCTCGCACGTAGACAGGTATCACTCCTCTACCACTCGTAAATCTTTCCAGATCGGTACGTGGCAAGACACCCTTAGTGGTGTAAGGCCGTGGGAGGTATTTAAGGGCCCAGCTCGTTCAACCTCACCTGGCTCTTGTGGAATGAGAGTAGAGTGGTCCCACGAGATGCTGGTCCACGGATACTAGGAGTGTAGGCCGGTGACCGAGATGGTTATGCATCTAGAGTGCGTTTCTACAAACCCGACACCTCGGACGACGGCTCTCCACCTCTCATTGCCCACCCATTAGAGAGTCGCCTATTACGACAGGCAGGATCTTCTGGCCTCGGCCGTATTCTTATCTCCGCGACCCGAACGGAGACATGCACCCACAGTGTTGTCTATTTTCTGTCAGGTAAAGTCGATGGTACTAGGTAGCATTTTCATCTGGTAAGTTAGTAACTTTGATGAACAATTCTGCCTTTCATAAAACATGTCATAATACAAACGAAGAACAGACTTTTAGAGAGAAATGACAGTGAGGTATAAACTAAAATCATCATCATCATTATCATTCTGTGTTTACAACCCTGCTTCTTTATAAGCTGCTGTAATGACATTATAGTATCATGGCCACCTTCTTTATATAGTTCAGGTGGGAGATTATTTATTCCAGGTGATTTGATTCTGGCTAGTTTTTTAACTGCATCTTTAACTTCAAGAATCGTTGGTGGTTCCTCTTCCCTCTCGTCTGTTCCCCTTAGCTAATATCTTTCGTCTTCCAGGTTTTCTTCTTCCTCCTCTATATTAAGTACCTGGTTAAAGTATTCCACCCATCTATTCAATACATCTTTCCTTGTTGTTAATAGGTCGCCGTTCAGACTTCTGACCATGTTGGCGATGAAGTCATCAAAGAATAGCAAAGCTCCAGGACCAGACGAGCTACCAGCGGATATACTAAAGTTGATAGATGAAGATCGAATCCATTTGTTAGTAGACTTATTTAACAAGATTTATGAAAACGGTATAATTCCTGAAGAATGGCTAAGATCAACCTTTGTCCCTCTTCCCAAGAAGGCACATGCTAGGCAGTACAGTGATCATCGCATGATCAGTCTGATGATCCATACCTTAAAAATATATAACGTCAAGATAAAGAAGAAATGATAACGTCAAGCATGACCAACTTTTAGAGATCTTGAAAGCTAAACATTTAGACACTCGCGATATAAGAATAATATCTACTCTGTATTATAATCAGAAGGCAGTTGCACGCATCGAAAATAGCACAACAAATGAAATTCAAATTAAAAAAGGAGTTAGACAAGGATGTGTGCTGTCACCAATGCTATTTAATCTCTATTCGGAAGAAATTATGAAGAAATCATTGGAGGAAGAAGAGATTGGGATAAAAGTTAACGGCCAACCAATTAATAATATTAGATACGCAGATGATACGGTTTTAATGGAGGAACAGTAGAAGACCTGCAAGCCATTTTAAACAAGGTAGTCACAGCTAGTGAAGAGAAAGGGTTAACAATGATTGTCAAAAAGACGAAATTCATGATTATTTCAAAAAAACAAAGATTGAATGCAAACCTGTACATTCACAATAACGAAATCGAACGGGTGCACAAATATAAATACTTGGGAACAAGTGTTAATAACAACAATGACATCACAGAAGAAATAAAAACTAGAATTGGCAAGGCTCGAGCTGGTTTTGTTATTATGAAGGACATTTTGGGAAGTCATGACATTAACCTAAACCTGAAAATGAGATTGGTTAGATGCTACTTCATACTGCTGTACGGAGTAGAGACTTGGACTTTAAACAAGAGCAATATAGATAAACTAGAGGCCTTCGAAATGTGGATATATAGAAGAATTTTGAAAAAACCTTGGACAGACAAAATAACAAATAGTGTAGTTCTTCGAAGAATGAACAAAGAACGGGAGCTGTTGATCACCATCAAGAGAAGAAAGCTGGAATATCTTGGTCATGTGATGAGAGGGAAAAAGTACAGATTGCTTCAGTTAATTATCCAAGCAAAGATTCAGGGCAAACGAAGCGTGGGGAGACACGTATATCTTGGCTGCGCAAATTAAGAGACTGTGTTCCAGTGCGCATCTAACCAATTATTTAAAGCAACAACTTCAAAAATACGAATAGCAATGATGATTGCCAAACTCCGTAGCGGAGAGGGCACTTGAAGAAGAAGATTCTGACTTCTACATTATTTTGTGGCTGCCTTGAATTCTTTTCTGTCGATGTTAACCTTGTTATAGAATGCACTAAATTCTTTCTCTCTGTTGAGGTTTTATATATTTAAGTTCCTTATTATGTGGTTTCGTTTTTTTCTGTTGTGTATCCCCTTTTCTTCTCTTCTGTTTGTCTGGTAATTCTCTACAGTTGTTCTAGTTGGTCGGATAAGCATCTTTTTGTGGGCTCCATTTTTTTCTTTCTGTTCCTATTACATCTTTCGCTGCTGCTTCAATGTCTTTCTTTATTGTGGTCCAGTAGGAGTCTACATCTGTCTGGTCTTCTTCATTTACATTTTGATTAATAGCCTGTTGGTGACGCTTTCCGAATACCATAAACTAAAATCTTTTAAATATATATCTGTATTTAGGTTAGGTATTTAGGTAAAAATTTAGTAAAAACGGAGCAGAATTTTTGAGAGCTCAAAAAAATTAAAGTGCTTAATTAAACTACAAATAACATACTCACTAACTCTTACCATAAAAACAACCATAACTATAAAGCATATACCAATAGCGATAGAAAACGGTACTAGTAAATGAGTCGGTAAATCAAACGGCGAATCTCCATTAATAACAATGAAGTATTCGGGGTTGTTGGCGTACTTCTCTAACAGAGCTAACCCGCTTTTCTCAGCGACAAAAACGGCAGGTATGTAAATGCCGGTCACGTTGTTGGCCCCCATCGGGATCAGTTCATCCGAACCGACATTGTAGACAATGACAGCGTTGTATCCGGCCGCCTGGGCGTTGCGGACCTTCATCTCGAAGGTGCAATTCTTGTACTCCAGTGAGGACCTTCTCACCAACGCTATCCATTTCCCTACGTCGTTTTCTACGTTAGGAGGCGGGAAGATGGGTACACAGGCATCGGAGCGGTTTGCCTCTATCAACATGCCGGTCAAAGCTGCAACAAATTCATTTGAAAATATATGGAAAAGCATAGTATTAAAATAAAAATAAATCCGCTAAACAGGAACGATCATGTTATTTATTAATTGTTTTTCAATTTATTACTCCATTGAGTAGAAGAGAGGTGGGATAGTTGATCTCGGTAGGATACTTGATCCCCATTTAAATTTGGCGCCCAATGATATCCTACGGTTGCGTTCACCAGACTCAATCGCTAGAAGCTGCTTGCAAGCGGCTTATAATCGATTCTGGTGAACGATGTGCTGATCATGAGCTAACTTCAAGCGGCTGATTAGCGGTCGCCACTTTATTCAGCCTTAAATTTGTTGTGCTTAATCATCGCTGAATGGCTGAATAGCTTATTCTAATAGTCGAATTCCGCCAGCATATTGTATATGCAATATTGCATATAAAAAATGGCAAATTTATTCGAAATAGAATATAAATATAATAACACTATTTATAAAATATAATATATAAATTAATATAATATAAAATATCGTTCCCAAACAAAACTGCTTTAAGAATATTATCCTTTTAGTTAGGCATTGTTATTTATTTTGTGGTTAGGTCACAGAATAAATATAATATAAAATTTCGTCCCCAAACAAAAATGCTTCAAGAATATTATGCATTTTGATTTTAGTTAGATATTGTTATTTATTCTGTGGTTAGGTTAATAAAAACAAAGCACCAAGCACAACTGTCAAACGTCAGTCGTTCACCAAACTTTAATTCTTAGCATTAAGCGCTGAACAATCGGATTGAAAGCGGATTAATCTGGTGAACGCAACCTGGTCTGTTGACCCGCTTGGGTAGAAGCCATACTGTTTACTTTGTTTTGACAAATGGCTGCTACTTCAGAATAAGCTTGACATTTTAATCAATATTATTCTATTTTGTAACATTGACTTTAATTCGTTTAGTTTATAATTATACTGCCCAAATAAGTGAAACAATTGTACTTTTATCCACTAAATACTAAACCACTGATATTTAAATTGTAACTGTTTTAATCTAAAACTTGCACTTGTTAGAAAAATGTCATTGCATGGATCGTTGATCCTATTAAATGCGGGATACTTGATCCCAGGATCAAGTAAAAAACCTCCAAAACTAAGGTGAACAGTTTGGGTGATAAAGTATCTCCCTGTTTGACTCCCCTGTTTAATGGTACACGGTTCGTGTGTTCATTTTCATTTAGGTAGTATGTAGCTGTAGCTTGGTTCATAGTTTCTTTTATTAAGTTAATATATCTGCTGTCTATTCTACAATTTTGCATTGCGTTTATTACGGCCGTGTGTTCTATGGTATCGAAAGCTTTTTCGTAGTCTACAAATGCTAGGAAGACTGGAAACTTGTATTCGTTACATTTTTCTATTAATATTTTTGTGGTTAACAGGGGATCGGAAGTTGAATAGCCTTTTCTAAAACCTGCCTTGTTAGTCGAGTAGTTATGATTTTGGTGAGTATTTTAAACAGGTGTGACAGTAGGCTGATGGGTCTGTAGTTTTCCAATTTTCGACTATCTGCTTTCTTATGTAATAAGATTACTTTAGAGTTGTTCCAGCTCTTAGGGACTTTGCCCTGATGTAAACAACTGTCCACAAGCTTAGTTACAATTGCAATTAGTTCCTTACCTCCTTCTAATATCATATCTGTGGTAATACTATCTTCTCCTGCAGCTCTATTTATGTTTTCCAATGCTGTAGTTACCTCTGAAATTGTTACTTTTGGCATTATTTCTGATCCAACATTTTTATTAATTTCCGTGCTGGTCTCATCTCATCATCTTGTTGATGTGATCTGTAAAGTTCTGTGTAAAATTCTTCTATTCATGTCAGTATGTTTTCTTTACTTGTGATTTCATTTTCGTCTTTTCCCATTAATGATATCATCTGACGTCGTCCTAGTGTCGGTCTGAGGCATTTCATACTCTTATTTTTTCAATAGTTGTTGTTATTAATTTTTCGTTTTCTTTTCTTTTTTGTTGTCTGATTCCTTTTCTAATCTGCCTATTAAGTTCTCTATATTCGTCGGTTCCCCTTTTGTTAGATTTATTTAAGATCTTCCTTCTTTCTATTTGTTGTAATATTTCTTTGTCTAATTCATTGTATGTTGTTTTTGGTTTTTTCAGTTGCAGAAGGCTTTTATTCACTGTTTCGGTAATAAGGTTATTCAAATCATCAATATCATTGGATTTTATCTGCTGCATGCTAACTTGATTTAATGCATGCACTATCTTTTTATTAAATTCACTATTTTTGATTTCTTCAGATGTCCATTTGTATCTTTTTTCATGTATTCTTTTTCTTTCTAGTTTTTTGTTAATTATTAGTTTTGTTCTTATTAGTCTATGATCGCTTTCTAGGTCAAACTGATTTAATACTGATACGTCTTCTACTAGGTTTCTACTCTTCGTTAAGATATAATCTATTTTATTCTTTGTCTTTTTATCGGGACTCATCCATGTCCATTTTCTGCTTCGTTTTTTTATTGAAAAAGGAGTTCATTGAGTACATGTTATGTTCATTCATGAAATTGAGAAGCATTTCTCCTCTATAGTTTCTTTTCCCGTAGCCATAGTTACCAATTAAATGTTCATAATCTTCCTCTTTTTTGCCCAATTTAGCATTAAAATCTCCTAATAGTATTTCGTAATTTGCTTTATTTGTTTCTATAGCTGTTATTATTTCATCATAAAATATTTCTACTTCGTCAACGTCGTGGCTTTTGGTCGGAGCGTACACTTGGTCACTTTCAGAGTGGTTCTTTTATTAATCCTGATGATGAGATATGCTACTCTGTCTGATATGGGCTCGAACTTAATACACTAAATTCAAAACAACGCGTGTATTTGATTTGCTTTATCCAATACGATGCCTCGTGTATTAAATTTATTGTTATGAACTCGAAACCTTCTTATTTTAACATAACCGAATTTTAACATATTTCGAAGGTAAAAATTAATCTAATGTGTTACATTACTCTATATGAATAATTTAAAGAAAAGGTTTTAAGAAAAGTTTATCAATTTTGCCATCTTACCTATATCCTTAAGACTCGGCCCAAATAGGGCTGGCTTATCAGCAAATTCCTCGTGATAAAATTGAGATTCCTAAAAATAGATAATTTTTATTATTTACCCAAACAAAGCTTCATAATATTGTCTGTTATCTTTAATTAATATGTACTATGAGATAAATTGTTTATAATTAAACGAAAGAGGTTAAAATAAATGCGAAAACAAGGTTGTACGTTTTATCTTGAAACATTATAAATCATTGCGATCTCACAAAGTTTTTTAAACTGTGTGAAAAATAGCACATGCATATTTTTAATTTTGATACGATGATTCAGTAAATTGTGATTTCCTGGAAAATCATGTAAAATCAAGACGCGTAAATTTTTAGTACGAAAAACATGTTTTTGCATTTATAATTGCATTTAAAAGTAATGTGCCTTTGCTTCAGTTCATTTGTTGATTCTTTCAAAGTAATTATTTAATATAATCAAATTTAAAGATCAAGTAGTGAAAATTCTAAAAAATAGATTTTAGTGTAGACCAGTGGTTCCCAAACTGTAGGTCCCCCTGACTTTGTTTACCAATATCTTCTGGCATGCCAATTGAGGGGTGAAAAACAAAGACGGCAATCTCCACTTAATATTGTTCTTAAACTATTTTCTTGTGGCATTTTATAATTACTATTTAAATGGGAATAAGCCATAATTAAAGGTTAAATTACGTTTATTGACGTTTCAATTTCCACTTCGGAAATCGTGCTCAAAATACAAACATTAATAATTAAACAAATTTTGTTTTTTTGTTACTTGGTGAAAAATTCTTCTAATAATTTAATTTTATCTGACTCATTTATATTGACAATTTAGACATACATTATATATTTTAAAGTACACGACTTTAAAATGATATTGCCAATATTGTTCAGTTGCGCTCCTGGGACGACTTTACTTATAAGATAGTTCATTCGATTACATGAAATCAACTTTAACCTGAGAATATCCGTTAAAAAAAATCATAGCATGTAATTCGTCTTTAAAAAGACAAACACATGCCATTATGACAGTAAAATTCTTCTGTTAGTGATTCCATAGTAAATTATGAGTATTCCATTACATGGAAAACATAAAGAATGTATTCCTATATATGTTACTGATTTATTAATATTGGTTTTTTCCTTTTTAATAACTTCAACTTTCAAATTGGTAACCAGATTTGCAACACAATTTGTCAGAATCAGCTCAGTTTTTAGTGCGAATTTAAATTTTATGGTGGAAAAACCAGTCAACCACGATATAAAATGGGAAATAAAAGTTCCGTTTACTAAAATGCTCCCAAATAATTGTGGCTTATCCTAAGCTAGCGTTTGCTATTTTTATATAATTCTGGTTACCAAGTTGGTGGGTTATAAATACATTTTGTTTTTAATTTTGATTGTAGAATGCCGAAACATGAGAGGTGCCAAACCATAACGTTGTAAAGTGCATTTAGAAGAGAAGAGTAGAGGCATCTTGCTCTTTTTTAATTGAAACTGTGGGGTAAGGGGGTCTAACGAGATAGTTCTTGTCTGACAGGTTTTTTACCAGTTGCGAAATAGGATTCACTATAGATAAGAAAAAAGTAAATTTTTGGTCAGATAATTGTGGTGGCCAAAAATAAAAACCAGGTTTACTTGTTATGTATCTCGTTTTGATTGCAAAAGGTTTTGTTAAAGGAAACTTCCATACCTTTCTCGCGTGTGATCGCGATTTTACCATTGTAGAGAAAAGCAAAAGAAGCATGCCAAGTCGCTTATACCAAATGGACCTCATTGAAATTATTGCTAATGCTGGAAAGAAAAATCCGTTCTTAGTAGTGAATACTACAAACATTTTTTGACATGAATTAAGCTAAATTCATGATAAACACTAAAAACCTGCAGATATCTTCGGCTACTATGATTAAGAAAAATCTTTTTACAAAAACACTTACAAAATGTGATTTTTCTAATATTTAATTAAAGTTACCTAGTAATTAAAATAAATGCTTTATTTTCACTTATAATTATTGTTAATTTGATCTTTTTCTTTTAAATTTAAATGCAAGTAAAAAAAATACATCAATTATTCTTTGACATTGCATAAATAAAAAGCATAAAAAATTAATTAATCTTAAACTATTTATTTCACTAGACTTTCAAATTTGTACAGTTCAGTAGTGTTTTAATTGAACCTTCTTCTCTTCAGTGCCTTTTTCCGGTCCGATGTTGGCGATCATCAAGGCTATCATGGTTTTGTTGACTGCTCTGCGAAACAGCTCCGCGGAGGTCATCCCAAACCATTGTCGGAGTTTTTTAACCACGAGATACGACGGCGTCCCGGTCCTCTCCTGCCAAATACTTTACCCTGCATAACGAGTTGAAGAATTCGATATTTTTCTTCGTTCCGCATCACGTGCCCGAGGTACTCAAGCTTACGTTGTTTCACTAAATTAAGCACTTCTTTTCTTTTCTCATGCGCTGTAGGACCTCAACGTTGGTGACATGGTCCACATACGATATTTTTAGTATCCTTCTGTAGATCCACATCTCGAAGGCTTCAATCCGCTTTTCTGTGGCTTGCGTCAGTGTCCAGGCTTCAACTCCATATAGTAACACTGGAAGAATGTAGCACCTCACTATCCGCATCTTGGTTCCCAAACTGAGATCACTGCAGCACAGCAAGGATCTCAACTTGATAAATGTAGACCGTGCCATTTCAATTCTGGATCTAATCTCTTGAGCGTAGTCCCATTGTGAGTTGAGGGTAGTTCCGAGGTAAGTGAATCTGTCGACTCTCTGGATCTCTTCGCTACCTGCCATTAGTGCCCGGATCTAAATTTGCACGGCTGACAACCATGAATTTAGTTTTCTTAATATTAAGGTCTAGTCCGTATGTTACGCTCACAGTTCTCACTCGGTCTAGTAAGGCTTGTAGATCATTTAGGCTGGTTGCTAGTAACACAGTGTCATCGGCGTAGCGGATATTATTGATGTATTCACCGTTCACTCGGATTCCCATCTCTAGGTTTGTGAGGGCTTCAGTAAAAATTTCCTCAGAGTATATATTGAAAAGAGTCGGCGAGAGCACACAGCCTTGCCTTACTCCTCGCATGATCTTCACTTGGTCGGTCAGCTGGTCTTCGACCTTGACTTGAGCACGCTGGTTCCAGTATAAATTCGTGATGATCCGAATGTCCTTCTCATCCAATCCTACTCTTTGTAGGGCGGCGAACATCTTCTGGTGCTGACAACGGTCAAATGCCTTGGCGTAGTCAATAAAACAAATATAGACATCACAACTGACATCGCGGCATCTCTGAAGTAGGACTTGTAAGGTGAAAAGTGCTTCACGTGTACCCATGGAATTGCGGAATCCAAATTGCATTTCACCGACATCTTCGCATTTCTTGTAAATTCTGGCATGTATGATTTTAAGAAAATCTTAAGTGCATGACTCATTAGGCTGATAGTTAATTGAACCTAAGTTTTATAATAAAATATTAAGAATTATTTCTTTATTATTCTTTTTCCAACTAAACAGTTTTTTGTCTTACTAAAACTTTTATTTTGGGGAACTTAATTACGTTATAGATTTGGATGCCCTCACATATTGTAAATAACAAAAAATCTCCTGTGTGTTGAGCTAGTGACAGTTGATAGACAATATTTTCGTGTGGTTAATCACCAAATTCGCGAATGATCGCGCACTAGCAACGAAAAAAATGTCTTAGAACCGAACACCTTCATTTCTTATCCACATTTATTAACAAAAAGAAATTATTCAATAAACAAATATTATAAAACTGATCTTACTATCACTGAAATATCCATAAAGTAATAGTTGTATAGGATGCAGATAAAAGGTCAACGTTTGTTTTTTGTAAATAATTAATATCAACAAACTGGTATTCACTTACAGTCAGGTTCCGATTATTTTGAGAGAATTTAATAAAAACGCCTTATTTTGTAGAGTTCAGACCCCGTATTTATTCGCTTTAGTTGCTTGGTCCTCCTTTGTCTATTCAGTCATTAATATCCCGTTTTATCATTTTATGGATACTTCGTTCTTGTGATTTTTCTAGAAACCTGTCCAGTTCTTGATTTGTTTTAAAATTTAAAGATATCATACTCATTTATTCCAGATCTTCTAATTTCCTTGCATCTGTCGGAGAGCCTCCTCTCTTTTACTCTCGAATTTTCTTTTCGTAGGTTTCCCTGAATGTTCTTCTTATTGAGTCAGGTCTTCGGCTTTATGTTTTCTTCGTTCTTCCAATATGTTCAAAAATTTCTTACATGTCATCCAGGTTCTCCTTTTTCTTCAATAGTTGTGTGTAGGTGTTCTTTTTTAACTGGCCACATAGGCATGTAGTGAAATTGTCCCCATTGATGTATCAAAAAGTTATTGTAAATTCCAGTTTGCGCATGTGTTGTGATTTGTGAGCTGTTAGTGATTTGACCGCCTGTGATAAATGTGATTCTTGGTGCTAGGGCTCTTGACAGTCTTTAAGTTTCACTCTTATTAACTATAACAACCCGTTTAATTTCTCCTCATCTTTAATAAAACAAACCGGTTGTGATCGGGGGATGTGTTCGCTCCTGGTATAAGTTTCTGGTTGATTATCCGTTACGTTTTTTCATTCGGATTCCGATGATTAAGTGGATGCAAACATGTTTATAAGCATTTCTATATTATCCAAAAAAAAAACTCATTAAATTACGAATATCACAAATTAATAATTATCGGTTACAAATAACCACCGTTTATCGCTTTAAACAGTTCGCAATTACTAATAATCGTTAGATTGATGAAACTCGTAGAGGTGGGAAATAATCGATAGAAACCTATAATTTACATTACATTACATTACGACTATCGATAGTCTCACACCTTTAGACGTTACCTTCGATCTAAATCACCTCGGTCATAATTATTATGTTTGACAGTTTGACGTCGTATGTGTGACGTATTTCCATTTTTTAATTTAGATAAAGTAAAAACTGATTGACCACAATAAAGCAAAAATGTGAATAAAATAATTTAATTAATAGTGATTACTTATTCTAAAGTTTTAAATTATTAACCAAGAATAATTTCTACTATGATTTGAGGAGTTTCATACACTCTTGTCACAGAATAATTAGCAATCCTTCGTGGATTAGTGGTAAGAATTCGACTCTGCGACGCAGATGATTAGAGTTCAAAACCTACATGAGGTTTTCTTTTTCTTTTTTTAATAATTTGAAATTATGCAGAGATCGTTTTGCTTTGAATCACTAAACATTTATGTCAGTCGTTACTAGTATTTGAAGTGTTTAAAGTTAAACATAAATATCTTATTGAAAAAATAGTGTCGTCGTACTTTCGAAAATAAAGTAAAAATTCTTCAAAATTAAAAGAATGTTTAAATAAGTAAAAATTTTACAAAAATAAAAAAATATTGTAAATAAACGTATCTACAATATGTTCAAATAAGCCTTCATTAGCAGCAGAATAATAACCCAAACTGTCACTAAAGAATTATAAAAGTCTGATGGATCAGGGTTCAAGGCACGATGTACTCATGCAGGCGGTTAGGGTTCAAATCCTACACGAAGTTTTTACTTTTTTAAAAATTTGAAATTATGCAGATATTATATCGTTTTGCTTTAAATCATAAAACATTTATTTCAGTCTTTATTAGAAGTGTTTATAGTAAAACATGAAAATCTTATTGAAAAAACAATGTCGTACTTTCGAAAATAAAGTAAAAATTCTTCAAACATAAAAGAACGTTCTAAATAAATGTACTTACAAAAAATGTTTAAATAAGCAGAAATTCTATAAAAATATTCTAAATAAACGTATTTTATTCTAATGAAATGTATTTACAAAAAATGTTCAAATAAGCCTCCATTAGCAGCAGAACAATAACCCAATCTATTATAAAAGTTTCGTCTAACATTAGTTAATGTTTCTGGACTAATACCTCTCATTGAATCAGAGATCTTTTCTCTTAATTCTTGGAGAGAATTAGGCCTATCGTCTTCAATTCCATATAGTTTGGACTTGATATATCCCCACATAAAAAAATCACAAGGTGCAAGATCAGGTGATCTTGCAGGCCAAAAAATATCTCCGTGTCCACTAATCAATCGATTAGGAAAAGTCGCACTGAGATATTCACTGACGATGCGAGAATTATGTGCAGGACAACCATCGTGTTGAACCATATGGAATCGAAAGGAATTGGTAAATTACGAAGGGCTGGGACAATTTGATTTTGCAGAAGTTCCAAGTATTTCCGCCCAGTCAACATACCGTCTATAAAAAATGGACCAATGACATGATTCCCTATTATGCCTCCCCAAACATTTACTTTTTGAGGACGCTGGGTACGAGCGACATAAATCTGACGAGGATTTCCTCGGGACCAATACCGAGCATTCATTGAATTGTGACGGCCATGCAATGAAAACGTACATTCATCGGTGAACAAGACGTTCTCTAAAAAATGTTCATCTTGATGTGACATTTCCATTGCAGTTTGACAAAATTCTAAACGTCTATATTGATCCCCAGGGAATTGTTCGTTGGATTTATGAAGTTTATAGGGTCGGTATCCATGTCTTTTCAAAATTTTACCAACTCTAAATCTTGAAATTCCATATTGTTCTCCGAGACGAGATGTTGATTGGGTAGGATTTTGCTCAATACTTGCACAAATCAAAGTGTCCCTTAGTTCCAAATCTGGATTTACCTCCCTTCGTCTACGAACTCCTCTTGGAGCGAACACGGATCCATAAGTAAAAAAATTACGTATAATAGATTGAATTGTTGATCGTGATGGAGCCGGCCTATTTGGAAACATATTTACAAATTGTTGTCTAATCATGTTGTCTGAGAATCCATTCACATGCCAGACAACAATTTGCACTTTTTCCTCGACCGTTAAAACCATTTTCACGAATTGTTTTTTCAATAAAAAGTTTCTGTTTACCGTGCAAAAACACTTCTCGATATGTTATTATTTGATGGCTTAAAGGCTTCGCTTCGCGCGCATCCATTCCAATGTTGTCAATTGTTTTGAAAATCATTACCTGTACAGAGGAATTGATATTAACATTGAGAATTTAGTGATGGATTTGATATAAACAGTCTTCACCGGATTATTTTGCATTCACAACTGAAGACTGTATGAATTGAATTTGAATTATTTTGTATTTCCGTTTTATAACATTGGAATAAAAATAAATTGTAAATAATGAGTTTTTCGAAAATTTGTTACCTAATATGTATCATATTTTCTATTATTTTTTTATTGATAAAACAAAAATTTTATCCTTGGTGTGAATTGAACCCCAATTTTCTCGTCAATAGACAACGTCCCTAACCACTACACCAATTTCACATACATTAATTGTTTTCGGACAAAACATACCTACCTTTATTTTAGTCAAATATTTCAGTTGAGTTATTTTTACTATTAAATAAATTTAAAGATTTATAATTTAAAATCGCTACTAATGAATGTTTTTTACTATAATATATCTTAATTTATTCAAGTATTTATTCTAACATCAGAAATTATTAAAATAAAATATTTTTGAGGTTATCCGTATAATTATGACTGAAGTCAAATAGCCACGTCTAACGTCTAAAGGTGTGAGACTGTCGATGGTGGTAATGCAATGTAATGTAAATTATAGGTTTCTATCGATTATTTCCCACCTCTACGAGTTTTATCTCTTTTTATTTCACAAGGTAACTGTGTTTTCTATCTCTTACGTTAAAAAGCCGGATGGTAAAGCACTCATCACTGGTTAGCAGAACGTGCCTTCTCGAAGTACGCACAGATCAGCCTATACATAACACCTACTTGCCCTCTATTACGCGCCTCACTTCGTTCGGAGCGGTCAAGAAAAGTCATGCTTCTCAGACTTCATAAAAGTAATATACTATTATTTTACTACTCAGCAACAGCAACTACTTTGAAGAAGCTAACAACTTCAATCGTGATTTTCTCAATAATTCACTTTTGTGACTTAGTATACTTTACCTCTGAGTGCTGATATAAGTATTTACGAGGAATTAATTTTTTATGTATATACATGCATTTTTTATAGAATTATTTTGTTTTTTTTTTGTTTATTCTCTTATTTAACTCAGTTAAATTAATGAGTAAAGATTTTGGCTTCTACAATAGAGTATTTCTTTATATTATTTTCATCCCTTATCTACAAATAAACCATTAATTTAAATACGTGACATCTCATACACCAAAACTCTGACAAACGTTAATTTATCTCGACTTTATCTGTATAATCATAATAATTTAAGCAATTATGATAAATTTCACTGTTTTCTAACCATAAATTATAATAAATAAAAGCTTATCTCAACTTCCTCCGATATGTAAGCATAAATTGGATTTAACAAATTTAACACACCAAAATATAAATTAAACATCGGAATTACAATTATAATCTCAAATTGTAAAATAACAAAAGTTGTTTTAAATCCTAGTTAACATTTTTTTTTATTAGAAATAGATGTCGCATCCACCAAAAGGTTAATAGCGACGGAACAAAATATAAATAACAAAGTTAAACACTTACAGATTGTACAAAATGTTTATGGATCTGAGATAATTCACTATATTGTCACAGGAACAGTTTTGACCTAGAGCCTGTGGTAGAGCGTTTGGGACCTTGTAGCGCTGTCTTTCTTGGTCATATTTACTACAAATTGTTAAAAAGTGTTCAACTGTTAATCGGACGTTACACTGATCACATATAGTGGATTTTTCTTTGTGAAAAGGTAGGAGTGCGTTAATCTGGTATGTCCTAGACGTAAACGCGCAACTGCAATTTGTTCTCGTCTATTGCACGACGATGGAAACCACTGAGACACATTATTTTTGATTTTATGTAGATTGGAAGTAGTTTGGGACCACTCATTTCGCCACAAACACAACACTTTATTTTTAAAATAAGCTTTTAAGTCACTGGAAATACACTTGTCTATCGGCTCCGACAAATCACTTAAAATTGCCTCTCGTGCAGTCCTGTCAGCTTTTTCATTTCCTGTTATTCCGACGTGTGAGGGACCTATAAAAATTGGACGCTTCTTCCATGTTCATGAGCTTGGGAAAGCTGATATTTTAGCAACTTTTTAAAATAATGTTTCAGAAAAATGTGTTTTAATGAGTTTAGAAAGCTAAGGGAATCTGTTATTATCAGGGCTTTTGTGAGTGTAAGCTCGTTAAGAAGTTTCACAGCACGGTATATGGCGTAGAGTTCAGCTGAATATGTGCTAACGATGGAAAAATCCATCAATGTTCCATGTATCGAGTTGAATGTTGTTAACAGATTCGGATTTGTTAACAAACAGATTTGTTAACAAACAGTACAGTCTGACGAGGCATATTTGCCTATTCTATTTGTGAAGGTGCCAAAACTACCATGTCCGGTCAAAAACTGCGTCAGGAAGTAGTCTAGTTTTCCTGAACTTACATTCCCACCACGGTCTCAGATCGGGAATAAGCTCCTTCGTCCACCTTGCCTTTCCACTATCATTCATCCATTCTCTCTGAACCTCTACTATCGTTCTTTCTGTCTCATTCTCATCTTTATTTACATTCATCGTCCTAGCATACGTCCTCGCTCGCTCTTTGCACAACAAAACGATCGGTATCACCGCTCCAATGACTTATAGAGCCTCATTTAAAACTGTCCTATATGCGCTAGATACCCTGAGAAGCATAAGCCTTTGCGAAGTCTCCATCAGCTTAGCGTATTTCGCAGTGTTTGGTATGCTTATGCAGATAGAGTAGCTTATCAGAATCTCATAACTTCAGAATTGAAAGAAGTAGAACAACTAAATGAAAATGCATTAGATATAGAGGTGACAAAATATGAGTAAATAAACGCCCATACAAAATATAAGAAAATAGGAAAAAACAAGATGATAAACTCACTCAAGCTACTAAAGATCTTATAAAAACAAAAAAGAGAATTAAAAGACAAATACACAGAAATTTTGTACATAAGACAGTTAAACAAAGATATCACAAAAATCCTTTCGAAAAGATGTCAGAAATTACAAACACTGAATACATAACTCATGCTATTGATAAAAATAAAAGTTTAAAGGTTCTGCGCGACAATTGACTGAAGGATCAAAAATATTTGTAAACTTGTAAATAAAAAAGGAGAAACTACAACAAATAAGGAAAATTTTTAAAAATTGCTCAAGATTTTTACTCAGAATTGTATATAGCGAGAAAGAACTTCCAGATCCTGATCAAAATCTATATACCCACAAGTTCAAAAATGGTAGGCTCTCGAAGTCATCCCAGATATCACAAACAGAGGAAATATAAATCAGCTCTCTCGGAGGATGGAGAAACAACAACCCCCCCTCACCCCCCCCCCCCCCACCCATCCACCCCCTCCCTGAGAGATGGCAGAAGATCGGGGTTTGATATTGAACAAATCAAAGAAGAAGATGGTAGTGCGAACGTTTCTAATTGTGTTTGAAAAAGATGTTCAATACGTGTTTGACAAGAGGTGATAACCCCACCTCCCTGTGGCTTTAATGCAATAATTAATCCATAATGCAACAAAAAGTGACATTTCTGGGATCCCAGACCCCTACAAGAACTCAGAATCGTATTAGTTTTTGCTCTCCACTTACATACAAAACTATTCATGTTGATATTAAAAAAACGGCCTTTGTAGTGAATAAAACTGGATAGTTTCCCAAACCTTGTGAACAGGCTGGGTTCCGTCATCCAGATACGGAAACAAAATGTTCATCTGCAAGTTGTAAAAACGTTAATAGAAAAGTGTACAGAGTATAAACAAGCACTATCTTTCTTATATTTCGTAGATTATGATAAAGGCGTATCGATACTATAGATCATCATAAAAATGCTCTCGAGCATTGGCTGACTGCCGCATTGACTACCGATTTATTGCCTTGATTAAAAGTATTTACGAATACTGGTACAGCTTGTGTCTGCCATTCATGAAGATACCAAGATAGTTTCGAATAGAACGTTGGAATTAGACAGGGTGATACTATTTTCCCTAAATTGTTTACAGCTGTTCTTGAAATATATGTTTCAAGCAAATGGAACGAGGAGGATAATATAAGGAAATTAAATATAACTGAGCGAAGATCTGAACCACCTAAGAAAACTCATGGCAATTAAACAAGATCACCTCAAAGTAAAACAGAACCTTATTAAAGCACAAAAAGACCTAAAAAAAAATGGATAATGGCAGAAAAAAAATGTCATTGTTTTCAAGAATACCTACAAAAAACTAGATGCAACTCAAGCCACTCTGACTACTCGTTATGCGAAGGCTACAAGGAACTCTACGAAGGCAGAACTATACAGTCCCCACCAGTAAGAAACACAAACAGACAATGGGCGAGAAGTCCACTAGAAAAAGCCGAAAACATTTGCGACACACCTTAAAAAAGTCTTTACACCAAATGAGGGAAATTACTCACTACAAACTGAAGAAGAAATTATTTCGATACTCACAAAACCTTATCAACTAGAACTTCCCGAAAAAAGATTCACAAAAAATGAGGTAAAAAATATTATACAAACACAACATCGATCCAAAAAAGGCTCCAGGATACGACCTGATTACGGGAAAAACTCTTCAGCAACTCCCAGAGAAAGGCTTCCAATTTCTGACACAGTTATTCAACTCTATAATGAGATTAGGCCACTTCCCATCACAATGGAAACTAGCACAAATAACAATGATACTAAAACCAGGAAAAGAACCAGAAAGTGTACAGTCCTACCGTCCTATTAGTCTTCTTCCAGTGGTATCCAAAGTTTTTGAAAAGCTGACACTTACTAAGCTAATGCCTATACTAGAAAACAAAAAACTAATACCACCACACCAATTTGGGTTTATAAAACAGCATTCAACGATACAACAGGTACACAGAATTGTAGAGAGAATCAACGAGGACTTTGAAAATAATAGGTACTGCTCGGCGGTATTTCTGGACGTAAGTCAGGCATTTGATAAAGTCTGGCATAAAGGCTTATTATGTAAACTAAAACAAAATTTACCTACAAATTACTATATACTCTTAAAGTCCTATATCACCAACAGAAACTTCCAGGTAAAGTATGAGAATGAATACACAAACATACAACAAATTCTCGCTGGGGTGCCCCAAGGAAGTGTACTAGGACCTATATTATACCTTATATTTACTGCTGACCTACCGACAGAAACACACATAACTACAGCTACATTTGCGGATGATACGGCAATAATATCGTCGAACAAAAATCCCAAAATAGCCTCAGAAATCTTACAAAATAATCTAAATCAAATCCAACAATGGATGACAAAATGGAGAGTCAAAATTAATGAAAACAAATCGCTACACCTAACATTTACCACGCGTAGGGAAACATGTCCGGCTGTTTACTTAAACGGTACAGGAATTCCACAAGGGGATGAAGTCAAATATCTAGGTATGTACTTGGACAGAAGATTAAACTGGAGGAAGCATATATTTACTAAGCGAAAACAACTGGGTCATAAGTTAAGAACCATATATTGGCTGTTGGGCAAAAAATCAAAACTATCAACCGAAAATAAAATATTAATCTACAAATCCATCCTAAAACCAGTGTGGACTTATGGGATAGAATTATGGGGAACCGCCGCACATTCCAACATTGAAATAATACAAAGATTCCAGTCCAAAACATTGAGATCAATACTAGGAGTTCCATGGTTCATAACCAATGAAGCCATTCATCGGGATGCCGGACTATCATATGTCAAAGATGACATCAAAAAGTGCGCGAAAAAAACATAAAGAGAAACTTAAAGTGCACCCAAACGTGTTAGCAAAAAGTTTAGTGAATAAACCGCGTACTGTTCGTAGGCTAAAACGAAAAGTTCCGTTAGAGTTAAGTGAACAATAGGTTCTAAATTAATGTGTACAAGTCTATGTCAGAAATAGTCAGTGTTGTAGGCTAAGTTTTTAAAAAAAGGGGTGCATCACTGGATGCCTCCCTACATGTCATTCCAAATTATTGTCAGTCCTATTACTTATTGTCTATTATCTACCTAAATATTTAGGTTTAGATTGTACAGATAGATTGTAATTAAATGTGGGGTTTTAAAAAAAAAATAAAAAAAAAAAAAAAAAAAAAAAAAAAAATAAAAAAAAAAAAAAAAATCTATCGTGATAGAGTTGATATAAGCTACAAAAATGCGCGCACACGCTCTATACAGTGTCAAAAACAATTGGTCTTAAAATTAATACCTCAAAAACAAAATTTATGACCAACCTTGTAGTCAGCGGTAAAATTCTGATTGAGAGCCATAGCATCGACCAAGTAATAGCTTACAAATATCTAGGGCATGAGATTCGCCTAGGCCGAGATAATCAGACAACTGATATACAAAGAAGGATAGGTCTCACATGGGCTGCCTTTGGTAGATTGAATAACATTTTCAAGTCTAGTATCCCAGTTTGTTTAAAAAGAAAGGTTTTTAACCAGTGCGTTTTACCGGTTCTTACATATGGTGCAGAAACACTGACTCTGACAAAAAGAACAATAGATAAAATAAGAGTTACACAACGCGCTATGGAAAGATCAATATTAGGTATTACCATCAGAGATAAAGTACCAAACCTAGAAATAAGAAGAAGAAACAGGAGTCACAGATGCAGTTGAAAAAATAGCCAGGGCTAAATGGGCTTGGGCCGGACATGTTGCCAGATTAACGGATGACAGATGGACCAAAAAGATTCTGGAATGGCGACCAAGGCAAGATGCATATCGAAGCAGAGGACGACCACCGACTAGATGGACGGATGATATTAAGCGCATCACCACAAACTGGATGCAAGAAGCTCAAGACATAAATAGTGTGGAAAATTTTACGGGAGGCCTACGTTCCGCAGTGGACAAACATAGGCTAATTGATGATGATGGTGGTATGCTACACCACACGGGGGAAGCGTAGATTACCACCGACTGGAAAACTTCATTTAGCACCTTCTTTTGGTGCTACCTGGGCCTCCAATGTTTGGCATCAGCCGTATCAACGCCTCCAGATTTGGTCGCCTCTCTACTATCTTTTGGATGTTACTCCAAACCTTAGTCCTTCGACAACCAGACTCAAAGATACTTAATTGATTTAACCGGTGCAACCTCCATACCTTCCACTATAAAGCGAAGAGAGGATTTTTCCGGGTCCCTTTGAGAACTAACACGTCAGTTATCTGAGGCGCTAGCTGTAGATCATTCTCTCTGATCCACCTACTAATGCGACGCAGCGCTGTGTTGGCCGCATTAGCCATATCCGTTTTTCATGACCTCGCCTTCGGTAGTCTACCTTAGTGGTTAATTCCCGTGAAATAAAATAGACAAAATAGAAAATACATAAGAAAATAGTTTCAAAATCCAATATTTGTATTGAAATATATAAAATTTGTTCTGTGTAAAAAGTTTAACATTCTAAAGTTTATCGATAAAAACATGATGCAACGTTTTCAAAATATTTATAAAACTACAGATACGATTAGATCCCTTGGCAATGGGAAACACACAATGAACAGCATTTATCACGCTTATACTACCAACTAAATCAAAATTGTACACATTTTTAACAGATACTCGATTTATCTTCTTTGTCGAGCATGATACGATTAGTAATAAATTTTATAAAAATAAATAATAAATCCAGAGTTTTTATTCATGGGTGCATTTTAGAAATGAATATTGATGAAGTTTCAATAAAGAGAAAATGTCATTTTCAGTTATCTTTCTTTTAAGAGTTTTTTCCTTTTTATTGGAATTAAAGATAACCAAATTTCGTTCTTAGGGCGAGCGCCCACCAAAGTGGCGTGGCAAGCAGCACGTAGCAAGTAGCACGCGTGCTACATGAAAACGAATGATTAGAATGAATGACGTCACTGTCATTTTGGTGTACGCTGAATCATTCGTTTTCATTGGTTACATTTTAAGGAACATGCTAGACGCGTGCTACTTGCCACTTGCCACGTGCCACGCCACTTTGGTGGGCGCTCTCACTAAGATCTTCCGTCAGTTTCCTGTTTTCCGTGTGTTAGTTTTTTGTTTTCTGTTAATTACTTGCGCGATGAAAGGCGATTTTTTCTCCAAAATCTGTTTTTCCTTATCAGGTACATTTTTTGATGTTTTGACCTTAGCAAAAGTAGGAGTGACTTGATGTGAAATGCACTGTATAACGAACCAAATGTTCAAGAATATAATCATTCTCTTGCAGGATTGTCTTCTGTAAGTATCAACCAAGACTGCCATAGTCAATAAATTCGTTCATTCAAATCATTCTGTCTCCGGTTTCTATCCATAATGTAGCTTCGCCTACTTTAAAAATATTTTAAAGTGTTTGTCCTTGTGTGGTGTAGTGTGATGTACAATTTTATGTTTATAACATTTTATTCTTGTTGGATAGGCCACAATTGAAAAAATGCCAATGAAAATGCTTTAGGGAGCGAAAGTACTTGGGCAAGATTAAATTAATTAAACTGTGCTCGATATTTGCCTTTTATTTGATCAAAGTACATCTATATATCTATCTTGCAAAAAGTAAAACTAATGATTCAAGATTATCAGAAATATTATTTATAAAGAGATTAAATAGTAATGGTGAACAGTGGCTTCCTTGGGGGACACCTGATAAAACCTCAAATGATTCAGGTAAGAAATTAAATAGTCTCACCTAGGCTTCTTTAGTAAATCATAAATTGTGGAGTTTTGCAAGCAAAATGTTAAAATTGACTCTGTCAAAGGCCTTGGAGAAGTCAGTATAGATTGAGTCTACTTGTTCCTTCCTCTCTAATGCCTCCAACTGCCAATGCTCCAATATTTCATATACAATAGTGGATTTTCCAGCTGCTAACCCATGTTGAACTAGAGATAATATTTTTTTACATTGCCAATATAGTTGATTGTATACTATTTTATTGAATAACTTTGGTATTGCTGATTGCTTAGAAATACTACGATACTTTTTTACATTATTTTTGTCACCAGCTTTAAAAATAGGTGATACATAGCTTTCTTTCCATCTAGTCGGGAAGGAACATGTAAGCAAAGATAAATTAAACAGTAGGTATATTGGTTTGGAAATTGCAAATGAACAATGTTTCAAAAAATAATTTGGAATATTATCTGGTCCCGTTGAAAAAGAGTTTCTGAGTTGACATATACCATCATAAATATCAGAGATTTTAATAGTTAAAGAAATATTTGCTTTTGAACATGAGTCTGTTTTGGGCAATCGGCATGTGTATGAATCATATACACTGTCAAAACGTTTGGCAAACAAGTTAGCTATGTTTTGGGTATTATCTGCCATTGGGTTATCAAGGTAACCAAATGATGATGATGGTTCCGTGATTTGGAACATTGCTTGATATTTTTTTATCATCAATGCATCTCTAGAAATGTGCTATATTATCTTTCAAGTTGTTACCAACAGTTTTTATACAATTAGAGTGACATTTTTGAGTTTCTATTTTACATTTAGATCTTAAGTTCGAAAATATCAAGTAATCTGCTTCAGACTTTTTTTGTTTTGTAATTTGTTTGTAAATATTTTTTATGACTAGTTTTCTGTGCAATAATTAAATTTTTTAAATATGGGGAAACATACATACTTACAATAAACTGATTAAAGACAGCATCTAAAGTTTCATAAAACTTTTGTATAGCAGACTCAATATTTCAATATCGAATTCATAAAATAAGTTGTCCCAATTATTACCTGCCAAATAATCATTTATCACTGTATAATTACCATATCTGAAGTCAAAATAGTATTCTTCATATGTTAGGTTAATTTTAGTAGTATATAAAAGATCAAATGTGTAAGCTATATGATTATTATGTGAAGGCACTAGAAGGTCTACAGCTGGTTCTACTTTGACTTTAGATATGTTTGTAAACATTAAATTTAACTAGTTGCCCCTATCATTTGGATGTATTACTTTTTGAAAAAAATTATGAAAAGAAAAGTATTCAGTAGCTACTAATGCATTCGAGTTCTCAGGACAATCCACACAAACTCCCAGTTCAATTGCAATTTAATACTAACATCTGTAACTGCCGAAATCTTGTTCATTGTCATCCCATATTATGAAAATATGCTGTTATAATAGATAAATTGGTATGTTTTGCAGGGTATATTGAAAACTATTATAGAGGAGATGGTAAAAAAGTAGTTAAGATTCATTTCATAAGACTAATTTTTTCGTTAAAGTAACGATTGTCCAATCAAATCATCAATAGCTCCCAACATTAGCGAGATACAGGGCGATTATTGAAAAATGTCGAAAACGCAGGGTTATAGATCTTCTTTATTAAGAAAAATTTTTAAAAACTTTATTGGAACTTTTGATAGATATGTCATGGAAAGGTTCAGTGGTTCAAGGGTTTAATTTTTATAGGAGGTCTCACTAAGGAAATATAATACCAATATATTTTCAGTTGATGAAGCTACTTTCAAATAAAATGGTTATTTGACATCACATTAAAAACACTAGTAAAAAGTTTCATTGAATACTTTTTTGAACAGGACAATTGTTCAATGAACTAATTTTGAAAATAGTCTAAAAAGTTTAATGAAAAGTCTTGGGAAAATTAAAATTTTTGGTTGAATAAATTTTGAATTTTTTTTTTAAGTTTCATAGATTTTTGGGCAAGAAAACAGTATAATAAAAAGTAACGTGGTGGTTTTTCGTTGTGTTGGGACAAACCTATTTTTAATTCAAAGTTATAAAATTTTATTTACATGAAATAAATTGCTGCTAGGACAGTGGCTTTAGTTGATGCTGGTTACAGTCAATGTCATATCGATAGTATACTCGATGTATTCAGAACTACGGTACAAGATGCCATCAGACGATTTCGAGAAACAGAATTGTTCAACCGCAGGCCAGGTCAAGACAGAAAACGATGCACTTCAGTTCGAGACGACTGCTTTATTGTCACTAAAGTATTGACAAATAGCTTTTGCACCTCTGCTGAAGCTCGTAGGTATCTTCTTGAGGTGAGAAACATTAGTGTTTAGTAGACAAACAATTAGAAGAAGACTGTCAGAAATAAACTTGAGGGCTTTTCATCCAGCTGGCGCACCACAACTGGTCCCACAACACCGTAGGGCTAGACTTCATTTTGCAAAAGATATGCTAACTGGTCTATGACGAAATGGAAGAATATACTGTTCTCATATGATAGCAGAATAGCCCTAAAAGGTCCAGATGCAACGCCAACGTGTCTATAGGCGTCAAAATAAAAGGTTTGCTGCATGCGCTATAACCGAAACAGTGGCTTACTGAGGAGGGTCAATAATGATTTGGGGAGATATTTCTTACAAAGTGCATACTGATCTTATTGTGTTCGGTAGAGGCAGTGTGAATGCGTAAGTATACATGCAAGAAGTTCTTCAAGACCCTGTCATGCCATTTGCACCATTCAATGGTGATAACTTCAGACTAATGCATGACTATGCACGTTGCCATACAGCAAGATCTACCTGTGAGTACCTTAATGAGGTCGGGATTCAAGATCTTAACCCAATTGAGCATATCTGGGAAAACCTCAAAAGACAAGTAAGAGCAAGAGTACCAGCCCCTGCATCCTTTGAAGAGCTGAAGACAGCTGCGGTAGAGGAGTGGCACAATATCTCCTAATCTGATATCCAGGATATCATGAATGGATTGCCAAACCGACTCCAAGAAGTCCTAAGGGCTAGAGGCGGCAACAGCCATTATTGATACCCATTTTTTTTTCAATTAGACTTTGATTTCCAAAATATTGTTAATTTGAATTTTCTTCAAAGATTTTATTCATTGGATTTATACTGTAACAAATGACTTTTTTTAAAAAAGATTATTTTTTCTCTTCCACAGAGATAAAAATTGATAAAAAAACATGTCTAGTTGTTAAAGCACCTAACTATTGTATTATCCAACATAAGCAAATCAATAAAAAAAACAAAATGTTGAGAAAGCATGAGGCTACAGTTAAGATTTAATTTCAGTATTCTACAAATGCTAGAATATTCCACAGGATGATGACTTGAAAACGTTTTGTCCCGTCAATATTACTGATTGCACCATTATATATTGTCAAGGAATAAGGCTATAACATATTAAAAAAATCACTTAAATTGGACAACAGGTTTAGGAGGTATAAGAAATAAAAAATTACCCATTTTTAAGGTGGCTGGATAATTTTGGCCCAGAGTGTATAACCATGTTGTTTTCAACACTTTTCAATAATCATCCTATATCTCACTAATGTGGGTAGATTTTGATGATTAGATTGGGCAATCATTACTATAATGAAAAAAGAAATAATAACATCTTAACTACTTTACTTAATTACCCATTTTATAATTAAGTAATAAATCTACATCATTAAGTAGTTAGGTAAAACAACAAAGTGAAAATAAAACATTTCATTTTACCTGTAACTATTAAAAATGCCCACCATAAAACAAATTATTTATAACCATTAGAAAAATTTATACAAAATGAGCCATCAATTACTACCAAAGAAGTAGATAATAATAACCTCTTTAAAAATATTTCCATTATCTGTTACAATAAGTAATCATCAGGTAATTGCAATAAATCATTAATAAGTTAATCTTAATAAACAGTATTTGTAATAAAAACATCAAGTTTTGGCCTTAGTATGTATAGTTATTGTGGTATCTGATGAAGTGATTGGTTAAAACAGTTAACAGATATAACAATGGTTGTTTATCCACTATGTGCCCATTCTGTTCAGTATATAACAAAATTCTATGGTAGGTACAAACCAAGAAATAATTTTAACACTTAAGTTGTTCATAAGGTGAAATATATTTTGCAAATTTTAGTTATAGTATATTATAAAAAATGTTCGTGCACTCAAGTTCTTTTCTACTCTCTTTTTGGGAACACCATTTAAGCTAAGAAATGCTTTTTGACTAACACATACCCTCATGTTATCAACAAGAACAAAATGGAAATAGGTACATGATTTTTTCATTATTTCATTTTCAAAGGTCTTTTGTCTGAACACTCCTGGCCTTTACCAACACTATGTTCTTCTAGAAGTCCTTGTAGATATAAATTCTGCAGATAATTAACTTTAATTAATTCTGCTTTGTAATTAACATATGAAATGCCTTTTTATTCTGCTCTGCTTTATAACATTTCTCTTATATTTATTGTCATGTCTCACACCTCTCTTCCTGTGTTTAACTTTGGTTTGTTCACTATTAACATGTTTCCATTCAGTTTTGCAAACAACAACAGAACTTATCAGGACACACAAAGAAAGTATACACAATGCAAATGATGGCCTCGATTACTGAGCACAGCAAGAACTGTTAAACCATGTGATGTTTACTTTGTACATTGTTGAAAGGGGGCTAGCGACATTGCTTGCCTCCTTTCTAAAATAAATGCAGTTTGGAAGTATAAATTATATCCATGCAATGCATAGCGCTTGTTTCCTTTCAACACCAAATGATGCATATATACAAAGAGAGAATGATTTGTACTATAACTCAAAACAGTAGAAAATGGCACTTATCCCCTTTCAACAATAAAGGATTCAACTATATTTATATGTATTGACCTCTTATTGGTATATTAGACCTCTTTTTACTTATGCTAAATGACATTTTGGATATCCATAAGGCATTATATAAAAGTTTTGATCAATATAAAGGTATCTATGACCTTTTTGACCCACTGGATTGTAAAATAATAGAATCTGTCTATATCTTAATACCTATTCACAGATGTGTTTTATTATTTTATGATTTCAAGAAAAGAAAGAAAATGTTTTTTATATATTAAAGAATGTAGAGTGTGCAGAAAATCTGATACTCAATAATTATTAACAGTTATCTTGTAGATATCATGTTTCAAAATTGTTGGCGTTGTCCTGGTTAACTAGTTTTTATAGTACATATTTGATATTGCACTGATAACAAATGAAGCGCATAAAACAACTTTGCTATAAAAAAAGTACAATACTGTTCAATTTTAACTACAAAAGTATCAGTTGCATTTTGATATGTTTCTTAAAGGTAATTTCTTCAGCAGTAATCACTAATTATTCAGAGTCAGCCACTAAAATTGTGGAACAATATGTATATACCTTGTGTATATAGGGATATTTTTTATGTAAGCATTATTTATGAGTATTTTATTACATTGATTCTGATTATTTCACATATTTTAGTGTTATACAACAAAATGTGAAACATTCGAAACACATATCAAATAACTATAAAATTGCTGAAAGTTGTAAATATTAATAAAATTCGCACCTTGATCCTTAGTGCATATAACAAAAAATATCAATTATATCATAAATGAACATAGCTCACCACAATTAATGACTCATAAACAAACACTTTGATTCAGTAATATGGCTGTTCAGCTCTTGTTATAATACAATAATAGAATAACCACTTACATATTTAATAGCGTAAATTTCAGCTAGGCCTTTGTCGAACAATGCAGTGAACACCAATCCTAATAAGCAGTTGTAGATCATACTGAAATCTATTTAATTGGACAAATTACTAGTCACATGGCATCCAAATTTGTTCCCTTAATTTGGTACGGATCTAAAAACAAATTGCATTAAAAACAAACACTGAAGACAATCAGCATTTTTTTAAACAAAAAAATGTTATCATTCAATTAAAGATAGTTTTAGGAAAACAGTAATGTGATTTATTAGTGCAAACAACCTTGATATTAATATACTTCATTAACCCGAAAATACAGTGTTTTATAATACAAATACTACATACACTTCATCTATATATGCAGATGATTTTCAAATTTGAAAAAAAACTGCGCCTATCAAAACTTTAAACACACAAATCAAGATTATTTATTCCATAAAAATTATAAACATCTCATCGCAATTCACTGACACAACAACTGACATTGACGTCGATGTCAAATTAAAATATGACATAAATCATATGGGATCAGTGAACTACATGTCTAATTTAAAATATTTTTCGGCCAATAGCTAAGTTTTAAATATAGAAATTGTCAACATTTGTTGCATAGTTCCTTCTTACTATCATTATTATGTTAATCAGTTTTCGTAGCATCTTTCTCTAAAATAACTTAAAATATCTTAGGATCAGATTTTATTAATTAATAAAACTCTGAACTAAATGTCAATTTTTTTAATTTGTTTTCTCATTTTAACATCAAAAAGTTGCGTCTGTTTCTTTCTGTCAAAAGTGAAACCGTGACCAATCAAAGGTAAATAAGATCATATCCAAAGGAGAAGTCCTTAATTGTCATTTGTGTTTAAAAAACAAGGTTAGGATTTAAGGTAATGAGAGATAAGAATAGACGTTATCATTATCAATAAAAACGATGCTACTCATTTCAACGATGACCGCAAAATGAGTCTAATACTTCCACGATTCAAACATATAGTAATACTTTTAGGAACTTTAGCAGGTATACTTTAAATATGACTGTTTTTCCTCTTCTTATAATTTGTTTTTTTTTAGTATTATTATTTCTGATAAGGCTTCTTCACGGAATAAATCCAGAAGAAGTAGACGAGCAAAAAGCCGCACTGAAAATTCCTGATGAAGTGAAACGCGCTACATATTTGCTCAATGAAGCCAGTAGCAAAATTGAAGCTCTGGAAGAAAAAATTATTTCTTTAGAAGGAAGAGTGCCTAAAACTTACCCAGATGTTAAGTTTTTAAATTACATGCAACGTAAGAGAATCCTTGTAAGTAAACATTGCTTATACAGTTGTTATTGTTATTATCATTTGATTTAGTTTGGATAAATTAAGGACACTTTTGAGACATTATTTGTTAAAGGATGAATGAACTATCAAAACAAGGATGTAAAGATATCATTGTTTTGATAAATATGAGATTGTTTTTACCAATATCTAGTTGTCTAGAAATGTTATCTGTACTTTCTTACAATATAATAGGTGCATGACATTTTGTTAGACAATTATTGGATTGCATAAAGTGTATTAAATACTTTCAATTAGATCACAAAAATCTGATTATAAACTTCTATCTATTTTGATTATTATAAAGACACAATTTATCTATAATCCGTTCACAAATTGTTGAGAGCACGAAATGTGCCTCAAAGTCATAAAACAGTCGTAAAATTTGTATCATGATAGGCATTCCTGAGGTGTTTATTCATTAAAATTAATGCGTTTTACATTTTATAAGTTTTTTATAGCATTTTGTCTTATTAGATTTTGTGTCTTCTAAATAGGTGTAGGTCTATCTGTTTAGGAGTTTGTATATTCCTAGCTTTAAAACTATGCATTATTACGTAATAAACTGTCATCTACAACGAAGATCAGGATAATTTGTTTTGGTTTCTCAATACTATAAAATTTGTCATAGATTGCCATATCTTGGTCACAAAACAAATCTCTATCAAATGGTATATTGTGGCATTTTCGAAAACCATGCAAAGAAATAGTGGCTAATGCTGTAGAGAGAATAGCAACACTGATGTGGAACTGGGCAGGTCATGTGGTTTGAATGACAAATAACAGATGGACAAATCGGATACTGGAATGAAGACCAAGAGATGATGCCTACCAAAGCAGATGTTGTCCACCAACACATTGGACTTAAAATCTAAGATTTTACCAAAGAAATTGGATGCAAGAGGCACAAGATCAGAACAGATGGAAAATGATGAGGGGATCTATGTCCAGCAGTGTGCACACAAAGATTAAATAATTAATAATTGATATTAAAAATACATAGTATCTTTTTGTTAACTTGCCATATCAGAATTATCTGATGTTGGCAGTAACCATTGTGAAGGCTTCTCGATCTACAACTACATGTAATAATTGTTCTGTATTTGATATTAGTATCTAAGGATTAGTTGTAGTATTACAGTCTATACATTTCTTAAAAATATTTCTTCAGTCCTGATGACCAGAGGGAGTGTAGTAGCTGTCATGATGCCATGTAGGTCTATCACCAAAGATCTCTGCCTCTGGTTATTTCTATTAATGCATGCATTGGTTTTTTGCATATTCCAAAATAGCTATACTGGCTCTGAGGTGAACTCAAACTGATATTATGTCTGTACAAATTACTTCAATATCTGCAATATGTTGTCTTTAATTGATTTTAATGGCCCTTTGAGATTTACTAGGTTATTTCAAAATTTTACAGTTAACTTTCATAGGTGTAATTTTGGTAAACATTTTTCAATTAATAGAATTTCTAAGTGGTAATAAAATAAAACTTGATTTATCACTATCTGCCTCGGATTATGTTGTTATGATTTTTGTCTTTGATGGATTTAATTTTAAACCAAATATTTGACTTTCATTTTCAACCAGTCATATGAGATAAATTAACTCTTCCTGTCTGTTCATGAAATGGTCTTTGTAAAAAATGGTTACATGGCAAGTTTTTCAGATAATACAGATTTTCATGAAAATTTGGGATTGAGCTCATCTTAGTTACCCTACGCATCAAAAGTTATATGTATATAGTATAGCTTCTTGATATTAGGGAGTGAAAACTACTCCTTGCAACAATAGAAATCCAGAAAGTAAAAAAGTATGATTTTTACAGGTTGAAATCTCATTAAAGAAATATAATAAATATCCTTTAATGTCTTGGAATGCAATTTATAATTAATGTTTCAACTCAAATCAATGTTTCAACCTTCAAGAACAAAAATTGAAGAAAAAATGAATTTTTAACAATTTCAAGAATTTTATCACTGTGTTTACAATTAATTTTAAACATTTTATAGGTTCTATGTAATTTATAATTTATTTAGAAAATTTTGACCCTTAAGAACCACTCCTCTGGACACAAAAATTGTGGAAATGCATTCTCTAGTTTTTTATATTCTTGATTATTAGCTAGAATACAGTTTTTGATCTTTTCAACATTCCCATTCTTAAAAATACTCCCGTAATATTGAATTTGAAAAAATAATGTATTTATAATTGGTTATAAACTTTTTGCTCTAAAGTTATTCATATTTTGTGTAATTTTTCCTATAAATTGAATTCCATTTCTGGAGTTAATTTAGATTTAATAATTTTCACCCATAAGAAGTGATAAGATAAAATCACAACTGGCACTACATAATTTTTTCCTTGAACTAGTTTTTATTATCAAAATTTCATGTCTGTCAGAAAGATGGTTAACAAAAAATTAATCTACCTCTTCCTTATTCAAGATTACAGGTGGAGCTGGCTTTGTTGGCTCTCACTTGGTAGACAAATTAATGCTCGAAGGCCACGAGGTGATTGTGGCTGATAATTTTTACACAGGAAGGAAAACAAATGTGGAGCAATGGATAGGTCACGAAAATTTCGAACTCATCCACCATGATATTGTCAATCCTCTGTACATAGAAGTTGATGAAATTTATCACTTAGCTAGTCCTGCTAGTCCTCCACATTATATGCAGAATCCTGTTAAGACTATAAAGACAAATACTTTAGGAACTATAAATGTATTAGGTAAGTATTGACTCACTTCTCAAATTTATTGTATACATTGATGACACAAAAACAAAAGCAAACTTAAAATTTGTTGCTGTGCAACGCTAGAATATGTAGCGTGATATTTCAACTAAAAGGAGGTGTTTTATTATGTTTATATGAAATCATAATGTTTCCATTCCTTAAAAAATAATTTATGTGATGAAAAGTCAAAAATCATGGCTTAGGTCACTCAAAGATTGTGTAGTAGTACTCATGATCATTTATAGTATTTTATCGTAAAAAAAACAATACTCAATACCATGTTAAAATATAAAATCTTACACATGTCATATATGGACAAAACCTCAATTAAAATTAAATTAATATAATAAAATTAAAATTATGTTCTAAATATTCCTGAATTGAATAAATGGAATTTTTTATCAGTTTTTTTTAACTTTATTTTCAAATTTCATTTCAGGCAAGTTTCTGATATTTTCAGGCAGGACATTAAAATATTTTATTGCCCAATACCCTGGTCCATTTTGACACCTTTTCAAATGCCAATATGCTGTTATCATATTCTGTTTGTGTCTAGTATCATATGCTGATCTGCGTGACTTCTATAAAGATAGGTGTTCCTCTTCATGAATCAAAGGTTTTCTAGCATGTAGTGTGCTGGTACAATAAAAATTCCCAATCTTTAAAAGATTTTTCAAAATAAAGAGCATTTTATTTAGATTTTTGCATAAGTTGTTAATATGTGGGCCCCATTGTAATTTTGGGTCCAAAAAACTCCAGCATCCATATCACCCTCATTGTGGCAATCACTTGTTTAGTTTTATTGTTGTTCAGAACCAACCTATTTGCAGCAAACCATTGCTCAGTCATCTGCCATAGAACCCTCCAGCACATCTTCAATATTATCAGCTCCAAAGGTAACCATAGTGTCATCTGCAAAAAATAAGGCCCAGTATTGAACTCTGGTGTACTCCAATATTTAACACACTCTCTGACGACAACACCCACCAACCCTCACAACATGTACCCTATCTTTCAGATATGAATTATGAGCTCAATACTCTCAGAACAAAAGTTATATTTTTTTAATTTCTGCAGGAGGATTTGGGTGCCTGATTTTTCGGGGAGTCAAAGCGCACAAAAAAAACTATATACTAAAAACTGTTGACAAAAATTTTTTGACAGATGTTTTACATTTTTTATGACATTTATAGAGTGGGTGCATTTTTGTCAAAAGTGGAGTTAAATACTAAATTAAAAATATTAATAAATAGTTTTACATGTTCGAATGTATTTATTCGAACAGCTGACCAAGTCAAAAACCTAGCTCAAGTCACACTAAAGGACTGAGTTAAATTGAAGTTTATGAAATGACACTGTAATATACAATATAAGATCTAAGAACCTAAAAATGTATTTACGTTTTTGCTAAAACCAAATTGACGTTCAGAAAACATACCATTGACCTAAAAGAATTCTAATATTTGTAGTGCCATGCACTTTTTCACAATTTTCGAAATAATTGGCAGTAGTGAAACTGGCCGATGATTTTCTGACAGGTTTGAGTCCCTTTTTTGAAGATTGGACAAATTATTGCTTTTTTAAGGACATATGGAAAACATATTTATACACTACCAAGCATAAAATTAAGGTCACCCCGTAATTTGAATTTATTTTAGAAATTATTATTCTGTTTTAACTATTTTCGGTTGTAACATAGTTTACTATGATTGCTTAAAGATAACAACGTTTTTGTCGTTTAAAGTTTATTAAAAATAATGGAAATGAAAAATTTTCCTTTGATATACTAAATATTGAAAAGGGACAATTTTAATTTGATGTGCTTTTTGTTGAAAAAAATAATTTTAAGAACTTCAGTAGCGAGTATTCCCTCCTCTGGCAGTGATAACAGCTTGCAAACGACGAGGCATGCTTTGGATCAGATTTTGGATCACATTCTGCGGAAGATTATTCCATTCTTGCACCAATATGTCGCTAAGCTCTTTCGAATTTCTGGGGGCCGGCACATGACTCCGTAAACGTCTCTTCATCTCATCCCAAACATGTTCTATGGGATTGATATCTGGACTGCGAGCAGGCCAAACAAATCGTGTGATTTGAACCTCGTCAAGATACTCAGTAACTATCCTAGCAGTGTGGGGCCGTGCATTATCATGCATAAATGTTGCGTCGTCTCCAAGAATATCCATAAGAAGAAGCTCGGCAACATAATTATGCTTGAGCATATCTCTTGCCTGGACGTCGCCACATTCTTACACGTTTGTCTGAGCCCGTAAGACAGAATCTCGATTCATCGGAAAACAATACACGATTCCAATCCTGCATTGTCCAAGTGTTCTCGTGCAAAATTCAATCTGGCAATTCGGTGTTCACCGGAAAGCGGCGGTCCAGTTACTCTAGTTCGAGAAGATAAACCAGCAGCATGAAGTCGTCTCCTAGCTGTCAATTCACTTATTCGACACTTATTCACTTAAACGACAAAGCGGTCATCTCTAGCTGTTGTAATCCTGCCTCGACCTGAAACAGATCTTCGAGTAAGCAGACCGGTCTCTTCGTACCGTTGCCATACTCGTTGCACACTCGAGAGACTTACACCAACGTTTCTCGCAGTTTCGCGCTGACCGTGGCCATCTTCTAACCGCCGCCCACAACAGAATTTATGCTCATTGCAATACACTGACAGTGATAACAATACACAAACAATTTACAATTGACGTTAAAACCATAGAAACAAAAACTGCGGTTTTTAGGAATTAGGCTAAGGGACCCTTTTTATCTCAAACGCTTGTCGAAACAACATCTTATCATTTTTTTTTTTCAAGAAACCCATTAGTAGACTATGTTACAACCGAAAATAGTTTAACATAATAATAATTTCTAAAATAAATTCAAATTACGGGGTGACCCTAATTTTATGCTCGGTAGTGTATATTAAACAAAATATCTTCCAAAACTGTATGAAGTTTACATATTTTCATGTTTCAGAGCCCAAGCTAGTTTTTTGCGTCTGATATTTTGCGCCGATTCCTTTCTTAAAAAAAGCTTCTTGGGTCGACTTCTATAAGTCTTCAATTGAAATCGCAGCTCATACCGCATTTTCTTTTTTGAGATGTTAGTGTTCATTACTTTTCTCTATCTAAGTGCTTCTGTTGCTACGTTAAATATGTTATTTTTGAGTTTTTAACCAGCTTTCCCCGATGTTATCGTTTTCTAATATTTCATTCTCAGTATTTAATATTTCGACTCCGATTTTTGCGATTAATGAAATTAAAAGATCATGTAACTGGCTGTATGGCAAACTGCCAAAGCCATTATAAACAAAAAAGAAACAAAAAAAAATATTAAAGACTGATTTTTATTTTTGTTAGTGCCGCTGTCTTGGGTGTGCTTAATTTCATAATGATTCTTATTTTACATAATACTAGTTTATGGTCGCTGCCTATATCTGCGGAGTTGGGGCATGTTACGTCGGAAGAGAAAAATATAGCCTCTGCACTCTCAATGAAGTCATTTTTATTATTAGCATGAAGAATTTTGTATCTACAAAAAAATTTATTTTAACACCTTTATCCTTTCAATAATATTAAATATATTACCGTTTTCCATCAGTTTTAATAGATTTTACACTTCTTTTATTCTGATCTTTTCCATGAGTGACATATAGATCCATTCTGAACAATCCAAGTTTCATCTATAAAAACAAACTTATATAGTTCTTCAAGTTTATATTTTTGATACAATCTCAATAATTCTGCTCTCTTCACAGCAATATGAGAGTGTTCCATTGGTTTTCGCGTTGGATCATCTTTTGGCAATTTAAAACAAATGTCTTTCAATACAGTACTGAGGACATATGACAACCACTAAACCGTTCTCTTTCCTTCAATTGAATCCATAATGAGCTCAAAGTCACATGTTGTTCTGAAAAGAATTAAATTTGATTTCATGTTTTCAACAAATCTGTTTAACTTACTACATAATTACTATTGAAATGGGAATAAGCCACAATTAAAGGTTAAAGTAAGTTTATTGATGTTTCAATTTCCACTTCGGAAATCGTTCTCCTGAATATTGAGAACGATTTCCGAAGTGGAAATTGAATCGTTAATAAACTTACTTTAATCTGTAATTGTGGCTTATTCCCATTTAAATAGTAATTATTTTAAAATGCCACAAGAACAACTTACTACATTTTATGATATCTAACGAAAAGTAAATAACCGACTAACCTATAAACTTGATAACTACCAACCAGTGGAACAGGCCGGATTCAGGAAAGGATACAGCACAATCGACCATCTACATGCGCTTAAAATCTTAATTGAGAAAACCAATGAATACAACCTTCCGCTGTACTTAGCATTCGTAGATTATGAAAAGGCTTTCGACAGCATTGAACACTGGGCGGTGGAAGAAGCTCTGGTCAATAGTAGCATAGATTCAAGATACCGACAATTGATACATGATATTTACCAAAACGCAACCATGACCGTAATTCTGGACGACAAATTAATAACGATAATATAAAAGTTAAACGAGGAGTCCGACAAGGCGATATAATTTCACCTAAACTGTTTACCTTGACCCTCGAAGATATAATAAAATCAACAGATTGGAGAAAACAGAGGAATATGTATTAACGGAAAGTACCTAAATCACCTTAGATATGCGGATGATATACTCCTGATCTCCTCGGAACGACAAGAACTAGAATTAATGCTGAATGAACTTCATGAAAAATCACTGCAAAAAGGCCTAAAAATTAACTTCAACAAAACAAAAGTAATGACAAACACGGAAGACCAAGAGGCAATAAAAATACAAACAGAAAAAATAGAACAGGTAAATGAGTATATCTATCTAGGACAAGCAATCAGAGCTAACAGAGAAAATCAAACAGCCGAAGTATCGAGACGAGTAGGAATGGGATGGGCAGCGTTCGGCAAACCTTCTTACGTTCTACTAGATCAAACAATCCCTCTATACTTACGAAGCAAGGTATATAACTCCTGTATAATACCGGTGCTCACTTACGGAGCACAGACATGGACATTTACACAGGCCAATTTGGATAGGATAAGGAAGGCACAAAGAGCGATGGAGAGACAAATGTTGGGTATATCACTTAAAGATAGAAAACGTAACCAGTGGATCAGAACCAGAACAAAGACAGTAGACGCGATAGAACAAGCAACAAAACTGAAATGGAAATGGGCTGGACACAATGAACGTCTCCAAGACGGACGATGGAACAATGCCATCGGAAAGTGGCGTCCATACAATTCAAAGAGATCAAGAGCAGACCACAGATGAGGAAAATAATCAGGAAACAGGAGGTCCCACATGACAGAGAACAGCTCAAGATAGGGAAAGATGGAGAGAACTGGGGGAGACCTATATCCAACAATGGAAGGATAGAGAATAGGTTAAAAAAAAAACGAAAAGTATGCTTACTTTCGTTCATATATACTGTAAATTCTATTACGAATTTCTCTTGTATTTATTATATCAGTATTGGTAACTTTCTTAGGCCTTGTACTTTTTTGTGTGGTAATATTAGAGGTGTATTCGTTTTACGGCCTGAGAGATAGAATTCACAGTTGAAATATGTAAATTTAAAGCTGCAGCTACGAATCAAGAATGTACATTTTAAACATCTACATAAATATATAAAAAATACATTATATACTTAATAACAGCATTCAACGGTAAAATGGGGCCGTTATTATCGCGTTCCTATTCAAAATATGAATCAAAGAAACTGGTATCTCTTTACAACGACTATTTAACTTCTTATGTGACATTTTGGATTTAAATCACACTAATTTTGTTCTAAGAACAGAGTTTAATTAATAGTAAATAATAAAAACAAATCTGAAGTGTCAACACCGCAACTGTCAAAAAGGTGTTACCAATTTATTCGAAATGTCACCTTCGTTCATCGCAGTTAGAACGTGATTTGGACAAGTGTGCTTCATAAAAACGCTGTATAATTCACTTATTTATACAAATTAAATGAAATAATTTATGGTGTATTTCTTTAAGTTTACATTAATAGAAATCTCCAAATATTATTTCTACGCGTATATAATAAAATATGTCTAGTGGCTGTAATTCCAGCGTACTTAGCTAAAAGATTCTAAGGGACAAACCTATGACTTGAATATTTTGTGTTGGTATCTTGTGACGTCACTTACTATGACGCGGATGACGTGTATTGGTATCTATACTGTACCAACTGTACCTATCAAGATTTCATGTAAGCTTCCCCATTTTTTATCGTTTTCCTTTGCGCAATTCCATTATTACCTCATCCATAATAATAATAAATAAATAAAATAAAATAAAGTTTATTATTAGCCATCGTTAAAACGAAGTAAAAAAACATCTGAGTAACGTAAAAACAAAATATATAAATACACTTTATGGTATCAAATGGGCGAGGTAAACGATCTCCGTATTTACAAAAACCTCACCAAATTCCGTAAACAGCAATATTAATGTTAGAAAACAAAATTTGGCAACTAAAAACATATAAATATAATCAGTGTTTTCGACAAAACAAATTGTTTTTAAATATTTATTTAATAATTACAACTTTTGCTGTCAATTATTTTAAGGGAGAATAATAATTATTAATGGGTGTTATATTAGCTACATATTAATTAATCTGTAGCTTATTTCATTCATATCATTAATTTTACATTCAAGGGTCAGCTTCTCTAGGCCCTTTGTCCTTCTCGAAATGTGTTTAAATTATCTGAGGTAAGACTGAATTATTTTGGTTTTGACAGTCTTGTTGACTATGAATTGCTTTATAATTCAAATTTTGGCGCCATGCTCTGTGTACGATATTCGCAACATTTTTTTATAAGCGCACATCTCGAAAGCATGTATTTTTCTCCAGTTGACCACTTTTAACATCCTTATTTCAGATGCAGTGTTGGGAGTAGTAAAAATGAATGTATGGTAGCGTATTTCAATAAAACGAGCTAATGTCTTGCTAAGAAGGTCTTTCACTTCGACGCATCCAATCCAATACTCTTTTTATACATGGATCATCTTCTTGAGCGTCTTGTAGTTGTTGAGGCTGCCATTGATCATTAATGACGGTGGTTCGTCTAACGGGGCAAAGTCGTTCCCCTAATTTAAAACAGTGAATACAATATGCACTGCATGGCCGTCTTGACTGAGCATCAGCATTTGAATCCAGCCCGGTGTTCGATCTGTTCTAGCTTTCTGACTGTTGTATTATTTTCTTGCAATTTACGCAAATGTGACCTACGTGGCCACTATTCCAACATCTGGTTTCACGTCTCTTCGGCATCGTGTTAGGAACTACTTTCTGTACGATTTCTTTCAGACATTTATCGTTTTGTTCGTCGCTCTCTTCAGAGGTTCGTACTAGATAGTTCCGTGAAGCTCGACTAGCTGTTTCGTGTTCCAAGGCAATGTACCAGTCAGTGGCAATTAGAAATTTTTGTTGGTTCTCTTCTTCGTCACTTGATGAAAAAACCTGCATTTGTTGAATAACAGCTTTAATGGTATCTGCTATATTGTGTTGTGTTTTATTGACTGGTTGGATAATTTCACTAGATGTCGATGAAGTTCACTTCATGTAAATTGGCAGTGCGTTTTGAGTCACATATTTTTGTTAAAACTTTCTTCTTCTTGCATGGCTGATATTCTGATAAATCAGTCACTTTTTTTTTCGTTAAATTGCAGGTTTTTTATTTTTTTCAATTTTTAATAGCACAAAAAATTATTTATGTATTTTCATTTAAAAATTTGGCCACTCGGACAGATTTTTTTGTCCATAGTGGCACTCAATGTGTTAATATTATTTTTTAATACAATGTGTCTATTTTGTATCTTCAACAATTTGACTATTGCAACTCCTAAGTATTTTTTGGAACGCCACTGCTTCGTTAGGTTAGGTATTACTGTTCCCAGGAATTCTGGGCACAGCATTTGAAACTAGCTATATATAATGTATTATTTGTTGTAATTTTAATATTGTAATAAGTCCGTAAATAATCATTTATTGGTTGAAAATGCCATTGTTGTGTTTATGAGTAAATATTGCATTATATCGCATCGTTATAGGTTGAATGGCAAGGTAACAATAAATATAGGTAGCGGAATAATGCATTCTTTGCATTGTCCTATAAAACGTGTCTATGTTAAAAAATGAGTAGGTATGCAAAATGTTCATAAATTTTTCCACAACATTACCGAAATTCCAAATTCTACCGACAATTCGATTATTATGAAGATTTAAAAATCATTAAATACTCATAATCCCAATTAAATGTTTTCGTTTAAAATATAAATAAATGATTGTTTTTATAATGTACCTATACTATTTTTAGAATCGTTAAATATTATTTTTAGAATCATTAAAGCAGATTCGTAAAATAATGAACATTTTTCTTCAACATGTCGCCGAATGATATCGAACAACTAGCAACTTTTATGAGTCACACCACAGCCACCTTTACTTCCAAGCCATGAAGTAAAAAAGGCAACACCGCATTCTATGACGTCGATAGTCCGTTAATCAGCTGTAAAGTCTACCAGAAAATTTGAACTAATTTGAATTTTAGGAAACTGATATTTTGAAAACTTCAATTCATTACAGAAATATTTTTAGGGAAATTAAATTAATAAAACCTTATATTTATCTAATAAATATATATAAAGTTTTATTATTATTTAGGTTATATTATCAATAAAATAATCACTAGAATAAAATTTATTGCACTTAAAATACAGTGTCAAACAGTTAATCTTACAATCAAATGCAGTCAAGAATCTCTAGAAATTTTAAATATTAAGTACTTGAGCATATAAATAACACAATATTGTTGTTGTTGTTAAGTAAAAACTTGGTGTAACTATTATGATTAAAAAATTCATCCTAAGAAATCAGACACAATATAAATATGGTTCTAAATTAATCTAATTGAAAATTAAATATTTTACTATTTACTTATAACTTTTGTTGAATTTTCATACTTAGGTATACGAAAGTAGCAATTTTAAATATGAATAGGTTTTTTGTCATATATGTAGATCAAGTTAAAAGAGGTATACATGAAAAATGTGTTGAATGTAACATACCATTAACTTGTATATCGATTTAAAATAGCCTATATTCTCAAAAGATTTTTGAATGTAATACTCAAATTTGTTATCACTTATCTAAAAAGCAGATCTAAATGAGAAAGTAAGTTCTCTAATTGTGACCATCTTTTTAATTTACTATATTGTAAAATCCATTTCAAATCATTACTACTTAATCTATTCTTACCTACATTGACGATTACACTAAAATTACTGCTAACTATTACACTACGTATTACACAAATATTATCACACTTGTGTCCCAACTAATTAATGTTTAATACATAGAAATATACACAGTCACTTGTAATTTTACTTGTCCAGTTTTTCAATGGGATATTATTGTCTAAGTCTAATTGTCATAATTATGTTATCTCTTGTTCCCTCTTCTTATGCAAAAAGTTTCTTCTGTCTTCGGGATTCCTTCTTTCTTTAGTACGATGAACAGTTACATATGATGGTACTTCAGGAAATATATTAGGAACTGCATTGCCTTTTAATTTGGGAAATATTAACTTTTCAATGTGTACATTTCCATCTTTATCTTCTCATTGTTCAGTCCGCTGAATATCATCTTCATGAAAATGTTTGGCACATACTACGGAAGATTTGGTAATTGTATAGCCTTCTCTATGAATAGAGCATAACCCAGTATACCTTCTTTGGGGATCTTTGGAAAACAAAAACATACTTTCTGCCTGTTTCGTTTTTAAAGTACTCGCATAATTGGTTTTGCTACCAGGTACACAACAATGCCAGGGCATCTGTAACAAAAAACAAAAGTATTATTATTGTTGTTTTTAGTTTACATATTTTGTAACAAGAAGCAAAAGTATTATTATTTTCAGTTTGTTTTCTAGGTTATATTTATACTTGCCTTTTAAATTGTCGTTAAGAATCTTCTATAAGTTCTAAATTTAATGAAATTTCACTTATATTAATATTTTCTAATTGATTTAAACACAATTTACAAATAAAACATTCGAATAAAGTTAAAAAAACACTAAATTCAACAAACTTTACAAGCCTTCCTATATCAAATGTTAAACAAAACAAACCATAAACCATGGTCGGACTACCACGCGTTGTTGCCAAATTTCTACTTCATGGCTTGGAAGTAAAGGTGGCTGTGGTCACACTAATAACGTATATCAAATGGCAAAATTTGCAAGTTCTTAATGCTGATAAAAAAAGGGGAAGCAGGGGGATATAAAGGCAGGACTTTAGATGAAATCAACCAAAACATGGAGGATGAGTTATTAGACGATGACGAAACACGTGATGCAGAATTAGATGGTAGTGAGTTAGTTCAAGTAAAACCTAGTGTCGTTCCTGAAAATGTCCCCACTACCAACAAAAAAGTCGTACTCTTGTGTTATGGACTACAGACCAAAAAGAAATTGCCAAAAAAATGTTTACAGATCACATAAGAAACAAGATAGGTACCACCGCAAAAAGGAGAGTGTGAAGAACTTAAATCCAGCAATACAAATATTTTTGGCAATAAAACATGGCCCAATAAGTTTTTATACAAAACATCTAATTTATTAATTAAACGTATCGTTTCAAGAACAAAATATGATTGAAATGTCAGTTGAGAGTTCAGACTTCTATCCTAAGTGGCACTAGGAGTTATCCTACCTTACAAACAGTGTGAGTTCTCGTCCTAGCCTTTTATATAGGTAGATTAAAAAACAATTGATTGTAAGAATTGCATTTTACAGTAGTTTTGTAATATATAAAGGAAGACAAATTTCGAGTAAGGGTAAAAGAAAGCAGTATCAAAATTTTTAAAATTTTTATCATTATAACATGAAATTCTGTGCTTCGGGAATTTTCTCGATCTCCCATAAGGCCAGTCCAACTCTAGATGTGGGTCTTTAATATACTAAACAACATGAACGTCATAACCTAATATTTAAAACCTAAAGTCCGTTTGTATTTTTTAGGTTTAACTAGAAGATTAAACGCGAAAGTTTTGATTGCAAGTACCTCGGAGGTGTATGGGGATCCAGATATCCATCCACAGCCTGAAACTTATTGGGGGCATGTAAATCCCATAGGTAAGACATTAAAACAAATTAAATAAAACAGTTTATTAAAAAGTTCAGTCGCTACTCGTGGTCCGATCCAGTAAAGCACGTAAGAGTTTAAGTTGCCATGAAATGAATTTGCTTAAATTTTAAACATCCTATAAAATTAGCAGCAATCAAGTAATTTAATCAATTGAATAACATAAGATAATAAATATACGTACACGGTTGCGTTTAGATTTAATTTGAGTCTCATACCATTCTCTAACACGTGTTTCTGGGTATGGCACTTATAGGAAAAATAATTACCAGAGTATGCTACTAGCAACCTCTAGTAAGGGAAGATGAATAACATAAGGTTTTTCACCAATGTATTTAGTGGCTTAAACATTTTTCTATTGTCCTTGTGGATTTTAAAAAAGTTAATCTCTATAATGAAATTAAAGACATTTAAAAATGGTTTTAGCGGTGGTGATGTGTACATTTAAAACATATTTTTAATTGGTTATCCAATTGGATATTGGTTTATGTCGTTCACAGATAGAAAATTACTTTGAAAATCTTTGAGAATTCGTGCAAAAGTTAACCTTTTCTAAAAGAATAATTATATTTTTTATTTTGTGTCAAAAATAAAATTATAAAATTATATAAAATCAATTCATATGTATTCGCATGTTTGGAAGTTTAAATAAGCTGCTGTTCATTAAAATTTAAAAAAAAAAATGACAACAATATGTATATTTCCTTTTCCACGTTAACAATTATGTCAGTCCACAGGAATTAAATATTGTTGATATGTTAAACGTTTCCTTATCTGTTTTCCTTTGGAGTTATTTTAATTGAAGGACTACATATTTAAAAGTTCATTTTGCTTATCTAAACGAGCATTTTAATTCGTTTTTGACCGACCTTGACAAATAAATACATTTTGCCGTCGACATAGAAAAATATGACTGTCACCCTATTGGATACAGTAGAACCCCGATGATCTCTGCTCCACGGTATCGGGAGTGCCACAGATATAATAATCATTTGAAGAACAACAAAGAAATCATTGTGCTCCCAGCTGACAAAGGCAATGCCACGGTAGTAATGAATATTCAAGACTATGAAGCAAAAATAAACGACATCCTAAACGATACGATATATCAAGGAATCTCGTCGGACTTCACAACATATCTAAAAAAAAGAGCAAAAGCCAAGATTAAAGCCTCAGACATCAAGAAAGAACATCAGTTACATCTCATACCTAGAGAGAAGTCGTCAAGATGTCCAAAACTTGACGGCCTACCCAAGGTATATAAGGCAGGATTATCATTGCGACCAATATTTAGTTCTATCGGATCTCCTCTACAGCCACTGGCAAAAATTCTGGCTGATCAGCTAAAACCATATGCAGAAGAAGCGGATTCTTACGTCAAGAATACCAGCCACTTCATCGAACGTATAAAAGATGTGACTCTTGAGCCAGGACATTTGTTAGTCAGCTTCGATGTGTTTTCACTTTTTACGAACGTTCCTATAGATGAATATAGCATCTTTGATGGTGAACGATTTCCAAAACTTCTCACAATCTAGTTTTTATTGTAATTAAATTGTAGGCTACCGGTTTCGAGGCTTACAATGTATGCCTCATCATCAGGCCACGGTACAAAGGTCTTTGTTTTAATAAAAAGCTAAAAACCACATGAAACAAACAATGAACACACAATACAAAACAAGAGTTAAAGTCAAAACAAAATTAAATAAAATATGCCAGCAACTATAACCTTAATTGAGTAAGAAAGTTGATATTATACATAAAATATTAATCTAATAAGAACTGTAAATTTAATTTATAAAAGAATTGGCACAATATAAAATATGTTGAGACATCAGTGGTAATGGTTATAACCAGTCTAATGGAAACTGTACAATATAGTCATAAACTGCTTATTTGATGTAGGGTATGTAGAATTTAGATTAAAATTAAAAGAGTTACAACTTACATATCAGACACAAGAAGGTTCTTGATCAGATCAATCACATCCAACAAGTTTATCATAAATTCTCTTCGTAAAGGCGTTTCATTGTCTCAACACTCTGATCCATTGGTTGAGGAATTGATGTAACATTGGCTGAAAAAGGAACAAAGAAATTTCAGTGATAACAAGTACCAGCAGTACCCAGAAGAGAAAGCGCCCTTGGTGGCAACTTTTTCTTCTTCAAAAAAGACTACTCCAGGAATGTACTTTTTATGGAACCGATCTTGGAAAATGTCACAAGTTATCCAGACAGTCTGCTGGTTATATAGTGGACTGGGAGATTCTGCAGCGTTATGTTTTTAAAAGTGTTCTTTAAGATTTTTTGACTTTCCAATCACAGCAAGCTTGAGTCTATGGCTAGCCGGATAACAGTGATGTGTTGTGCCAATGGCACAACGCTGCTATCCCATGTTTACTTTTTTTTATACCCCTGTACTCCTCTCATTACTTTCAGTTAAAGTTTTTGTAGGTATTGCTTACCAGTATAACCCTGTTTTTCAGCGTTATAAATTTGAAAAAGTTGTAGATTATTTTCTGTAATTTTATGGTGGTCCAGTGCATAGCAAAATTCCATCATTGCTTCTCCGTCGGCACTGAGCTTTCGATGCAACCACTGGATGCATTGAATAGTTGTTCGATTTTAAGTGGTCTTGAACAATCTCCACTTAGTTAGCATACATTGGTCCAGAGATTGGTACGCCCTCCGATCTATTCTGCAGAAACGACTTAGAAAGCACTTCGTGGCAGTTTTTGAAAAGTCTATCCTTTTAATGATTTCCGTGTAGATATTGTAACATAAAGAACTGTTTACTCAATTTGAAAATGCAAAAAGTGTGTGCAAATTCTATATTTACTTTCAAAAGATCTCAAGCCAATTACGCCGTTCCAGTATTGAACAATGCGCCTTATTCGCCAGATCTTGCGCTGTGCGACTTCTATATATTTTAATAATACTAGAAGAAAATAAATTATTTGGGAGCAGATGCAAGTTCTTTTTAATGTTAAGTAGTTAAGAGAAAATAACGACACATCTGTACTTGACGAAGCCAACTATATTATACAATATATAATCCTAATCTACGGTTTACTGAATTCTCCATTATTATTTAGAAATACTACTTCTCATCACACTATATTGTTTCTTAAGGTGAAATCTGCATTAAGGGGAACAAAATTTGAGTCCGTCAAAACTGACACTCCAGCCAATTTGTAAAAATGAAAAATTCGCATTATATATGGAATCACAGTAAAATATTTTCTAGCGTTATTTTTGTTGTTTAGTAGCCACACCTAGTATTTTGATGTATCTACATCATTTTGGTCCATGTCTCTTGTGAGATCTGTTTCTACCTCTGTTAAAGTCATCCTTTTCATTTGTGGTAAGCTTCTCGAGACCATTTCTTCGAAAAACATGCCCAAAATAACCTATTTGTTAGTCTTTCCTTGAGTTTGAGTATTGACTTATCTGTTATTTGGGCCAGCAAGTTGATTCTAAGTATTCTTTACCAACAGAACATTTCGAACGCAAATACTAATAAATATTAAAGAATATCTTGAGGTATACCTCAATTGTAATAGTTTTTCTTCTTCTTAGGTCCAAGGGCTTGCTACGATGAAGGCAAGAGAGTATCCGAATCCCTTACGTACGCATACGCCAAACAGGAAAATATGCAAGTACGAGTAGCTAGAATATTTAATACTTACGGACCAAGAATGCACATGAACGATGGAAGGGTGGTGTCCAACTTCATTCTTCAGGCGCTTCAGGAGGATGTGATAACGGTAAGTTGAATATAATTTAGCAGTTTTACAATTCATATATCAGAGAGTTGCATTTATACTGTGAATAAAAGTCCTCGTACAATTAGATCTTAGATGTATTCAGTTGTGTTGCGTTTTCAGAGTTCTTGCACTTCAATTTATCAATAATGGACTATTTAACCTATTGATAATTAAAGAGTAGAGTTTTTTGTTTTTTTTTTAGTATGTTGGACAATAAAAGAGGATATGTTTAACTGACAGCTGACATTTGCAATATTGACACATAGGAGGGTTTCAGAAGCCATTAAGTATTTGGTACTTAGCCTTCTAAGTACTATATTTGATTTTCTGAACATTTTCGGTGATTTAAATGTACTAATTGATTTGTTGTATGTGATTTCCTATATTTATTCAATTTCGAAGGCAGCCTATTCCAATAAGTTTGCCAGCAGTTGAGTGTTAATCGTTTAAAGTAACGTTTTAGATCTATATATTTGAATAATTTCAGGATCACTGGATGATGATAGTGCTGATATGGCTGCAGCGTCTGCTCTTTTATTGCCTTGAATACCTGCACGAGAGTGTATCCGGATGATTGTCACGAAGGCTCCTTGGGAGGCCAGTAAGTTGATTGAGTAATAGATGGCTTGAACAATTGAATGTCTGATGAAAATATTTTTTATCGAGTTGATAGATGCTAAGGAGTGAGTGCAGATTGCTGAAGAGGCGTGAAAGAGTTTTATAATATTCCTACTAATTCCGCCGTATGAATGTCGCAAAACGAGGGAAAGGCTGTATGATGTCTGTTAACGTTGTGACTGCACAACTAACTCCGTCATTATTTTTATCAATGGGTGATGTATATTTTGTGTTCTTTTTGTAATTAGCATGTACTTCGTTTTTTTAGCGTTTATAGTAATTCCCATCTCAGCACTATTCATACTTAAGCTTTCGATAAGATGTTGTAGATCTTCTATACTCGTTGCTATGATCACAGTGTATGTAATTATGCCATTTTTTACATTAATAAATATCAACATCATTTAGCCACTCTTGCACATCGATCTCTCACTTTTCCATAAAATGTCACTTGTACCACTTGTCCTCCCAGCTTCTCAATTGTGACATTTCTTTGACCTTAAATGTTTTATCGTTCATTTTAATATGTTTCACTTGCGCTCGTTATCATTTCTATGGGGTTTAATTTGCAATGATAAGGTAGTAAACACAGAACTGTATGTCCTCTTTCCTCTACATCAAGAATTTTTTTAACATTTTACAGTAACGGTATAGTTAGGTTAACTGAATAATGGATACCACAGCCACAGAAGACAAGCATTGACATAAGCTTCAGGTGCTTGACAGAAAGTGGAACTGGCAACAATGCAACTGTAAATAGGGATAGAATCATTGAAAATTCAAAGAATAGTAAGAGGTATAGTCCATAAGAGTCTACTGAATGAAAAACGTGAGACGGATTAGAGACATAGACAAATGACATACATTTTATGTTGTATCAAATATTCTAATAATTAATGTTTTAGGTATATGGTTCAGGGGAACAAACAAGGTCCTTTCAGTACGTTTCAGATTTAGTAGAAGGATTGGTAGCTTTAATGAACTCCAATTATACTCAACCAGTCAATTTAGGCAATCCAGTAGAGCACACCATCAATGGTAAGTTCATTTTTTTTGTTTTTTTTTTTTGTTATGCTCGAATCAAATGCATAGGTGATTCTTCTATAATGCTGGACGCAACTGTTTATTATAACTGATCAGTGTAGGGAGTCCGTATTCTCCACTATATCTTAATAGAATAGATTAGAAATATGCTTTATTGTCACTGAAAATTATTGAACAATTTTATGGACAAAGCTAAAAAATAAATCAGTCAAATAGTACAAAAAGTATAAAACAAAAACAAATATAGTAAAAAACAGAATAACACAATTTTAAATTAGTAAAATTATTGTATACCTACATAATTTGTACAGACAACAACAAATGAGACAAATTGTAGCCACTGCTTGAGACACCAAATGTAATTATAAACAATACTAATTTTGTTCTTTGTTATACATTAAGAAACTCGTCAACTGAATAATATGGTCTTTCTGAGAGATAGATTTTTGTCACCTTACGAAACTTAATGAAGGATGTTGCGGATTTAATTTCTCTTGGAAGGTGATTATAAAGTTTCTTTGCACGATATAGAATAGAATTCTTTACTAGCTGAGTGGGCGGGATCGGCAAATAAACGTTACAATCCGAATTTCTAATGGAGTAGCCATGGTCAGGTCTATCGGGAAAAATGTTTAGATGCTTTCGAATCAAACAAACCGTTTCCAAAATAAATAAAGAGGGAAGCGTCAAAATTCCGTGATTTTTGAAGTAGGTCTTGCAATGAGTTGTTTGTTTGAGACCAAATAGATAACGGATTGCTCTTTTTTGCAACTTAAAAATAGTATCAAATTGGGCCGCTGTACTAGAACCCCAAAATGGAAGCCCATATCGAAGATGGGACTCGAACAATGAGAAATATGCCATTTTGGCAGAAGATAAATTTAGTTCCTTCGAAACAGATCTTATTGCAAAGCAAGCTGAGGCTAGTTTCTTCCTTAAGGAGTCAGTATGCAAGGACCATTTGAGATCACTGTCAATGAGAATACCTAGAAATTTCACGGAATTTACGATATTGATTTGGCTCTCATTCAAAAGCAAGGGTTGCATGACTCCTTTATAAGATAATGCTACAGTCTTATCCACGTTAAAGCTAAGTAAGTTGGAGTCTGACCAAGCCTTGATTATAAGTAAATCAGCGGTTATAATTGAATGAAGCGTTGAAATATCAGAGCTGCTCCAAGTAATACTGGTATCATCAGCAAATAGAAAAATTTTCCCTTTAATTTTCAAGTAAGTGATGTCATTAATGAAAAGTAAAAAAAGAATGGGACCTAATACTGAACCTTGCGGTACTCCACACTCAATATCTTTACAACTAGAGTCGGTGTCATTTATTCTAACCAATTGTTTCCTACCTACCAAGTAAGTTTTGAACCAGTTCAAAGACACACCCCGAATTCCATAGAAAGTTAATTTTTTTAATAGAATGTCGTGATTTACGCAGTCAAAGGCTTTGGAATAGTCGCAGAAAACGGTGGCGGAGGAGAGGTTACTGTTTAGTGATAGATATACATCATGTAACACAGAAAATATGGCATCACTAGTGCATTTATTAGACAAAAAGCCGAACTGATTTTGCGATAAAATATTATATTTAAGGAGAAAGGGCATAAGTCGAACTTTTATAAGTCTTTCAATAATTTTTGATAGTGCTGGTAACAAGGCAATAGGTCTATAGTTGCAGGCATCAGATTTTTCTCCACCTTTATGAAGAGGAATGACGATGGCAGTCTTTAGGCAGTTAGGGAATGTACCTTTTTCAAGGGAATCATTTACTAGCGAGACCATGACCTCCAAAACATTATGCGGTAGATTTGAGAAAATTTTAATAGATAATCCATCTGTACTACAGGACGATGTGCTTTTTATACTACGAATTGTTGAAATGAGTTCCGTCTTATCAACTGGTCTTAAAAAGAAGGTATCAGCAATGTTTTTTGAATTAGAGAGATAGGAAACTGGATCTTGTTGTGGCGAAATAGTTGAGGTTATATTTTTACTCACATTAACAAAGTAATCATTTAGATTTTCGGGGTTAGGAAAAGAAAAGGTTTGATTCGCTGTACTGGTTTTATTTCGAAAATCGTTTATTATTGACCAAGTTTCTTTTGAAATATTTTTTGGAGCTTGTTAAGCGATTATGAAAGTAGGATTTTTTGGCTACTTTGAGTAGTTTTATATAGCATTTTCTGTACTTGTTGATATAATCAGAGATGGGGATACTGTCATTAAATTTTTTAATATATAGCAGAGAACGCATATTTTTCGCAGATATGCGAATACCTTTGGTAATCCAAGGTTTGTTATGTTAATATTTTGTTATTTTAATATTGATTTGTTGTTTTGTTTTGAGATATAGTGGAGAATACGGACTCTCTCTTAACATCAAAAAAATCGCTAATGGATTTAGCTGTGTTAGTAAACGTAAGTTCAGATGTCAAACATCTTTTTTTAGGTGTAAATTATATTTTAAAAATTAGATAATTGAATAGATATATTAAAGAAAAATCCAAAGTTAAGAAGAAGAAAATATTAAAAATTGTAAAATTAAATTGTAAATATATAATTATATATATGTATATATATATATATATATATATTTATATATATATATATATATATATATATATATATATAAATTGTTAAATATATATATATATATATATTATAATATATATATATTATATATATATATATATATATATAAGCGTAGGTTCCTACAGCCTCTGCCGTTTCTCGCATTTCGACCGCCATCGTTTTCTGTCCATCCATTCGTCTTCTCTGATGGCTCTATCTCTCATTATGTGCCGTACATTTTCTTCCCCAGGCAACTGATGGCCTTCCCCTTCCCTGGGGAAATTGTTTAAATAAACTTGTAAATTATTACATTGTACTCTATTTTATCAGTTGTATTAAATTTTTTTTGTAATAATTCAAATCCATTGTATATAAATTTCCATTTCCAAAAGGATGTTTAGTTCCTCCTTTTTTTATATAATTTTATTATCTATTTAAATTCTATTAATTTACATTGCTAGGCTAACAGAGTTGTATATATATTATATATATATATATATATATATATATATATATATGTATATATTATATATATATATATACTTTATATATATATATATATATATAACATATTTTTAAGTTTAATTGCAGATATTTAAAGATGAATAGAAAGAAAAAGAAAGAAAAGAAAAGAAAGATAAATATGCAAAGATGATCAAACGCCAAGAGCCTTGTTGGCCAAATCTCTGACGAGGTGGAAGAAGAACCTGATATACTCGAAAATGAAGTAAGACAGGCTTATCAACAAGCTCAAATATAACAAAGCGCCAGGTCCAGATATGATAACAGCAGAAATGCTTTAAAGCCACAGAAGAAACCAACGTAAAGTTACTTCATCTACTCTGTAACCAAATATGGCATTCCAAACAATGCCCTGAAGACTGGACAAAATCTTACAATTAACGACCATACATAAAAAAGGCAGCTTCCATAAATGCGACAATTATAGAAACTATCTCTCTTATATTCCATGCCAGCAAGATAATGCTACATATAATCAATGGAGAGACTGAAAACATTCCTTCAAAGAGAAATTCCACAAGAGCAAACTGGATTTACCAAAGGTAGAGGCACTCGAGTACACCTGCTGAATATAAGACAGATAATCGTGAAATCTAGGGAATTCAACATCCCACTATACATCTGTTTTATAGATTACCAGTAAAGCGTTCGACAGGGTCAAGTGGAGACACTTATGGCGAATACTAAAGAAGTAGGCGTACCACAAACATCTAATTACGCTTATAACCGAACTATATGAACACACTACTGGATCAGTTTAAAGTACTTGACACACTTTCGAACGAGTTTCATCCAGAACGGGGTGTCAGACAAGGATGTATACTATCTCCACAATTATTTCAACATATATGGGGAGTATATTATGCGAAGAGCACTTGAAGGATGGGAAAAGGGCATCTCAATAAATGGTCATAAACTAAACAACCTACGTTTCGCAGATGACACAGCCCTTCTTGCAAATAGTCAAGCAGAGCTGGTAGAACTTATACGACTGATCGAAAACGAAAGTCAAATATTTGGTCTGCAATTAAACATATCAAAGACAAAGATCATGATAGTGGATAGACTACACAACAATCATCCACACATAACCACAATTGACCGGTTCGATGTTGTGAGCTCATACTTATATCTGGGATCATTAATCACAAACACAGGGTCATTACAAGAAGAGATTAAACGTAGATCTGATCTAGCAAAAGTTGCCACAGCAAAAATGACCAAATATGGAAGGACTGTCAAATTTCAAGAGCGATAAAGATGAGGTTGATCAACTGCTTAATATTCCCAATACTGACCTACGGATGTGAATCTTGGACTCTGAGACAATCGGAGGAGAAGAAAGATAGACGCCACTGAAATGTTCTGTTGGAGACGAATGTTACGAATTCCTTGGACCGACCGCAGAACAAATAATTCAATTTTAAGAGAGTTAAAAGTTAGCCAACGACTCTCTAGTAAAGCCCATCTCCAACAATTAAAATATTTTTGGGCATGTTATGAGAGCAAAACACAGAAACATGGAAATACTCATAATACAGGAAAGGTAGAAGGCCGAAGATCACGAGGAAGATCCCCATCAAGATGGATAGATCAAATTACAGGAATATGCCAAAGACCTATGCATGAATTAAAAGAAATGACCAGAGACAGAGATCTCTGGAGACGGACAATACACGACATCACGTCGACCACTACACTCCCCCTGGGGGTCAGGATTGAAGAGAGAGAGAGAGAGAGAGAGAGAGATTTCACCTAACATCCCTAAATATTCTAAATATTTAAATAAAAAACCCTCTCTTTCCATATATTGTCTTACCGACTGTGATGATAAAAGGTGGTGATAAAAGTGGAACTTTTATCACTAAGTGACGTCATGCGCGTCGACGTACAAAATTCGATTGCGAAGTGGGTTTATCTTGTTTATCATAGTATCATGGATCGAAAGTACTTGGGCAAGATTAAATTAATTAAACTGTGCTCGATATTTGCCTTTTATATTATCAAAGTTCATTTATTCGAGCATTCAACCTTATATCTATTCAAATATAATTCTTGATTTTTAATGTTTCCAGAATTTGCTACAATCATAAAAAACCTCGTAGGCGGTAACAGCAAAATCACCCACGTGAGCGAAGTGGAGGACGATCCGCAGCGAAGACGACCGGATATTTCGCGAGCGAAGAACATCCTCAACTGGGAACCAAAAGTCGATTTGAACGTCGGCCTTCAAAAGACTGTCGAATACTTCAGACAAGAACTGAAACGATTCAAATATACTCCTAGGAATAAATTCCTTTCAAATTTCAAACATCCTTAACTGTTTGATGTCAAAGTTTTTTGGTACTGTGTCGTAGGCGGGAACGCAGTCGATGATTGTAAGAATAAGAATTGTTTTTAAACGGTAATTTAGACCAGATTGTATTGGGTCAGATTTTGAAGGTATTTTTTAAGAAAATGCCGTTAATTCTCGTAAAAACGAACTTTTTTAGTGTGGTATATAAACACAGAAATGTATTTTTGATAAACTATGTACCGCAAAACTTGGATAATTTCAAATCATCTACTACATTAAATGGGAATTTTAATTGAAAATACGTTTTTTTGATTTTTCAGTTTCTAATCGTTCTTAAAACACTGTGTACATACTATAATTAGATAATGATTTAAAAAGTGGAAGTTGAAACATCAAAATAAGTATATTTCCAATTAAAATTGTAATTAATTCCCATTAAATACGAATTAGTGTCAAAATCTCAAATCATTCTTTCTAATAATCTAAATTTCACAAATTTGGACAAACCCAAGTTGAAAGCCATGAAATAAAAAAGACATTTACTTTTGTCATTATTATTAATCTCATTACATGTTATCTTTTGCGTTTTTGAAAAAACTTTATTACTACAGTCATGATACTATGACTAACAAGATAGGATCTTCCCGTACCACAAAATCGGTCGTGTTCGCGCATGCCGTTATTGGAGAGTAGAATTTGAATTCTTGTTAAAGTTAAATGGGATTTGTATGCATTCTGTGATGAAATTACTAGACGAAAATAAGTTAAGAGGTTTAATAATTACAATAATCGTACACATGAGGATATCTCCAAACTACTTATTAAAGATTATTTATTGATACATACAAAAAACTGACATTTCGAACGTGCAACTCTCCAATGACGTCACGACTTATGCGCTATATCTTATCTTCTTAGTCATAGTATCATGACTACAGTTGTATATTTTAGAAGGCATTACTTTAATGTCACTTATAGATACCAATAAATACAATGTAGTTAAATCAAGTGGTGAAGAATTCTAAGAAATGATTTATAGTTTTATAGTTGGTACCGTTTCAAGTTACCGATACGTCATCAGTCAAATCATTCCAAATAAATCATTCAGTTCATATGTAACCAGTTCAGCAAACTTTTATATGACGTGGCTGACGATTATATTGCATTATTTGTTTATGTCATAAGCGTATGATAAAATAGAAGTAGTACAAAAAATTCTATTTTAATTTCGAGTCTCAGTTATATATTAATGATTTTGAATTCCGTATTGGTCCGTTGAGATCTCGGTTTCTTTTAGGTACAAAACGGTTTTTTGCCGTTTCGACAAACTCCCATTTGTCGTTGTTGCTAGAGGACATAAAAGTATTCACTTTTATGTCCTCTAGCCTTGTCGTTTTTTGTTTTTTGGTGCGTAAATTCGATTTTTCGGGGGTACCAGGCTAAAAACCTGCAGTTAAGAACGGGATAAGTAGGTTAGATTAAGCATTAAAAAACGAATTGATAAATCCAAACGACAAAAACTTACTTAAAAGCAGTGTTAGCAACCCTACTATAATTATAGCAGGCATACCATAATTATACTGCTTTTTACAGTGTACTATAATGCCTTTACAATAAGTCCTGTCTGACTCCAGTAAGTATGTCAAATTCGTCGCTGTTGATTCCATTGTTTGTCACGCTGCATTTCGCCTCATCGTACTTTATAATGGAAATTATTTTATGCGGGATGTTTCTTAGCTCTAAATTTTTTCATAAAGTAGCATGAGATAAGCTGTCAAAGATACGCTCGAAGTCAGCAAAAACCATATATAGGAGCGTGTTCCATTCAACCGATTGTTCCATTATTACCCTCACAGTATTAATATGGTGTATGCAGGAGGATTCTGGTCTAAAGCCTGCTCGAAATTCAATCTTGTTTGTTAATTTTTTATGTACGATGGTCGTGAAGATTTTATTTATTGCGGTAAGCAAGGTTTATCCTCTCCAATTTTTGCACAGTGTGAGGTTGCCCTTTTTTTAAGCCTAATAAAGTTACCCCTTTTCCAGTCCGCTGGAATGCGGTTTGTTTCCCACACCTCTCGGATTATAGGGAGCAAAAGTTCAGCAGTTAGATGCGGATCAGTTTTAAGTATTTCGGCAGCAATGTTATCGATTTTCGAAGACTTGTTATTTCTCAGAGATTTGATAGCTGTTAGTATCTCCGTTTTGGAAGGTGCCTCGCAAGATATACGCAAGTCTACATTCTGCAGGTTTTCGAAAATTTCATCTGCGTTTTCCATGGGCGTGCCTAGCATCTTATGAAAATGCTCTTTCCATCTCTCTACTTGGTCATTTGTTGTAGTAAGTAATTCGCCTGTCTTGGATCTTACAATGTTTGAACAGTTGGGCCCATTTTTTGTTAGTCGTCTGGTAATTTGGTATAGCTCTCTAGTTCTGTTGTGTTGTGCAGCTGTTTTAGCTTGTTTTGCCAGTTCTTCAGCTCACCTTCTTTTGGCTCTTCTTGTATTTCTTTTAACTGCTCTATTTATTGTTTCATATTCTTGTTGTCGGTTCGCTCTTTCTTCTACAGTTCTTGCTTGCAAAATATCTTTCTTTTGCTGTTTTCTTTCCTCGATAAGATTCCAACTTTCATGTGACATCCATTATTTTCTATGTTTCTCTTTTTTACCCAGTTTATCTTCAGATATTTCTGTCAAAACATCTGCCAAATCTTCCCAGCTATTTACTTCACGTTCTCTTGTTTTGAGTTGGAGTTCTTCCCTAAGCATGTGTCGTCCTGAACCCTTTTTTATTTTTTGTCTATATTCTATGTTGATCTGTTGGTGTTTTGCGTGATTTTGTTTTTTGTCATCTTGATTTTAATGGTACCGAATACGAGATGATGGTCTCTTGCAATTTCTGTTCCTCTTTTATTACGTACATCAAGAAGAGATGATCTCCATCTTCTTGATATGGCGATGTGGTCTATTTGATTTCCTCTTATATGACCTGGTGCAGTCCATGTAACCTTGTGGATATTTTTATATGGGAAGATGGTTCCACCAATAACTAAGCTATGATTGGAACAAAAATTTATAAAACGCTCTCCATTTTCATTCATCCCTCTCAGGCCATGTTTGCCCATTAAGGTTTCTAAGTTAATATTGTCTTCTCCAACTTTAGCGTTCATATCGCCCATCACTATGAGTATATCGCCTTAGTTTACTTGTTGGTTGTTTGTTCTAGTTGTTCGTAGAAAATATCTTTATCTTCGGGGGGAGATGTGCTCGTGGGAGCATAGCACTGATACACTGTTATCTTGCGGTATCTAGTATAAAATCTGGCCGTCATAATTCTATCATTGATGCGTTTCCATGAAATGAGGCTTTTTTTGGCTTGTTTGCTGAGTAGAAGACTCACTCTGCTCTCGTAACTTCCATTTTCTTTACCACTGTATAATAGGAGTTCTCCTGTTTGGATATGGTGTTCACCATCTTACTTCCCATAGACCAACAAAGCTTAATTTATACCTATTTAATTTTTTTACTGCTTGGGCTAGTTTAGAAATCTCATACAGAGTTTTAACATTCCAGCGACCAAATCGTGTCCATGTCTTCGGTGATGCCAAGGTCGTCATCAATTGATCCGTCCGCTTTGTTTTTACCAAAGTTTCAGTAATAAAATGAAATTTAATATGGGTAGGTTATTGGCCTTCCCCACCCTTGCCTGGTGCCGGGGCTGCCGACTGTAGCTTCCACACAAGCCTCAGGGATAGTGGTACTTGTACTATGTACAGGTAAAAATTATTCTCATCCATTTTTTTTTCAAATTTACTGTAATAAAACAACCCTGACACACTAATTCCATTCTCCAGGGTTGCTAACAGTGCTTAAAAGTAAAAAACCCAATTTTTTTAATTTATTACTAGATACTGTAAAATCTTATTCCTTCTCTATGAATTTGCGGTCAAAAATTCGTTTAGCATGCATCGAATTAACTGCTGCCTGTTAATTTGTGAACAATGCTAAATGCAGGTGTGGCTATCTATAGAAAAAAACTATTATCTTGGCAACATCGCAATTATAACACTTCGTAGACCTGCTAACAGGTGGCGTCAGTGTTAAATATAATTAATTTAATGATTTCATATAATATAAATAAACTGTTGCAATTTTCGTATTAGTATAATAATTAATGTGATTTTTTAATATAAATGATTTTTGGCTGAAATGAATTTGATATAAAATGGTAAGAAACTAAGTAGTCTTGCCAACAGATAGCGCCATTTAAATATCGATAATTAATTCGATTATATTTTAATATAATATAAAAACCTGTAAATGGTTTTATAATATTGTATATAACAATTAACAATAACAACTTTTTAAATTATATTAACCAATTTACCGTTTTGGTTCAAGGCGGTTGTATAATTTCCGAGATTTGATGATTTTCTAGATAGACAGGTGCCATTTTTAAATTATATTATAAGATAAGAAAGTAAAAAAGAAAATAGTGTCATTAAAATTGTGGATTTACTAAATTCTTGTTTAGAGACATTTTAATTTGTTTTTCTTTTCATATTTTATTTTTTTAACTTAATATTGTTATTATGGGTGTTTGTTCACCTTATATACATGAAATATTGACTTTTTTTCTTCTGTATGATAAGCCGTAATCCTATATTGTAAAATTTTATTTACTTTGCTTTGTACACTTGTTTTATATTTGATTTATCTATTATTGTTTCTGTCATTCTCTGCAAGGCATTTTAACTTACTTTTTTATATTCAAGATAAAAGATTTGTAGGTATTATCAGTTGTTTCGGCCATGGTTGTTTCGTTTTAATTATCTGTTTTAAACATGTTTTAAATACTTAAATAAATTAAACTAGCTTTTTTCTTTATTAATATATTAAATAAACATAAGAAAAATTCTCTAATACATTATGTAAACTGTTTAACATCATCATCATCATCAGTAGCTCGACAACCCTTTCTGTGTCCTGGCTGGTTCTAGGATTTTCCGCCATTTTATTCTGTTGTTTGTGTTGTTGTTGTGTGAAGCAAGTTGCACTGCTGTCGTATTCATATTTTTCATAGAACGCTACCATGCCAATGGTATTACATTCTCAAATAGATGTTTAGAAAACATAAATGGTTTAAAAGATACACACTTTGCCATGTAATTAATAATAATTGGTAATGCTTCTAAAAGTTTATACACATTCCATGTCAGTTTCTATTTGCTCTTGACTAAGTTTTTATCCACTAAAGCGATGATCATTAAAAAATAAAATTTAAAAACAAAAAAAAACATGTTTAAAACAAAAAAAATCGCTTAAAACAAAAAAACATGTGTTTTGTATATAATTAAAAAATACATGTTTTTTCAACCCTGGTTCCAGCTAATACCAATGTTTCATCTGCATATCTGAGATATCCATATACACAAATATATTAAGTGCTAAAAGAATACAACACTAAAAACATGCTTTTTATGGAACATTCTGGAGACAAGTCGTATAAGAGATGAATATTGTTTCTTAGTTGGCATACAAATTATCACGAATATCTTTGCAATTCAAGCCCATCTTAAAGATTTCAGTAAGTTTTAATGTCTCCTTTGTCCAATGCCTTTTTGGAGTCAATGAAGTATTAAAATATGTCACAGTTAACGTCCCGTGTCCTCTGGATCATAACCAGAATACTAAATAATTTCTTTCACGTACCAAAACCGTTTGTAAAAGAAAACTGTGTTTCAGAAATAATATCGTACTAACTTTGTTTCTAAATTGTTTGCTTTGTTTCCTTTTTCGCACAGCCTTCTTTACCTTTTTTTCTTATTTACTAGCTTCCTAGTTTCTTTTTAGGCTTTTTTGAAGTGTGAATTTTAAATTTAATTATTTCATTGCGGTTTTATCTTATTTTTAGTATTTTTTAGAGTATTATATTTATTTTTATTTCATTTCTGAACAATTTTGCTTTAAAATATAAAAGAAATTAATTCAAACAGTATTTTTGAAAAAAAATTCACTACATTTACTATACAACACATGTGTTCACTGTGTTTTGTCACTTTTTAACATACAACTGAAAAAGCCACAGCATAGTGAAATATGTCAAACAAAACTTTTGTTTGAAACGATTTGTTTTACGTAATAGATTCTTATCAAGTAAGATAATCTCAGTTGTATAGTAAATGTAAAAGTATCTATATTATATCTAAATTGTTCTATTAATAGTTATTTTCACACAAATATTGTAACTGTGAAGACATCTTCCTCTCGACCTAAGAAATAATTAAATCTGGGTGATAGTTTTATAAGAATTTTAGTTTAAGTTGATGTGTGATGTTTTTATGGCTGTTCTGTATTATATATTGTTAATAAATGTGTAATTTTTGCTAAATGTGTTACATTTTCTAACTATCCTGTTTTGTTTTCTTCGATAGTAGGAAGATCCTCGAACTTCGATGAAGATGGATCTTCCTCCAACATAAAATGATGTGATAACATAACCGACAAAAGATGTTTATATGTATTTCATAGATTATGAAAAAGCGTTTGACTGAGTTAAACACACCAAACTCATTGACTTACTTACTAGACAAGAGTTAGACCAGCGAGATATCAATTTTATTTAAAATCTGTATTGGAAACAGACAGCTCTGTCAAAATAGGCGAAAACCTGTTCAGTAGTGTCACTAGAACAAGAGGTCTGCGCAAGAGGGGGTGTTCTCTTCTCTTTGAGCTTTACTCTGAACAAGGTTTATAAAACGCACTGGAAAAACATGAATGCTTTATGAGAAAAGGCAGCAAATATTTGATTTCACGCAAACAAATCCTATGTATCTCTTGATACGTATTTCGACCTAATAGGTCTCATCAGAAGAGCTATTCATAGGGCTTCTCAACGTGAAAAATCAATATTTTCTGCCTTTTAAGAAGCAACAATAACATGGCTTCAATACGGACGCAGTAGCGACATCTAATTAAACAATCGTAAAATAGTTTCGAAACACAATTCAGATTTCTGCTTTATAATCTGAGCCTTCTAAGAATTGCAAGGCAAACAGACGTTGATAAAAGATGTTAAAAGAGACATGGGGAATCTAAAATTTGCATTCCACGACATGTCTTTTACAACTAAGCAGAAATCCTTAGCGAATTGTGTTTCTCGTGCTCCCACAGAGCATATCCGAATAAAATGAGAAAAGGCAGCAAATATTTGATTTCACGCAAACAAATCCTATGTATCTTTTGATACTTACGGATAGTCAGTCTATCGTGTTTATTGTTTAACATCGCGCTAGAAAGAGCCATAGAGAAATCGGGCATAACAACCAGAGGTACGATCATCAATAGAAGTGTACAGATATTGGCCTACGCAGATGACATTGACATAGTAACATGGACAAAACGAGACCTGATTACTTCTTCTTCTTTGGGTGCCTGTCTGTTCCGAACGTTGGCGATCATTCTGGCTATGATAATTTTGTTGGTTGCTATACGAAATAGCTGTGTTGAGGTCTTTCTATACCATGCTCTCAGGTTAGCAAGCCAGGATATTCTTTGTCCTGGGGCTCTTTTTCCTTTAATTTTACCCTGCAAAATGCATTGGAGTAGCTCGCATCTGCCTTGATTTCTCATAATATGTCCCAAGTACTCCAGCTTACGGCTCTTCACAACGTTTACCAAATCCGCGGTTGTGTTCATCCTCCGCAGTCCTTATACAATATTTATCAGGACAATATAAATATCAATATTTATATTTAATATTTTGAAACATTAGAAAAAGTCGCGAAGACAATGGGACTGCAGGTTAACGTATCCAAAACAAAATACATGAAGGTCACGAACAGCACACAAATAGCGGCACCACAAGATCTGGTGACAGAAACACACACATTCGAATGGGTCTCAGACTTTATATATCTTGGAACACAACTAAATAACATCAACCTAGTAAGCGTAGAAATTAAGAGAAGATTATACCTGGCGAACAAAGCTTACTTTGGACTAAAGGAGTTCTTAACACGTTAATCGCCCAAATGAAGCGAAAATTATCCCACCCCAGACCCAACTTAGTTTTTCTAGTAAATCATTAGGTTTTTACCTCGGATATGATGTACTGGCTGTTATAAAGCGCTGGGTTAAAAAACTTCCCTAAAAATGTATTTTGAAAATGACAGCCTACTTATGGGTTTCAGATCCTCTGACGACGGAGCGCCGCGAAACCCGAGTATCGGTTGTCATTTTTTTTCGAGTTCTAACAAGTCTGTGTCTGCTAAAATTGCAGTTGTTTTGTTCAGTATACCTACAATTCATTTGTTGAAATTACGACACGTAATAAGGTTGGTTGTAAATTATAGAAAATTATATTGTGTTTTGTGTCGTAATAAAATGGAAAAAAGTTACGAAAAGGAACAAGGGAGACTTTTGAAATTGTGGAATGAGTTATTATCAGACGAAGAACAAGAGACTTTAGACTTCATAGATAATTCTTCAGATGATTACTTGCCCAGTAATTCATCATCAGATGTTGAGTCTGATGAAAGTTTTTCCCATGCAAATTGAAAATGAAAATAATGAAGAGCTTTTACAAGATGAACTACACTGGTTTCCTCCGAATGGTTCTCATTTAAAAAATTTCAATTTTGATGTAGATCATGTCGGTATTACAACACAGATAGCTGAGAGTTTTATTACAAAGGCACCATATGATTTTTTCAAGATATATCTCAGTGATAAACTTTGGGATTTGATTGTAGTAGGGACTAATAGATATGCTGAACAAAACCTATGGCAGTTTTCCCGCGATTACACAGATGGAAAAATACTAACAGGGACGAAATTACCACATTCTTTGGAATTGTAATATATATGGGTCTAGCAAGGTTTCCAAAAATGACTGATGACTGGTCTAAGAATCCATTATATAGCAATCATGTATCGTGTAAAATGTCAAGAAACCGATTTGAATTAATTCTCAGAATGCTACATTTTAACGATAATGAAACGGTTGATAAAAATAACCGTTTGGAAAAACTAAACCCTTTATTAGAAAACTTGACCAATAAACTCAAAGAGGTCTATATTCCGGAGAAATCTATCTGCATAGATGAAACACTGGTATTCTTCAGAGAGAGATTGTCATTCAGAAAATATATCAAAAATAAGAGGTTCAAATTCGGAATAAAACTGTATAAACTCTGTTGTAAAGACGGCTATACATACGATATCAAAATATACTGTGGACAAGATAAAAATTCAGATAAACCTGCTACGGTTTCGACTGTTTTATCACTTATGTCGCCACTTTTAGATTACGGACCAATTTTATATACAGATAATTACTATACTAGTGTCGCATTAGCGCATGAACTACAAAAGCGTAAAACGCATCTTGTCGGTACTTTAACGAAAAGTAAAAAAAACTTGAAAAAGGAAAAGTAGTTGTTTTAAAATGGCAGGATAAACGTCTCAACACTATTCAGAGTGACACAACCACTAACTATACACGAAGAGGAACAGACATAGAAAAACCATCTCTTATAGTTGACTATAATTCATGTAAGTCATTCATAGATCTATCAGATCAGTTGAAATCATATTCTTCCCCTTTGCGTAAAGGGATCAAGTGGTATAGAAAACTTGCATTTGAAATATTACTTGGCTTAGCAGTAGTAAACGCTTTTATAATATAAAAAACGGTGACAAAGGCCAAAATATCAATTACGGATTTTAGACAGAGCATTGCTCTAAGTATATTACAAATGCATGAAGTGGATGTCCCGAAGGTACCGGAAAATGATAACATAAAGCATATTTTACATGAAGTTGCTTCAAAAGATCGTCGAAAATGTGTAGTATGTTACGCGAAAATAAGCGCTGAAGAAGGCCGAAAAACCGCTCAGAAGAAGGGACCAAAATCAAAATTTTCATGTGATGCATGTGTAAGTTTTATTGTTTGTCATGTTTTTTTGAGGTTCACCATTATTCTGTATAATTAATACGAACTGTTTGTATTATTTGATTAAAATATAAATGTTTTTTTATAAATCATTATAATTTTTTTGAAAAATCTTTAATGATAGTAAACATATAAAAAGTGCCGAGCCCATTCACTAAAAAGCGACGAAGAACTGTTAGGCCGCTTTGAAAAACAAATACTTAGACACATATATGGAGAAGTGCAAGAAAGCGGGATATGGCGCAGGCGCTACAATTTTGAGTTGTATCAATGCTATAAAAAAACATTGTCCAGTCTATTAAAATTAATAGACTAAGGTGGCTAGGACACCTTGAAAGAATGGACCTTGGAGACCCCCAAAGACAGATATTCTATCAATAGCCAGTAGGAACCAGAAATAGAGGCAGGCCAAGATCTAGATTCAAAACTCAAGTCAAAGATAACTTGAGGAATCTAGGGGTCAGAAATTGGAAAGCCAGTGCGAAAGATAGGGGGGAATGGAGACTAATTCTTGAACAGGCCAAGACCCACCCAGGGTTGTAGAGCCAAAGATGATGATGATTAGTAAAACAAAAGCAACTGTGTTAACCAAACATCCAAATCTACGAGTTAACATTTAAATTTATAACTTCCCCATTGAGGACGTCTGTAACTTTAAATACCTTTGGTTGTGGATAACCAAAGAATAGACCTAGAGTTTAAAATCTGAGGTCAACTTGAATACTCAAGATCTGCATTCCTTAAAGTGAAATGCCTTTTGCCAAATAAAATTATTTCACTGGATACTAGGTATCAATTCCTGAAAATACAGAGTTGGAATAATAGTATGGAATCAACTAAATATCTTTGAAACAAAAAAGATGCTATTAATGTCACTTTGCATGCATGTACCATGACACATGACCATTGATGTTATATTTTTTGTTACTACTCTCGGTAACAATTTCCTAATCTTATTTAATTTAAATGTTATTCCTAATTCATACATTTGAAGTTTCGTAGAAAACATTTGTTTAATTGAGAAATAAATTACTTCACAGTTAAAGAATAGGTCAATATATTTAAAAAGATCAATCTGAATAATAATTTAAAAAGAATCACTTCAAATGCTCAATGTGGTCGCTGTTAACCTCCACACAATGTACAAGCCTCTTATTAAGTTCGTGAGTCACCGGTTCTGAGTCTTATCCATGTATTAGTTCACATTCATCTATATTCTTTGTTTATCTCCAAATCTTACAAACATATTGATAACATAATGTAAACATGCAATTTCAGAAAATAACAAAGAAAAAAATCTAAAGTATTAAGGTCTGGAGAATGAATACTTATGTACCAATTTGAAATAAGAATCATGTTTTTCTCAAGCTTTCAATAGTTTCTTTATTTGATTCTTTCTGACCTATGATATGTTTTGAGGATGGGTTCAAAACTAATGTTTATAAGAAACCTTTGAAAGAAAACACAAATTAATTCATAAATTATCTAATATCATTTTAACATCACTTTTGTTTGTTATATAAAAACCAATACATACAAAACATAAAACTAGGAGGACTTTTTATATAGTTCTGAGTAACATATTTCTTCATTTCTTCAACAGACATTTCCACAACTTCAATGATCTCATCATCAACTCCTCCTCCAGATGAAACTCTCATATCGTCAGTAACTTCACAGTAAAAGGCAGTTTGTAGACTGGCAGAAGTGCCTACAAAAATAAAAACAATTTGATGATGATTTGTATTATTTACTATCAAAAATACTATTTTGAATTATGAAATATAGGTCCATTGAAAAAATAACCCCTTCACAATAATACATACTTAAGATAAATATATAAAAACTAACTTTTTTACAAGCTTTTACTTTTTTAATGAAATAAGCAAATGTAATTTAAAATATGATTTAAATGTCTTTTTAGATCTCTTTACAGTACTTATATGCAGGAGAACTGTCAGGAATTTAATAAAAAAGATAAGCTGTATCATCTATTTGATATCATGTATTTCTGAATTATGACTTTCTTTGAGAATGAAAGTGCTCAAATAAACTCTAAGCTTAAAGTTAACTCTAAGAAGAACTATGTTCAAATTTCACAGCCCAATTCTTCACTACAGATACTATCAGATAACAATGAATCAGTAAATTTGAGTAGATCATTGTGCAAAATCATGAATTCAGGTATTTCCACCATTCATTTGCTTTTACATAAATGTATAGAGGTAATATTCAATACTGCTGGTTGAAGCTTTCAAGAAAATCTATTAAAAGGAAGTCTAATTAAATCATCAAGAAAAACAAAAATCAAAATATGAAATCAATAGGGCAAAAGGAAGGAAGTAACAAAAAGAACACCTGAAAGAGCAAAAACATAAGAAATGAGGACCAATACACCTTAACAATAGATACACTTTGAATTATGAAATATATACCAGTATAGTAATTTTAAACCTACTTATTTTTTATAAACTTCCACATAACAGTACACTTACCTACACCAGACCTATAAGATCCTATTTTTTGCATGCTAGAAACAGGAACATCATACCCACATTCCTCTAAAACCTCTTCCTTGGCTATCTCTGCTTCGGATTTGTTTTTGTCTATAATTCCAGCACACAATTCAATTGTAATACCCAACTCTGGTGGGTATTTTTTTGTGTCAAGTTCCTCTCCCATAATTCTGTCTTTTTCTGGAATACTTCCATAATAAACAGCAGGACGAAATTGTTTTACAAGAATTAAAACGTTTCTTGAAATGTTGTACAAAATTATGGCTACACTGTCATGTACTGTTAATAAGTCCCAGGTTCTTTTAGTGCCATTCTGTACAAAATGCATAGTATAGGGTTTCAAATATATAGATTCCCGTAAAGGTTGAATAACAATTTTTGAGACAGCGTCCATTTTAGTTTCTTGTAATAAATTTCAAATAAATTAATCAATGTACTTGTTGATAGCAAACTATACTGAGCATAATATGAACTCAGCAGACACTGCACAAATATATTCCTATGAAAACACGCAACTTCAAATCTAAAAGTAAACTTAGATAACCGTGATAAAATTATTTCTTTAATTCATACATAAACTTAAATAATCTTGAGGAATTTTTATTCTGTCTTTTAAATAACATCTGTTTATGAAATATCCTTGACAACGTTTTTGACTTTGACATTATGTAACTGTCATACCCATCAAATCAAAATACATAACTAAGCCAGGGATGGCTTCTCTCTTTATGTATTCAAATGAAAATAAAGACGACAAAAAAACTGGGAATTTTCTTCAAGCCCAAACCTCTAACCTTTCTATGCCTTTGTAAAGAAAGACAAATTTGACTATATTAACGAAAAAAATAGTATAGGCCCTTCCACGATGTGACCTATAAAATCTTTTATGTGTTATTCACATCTGTATGTTAATCCAAAAATCTAGATAAGAAAGTCTAAGACTCCTAGCCAACTGACTAGGCTGTAAAAATAATGTTTCCATATATAGGTGTATGACGTTGGCGAGCAATTACCTTGCAGTTGTGGATAATACATGTTCAGCTGCTTTGTCTTTCATTCTTGCAGGAGCTGCATTCTTTAACCCCTATTCTAACGCCTTATTCATGTATTTTGACCTATGGGCATAACTTTTACAAGAAGATATTGACATTTTCAAACCTAGAGGGAGGAAGAAGTTGAGGAGGACCGCGTAGAAGAAGGATTATGATTATATATGCCATTTGTGAGCTCGTTGTGTACTATCTTACACTCATAAATTGCGTTAGGCTTTCACGGCCATCGTCTAATTTATTAAACTGTTTATTCGGGCTGTTGGGCCGTTGTCTTCTGTTGAGATTAGTTCTCGACGTTTCGCCAACACTAGGGGTTGGCATCTTCTGGAGATGTTGATGCTTCGCTTGTAAGCGAAGTAAGGTCAGTTTCTGCTTACAAGCGAAGCATCAACATCTCCAGAAGATGCCAACCCCTAGTGTTGGCGAAACGTCGAGAACTAATCTCAACAGAAGACAACGGCCCAACAGCCCGAATAAACAGTTTAATAATATCTTACACTCATTTATAAATATCAAGGGCAGAATGCTAACGACTTTAAGATTCGCCGATGATCTAGCACCAGAAAAAGACCGTATCGATAATGCCAAAAAAGCTAGAGAAACGGCATAGATAGTTAAGATAAAAAACTGCTTCGTATAAATATGTACCTCAGAGTAAGAAGAACGTAAGTCCAAAAATTGTGATTTTCGGGATTTTGATGTTTTGCGTGTAAAATTTAATTCTACATCGAGCCATAACAACGTAACTCCTTTAAAAATTATACTTTCCAAATTAGCCAAGGGTATAAGAGCGTATAATATAACTCCTTTAAAAATTATACTTTCCAAATTAGCCAAGGTTATAAGAGCGTAAGTCCTTACCCATATCAGAGTCAGACAAACGTAACTCCACTTACTACATTATGGCTCTGAGGTTTTGCTTGAAACCTGTAAATTGTATGAGGAAGAGTGTAAAAAGAACAAGTTAAACCAGAAAAAAAGTGGATATATTATTATAAAATTATTAATGAAGATTTCTACTTGTCTTTTCATTCACCAGATAATAATATATGTGATATTTGTGATAGACTACGATTGTCAAGTGTGTACCAACGCAATTCTACCCGAATTTGCGTATAAAATACACGGTTCGTATATTACAAAATTAAACTTCAAAATTATTGAAAATCTATATTTGCCAGTTCCCAACAAAACATATCGCGTGCTTTTAAAAAATGATGTAACAAAATTATCACTTATAAGCATCTATCTATACATACACAAAATTAAAAAATACTACGCCACGGATACCGACCGTTCAGCGCTCAGATTCTTAGTCAACTGTAAGAACCTCATCAATTTTTATTACACCACTTACGCGTTAAAATAAAGAAAATAAATTGAAGTGATGGCGATAAAATATAAAAATTATTGCCGACAAGTGGAAAGATTGTTATGATTTAAAAAGGTTTTATAGCTAAAGCTTTCTTTGAATTTTAATAAGAGATTTTTAACTTCAGCATTTAAAGCGGTATACAAACAAAATAATTATCAAATGGCTGTGACATCCTCCACCTGAGGCATTTTACAAAAGTAAACATGGCTCATAATATTAATATTGGCACAAAAGTAAACAAAACTACAGCAAATAACATAAAACCATAACAGACAAAATTCGAAATATAATTAAGCAAAAACTAAATCTACTCGTTAGCGTATCGCACTGGAGTTTTGACGCTGCGCCCACTTCGCGTAACAATTTTTTCGTTTCGGGTACTCTGCTTTCAGACACTCCCGTTTCCGCGTCGTTTTCGGAGGCACTCACTTCCGCGCCTTCACATAAACTTAAACGAGATCCTCTGTCTTCGGTCTCTCCCGTGTTGTCCGTTCGGTCATTGCCTAGCATCTGAGAAAAATCTGCTGGGCACTCCATGGGGTAGATACGCTCATTAATACTGTTCTCAGCTATTTTTTGAAAGTCTACTCGAGAAAACGCGTTCTCAGTTCCGACAAAGTTAGTTCCATTATCACTGTATATAGTCTTCGGACGACCACGTCTGGCAATAAAACGTCTTAGAACCTGCATGAAGCAGGCGACTGACAACGAGGTGCAAAGTTCGACATGTGCAGTACGATATACGGCACACGTAAAAAGACATATCCATGCTTTTCCTCCGGTGGCTAGGTAAAGCGGTCCGCAAAATCTACGCCCGTCGTTTCGAATGCTACCGCGTCCCGGACGCGATCTACTGGTAACGGCGGAGCACTTGCCCCGAATGGCTTCGCATTATGCCTTTTGCAGACGACACACTTAATGATGGCTGATTTTATCGCCCGTCGACCACCTAAAATCCAATATCGTTCGCGCACGATACTCGTGAGTCCTTGAGTTCCAATATGACACGACTTAACATGTTCCCGGAATAACAAACTATTCACTAAAAAATGTTTTTCCGGTTAAAACTATAGGAAACCGAAAATACTCTAGGTCATTTCTATTACTAATACGCGACTGTAAGCGAATTAGTCCATGCTCATCCTTAAAAGCGTTCATTCCCGATAATCTGTTGTCTTTATTCAAAAATAGAGTGTCGTCACTCTTATTCCCCTTTATTCCCAACACCTGAGTTGAAGCTGCAAGGTTTTCATCCTGTATTTGGCCAGTATACTCCCACCCTCTGAGGTCAAACTTGCCTTCACTCATTATTATGTTTGACTCTTCTATAAAAGTTCTCAGTTTCTGCTCATTTCTTACACTGGTAACACAATTATCAACGTAAAAACTATTGGATAAATTTGTAATTGTGTCTTCTGAAACATTAAGCCGTGCCGAAGAGCATTTTTCTAACATCTGCGATAAATGATAGTCCAGCGGAGCTGCCAATAAAAATGGACTACTACTTATTCCAAATACAACTCGACAGTGACGGTAAATCCTTTCTTTTCCAGTTTTATCTATCCATAGAAAGCGAAGAAAATCTCTGTCAGCTTTATGCAGGCCAATTTGCAAAAATGCTTTCCGAATATCGGAGATTACACCAATTTCCTTTTGTCTAAATCTCAACAAAATAGCTAGAATCAATTCAATCAGGTTAACCCCCTTTTCAAGACACTGATTTAAAGAAGGTCTGTGTTTTTCTTTGGCCGAAGCATCAAAGACCGGTCTGATTTTTTTAGATAAGCTATTTGGCTTAATTATCGGTCTATGGGGTAAATAATGACATTCTTGGCTAGGCTGCTCCTCGGATATTTCTTCAATTATACCTTCGTCCAACCAATCCTTAAATATTTGGTCGTAGGCTTCAAGATATCCGTCTTTCGTTATTTTCTTAAATGTGCTCTCGAGTCTCCTTTTTGCAATTTGGTAGTTGCTCGGCAATGCCGGATGTCCTTCCAGCCATGGAAGTCTCACTTCATATCGTCCACTAGAATCCGATGACACTGTTTCAAAGAAAAGTTTCCTGGCTGCTAGCGCAGTTTCTTCACTTGACTTCCTTTCAGTTGGATCACCAATGCCTAAAACGTCTAGCTCCCAAAGATTACTAACTGAAGCATTTTTAACAAAAAGTGATACAACCGATGTGGTATTATTGTCCCGTTGACCTAAAGGTATCTTGCCCATTAAAGTCCAACCTAATAATGTTTCTACAGCTACCAATCCACTTTCCAATATGTGCCTCCTCCCAGTATAGAGTTTTCCAGCAATGTCAGCACCTATTAAAATCTCTATAGGAGACGCATCACCCAAGTCCGATAGTTTTATATTAAACATACCAAGTTCTTCTATCCAGGGACCATTAAATATGGAAGAGACGTCGCTACATATAACGTTTTGATCTAGTGCCTCAAATGTATAACTATAATTGTTATGAAACACTCTAACATCATAGCAATCATGTTTTTGCGCTAATTGGTTTCCTCCAAACAATCCATGTACTAGATTAATCTGTCGTTTACTAGGATAACCCAAAAGTTTAGCTGTAGATTTCAAAATGTACGTGTTTTGCGATCCGGTATCTATAAGAGCACGTACAACTCGCGACTTGTCTAAATAGTTTATTTCAATACGCAGAGTTTGCAAAAAAACATTCGTATTAGCACTATTAGCGAGCGTCTGTTCAATTCTTGGCACGGCAATGCCATCGTTTTCTTTCTGCTCTTCTGTATCCTGCTTTACCCGGTGTCTTGAAAGTTCAGTGCACATTAAAGGTACATGCGATTTAGAGCAAATTAAACAACTTAATTGACTGCGACATTTTCGAGACTGATGTCCAATTTTCAAACAACGAAAACACGCGCCGTTTTCTGTCAAAATATTTTTCCTTTGGTCATAAGTTAATTTCTGTGCTTTAAAACAGTGGCTGCTTTCATGCGAATTCTGACAAAAAACATATTTATAGATGGTGTGAGAATTAACTAAACCCATCGCGGAAGGAGACTTGTGCTTGTTTTCCTCGTGTCTCCTTGTTTTTGGGCCTGTAGATTTAAAATCTTCGGTTTTAGCAGCATGCAAATGGAAATTCTCGACTGCTAAAGAAAGGTGCTGCTCATTGTCAACTTCCTTTTTCAAGAACAACATTAAACTCTGAAGTCGATTTTCGATGCTTGCGATGCCGGCAGAATTAAGTGACGCTTGTGATCCGATACTTTCTGGCAATCGTTGCCAAACTCTTAATAAATCTGAAGGTAGACAGGATTCAACTAAAGGAAATAACATAGCCGCGTATTTATCCGACTTAATACCGAGTGTTTCCAGAACCCTCAACTGAGTCTCTAATTTGTCGTATAACAAGGATAGATCTAATTTATTGCCAGACGCAGTATTATTTATTACTAATTTAAGTAATTCCCGTACATAAACTTCGATCTGCAAGTCATCCCGACCGAAACGCGAAATAAGACAGTCAATCATAGCATCATAATTACTTCTAGTGGCGGGAAAACTATCCACTAGTTGCCTAGCTCTACTACCCGGTATAGTAGCTTGAATCAAATATTCGACCTTGTCGTTCGGATCTATGTCAGGATCATGATGAACTTTTTGAAATTGTGACCAAAAAGGCAACCAGTTTTTAATATTCCCGTCGAATTTTTTGAACTCTAATGTAGGTAATTTAAATTTTCGCTTACCGCGTCTGCTGTCTAAACTACTCCTATCATCAGATATCCTAGAAGCTACCTCACCTTCCACTGCACCTGTCACTATTGACTGCATACGGTCTTCGAACTGCATACTGAGATCCAAAAACTTCTTGCTATAGTTGTCACTACAGTCAATTTCTGCTAAAAGGTCTTCTTCACTAGCGTCTTCACTTAGTAATAGACCGTAGATTTCTTCATCACTTTTCCTTAGGTCTTCAATTTTTTGGCGTAATAGATCCAAGGAAACTTTAATTGATCGTATCTCACCCTCCGGCGCCGACAAAAGCTTATCCATTTCATTCGCCGTCCTCGTGAAGGTACTACGGAGCACTTTGCGATATTTCTTCTTTTGATCCATTTTCTCTGCAAACTTGGTCAAAACCACACACGTTTACCGAAAGTTACAGGCGAAACGCGATAAAGTTTGTCCGGTGATCGTCAATTCAATTTTGTTACACCTCGTATACAACCACGATTAATTTTATGGAAACAGTCCTGTCACGGTCGCCAAATATGTCAAGTGTGTACCAACGCAATTCTACCCGAATTTGCGTATAAAATACACGGTTCGTATATTACAAAATTAAACTTCAAAATTATTGAAAATCTATATTTGCCAGTTCCCAACAAAACATATCGCGTGCTTTTAAAAAATGATGTAACAAAATTATCACTTATAAGCATCAATCTATACATACACAAAATTAAAAAATACTACGCCACGGATACCGACCGTTCAGCGCTCAGATTCTTAGTCAACTGTAAGAACCTCATCAATTTTTATTACACCACTTACGCGTTAAAATAAAGAAAATAAATTGAAGTGATGGCGATAAAATATAAAAATTATTGACGACAAGTGGAAAGATTGTTATGATTTTAAAAAGGTTTTATAGCTAAAGCTTTCTTTGAATTTTAATAAGAGATTTTTAACTTCAGCATTTAAAGCGGTATACAAACAAAATAATTATCAAATGGCTGTGACAACGATATTTAGGAAAAGCTATAAATTATATGGATATCATTCATACTTTTAAATTTATTTATTTATATTTTAATCCCTGCAAAAATATTTTTATTTTTAAATAACAGAAATAGAAAAACTCTGTTAGTCCGATTCTGTCTTACAATTTATTCAAATGTTACACTTAGGGTAAATGAACAGGAACATAGATACAAATTCCAATGTAAAAAAGAGGAATAGACAATAGTTAATACAACAAAGAATAGAAACAGAACGAATATCCAATAGCAAATCAGACTATTCGACCAATCAGATCAAACCACGATTTAACTTTGACACTGACAATTGTAAGTAATGTCGTGTAGATATAAAGTTTGCATGTGTATTATGACGGTATTATATAGGTAATTATTTCAGTCCACTCTTTACAACATATTATCAAACCAAAAATGTTGAGCAGTTTTGATAATTTAAACAGAAACTTTTGGTTAAAAACTACACCATATTTAGTAATTTTAACACTTGAGTTGTTATTAGATGGTAAGTTATAACCTGAAATTTAATAGGATTAAAGAATAAAAATATTTGTTTTATAGTTTCAGATTGTATGACACAAGCTGAAATAAATAGGCATTTAGAGTTAGGGAAACAATATTTAGCTAGCGGTCAGTTAGGAGATGCCCTGAGCCAATATCATCTGGCAGTTGGTAAGTTAATCTTTAATTTATCTTGGGTTTAACAACATTTTATCTGATTATTTTTGTCCGGATATTGGACATATATAAGTTGTTATAATCTATATTTATTAATTGAGCTTAAAAAATTGACGAATTTGTAATTTTTAGAGGGAGATCCCAACAATTATCTAACTTACTTCAAAAGAGGTACTGTGTACCTAGCTTTAGGCAAAGCGAAGAATGCCCTCAGTGATTTAGATAGAGTGTTAGAGTTAAAACCGGATTTCACTGCAGCTAGAATTAGCAGAGGCAATGTTCACCTTAAGCAAGCCAACTATGATTTAGCACAATTGGATTATTATAATGTGGTAAGGGTTTTCAACAATTATTTTGCAGTCTTGTTTTTGTCATTGCTATATACTGATACCAACACATTCGTGTGTAATAGAATTTGCAAATTTCTATATATTTGAACAAAAGTAATGTTAAATATTTTTGGACAGGTTAAACCTTTGTTCCATATGTGAAAATTGGAGCTGTCATTAGAGAAGTATAGTTTATGTATTATATACATAAAACCATTTTTTTTAAATGTGTATAAATTTTGTTTTCTTACACCTTAAAAGATTTCTGATGCTTTTTTTGTTCTTTTACATTTAATATTGACACCATCATTAAATATTCTCAAAGTGTTGTCTCTGAGTGCCTTACTGCCAGTATTAGATTATCTACATACGTGTTTAACAATCATTTTTTATGTTAAATGTGCAGACATGTCACAGCTGGAAAATAAACATGTTGCCTTTGCCTTATGATTTGTTATACAGTTTTCTCTTTGCAAGTATTAACTATGAAAGGTAATGTATTGATTTTTTTAAATTTTTTTTTGTAATATTTTAATGTATGGAAGAAAATTTCTGTCCTGAATATGAAGTTTACAGGTATAAAAAAAAAACTAAAAAAATCAAGCAAATTTGCCTATTTTGCATTTGTTTTTTATTAATTATTGATATTCTTTATGGCTGTCATCAAAGTCTCTCTTTATTAGCCTTCCTTTATCCAAAATTAAAGATATGCCTCCTTCATGGCTCAGCACTTGTTTCTATTTGCCTTAAGTATCCAATTTGGTCCAACACTTTTTTGGTCACCATTCCATCTTATCTGTGGCCATTCCTGATTCCTTTTTCCATATATAGTGGCCATTGATAATCCCATTGTAAATTAATACAACCCGTAAACAATTATCATTGTTTTTATTACCTAATATATTACACAATATTTTCTTTTGGGCTTTGTTTATTATCTAATAAATATATTAAAACTTGACTTTTACAAAGTACAGATTCTTAATATGCTATGACTATTTAATAAAAAATAACAATAATCAGAGCCAAAAGTAGTATTTTAAATCAGATTAATAAATAATTAGTTTCCATTTGTATTTATTGAATAACCTTGCAATTAGTTCACCTAAAATGTTTATAAAAACATTTTTAGGTTTATTTACCTTGAACTAATATTACTAATAACTTTGTTTTAAATATTTCACAAATTTAAAATGAATAACACAGACAGTTCTTTCGATAAATCCAATTACTGCTGTTAAATTTTTTTTTTCAAAATTTACATAGGACAAATTATTTAAAAATGAGGAAAAAATATTATCAGGGAAAAAGTACTTAATTAATTAATTATGCAATTATCGATTGTTGATTTATATAATAATACAATAATGTAATTAGGATTTAATGTTTATGGCTATTAAATTAACAATAATTTTTAACATTAAATATAGATAACACTAAAAACTGTTTGTCAGGCTCCTTACAATAGGGACTTCTGAACTCTGACAGTTGATAGTAGCTACATCTGTCAAATTAGCTTTCATTAATTCAATGGGGTTTGCCAAATCACCAAGGCTGCATGTAGTGAATAATATCACATGCAAATGATAAAACTGTTTTATCAAAGTGGGTGTTCAGGCAACTTTCTGAGTGCTTTCCCCATTTTATTTATTTATTTATTTATTTATTTCCTTTAAAACACAAAATGATTGTTAATACATTAAAAGAGTACTTACTACTGCCCATAATAAACAATCAGAATGCCCACTGCTTAAAATAAAAGTACATGCATTTCGTTCACGCAGATGGAGTCAGCCATGTCTTAAACAGAACCAGTGCTGTTCAGTGACATTTTATCTGGTGTGCATAGACAAATTAACCTGGTTTAATTTATTTATGCCAACTATAGAGATAATATGCACTATTTTATTTGTTCTGTCATAGCTTGTCACAAATTTCTCAATTCAAATCTATGTTTCTGTCTAAAATATCGCGATTGTGTACTGACAAACTTCAAAGGCGGCATCTGAGAGTGGGCATCCTGATTATTATTTATTCTGCACTACTGCTAAAAACTATATTAAAAACTAAACCTAGACAGAATAAAACAAGTAAAAAACACTAAACATATAAATTAAATTTTAAGACAACAACTTTGGCAGACTAGAAAGTTGGTTCAAAAGTAACTTTTATTTGTTTCACAGAAGAATTTAAAAAGTCTATATCACAGTTATATCACGTCTATATCACATGGTTACATTCTTCTAACATCTTATTTATGGATGGGGTGGTTGAACAATCAGTCAGTAGTTGAGAACAGTCGTTTGTTATTAATTCTTAGATTTATTTTTGGAACATTAAATTTAATATTATTTTTAAAAAAGCAATCTTTATATTTAATGTGATTTACAACTTGATAAATAAAAAGGGCTGAATAAAAATTTCTTCTATTATCCAGTCGCTGAACTTTAAAACAAGTCATCATTGTAGGAAATCATGTATGGAAATATACCAAACTTTCTGACATAAAGAAACCTCAAGAATCATTTTTGAACCTTTTCAATCATACCAACATTGAATTTGGTTTGTGCTGCCCATATAATAGAGTCATACTCCAAGTGAGGTCTTACTAGTGCATTGTATAATGATATTATAGTTTCAAATCTTTTAAAAAATTTTGAATTACGAATTATGAAGCCAATAGTTCTGTGTGCCTTTCCAATGATGATCCGATAATGTTCATTAAATCTCAAATTTTGCTGAAACATTACTCCAAGATCTTTGCAAGTGTTCTTTCTTCCAAGTACAGTGCTAAAAATTTTGTATTGGTTCTCCATGTATTGTGTTTTTCGAGTGATAGTAAAAACATGACATTTAGAAGTGTTTAGAAACATTTTGTTATCATCGAACCATTGACTTACTGAGTTCAGATCACATTGCAACATCTCAGAGTCCTGCAGAGTTGAAATTTCTGGAAAAATCTTACAATCATCTCCAAATAGTAGGCTTGTCGAAAACTTCACACAGTGAGGCAAATCGTTAATAAGTATAGCGAACAGAAGAGGACCCAAGTTGCTAACTTGTGGTACACCTGATGTCGATATAAATGGCTTAGATAAACTGTTCTCCACTTTAACTTGATTTAACCTATCAGAAAGATATGACCTCTTAAATATACATGCTTCTGAATCAAAATCAAATTTGCTTAGCCTTTCAATAAGTATAGAGTGATCAATCATATCAAAAGTAATCGATTTATTATTTATGGCCCCTGCCGCAAAACTTGTAAAAACGCACAAATTTGACACAGTGGACTTCCCTGGTAAAAAAAACATGTTGTTCTGGTCAGAAGATATCTCCAAAGTAATTCAAAATATTGTTATAAAACACATTCTCGAATATCTTGAATTGCATTGATGCAATTGAATTGATGACAGATATAGGCCTATATGGTTGCCATTATTGTCCTACCTGGTTTAGTGTAGAGTTACTTGACAACATATTTCTTGTCTTAATAATCTATAATCTTGTAATAATCTATTTTCTTAGAGTTATAGCATTCTTTTGAGGTTTATAAGCATTTTGTTGTTGCTGGGAACCACATCTGAAGAATATTGTTAATGTGGAAGTAATTCCATGTGCAATTCATGAAAGTTTGGTTTTTAAGGCAGAATGGACACCAGGGAAGCAATATTTGGGTTATATGTTCCATTAAAAACAAATGTAATTATTAACAAAAAGAAGTATTTACCTGTTTCATCGATTATGAGAAGGTTTTTGATAGAGCAGAACACCCGAATTTTCTAATACAATGACGAGTCTGACAGGAATTTCTTGCTATCTCCTTTGTTGTGGTATTTCTTTGCTTTTTTAAAATAATTTGGCTGCTTCTTTAAGTTGTTTATGAATATTGAAAGTGATGAAAGTATAGCATCCATATTCTTTAATTTTTGATATTGTTGTGATAACCATCTTTGTTTGTGCAGTATTATTTTGTTTATTATTTCTCTGTTGATTTGTCTGTACTGAGTGCTGCCTTTTTTCCCATGTCTTTCCTCAATCAGGTCCAAGATCTCTTCAGCCATCAAAATTTTATTATGTCTTCTTGGTTCTTCTTTGCATATTAGTTCTGTGCTTTTAACATTTGCCTTTTTGATGTCCATTCAAACCACTTGGAAAGATTCTAATATAGTTTTGAGGTTCGAATCGGTTTGTAAATGCCCCTTTGTCCGCTTCTTGTCGATCGATGATGATAAATATAATAAACAGTTGAAGTTGTGGAGTAAAAGTTGATTTATTGAGAGCTACTGTACTCAAATGAGCTCAAATCCCCAATTTATAATCTCACAAATAATTCATACCTCAGCACCGAGGTTATTGCTTACTATCAGACCATACTTTGAACTATTTGCTTACATTACAATTTAATCTAGGCCTTAATTGCGACACTTAGGAAGGTCAATTAGAAAATATATTATTCGGCAATTTATTTAGTTGTAGGTAAATGAACTAATTATTAAAATATTATACGATATGGTTTTACAATGTCACTTATACACGGTGAAACTATTAAAGATTAAGAAGTTAAAAATAATGTGAGATTACAAATTAAAGGGTTAATTTGTGATTGAATACCACTTCTTTATCCTGTTTGACTGTAGAAATATTTATTGTTGAGTTCGCTTTTTAGTTCACTTGCGATTATGTTATTGTCTGTTGTAGAAATATCAGGCTAGTTTTACAATTTCTAGATCGAATTTACTTAGGAAATCCTTCATTTTATCTACTACTGAGTTATGATATGAATTTATATCTGCACCAGGATAAGTTGTTCCTAATTTAATACTGTTTTTGAAACATTTGTTGATCAGTATAAAATGTATGAGATTTCTAATGATTTTTTTTTTAAGTGTCTGCGTTGTTGCAATAGCAAACATTACATAACACTCAATATTTGACTGTTAATCGACCATTGATTTATTCCTTTTGCGTAATTTTTTACATTTAATTTTTTACAGGCTTAGATAATAAAAGTCTGTAGTCTGTCAACTGTCTTTTTAACTAGCTTGTCAGCAACGTCCTTTTATCTGATTATACTGCATGTATAAATGTATGAAAAAACGGTTAATAAGCACATGTTTAGGTCTTATCTCGCAATTATGCAATTTAAAGTGCAATTATCTAGCAAATATTTAATTTAAAATGAAAAATTTATACACTGTTATCACTGGAAAATTGTTGTCAGCATCATATATTTAATAACTTTTGATGACGAACATTAAATTATTTTATCTGTGCTTATGATGGCTAATTTACCTTTAACTATTTGTATTGTTCTGAAGCTATTTTTTGTGGTATTTTAAAGTAATTACTATTTAAATGGAAATAAGCCACAATTAAAGGTTAAAGTAAGTTTATTCCACTTCGGAAATCATTCTTAAAATACAAACATTGGTAAATTAAATTAAACTATTTGTAATCAAATGTGAAATATATCATCGTTTCGAAAACTAGACACTGTTTCATAAACCTGTCACAAAGTTTGATGGGAGATTTACAAATATTGGTGATGAAAAATGCGATATAAATAATATTTGAATAAAACTAATTACAGATTATAGTAATAAAACACAATAAATGTCGCATAAACTCAATTCTGAGACACTCGTTGATTGAAATTGTTTTTATATACATCTTATAAAGTTATAATAATAAAAAGCTTTTATTCAAACTTCAATATTAATGGTTAATATTTACTTTTTGGCAACACAAATATTAATCTTGAAATTGGAAGATTTCTAATTGTCGAAACAAAATTCCAGATTACGAGAAACCAGATTAGAAATCCTCGGATTTCGAGTTTCGGGATTTATTATCAGATGTCGCTATTGCGTCCATATCGAAACCATTTTAGAAGATTTCTTTTAGGATGAATACGTATAAGTGGCGATATACAGAGCACTATACGTGAAATCAAATCTTAACTGTCTTTCCTTTCAAATATTAATCTATAAAACTGATAGTATGTAGCAATTTGGCCAAGGTTTGTTTTATCTTTCTGTTAACTAGGTTCAAAAGTTCACTTCCTGATTTTTTTTTAAACTTAACCCTAAATTCTTCGTCCTGGAGCAACAGGGCCAAGTTGTGTTTCCAAAATCCCAACAGTTTTCATAAAACTTTTGACAATAATTGCTAATTTTTTTCTACTGGGCTCGAAAAATATTTTGTCTTGTTACATAATTCATGCTATTATACCCTGCGATTATATCTGTGTGATGATTTAAAGATAATGGTCCAAGATGGATGAACATCGCAATAACCAGAAAAAATGGAGAAATGGTAAGAAGGAGAGGCATATATCCGAACTTACACATTACACATTAAAATATATTAACATTACAAATTAAATATGCTGATCAGGGAGAAGGATAGTCCAGGCACTCCGCCACAGTATAGGGCTCAATGTTAACTAGGTGTTGAAAAACCTTTATTTAAAAAGCACTATAGTGTGTTTCCTGTTGAATGTCATTATAAAATGAATCCTATTATAAAATTTAACACACATATACAAAGGATTTCTCTCTGTTATAGACAATCTGTGAAGTGGCAAATTTAAATTAAGGCTTCTTGTATTATACTCATGATTGGGAAGCAGGTGATAAAACAAAGTAAAATTTTTAAATAGGAACATAATACATTCAAATATATAGATGGCTGAGAAAGTGAGTATATTGAGTGATTTGAATCGGCCTCTACAGGATTCTCCCTCATTTAGTCCTAAGATCACCAGGACTACCTTTTTTGGACTATAAAGACTGTATGAATTATTATACATATAATTGTTATTCCAAAACTTTAATTGAAAAGATAAAACGTTATAAAGTATAAAAACTGAATTTACAATATGCACTGAAAATGAATACAAGTCTTTATTTCAACGTGAATAAATCTCGAATGCTGAAACTAGTTGTCGGTCGAAGGTCAACGTCGTAGGCCAAACACACGGTGGCTCCACGGGGGCGGAGGGGTTACCGGTTCCATGATGTGTGCGACAACTGTTATACAGGGGTCGATCAACAGTTAAACATACCGGCCCCCTTGATAGCTGGTAGGCTTCAACAGCAACTAATGGTTAGGAAGATCCTCTGGAAGTACACATATCTTCATGGCAGGTCGTTTGTATACGGAGGAGCCAGTTCTAATGGTAACAGCTCTGACTATACCGTCGGCACCAGGATGAGTGACTTCAACTATACCAATTTTCCATTTCATTGGCGGGATTCCATCTTCTTTAACCAAGACGAGGAGTCCAGGCTTTAAGATTGTGGGGTAGGTCTTTTTCCATTTAGACCGTTGTTGGAGCTCGGAAATATACTCCTTTGACCATCGCTTCCAGAAACTTTGGATGATTCTTTGAAGGCGTTGAAACTTGCTGAGTGAATTTTCTTTAATTGCAGAATAGTCATGGTCAGGTAAAGCAGTAATGCGTTCTCCAATTAGGAAGTGTGCAGGTGTCAAGGACTGCGGATCATTGGGATCATTGGAAATCTGGGATAAAGGTCGGGAATTTAAACATGCTTCGACTTGATGAAGAACAGTTACGAAATCTTCGTAAGAAAGTGGGATTTGACCGAGTACCCTCTTTAAATGAAATTTAGTAGATTTAACTCCCGCTTCCCATATACCACCAAAATGCGGTGCATGAGGAGGTATAAAATGCCATTTTACATTGTCAGAATTTAGAATAGATTGAATTTCATTTTCACTCGTGTGTAGAAACTTATAAATCTCATTTTTAGCTCCAACAAAATTGGTGCCATGATCAGAATATATATTTGCGCTTAAACCTCTTCTAGCGAAAAATCTACGAAGAGTGGCAATAAGAGAGTCTGTAGTAAGACTGCTTACAAGTTCCAAATGCATAGCTCTCGTTGAGAGACACACAAAAATACACACGTAAGCCTTGATCGTTTTATAATTTCTAGTTTGCCGATCCTTTAATAAAAAGGGTCCGCAAAAGTCTGTACCTGTATTATAGAATGGTCGTTGAGGCGTTACTCGATGCTCTGGTAAATCTCCCATTAAATAAGGGATAGGAGACGCACTGAAGCGAAAACAACGTAAGCATTGCCTCACAACCTGTTTGATTAAATTTCTGCCAGAAGTAGGCGAAAAACGTTCTCGTATTGAAGCTAGTAATAATTGTGGCCCTGCATGAAGAAGGCGCAAATGTTCTTGTTTTACAATTAATTTAGAAAGTACATGTTTACCGGGTATTATCGCAGGATGTTTCTTTTGAAAATCAAAATGTGAATGTTTAAGTCTGCCACCAACTCTGATTATACCCTTGTCATCTAAGAATGGGGCTAATCGTAAGATCTTACTTCTAGAGTTAATAGGTTTAGATTTTGATAAGTCTTGATACTCAGTCGGAAACTCTTGCCTTTGAACAGTTCTAATAAGAGTATATAGAGCATGATTAAGTTCTTGAGCATCAAGTGCTCCTGATTTTCGATTTGCCTTAGATAAGCGGCAATTATCAAAGAATCGATAACAGTAAGCAGTGACTCGTTGAAGCTTGTTAAGATTAGAAAATCTGTTAATAAGATCCAGTCCTTCAGTAACTGTAGACTGAAAAGAAATTAATTTTTCCTTGCGTCTCTCAGGTGCATGAGAATTGACTGTAGTACTAGAAACACTAGTGGGCCATTGTTCTTTAGGATACAGCAACCATTTAGGGCCATTCCACCATAGAGAATTATCAATTAAAGACGTAGGGCTAAGACCCCGAGAGAGCAAATCAGCTGGGTTTTCTTGAGTATTGACATATCTCCAAGAATCCGAATTTGTTAATGATTGTATTTGTGTCACTCTATTAGCGACACAAATTTTCCACTGGGTAGAAACAGATTTGATCCATGATAAAACTATAGTTGAGTCACACCAGTAGAAGATATGAGTAATAGGAAGATCTAACGAGATTATGACCTTATGAGCCAACTCTGCCAGCAACAATGCGGCGCACAATTCGAGCCTAGGAATCGTAATTGTTTTGAGGGGAGCCACTCTTGTTTTAGAGCAAAGTAAGTGACAATGATAAGTACCCTCTGAATCTAAGGATCGAATGTATAAACAGGCACCGTATGCCATTTCACTGGCGTCAGAGAAGCCGTGGATTTCTAATAGCACTGGATTGTTAGGTAGAACATGTCTAGGAATTTTTAATGCATTTAAATCTTGAAGTTGATTATGGAATTTAATCCAGCTAGTATAAAGGTCTTGTGGGATTGATTCATCCCAATCAAGTTTGTGCTGCCACAATTTTTGAATAATGCATTTTGCTATGATTATTACAGGTTGAACTAATCCTAATGGGTCGCTATATTTGAGAGACACAAGATAGGATTTTTCGTTTAGTTGGGCAGGAATTATAAGTAGCCTTTATTGAAAATTGTAGTGTGTCGGATTGAGAGTTCCAAAGAAGACCTAAAGTTTTGTTATTGCAATCCTCACCGAAATTTAATATGGTATTATCCCTTCAGATTGCTCACAAAGTACTTCCGGTGCATTGCACATGAATTTACGGAGTGGAAAGCCACCAGAAATGAGAATTTCAGACAGGTTTTGTTTAAGGTATATTGCTTCATCAATTGATGAACACCCTGTGCAAAGATCATCAACGTAAAAGTCCCTTGCGATTATTCTGCTAATGTCTGGATGTGTATCTTTACATTGTATTGACAGTTCCTTTAAGCATCTTGTAGACAGAAAGGCTGCCGGTGCTGTACCGTATGTAAGCGTATTTAATTGATACGTATGTATTTCTGAATCAGGATTAGGTCTCCAAAGAATAAGTTGTAGCGAGCGTTGTGATGAATCTACCAATACTTGCCGGTACATTTTAGTTATGTCTCCAGTCAGCATAATATTATGTTTTCTTGCTCGCAAAACTATGGAAAATAGATCATCTTGAATAGTTGGACCAGCTACTAAAATGTCATTAAGTGATAAGCCACTAGTTGTTATAGCTGATCCATTGAAAACCACTCTTAACTTGGTGGTAGTGCTAGACTCCTTTACCACACAGTGGTGGGGCAAATAATAACAAGGTTTGTCTGATAATTCAGAGTCATTTATTTTGGTCATGTGACCAAGAGCTTCGTATTCGCTTAAGAAATCTGTATAATTTGCCTTTAGTTCAGGATTTCTTTGTAATCGCTTTTCTAAATTGAATAAGTATTTGGTTGCTACCTCTTTTGAATCGCCAAGCGAGCAAGTCGGTTTCTGAAACGGTAGTTGGACGATAAATTGACCCAACGAGTTTCTAATAGTAGTAGTTTTGAATAGTTCTTCACAGAGAATGTCATCTGAAGATGAGGATTTAGGAACATTGATTTCTTCAATTTCCCAGAATTTAGCTATTTGTGAATGAATAGCCTGATCAGAAGTACTCAGATTGCATGAGATAGAAATGTTAGGAGGTTGTATGAATTGGGGTGAATGTATAGTGCCCGAGACAATCCAACCAAATTGAGTTTTTTGCAATGTAGGCAAATGCTTGCCAAGCTTTACTTGCCCCACCATGAGCAGATCCCAGAAGTGATTAGCACCAATCAAAATGTCGATTGGACCAGGTTCATTGAATGTTGGGTCTGCTAGTATCAGATTATGAGGGATATTTAAGCTTGACGTGTTAATAAAGTTTGAGGGTATTCTGCTTGTAATTTTAGGAATAACTAAACATTTAAAACTTGTTTTAAATGGAACTTGACGTGCTTGAACAGATACAACGGTTTGTTTTAAAATGTTTGTGGTTTTTTGCCCAACTCCTGTAATAGAACATTGTATTGGAGTTGTACTTATATTTAATTTTTTAGACATTTCCTCAGAGATAAAACTTGACTCACTACCGCTATCAAGCAATATACGACAAGACAATACATTTCCACGATTATCAAATATGTCTACCAGGGCAGTTGACAATAAGACAATGCTTGGAGAATCATTACCTGCAATTAAACAATTTGCGCTAATTTCAGGAGAATCGGAAGTTTCAGTAGAATTGTTAGCATTAGGATTGAAATTAGGATTGTCTTGCGATGCATTTCTACTAGATGAATTATGATTATTCGACTTAGAATTATGATGGTTATGTTGATTATTGAAACCAAAGTGTAACAAAGTATTATGTTTATTGTTGCATTTTCTGCAGTGCATAGAACGACACTGGTTAATTGAATGATTATTTCGCAAACAATTGATACAAAGTTTCAATTTTTTGACTTCAGCTAGCCTAGAATTTGGACTTAGCGCGATAAAGGATTTGCAGTTATAAATAGTATGATCTTTATTGCAAAAATAACAAGTTGGAGAATTACTTGAAAATAAGCTTCTTACATTTTGTTTTACCTTATTGCCTTGAATATTTAAAGTTTCAAGAATTCTGCATTTTTCGGACAGAAAATTGCAGAATATTTCTCGCGTTACTGTGTCATGTTTGGCATATTCACACTCCCATTCACGACGAGTTATTGAATCCAGTTTTGTGGAAAATAAATGAATTAGTAATGCATCCCAAGAATCTACAGGTTCTCCTAGAACTTGTAAGGCTCTTAAATGCCGATTCATGTCATCTAGAATGTTTCTTAATTCTAGATGGCATTCTTTTGTAGCAGGTTTTGTCTCAAATAAAGCCTTTATATGATTTTTCTTCAATAAAGGTTTATTTTCATAACGTTGAATAAGTAGATTCCATGCTACAATATAATTGTTTGCTGAGACTTCAAGCGATTTTAATAAATCCGCTGCTTGAGCCTTTAACGATAAGCGCAAGTAATGGAATTTATTAATATCAGGTATAGATTTGTTATTATGAATTAACGATTGAAAAGTGTCTTTAAAGAATAAAAATTGATCGAATTTTCCATCGAAAGATGGTAAAGATATAGAAGGTAACTTAACGTGTTGTGTTGCTGCATTTGAAATATTAGAATTGCTAGAGATTGATGTATTATCTACATTTTGATCGCCAGAGTTATTTAAAATTGCTTGACCTATAGAAACGACACTATAATAACTGTCTTCGAACTCTAGACGTTCGTTTTGATTTACTGTATCATTACTGTCTTCTAAACATTCTATTTGAGTTTGAATATCATCAAAGGCTTGAAATAGAGGTTCAATTTTTGATAATCTAACTGCAAGTTGAGTAAAGTCAGGATTATTTTTTGATTTTTCTTTATCTAAGTAATTTTTAAATTTTGTTATCTGAGATTTATAATTTCCACGAGCGATATGAAGCTTTTTAAGTTCAGAAGAAAGCACCTCGTTTGGCATTTTGAATGATTAATAGTGTTCTATTTTGTTAAATTGTAAATCTACCTTAATATTAGTGAAATGTACAATAGAAAAACAGCTAGAATGAGGAAATGAAAGAAATAAGGTTTAAAAATAGTTCAAATGCTAGTGTTATATTATAACAAATATAACGAAATGGTTAAAATGTAAGATATGACGCAATATGTAATATGTATTAAATATGTGCATAAAATAATTCAATGAATGTAACGTAAATTCAGCAAAAATATGTTTATTTTATTGTATAAAATTGATTCGAGTCTTTTAAGAATGAATTAAATAATAAAATCAAGTCGAAACAAGGATAAAATCATAGGAGTAGGTAAATGAAACGCTAATTACTGACCTTTGACTCTTGTTCGGTTGATCTGCATCTAATCGTCGAAAAATGCCGGCATGGAATTGTCTGCATGCGGTAGAACTTTTTCGGTTTCCAATTTACACGATAACTTATAATTGCACTAGTTATCATCCGCTCTATGAAGGACCAAACTATTATGTATGAATTATTATACATATAATTGTTATTCCAAAACTTTAATTGAAAAGATAAAACGTTATAAAGTATAAAAACTGAATTTACAATATGCACTGAAAATGAATACAAGTCTTTATTTCAACGTGAATAAATCTCGAATGCTGAAACTAGTTGTCGGTCGAAGGTCAACGTCGTAGGCCAAACACACGGTGGCTCCACGGGGGCGGAGGGGTTACCGGTTCCATGATGTGTGCGACAACTGTTATACAGGGGTCGATCAACAGTTAAACAAAGACAGTTAAGCTATCTACTGCAGCACTCCAGAATATTACTCCATATCGCATAACAGAATAAAAGTTTGCATAATATACTGATAGTAAAATGCCCTCTTTAGTAGATGCTTTATTTTCTTTACAGTTTCTGGCGCTGCATTTGCCATAAATTGATTTATTTCGTTAGAAATCACCCGAGGGTCACCCTCCAAACAAAATTACCTTGGTTTTTGGAATTACCCTTAATCTCTTTTATCAATTGCCAAGCCATTTTAGTTTTATTTTCGCTATTTTCAATTCGTTCTTTATAATTTTTTCGAGATTGAGTGAGTAAAGAATTGTATTTGCGTTTTTCTGTCCTGTAAATATCGTTATAATCAACATTATTGGTAGACAGTGTATACAAAACATTAAGCGTAGATTTACAATGTTTTATATCATTATTTTTAAAGTACATTTGTGATTTTTTTTATTTGCTGTATTTATCTCTTTGAGTGGAAAACATTGTATAAAAATTTTCTGAATTATATTCATAAGAGCATCCAAATGATTATCTACCTCTAATGTCTCAAAAACAGATACCCAGTCTACATTACCTAACATGAATTTAAAAAAATGTTTATTCTACTTGCTAAATATTCGTTTTTATATTATATTTGACTCAAATTGATTAAATTCAAATTTTACCTTTTGAGCAGTATGATCAGATGTATGAGGCTTTAATACAAGACTATCAAATATGTCAAGATTTGTAAAAATATTATCTATACATGATTTTTTGTTACCTTGTATGCGTGTATAGTCTTTGATGGAAGGTCAAAGGAGCTCAAAAATATTTTTAATGTGTCTGGCCACCTCGCATCCCAAGCAGCATATCTAAGTTAAAATCATAGGCCAGAAAATATGGAGTCCTTAACTAAATCACAAAGTATTTGGTCTAATTTGTTTATTAAAACTTGTGGGTCTTTTGTTCGGTAGATGGATAGGATTACAATCTTCTTATTAATTCGCACCTCTGCAGCAAGAACACCGTTCTGTCTGATAAACTAGAAATATCTTCCCGGGATGTTGCAATAAACGTGTCCTTGATGTATACCGCACTGCCATCATGCTCCTGTGAACTTCTTCTTTTGGCATTATAACCCTGGATGGGTCTTTGCCTGTTTGGCTATGTCCTTCCATTCAGTTCTTTCTTGGGCCCTTCTCCATTGTCTTATATTCATGGTTTTCAAGTCATCTTCCACGTCATCCAACCATCTTGTCCTGGGCCTTCCTACCGCCTTCTACTGTAACATCTTTGTCGTTTTCATGTCTTCTTGTCGCTGAACATGTCGCAGCCATGACAGTCTTTGACTTTTTCACAAATCTTATAATTTCATACCTTTCATTTAGTTCATTAACCTCGTCGTTACTCCTGATTCTACATGTGCCGTCTTCCTCTTGCACAGGGCGATATACTTTTCGCAGTACGGAATTCTCCTGATTGATTTCTGTGCCCAGATATGTGAAGGCATCCGCACGTTCAATAGTATAGTTGTCTATTGCTATATTATTTTCATTCTCAGGTGTTCTTTTGATGGTCATGTACCTAGTTTTTGTTTCGTTTATTTTAAACCCTTTTTTTGTGCGTCAGTATCAATTTCCTTGAACATTTCCATCAGTCGTGTCTTGCTTCTACTAATAATGGCGACATGCTCGTGTGAACTATACAATATGTGTGGACTTCTACAATATGAAGAGATCAGTTTAAAATTCCGCACATTGTAGTCCTGCAGTTGTTCTTCTGTTTTCCAGTGCTTAAACAAAGAGCAAAGTATTCATGATGATCATCTAGGATGAAATTAATGGCATCAGTACTTGCTTTAATTAATTGCGTATTTAAGTGGATTACTGATCATTTCTTTTGATGTGTGCCGTAGATTGTCTTTTGACACTAGGGTGCCTCTGTACATTCTGAAAATGGTTAAAAATTACAACGTTCGGACATAATTCTTGCTGCATTAAATGAGGTATTTTTAGTTCTGGAACAGTAATTTTAAATGAACTTTTGTACTTATCTGTCCTGGTTTTTATTTTTTCGCAGATAACGTTTTCATCCAGTTTTGTCATCTGCGATCTAGTGTTTCGCAGTTCTGCAAGATATAGTTAACTGTTTCTGGCCATCTTCCATAGTCTGCAGCTTAAGCCTCTATGAAACAATCACATTATATGCAGGCACCCCTTGATTGGTGCATGTTGAGTAAGAAAGCCTGTTATGACTCTGGGCTGAGTCCTGCCTGTTCTTGGCAGTCCTTTAGCCTTATTAGCATATTTCGAAGCATTTTGTAGCTGAAGTAAACCTGGAATCCATCCAAGACCAAATTCCACAAAAGAGGAAAGACATTTTAGAAGAGGAAAATCCAATGGATTTCTTGGAATCATTCCTTTTGGAAAATTCCACAATGGCTTTTTGGGAGCTATATTCTAGAGCTTTTCTAGATTCTTCATTACAAATATTAGACTTATCCGCCTTAAGGACCAGGTTTTGCCAGGTTTAGGTACAAAATCCACCCTTATGAGCTCGAGTAGCTTTAGTATCATATTAATTTTCTATACAGGTCATTTTTGTTCTATAGATTTTTTGTATAAATGCCGTCCGGACTTGGTAATTTTAATTTTTTATTTTTTAATCAATAATTTTAATTAAAAAATTAATTTAATTTTTTTAGTTAAAGAGTGATCCATACAACGCCGAAGCAAATGAACTTATGCTACGAATAGACCCTACCAAAGAGAAGAAACGTAGTGCAGAGTACTACTATGGCCGCGATGACTACGTTTCAGCCATTCATTACCTTACCGAAGTCTTGGAAGTTAGTCCGTGGGCCTCAGATCTCTACGAATTCCGTTCAGAACTACACATGCTAAACGGAGATGAAGTCGCAGCTATATCCGACATCAGATCAGCTACGAAACTTCAGAGTGATAACACAGATGGTTTCTTCAAACTTTCTAAACTTTTATACAAAGCTGGACAGGCTACCGAAGCGTTGAAAGCAATCAGAGAATGCTTGAAGCTGGATCCAGAGCACAAAGACTGTTTTCCATTTTATAAGAAAATTAAAAAAGTAGAGAAGTTTTTAACAGACGCCGAATCTTCATTAGAAAATAAAGAATACGCACAATGTATAGAATCAGCCAACAAAGCCTTGAAAAACGAAAAAGACGTACCGAGCATCATTTACGAAGGCAAAAGGCTACTTTGCGCATGCTACTCTCGTGACGAACAGGATTCCGAAGCCATAACGTTCTGCACGGAAGCCTTAGCCTACAATGATGATCCCAACGTTTACTGTGATAGAGCGGAAGCTTATTTGAACTCTGAGCTTTACGATGACGCCATTAGAGACTATAGATCAGCGCTAGAGGTCGACTCACACTTTGAGAGGGCCAAAGAAGGGCTCAACAAAGCCGAGAATAGACAAAAACAAGCAGAGAAGAGGGATTATTACAAGATATTGGAAGTCAAGAGGACGGCGAGCAAAAAAGAAATTATCAAAGCTTACAGGAAAATGGCACAAAAATGGCATCCGGATAATTATCAATTGGACGAGAAAATGAAGAAGATCGCCGAAAAGAAATTCATCGATATTGCAGCTGCTAAAGAAGTAAGTTTTCCATTGTTTTTTTAGTGTCATATATTCACCAATGTGTTCATTTTCTTTTTTTATACTTTTGCGATCAGTACCATCTCAAACATATCACATTTTCAGTTAAACTGTGACATTGCTTGTTTTTGGAATGGAAACGTTGAAGGTACTCCATATCACACCATTAATGTATTCACTAGCTCGAATACTGCCGGAAACATCAACGCTGTCGACAAAATTATGCAATTTGGAAATTGAGAACGAAATTCGTTGATCCCTTGTTAACTTCTGTGTCTCGGTAGACGCAAATGCAGACTTATAATACCTAGGTCACCATTCTGTAAAATTTATAATACTTTCCCTTTTATTTCACAGACCTTGAATAGGTTTTGGGCACTGCGGTATACTTATGGATGTCATAATCTCTGTCAAATTTTCTGAGGTTTGTTTTAATAACAACAAAAACACGGTCACAGGGAAGAAATTAGTGTCTTCGAAGTGGGAAAAATTGTTGAATTTTTTTAAATCTGCCTGTATCGCTTAAACCCAAACATATTCTTGTAACGCTGTGGTTTTTGTTTTGATCTGGGCAGTTGTCAGAAAACAGGCGCAGTTCTTTTACATCTGTTCCAATATATTTTTCAATATAATCTAATAGAAAGCTGCTGACTTCATTCGGGCTTTTTCGTGCTTCTGCCTTGTGGTAAATGTAAAGAACGGATTTTCGTGACTTAATATTGGTGATGAAAAAACATTAACTGTAAGCTTCGACAGATAAAATAGGTCTTTACAGGAATTGCAGGAAGTTAAAGGTTCTGCATAAAATCGAAGGCGATTGCTTCTATATCATCTCTTTGAATGCATTCCTAAACTTGATCATGTAGGGCAGTGTAAAATTCCTTACTTCGGCGGCAGTGTACCACTTTTTCGACAATCGCTACTTATTTTGCTTCTTCAACAAATGCTGTATTTTACTGTACTCTCAGGATACTCTTTAATGAATAATTCGTGCATTATTTTTATATTAGGTTTCGCGTCTAAGTACTTAAATTCCTTACCAGAGTAATGAGACCCTTTGACTGGAAATGTAGTTATGTGGCTACAGATAAGTTCCCTGGTTCTAGCATCAATAATGCTCCCTTTTATATTTTTCTTCCTTTTATCTCTAGGTATCACACCACATACCAAAAGTCTTTTTAGCCTTTCTCTTCCAATGGCGTGAATACTTAAAAAGCACTTTCGCATATCTTTTTTTTTTTTAGTCTGATCAACATTAACAAAGAGCTTGTAACTTCTTGTCCTATCTTTACCTCCTTCATTACGTTTTCTTATTCTAGACACTTCCATTACTTCTATTAATCCTTGTAGATATATATATCGTTTTCGTTTTTTGTTGTTATATCGTAAAAGTTACCAAAAATAAAGTTCCTTTGATCTCCGTTCTTCTTCTTCTTCATGTACCATGTCCTTTCAGAACGTTGGTTACCATCATAGCTATTTTAATTTTATTCACTGCCACCCTAAATAGCATGCTTGTATCTACACCATACCAGTCTCGCAAGTTCTTCAACCATGAGGTTCTTCTTCGTCCTGGACTGCGTTTGCCTGCTATTTTTCCTTGCATGATGTTTTGTAGCAATCTATATTTGGGACCTCTCATTACATGTCCGAAATATTCCAGCTTTCTCTGCTTGATGCTTTTTATGATCTCAGTAGTCTTGCTGAGACGTTCTAGTATTGTGGAGTTACGAATCTTCTCCACCCAGGAAACTTTTAAAATTCTTCTATAGCACCACATTTCGAAAGCCTCAAGGCGATTTAGATCGATTTTATTCACAGTCCAGGACTCGACAGCATAAAGTAAGACCGAGAACACGTAGCAGCGAAGTAGGCGGATCCTTAATGCCAATTTTAGGTCTCTGTTACATAACACCTTGGACATCCTTCTAAAAGCAGCTCTAGCCTGCTCTATTCTGGATCTAATTTCGCCGTGATTTTCTGCATTACAATTTAATTGCTGTCCAAGGTAGACGATTTTATCAACTTGCTCAAGTTTGATATTATTTACATATATAGACGGTTTTATATTCTGTTGTTTACTTATTACGACTATTTTGGTTTTCCTTATGTTAAGATCCAGACCTGCCTCCCTACAACTCTCAACGACACTATCAAGTAGTGTTTGCAGATCTTCTTGACTAGAAGCTAGGAGTACTGTATCGTCCGCATATCGCAAATTATTGATGACTTCGCCGTTCACAAGTATTCCTTCTTGTTTTTCAGAAAGTGCTTTTCTGAAAATTCTTTCGGAGTAAACTTTAAAAAGCAGGGGTGACAAGAGGCATCCCTGCCGTACTCCTCTTTTAATATTGAGAGCTTGTGATTCCACACCATCTACTAAAACTGATGTTGTTTGATTCCAATATAAATTTGCAATTATTCGAACATCTCTGCCGTCCAAGCCAATGTCTTTTAGAGCTTCGATCAATATAGAGTGCTTAACACGATCAAATGCCTTTTGAAAGTCAATAAAACAACAGTATATGTCTACAGATATATCACGACATCTTTGAGCAAGTACGTTCATTCCAAACAGTGCCTCTCTCGTTCCAAATCCGTTACGGAAACCAAACTGAGTGTCATTCAGGTATTCCTCACATTTATTGTAGATACGACCATGTATTACCTTCAGAAAAATTTTCAATAAGTGGTTTAACAAACTGATGGTTCTATAATCAGCACAGGTTTTTGCTGTTGTCTTCTTAGGTAGAGCTATAAACAGTGAGTTAGACCAACCATTAGGTAGTTGTCCGCTGGTATAAATGGTATTGAAAAACAAAGTTATAGCCTCTAAAACATTGCTATCCTTTATAAGCTTATATATTTCAGTTGGAATTTCATCAGGACCAGTCGCTCTGCCATCTTTTGATGATTGTATGGCCTTTGTAACCTCACAGCGTGTTATTAGGGGTCCGTCGCAGTTAGTAATATCGGGAGGTGAACTACTCCTATCGTCTTCGAATAGGTTCGTGTCGTAATTTTCCCATTCTTTAAGTTTGTCCTCTACTTCGAATATTACTTTACCATTTTCATCCTGTAGCAATGCATTTTGTTTCTTATTGAAGATACCAGCCGCTTCTTTTACTTTTTTATACATGTTAAACGTGTCGTATCTTTTTTCGAGTTCTTCAATGTCATGACACTGTTTGGCTAGATGTTGACTCTTTGCTTCTCGTATTTTACGTCGAATTTCTTTTTGTATGCTATTGTAAAGTGTTTCGTTGGTTTTTGCTAGTCGCCGTTGTTCCATCAAATCCAGTATATCATCTGTCATCCAAGCCTGCTTTTTTTTTTTTCGTTCTCCGAATCTCCGTTCACTTTTTCAAAACATTTGAGTAGACACCTAAAAAATGTATTTTACAAACTCAAAAATATTATATTGTTATTGTCTACTTGCACTGAGGTCCTATTTGCTTTGCTTCCATGGCCTTATTTTTGTAGCCAATACATGTTTGCCCTTTAACTCTAGAGTTTCTGATAACATTACGCTGATATTCATCCGATTTCCTAATTCCCTTACGCCTTTTAGTAGCAGACTCTCGATCCTTAGCGTTTTCAGCACTAACAATTGGTTGATCGTTGTTCATAATAATATTATAAATATAAACGTTTTTCTTTCAATATACAGACAACTTTTTGTAAGCAGCAATAAGAACAAACAATAGAAATACTATAAATTTTATAGGTTATGGTAAACGTCGATATGCAAAATGACAACTGACAATTTAGTGCAGAAACAACCTTAGTCCGGGACTAAGGTGGTTTCAGAAATATATGAATATTTTAAATCGATATAAAATCAACTATGCTTACGGGACTTAGTTGTATTCTGCATTAAATTGTGTGCAACTCACAGAAATACGTTGGTGTTATAAACTCAAAATCGCCAAAAGGTAACTAAGGTTGTTTCTGAAATAAGCGATTCAATGATTCTTTTTGGTCATATACTATCTGATTAGTTTTTTAAAAATTACCAATCACTTATCTTAAAGGTCTTGTCATTTCAAAACAATTTTGACTTTCTTCTGTTAACAGTTGGTTGTTACCTCTCAGGGTGAATTTCCCTTTTTAATTTATGAGATTCTTCATACCTGCACATCTCGTCTTGTTTTTATAATTGGATATTTAGAATTACAAGTGTTATGCATTTATTTAAAGTGAATATTTCTTCTAGGTACTAACAGACGAAGAAAAGCGACGGCAGTTCGACAACGGCGAAGATCCCCTGGATCCGGAATCGGGTAAAAGTCACATGCCAAACTTCCATCACTTCCAAAGTTTCCACGGTAGTCCGTTCCAATTTAAATTCCACTTCAATTGAGACGATACAACTCTCTAGTGACAATTTTTTATTTAATTTGGGCATTACGTCCGACACTTTGTAAATATTGTGTGATATGTGCAATTTAGGTCTATTTTTCGTACCAAGAAAATTACGTTTTTTGTTTATAGACGTAAATTGTTAGGTGTATAATATTTATTTATGTTTGTTGTCCGCAAACGGGTAGTAACTGTGAGGATTGTGCTGAAATACTAGCAGGAACTGGTAGAAGCGGTCAAAAATGTGTGCCATTTAGGTTGGCAGTTGCACGATCTAAAGTCTAAAGTAACTTTTAAAATCTGAAAAAATTCTTCATACCAAATTGTTTTGGTGCCATACGCTGTTTTGGACATTCGCTACTTCCGTATGTCTTCTTGTATTGATTATCATTTAGTGTACCTGAATAAATGAGTTTTTAAGTTAATTTTGAAGCATTATATGCCTATGATTTAATAAAAACAAATTCAAAAATACTTTTTGTTGTTTAAAAAACCTCGAAAGTACAGATTTTAAGAGATCTTATATCCCCAGCTTGTTGCCGCTCACCGTGACTTCAGTTTGCAGTTATGAAAAACGCATTGTAATATGATGCATAAGCGTAATAACCTTTTTTTATTCACACGGGTATGCACAATGGGCATATATATGGCGATACATGCTTGATGCTTGCTCAGTTTGGACGGAAATATGCTCTCCACATTCAATTATGTAATATTTTTTATTATCCGGAAATTACTTTATCACTTGTATTCAAAGTCACACAAACTGATTGTTCTTCCATTATTTATTAATAAAAATGATTATTGCTTATATTAATATATGAACCAATAGTCATAATAATATTGGTATATCAATACATAGCACAATACAGATGATAAACTGTTAACTATTCTAAAAAAAATCTTAGTAGTGCGCTTGCTGTAACTTGTGTTGTCCTAGAACTGCAGTAGAATTCAACTCAGCCGATGGACGATCTAAAATATATTCATATAAATGGAAAAAATTTCATTTGGCAACCACTGTATACATCTATAAATCAATAGCCTCAATAGTGTGCTAAAACCTGGTTATTTAGAACATTTAAACAGTATTTTGACATAAAAATATTTTATAATTTAACTAATAATTGATATATTTATTTAGTTCTCAACAAAGTTTCCTTTTAGCTCGATCCGCTTTACCCATCGATGCTTAAACTTCTTTAAACCGTCTGAAAATAGCTTTTTTCGGAGTCTGCAAAGTAGTTCCCTGTGGTGGCGATACACGTCCTAATTCGTCTCAGATTTACGTAGGATATGTGACTTTTTAAGTTTGGAATCAAAAAGAAGTCGCTCGGGGCCAAATCTGGAGAATACGGTGGATGAGACAGCAATTTGTAGCCTAATTTGGCTGTGGCGATGGCGGATATGAGTCGGTGCGTTGTCATGGTGGATGAGTACTTTTTTCTTCGTTAAATGGGTCGTTTTTCTGAAATTCCAAAAATTTGGCATAGTAGAGCCCTGTGACCGTTTTGCCCTTCTGAAGGTAGCCGACGTAGATCACATCTGCGAACCTCAGAAAAAGGTGCTCATCACTTTTGCAATCAATAGGACAGTTTTCGACTTCTTCGGAGAACTCTCTTCTGGTAAAGTCCACTACTTAGACTGTTTCTTGGTCTTTTGTGTACAGTGGATTCATCTTTCGTCGACGATCATGAAACAATGAAAAAACTCCTTCGAATTGCGCTTAAATAGCGTCAAATACTACTGTGAAGTGGTCTTATGGTTGTGCTTGTTGTTGACAGCTTTGTAATGTCCAAAATTTCATGCAGGATATAACACACGCGGTCTTTTGAGATACCTACTGTCTTAGCTATCTCGAGATCGTAGATTTTTATCACATTATCTTCCATTGTAGCAATTTTTGAAGCTGTTTTCATGGTAGGTAATAGAGTTGCAGAAAAACGATAATTTTAAACTTGTAGCTAGACCAGACTATGTTTCAGGGAATTACGGTTGTGGCAGGACTGTGACAGCAATCTCTATAGCTTTCTTACACTTAACCCCTTAATAGGATATCTCCAGATAGTTTAACGATCATCGTTTGAGCGAGCTACGCTTTAACCAGACATTATTTAAACTTAGCTGGTAGTTTTAAACAGTCGAAACTCGATCTACGATTTTTAATTTGAGTAATACGATAAGAAATGTATTCTCATGGCAATATGGTTTGTCGTAGCTAAAACTTGACGGAAATTGACTAAAACGGAAATATATGTTATAGGAATTTAACTAAACAACATTTAAACGTCAATGAGTATTAAAGAAAAGTATAAAATGCGGAGGATTATAAAAAATGATACCGGAAATACATATTTCAAGATTGTTAATGAACTCAATATGTAGTAGACCTTGATGGTGTTTTATATTTGAACGAAACAATTTTTAACTTTTGCTTATTTGGCCCTGATTAACTTTTTTTGCTAATTCTAGCTTTTACAATTCTCTCGCAACAAAAGATGGAGACAGAAATACAAAAACCTGATGAGAGAAAATGTTTTACTTTTTATTCCGAGAAAACTAGAAAAACACATTTACTCGTAAACTATGATAGCCAAAGCAATTTTGCTCCTTTCTTAAAATTTTCTAATTATTACCTTCAATGATTATCTTACTCCAAACCATTTATAATTCACCTTTAAGATATTCTATACTTAATGTCTTAAAATATATATCTTTAAAAATAAAAAAATGCATGTCTTTAGAGCTTTATAGAGTTGTTATTTAGGCGTATTCATGCTGTTTTATATTATAACAACCAAACCGTAATTATACATTAGACTTTCCACACATCTGCACATTTTCAGCATGATCCTCATGCTTCAGAATTCGCTTACCCATTGTAAGAACACGCTCACTAATAGTGCCGTTTTTGTTTTACAAAAATTCGAACTTGCCATTAATTGTAAGAATATGGTGCATGTAAATAGCAAAGCAAAGAAAATTACTTAATATTTTCTAAGGAAAATTTGATCTTTTTGTTCAATAAGTAATACTAATTAAGTTGGCAGTACTTTTCCATTTCTTTCTATCCTAAGCATAGATATGTATACAGAGTGGCCCAAAAGTTTGGAAACGGCCAATTATCTCGTAAATTGCTAGTCATAATTTTATCAAATTTGAGGTACACATATTTTGGGATACGGAGATTTCATATTTGATATTGTTCTGAAGCTATTTTCTTGTGGCATTTTAAATTAATTACTATTTAACTGGGAATAAGCCACAATTAAAGGTAAAAATACGTTTATTGACGTTTCAGTTTCCTCTTCGGAAATCGTTATTATTATTGTTATTAAATATTATTCCCAGTTAAATAGTAATTAATTCATATTTGATATTTGCAATATTTCCAGATTTGCCGTTTCTCCAAGCTGGCAACATTGCAAATATCAAATATGGAATCTCCGTATCCCAAAATAGGTGTACCCCAAATTTTGTAAAATTATGACTAGCAATTTACGAGATTATTGCTCGTTTCGACTTTTGGGCCACTCTGTATATTGACATAAACCGAGCAGTCTGTAGAGCTTAGTGACGACACCATCTTTGTTGTACTTGTTAGTTGTGTCTCTATATTACGTCAAGTATAGCCATGTTTCTTTTTGTTTGGGAGAGAGCAAGTGCAAGATTTAGTGCGCTAGAGAGAGGGAGACAGATCGAACAACCGCAAAAGATATTGTCGTCACTACTCGTTTCTCTCATGCTCAGTCTATGTTAATATATATATATATATATATATATATATATATATATATATATATATATATATATATATATATATATACAGTCAAAATCGTTTACAACGACACCGGCTATAACGTACAATCGGATATAACAAACAAAATAGTAGGTCCCATAAAATGACATACAAAAATCGCATTTATATTGCTTATAATGAACAAATCGGTTAGAGCAAACGTATTTCTTGGAACACTAGTAGTTAAAATATTGGTTACAGCGTACATCTTAATAAATAAGTTTAAAAGTGCTATCCTGTAAAGTTATGAAAATGGACATTGTAGTGTTGTATTTCTCACAGGTATTACCGATATTTAATACCACGAAATGAGAAGTAAGGATTTATTAATTTATGGTTATAGTACATCCGGACAGGCATCTACTGTCGTTTAGACACTTAGACCTCCCAAGACGGGTCCATTGTATTACAAAATTTTGTTTATACATATTTCACCATTTGGCCTAAGCCAAGAGTTTCTGAATTTGAATTCAGTTGTGTCTAGCCTTCATTGAAAAAATGTCACGGAAACAATTTACTATTGAGGAACAGTTTGGAATAATTTGCCGAGTCGATTCCGGTGATTCCGCGAGTTCGATTGCCCGGGAATTTAAAACGTCACGCCCGACAATTGCTGGAATAATGAAAAGGCGAGAGAAAATTATTAAGCAATTTAATAAGTGTGAAAAAGGAAAACGCGTTCGGTCATCAAATTACAGTGGCATTGAAAGTGCTTTGCTCGATTGGTTTAAACAACAACAAACAATGTACTTGTGAGTGGGCCGATGCTTCAGGTAAAGGCTGATGCTTTCGCTGTGATTTTGAAGAAGAATTTTAAGTGTAATGCTTCCTGGGTTCAACGTTTTCGAGCTCGCCACAATATTGTCCATGGAAAAATTTCAGGTGAGTCAGCAGTTGTGGACAGATCAATTATAAATGACTGGGTTGAAAATGTGTGGCCTACACTCAGATTCGACTATAGCGATGATGAAATTTTTAATGCTGACGAGATGGGGTTATTTTTTAGACTTACACCTGATCACACGTTAAAGTTTAAAGGCGAGAAATGTTCCGGTGGTAAACTCTCAAAAGAGCGTGTTACAGTTCTTGTTGCAGCCAACATGTCCGGTTCCATAAAAAGGAAGCTTTTGGTGATAGGAAAAAGTAAAATGCCGCGCTGTTTTAAAAACGTGAAAAATCTCCCTGTTGATTATGATTTCAATAAAAAAGCCTGGATGACGTCAGCTATTTTTGAAAAGAGTTTACTAAAATGGAACAGTGAACTTTTACAACAAAAGAAACACATAATTTTAATTGTCGACAACTGTCCGTCCCACCCCCAGTTTACAGGTTAAAACAAATTAAACTCGTTTTCCTGCCTCCAAATTGTAAGTCTGTACTGCAGCCCATGGACCAAGGAATTATAAGAAGTCTTAAAGCATGCTTTCGGAAAGAATTGGTGTACAAAATCATCGAAAAGAGAGAGAATAACGACGATACGAAAGTCAGTATTCTTGACGCTGTACTAATGATATCAAAGGCATGGGAATCTGTGCGGAAGGAAACAATCATCAACTGTTTTCGTTTTTCCGGCCTAACTTAAGACTTACAACCATCAGGAATCGCATACAACGATATTGCACAAACGCATTTGCAGGATGCCATTTCCCTTTTCAGTTCTGACTGCTCTGCAGATGACTATGTACGAGTGGATGACGAAATAAGTACGAGCGAAGAACTCTCAGATATTGACATCGTACTGAGTCACCAAACTAGTGACAAACAAAGTACTGATGAGGCTGATAAAGAATTGGAAGATTTCGGCAAAATCCCTACTGTTGCTGAAGCGTATGCTGCTTGTTCCACCATACGAGCATTTATTCAGACTGCTGAAACTTCCCAGAGTGTAAAAGAATCATTATCGATTGTTTTCACATCAATTGAAAAAATGTTTTTTTCAGAAGTTCAAGGAAGGCGACAAATAAAAATTACAGACTTTTTTCATTAAATGTTCAGGTAAAATGTGTTTACATATTTTGTAATACATATATGTATGTATTTTTTTTGTCTTTTTTAAAATAAATAGTATATGTATGCCTACATTTTTATAATACGAAGATTTGGAGAAGCCGTTATATTATGTGTATACTTTATTCACTACTTATACTTATTTCAATACATATTATACATATATGTGTGTACATATTTAGATTTGCTTAAGTACAATAAACACATATGTTAAATGTTATGTATATGTTATTATAACATGTTATAAGTATAGTTAAAGTAACACATTTTTGCGTCATAACCCTAGGTACAACGAACTAACTGTCCCTATTAGTGTAATATCGTTTATAGCAACCTGTTCATTATTATAACCGATAGAACTGCTTACAGAGAACACTGGCTACAACGTACAAAAAGCACCAGTCCCCTGAAGTTCGTTATAAACGATTTTGACTGTATATATATATATATATATATATATATATATATATATATATACGACTATGATCCTAAGTCGATTTCATCCATGTTGGTCTACCCTATTCTTTGAGGTTATGTATCTAAATTGGACACATCTAGATCTTGTGATCTGTATCCATTTTGCTTAATTTCCATATACTTGCATTCAGTTAGTTTTGCTGTTTGTAACGATTCTTATTCAACAAGAAGCAATTCCCAGTTGTGTATCAAGAACCACGTTAACAAGTACTTGCATTATGTTAATTTTTTTTTCAAAACTATGAATTAAAATAATGGCTATACTAAGATAGTATATTTTTTAAACTAGTATGGTTTTTTTATATTTAATTTTGAATGCGAAAAAATTATGGATACAATCGAATTTTTAATCGAGTTACAAGCTATGGAGAAGCTATGAGCATATTAAAGTGTATATTTAAAACGGCGTCAGGCGTTTTGGTTAACGATCATACCAAAATGGCGGTGGGATCAGGGTTGTGACTCAATAATATTAAAACTACTATAAATCTTCTGAATAACTAGTCATAATTGTAAACATAATCTAAAAAAATGCAATTCTACATTTTTAATAAACTATGATTTATTCAATTAAAACTAATTGCCGAAGTGAGAAGTGAGATTGTTTTTAGTCACGTGATGTCCTCTTCATAGATTCTAACTCGATGAAATTTTGTGACCATGTTATGACGTCAGTGCGCTCTATGGGTGGCGCCACAGGTATGAAAAATTTGGAGCAACAAACCGCTCGAAATGTTCAGTAAGCTACTCTATAAAATAGTATTATATACATTATTTATGTAATAATTAATTAAGAAATACTTTATATCTCACTTGTTACAAATACAGTCCTCCCCACAATTGATTCTACGTATTTGGCAGTAAACAAAACGAAATGCAACTATTCAAATACGAAGTTTATTTCTGAGAAAAATTTAATTCTCTTGAGTGCCAAAATAATCGAATTCCATTTAATAGCGCAATTAATCAATACCCTGACAGTCGAAATGTGTTTACACAGCAAATGAATCAGCAGTTAAATCGACGATTGCAGTAACGAAAAAAATAATTGTTTTACAAGCGTCAATAAAAAACTGATAATTTCACCAAAGGAAGAACTGGAATACAAAGTAAACTCTTAACTTACATGGTATGGAACAGGAATGATAACAAGCCAACAAAATGAAAAAAATTGGTACTTGAGAGATAACGAATTTGATTTATTTTTGATGCTCTGATACAAAAATATCTTCTTCTGAAATGTGTAATTTCAACTTCGATCGAAAAGATATACACAAAGGCGCCTGTATACTTTTTACACACAATGTACTTATAACATTGAGAAAACAAAATTTATACTGACCCCTGACCATATACGCATACTTTACGTCATATCAAGAGTTAAACAATACGATAAACATAACTGATCACGCTCATGTCTCATTTAAAGTTATCATTAAAATATATTTTTTAAGATTGTATTAAATTCCGCTGTAGGAACATGTTATCCTCTAGCTCTCAGAAATTCCCTATTAGATTTATTAGTTTTGCTTACATTTTGTTCATGTTTTTTAGGTTGAAATGCTGTATTATATTTAGTAAATGAAAGCAAAATACAATATTTGTCATTAATTATGAATTCGACATTAGTTGTTTAATTTTTAACCAATATGAGGCGCCACTTGTATAGTGCAATTACGTCAAAACATGGAGTATTAGATGTTAATTATGTTAAAAAATTTTTTAGTAAAAAAAATTATTTTTAACGCATTCAAGTTGTTAAATGTCTTGTATATTGCTAAGAAAATTGTTTTTAAGAATACATCTCAAGGTTACCTTCAACATTTGGTTTAATCGTGACCTAATGGGCAGCTTAAATGTCAATAACAAGAAATTTGTATATGTTAAAGAACCTTTCTTCTTCTTCTCAGTCAAGTCTTCCTAGAACATCAACAACTAATTGGATCATGTACTGCTGCTCGGTATAGTCATCGTGTACTAAGTCTGTACCACTGGCGTAAATTCTTTTTATACCTCGTTTAGGTTTGTCTTCAGCATCGGAGTAAGTACAGCAAACACCAATTATATGAGGCACCAAAACAACGTTTTTTCCTGACCGCGCCAACCGGTGAAACTATCGTAAGGACGACATACATTCAGTGGCGTATCTGCAACGGCTATTTAATGTTATATGTTATTCAAATAGACTTGTGCTCGCTACTATTTCATTATCACTATAATTGAGGTTTGCTGTATGCTGAAAGGAATTTTCATGTCACGTTGTTAATACTTTCTCCAATAAATCAGACACTGAACAAACTGTACTGCATATAGAATTGAAAATCGCACCTGTTAATGTGTGAGTCACTACATGATGTCACTAAAATAGATTCGGTGTATAAATTGAACAGTAACGGCGAAAGTATACAACCCTGTCTCTTTTCTTTTGAAATATTTATTTCTTCCGATTGTGTACATCAATTCGAACAGAATCTCCTTGATTCTAATATAAATCAGTAATTATTCGACTGTATCTTCCGTCCACTCCTATCTTCTTGAAAATTTTCATAAGCTGGTTATACTCACCCTGTCAAAAGCTTTTTCATGATCAATAAAACAAGACCTTCCCAAATATATCTACTAATTGAGACAGTTTTGCATTTTAAATCAATATTTATAATTAAAATAATCTAAACAGCTATTGACGTGTGATAGCAGAATTTCAAATTTGAAAATAATATACATTATGGTACAATTAGGGGGTGTTTTGTTATGCATTGGAGTTAATATCATTAAGGGTGGTAATGGGGAACAAAAGCAACTGGTCAAAAATTGTTTCTAGTCAAGTTTTTCCATATAAACACTCCCACAGTATAGCAGTTATTTAATTTTTAAAATAAAATATACAGACACTACAGGTACAGCGTAATTATAACTGAACGAGTTTTTAAGTTTCATATATTTTTAGATGTTTCTTTGTTCCAACTATGATTCTTTGAGTGCATTTGTCTCTAAGTTCCTGCATCTTTGTACTAGATTCGGTAATTATTTAGTAAAAGTTAAGTCATTCATTTTTAGATAAATTTTAATACAATAATAGTCCAAGAATATTCGCTCCCTGTGAGACTATGGCGATATATATCCCCTCTCATTTATTCAACATGACTAGACAAATTAAACAAGTGATAATAAATAGATGAATAAACATTACAGCCATTTAGTTTTAGTAATATGTACTGGAACGCATTCGGTTTATTCACCAATTTAGAAAAAAATTACACAAAATCTTGCAGCAGAACAACTTCCGTTGCAGTGTTAACTCAGTTTTAATATCTTTCTGAGGAAAATAATATACTCATTAAAAATAAAGTGTCTGTAAATTTATTTTACAACGAATTGCATAACTGAAAGAGTTTTTATTACAAGAGTCCAATAAAAATGACATTCTTCCATTAAAATCTTCCCGATATCTATGGTAACCAGAACCGTCGTTGTGTCTATCATAAAAGATGTAAAAGTACCTACGTCAAAGTTAAATAATTATTTTGCATTTGTTTTAGTTTCTTAAGTTTAAGTACCTGAATTGCACTAAATGGCTCATTGTTTTTGATGCTTGATAGAAGTTGTATAAAATGTATAAACATGGACTGAATCTTTATAGACCATAACATTATTGTTCATACATTGTACATATTTTTATTAATTATTTAAAATAAATATTTATAAGATATATTCCGATTTTATTAATTCTCTCCTTCAATCATTTAAAAATATTTGGCTGTTAGAAGACCATCAGATGTGAAATATCAACGTAATGTTGTTGCTGTTGCGGCATAAAAATTTCTTACCTCGAAAGATGTATCAATAGATGTTTCATATTATTTTTACCTAGTTATTCTACACTGCCTATTGCAGTTAGAGCATGAGAAGAGTTGCCAAAGATAGGGATGAATGGAGGATTATTCTGAAGGCTTTGGCTCTTAACTAGCTGTGATCTCACTGATGATGATTATTCCACACTGTCTGTGGCTAGAAACCCTAGCAGTTTATTCTGTTGTCAATCAGATGCTATGTGAATTACTACCATTGCGTGTGGAACAGAAAAATTGACAGTGGTAATAAAATTTTTATCGAAGGACCTTAATAAGGACGAGGTACCTAAACGCAAACAAATCTACGGAATCGGCAGAATATCAAAATGATCATTTGCAAAATCTGTATCAGACATTATAAAACTGTAAAGAACAGAAAAAGTTATTGTTAAGAATTTACTTTTTTCACTCTAATAATTACAATAAAAGATGGTTGTTTTGAAGTAACCATATAACAAATCTTAATAAAGTACAAGCATATATTTTATTATTGAATAATGTAGATTTGAAATATACAATCCCTTCTAATATGGCAGCAATGGTCACTCTATCATCCTGGTTTTCACTGGATATCAGAAAAATAAATTAAAAAGCAATGTTCAAACAACATTTAATAATGTTCACTGTCATTATTTATGGAAATAATTAATTTGAAGTCACTGGATTATTATATTTATTAAAATAAATGAACATGAATAAAGATACTTACTTATCTTAATACTTAATAAGTAGGTAATATTGTGGACTCTTCTAACTCTATTCCATACGCTCTGATGTTCGTTGATTGTAACTCCGTTTTGCTGACAACCATGAGTTTTGTCTTAGAAGTGTCAACTTTTAGTCCATATTCATCACATGCTTCGGTTACCCTGTTATAAATCATTGGAGGCAATAAGTACCGTGTCGTCTGCATATCTGAGATTGTTGACATTAATTCCGTTGATTTTAATGCCAGTATCTTCCACTAAAGCTTCTTTGAAAATAAATTCGGAGTAGATATTAAAAAGTAGAGGCAATAGAATACATCCTTGCCTTACTTCACGTTTTATTTCCACTGCTTTCGCTGTGTTGTGTCCAGCTGGTATGTTTGCAGTAGATTTACATGTGGCAAATTATAGAAAAATATCTATCTAAACTCTCTACGTAATTCAGCTAATGCCTTCCAATTAGAAATAAAATCTCTTCTATCTTTCAAAAAAGACTTAATAAAATAACAGGATAAAAGTAATACTTAAGAAAGAATAATCTGCATGTTAATTGCAAGATCACTAAGTACAAAACACTATTACAGCGAGGAGTGTACTGTGCTCAAACCACCAGTGCCAATTTTGAAGTAGATCTACATATAACAATTTATAAAAAAATATCTATCTATAACTTGTGTTCATCCGCTAATATTTTAATCAGAAACAGATATCTTAAAATCCATAAAAGATTTATCTTACTTACGAAAGAATAATCTAAATTTTAAATGCAACAAGAAGATCACCAAGTACACCTTACCAAGTATTGCCAGAAATTAGCAATATTGTACTCTCTATCAAACAATGTAATAGTATTTTCAATGTACTATATTAAAGAAATTTACGATATTAAAACATGTATGATAGATGAAACTATCTTCTACTATATTAATGTGAATAAACCACAATTTTAATTGAAAATAGAATATACATTAGGGTGGATCGAAAAAAAGTTTTGGAGTAGTGTGCAAAGTTGCCAGTTGGTATTACAAACCTAATCTTTGTGATTTTTCAAAAAAAGTTTATCTTCTGTCCTCTACCAGGGGTTGAAAAAATTAAAAATACGAACTTATGATTTTAATTGAAAAGTTAAGTTTACATGTTATTATAAAAATGATATCCAACTGAAATATCTTTGAAATATGTCAATTTTTATAAATCTACCCACCCTCTTAATTTTGATTATTTATTTTTTGTAGTCTTTTTTTTTTACTTTAAATGTTGGCTGGCATATCTTTGCGTTTACCAACAACTGATAAAGATGCTTCAGTTAAAAGCTTCACGAATATTTCTACAGATTGGGTGACAGGGAAACATAGCAATGATTTTGTCAGGAGAACTAGAGATATGTTTCAAATCCTCTACTTTCAAACATTGAAGTGCAAGCTATTTTATTGTTTTGCCAATCAATCAGATCAATGTAGTCATCTGCGTCAAAATTAATTTATGGAATAATATTGGCATTTACAATTTTAGTGTCTAAAAACACTTTGATGTATTTTCGCACTGCAATATTTCGATACATTTTTGGCAAAGTAATGTAAGTCACCAAACATGATTTGTAGAAAAAACAATTTTTTAATTCAACCTGGTTACTTATTTAAATTATGACTAAAAAAACTTGTCCTAAAAAAGGTTTAAAGTAATTCTAGGCTTATGACACTTTGGCAGTACCTTTTTAACAATAAGTGTTAGTTTAATTGAAAAACATGATTTTCACCAAAAATGTCACATTACTTTGCCAAATTTGATTTCCTATAGTTCATGCTAAAGCTCTTGGACCCTGAGTTTGACCATCAAGCTTTTGGAAAAGATACCTTAAAGGATATTCATTAGTGTGAAGCTGACAGACAAATCTTTGTAAAAGGTGTCCTAAACTCTTGAGAAATTACACATTTTTTCTTCCCATAATTACCACAGTTCTGTCACAGCCTACTACCACTATTTCTTTTAAATTATATCTATAACTCTCTAAAAAGTTGACTATATTTTGACAAACGCTTAGAGCTGATCTAGAAATAGGTGCTGTGTGACCTGAAAAAAATATAGAATCTGAGAATTTTGCATAAAACATTGTCTTGATTGGTCTCTTGCTATTCTCAGTTTATTTCGGTATATTATGTTTGGTAACAATTCCAAGATCACACTGCCACTACCACAGCTGCATAGCAGTCACAGACTTCATGCAAGGTAGGAAGTTTGAACGGATTTCTTTTCTCTCAACTTCTGCTAATAATGCGAACATCTTTTTTTAATCCTGTAGAGGGCAGATGTAATTTTATCCAAAACAAAAAGAACTATAAAATGGAAATAAAACATTTTATATGTTGGAAAACGTATTTATTTCTTATTTATAAAAACAACTATATCTTAGATGGGTACAGCATCTGAAAAAAGAAACAAATTATTAGTATCTTTCTAAAAATTACTATAAAAAATGGGTATTTAAAATAATTTATCAGTAAAATTTGTCAACATGAATTTTATTCAGGTTTCAAATGTCATAAGCATCATGTGTATGTATTTTTTCAAACTACTGTATATATTCAGAATATTTCACAACAACCATAAAACAACATGGAGTTGTTATTTTACCACGTAACCATATTACATGACAATAAGACAAAACATTAACAAAAGAACATAGTTACATCTTCTCATATCCAATGTTACCATTTTTATTGTTAAGTCAAAATACTTAAATAAAAGTACACAACATCAACAAACTGAAAAATAATCCTTAAATGATTGCTTAGGATTAGCTTATATCCTGTTGATAGAATTTCTGAAGTTAAAAATTTTGAATGATTAAATCTAAAAATGTAATTTTGTAAATAGTCTTTGAAACTAACATGTCTGTTAAACTGTTTTAATTTGCATTGTTTTCTGATTTTTTTTTCATCTTTCCCAATTTATTATCTTATTTTTTTTATCTTTTAAATTCAGGCTTTTCTAGATATCAAATTAGCCAATATTTACATTAGTGTTTCACTTTTATACCATTTTTCTTTCTAAATTTTTATTTTTTCCGTATTCTGCATATTTTATTTATTTTTACAATAAAGGTGAAGCTAGATCAGTTAAAAAATTCCTAGCTTTTGTATTGCAGTTTTGCACTAGTTTGGTAATTAAGTAATGTTTGAATATTGTTTTAAAAGTTCAAAGTTTACATTAAAAACACTTAATATAACCTTATAAGCTCTAAATATGCTAGCAATCAATATAACATAAAACAAATTAAACATTTAGGAGTTTATTAAGCATTCTGCTCTAATAAACAATTTTCCTACAGGAATACTTGTTTGCAGAAAATTGATTTTGAATACAAATTGCCCAAGGTTCAAGCCAGGATTTTATTTCAAATAAGACTACAACTTCGGGAGATTTTCGAGGGATTATTTGACTTGCGATATATAATTAATTAAATAAACTTAAGTAAAATCAAGTAATAACTTTACTGGGTGAAACTTTTCTATAATGTTAAATAAATTTATACTTACAATACGAATACGATGTCCCATAGCCTTTGCTGGTAAATTCCTATTGAATTTGGCTCTTACTGCACCTCTCGTGCCATGTGGTCTGGTGACTTTTCCCCAAATAGCTCTAACTTTTGATTTAACAGATTTGGGCCTACCGGGAACACATGTCTTGTTTTTAGCTTTGTATACATAGACGCATTTTTTTCCTACGTAAAACCAACTCTCATCTTTTGATCTGGTTCCTTCTACAGATAATAAGGCAGTATTTTCGTGTTGATTACGAAGACCTCTTTTGTAACCTGTGAAGATGGCTTTAGCATATAAACGTCCATGTCTTTTGAAAGGACGTCTTTTAACGGAGGGTTTGTCACTTGGAGTTGCACCCTCCTTTGGTGCTTTTTTCTCAGCCTTCGGTTTCTTTGCCGCTGCGTCTGCCATTCCTACAACAAAACATACCTGTCAGTTTTTCGTAATCGAACTTCATCTGCTTATTTTCACAATATTTTAAATTTATCATGATTATGTTAGGTACTTTAACATTTATATAAACTATATGTTGACATATTTTTATTATATATCATAGAAAAATGATGGATTTTACAAATATAGTATCACAACACTCACCGAAGATCTCGTTTAGAATTAAAAAGAAGTTATTTCATTTTTGTCCTACAGATGGTAGTATTTATCGCCGTCATTTGTCTCTTATGGTACTTGACTGAACAGTTATTCATCCAGGTTTTTAAATTATGTTGACTTTTATTTAATAAATATTTATTTATAAAATACATAACGAAATTGTGAATTATTTACTAAAAAAATCTAAATTATCACACATATTCTACCCCAACATACATATATTAATAAAATTAAATTCGATCAAAATTTCGAAGTTCTTATTAAAAAAATATATATCAAGAAATAAATAAATCGTAAAAAAGGGGACAACAGTTTATAAAAGAAATAATGGGGAGAAGAATTAATCCAAATTTTATAGAAAATAACAAAAGAGCGTCTTTTTTTATTGTCAAGTTCAGGTTTCAGGTTATGGTTATTATTCATAACCAAAAAATATAGGTAACAACAATTGAAAATTTAAATCGTACATTTTTAAAACTTATCTAGTCTTTACATACTAAAAATATAGAGTGTATTGAAGTACGTGACTGCTATCCAATGTTTGCTAGAAATAAATTTTTTCCTAAATTTTCAAAAAGATTATTTTGTTCAAAAGTAAAATATATTGAACTAATCTTTTCTTTATAATCATTACGTTACTTTTAGAGTATTAAAACAGAAACCAAGTACCAAAAACGCATATTTTCTGGAATTCAACCTACAGGAGCTATACATTTAGGCAATTACTTAGGAGCTATTGCACAATGGGTAAAATTACAAGACCAAGGAGAAAATGTAATAATTGCAATAGCAGATCTCCATTCGATGACATTACCTCACGTAAGGATTTAAGTATATACGTATGAAATACTTAGAAAGCTTTTTATGAATTTTCAGGAACCCAAGATATTATCGAGGAACATTCAAGAAATAGCAGCTACACTTCTAGGTTGTGGCATAGACCCAAATAGGACAATTTTATTTCAGCAATCAAAGGTGGCTGTACACAGCCAATTGTCTTGGTGCCTTGGATGTATTTGCACAATGCCTAGGTAAACATAAGTAACAATTAATTTGAAAATTAATATTGTGTTAAATCAAAGATACTTGAGTAAACGAACATGGGTTTTCAATTAAATTCATTTGATATATTATTTTTAAGTTACATTTATTATATTTGCCAGTATTATCCAGTTCTATTGAAATATTTAAGATTTTATGTTTATATCAAGGCACTAGCAAATCACTGTAGGTAGAATTGCCGATATTTTAATTTTTGTTGTAAATGTTTGAATATTTTTAGATTAGCACATCTTCCCCAATATAAAGAAAAATCGCAAGATTTGAAAGATATACCCCTAGGTCTGTTTGTATACCCAGTTTTACAGGCAGCAGATATTTTGGCATACAAGTAAGTTAAAGCTATATCCTAATATCAAATGTCTATAAATCTTCTATTTTGTTTAAGAGCTACACATGTACCAGTGGGAGAAGACCAAATACAACAAATTCAACTTAGTCAAGATCTAGCTAGAATGTTTAATAAAAAATTTGGTGAAACTTTCCCTATTCCCCATGCATTAACAACAGGTACTTACTTTTTAAATTAAGCTTATTTCCTATTTAACTGTAGATATCTACATTCAGTACGTTGTTTTATTCTATTTATAAAAGACATTTGTTTGTGGCTAGCATATTTCGTGGCCATATAATGTGGACCTCAAAGAAAGCGGATAAAAATAAACTGGACGCTTTTGCAATGTGGGTGTACCGCCACATGTTGAGAATATCCTGGATTTATTATCGCACTAACATATCGATACTAGAACAACTTAAAATAAAGGATAGATTGCTTAAACAAATACAACAGAGATATTTGCAGTATTTTGGACACAAACAAAAACATTGATTAACCAAGGGTTAGATGAAGCTGAACAACTAGCCCAGGACAGAGAAGGATGGAGGGAAATCCTAAAAAAACTGTGAAGGCCTGATGGTGTCACCACATCCCAAAAGGGATTAGAACTGAGGAGGAGAGCATATTTCGAGAATGATAACAGTGAATGGGTGTGTAGGCAATACTGCAATTTTCTATGCATTGATTGAAATAAAGACTTTAGGCACATAATAATAATAGTATATAGTAAAAAACAGATGTAAGATACCATGAAGAATCCTCAGTCTTAAATAATCAATTTGTTGGTTTATTTATTCACTTATCTTAATTCTTTGGTTCTTTCAATTTGTCTTATTGCTTTTAATGTTTTGTATCCTATTCTGTTGATCCCAGACTCTATATATTCATTTTTTACTAGGCGTTAACAACTTCACTTAAATTATTACAGGAACTAAAATATATAAATTATTAACATATATATTGTATATTAAAACAAACAATGTATATTAAAATATACATTATTATCGGAAAGCAAAAACGTAAAAAATTAAGGTCAAACTGGTGCGATGCAGAATGCGCACAAGCAACACAAAGAAAAAATCGGGGATATAGAAGACTCCAAGGGCGAAGAACGAGACAAACAGAAAGAGTATAGGCAGCTGAGACGAGAGGAAAAACGAATACTAAAAAAAATAAGAAAGAGCATATAGACAGCCAACTAAAAGAACTAGAGATAAGGCACAAGCAGAAACGCGAAAGTTCTACGAGAGGATTAACCAGAACAGGTAAGAACTCAAACCTAGATTATCAATTGTTAAAAATAGAACAGGGGAGATCATTGGTGATCAGGACCAGATACTAGAAAGATGAGCAGAAAACTTTGAGGAAAGGCTAAATATAAGAGGTGAGACAGGGCTCCATGAATCAGAAATCCAACTTGAGGATATTGACAATGAAAGAGAGAAATATAACATCCCAACAGAGGTAGAAGTCATCCAAGCTATACAGAAATTGAAAGAAAACAAAGCTCCTGGGGCAGATGGCATTCCTTCAGAACTTTTAAAGCATGGCAAAAAAAAAATCCTGACATACTGTATATGTAGACTGGTAGAACTGATCTGGAAGCAAATAAAGTTGCCAGAAGACAAAAAGGAGATCAAACAATATGTGACAACTACAGAGGAATAACCCTCCTAAATGTATCATACAAAATATTGCCATATATTCTCCATGACTGACTATCAGGATATTGTGAAGACATTATAGGTAAATATCGGTATGGGTTTCATAAAGAAAGATCAACAACCGATCAAATATTCCTTCTAAGGAAGCTCTGGAAAAAACATATGAGTATGGCATTGATACTCATCACCTGTTTGTTGATTTTAGATGTGCCTATGATAGCGTTGAAAGAAACACACTGTACAAGGCCATGATAAAATTCAGCATAAGCATTTGAACATATTTATAAAAAAGCTTTGTTGCAAAAAGATTCCTATTTAACACCATCTAAATAGTCATTACACACAATAACATAAATGTTTGATATTTAGACCAAATTCTGCATATTCCTGGTTGGAGTAATATATAAATAATCATTATTTAAATTTATTTATTATATATTTATTTACAATATCTATCTGCTTTCATTTTACTTCTTCTATCCAACAATGATTCATGTAGAGTACCATCCTTTTGGGCCTTCTTTAAATCTTTACTACCTTCATTACAAATTCTCATCTTCTTATCTTGAAATTTCTGGAACTTTTTCACATAGTTAATCTCGATTTGCTTTACATTTCCCTGATCCTCATTTGCAACTTCAGACACACTAGTTTCTTCCTTAACTGTTTGAGATCTGAGAGTAATGTATTGTCCTGGTCCAGCTTTCTTTGCATCAGCAATAATTGTATCATCTTCAGGGCTTACGCTGAGAAAACAGTCATTATAACCTATTAAGGCTGTTTTACCATCTTGGAATACAGGTTCCCATTGCTCCATGGCCCCTATGGCATCGGATCTTCCAGTGACGACTCCATTTTTTTCTACTCGTAAATATTTATTGTACCCTGATTTGAAAGCTATTTTTCTTTCATTTATTGGTATAGCTGTTAAGATTTCTTCAGGAGAAGGTCCTTGCCCGTCTCTGTGAGGGGCTCCTAGAGTAAAAAGTCCGTTATCTAGAGCTCTTACATATGTATGGGCACCGAATTGGATAGCTATAGGGCCAACCATCTCCTCCTTTTTCTTTATGGACCACCAGTTTCCGTGTTTTGCACTATCAACATCCACTTTTGGCGTTTCTTCCTCTTGTTGTTTAGGTTTGTGTTTGCGTTTCTTCGATTTTTGTTTTTCTCCTTTTAATACTAGTTTTCCAATGCGAACTTTATCGTACTCCGACATTTTTTTTAAATTAACACCACAATATAAAAAATACAAATGTAAATATTTTGTACTAAAAGGGTTGATGACATTACGTCACTTGTCAATTCTTCTTTTTAAGTTGTACTTGACTTACTGGTTCTACTGTATTTTAAGTAATTAATAATTTAAATTCCGCCGACTTTGGCAATAAAATTATTTTTAATATTTTATTTTATATATTGTTATTACTGTATAAAAATTGTAATATAAATCTTACTATTTTATTATAGTAAAAGTTTAGAATTATATTTAATTGGGTGTAATGTTTCGTTATTTACATTTTCTTAAAATTACAGGTTCTGAATATGCAAGATTAAGAAGTTTAAGAGATCCCTCCAAAAAAATGTCGAAATCTGATCCAGATCATAAAAGTAGAATTTGTTTAACGGACAGGCCTGACGATATTGTACGGAATATTAAAAAAGCTGTTACTGATTTCACTTCAGAGGTAGGTACACTTATTATTTTTCTTAATAATTGATACTTCGATTTTCACTAACATATTCATTTTGAATTTCTTTTTTGGCATCAGTGTAGTAGGTATGTTGGATACTTTTGATACATACCTTGTGTATTTTTATGTCAATATACATGGTATTAAAAAATAGAATATTTAAATAGATCACAGATTTTCACATGGTATTAAAAAAATATATATTTTCTTGTGATTATTAATTTTATATATTTTTAGGTTACTTACGATCCCGAAGGAAGACCGGGTGTATCAAATCTTATAAATATACATTCTTTTGTTACAAATAAATCGGTGGACGATATATGCAAGGACGCCAAAAATATCAATACTGGAGAGTAAGTTATAAAATTTATAGTATTAACTGGAACTATCTTTTGGTTTGATTAATGTCGATCTTCTGTCATTTTCAGCTAGTGTATGTAGGTAAAGTTTTCAAAACATTTCTATGATTTCCGGAGTGGAAATCGAAACTTCGAAATAAACTTATTATAAAGTAAAATTGTGGCTTATTCCCAATAAAAAAAGTAAATTAATAATCGATATATATCCGGTTTTTTAGGCGTTACGCCCGTCCGGTAGGGATCTATGGAGGAGTATCACCGAGACGCAAGCCCTTATCTCTTGCCGTACTGCTCCACCATAGGCCGATCAGATCCCAGCATATTCTAGCCTAAGCCGCAGATTCATCTAGAATTTTAAACTGCTGCGTTAGACTTTTTGTTTTCTGTACACCGAGCTGGGGCTCGATCCCACATCCACTGAACCATTCGACAGTGAAGCGAATGAGAGGCAGCCGCACAGCCCGCTGAGCTATCTGACCGACAAAAATAATTATAATCATAAAATCATAATTAATAATCACAAGTTCATAATTTATGAAACGTAAAAGAGGTGTATAAATAAATAGGCAATTTAATTTTATTATCAAACTATTACCGAATTGCGTCAAATGTAAGCAACTTAAATTACATTAACCAATTTCATGCTGATGTCGAATTGACATTTTTCTCCTGTGGAAATTGTCTCTTTTATAATAATATTTTTGTTGTAGGTATAAACTCGTTGTAGCAGATGCAGTAGTTAATTTCGTGACGCCAATTCAAGATAGGATATCAGGTTATTTGTCTGAACCTCAGTTACTCTTGGAAATTCTGGAACAGGGACGCGAGAAGGCAAATGCTATAGCATCGAAAAATTGGGACGAAGTGCAATATAAATTAGGGCTCAACTTTAAAGTGAAAGCTGCAAAAAAAGTAAAAGTGTGTGAATAACTTTAAATAAATAGTTTAAATAACTTGTTTGTAAATATTTTTTATTAAAGATATAAACAAAATTTTTGGTTTGTATAAATACCTATTAAGATGAAACATTAACAGCAATGATCACCAAAATAATAAAAATGGAAGTGGTTCAAGCTGTTCAAAAAATAAGGAAAGGAAAGGCAATTGAACCAGATGATATTCCTGGGGAAGTGTGGACAAGATGCTAGATTAGAAGCAAGGGAGAGATGCGAAGAAATTGAGACTCTGCAGTCAAAGTACGATAGTTACAATGTACCGGGTGGTCCAATAAACCGATCGCTCGGCTATAAATCAGAAACTATTCATGTTATAACTTTAGGAGAAAAAATTTCTTACTAAAAGTGGCCAAGAGAAATCACTGGAAATAACTTTCAAGTTTCTAGGTTAACCGCTAGGGGGCGTAACCTGTAAAGAAACCAGTTTTTTTAGTAATATGCCCAATTATACCAAGTGTTAAATAAATAAACTAGAAAGAGGATTTAAAACTTCAGAAAGTTGTTCAAGTACTTTTTTTTATTTTTTCAAATAAAGGGTGGGGGAGAGTGGGGAAGTATTTGTGGATAAATACCTATAACTTTGGATTGGATTAACCGATTTTAACGAGATTAGTGTCATTAGAAAAAGTGTGAATGAATTAATTTACATCTACTATAAAATAATTGCATTTAGTTTTAATTGTCATAGGTAGAGGGTACTTTTAAATAGAAAAAAATAAAATTAGTTTTTCTTCAAAATGTTTAATGAAAACACCTATTTATTGCAAACTATAATGGAACTGGATTAAATTCGTAACAAAATGGCGCAAACTGCATGTTACTAGCTTTTGTCGAACTCGAGATATGAATAAAAACGCATAAACATAAGTAAGTATAGTATTGACTCACCCTGTATGATTAATTAAATTAAAAAATAAGTCAGTAGGTACTTTCAAATTTTTTTATAGTAAAAGTATCTTAATGTTGATACCTATTTTGACCGTTGGTATTTTATATGATTAAAAATAGTTTTTTCGAAAGTGTTATATTATAATCCGAATTGAAGATTGCACTTTTTCAATAGATATTAATATTGGTAATATCAGTAATTAATAATGAATACTAATAATCCGTGATGAGTATATCAAATGCAGAATTGTATGATATGATTTGAGTTTATTTCGAATGTCACCAAAATGCCGCTATTGCCTCACGTATATATTCTGTAAGATATCCAGATAGGAGACATTATGGCAAAGAAGTATTTACAAGAAAGGTAAGAAGATTTAGAGAAACTGGTACTTTTCATAGTCCTTGTTTTAAACTATGTAGTAGAGGTATGACCGAAGATAATACAATCAATGTTCTTGCTTTAATTTAACAGAATCCACATATAAGTAGTCGGCAAATCTCTATAGAATTAAACATACCCAAAACTACTGTTCTAAGAATTTTAAAACATCACAGGTTGGTTTTTCTTATTATAAAGTGAACGTTTAGGTCAAAAACTTGGAATTCCCTTTAAACTTTAGATTCAACTGTTATTTTAATGTTCCGATAAAAACGGCAACACGGCGCTTTCATCCTTTTATACGTTTCTTAAAAATACTTATGCACGATTTATCATGTGAAACAATTGTAGATTTTTCAAGATTTTTGTAAATATAGTGGTTTCTTTTTCAATAATATTTGTTGTTCTGTTTTTTTCAGACTGCATCGTTATCATGTAGTTCTCCACCAAGCTTTACATGAGAGAGATTTTGATGCAAGGCTGGATTACTGCAATTGGATGTTAGGTCTGCTAGAAGAACATCGCCTATCATGTCAAAGATTTTGTGAACAGACAAGGCTACGTAATAGTGCGGGTGGTGTTAATCTGCATAATATGCATTATTGGGCTAAAGAAAATCTGCATTGGATACATGAGGTGCAGGTTCAAGGTAGAAGGAGTCCTAATGTTTGGTGTGGTATAGTTGATGGAAAGATCGTAGGTCCATATTTCTTTGATATATCTTTAAATGGCGAAAATATTTGGATTTTCTGGAAAATCAGTTGCCTGTTTTATTAGAAGATATTTCCTTACAAACAAGAAGAGATATGATATTACAACATGATGGGTGTCCTGCGCACTTTTCCAGATGAGTTCGAGATTATTTGTATGCAAGTTATTCAAATAAATGGATTGGAAGGGGAATCTCCAGACTTAACATATCTGGACTTTTATCTGTGGGGAAGATTGAATGACTTAGTGTAACAAACTTGACCAACCACGCGAGTCGAGATGAAACAGCGCATTATAAACAGAATAAATAGTATAACAACAGCTGAGATTGAAGCAGCTGTTATGTCTACCCGCGAAAGATTACATCTTTGTGTGAACAATGATGGAAAACAATTTGAACATTTAATTGGACATTAAGTTTTAATGATCGAGATGTTTGTATAATCTTTCACATATTTAATTTTCAGTTATAATAAAGGGTGAGTCAAAAAGTGCAATCTTCAATTCGGATTATAACACTTTCGAAAAAACTATTTTTATTCATATAAAATACCAATGGTCAAAATAGGTATCAACATTAAGATTCTTTTACTACATAAAAATTTGAAAGTACCTACTGACTTATTTTTTAATTTAATTTATAATACAGGGTGAGTCAATACTATACTTACTTATGTTTATGCGTTTTTATTCATATCTCGAGTTCTACAAAAGCTATCAACATACGGTTTTGCGCCATTTTGTTACGACTTTTATCCAGTTCCATTATAATTTATAATAAATAGGTGTTTCCATTAAACATTTTAAAGAAAAATAAATTTTAATTTTTTCTATTCAAAAGTACCCTCTACCCATGACAATTTAAACTAAATTCAATTGTTTTATAGTAGATATAAATTAAATCATCCATATTCTTTCTAATGACACTAATTTTGTTAAAATCGGTTGATCCAAACCAAAGTTATAGGCATTTATCCACAAATACTTTCCCACTCTCCCCCACCCTTTATTTAAAAAAATAAAAAAAAAGAACTTAAACAACTTTGTGCGGAATTTAGGCCTCTTTCTAATTTACTTATTTAACACTTGGTATAATTGGGCATAATTAAAAAGAAACTGGTTTTCAAATTTTTATTCACAGGTTACGCCCCTAGCGGTTAACCCAGAAACTTGAAAGTTATTTCCAGCGATTTCTCTTGACCACTTTTACTAGGAAATTTTTTTTCCTAAAGTTATAACATGAATAGTTTCTGATATATAGCCGAGAGATCGGCTTATTGGACCACCCGGTACATAAGAAAGTTAAAGAACTCACAGGAGGACTAAGACGAAAGCAGAAAGGAAATATAACTGATTCTGACAGAAAGATCATCTTACGACAGAGTAAAATAAGAACGTGGAAAGAATATCTAAAAAAAATATTTGAAGACCAAAGAGATAACACCTTTGAGCTAGAAGAAGAGGTAAATAATGGACCAAGAATATTACAGCAGGAAGTTTATTCCGTAATAACACAGTTAAAGGATGGCAGAGCGGCAGACCCTGATAACATACAAGCAGAACTACTCCAACTAATGGACAACGAATCAATAGCAATAATCGCAAAGATATTCAACAACATATAAAACTCTGGAGAAATACCAACAGATTGGCTGAAATCTGAGTTTATTGCACCTCAAAAAAAACCAGGAGCCAAAAAAAATGCGAAGATTACCGTACTATAAGCCTCATGAATCATCTCCTAAAATTGTTCCTAAAGATAATTCATAAGAGAATCTACAAGCTCTGTGAAAGTCAAATTTCCCCCAACCAGTTCGGGTTCACAAATGCTGTTGGTACTAGAGAGGCTTTGTTCTCAGTACAAGGCTTATTCCAGAGATGCAGAGACGTCAACTGCGACGTATACGCATATCTGGTTGATTACGAGAAAGCGTTTGATCGAGTACAGCACGCCAAAATAATGCAAATACTAAAAGAAGCAGGAATTAACAAAAAAGAACTGAAAATAATTAGAAATCTTTACTGGAATCAGACAGCAAATCTAAGAGTCGAAGGTGAACACACTGACTATGTGAAAATCATGCGTGGAGTGAGGCAAGGCTTTATTTTGTCTCCTCTAATCTTCAATCTGTACTCTGAAAGAATATTTATCGAAGCTTTGCACGAAACTGAAAAAGGTATTCTACTAAATGGTTATCGGCTTAACAAACATCAGATATGCAGATGACACCATAGTATTTGCGGACAACTTAGAAGACCTACAAGTTCTTATGAACAAAATCACATATATATATCCGGTTTTTTTAGGCGTTACGCCCGTCCGGTAGGGATCTATGGAGGAGTATCACCGAGACGCAAGCCCTTATCTCTTGCCGTACTGCTCCACCATAGGCCGATCAGATCCCAGCATATTCTAGTCTAAGCCGCAGATTCATCTAGAATTTTAAACTGCTGCGTTAGACTTTTTGTTTTCTGTACACCGAGCTGGGGCTCGATCCCACATCCACTGAACCATTCGACAGTGAAGCGAATGAGAGGCAGCCGCACAGCCCGCTGAGCTATCTGACCGACACAAAATCACATATTACAGTCAACAATATGGACTCAATGTAAACGTTAAGAAGACAAAGCTTATGATAATTTGCAAGAAAAGGATAACAGAAGGTCAACTCTACGTCAACCAATCTCCTGTAGAAAGAGTGACGCACTACAACTACCTCGGCACCATAATAAATGAAGAATGGACCAACAACCAGGAGATTAGAGCACGCATTGCAAAAGCTAGATCCACCTTCAATCGGATGGTGGGCGAATGAAGATATGTGCAAAAAACTGGAAGTATTTGAGATGTGGCTATAACGGAGAATGCTTAAGATCCCGTGGACTGACCGAGTCACAAATGAGGAGGTCCTCAGAAGAATGAATAAGAACCGAGAGGTACTGACAACCATTAAATCTCGAAAGTTATAATTCTTCGGATATATTATGCGAAATGAATCCAGATATGCTCTCCTTCAAGCCATCCTGCAAAGGAAAAATATTTGGAAAGCGAGGTCCAGGAAGAACATCTTCAATCATAGCGATACCGTTCTGAAGGAAAAGGACTTAAAGGATAGGTAAAACAGTATTTTTATGAGTCAACTGTAAATATTAATAAAACAACTGTAAAAAACGGTGAAGTATCTTATTAACATAGTTTATTTACTATAAAAATAACACATGAAGATATACAAGAAAAACTTTTTTATTGTACAGAAATTGAGACCAAAAATAACAAAATATCTCCAAATTTAACAAGTTTAAATTCCATATACTTGGTAACAAATGTTAAAATGCAAAAGTTTTCCCTATATTAGAAACTTCAAAACACAATTTCTCATATTTTTAGAGAATCGAATTTTTTAATAAGTAATAACGTGTCCGCCAGTCAAACGGGAAGATTTGAGGTGAGTCATGCAGCACGATATGAAGTGGTAGGGAAAAAAGTAACCGATTTGACAGTACTTGTATGGTTTGCAGTCCGGGTATTATAGGTGCACTGGCTGTGAAAAATATTTATATTCCATATGTTTGCTCAATCTTACTTGAAATAGTTAACATCAAAAAACACAATCTTGTTAGAAATACAAAATATGACTTTCTTTTGAATGGAGCCTTGTTTGAGTTTTTCTTAGTTTATAATAAAGGCAAAGTTCCATGTATCCGATTTCCGACATACGAAAATCGTATGGTTTCGCAGTTGATATTTATAAGCTAGTCACATGGATGCGATTGTCGGATACGAAAATCCGTATAAATCAATTTTTTTTATTGTTGGGATGTTTGGTGGTTTGGCTGGTAATTGCTGTTTTACCACTTTTGCATAGTAAAACAGCAGAAGTGATTATTTCCGCATGGTATATAATCCCTTCTCCTGCTTTCAATTACTCAGTTTATTATGGATAACGTAGAAGAAACTATGTAACTTATGAAATGTGTAATTACGCATTCTAAGGTAATTGCAAATATTTATCAACATCATTAAGATTCATTTCCTACAAGAGTGCAATAGATTAATAAAAGCCCTTGTGACTTTTTTACTGAAATATTTAACTAACCCATATTTTCTTTGTCGAATTGAACGTTTTGTTTTTTTTGCTAATTAAAAGAAGCAGACATAATAATAGCGTTTTATTATCTTTACAAACATAGCTTCTTCGATTAAAATTCATTTTTCACTAAATTAAATGTACAAATGTTAAACTATTGGAATACAATTCGGTTGTAAAACATCCGTTTTGTCGGAAAAAGTTAAAATAATTTTATCTTTATCCGATGTCGGAAGCGTAGTTAAAAATTTCGAATGAAATTCGGCGCGAAAATATTCTGATTTCGATTCTGACCAATGAGAATACTTTCGGATCATCGTGTCGTCGGAAATCGGATGCATGGAACTCCGCCTTAAGAATCTTAATCTATAAATTCTTTGTATCCGTAGATCACCTGACTTTTTCACGGAACTATTTTTTCAGAACCTGTTAAATTTGTTAGATGACCTGTCAATAAAAGCAGAAAAATTGTATGCGGTGATTTAAATATTAATTTAACACTCTCAAATCCTCCTATAAAACCTGTTACGTTTAGGTAGGATTTTTTCGGCTCAGAACTTTAGTAATTCCAAAATTTATGTTTAACTTCTGAATGGCGCTTTCCTTACGTAAACGTGGACTATAATTTCAGTGATTTTTTAGACAGGCTTCTCTGTATTTTGTATCTATATATCAAGAAATTTACTACCAACGTCTTTGACACTGAATATATCATGAAGTACAGATGAACCTATCTAAAACTTAAACTAACAGCTAAAAAAAACGTACTATCAAAATAGTCTGGGAAGCTCTGAAAGTGTTGTAAAAGAAACTTGGTCCATAATAAACCACCTCCGAAATAAAACTATCACAGCTCAAACAGTTTCCGTTTAAACCCTGAAAATCTAAATGAATATTACGTTAATGTATTTATTTTGCCACAACTAGGTCCCATTTCCTATCTCTCTGATCCAAAAAGGTCTCGAATTAATTCTTTATAAGACCAGTTGATAAATCTGAACTAATCCAAACAATCAATAGTATCAAAAGCAAATCTTCCTGTAGTACTGATGGACACATGTAGTACAAATTTTCTCAAATCTCCCTAAAAATGTGTTGGAAATCGTGGTGTCACTAATTAATGATTCCTTTGAAAAAGATATCTTTCCAGAGTGACTTAAGACAGCCATTATTCCTCTTCATAAGGGTGGAGAAAGATCGAGTGCCTGCAACTATAGACCTATTGTCTTACTACCGGTACAATCCAAAACTATTGAGAGACATAAAAGCCCGACTTGTGTTCTTTCTCATTGAATACAACATTTATCACAAAATCAGTTCGGCTTTTTATCTAATAAATGTAACAGTGATGCTATGTTTTCTGTACTACATGAGGTTTACCAAGGACTAAACAATAATCTTTACACTGCCACTGTTTTTTGTGACTATGCTAAAGCTTTTGATTGTGTAAATCACGACATTTTGATACAAAAACTAAATTTCTAAGGAATTCGAGGTATTTCTTTAAATTGGTTCCAATCTTACTTGAGGAATAGGAAACAACTAGGTAGAGCAAATGATATTAACTCAGCATAGTATGTGGAGTACCACAAGGTTTAGTATTGGGTTCTCTACTTTTCCTTATCTTTACAAATGACATCACTAATTGAAAAATCGACGGAAATTTTTTTCTTTTTGCTGATGATACCAGTCTCACCTGGAAAAACTCTAATATTGCAACTCTTCTTCTTCTTAGGTGCCTGTCCGTTCCGAACGTTGGCGATCATTCTGGCTATAATGATTTTATTGGTTGCTATACGAAATAGCTGTGTTGTGCAACTCTTCACGCAACTATAACTTCTGATCTACTTAAAATAAAACAACCTGGTCCGACTTTAGTTTACTCTCTCTTTTAGCGTGGATAAGACAGTAGCATTATCCTATAAAGGAGCTCTTCAAGCCTTGCTTCTTAATAACAGACAGATCAGTATAATTGATTCTGTAAAATTTCTTGATATTTTTATAGACAGCAACTTTAAATGGTCTCTTCATATCGATTTGTTAAATAAGAAACTAGCTTCAGATTGCTAAGCAATAAGGTGTGTTTCGAAGGAAATCAATTTAGCGTCTTCCAAAGTAACATATTTTTCTTGTGCGAGTCTCATCTTCGATATGGTCTTACTTTTTGGGATTCTAGTACATCTGATGTTATTTTAAAATTTTTAATTTAAATCACAAAAAGAGCAATACGATATGTTTGGCCTCAGAAGAACAACACATTGCAGAAGTTTCTTAAAAAATCACGGGATTTTAACGCTTCCCTTGTAAACACCTACATGTTTTTCCTACAAGACATAATCATTACTACTACACCAGAAATTCAACCTTTGATGTTTGTTTACATATCGGACATATCGCATACCGAACCAATAATAATAAATCCAGACGAAGAAATCAGCACATGTAGCTCCTTAGACTCTGAATAAAGCCGGATATATACATGCCTGTTACTAGCACAATAGCATGCCTAGCAAGCACTAGCTACTGTCCCTAAACTGGCATACTAGTTCCTGGACATGCTAGATAATCGTAAATAATTTGATTTTTCTTGCCAGTAGCTAGCAGAGAATTGTCGTGTTGGTGATAAAAATTAATCGTTTATTTTAAACTTGTTAATTTAAAAAATGTTTCATTGGAGTGATCAAAAACCATCAAATATATTGCTACATATATTGTTATGATATGTAAAATCGAGAAAAATATTGGTTTGCTTAAAATATTTCAAAGTTCAAAAAATTAAAATAATTCAGATAAGTCGAATAATAAACTACAAACATTTCGAAGAATGAAAGTCCTTTATCTTTGGATTCCCTATATTGAACAAAACGTAAGATATGCATAAATTATTTTCTTTGTTAAAATATATTTGAGTGACGTGAGGAGCTTAAGTGAAATCTTAGACAATGGAAGCGGGTTTTCCAAATAAATTTATGCAGTAATTAGGACAATAGAATAGATTTTAGAAAGGTATGTTTTTGTTAGTTCATAAGAATTGTAGAAAAAGATTATTTTGTAAATAAGTTTTAGGAAATTTTATAATTGTAGGTAAAAATTTGTTTGTGTTATCGAAATGAAGAAATGGGAGATGTATGACGCGTTTTGATTGGATGATATTGAAAAAGGTGGGATGGTTGATTTGAGAATGAGACTTTAGTAAGTTTTTGAAGAAGAAAAATATAGTCAGTTGGTTTCCAAGGGTGCAAGGCGAACGGCCGTTGTTCTCGGGTAGTTTTCCAGAGGTAGGAAGCAGTAACAGTGAAAGTTTGTGAGTTTTCGTGTAGTTAGTGTATCTCACAGAAGCTGATCCAGTAAAAGATTGTAAGTCATATTTTTCTACTTATATTCCAAGAGTCACTGTTCAGGCCAACGAGAGATTCAGTTTATCGTGCAGAGAAGATATTCCAAGAGTCATTTTTCACTCAGGCCAACGAGAGATTCAGTTTATCGAGAGGAGAAGAGGCTAGCATAATTTGAACGATTCGTGCATTTGAAGGAGATCATTAAGGACGATAAACTTGCAACAATTTGTTTGTAAGATTGCTGATTACCTAGGGAGCTGCTAAGAATAGATAGTATAGGCTACAAGGAACAAGGATTTGGACCACTCATCATCAGACAGAGATAGTTTTGTTTTTCTGCAGTTTTTCTTTTATTGATAACACAATTTTTACAATTACTTTAGAAAAGATATAAATATATTTTGATTAGGAGATTTAGAATAATAATTGGGATTTTGAGATTTTAATTAACATTGTTTGTACCATTAATTTTGAAGGTTCACGTACGTAGAACAAAATTTTGAGAATCATTATATGAGATATTGTTTATTGAAAACATTTGAGTGTGAATTTTATTTCATTATTTTTATTTCAATATATAATGTTATATCATATATGTTTTTTATTATTCCGGTATTCTTTGGACCTTACCTTTCACATGTAAAGCATAGATATTGAAGCACGAATATAACCCTGAGATAAGAGAATTAAAAATTGTGATAGAATCATAATCATATCATTTAAATAATTTTAATTAATTAATTAATTAATTAGCTAATTAATTGCTTAGTGCACTAAGACTTTGACTATCACAATAATATAGAGAGAGAATTTGAGTGTCTTTTGAATTCTAAACCATCTCTATATAAAAATAAAATAACCCGTGACAATGCTTACACAAAAATTCAAGAGGAAATGGTTGAAGGTATTACTATAAAGGAGATAAAGGCCAAAATAAAAAATTGCTCCAAGATTTTTTCACCTACCAATCCAATTTCTCACCCAAATTTTTTTCTTTTTTGAGTTCCACTTCGGATTCATTATTAAATTTCTAAAAATATCCGTAGTCGTTAGCAATATTTGCTTGTTGAATTCATTCCGAATACCTTCCATGGATCCCCTTTTTTAGTTGGAAACTCAAGAACTTTTAGTTACGTAACAAGTACTTTAGTTTCAGATGAAAACCACTGGACTGTTTACTAGCACTGGAATGTGTAAAAATCTACAGTATAAGCAATCGAGCTACTGGCATGTCAATTACTAGCAAATGTGTTTTGTGTTTGTCAGTTACTGGCCCATGCCAGCTACTTTCCCAATTTACTGGTATGTGTGTACCCGGCTTAATTTAAATGGTACATTTTTATGTTTTGAAAAACTAACATGATGCTACTCTATTCAAAATATTTTGTTATGTACATAATCTTATTTAATGAACATTTTATTTTAGCATATTTTTCTTCAATGGAACATTAAACTTTACCCACATTTAAACTTCAAGAAATTCTTACATTCTTAGTATCAAGAAGTAAATATTTAAAAAAATCGTATGATACACCTCAGTACGACATTGTTTGGCTTTCACATGTAATTGTTGATAGTTGGGAATATGTAATATGAATGAACTGTAGTATATGCTCATGTATGTATATATACTTCATCTAATTTCCGTACGTTGCACGTCATTATCATTGACAGAGATCGAAGTTGGCATAACGTCACGCCACACGCATTCGAATAAGTGATACAACATTAAAAACGATTCTCGATTAAGATTTTGATATCATCCTTATAAAATAAAAGTTGTTCATGTTGAAGAATTAGATTGTGTGAGCTTGCCCAAGTTATGGTAGCAACTTATGGATGACTAATGAGGCCTATTTCCACCTCTGATTATGTTCATAAACAAAATTTCAGACACTGGGTAGAGAAAAAGTCTCATTTGCTTCATGAAACACCTCTTCCATAGTTTTTCAGTAAATAGAATAAAGCAGACAAATTTGTCAATATTTTATCAATGTAATCTGTAACCTTTTTTAATATATGGTATGAAGCATTTGGTTTTTGGTTCTCATTGGTATTTGATACTGAGGTTTAGTGCTTTTGAGATATATTGATCACTTAAATAAAGTGTAATGTATAAAACAATATTATGGAAGTCCTGCAAGCTAGTGTTTTTGATGTCAAGGTCCTGCCTATAATCATAAATTTATACTGGAATTAATTGGCTTCTGTTAAACTCAACGAGAACTTAAGAGCTTGGTTTGCAATATAGACCTAGGGACTATTCAGAACAACAACAAATACAATTATCATTACCAGAATGACTGCCAATATTTTGATAAAGGATATGCACTAGAAGATGTCACTTGGAGCATAACTTTTCAGTCCCAACTCTGAACAATTGTTATGCAAACATTAATAAATAAAATATGTTTGTTTAATGTTATATTGTAATTTATATTAATTAAATGTGAAATACTGTAAGAAAATAGCTTAAGAACTCTACTACAAAATTGGTCACTATCTGGAACAAAGAAAACTTGCACTGCAATGATTTTGATCTTTTGTACAAAATTAACACCTTCGCTGCGTCACCAGTTAAAAAAGACTGGTAACTACGTTTGCAGAAATTACAGCTAAAAATAAATACACATATTTCCATCTGGAGGGAAACAACATACAAACGAAACGTGTTGGTAAAAACTAACATTATATTGTCTGAAAGAGATCTATCTAATAGAGGGATAATTTAGCACCAAGTTGTATTCGACTAGTAGTAACACATACAAGTTATTTATTTTTCATTGTTGGATTCCCAGATGAATTCATCTGGTGAGGAATTTCCTTTGTAATTGCCAGTTATTTTAGTTATCTAGGTCGAGCCATAATAGTGTTTAAAATATTTGTATAAGAATTGAGTAAAATGAGTAGCACTCTTAAATTAGTAAGTTTGGTGTTGCAAAAGGCAACTACAAGTGGTAGTTGTGTAGAACCCAATCAGAAATTGGATTGGCACCAAGAAACAATTATAAATACTTTGAGCGAATCAGAGGAAGAACCATTTAGCGACAATTCGGACTGTGATTCTAATTACGCTCCTTCTGAATATACAACTAGTTCAGATAATGACGAATATAAAATCAGTTTCGAGAAAACATATACTGACCAAACCCGTAGGACCTGCTACCAAAAAAGACGAAATTGTATGGAATGTTACAAGAAGCTGAGGTAAAAATGAAAAGTAAAGAAACTGAGAAAAATGTACTTTATAATATATTTTAAAAATGTATAAGTTACTTACTACACACTGTAGCATATGCGAGGGAAAACCTGCCTTATGTTTACCATGTTTTAATTTTAAACACAATGCATAAATTTTAAAACGTATGCTTACTAATAATTAGCATTTGTTGTTTTTATATTTTATGAAAAATATATATTTTGTTCTCAATAAAAGTTTTGGTTTTATTTTACTTGAAATTATTATGCACTTCTTAAAAATTTCAGATTTTGCTTTACCAAAAGGATTAGCCTGGTACTGATACAGTTTCCAGCAAGTTTGTATATTCCCTGTATGTATACAACTATTACTACACATGAATCTTTGAAAATTTACAGATAGATCACACTCACATTTCTTAAGAAGTACCAGTCTATCGCGACTGGTATATCTAAATACATAATTCTATAGTAGCAGTCAATTATAACTGGTAAAACATACAACCTAATAACTGTATTTTCATAATCGCAGCGAAGGTGTTAAGAACCGAATCACTATACTATCTTAAAATATATGATTTGTTTACCCCTAAGGATTATAAATAATTTTTAATATATCAAAAGCAGTAAAGCCTTAGTTTCAAGCCTTAACAGTATTTCTCTCATTTTATATAAATTTAAATGACCCACCCTTATTTGTCCTATTCCATAATACTTACGACTTTTGTACTTTTGGTTTGTCAAACAAAATTCTTATAAGGCCTCCATTTTCAAAATACAGCAAATACCAGTAACTAATCAGTTTTTTGCTTAATAAACTTATTTAAAATGTCTGAATCAATAATTTTTATAGAACCACTGATCACAGCATCAAGAAATTTTACATTTTGCAAAACCTCCTTTGGAAATTGATATGACTGGTCTATCAGATACACAATATTCGTTTTAGGGTACACAGTTTTAAAATTTAATACCACAGAATAGTTGTAAGCATTTACAAGTAAGAGAGGTTTTGTAAAATGTATGTTATCACTAAATTGATTCCTGGTTTTGATAATGCGTTTTTCAAATTCTTTTTGATGATAATCCAAAATATCAGGATCACTGATTAACACCTTTTTTTTAGCAAAAGTAGAGCTAGTCAAATGTTTTATATCTACAACAGTTATAGAACAAGGTTTAATCACATCCTTACACCAATTTTCAACTTGAATTGGTTAGTACTAGTGGCTGCTGCAGATAATACATGGTGTTTCTTCTTTTGACTATTTCTATGACGATCTCGTTTCCTTTTTTTATTTGTTTGGTCAGTATTTCTAAGAATTACTACTTTCTTTGTAATTAATAAATCATCAAAGTTATCAGGTTGTTGTTTCAAATTTTTTGCATAAATATTTTTGGTTAATTTACTAAAATATTGCATTTCTCTTTGTAATTTTGTTTTATACTGATCTACAATATTGTTCAATCGCATAAGGTATTTTAAACTCGTATTACAGTCATTTTTTGAGAATCCAATGAGAGGTTTATCCTCTATGCTCTTTTTACCTGATAACCTATGACTTTTTTTATAAACACTTTTGAGGCTGAGCTTTGGCTATTGTAGGGTCCAAACAATTTTTGACCAAGTTATCACTGTTAGATATACTTTTTTGGGTGTTGACCCTTCACTGAATGTATTTGAGATATAGGCTGTAGAGAAGAAGGTTGTAAATTGGTGATTGGGTTTGCAAAAACTGGATTTTTAAATGCAGGGTCCAATTTCAACTGCATTGATCCAATTCCAGGTATATTCATAAACACTGGACCTTTACCATGTGCCATAATAACATTGTGAGGAATATTGATTTTGTATATTCTACTGCCATCAATTAACTTAACTAACTTGGTAGATTGAGAAGAAACTACACCTAAAAACAAAGATAAAGCTGTTAAAATTAATGTCCTAAAGTACAGTGAGACTGTCTAGGAGTACTCACCACCCAAGAGTACATATTTAGCTTTATTTTAAAATGGTAGGCTCTTTATATACAAGTGAATCTAGTGAGACTGTTGTTTAATTTAGTTTTTTAATACTTTTTCCCTAACATGATAAGAAAGATATTAAGTTAATTACAGCAAGACTAATTTGACTTAAGTTAAAACAATATTCACATTATGTAAAAATTGCACACTCTTAGGCAGTCTTACCCCATGTGCTACAAAATAATCATTTAGGAATTAAAAAAGATTTTTGAAAATATTTTTCTTGGTGAAATAATAAACATAATTTATAATTACACCATAACAAAATTTTCGCATTTGTTGACTATTTTACAAATACTCCTATATTATAGATATTTTAGGACAATTTAAAATTTTTGAAAATAAGAAGTTTCTTACTTGGAGAAGTCCCATTAACCATAAATGTTTCTGGGTTAACATGTTCATAAGGTTTGTCTGTGTATACTATTCTTGTAAGTTTAGGAAGTTTTTTATTTCTCCCAGTAGTAATAGGAACAGAGACCTTTGGAATAGGTACTAGTGGTGGAGGTGCCCTTTCAAAGCAATGGTTTGGAGACTGATAAACTTCTGATGTTATAATAGAATCATTACTGCTTTCTTCATCTTTTGTTAGGTCTATGGATTCCCACAAAGAATCAAAATCTTCGGACATCCTAATAAAGGAATCCTTGAAATTCTTTGATTTCTTTTCTAGGCTAAACTGTTAAATGTGTAACAGTTAATATAAATATAATTAAACTAAAATGTTTATATAACGTTGTTTGTTCCTTCCTATGTTATGTATATTTATAAAATTAAATTATTTATTTGTCACATCAATAAAAATTTGACTTTGATAGGACATCATCATGAACATCATAAAGTACTTCTTTCTTACTTCTTCTTCTTTTTATTGTCTTATAAACTAATGCATCCGCCAGTACTTAGTATTGCAGCTCACCTTGCAGTAAGCGATACTGCACCACTAAAAACCTAAAAAAACTCGGACGAAAGTTACAATCATAGGAAATATATGCTGCGATAAAGTAATATATAGTGACAATAACATGCATTACTAAATTTGAAAACATGACAGATCAGCAAGCTCATTTTCTTTCACCATTTCACGCTTTCGGAAATCTAAAGAAAACCTTAAAATATAAAACCAGAGAAAAGAGCCGGTTTTAATCAGATGGATGAATAAGGAGGAGTGATCTACAGACCACAAACCATACATTCTCAGAATGTATGGTTTGTGGTTTCAACCTTACTGTCGTGTGTCAATTCCAGTATCAATATGACCCTTATTGCCATATGGCATAAGACTATCCTAAACTATTTTTTTAAATTCTGACTTATTTAAAGTATTTAATTGATGTAGTATTTTTATGGTTTTATATTTATGTTTAATAAATTTTATATTTTCCTTTTATGCAAATAATATCAGAAATCAATTTAAAATGTTATTAAAAGTGTGTCAGACGTATGTCGTTGATTGTTGTTTGGTGCTTACATACCACTGGCACAGAACATCGAGTTAGATTCTAACTCGATGGCACAGAATAATAAACAAACAGAATGCCCACTCTCCATGGAAAATTAAGTACGCGCAGCTCCTTCGCGCAGACGTTCCGCCATATTTTAGAGAGAACCAGTGTTGTTTATGTGGTGTGCATAGAAAAATTAACCCGGTTTAATTGACTTACGGCAATCATAGACATGCTATACAATTATATTAACATTGTTAAATATAATAACATAAATATAATACAATTAAACATAAATATAAACAATTACATAACCTCACAAATCATATGTCTGTGTTATGTGATTCCTTCTAAAACATGGCGCGCGTGCTGAAAAACTTCAAAGGCGGCATCTGAGAGTGGGTATTCTGATTGTTTATTATTCTGTGCCACTGGTTTATCCATAGGACTCATAGAATCATATTATTTCTGTGGAATTGACACATTCCTTTTTGTGTTTTCTGGTGTAATGCCAACGAAAAAGACAGTCCATGTTGAGACTGTTATTTCGCGAAATCACGTGATCAAGTGTAATTTAATTAAGTGGAAACACACAATTTTTGAATCGAAGTTTAAATTTATTTTTAATGATTTATAAAATAATATGTATTATATAAATTATATGAATATAATGAAATGCAATATGAATATCATATTCAAAATATTTAAGTAAAAATGTCGTTGGCACTGGTGTAATCATATCAAATAGATTAATTGTTCATCTTTATGATTCATCTAGCTTATACAGGCTGAACACCTTATTTTCTTGAAAAATGCTTTTACTCGTCGATTTCGTTTTTAAGTGAGATACTTATTAATCAACATTCGCTATCATATTCATAATTCGTTTATAATATTGTCCTAGTGGAATAGAAATATTTAAATTTCCACCACTACCGAATATTCCTGCACCCGATCGACTCGCAGTCGACTCGAATTAGTTTTTTTTTCTCTGCCTCATCCCTTTCGCGAGTAAATTTCTGGTTGGAAAGGTATTTCAGGCGTAATTTGGTCAAAAAACATCATCCATTCGCTATAATTATATTCATTTACAATGTACTATCTAACCTGTACGCTGCTCAGATTTTCTAACAGCCTATAATATTTTAAGATCGCTTTATAGTTCGCAAGAAAACTTCCTGCAATTTCTTGCATGACTATTTCATGCAAGTCTATTGCAAGGTCTTTATGTGCGATTTTACAGCTTGCAATGCAATTAATGTTGACATTTTTACCCTTTGGGGAAGTGGATTTTGGGAGCGATTAGTAGATATTGTGAAAAGTTTTAGGTCGAGCGTCTCTCAATTATGAAAAACCTATTGACATTATTGGTGATTATGAGAGTACAGTCAACTAGTAGGTATCCTTTGACGCATCTTTCGGGAGATCCTACCTGTGATCATACTGAGATAACCGTGTTAACCTCAAGTATGTTTTTATAGGAACAAGTCAGTTACGAGTTGCCGGATTGTGATTTGCTAGCGCAGAATTCTCTCACATGTAAAATACGACGTTTACAAAAGTTGATAAATCATTTGCGAAAAAGATTTCGTGCTGAATATCTGGCTCAACTCAAATCAGGAACGAAGAAGACGAAGGTGTCTAAAGTGTCTATCGGGGATGTCATTTTAGTCGGCAATGACAACGACATCAAGCGTCTTCAGTGGTCTCTAGGAAAAGTTATTGAACTTATACCTGGTAGGAATAACCAGGTGCGGTTAGTTCGTCTTGTGACTATATAAGGCCAACTTATGCAACTATTACAAAGGCTTTACCCAGTGAAAGTCGTCGAGGCAGTTATTATTGACGAGAATGTCCAAGTTATATTACTCTACCTGGGGAAGTGAGGGTCCAGAGAGGTTGCCTCAAGAGAACCTTTGTCGACTCCAGTTTGAGGAAGTACCAAGGGAAAAGAGTCCAAGGGTGATAAAAAGCAGAGCATCCGACAAGAAAAAACGAAAAAGACTTCAAGAAGTATCTGAAGTACACGTCGAACAAATAATTCTAATAAAGATGATCCAAAACTATTATACTTGAAGAGTTTGCTTCCGGAGTTAAACGAAATGAATAACCAACAAATGCGTCAATTTAAAAGAAGAGTAGTCGAAGTAATCAACGACATTCTAGACAACAGGTCGGCATCGACAGTATCTATACCATCAAATGATTCCATGTCATCACGTTTATATGGCTCTATACCTCTTTCATCTGGTACTATGCATTTAGGAACATAATTTTCCAATACACAACAGACATGGTGGGACATGTTTTAATTATTACACACACACACACACACACACACACACATATATATATATATATATATATATATATATATATATATACTGACAGAGATACCTAATAATATATAATAAATAATTAGTAATGCAACTTAGGTACTTAAATGTAATCATCAGTTTTTCTTTTACACTGACACTTTTCCTATCCTTTTTTGCTATGTATGGCTGAGTAGGGGTCCTTCAGTACATTGTGAAAGGCAGACTGGGCGGGGAAGTCCTCAACCCCGACACGGCGCGTCCCAATGGCTGATAGGGAACGTTCATGTAGATATGCAGGACAGGTATAAATAAGGCTTCGCCAAGTAAGTACCCGCGGATCAACTGAGGACATAACACATTTCAACAGCTGTGTCATTAGTTACGTGTGGCTGAGGAATACAATTCCTGACAGGTGCGATACCACAAAGTCGCAGGCGAAAATCAAATAATGATTTAACCGGCTGTGATACTGCGAACACTCACCAACCCGTCCGGTAAGCGTGGTGTCTCAAAGAAAATATACCCCTCAAAACACAACATGTTGAACTTGAAACAAAATGGGACGATATCCTAGGTGGGTAGAGCTAGCAGCTCAGAATCCCCCACCGGAAAACCGGTCAGCCTCACGGATTCTGGAGAGGCACAAGCTCAACAAAACGCTCCAAAATAGATACGAACAAACAAAAACAGTTAGTACTAGCCACATATAACATCCAATCTATAGATAAAAAGATCTACGAATTAGAAGAAGAACTATCCAAGATAAAGTGGGATATTGTAGGACTGTCAGAAGTGAAAAGAAGAGTCGAACAATGCATGCACCTAAACTCTGGAAATCGCTTATACTATACAGGGAAAATAGACGAAACATATGGTAGAGTAGGATTTCTTGTCACAAAGTATCTCACACCATACATTTCTACATATAAAAGCGTTTCTGATAGAGTAGCTTATATTATCATGCTTTGATAATAAAACCAAGATTAAGGTTATACAAGTGTATGCTCCCACAACAACACATCAGGAAGAGGTAGTTGAAATGTTCTACAAAGATTTGATAACAACATCAGAAGAAAATGATATAAAGTATACCATCACTATGGGAGATTTCAACGCAAAATTAGGTAAAAAGAAGAAAATACTGAAACTGACATATGACACATATCGCCTTAGCATTTCCGTTAAACACCATTCTCTCTCCTGTTACCGCCAAAGAATGTAGAGCGCAGAACTATTTTAATTAATTTTAAACTGTTTGTCCTTGTTTTAGTGTAGTGTTTGTACAATTTTATGTTAACATTCATGTTTTACCACATTCTACGCTTGCTGGATAGTCCATATTTGACGAAATGCCCCTGAAGATGCTATATTAAGCGAAAGTACTTGGGCAAGATTGGATTAAACTTGTGATCGATATAATTGCCTTAATTTTCAAAGTTCACTTGTAGAAATGTTAAAGGAGGTGAGTGAAATTATTCTCGAAGAATTGAAAAAAATTTTCAACGAATGTCTCCACAGAGAAGAAGTCCGAGATGATTGGAATGAAAGTTTGACAATACTTCTCTTCAAAAAGGGAAACAGGGGACATCTGAAGAACTATAGGCCAATCTCCCTGCAGTACTAAATGTACAAACTGTTTATGAGAGTAATAACTAACAGGTTAACGTCGAAGCTCGATAGCTATCAATCGGTTGAGCAGGCAGGATTTCGAAAGGGTTACAGTACAGTGGATCATCTTCTTACAGTCAGAACGCTAATAGAGAAAGCCAATCAATATCAATTAAACTTATACATTGGCTTTGTTGATTATGAAAAGGCATTCGACTCCATTGAACTTTAAGCAATAGAGAGAGCTATGAACAATTCAACAGAGAAGTTCTACAAGGAGATGTTATCTCACCTAAGCTGACATTTCAATTTCCACTTCGGAAATCGTTCTCAAAATACAAATAGTAAATTATTAAGCTAAGCTATTCACACTTGGACTGGATGACGTACTCAAAGACATTAACTGGGTAAATAAAGGAATAAACGTTAATGGAAGAAAACTGAGTCATTTGAGATACGCTGATGACATTGTAATATTCGCTAGAAGTTTCGAAGGATCACAGACCATGATGACGCAACTATGTCAAGCTTCGGAAAAAGTAGGTTTTAAGATGAACTTGGCATAAACAAAATAATGAGAAATACACCGAACATTAGAGAAAAAACGTTAAACGACATAAATTCAGAAACAGTAAGCGAATACATCTACCTGGAACATATAATGAAAGTTAACAAAGAAAATCAAACTGACAAAATTACCGGAAGAATAAGGTTAGCATGGACAGGATTTGGAAAACTGAGTTGGATCTTGAAAGACAATAAAATAGAACAATATTTGAAAACCAGAATTTACGATCAGTGTATCCTCCCTATATTCACGTATGGTTCATAGACGTGGACACTCACCAAGTCTAATATGGATAACATAATAAAAGCACAAAGAGCGATGGAAAGATCAATGCTCGTTGTGAGACTTAAAGACAAAAAACAAACAAATGGATTAGAAGCAAAACCAAAGTAAAAGACACAGGAGAACATGTTGCCAAATTAAAATGGACCTTCGAAAGACGAAATGGAGACCATGGTTAGGAAAGAGAAGCAAAGAAAGACCACAAATGAGATGAGCTGGTGGCATTAAGAAGATCGAAGGACACAACTGGAAACAAGACACAACTCCCCCTATATTTGGAAGAGGCCATGTCCAAAGTTGGATTACTTAAGGCTGAAGAAGAAGATGGCTGAAGTATTTCTACTAGTTCAATAAAGAAGCGTCTCGATATTCGGTAAAATAACCGAAACTTCTTCTTGTCCTTCTCCAATTCTTTCGCGACTGTAAAAGCTCGTCTATTTTTATTGTTTGCTATACATATAAGGAGGAGTCCACCAATTTCGTTTCCTTTTAGTTTTTCTTGTGCACCAGGCCATATTATTACGACATCGTCATCTCAACTGCTCGACATCTTGAACGTTACTGATCGCAAATCAGTCGTGTTGGTGGACGAAAGACAAACGATGCGATTAATTGGCGATAGTTGAATTAGCGAAAGAGGTGACAGACTAGAAATATTCGCAGAAGATAACAAGCTAGTAGTTCTGAACACATTTTATAAACTACCACCGAGGAGATTGTATACATGGAAGGCACCAGCAGATAAACCCCATAACGTAATTAGAAATCAGATAGATTATATATTGGTAAATAGAAGATTCAGAAACAGTTTTAAATCTGTCAAAACATATCCAGGAGCGGACATTGAATCTGACCACATACCTTTAGTGGGAGTCATGGATGTGAGACTGAAGACAATAAAGAAAAAGTCTAGACCTAACTACGACATGACAGCCCTGCAACATCCGGAAGTTAAAAAGCAAGTGGGGGAATATATTAACAACCAAGTTAAACAACTAAAAGAAGAAAATAACATCCAACGAGAAATCAATCAATTCGAAGAAATAATTAAGAAAACTAAACAAGATCTGCTAAAACCAAACAAAGAAACAAAGAAGAAATCTTGGATGACTCCAGAAATCCTTCACTTAATGGAACGCAGAAGGTTAATTAAAGGAAATAAAGATGAGTATAAAAAATGCAGGCTTACATCAAAAAATAAGAGAAGCTAAAAAAAAAGAAGCTGTAGAGAAATGTAAGGAAATAGAAAGACTACAAGCCAAGCATGACAATTTTAATGTACACAAAAAGGTAAAGGAAATAACGGGACTTTTAAAAAGCGAACACAAATGAAACTCATAGACACCAATGGAAAATTAATCATTGACACCCAAGAGATGAAAGACAGATGGAGAATATATTTGGAGACACTTTTTCAAGATCAAAGAACGGATTATAGGCATCCATTTTCTGGCTGCCTATAAGAAGCTGAATTTTTAAAACTCTTGGAGGAAGAAGGAATAATTTGGATCACGACTGTCTTCAATAAAATATACAATACAGGAATCATCCCTGATAAATGGCTAGAATAAGAATTCATAGCGATACCTAAAAAACAGGTGGCTAAAAAGTGCGAAGAATATCGAACAATCAGCCTAATGAGCCACATGTTGAAACTGTTTCTTAGAGTCATCCATGGAAGAATTTATAAGAAATGCGAGGAACAAATATCGGACAGACAGTTCGGCTTCATTAACGCAGTGGGTACCAGAGTGGCACTTTTCGGAGTACAGGTACTGATTCAAAGATGCAGGGACGTTAACTGCGACGTATACGCGTGCTTGATCGACTATGAAAAGGCATTTGACAGAGTTCAACATCAAAAGATGATAAACATTTTAAAAGAGGCAGACCTGGATGACAAAGACCTCAGAATAATTTCAGAACTCTACTGGAATCAGACCGCATACATGAAAATTAACGGAGAAGAAACAGATCACATAAAAATACTACGTGGAGTTAGACAGAGATGTATCCTATCGCCGTTGATATTTAATATGTACTCAGAGAAAATTTTAACGAGGCTCTAGTAGACAATGACAAAGAGTAAACAATGTTAGATATGCCGACGACACCATGGTGATAGAAGATAGTTTAGAGGGACTTCAGAGGCTATTGGACAGAATAAACGAGTACAGTCAACAGTACGAACTAAACGTTAATACCCACAAAACGAAACAAATGATTATCAGCAAGGAGAATATAAATGGGGCTCATCTATACATTAATGGGATGCAGATAGAGCGAGTAAAACAGTATTGTTACCTGGGAACTATTATTAACGAACAGTGGAGCAATTTACAGGAAATAAAGTGCCGCATAGGAAAAGCAAGAACGGTCTTTAACAAAATGAGCGCCATCTTTAAAAGTCACAACATATCCCTTGATACAAAAATGAGACATTTGAGATGCTATGTTTTCTCTGTGTTGTTGTACGGGGCGGAGGTATGGACGCTTACAGACGCCACTATTAAAAAACTTGAAACATTTGAGATGTGGCTTTATAGAAGAATGCTGAGAATATCATGGACAGCAAGGATCACGAACAAGGAAGTTCTAGGAAAAATGAGGAAGGAACCAGAGATTGTGTTTACGATCAAAAGCATAAAATTGCTATATCTGGGACACGTTATGAGAAATCAGCACCGTTACTCCCTGCTACAGTCTATATTGCAACTTAAAGTCAAAGATAAGCGAGGACCCGGTAGAAGGAGAATATCATGGCTGCGGAATTTAAGAACATGGTTTAAGAAAACCTCAACGGTTTCGAGCCGCAGCGAGCAAGGTTATGATTGCCAATATGATTTCCAACATCCGAAACGGATAGGAACCAGAAGAAGAAGAAGAAGTTGAATTACAGTTATGTTGTAGTTGCGTTGCGGCGGTAGACGAAGAGCCTTAACGCTACTCATACCTCTTAACTTCGTAATATAGAAAAGTCGTCAGCGATATATTATTCAATTAGACTCGCTTTTCGGGAAAACTGATTTCTTGACGTCGCAAAAATTTTCCTATTTCTTCGTGCACGAAGTATTTAATAAAGTAATCAGTGAAACTTGCAAGAAGGCGTTAAACACAGACAACAATTATTGTTAAGCGACATTTTTTTATTTATCTGGTATTTACGCAATTTGAAACCATAATTTTGACTGTGTGTATGCGCGAAAGCTTTTCCGAGTCACCGGTGGCATGGGTAATCGCTTATTCTTAAGCAAAGAGGATAGTAAAGTAATACCGGTCTTGCGGTAGAGAATTCGCAGTAATAAAATAAATGTACATTATTATAGTATTGTTGGGTGAAACAGTCAAATTGTACACTTGTGCGAAATAAACGTTTGCGTTTGGACAGTCGGAAGTATGGAGCTGTGAGTATTTTTTTTAGATAAAACAGAGCATTTTTTAATAATTATAGTTTTAAATTAGTTATCAACAATTTCAGCAAATAGATGATAATATTCCAACGACAAAAATTATCTTGATCATTCAAGGTCCTATAGAAAATAGTTGTCCTATGCTTATATATTAATTCGAGCCCTTTCTAAAAATGTTTCAGTGTGTTAAAATTATTAACAGTTAACAACAAAAATGCACTTTGTTTCTAATTTTTTACTTACTATTAAAAAAACAAATATTTGAAATTAAATTTCAAAATTTGACTTGTTTTTTTGAAGCTTTTAACAATTTAACGGACAGAACTATTTTTTGTAAAAATATTCTTTTGAATGGTAAAAGTAATTCATTATGAACTATTAACAAGAAAAAAATGTTTAAAAAAAGTTTTCTGGAAAGGGTGGTAGATATAGCTATCAGTGTGTATTTGACAAATAACTAATACTTACTGGGCAATGGAAGAGGAAGTTGCCTAAACTCTGCCCTCACTTTGTTTTTGAATTTTAAAAAATTCAAATATAAAAAAAAAAAAATTTTTCAATATATATCTTATTATTAGACTTCGGCAAATATGCAAATAAAAATGTAGAAAATATGCGCATAAATATGCACGTGTTTACCCGAAAATATGCAAATATTTTACAAAATATGCATACAAATAAATAAAAAAATCGTAAAATAGTAACAATTTTATTAAAAAAAAGTGTACATAACTAAATATTTCCTACTATTCATTAAGATTTACATTTATTTTAAGTAACTACATCATTTTTAAGTATGAATAAACTTATTTAGAATTATGGTAACAATAAATGACCAAGTGGTGTTCAAAATTTTCTAACAAAAACTTGTGGCTTCTGTCTGAGTACATATATTTATATATGGAAAAACTTCGTTCAACATCAACTGATGTAACGGGAGCATTTTTCAAACTAACCAAAACATTTGGTTCTAAATAATTGTTTTCCGAAATATTTCCAGCTAGAACACTGACTACTTCAGAAAGAATATGGTAACCTTTATTTTTTTCCATAGTAGCTTCAAATTTTTTTAAAATATCTTTTCCAATATTACCTCTAACGTTCCGACAACATGACGCAAATTCTTTTATTAATGCTGTACTTTCGAACAATGACAGTTTTGGTGATTCTAACTGAGTAATTGTTTTTTGAACAAAACTAAAATTTGATTTTATAAATGAAAGTTCTTGTTGAAGCAAGTTACTCTGAAAAGTTTGTTTAGAATCCAAAAGAGATTGGGAACTTTCATCTGTTAACGTATCAATTATGTTCTTTATTTTAACAAAATGATCTGCATAAAAATTAGCTGCTTTTAACCATGTTCCCCATCGCGTTAAAATAGGTTGTGGTGGAAGAGGAATGTTAGGTAGCATTTCTTTATAAAGTTGAATTCTTATAGGAGATTTAAGAAATACTTTTTGACACTGGATATCATAATATTTACAAGAGGAAACTTTTTTCGTATTTCCTCTGCAACTCTGTTTAATCCATGCGCTACACAAGTAACATGTATTAAATGTAGGAAAAATATTTTTAAATTTTGTCCTGCTTTCACCATATAACGAGCAGCATCCGATAAAATAAGCAGTAATTTATTAGAAGGAATAGTTGTCGGAAGAAAAAAAGATGCTAATGTTTCTTGTATAAAACGCGAAATTGTTAAAGCATTTGTTTTCTCAAGTTGCTGGCATGAAATAAGATGAGATTTTGGTAAGGTATCTTCTTTAAGAACACCAATCAATAAATGAGCAATATACTTTCCTGAGGAATTAGTGGTTTCGTCTACAGATATGTAAAAATAATTATCTGCAATTTCTTCCTTAATATTAATTAACACCGACGAGTATAGCCCGTTCACATTATTTCTTCTTAGAGACCGATCACTTGGAACATTAAGTTTGCAATATTTTTTTAGAAACGAACTAAAATTTATTTTAGTTCTTTAATTTGCTAATTTTGAAAGCGGTATGTTTGCAGACACTAATGCGCGACACAAGTCTTCATTAAAAGTTTCTTGCTCATCTAATTTTTTTGAAGTAGATTGGAAACATTTAGCCATTGAAGTTTGATGTTTTCCTCCTATTTTTCCTTTTTTTGCAATGTGTGAAGCAGTTCTCACATGTTGGTCTATCTGAAATTTCTTCTCACATGCTATCTATAAATAAAAATAAAAACCTTTATTTTAACCCAACCTTTAAAATATAAAAATATACAAGGTGTTTTTGGTTAATCAAATAACTGGTTTGGAAAAAAAAACACTCGCTAAGTGTTTTAAATGCAGTATTAATCCACAAATTAGTTTTTTGTTACTAACCATTAGTACATCATATAACTTATTTTAAAATTCAACAAAAGTTTTTTTTTTGTTAATTCAATTACAATAAAAATAATTGTGTTTTAGAATAGCTGACTTTATAAAAAAAAGTAAAGGTGAAAATTTTTTCTAAATACACACCATTGTATTGTACCATGGACAATTTTTTCTCACTAAAGGAAGCTATTTTTCATTTAAAAACAACCTACGAGTACTAAATTTCAAGTAAATACGTTTATTGGTTTTAAAGTTATTGTTGTTATTAACTAAAAGAATTTAATTTTTTTTAATTTTTACACCCTGTATCTCGAAAAGTAAATAAGTTTGACCCCTCATTAACTATATCGTTTTGTTCAATTTTTCGAGAAGTATCTACAGTCAAACGTTGTAAGTGTCATTTGGAAACACCCTGTATGTATGAAATATTAGATATTTAATAGAAAATATTAGATACTTACAATTTTGCCACAGACTGAACAGTAGATTTTTCCCATATCCATAGACAGCTCTTTATAAGGTTTAATCCAAGTTGAAGCACTGGTTGTTTAGGCATTATAAAATCACAATCTTCCTTTTTGTTACGCACAACGAGTGTTTACGCTTTGAATATCAAAACAAAAATGATTTACAAATCTGAGCATCAAATTAGAAATGTTCATCTAATTCAATTCATTCAATGTTCATTTTAATTCAATAAACTGGGAGATTTTTGGAAAATCCCTAAATTAGGAACAAAACTATTAGCCGTTTACCTGCTGTTAAGATACAATAAATTGTAGATAGATTTGGGGATTAGATCATAAAATGCAAATGAGCGAACCCTTAGCGATTATCCAATAACTGAATGCCTCAGTGACCGAGACTTTCTAAGAATGTTGAGGGCTACTTAAATTGATCTTCTTTGAAATTGTAAATGTTTTGTACCTGTAGAGATTACGTACTTAGATCATTTCTTGATTAAAATGACTATAAAATTTTATACAAGAATTGAAATAAATTGGTATGTTTAAAAATTTTCAAATACAGTATTAAAATCTGAACTTTTATGCACTTTATGCAAACTTTTATACAAATATGCAAAAATATGAAATATTTGCATAAAATATGCACAATATGCAAAATATGCAATATGCATATTTGCCGAAGTCCACTATTATGTTTTACATACACTTGTTTATTTATATTTTTTTTATTAAGTTTTGTAGACGCGAAATTTTTTTTCTTTCCTAATGTGGGCCTCTAAAAAAATATTAGAGAAAATTTTAAGAAAAACTTAAAAATAAAACACTAACAATTTAAATCAACAAAATTGTAATTTTACATTGAAAATATAATAATTCACAGTCATGTACAACAATATCGCATATATAGTTGTCTTCTTCTGCACCTGCACACTCAACGTGAGCCCAGAGGGAACACATAAGGTATTTAACCCAACGCTCTTCTTTAAAGTCATCTGAAAATTTAACACAACAAAACAAACACTCCGTGTCCTCTTCCGCTGTGAGGGAAGATACACCTGGTGGAATTTTTAACTCAGAAGAACCTGAGGATATGGTGTCGTCCGAGTCTTCTCCAGAGCTCGATTCTCCCTTGAACTTAAGACTTTTCTTAGCTTTCTCTTTTCTTTGTAACGGGAGACATTTTGAACCACGACCTTTACCACGTGTCGGTTGTTTACTGGCCTTAGCTACTTTCTTCTCTCTAATTGTTGCAGCCTCTTCTAATTGCGATTTGTAAGGAGAAGAAGCTATAAGTGCTGAACTGGTTGCTTTACGTCCTCTAGTAGAAGCTCTTTTCTTAAGTTTCGGTAGGGTTGATACAAAATGGGCTTGTATGGAAATAATTTTGCTGTGTTCCATGTTCATTCTGAGGTTGGCTCTGGATAGAATTTTGTTTCTCTGAGGATGATAGATTAGCTTGTTGATGGTACAGCCAGGTCAACTTCAACACCATTTAATTCAGTTTCACTGGGATTTAATTCTCTCTGCTTCTGAGAAATAGTAGAATTTGTAGCAAGCTGTTGATTCTTACGTGAAAAATTCCAGTAATTTTGAAGCCATTGATAGCTATCTTAGCCTTCTGACATTTAATGTAGGTTCTCCCAAAAAGCTCCATGACATGATAAGCACTAACAGGCCGATTACTATGTCGTAACCATTGTCGAATTTCTTCGCTGTACATGGCTTTTAGAGGTCCCATGAATGTCCTGTTAAGTGGTTGTATTTTGTGTGATGAATGGGATGGGAATGATACAATTGAAATCAATATTTTGAGTCAATAGTTTGGGTGTGGACTGAAATGTTCGTTTAAGATGAGAAGGACAAGATTCTCTTTCGAAGGTTTTAGGTACAAATGATAAATTGTTGGAACCACATTGTAAACAGATTTGCTTGTATCCATCCTGAGAGATGTGCAGCAAATATGGTTCTCTGTGGAACCCCCTTTTTCAGTTGATCGTTCAAATTCTTGCGTGAAAAAATGACTAAACAAGGAACGAAGATTTCAGTTGCATTCATACAGGCAACGATTGTAATGAGGGATCCATGCTCAGCAGATGTCAGTGCAGTAAATTGCCTTTTTCCACGCAAACCAATTTCTTTAGCCACTTTTGACTATACGATAGATCGACCACTTTCATCTACATTGAAAATTGAATTATATTGAATATTGAATATTATCAGGGGTAAATTTTTCTTTGTCATAAACCTTATCTAGAAGATTAAAAAATCTATTGGTATTTTCTTTACTGAAATCTAAAGCTCTTGCAAAGGACGTGCCAGTTGGTTTTCGTTCCGATAACTTCTTTTTGTGGCGTTCTAAAAAAAGACTTGCCCATTTTTGCCCAGCCATTTCATGTTTGAAAGGGTACTGAACGTGATTCCTTTCAGCTAATTGTACAGCTATTATTCGTAAATCTGTTCATGTAAGGTCAAAGTGTGATGTTTCCATGGCTAAACAATAATTAACTAGTTCATTCTCAAGTTGTTTGCAAAAAGCCGGTGGCCTACTAACTTGGAGATACATCTAAGGGATTTCCATATTTAGGGATAGTTGATCTTGGCACAATGTACATCTTACTGGCTTTTTAAGCCCATTGTCTTTTTTCGAAGTGCGTAAATCGCCCTTGACATGTGGGAAGGGAACCATGATCTCAATGTCTTTGTTTTGGGCATGATATCTGCAACAATATTATCTATCAATTTCAATTTTACAATGGTCGGCAGTACTTTGGTATCATAAGGAACTTCACGTTTAAAATGTTGCCGCTTTGCAACTGTACCGTACTTATATATCAAACTAGGGGCACACTTTAGGAATAGGGCCCGAGTTTGGGCGAGTTATTTAGTTTCCTTATATGTATAAATATATCTGTTTACTATAGCTGAGTCTAAAAGGTAGTAAAATATTTTTCCCCATCAACGTCCTGATTTCTATGCGATGGAGTAGTTAGCATGATACCTATTAATCGAATAGATGTACTCCACCCATATATTTGTTTTAATCGGCTATGGCCTGAGGACATGGTACTTGATCTCTATTTCCGAACTACTTTGTTCTCAAAACTTGAGTTTTTTCTTGAAAATTATGTAGATTACTGACAACACTAATACATTTTATGACTCTATCTTTCCACTTATCTTATCTTTTTATTTAATTTTAGTTTGATGGCCTTTTCCTAGCCAATTATGCAGACAAATTTAAAGACAAACAATTTTTACAACTTCCTTTTTATTTTTTAATTCTTTAATATATATTTTTTTTATATTTTGTAGTTAATTATATATATATTTTTATTTTTATTTTTTTTCTGCTATAATATAATACAATATTTACTTAAATGTGAGTGTTAGTATTAAAGCTACAATTTAAATTTACAGCTTTTGATATGTTCGTAAATCGTTTTTAATATATTGATATCTCTAGAGAAAATCAAGTACAAGTTAATACATAAAGTAAAGTAAAGTTGTAAATACAATCAAATACAATAGATAAGTGAGATCGTAGGCTTCCACGGCCAGAGTCAGAATTATAATTTATTCGTCTTCCACTTTTGGGTCACTCACAAATGACACGGTCCAAACCCGGAAGACGAATAAATTATAACAATAGATAAGTGTCTATATGGCGTAAAAGCATTTTGAAAGGTCTTTGAAAGATGGTTTATGAAAGGTCTAAGTTTATAGAGCTTATCAAACTCTTTAGTTTTCGGTTGTGGCATATTTTCATTATTGTTTAGATATAGAAAATGTCAAGACTTTCAGGAACCTTTTTAATGTAAATACTTTAGTTACACGTTCAATATGGAAGTTTTCATTACTGGACCAGTATGACCTTATTGTTGGAACGCTGTGAAACCCCATGCCTATAAGTATTCCCAAGAAAGCGTCGAATTTTTCCATATCCATCAAAAGTTGCGAATTCTTCTGGGTAGCGTAGATGTTTGAATGTTTGGAAATTGTGTGACAGATACTCTCACTAAAGAATACTCTGAAGAAGTCAACAATGTCAACATTGACGCTTGAAGTCAGTATAATAAAGTGATTCGAAAAGGAGATTGGGGACGTTTATCTTGGACCACACAAAAGATTTATTTAAAGGAGCAGGAGCTTGTTCCTCTTTCTCGTCTTAAACGGCAAGAGTTCAGGAATTTGTTGCTTGAGGCAATGTTAACAGTTGTTCATCCTCGCCTTCTTTATCAGAAAAAATGTTTTTAGAAAATAACCTAGCCAACTTGTTGATATCTGGATCAAAGTCAGGACCTTGATCCGAATCATCAAAATCATCGTTTCCGCTAAAATTATTTGTCTTTCTTGTAAGAGTATATTGGCGCACACTTTTCAAGTGCTGTCCTGAAGTACTGGAACATGTCGGCTGGCTGTCGATACTAGTAGTCAAGGATTATAACGGAGTTCTAAAAATTGAGCTTGTCTTAGGGACATTGTCATCCGCATCATCATCGCTATCAAATTCGGAAAGACAATACTTTCCATCACTTAGATGGTCCGCTATATACTGAAGTTCAGCTTCTGTCAGCGGTCGGTTTTGAGACATCTTCTTCGTCTTTTGGCGTCTATTCGTTTATAATATTGGCAATCATTCTGGCAATAATTATTTTATTAACTGATGCTTTAAATAGATTAGTTGTTGTGGAGAACCATTTCCTCATTGTTAAACGATCCAAACTTTGTAACAATTATCTAGGACGTTCTCATTTAATTACTAATTATTGTACTTCGTCTCAGTTAAGCATATATAATAGAAAACACCATTATTATGGATTATTCTTAATTTTACATAGTAAATTAAATACATCAAGATACCAGATAAATATTCTATTAAAATAAAACTTGGCATATATAAATAAATACTGTAACAACTATCACATGAAATATTCATATTTTGTATGATTATGAGATCATTTATTTGAATAAAAATCACAAACTCAGTCATGGATATATGTGATTTAAATAAAATATTTCAATAATAATGAAAAATATTGTATATATATATATATATATATATATATATATATATATATATATATATATATATCTGGACACGAGTATTAAAAGGGCCAAGCTCCATTTTCATTGTTTTGAGTAATAAGCAATTTAAGTTTCAGGAGAAGGTAACATAAAAGTAGTATTTTTTATTACTAAATATTGTGTTGTCAAATGTTTAGTAAGTTTGAATTTTGAAGGAGTTTGGCCCTTTAAAAATTAAGAAATAGTAATTTTCCTTGGAAATTGGCCATGGAATAAAATATGTATTTTGCAAAATTCGTTTATTAAAGCATTTAAAAAATAACATGACTACCTGTAAAAACAAAATATTTGTAGTTTTACTGTATTTCTTCCTCTAAAGCAGGATAGTCATCGGCATCTAATGTTGAGGAACGCTTTAACTGTTGCATTAAATCATCATATTTTTGGTTGTCTATTTTTACTTGTTCAAGATTTAAAGGTTTTACCTGCTTAGAAAATTTAATACTATCCTTAGTATACTTAGATCCCCTTATGAAATCCTTTTTTAAAATCACCATCATTAAAGTCAGTTTTATACAAAAACTGATACGGAAGATTTTTTGAAACTTTATTTGTTTGATTTGCATTCACGGTACCAAATTCCTCTCTTTATTTTTTTTCTGAGCACTAAATCTTTTTTTAGGACATCTCCATAATTTAAAAATTCTTCTTGGCCGACCTCAAATAAGCTAAGTTTGTTTTTTCTGTAAACTGCTTTATTGATTAATTTGTCCAGTCATGTGGCACCTCGATTTCTATGGCAGTCTTTTCTAGCTTTTTAAATGGATGCATGCATCGTTTCGGCCTCCATATGGAAGTGCCTTGGATCCATAAAATAGTGGTTTATTTCAAATAATAAGTTTGTGTCTGGTAGTTACTTTAAAATCCTAACATAAATATTTCTATTTATGTTAGATAAATTTTTAAATTACAAAAAAGAGTAGTTAGGATACTTGCAAGAGCAGAGTATAGGGAACACTGTAAACCTTTATTTCTGGATTTAGGTATTATGCCACTACCTTCACTCTATATATATATATATATATATATATATATATATATATATATATATATATATATATATATATATATATATGAGACGCTGATTGAAATTCATGCCAACAAAGGTAAGTTTAACGTAAACTCCAACGTCCATGATCACGATACAAGATCTAGAGATGCTATTAGAGCAGAACGTTTTAGGTTGACAAAGAGCGTAAAAAATTCGACTGACGTTAGTTTGTATAACTTTTTGCCAGATGAAGTAAAAAGTCTTCACTTGTTATCATTTAAGCATAAAATCAAATCACACTTTTTGAAACATTGTTTCTATTCAAAAACGGAGTACTTAAGTACAGCTTTTACACAATAGTACTAGTTTGGTCAGGGCAGTTGCCTATTATAATTATATTTTATGTTTTTTTATAATTCCACAAAGTGTGTTTGTCGTTTTTTTTTTAACTGTTAATATTAAATACATACATGTTTGTAGTGTTTAAATTATCCAAAAAAAAATTATATGTTTTATAAGTATTGTCACTATTCCTTTGACTTGTCAAAAACAAAACTATTTTTGTATATTGATTAAATAAATTCTATTCTATTCTATTCTATGATATGATAATGCTACTGTCTTATCCACATTAAAATAGAGTAAATCAGCGTCGGACCAAATTTTTATATTATATTTATGAAGTAGATCAGAAGTAATCGTTGCATGAAGAGTTGCAATAATAGAGTTTCTCCAGGTGATACTGGTATCATCAGCAAAAAGAAAAAAAAATGCATCGATTTTTAAATTAGTAATTTCATTTATAAAAATAAGGAAAAGTAGATGACCCAATACTGAACCTTGTGGTACTCCACATAGAATACTTTTGTGACTAGAGTCAGTATTATTTGCTCTATCCAGTTGTTTCCTATTCCCTAAGTAAGATTTGAACCAATTCAAAGAAATAGCTCGAATTCTGTAGAAATTTAGTTTTTTAATCAAAATGTTGTGATTTACACAATCAAAAGCTTTGGCATAGTAAAAAAAAGAATGAATTTAAGACCTTTTTTGAATTGGAAAGATAGGAAATAGGATTTTATTGTGCCAAAATAGTTAATGTTATATTTTTAGTCACATTTGGTAAAATTTTAATAAATAAAATGTATAGCTCAAGATGATTAAAACAATTTTTTGAATTAAAGTGTCTTCGTTTCTTATATAATACACTGCACCCCAAAATTAACGCATAATTTTGAAAACTCTGGTAAATTAAATAATTTTAATGTTTCGAGTTTTGTGCTAATATATTATTGTTACCCCCGGTATATTGTAAAATTTATCGAAAGAACGGTAAAAAACGCTAATGTTTTTAACATTTTTTGCAAAAAAATTAAAAACATGCTAATTATGCTTCATTTTATTTCCAATTTAGTTGGGTTGGATTACGTTGTGCTGAACATTTAAAGGGGGTTTTCAAATTTATTAAGTGTTTTTTCTTTAAAATGAACCACCAGCAGCAAGAAAATCGAAATTTGTTAGAAAGTGACTGTTTTAGAATCGTTACTCTTCGCGAAGAAGGATAGGCTCAAGTAGAACTCGCTGAACGTTTTAACGTCACCCAGTCAACCATTTCAAGAGTGTTAACACGTTTTTCTGTTACTTGAAGTAACTTGAGAAGACCCGGTCAATGCCGTAGAAGGGTTACACTAATAAAGACCGGTTTTTGACACTTAGTACACGGAGACAAAGGTTTGTTATCAGTACTTCTCTACAAAATGAATTTTTGGATCGTTATAACTTTAGAATCAGCCAAAATACGATTAGAAGAAGACTTCCCGAAAACGACCTACACCCTGGAAGGGCACCAATTGGCCCATTATTGACCAGAGACCATAGAAGGCAAATATTGCATTTTGCTCGTGAACATGTTGATTGGAATAATGACGATTGGGGAAGAATATTGTTCACCAATGAATCCAGGTACTGTCTTTTTTCATGACAGGAGAAACCGAGTGTATAGAAGACCTGGGGAACGATACGCATAGTGTAACACCGTAGGGACTGTACAGTTTACAGTATGGCGGCGGCTCGGTAATTGTGTGGAGTGGGATTAATTTAGAGGCTCGTACTGAATTAGTTAGAATAGATCGCGGTCGGCTTACATCGCAGAGGTAAATAACTACAGAGGTAGAAGAGCATGTCGTGCCATTTGCACCATTTATTGGGGATAATTTCATGCTTATGCAAGATAATCCCAGGCCATACACGGCAAGAATTGTGCGGCAGTATCGTCAGGAGGTTAGAATTCCTGCCAAGGATTGGCTTGCGAGAATTCCTGACCTGAACCCAATAGAACGTGTTTGGGACATCATAGGCAGACGACTACCAAACCACGGCACCAAACACGTTAGATGAACTGTTTTTGCGGTTGGTTGAAATTTGAGATCAAATTGATCAAGGAGAAATCAGAACGATTATTCTCAGTATTAGAGATCGTTGTCAAGCAGTAATAAATCCCAGAGGAGGCAATACTCGATATTAGTACACGGTACTAGTATTTTCTTTCGAAATTTAAATTTCGTCATTAATTTATAATGTTAGTTTGTCTAGATGTTTCGATTTATGATGTTACATTGTTAATTTCAATACATTTTTTTTTGCAAAAAAAGAAATGTTTTTTATTTAAGATGTTCTAAAACAACCATAAAGCAGAAAAGAACAAACAAAACTTTTTTCATTACAACTCAAAATAAGAATTTTAAAATTATGCGTTAATTTTGCGTATTTCTATATAAATCTACGTCTATTAAAAACATGTCCGAATCATATCCTGTTGTTTGTTTATATTAATTTAAGAAAAAAATATTTGTAAGTAAAAGCAAACAAAACATAAAACCTTATAATAGTATAATTAAACAACCGCATTATGTAACAAATTGTAAATAAATTGCTAATTGTTTAATGATTCAATTGTCATTATGCATGAGGTTTGGTAGTTATGTGCATAAACAGGTTAAATGTTAAAGGAATTCTAAAATAACTATACTATTTATACATTGTTGGTATTGTTAAATTGAACTACACTTCATAGTCGTGGATAAAAATCCCTAAAATCTACCAAACCCTCTCAAGATATATACCTTTCTATACCATGCTCTCAGGTTAGCAAGCCAGGATACTCTTCTTCGTCCTGGGGCCCGTTTGCCTTCAATTTTACCCTGCAAAATGCATTGGAGTAGCTCGTGTCTGCCTTGATTTCTCATTATATGTCCCAAGTACTCCAGCTTACGGCTCTTCACAATATTGACCAAATCCGCGGTTGTGTTCATCCTCCGCAGTACTTCTTCATTGGTGACTTTGTCTGTCCATGGTATCTTCAGGATTCTTCTGTATAACCATAATTCAAAAGCCTGAAGTTTTGATAGAGTTTCTGCCTTCAATGTCCATGTTTCTACTCCATTCAGAAGCACTGAGTACACGTAACATTTAAGGAACCTTATTTTTGTTTTCAGGGTGAGGTCATAGCTTTTGAACACAGAGCTCATAGTCAAGAATGCACTCTTGGCCTTTCAGATGCGACATGCGATTTAATCCCTTGGGTATTGTCCCACGACTCATTGACTATAGTTCCCAAGTAATTGTATTGTGAGACACGTTCATTTCTCATTTGGTTCACATACAGATTTGCTCCAGTTATGTTTTGCTTGCTGATGATCATTAGCTTGGTTTTGCTGGTATTTATATCCAGTCCATATGTTCTACCTGTTTCCGTTATTCTGTTCATTAAGTTTTGCAGCCCTTCTATGGTATTGGAAAACACTACCTACCCACGCAAGTTGGGAGGAAGCATCACTGGCTGTTGTCAGTCAGGATAAGCTCCCAAAACTTACCAAAGCCTCTCTATGGATCCCAGATGAAGCTAATAGCACCTCTAATGATTCAGAAAGAGTGCTGCTGAGGTTAACGGCGCAAAATCCAGACATGGCAGTTGCGAGATGGTGCACCTTCCACCATGAGGTAAAAAAGGATCCTAAAGGACACCTGTTTGTCTTCGGAATCAGAGACGATGACATGGCTATTCTTAGGAAAAGGGTAATGAGGCTGAGCTACACGTTCACCTTATTGACTGTAAAAGCAAGCACCAACAGAGTGAAGGACACCACCTCGGAACCAAGAACCTCAGTCACTCGGCAGCCGACTTCGGTTGCTTAGACTGAGACACCCCTAGTTCCACAGCTGGGACAAGATCATCAGATGATGGTCGACAATCACTGCAGAGAAGGCTCCACAACGAGTAAGGCTCAACCGAGGAGAAAATGGACACCTAAAAGAACCAAAACGATACATAAGCCCTGGGCAAGGACATCGGAAAAATAAGGTTACTATTATTCAATTCAACCTCCAACACAAAAAGGTGGCAACGGCGACACTATGGCGCCACCTGGATGTAACGGAGGATGCAATAGCACTAATCCAAGAACTTTGGATAATTAAGACCAAAATAACTGGTCTTAGCAGTCTAAATGGTCAAATTTTCAGCTTACCAAGCAATCAACAACCAAGAACAGCAATATATGTTTCCAGAAAAATCAAAGCCTCCCCATGGCGCAGTTTTTACCTCAGACGTAACTGCGGTTAAAGTGAAATGCCCATGGGGAAAGGGAAAAATAGAGAGTTGATACTAGCATCGGTCTACCTACCCTCAGATGCAGCCACCTCACCACCAACAAAGAAAATGGAAGATCTGGTAGATCATTGTCTCAGTCAGAAGGTAGAACTTATTATCGGCTGCGATTCGAACTCTCACCATTTAGGCTGGGGCAGCAGAGGTAACAACGCCCGAAGAAAGTCTCTTTATGACTATTTTATTAGAAACGATTTGTATATCTTAAATAGAGGCACCGAACCTACCTTTATTAATGTTCGAAGCCAAACAGTCATAGACATCACGCTAGCAACAGCTGAAATATCGAACAAAATTCAGAACTCTCAAGTTTCGGACGATACCTCTATGTCTGACCACCGCTAGCTAACCTTATTAACTTATTAATATTACTTATAATCTTATTATAAACTTATTAAATCAACAGTTCGATAAAGATAGGGAGAAATTACAAGAACTTGACTGGTACCGGGAATTGCTGAATGGCAAAAGTTCAAATGACTGTCTGGAAGAGCAACCAACGCTTCAAGTTTGATTTTACTTTGTTCAAATTGTTAAATACTTATAATAAAAATAATTTTCTACATGGTAGTTCGTTTATTTTATTTTATTAGCAACAAAAATAATCATGCTCTTGCAAAGATTTTTTGGGCAAAAACCGATAAATTTCTGTTTTCAAGCAGAACCCGATAAATTAAAAACAAAATCAAAAATAAAAACAGTAAAAAAAGATAATATATTAAAATTCTAGAATTTTATTACATGACTTCTACTATTTATTTCCAATATGATGTTTGTTTAAATTGTTATGGGATTTTGCTGTACAAGTTTTTGGCTTTTATCTCAAAATTGGAAAAAGTGGATTTATCGGTTTTTGCATGTATGCTTCTCAATTGTTCATTATTTCAAGTAAAAATAAGGTATTAATATATGCCTTTATTCTTTTTTAGACATGAGGATTTGAATATATTTGTAAATGGACAATTTTATAAGGGTAAGTATGACTAATGATATCTTACTCTACAGCCTGAGTCTGAGCATCCGCGTGAAAGTACGCTATTCTTACCACTAAATCACCAAGCTTCGATAATTCTTTAGTGGCAAGAGTTTATGCGACGTCTTAAATCATAGTAGAAATTATTTTTGATCAATAATTTAATTTTGGATTAAAAAATTACTACTAATTAAACTGTTTTTACTTACATTTGCTCAGTGACGGATTAAGGCTAAACAAGCCCTAAGAAACATTGTATTTCCGGGCCTATTTTGCTGTCATGACACATATTCTTAATTTGATAGTTTAGTTTTAAAGCATATAGTATGTAGTTTTGTTTAATTTTCAGATCCCAAAAAAAGAAAAAACATAATTTACTAAAAACAAACAATAATATTTAAACAAATATACCTAGATTGATTAGTTATAGTGTCTTTGTTATCACTTTTAATTCTGTAAACTTGTCAATCCGTTTGTCATAATTAATAGAGTTATTTATTAACTCTTTTTCTATATAAAGTAATGCTAAAATATTTAATTTTTGTTGACCTAATGTGCATCTTAAAATAGTATATTACTTTATGAGGCGGAGAAGCATGACTTTGATATCTTCTTGAAGAAAAGTCGCTTCTTTGCCGAATAAAGTATACTATTTTTTCTTCAAACGTAGCAATTTTCAACCATAATTAGTACAATTCATACGCTATTTTTACTCGAAATTAACTGTGACAACTATCAAAGTCGTCTAGATGTTAGAAATTAAAATAATTAAGTCGTCGGTGGGATTTGCGTCTCCCTGGTTACAGTTGTTTGACAGTTGTTTGCAATTATTAAAGACAGCTTATTGTTGTTGCAACTGCAAGCGCAAATTTAGTGCGAAAATGGAAAACCTAAACGAAATTGAGTCCGTGGCTAATGATGCAGTAGCACGTTTGGGGCCCTCCAAGTCCGGAATAAAGTATCGGTTAGCGTACAAGCACTTCCAAGAGTGGTGCGATACAAGAGGAGTACGGCAAGTTACTGAAGACGTTTTACTGGCATATTTTAATATAATGGAAAATGAAAATAAATGGAAATCTTCTACAATGTGGTCACGATACTCTATGATAAAATCCGAGTTAGTTATTAGAAAAAATGTGGATATAAGCAATTTTTTAAAGTTACGTGCCTTTCTGAAAAACAAGCGAAGGATATACTGCAAAGAAGTCTAAGGTTTTCAGTAAAGACGAGTTTGATAAATTTTTGTTTGGGGCGCCAGATAAGTTGTATTTAGGATTAAAGGTAAAAAAAAATTATATTGCAAAGCATGTAGTATACTCTACTAGATTATAAAAATATTTCAGATTTTTTGTTAATTGGGGTTACCGGCGCCTGTCGATGCGACGAAATGATAAAAATGAAGACTGTGGACATTGAGGATAAAGAAAATGTAATAATTATCAAAATCCCAGACAGTAAAAGACGTACACTTCCCACACAAGTACTTCCCTCTCACTTTTTTTTATTTATCATTTTTTTTCAGGTCAGTGTCAATGCGTCCGGTAATTTTTGATCTTATTATAAAAATTAAAATGGAAATGGATGGTTTTCATGCTCTGAAAATTTTTTATGTACATTTTTCCAATCATTCGCCCCTTTTGTCATTAGCGTTGTTTGATTAGAAAATAGTTTACAGACGTAACAGTACAATTAGTTGTTTCATTATAAAAAATCTTTTTTAACTTTTTCCCCACTATTAATTGTTCTGAAGAAGGAAGCAATAATTAATTTTCTTGTTATTTGTTTCGACCAGATCAGTTTCACCATGGTTCACAAAAGAAATAAAAGAGAAATGTAAAGAGAAACGAGAGGCCTACACGCAGTACACAACATCAATTAATCCAGAATTCCGAGACGCCTATAAAAGAGTATGAAATGAAAAAAAGCAGCTGGTAAGAAGAACAAAAAATGAACACTGGGAACAGTTTACAAAAAGGATGGAAAGCGACTTCTACGGTACACAAAAACAAATATGGAGATTCATAAGAAACCAACGGAAAGAAATGGCGGAATTGAAGGAATACAATAACATACCAGCAAACAAACGGGAATTATAACTGACGGAACTGTTTAAAGGAAAGAAAAATAATAATCAACACAATAACGTAGTCACGTAGTAACGGTCAGCAGGACCAGACTTAATAAGCAACGAGCTTCTAAAACACGGAGGAGAAAATATAACCCTAAAGATGACAACATTTATACAAAAACTAACATTGCCCTGCAATATACCAGACGCATGGAGGAACATCATAATGATACCAATGTTCAAGAGAGGGGATAAAGAAGACCCCAACAATTATAGAGGTATAAATCTACTGAACACCTCACTTAAGCTTACCACAAAAGACCTAACCAACAAAATCAATAAACTAACCACTTTATCAGATGAACAACAAGGTTTCAGATCTGGAAGATCCTGCGTACAATAAACCAGCATATCTATATTTTATAGACGTGACAAAGGCTTTCGATTTCATCCAAGTCGAAGACGTCGTACACCTACTGTATAAAAGAAACATACCGATCAATATTATACAAACTATTGAAAACATCTACTTGATGTGACCATGACCTAATATAGGGAAAATAAATGTAAAATTAACACATTGTATACCAGTACAAAGCGAAGTCAGACAGGGTATAAGCCGTACGTAAAGATCATAGTTACAGATGTTACAATGGTTAATACACATCTTTAATACAACAGCCAAGAAATACAATATAATAATATCAGCAGAAAAAACCAAATGTATGACAACATCTAAATACCCACTACGATATAAAATCGAAATTGATGGAAAAATAATAAAGGAGGGAGCAAGGTTTAGATATCTGGGAATAGATATAACTAGTTACGGAGAAATTGAAGAAGTAAGACAACAAAGCTTAAATGCAAATAAAGCGGCGGGATCTCTTAATGTCACAATCTGGAGGAACAAACACCTAAGACAAGACACAAAACCAAGAATCTATAAAGCAGTAATTAGAGCTATATTAACATAGAAAGCAGAGACAAGACCTGGCACATCTAAAACGAGACGACTACTAAAAACAACAGAGATGGAAATACTCCGACGAATATCAGGGAAAAGTCTGTTGGATAGGGAGAGAAGCGAAAACATAAGAAGAGCATGTAATATGGAAGACATAAATGGATGGGCGACAAAATGGAAACAGAAGTGGAACGAACAAATTAGTAGAATGGTAGAGGAGATGATGTTACGAATAGTACGAGATAAGTCACCAAATGGACGAAGAAGTATTGGCAGACCAAGAAAAAGATGGTGTGATAATTTAAACAATTTAGGAGACTAATATTGAAGAAGAAATAGGCTTTAATGCCTACATAAAAGAAGGAAGAAGAAGAAGAAGTAGTTACAGGGCCTTAAGTACCCAATGCATCCCTGAACTCGAATTGCGTATTTGTGTCCTCCATACTTTTTGATGTTTTAATTTCTTGCAATCCCAGTTGACTTGAAATTAAACAACACTTACTACTATACTATACTATACTTCTACTATAATGATGACATGTTGGAGTGGAATGGCATTTGATTATGTTTTAAATCTTATCGTCATTTTGAATTTCAGTTCTTGCAAATGAATTATCCCCTACTACCACCTTAAACAGTTTCTTAAGGAACCATCTACATTTAACAGGCACTAAGCGAATGTGCTTAGAAGGAGGTTGTGGAGCTTGCTTGGTTGCTGTCAAACGGCAGAATGCAACAACGAAGGAAGATGAAATAGTTGCTGTCAATTCTGTAAGTATAGGTTCTAACTAATATCGTCCTGAAACAATATTTTGCGGGATGTTTTACATTGAGTGTTTTATATTTTTTGGGAACAAACCACAACCAGCAAAAATATTGCATGTAATATACTGCCCTGCTAAGTAAAAACATCCTAACTGGCAATATTAGACTTATGAGAAAAAGCAATATTACACCTCTTTTAACATCTCTGCCCGAGGTAGCATGATATATATATATATATATAAATACCCTAAATACCCCACACGGGGTTATGCCGCTTAAGCTCTCTAGATCTATGTTACGAGGTGGATCAGTCCTCATTTTCTTTATTTAATTTTCCTGTTATTTTTCTCCACTGTTTCCTATCTCTGGTTTTTTCTCTCCATTTCCGTTCGCCCGCCCTGTTGAGATCATTTGTTACTTCTTGTAGCCATGTAGATCTTGGTCTTCCACGTCTTCTTTTACCAGCTGGTGTCCATTCCAATATTGAAAATATTGTCGTAGATGGTCCTGATCTCCATATGTCCTAGCCATTTTGCCCTTTGCTGTTTTATTTTACAAATTATATCCTCTTTAATTTCGTTTAGTAGTTCATGATTCGTTCTTTGTCTATATTGGTTTTCATTAATTTTTATTGGTCCTAATATTACTCTTAGTATTTTCCTTTCTAGTATTCTAAGGTCTTCCTCTTGTTTTTTTTTTGTCATGCTAAGGGTTTCGGCAGCATATATCATAGTCGGTCGAATTATTGTTTTATATATCTTCATTTTCGATTTCTTGCTCAGTAATTTATTTTTTAGAAGTTTTTTATTCACCTAGTATGTCTTATTTGCCGTAATTATCCTTTCTTTAATTTCTCTTTCCCTTTCTCCATTGTTTGTTACTACTTTTCTACTTCTTCAAATATATATTCTCCCAGTCTAACCTTTTTGTTTTCATATTTTTTGTCAAATCCCATTATTTTTGTTTTTTCTTAATTTATTACTAAGCCCATTACTTTCCCTTCTGCTACCAATTCTTTTAACATATTTTCTGTTTAACGGATGTTTTTTGGTTTCTTTGAAAACCAGCTTCAATATGTGTTGTTAAGGATAGGATCTGATCTGTGCAGCTGCGGTTAGGTCTGAATCCTGCTTGCTCAATAGGTATCAATTCAAATGCGTTTCTACTAATTCTGTTGTAGATTAAGCGTTCCAACAGTTTATAAACACAGCTCAGCAAAGCAATCGGTCGGTAGTTTTGAGGCTGATTATTTGCCTTTCCTGGTTTTAATATGGCTATAATGGAGGCCTTTTTTAATGAATGGGGGATTTCTCCTGATTTTAACATATTTGTATAGAAATCAGCCAGCCATTTCCTAGCATATTTGCCACAGTGGAGTAAAAATTCTGTATGAATTTTATCGGAGCCGGGCGCCTTTCCAGACTTAATTTCTGATATGGCTGAAATAATTTCTTCTGGAGTAAACTCGTCAGAGTATTCAGAAGTAGGCGGGCATGCAGACTTTAGTACTTTAAGTTCTTGTTTGACTTTGGTGGTGTGATCACGATCTCTAGGTGCTCTTGAGGTTGCTACAATGTGGGAGGCCACTCTGTTTGGAGCTATTGGTACTTTTTCTCTAGTTGGGAGGCTACTACTACCAAGTTTTCTAAGTAAAGACCATGCTTTTCTGCTTGATTTACTAAAGTCTAATTTTTCCACAGTTTCCATCATTTTTTGGCGTCTGGCTGCATCCAAACTGTGCAGTAGTTCGTCCGCAATTTCTCGATCTTGGCTTTCGTTGTACTCTTGATACAATTTCTCGCATTTTTCATCACATCCTGGGACATACTCTTTACGATATCCTCTGGGTATAGTTTTCTTCGCTGTAGAGATAACTGCGCCAACAAATCTCATGTAGTTTGAACGTGTTGGGGCTATCCATCCCAGACATTCGTCCAATCTTTCAGTAAAAGTCGCCCAGTCTGCTTTTTGAAAGTTCCACCTAGGTCGGGGAAAAGATGATATTATTCACGTACAATATTGTACGTGAAGCTGTCAGTGGTTGATTGTTTTTATTTGTGGAAACAAAACATAGGTCTGGGTTGTATTGTCGCCTCCAGTCTGCAGATCGAAAAGTTCCCCGATCTTTAGCATCAAAGACTAAATAAGTGTCAACCTCTTCGCTCCAGTTTATTAGAGCCTCGCCGTTTTGATCATTGTGTCTATACTTCCAGAGTTCATGATGACTGTTAAAGTCTCCCACATAAACTGAGGGGTGTGGGTAGGCGTGAATAACGTACGAACGCCACAGAACTGAAGGGGGTTTATAAATACTGCTGACAGTAATTTCGCCAATTTGTATAGTAACCGTATGAATGTTATTTATGTCTGATATAGAACGTATGTATGCATTTTCTATTTTGTTTCGAGCATAGGTTGCCACTCCATAAGCTGGATGGTAAGTTGCACCCAATAAATCATAGCCATGAATTCTTCCTCTAGCGAGAATTTGTTTTTCGTTTTCTACATGGGTTTCCTGAATTGCGACCACGTCAATATTATTTTCAATGAGTACCTTTTAAAGGTACTCATATTTACTTCTACTAATACCTTCTATATTTAAATGGCAGATTCGGATGCTTGGTCCGAGTCCTTTTGTCGCTTGATCCTGAGAAATTCCATTTAAATTGTTGGTTGGAGGCATATCTTATGTTCGTGATGTGTTCTTGCCAGGAGATCTAGAAATAATAGATTGTCTGGCTGCCTATTGCGCTAGTTCATTTAGCATTACCCAAGGTGCACGTGTAGTATTCTATTACTGACGCGAACTAGCTTTACACCCCATAGTAGTGGAATATAACCTTACTGAGAAAAAACCAAAATTCGGATTTTTTTACTAAGCAGGACAGTATATGCGCCAGTATAGGCACATTAGTCTGGCCATTCCTGCTATAAATTTTATTATTCTTGAAAAAAGTAGGTATTTATTACGTTTGTTGCATACATTGATATTTAAAAGTGATTTTCTGTTGTCTATTATTACGCTGTAACTTTTAACTTTGACTCTTTTGTATTAAGTCTATCATTATGTAATCCCATACGATCTAACGATGACGATTATTTGTTATTGAAGCTTTTAAGATATAATAAAACCTTACCATTGAAAATTAATGTAACAAAAAAGTTTAATGTAAATATAATATTTACATTAAATTGAAGAACTCAACACAAAACCTTTCGTGATAGATCATTGCATAATTGACCACTATTTTTTTAGTGTTTGGTTTCCATTTTTTCAACAGTCGGCTGGGAAATTTATACAATAGAAGGCCTTGGAGACACAACGAATCCAAATAAGTTACAGCAAGTAATTGCCAAGTTTTACGGCACGCAATGTGGGTATTGTACGCCTGGTATGATAATGAATATGTTTGCCTTGAAGCAGAACACGAAAGATGTTATGATGGAGACTGTTGAAAATTCCTTTGGCGGAAATATATGTAGGTGTACTGGATACAGGTAGGTAAAGTCCATTCGGTACCCTTCATGGATTTCGGATTAAGTAAATAAAATTCAACTAAACAACTAAAAATAATATTTAGGCTGATGATTTGGGAGGGTAGCAGCAATTATATATATATATATATATATATATATATATATATATATATATATATATATATATATATATATATGTATATATATATATATATATATGTATATATAAGGATCAATAAGGATCACTCAGACGAGTGGTGGGTTCTTATATCGGTTTAACATTTATAACATCGTTTCCATGATTGTGTGGTTCTCATATTGTACTTTTTAGATGAACTGATGATGCTTTCAGAATACGAAAGCGAAACGTCTTCAAAATAGATAAAGTAGCCTATCAACTTTGTCTTTTATTTCTCCACCTTGAGACCGATATAAGAACCCACCACTCGTCTGAGTGATCCTTATATATATTGGATTGACGGTCGTATATATATATATATATATATATATATATATATATATATATATATATATTCGGTTTTCTAACGTCTTACGACGTTGTCCGCTCCCAAACGCCACTGTATTTTGTCTTGAGTTAGGTCTTCGTCCAGATTTAAAGCGCTAATCGCTTTTCTAACTCCCAGGTGCCAGCTCTGTGGTGGTCTTCCTCGTTTCCTCTTCACTGGGGGTTACTACATCATCGTTTTTTTAGGCAATCTTTCGTCCCCTATTCGGCTCACATGCCCATACCATATGATTTCTCTCAATATCCTCAAGTATCCTATAGTGCCTTCTATACCCATTTGTCGTTTTATCACTTCATTCCGTATTCTGTCGGCTCTTGATATTCTCATCGATCTTCTGATGGCATCCATTTTCGTGGCTTCGACCTTTTTCTTATATTTCTCGGTTATTCTTCATGTCGCAGCTCCATAAAGTAGGCTAGTTTTAACCATTGTCTCATAGATGTTCCATTTTCTTTTCTTTGATATTTCTTTACTCCATAGAACTCCGTTCAAACATGCTATAGCTCTTCGTGCTTGTACAATTCGATGTTCTATTTCTCGTTCGTCTTTTCCACTACGGTCGAAGATGACGCCCAGGTATTTATATTCGTCACATGGATTTATTTTTTGATTGTCGTCGATATCGAGTTGTTCTGCTTCAGCTCCGATTGAGAGGTGTTTTGTCTTTTTTTAATTGATATTTAATCCCCATTTCTGGTATTCTTCAATTAGTTTTCTAAGCATGTATTCCATGTCGTCTTTGTCATTTGAGATCACCACCTGATCATCTGCAAACTGTAAAGTATATATGTAATCCTGATCGTTCAATTGTATACCCATTCCTTTGACTTTCCTTTTCCATTGCTTCAGAGCTGCAGAGATATAAATCTTAAATAGCAGCAATTGACCACTCAAAAATCCTAGGAAATAGACAGATTTAAATATCATAACTACGAAATTGGTGACACTCTACACGAAAAAATGTTAATTATTGTCAAATTTATTAGTTCAGGATATGGCGGTTTTCTGCTGAGAATTCTTTTAAATGCATGGATTTGCTGAAATTTTGACAGCAGGTACGAAATATCTCAAAGATCAAAATCTACCCTATGCAAATATGTGCTTTTCCTCTGGGAGTAGTTACCACCCCAACTCTGGGGTGAAAAATATTTATAAAAAAACATGGTAATCACTAGAATGATGAATTTTAATCAAAAATGTTCTTTACAGTTTTTTCAAAAAGTCAATATTATTAGAGTTATTCGGGACTGAAAGTTATTATTTCAGGTTTGTTACTCTCAAGATCCGTGACACATCAGTGATGCCTAGAAGAAATGAGAATAATAGCCTTGTTTCTCTTAGGAATATATGAAACTAGCGTTTTATGTTCTGGACTATTTCCATTTTTGATTTTCTCATGGTTCCGACGTAGGTAAGGTCTCTGGACTGCAACTCTTTTATTAGCTGAAGAGAAGAAAACCAATTATCTGTAGTAATATTCCTATTACATACGACAAGCGCTGAAAGTGGCACATTAATAACAATGTTGCAATTGTGTGCCTCCATTCTTTTTATTCCCGAGGAAAATATTTAAGCCTTTCATGCTTACTGGAGCTCTTCTAGGATCAGCAGGTGCAGTGTCTCCCTCTGGTTGGATGAAAGGAGACAACTTTTTGAAGTATATAGAGTCCTTACTAGAACTTATAAACGCTTAATCAATGAAAATATCGAACTTAGTAGTGAAGTTCGGTTCGGTTCGTAATGCCCCTTTGTCCGCTTCTCGTCGATCGATGCTGGTAGGGTTAATAAATGTTGAAGTTGTGGAGTAAAGGTGATTATTTAGCAACTCGTAATTACACAATATGGTGTTCGTTCGGTAACTACTCAATATTGACTGTATTAGAACTAAAGGGTATTTTAACTTCAAATTTTCCTTCGTTATCCCTTTTTACTGTTCTTTTATAATATTCCTCACACTCTTTTTCTTCTACTGAAAGAGCATTGCTTTGATCTACTTCTTCTAACTCCCAGTATTTTTTTATTTGTTCATCCATTTCTTGTCTAGATATCATGCTGACTACTTGTATATTAGGGATATTCTCTTGCTGTGCTATCCCTGACATTATCCAACCCAATTTTGTATTTTGGGTGAGCAAACCATCTTTTGTTCGATCTACTCCGTCCAGTAATATCAAACTATATTCTTTGGCTCCCAATAGAATATCTGGACCTGTTTTATTAAAATTTGGATCCGCCAGGACTAAGTTCCTATGGTTCCTTTCTTTTATTTGTATCTCTTTCTCCGGTAGATTTTTTGTTATTTTTCTTAGCCCAATTGCTTCGGTCTTCATTTCAAATTCATTTTTGAAATGCGCCTCTAAGTTTAATGTTACGCTCCATTTCGACGTCCTTTGGTCTTCATTGCCAATTACAGATATCTGAGCGTGGACAGCTTTTCTTTTTATTCCGAGACTTGTAGCGGCCTGCTCCGTTATGAATGATGACTGCGAGCCTTGGTCAATCAATGCTCTCATCAATTGTGAGCTTCCTTTTGAGTCTCTTACTCGTACTAATGTCGTTGCAAGTAGCACTTCTTCATTCTGATGACTTAAACAGCTCACGGGCATTCTCTTGTCTCCTTGACGATCCGTCGTAACTGTTGTCACCTCTGTTCCCACTAGAATTGGGTCTATTTTGTGGCCTCCTGTTTTCAGAATTCCTTCTGTTGTCATACTGGCACCCACTAGAATTAGGTCTATTCTGTGGCCTTCTGTTTTCAGAATTCCTTCTGTTATCATGCTGACCTTCTGACATGTGTAGTAATGAGTGGTGCTGTCCACCACATTCTACACATCTATGAGAGGAATAACATGGTACTTCCCTTTTGTTTAGTAGGCATCTACCGCACCATTGCTTTTCCTTTACGATTTTGTTTCTTTAACGTACTTGTTGACGTAGAAACGTTGTACATTTCAACAGTTTATGTTCTTCATGACACACCACACAGGTTATCTTCTTCTTTACCTGTTGTCTATGATCTGTTCCTTTCCTTTCTGTTTCCAACATCTCCAATGTCTGGAATCTTCTTTGTAGGAATTCCTGTGTCGGAATATGTCAGAATGTCCCTACTGTCTTGAATTGACGTTTCATATAATCTCCTGGTTTCTGTGTCCCACTTTAACATACTTATCCTTGCTATAAGAGGGCTCCAGGACTCTGTCATTACACCTAGTCCACTAATGGCTTCTAAGCATTCGTGGAGAGTATCATGTAATGATTTCAGCGCCTTTGCTGACGTTTCTTTTATCTCCGCAGCCTGAAGTATCTTGTCTATTAATATAAATAGATTCATCCTTGGATTATCGTATCGATCTTGCAACATTTTCCAGGCAGCACAAGGCTTGTCTTCAGATACTGCATTTTTTCCACATTTGATAGTTGATTATTCTCATGTATCAAACGTTTAAAAATATCATAGAATGTTACCCAGGATTCATACCTTCCTTCAAAACAGGGTAACTTTACTTGGGGTAATATTATTTTGTCTTTCTTGCATCCTTCCGCCTCTAATCTCTTATTTTCTTTTATGATCGACCGCACCCTTCTTTTCATTGTATAAAATCTTTCTACTTCACCTTCTTCTAGTGCATCCTGTTCATTGTCCACAGTTATTTCCATTATTAATGTATCTATTTTTTGTACCTCTTCTTTTAAATTCTCTTGTAAATCTTCATCGGTTTCGTCGTCTTCCAATAAATGATGAAGTTTTCCCATCCTAATTTCTATTTCTCTAATTTTTGTCGAAGACTTGTACGAATTTTTAATAAATTCCTCTAAAATCTTTTTCGTTTCTTCATATCTTATGAAAAAAAAAACTGGTCTTACTATGGACCAGTTTACCCTACGTGCCCAAACTATTCCAATTATTTTCTGTAAAGAATCATTTTCTCCAAGACATCTACTTCAGTAATCACAATATTTACTTATAATCTTTACAGAATAAATTGCGAAATCAAAATTAAAGAAACATAATATTGAGTAAATAGGTTTTGATAACTCATGAAATAACTGAGTATATTTTAAATGCAAAGTGGAGCAATCTACACTCAAAATCGAATTAGGTCCCTTATCTTAACTTGAACAAATTCATTAAATTTTAGTAATTTATAACATAAATACTTTAATTGATTCAATTCAAAATTGTTCTTAAACAAGGATATTGTACACCCTCTAATTTTCTTTGGTAATCCACTATTAATATTTTTCCACACTTATCAATATTGGGGTTAATCTGATATTGTACTCATAACCTCAAATATGGACATAAGTATCACTTTTTATTCAACTTCTGTTTCAGACCAATTTTAGAAGCCTTTAAGTCAGTTTGCCAAGACGCGTCTCCAGATTTGGCTAAAAAATGTGGGGATATCGAAGACATGCCTTTGTGTAAAATGAAACTGAAATATCCTGATATTATTTGTAGTCCAAACTTATCTTCTCCGTTTTATTATAAACTAGGAGGATTATCTTGGATTAAAGTCACTTTGCTGAACGATTTAATACAAATAATAAAGACATTCGAATCAACTAAGAATGGCAACCCGAACTATTATACCATAGTAGCTGGAAATACATCAAAAGGTAAGATATTATTTAGTAATAGTTCCAAGAATCGTTATCGTTCACGATGTTCAAATCTAGAATCCTCTCTAATTAGGTACATAATATGTTATCCTGATAATTTGATTTATTTTCACTTTTTTGTTAATTTCTTTTTTGGTTCTTACCTTATTTGTAACTTATTTGAACGTTTCCTTGCATGTGATGCTTCTTTTTACCAGTTATGTCCTGTGATCTTCTTAATAACATCCACCCATCTCATTTGTGGTCTTCCTCTGCTTCTCTTTCCTAACCATGGTCTCCATTGTTGTATTTGGTGGTTCCATCTCTTATCCTTCAGTTGAGCATTGTGTCCTGCGACGCTCCATTTTAATTTGACAGCATGTTCTCCTGCGTCTTTTACTTTGGTTTTAGCGTAGACTTGGTGAGTGTCTACGTCTGTGAACCATACGTGAGTGTAGTGAGGAGTCGCTGATCGCAAATTCTGGTTTTCAAATATTGTTCTATTTTAGTGCTTTTCAAGATAAAACTGTTTTTTAAAATTCTGGCCATGCTAACCTTTTTCTTCTGGTAATTTCGGCAGTTTCATTTTCTTTGTAAACTTTCATTATCTGTCTCAGGTAGATGTATTCGCTTACTGTTTCTAAATTTATGTCGTTCAACGTTATTTCTCTAATGTTCGGTGTATTTGTCATTATTTTTGTTTTTTCCTTTTGATGATTTTAAGTTCATCTTAAGACCTACTTTTTCCGAAGCTTGAAATAGTTGCGTCATCATGGTCTGTAGTTCTTCGAAACTTGTAGCGAATATTACAATGTCATGACTCAGTTTTCTTCCAGTAACATTTATTCCCTTATCTGCCCAGTTAATGTCTTTGAACACAAATTGATGGTATACAAGGCAACTATCGAACACAGTAATTAATTAAATCTTGCCCAAGTACTTTCGATCAATCGATCATCTTCAGGGGCATCTGAAATAAGCCAAGAAACGTTTTTTTATAAAAAGGAAAATTAATTCACTTGGATAAAAAACTCCAAGTTTATGGTTGAAAAAAGTTTTAATGTGATAAACGTTTATAGACTTACTTCGTCAGTTGTGGCCTATCCAACATTAGTAGAATGTCATACATGTAAATTTGGACATAACAATACAATACACAAAGACAAACAAACACTTTAAATTTTTTTAAAAAGGAGAAGCTACATGTTATATAGAAGCCGGAGACAGAATGGGCTCCCGGTCTGGCGGAAATATTGAGATGCCATGTGACAAATGACAGCTTGTAAAGGGCAGTTATGTGATCTGCACCTTTCAAAATTCTATGAAACTAAGTATTGACCAAAGGTCCAACTGATACCACTATAGGAAATCAACTGATGAAATATACAATTATATAGTATATTTTTTATGTAGATTGAATAATCCAAATCTCACACTCAAACCTGTCTATAATAATTAGGATGTTAGTTTGAGAGCAATTGAAGTTGACATAAAGTATGAGTGTAAGAAAAGACTAAACAATATATTAGACAGTGGATGGTTGACTACAATAAAATGGTCCACCAAGCACTATCAGTATTGTAAAAAAGGAAAAATGTACTTAAATTACTAAAAGTTAAAATCAAAATTGAAAGCAAAATATATAAATGGGTTATAATCCAAGTAGTTCAGTTGAATCCACAGTCAATGGAAGAACTTTAAAATTAATATTGAAATGCTCAGTGCATGAAGTCTAAACAGTCGAGCTGGGTCCTCTACGAGGTGAAGCTGTAATAAAGTTTTTAAATATAGGATTAAATTTAGTATAATTTAAATTGATTTGAGTATTAAGACAGTGAGAGTTTTCATTTGTTTCCTTTGTAATCTCCAAATCTTCCAATAAATCCAACTCAAGATAGTTTTTCTTTCTACTAATGTCATGTAAGATAGATGGACCAGAATTGATGTTAAAATTGTGGTTGCTGGATACTAAGGGTTGTACAGAGTATGAAGTAACACTTTATACATAAAGTACCAAAAGACAATTTCAGTGGGTTTCCCACTTCCATTACAATAATATGTATTCAAACAACCATAATTTTATTTAAGTAGGTACCTAATAAATAAAGATGAAATTATTGGGACGTGCTTACATCAGCCTTCATTAAGTTTTATTATATTTTGATTTGGGGAATAGGTACCTATTTAGATCATAATATTTATATAAAATATAGTGATCTGGCTGTGAAATAGATTACCTAACCATCATCTATATCTTCAGGGGTGAAGATATGTTTAATTCTTTTCAAATATTTTTTTGAATTTTTTTAAAGAATATTTTACAATTTGCACTGGAGTAAATATTCCTTTTTGAGTTATTTTTTCCCTTTTCCCGTTTTGTGTCAAAAATTCCCGCAAAAAGGGAAATTTCCCTCCGGTTGGTAACACTGCATGGATCTACGTATCGAAGATTGTTAACTAAAATTGCTTATACAGGATGTTTCAAAAAAAGATAACACCGTCTCTAGATTAGGTAAAAAAACTGAAACATAATTGGGGTTTGCTTAGTAAAAAATTTTAGCAACGCTATCAGTTTTCAAGATAAAGGGCGTCGAGGAAAAAAATAATACAATTTTTTTACGATTTTACTGAAAATACTGGCAACATTGTAATAAAATTTTATACGAATACGAATACTAGCTGACCCTGCCACGTGTCGCTGTATTTATACTGTGGCTAATATTATGTCACAGTATATTGCTAAAAGAATTCTTTTTAAGCAATATACTGTGATTATGTTTATTGAGAAATTATAAAGTTCTGAAATAAAAAAGGAGATTTGATGAACAAAATGAAACACGTGTTTACTCTATGACTGTAATTTTGCTACTACACTAAAAAAGGAAAGTGATACATTATTCAACTAGTAAAGTTGCCAATAGATGACACTGCTAGAAAATATTTAAATTTATTTATCTATATCCAAGACTCCCACTAGATAAACAAATTTAAAAAATATCATTTAACAAATATTTCTGACACTACATTAACTAAACCAATCTCTTTCAAAAACTTGTTGTGTTTTACAGGACTCAAGCTTTTTGCCAAGAGATCAGCTGGCATGTTAGCTGTGTCTAAATACTCCAGCTTTATCAAACCTTTGTTTACAGCTTCTTTGACAAAATGATATCGGATATCAATGTGTTTTGTTCTTCTATTCAATACAGGATTTATTGCTAGTTTCTGAGCTCCCATATTATCATTATATAGTATAACAATTTCATCAATACCCAACATTTCATACAACAAATTCTTTAAAAAAATAGCCTCTTTAGCAGCTTCCGATACTGCTATATATTCAGCTTCCGTGCTTGACAGAGAAAGACTATTCTGTTTTCTGCTTTCCCAACAATAGGTCCACCAGAAAACTGAAAATAGAAACCAGTATAAGATTTTCTGTCATGAGAATTACTCCCCTAACTCGCATCTACATAACCTTTTAAATAATTATCATTTTTTGAAAAACTTAATCCATACTCTTTTGTAGCCTTAAGTATTTTAATATTCGTTTTACATGCTTCTAATGCGTTTCTGAATGATAATTATTAAATTGACTGAGATAACTTACAGAATATGAAATGTCTGGTCTTGTCAAAACTGACAGATACATAAGACCACCTATTAAATTCTGATAAGGCACTTGAGGAGATGCTTTATCTTCTCTATTCAAACTTAAACTAATCTCCATTGGGGTAGCAGCTTCTTTTGAATCCTCCATATTGAACCTTTTTAACAATTGTTCAATATAGGATTTTTGATCTAGAGTTATAACACCATTCTCTTTATTACGAGTTACTCTCATACCTAAAAAATTCTTAATTTCTCCTAAATCTTTAATTTTGAAACATTCATTTAATTTCAATTTTAAATTATCTGATTCATCTGAATCGTTAGAAAAAATAAAAAAATCATCAACATAAACAGAGATAATGGTTTTTAGACTATTTTTCATCTTTGTGTACAGACATGGCTCATAATCAGATTTCTTATAACCTAGATTAATTAAGAAGTTATCGACTTTTTCATACCAAGACCTAGCCGACTGTTTTAAACCGTATATGGCTTTCTTAAGCCTTAAAATTTTGTTATTTTCAACTTCTAAACCTTCAGGTATAGTCATGAAAATATTTTCCTTTAGATCACCATTTAGAAAAGCCGTAGCTACATCAAGATGAAAAATATCTAAATTCAAATTTGCTGACAAAGCAAATAAAAGTCTTAATGTAGAATACCTTATGACTGGAAAAAATGTTTCATTCTAATCAACTCCAAACTTTTGAGTGTAACCCTTTGCACCAGTCTTGCACGATATTTCACTTTACCTAAGTTGTCAACCTTTCGTTTGTATACCCACTTACACTTCACTACACAACCATCTTCGGGAACATCAACCACTCCCCATGCTGCGTTACCCTGGAAAGACTGCAGTTCTTCTGTCATAGCCGCTAACCATAGATTACCATCTGGTCTTGACATGGCATCCTCGACACTAACTGGATCACAGTCACTATCCGAACACAAATAACTCACAAAATCATCAAAACTTTTTTTCTTAGGTATTCTGGTTGATCTCCTGATTTCATCTGGTAAGTTTGGCAAGTTACATATGTAATCAGGATCGTTGTCTTCAGCAATTTCATCAACCGATGTGTCCTTTTCATTATGATGATTTTGTTCCTGACATGATTCATGATTATCTCCCACTGAATCTGATAATCCTGACAACTCTTCATCAACTGTGATTGAAACATCAACTGATTTTTCATTTATTACTACATCCCTACTTATAACAATATCTTTTATTTCGGGATCATATAATCTGTAACCTTTAATGTTGTCACTATAACCAACAAGCACAGTTTTCTTTGATTTTCTGTCCCATTTATACCTTTTTTCTTTCGGTATCAGCATCATTACCTCAGATCCAAAGATTCTTAGATGACCAACTTCAGGTTTTTTGTTGGTCCAAATTTCTATCGAAGTTTTAGTCACACCTGTTACAATTGAACGGTTTCTTAGATAGTAGCGTTATAACTGCTACATTGCCTGCTTTCTTTCTTATGTTAATATATTTCGTTAATACTATTCTCCAATTTCCGTATCTTCTGTCATAATTCATATTCTTCTATATCCTCCATTGTATCTCTTATTTTTCTATATATTTTCTAGGATATAGATTGTATCAGAATTATGTCGTTACTTAATTGATTCATTATTCTCTTTTAATTTTTACTGGTATTTGGTATAAAACCAGTTGGCGTTCAAATCTATCTTCTTTATATATATATATATATATATATATATATATATATATATATATATATATATATATATATATATTTTTAGTATCTACCTTTCCTATTTTCTTAATAATCATCATTTTTATCTTTTACTCAAGTTTCTAAAGAGTGAATTTTATTTTCATCTCTATTTCCGTTACTTTGGAACGAGAGGTCCCATCTTTATTCTCTGTGACATTTCTCCTTCCCGTTCGATACAAAAGTCCATATAATCGCTTTTATTTCTGAAAAGGTCGATTTTCTTCATGACTTCTCTAAGAATAGAATAATCAATTGTTGTGTCGTCTCCAGATTTGGAGTCAACCTCCGGGATACATTTCTCAGGTGCGGGTCAAATTCTATTAACATCCAGAAGACCAACCGGCCTGAGAATAGAACCATTATTCCAATAGGAGAGTTGACTCCGAGACAAGGAAATCCAAAACTACCAACATGGCTTGCTAACAACCAGAGCAGAAAAGAACAGGATAAAACTTAGGATTTGGTGACAAAAATTGTTCTTTCATATACCTAATGTAACACTGTAGCAAGAAGTCGAATAATTTTTATTTAAATTCAATACGATATTTAACATTTATTTTTCTGTTTTTTTTTTATTTCAATAAATATGTGTTAATTTAACTGTGTATTGTTTCTTCTTTTTACTTGTTTGTGTGTGTTGCTCCAGAGTAGGCCATATTCACGTCCTGAGTGAGCTAGCCAGGGAGTGTTTCGCATAACGTCTAATGTAGCAATTTGCAATTGATACATTAGGGTTATGACGTTAAAAATTGGTCCCAACGGGAAACGATTTGTCACTTCAACGTTGTTAGTGATGTTAGTCAGGTTGTAGCAGCAAACGTAAGGTTTGCGGTTACAGGTTGACAACAGCAGCTCAACGTTGGGATGTTACAAATTGAGCCTCGAAGGGTTACAAATTGGCACCCAATGAATATTTGTTGGCACGTCACAGAGTGACGTCCAATGAATGTTCGTTGGAACGTTACAAATTGGCGCCCAACGTGGGGCGCAATGTGATGCTGCAAGTGTGACTGCTTCAGCCCAATATATCTTTTCGAGGCCAAGGATTTTTCTTTGGGAATTCTACCTCTGTATAATGCTGCAGGTAATCTGACAGGAAAAGTTTTCCCTTCAAATTCAGAATGTCTTATGTTGTAAAATATATTTTTGTTTGTATATTTAATTGTCTTTACGTCAATAATCTGGGGATCTCCGACTTTTTTTCCAGGTCCTATTGATGAGATAAAATTTTGATTACCTTCAGTGTTTTTGAAAAGATCATGTGATAAGTACTCTACTCTATAGAGTAAAATTGTATTCATCTTGTGAAATATTCTTTGTCTCAAAAGCTACACTAACATCGCACTTATCCTTTTTAGGCCGCTATAAAGATAAATTTTGCTTATCAAATATTATTGAAAATTTGGCTCTTATATTTGAAAATACAGATCGCGACATTGTTGACCATACAATACAATGGCAAACGCTGTGACATGTTACACATTTCCACCTCTATATTCATTATACAGTAGGTACGAATTGTCGTAATTGTCACATTGACATTAAAAATTTCAAACAAGGTTCTGAAAGAATAAACATATAATTAATAAAATGCCTATTACGTTGTATACCGTCCAAGAAAAAGTGCAACTTGTAACATGGTACTTTCAGAGTCATTCGATACGCGAATTATATGATTTATTTATTATTGTTGCCTTCGAAAATAGACCCCCACCAAGTGTTACAACAGTTAAAAATACCATTAAACATTTTCAAACTTCGTGATGTGTAAACAGTTGTAAAAAGTGTCATGAAGGTAATGAACCACGTATTAGACCTGTCGATGAGGAGAGTCAAAACAGGGATATTGATATTTGTGATTTTGTGAAAGCGGTTACCTACCCACCATTGGAAAATATAGCCTCCATAACGAACTCCATGTCGAACAACAATGGAACACGCTTAATACACCTTGCGGCCTCAATGAATATGATGATAGCCAGCACATGCTTTGAGCGTAAAAATATACACAAATGCACTTGGGTTAGCCCAGACGGTAACACAATCAATCAAATTGACCATTTTGTTGCGGACGCAAGACATTACAGTGATGTTATGAATGTACGTACCAGACGTGGAGAAAACAGTGACTCCGATCACTATTGGACGAGGCTAAACTAACTTCAACTGCACAACTGTTAGTTTGTAAGACAATCATATTTAAAAGTTCATCGTCAAACAACAGCCTAAGCCCTAAACCAATCGTACGCACTATCACCAGGACTATCGACTAACAATCCACTTCTTTTTGTAAATGGAAGTTGTTTCATACCACTAGATGTTTCGGTCCAATAATTTTCTGTAGTGTGTACGTAAGGATTATTTGCAACGGTATTATTTAACTCGTTCTGTAACGAGTTTCTTCCGAAACATTTTCAATTTCAACTAAAAATATTAATTCACATTCAGGGATTCACTCCCCGCCTCTCGACGCGTTAGTGTTCTGAGCTGTTGGACGTGAATCCCTGTCCTGTCATTTGGTTTTCACCTCTGGCTGCGTTAAGTAATTGAGTTACTGTAACCAAATGCTCAACTTGGTAGTTAGTATTCGCCTCTGGTTGCGTTGAGTAACTGAGTTACCGTTGCTAACTACCCATCTTCCTGTCTTTTGATTTCTTTTTCTTTGTTCTCCTGAAGAAGCTACATACAATTGTAGCGAAACGTCGAGATGAACCCACTTTTGGGTCACTCACAAATGACACGGTCCAAACCCGGAAGACGAATAAACTATAATTCTGACTCTGGCCGTGGAAGCCTACGATTCCATTTAAAAATATTAATTTCAGACTAAAGTCACTGAGCTGCGATGTCACCTATGAATAGAAGTTACCTTTAACAAAATGCGGGCAAAGTTTTCTTAAACTCCTGAAACTGTGTCAAATTTAAATGTATAAGGAAATCACCATATACATAGGCCGCTCATGTGCGCCATACGCATTTTTCAAAGAAATGGGAGGACGCGCATGTACGCTTTACGCAGTGAAAGGGTTGATAACATTTAATTGCAAAGCGGTCTTCTTAGGTGGAAAATACTTTAGGAACTACTTCACTCACTATTGCTGACTGTTCGTTGTTTGCTGCATCTCTAGCACAGGCATCTGTTTCTTCGTTTTCTAGAATACTTACATGCGATGGGACGCAAAGTATAATGATGCCGGTGTTTTTTTGGTGTAAAATATCTAATTCATATTGTCCTGAAGCTATTTTCTTGCGGCATGTTAATGCAAATACAATTTTTATATGGAATAAGCCATAATTTAAGTCCAATTCAATAAATGTATTCATCCTTTTGGAATTTTTTCAGAATGGTAAAAATTAAATTTATATACTGAGTGTTCTTTATAAAATTTAACAAAGGAAAGGAATATTGGACAAAATATGACGTATAGGATTTTTGACACGTTACAATCTGTTGATCTATTTTTTTTGTAATCAATACTTTGATTTCGAATAAGCTTTCTCCCAAGCTAAGTACATTTCTGAAGTTTAAACAATACTTTTAAAGTATTCTATGAGACTAATGAAACTAATCATTATACAATTTTTAGGAGTATATAAAAAAGAAACTGAATACAATGTTTACGTAGATATACAGGATGTTCCTGAATTAAAATCTATCAGATTAGTTGACAATGGATTACGCGTAGGTGCAAATATTACATTGACTACTGCAATCAGTACATTTAAAAAAATGTCACAAAGTATACCACAACTAAAATATTTGAAGAAACTAGCTGACCATATTGATTTGGTGGCAAATGTACCCGTAAGAAATGTAAGTAATATAAGTTATTTTTTGTTCAGTATTTTATTTGGAACAATTTAATTTTTTTTTGTTTTTTTGCGCATTTATTTTGTTATGATTACTTTAGCCTTTTTTTGTTAATTTATATCTTTAATCATTCTTTTTCTTCTATTTATATGTTTAGGATTTTCTGCATTTTTTGCTATCGTAATTAACATTGTTCTGAAGCTATTTTCTTGTGGCATGTTAAATTAATTACTATTTAACTGGGAATAAGCCACAATTAAAGATAAAAATACGTTATAGACGACTTTAAAATGATATTGTCAATATTGTTGAGTTGCGCTCCTGGGACGACTTTACTTATAAGATAGTTCATTCGATTACATGAAATCAATTTTAACTTGAGAATATCCGTCAGAAAAAAATCATAGCATGTAATTCGTCTTTAAAAAGACAAACACATGACATGATGACAGTAAAATTCTCCTGTTAGTGATTCCATAGTAAATTATGAGGGAAAAAACCAGGAAAAAAACCTCATAATACTATCCCGACATGGTAAGTATTTGTTCGTGCATTTAGTTTACCTTCAATAAACACCAAAATTCTGATTTTATATGTTTCGTTATTTAAAAAACATAAATGATGTATCCTCTATATGTTACTGACTTACTAATACTGGTATTTTCTTATTAATAACTTCCTTTTTCAATATTGGTAACCAGATCCTACTACATTCTGCCGAGGAATTTGCGACACAATTGGCCTCATTTAGCATAATTAGAGCCGCTTCTTTGATTTTTCTTTTTTTACCATCCGTTTCTTTTAGGACTACATTTGAATTATTCCATTGAACCCTATGTTCATTATCCCATGCGTGTTTACATATTTGAGATCTATCAAATTCTCTATTTTTAATATAAGATTGATGTTTACTTATTCTAACATTTATTGCCCTTGATATTTCACCTAAATAAAACTGATCGCATTCACAAGGTATTTTATAAATGCAATTCTTTGTCCTTTCTTGTTCATTGTGAGGTTTGGTTTTGGACAAAATAGATCTCAAAGTGTTTGTTGTTTTGAATGTTGTTAAATAAATGTTGTTAAATAAATTTATCAATGAAAATTTTGAAGTTTTCACAGGGTCAGGCAAGTTTCCTGGCACATATGAAATTACAACAAATGATAAATTTGAACCAGTTTGCTATCCACCTACCAAGTGTCCAATAAAAATTAGAAATTCACTTAAAACTGAGCTAGATAGATTAGTCCAAAGAAAAGCAATTGTTAAGGTAGAAAACATAGACCCCAGGGCAAGTATTAATAGAATGGTGATAGTCGAAAAGAGTAATGGTAAATTAAGAATATGTTTAGATCCCTCAGATCTGAATAAACATATAGTACGCAAACCTAGAGTTGGGGAGTCCATTGAGGAAATATGTTCAAAATTATTAAACAAAAATGTATATTCTGTTTTTGATTTATCTGAAAGTTATCACCAACTTTCAATTGATGAAAATTCTTCATGGAAATGTTGTTTCTCTACACACTATGGAACTTACAGGTTTTCAGTTTTACCTTTTGGGTTATCAAATTCTCAAGACCTTTTTCAAGAGGCAGTTGAAAAGCATTTTGGTGATATTAAAAACATTGTAGTTTGTCATGATGATATGATCATAGCAGGGGCGTCTCAAGATGAACATGATCAAGCGGTCAAAGAGGTGATAAATAAAGCAAAAGAGGTGGGTGCTAGATTTAATAAAGAGAAAATTCAATTTAGCAAAAAAGAAGTAATGTTTATGGGACAAATTTTTTCTCGTCTAGGAATGAAAGTAGATCCTGAGAGGACAGATGCTTTATGTAAATTAGAAACTCCAAAAAGTAAATTAGAGTTACAAAGAATAATAGGTTCCTTTAACTATATTAGACGTTATGTTAAAAATATGGCTGAGCACATGCAAATTTTATGTGAACTTTTAAAAAACAATGTAGAATGGCAAGGTTGCCTAAACACCAGGAATGTTTTGATAAGTTAAAGAAAATAATTTCAAATTCTCCAGCTCTGGTACCATTTGATCCAAATAAAAAGATGGTTTTGCAATGTGATGCATCCAAAAATGGAATTGGGTGTTTTATGTTTCAAAACTATGATGGTATGTTGAAATTAGTTGCATGTTCATCTAGGTCTATGAATGAACATGAAATAAATTACAGCCAGACAGAGAAAGAGTTATTAGCCATTTTTTATGGTACACAAAAATTTCATAACTTTATTTACCAGTGTGATGTTGATGTCCAAACAGATCATAAACCAATAATTTCAATTATGCAGAAACCAATATGCAAAATTGGGTCAGTAAGGTTGCAGCGTTTAAGGCTAAAATTATTAAAGTACATATTAAATATTTATTATGTTCCAGGAAAGCATATTCAATTTGCAGATATGCTTTCTAGAGCTAGTTTAAAGGCACAAACCCTTGATTTAGAGATGTTTGATATGGTTCATTCAGTCTCACTATACTTACCAATGACAGATAAAAAAATATATCAGTTCAGAGAAGAAACCTCTAGAGATAAAGTTTTGGCTACAATTGTTGATTTTTATTATAAAGGCTGGCCTAAAGAAAACAAGATTCCAGAGTATATAAAGCCATATTACAGTATTAAAAATGATATATATATATATATATATATGTTGAAGCAGGAATTGTTTTTGTTGAAAATAAAATAATTGTACCAAAATCTCTAAAACAGGAAATGATTACTCTGTTACATAAAGGTCATATAGGAACTAGTAAAACTATTAATAAAGCAAGATCTTTATTTTTTTGGCCAAACCTTAGGGATTATATTGTCCAGTTTATAAAAAAAATGTAGAATTTGTGAAAAAATTCATGCCAAATAATTATAGAGAGCCAATGTTAGCACATTCAATACCAAAATTGAGGTTTAATAAAATTGCGGCTGATATTTTGGAATTTGGTGGTAAATCTTACTTAATTCTAATAGATTATTTTTCCCATTGGATAGAGATGCTATCATTAAATAATAAAACATCTGAAGCCATAATAGATGCAATGCAAGATGTTTTTTCCAGATTTGGCTATCCTCAATTTTTAATTGCAGATAATTTACCATTTATATCATTTAAGTATAAAAAATATTACGATAATAAACAAATTACAGTCCCGACATGTTCACCTCATTACCACCAAAGTAATGGCCTTGCTGAAAAGGCTGTAGGAATTTGTAAACAAAATTTAAAAAAAAGTTTTACAGAAAACTCTGATTATCGTGAGTTAGTTTTAGAATATAATAATACTCCTATTATTTCATTAAGTGCATCTCCATCACAAATATTAAATAGTAGATCTTTGAGAACAGAAATACCAGTAAATAGTGAACAATTACAACCTAAAATTCAGAATGAGATTTATAAACTGTTATCGGACCAACAACAAAAAACAAAAGTTCAGTATGATAAACATAGTAAACGTACACCAACAACTTATAAAAGGGGGATAATGTAGTTGTTAAGAGTAGTGTTGATAAAGTATGGTATAAAGCTGTTATTGTAGAAAAAGCTAAAGAACCCAGATCGTACTGGATAAGAAAGGAATGCAATAATAGGATAGTTAGAAGAAACACAAGACACATAAGACCATCACATACAAAATCAGATGTAGCAGATATGTATCTTGAACCTGAGTTGTATCCACACACAAACCCAAATAGTTATAAGGATAATGATAATAATGATTTAAATAATGTATGTATTCAGGATAATGATTTAACAAATTTGTTTAATGAACATAGGAATACTGATATTGTAAGTCCTCATTATAGCTGCTCAAAAAATAATGATAGTAAGAAATGTAATGTTTCAAAATTCGGACGTACAATTAAACCTAGGGTACGCCTTAAGCTTTAAGGGGAAGGTGTTTGACATTAATGTAAGATAGGCTTAACGTAAACCTGGTAACTATGTCAAATATGTCAATGTCAAGTCAACACCACTTCCCAACGGGGACAATGGGCGACATGATCATGTTGTAATGTATGAATATTATTAATATATGTTCAGCCAATACAGTAGTTTAATTGAGACCTTATTAATATACCTTAAACAGAAATGTAGAATTTATTTTCTATCCTTTTAAGTTTTTATGATAATCCTTTTATGTACGGTATTGTGATTTTCCTCGTATTATTCCTTGTGTATGCTGTAGGATCTCGTTCTAAGTTGTTCTGTTCTATTCGATCGATTGTTGAAAATTCCCTATTTATAAACGATAAAGGATACTTATTTTTTAATAAAACAGATGTTAACAAATGTTTCTCCTCCAAGAACGAATTTTCGTTAGAACAAGTAATTTTGGCTCTATCGTATAAGGATTTAATTATTCCATTTTTTACATTAATTTTGTGATTTGATTTGAAATTTAAATATCTATTGGTGTGTGTTGGTTTTCTATACACCTGAGTCTCATATCCAGTATCGTTCTTAGAGATTAAAACATCCAGGAAAGGTAGCGTGTTATTATATTCTTTTTCCATGGTAAATGTTATTGTCTCTTCTTTGTCGTTTATATCATTTAGGAACGTGTCCAACAACTCTGATCCATGAGGCCATATTGAGAACACATCATCTACATACCTCCACCATACTGTGGGTTTTAAATTTTGTTTAGAAATGATATTTGTTTCAAAATTTTCCATAAATAAACGTATTTTTATCTTTAATTGTAGCTTATTCCCAGTTAAATAGTAATTAATCGTAATTAACGCTGAAACAGAATTACTTGAAGAACTAGTAACGAGCACTAACATATCAAAAAAGAAAACCCTGTGGTTTAGAGAGGAATTGAAGACAAAATGTGAAGAAAAGAAGAAAGCCTTTTTAAAGTACAGAACACAACAGGCATATAACCACACTACAAAGGAGTCAAAAATGAAACGAATACGTTAGTTAGACACATAAACATGAAACACTGGCAGAGATTCTCAAAATAGATGGAACACGACTTCTACAGACCACAAAAAGAAATATAGAGAAGCATCTGAGGACAAAGAAAAGAGATGAACCAACTAATAAAAACAAAACACGTTTAGAAAGTAAGTTGGGCAGATTACTTTCGATCCCTATTTGCTAAAGTTAATCATAATGAACCACCAATACCAGAGGTGATGACAAAACGAAGAAATAAATATTGAGGAGCAAGAGGTAAATGAAGCATTAAGGAAATTAAAGAATAGAAAATCACCAAGAAAGACAGAATACCGAACGAACTTCTAAAGTATAGAGGACCACATCTGACGAAACAACTAATAAAACTGTTCTGAAGCTATTTTCTTGTGGCGTTTTAAATTAATTACTATTTAACTGGGAATAAGCCACAATTAAAGATAAAAATACGTTTATTGACGTTTCAACTTCCACTTCGGAAATCGTTCTCAAAATACAAAGATCTCTACACAGGAAAACAGTTCTCCTGAAACATCAAGACGAAGCAGAACTAATCTGACTTGACAATGGCAAGTGTGACCTTGCCGAAACGTCGTCAAAACAATGGTTTTTTTAAAAACCAAAATTACTTAACGCGGAGTCAAACCCGGAAAACAACTGAAATCACACACACATATATATATATATATATATATATATATATATATATATATATATATATATATATATATATATATATATATATATATAAGTAAATTGAGATTGCATGATTTGTTGATTTGGTTCATCATATATATATAAATATATATATATATATATATATATATATATATATATATATATATATATATATATATATATATATATTATATATATATAAGTAAATTGAGATTGCATGATTTGTTGATTTGGTTCTATTGTTTCATTCATGTCAATCATTCTATTATTAGGATTGTTACATAAAAATTTGTTAATTAGTTTAATTGGGTATGAATTCTCTATTAAAATGTCTTTCAGTTCTATTAACCCTTTGTTGATGTTATTGGTGTGTGATAATTTGACTATTCTGTTTTTTAAAGCCAATATTAAATTTATTTTCATATGAGGTGGATGTTGGGAATGATAATTAATAAATCTGTTACTAAATATAGGTTTTCTGTACCATTCAGTGCTTAATATATTTTGTGCATTTCGTTTGATTCTTATGTCAAGGTATGGGATGCTATTATCTATCTCTTTTTCACATGTAAATTGTAAATGTTCACTATAATTATTAAAAGTTTGTAAAGTTTCATTTATTTTGTCTGCAGGTAAAGCAGGTATTAAGTCATCTATAAACAAATTTTTGGCACACCTATGGGCTCAAGTATATCGTGTATATTATGTAATTATGTACTAGACGATTTAATAAGAGATTATTTAAATAAGTTGCCTTTTCATATCCCGTTTATCAAACGTTTTGTGGATGACTTAATACTTGCTTTACCTGCAACATGGTGGATGGTGGATGGTGGATGTGGATGTCCCAACATCCACCTCATATGAAAATAAATTTAATATTGGCTTTAAAAAACAGAATAGTCAAATTATCACACACCAATAACATCAACAAAGGGTTAATAGAACTGAAAGACATTTTAATAGAGAATTCATACCCAATTAAACAAATTAACAAATTTTTATTTAACAATCCTAATAATAGAATGATTGACATGAATGAAACAATAGAACCAAATCAACAAATCATGCAATCTCAATTTACTTTCACATCACTACCTTACATACCAACATTAACACCCAAATTAACTAAAGTCTTTGCTAACTATTCTCATATTAAAATTGCATCTAAAAATGTTAAGACATTAACATCATTATATACAACAACTAAATCACCTATTAGCATTATGGAAAGCTCAAATGTAGTTTATAAAATACCATGCCAAAATTGTGATAAGTCATACATCGGACACACATCTAGAAATCTAATAGGTAGACTAACATCACATAAAAGTGACCTTAGAAATAATAAAAATACGTGTGCATTAATAGATCATGCAATTAATAATAATCATTCATTTAATTTTAATGAAACTAATATATTAAGACGTGAAAACCAATTAAATAAAAGAGAATTTTTAGAAATGGTATGCATAAATAAATATCAATGCGTTAATAAAAAAACTGATATTAACAAACTAAGCAATATCTATAATTACATTCTATCTTACGAAAATTAATACTTTAATTTTTTAATATATGATTTTCTGACTATAAATACTATATTTTCAAAAATTTAAATATTCATATTTGGCGCCACTTTTTACGTAAGCATAATAACAATCTAGAGCTAGTTATCAATAACAAAAACAGACACGAGTGTCTTTCTGACATAAATCAAACATCATTATAATAATCAATGTCATATTATTTAAAATTAAAATATTGTACTTACATAAAAATATAATTTAGATAAGTTAAGAATGTTTTGTGAATTTAATAATTTAATGGTTTAACCTCATGTTGTAAGTTTTTATATTAGTTTTATACAATGTTTTTTTAATTCTAATTTCATTGTATTTACCATAACATATTTTAGCATATCCTGATGAAGCAAATAAATTTTGCGAAAGGTTGATTTAAGAACAAAGAGTTTAACTTATCCTGCCCTACTTAAATGACTGCATCCTCAAAATAAAACTTTATTTACATAACGTGTCAGTCAATAATACCTAACTACTTTATATATAAATTTATATATATATATATATTATATATATATATATATATATATATATAAATTTATATATATATATATAAATTTATATATATATATATATATATATATATATATATATATATATATATATACACAATGTATAAAATATCTTTTGTATTCGCTAAAAGCTATGGTTGATGCGATATTCTTCTCTAAATAAAAAAAATAGATTGTCTAAGATTAGATTTTTTGTTTTGTAGATAGGAACGTTAGCTGGAAACTTAATGATTAAACACAAGAATAACGAATTTCCATCAGATATATTTCTGGTTTTAGAAACTGTTAATGCGACATTACAAATAAGTAAGTTCTACGACTTATGACTAAATTAATTTACGCACATTGACTTGGCCTTGTACCTAACAAGTTTTTTAAATTTTATGAACCTCAATAGAACATCTCGATGGTTCCTAGAGTGGGTTCGATGGATTTTTGAAGTGAATACTTCTTATTTCTCGGTATGGTGATTTTGCACGGGCCCGAAATAATGTTTAGCGTGGCGCTAATGACGCGTGCCGTAACCTTGCGGTATACACAGTAATTATTATACATACATATTCGCTCCGTGTGTGACTAACGCGACACCTACCGCCTTCATCTGATAGTTTTGGACTTCCCAATTTGAAGATTAACATATGATAAATACATACGAAATTGACAATTATTAATAATTAGTTTTTTAATAATATTTTTCCAGTTTATGTATGAAATTGATGTAGTATTAAGAACTGAGTTTCTAAAAATTCATCATAATTTATCTTTTCAACTCCAAACGAAAAAAAGGGAAAAATCTAGTAATGGCAAATCACGTTTGTCGTGTGGAAGAGCCTGTAAATAAAAACAATAATAGTAAAAGTATGAAATAAAAGCTCAAGTCATAAGGCAGGCTGCAGTTAGCTGCAGACTGATGTTATGAAACATCATTGAAGGTATTTTGAAAGCATATCATGCTTTCCGTGCTTATGGTATAATGAAGCTGATTTTTATTAATTAACTTTAATTATTTTTGGAAGAATCTTCTTCCAATTCCTGGCTGTCTCTGAGTCTCTTGGTGAAGAGGGCGGATGGTCATTGTCATTGGTATTGTCAATTCCTATCTTGTATCTTCTCTTGGATATGCATTTGCATATGACGTAAAGAACAACAAGAGTCACAATGACGACTATTGTTAAGATCCTGAACCAGCTCAGATGTTTGTTGACGAATGGTTCATTGATTAGTTTGTCGAGTTCTTCAGAATACTGCATAAGCGGTATTTGGACTGGGTGACTTCTGTAAGTAACATTGTCATGAACGTCGATAAATTTCTGGGAGTGTACTCTTGTACTACCAATAAAGGCATCGCACGTGGATTGTAGTTTGAGTACATGGTTGGTATGAATGATCTCCGATTTGACGTCTCTGGACTCGCATTTAATGGTAATAGGCAGTGGGTCAGAAACTGTTATGAGTCACAGGTTTATATTGAGCTTCTGTACGTTGTAATCTTTGGCGAATACTACGGAAGTCTGACATGTTCTGAGAAGGCGTTGTTGTCATTTCAGAAGTTGGGCTTCGCATATGGCATCGCTGTCGATCGGGTATGGAAGTGTGTTGTAACAGATTTTGGTTCGAGCTCGCAAGGTTTTGCATGACTCAAGACTATTTATTATAAGGTATAACAATGAATGGAATGCTGGGCAGGTCACGTAGCTCGATATAATGACAACAGGTGGACACGGAGAATTCTAGAATGGAGACCAAGGACGACAACAAGAAGAATGGGAAGACCTAAAAAAAGATAGGTAGATGACATAAGAGCAGTGGCAGGCAAACAGTGGATTAGATTGGCGCAAGATAGAGAAAGATGGAAGCAATTGGGAGAGACCTACATTCAGGAGTGGATGGAAAATGGTTGACAAAGAAGAATAACAATGAATGATTGTTGCAATGCATTTATGTATTGTTGTTAATATTGAATGAAGACCTGTTCGATTATCCAGTATTGGTATTGGATAGAGACGATATAAAGAACATTGTTTTACATCAGTAAAAGGAATATTTAAGACAAACACATTTCTTGTGTCTAGTTGATAGGCTTTTAATCCGATAATATCGAGATATTGAGCTAGATTTGAAGTTTGGATTGATAATGGAAGATTATTTTTTTTTTGTAATGATTATGATATATGCCTAAACGAATTAATAAAATCAAACGGGGTGATGATTGAGCTATGTAATATTTTTAATCGAGCAAAGGTTATGGCATTTACTATATCATTTAACGAGTCTTCAATAAATGATTAGCTTTCCATTAGTAATTCACACAAGTCGACTTGCATATCGACTTGAGATTGATAAAATTTTAATTGGTCAGATATATCTATTATTGACCCTCGAATTTCTTAAACATTATTGTTAAATGTTTCCTTATCTATTTGTAATTTTCGGATTGTGGCGTTGAAGTTCTTAATAACAGAAGTGGTAACCGATATTTTATTTTCAATAGGTTTTCGATTTGATACTTATCGCGGGTTATCTTATTTATACATTCATTGAAATATTCGCCATCTGACGAGTCTAAGTTTCCTCTTGGAATTTGTATTGTTGGCATCAGCCATTACTTCTGTATATTTGAGATTAACAGAACTAGAGATTTGTTTGAGAAGACTATGTGAGTTTGGATTTCGGAGTTGAATGCCAGCATTCGAATAAATTTTCCAAGATTTTGTCATTTATGATATATATATATATATATATATATATATATATATATATATATATATATATATATATATATAAGCGAGGTTCCTACAGCTTCTGCCGCCTCTCACATTTCGACCGCCATCGTTTTCTGTCCATCCATTCGTCTTCTTTGATGGCTCTTTCTCTCATTATGCGTCGTACAGTTTCTTCCCAGGCAACTGAAGGCCTTCCCCTTCTTCTTCTTTGCTATGGTATGTAATTTAAAGCTTTCTTTGGTCATCTATCTTCATTCATTCGCTTCACGTGACCATACCACACTAGTTGTCTCGGTTCAATTCTGTCTACACTGGAATATACATTATTTGTCCTTCTTGTAATATCTTCATTCCTGATATGATCTTTTTGGATACACCACGCTCTTCTTAGAAAAGCCGTTTCTACTACTCCTATTCTTTTTCTATCTTTTTTCGTGATCTGCCAAACTTCTGCCCCATAGGTCATAATAGGCTCTACCAAGGTTCGATAGATTGTCAATTTCGTTTCTTGTTTAATATCTTTAGACCATAGTACAGAGTTTAGAATGTTAACCGCTTTTTTCCCTGCTGCGTTCTGTTCTCGATATCTCTTTTGGTAGTGCCTTCTTTAGATATTATAGATCCGAGATATTTATATTCCTTGCATGTTTTTGTGTTTCTAATTTCTAATTCTGGATCTTCTTTATCATCTCCTATTTTAAGATACTCTGTCTTTGACATATTCATATTGAGGCCCCATTTTTCATATTCTTTCTTTAGTTTTCTAAACATGTAGTCCATGTCTTCCTCATCATTCGCTACGACTACCTGATCATCTGCGAAAAATAAAGTTGTTAGACATTTACCATCGCCTATGTCTATTCCCATTCCGGATACTTGTTTCCTCCACTGCTCTAGCGATGATTAAATATATATTTTAAATAAGGTCGGAGATAGACAACATCATTGTTTAAGCCCCTTTGTTATTGGAAATGATTCAGATATAAAGTTTCCTTCTTTAACAACACTTCTTGCATTTTTGTATATATTTGCGATAGCATCCACATACTCGCTACTAAAACCTACTTTCGTCAATGTTTGAAACAGTTTTTTCAAAGGTACCGTATCGTATGCCTTCTCTAAATCTACAAACAATAGGTGGGTAGATAGATTTCTTGCCTTCCGTTTTTCGATTACCTGCTGTAAAACGAATATACCATCAGTGCACGATCTTCCTGCACGAAATAAATTTTGTTCTTCTATGTCTTAGTATTCTGATTATATTCTTTTTATTATTAATCGACCGTACAACCTCCCCACTGAGCTGATAACAGTTATTCCCCTATAATTAAAGCATTTGCGTTTATCCCCTTTCTTGAATATTGAGCTGATGTATCCAATATTCCAACCATGAGCGATATTTTGTCCTTTTAAGCATTTGTTAAATAGTTAAACCAACATCACTTGTAATATTTTTGGTCCATACTTTATCAAGTCAATTGGGATGTCTCCAGGTCCTGCTGCTTTATCGTTTTTCGATCTTTTGAGGGCATCGTTTAACTCTCCGGTTATTATCTCACTCATTTGTGTGTGTTCGGATATTTCTTCCATTTCGATCTCTTGGAATTTACATCTATCCTCTGTCAGTAAGACCTCATAATGGTGTTTCCACTGTTTCAGATCTATTAACTGTAAGTTAGATTTTTCCTTTTATTTATGTTGATAATGTCTCTGATTGGTTACATGTACTTATATACAAGCAGGGTCCATTTCTCGTTTGAAATTTTAAGATTGGTTTCTTCGTAAAAAAAGATTCCAACGGTGTTGTGAATTGGGGTTAACGTATACTGGGAGTGGATGATTGGAATCAGTCGGAGGAATATTAGTTCCAAAAACATCAAGTCGTCTTGTTCTCTACAGCTGTTCTACCAGGAGATTCACTTGGTGTTCCTTCCCTAGATTTCTGCAAAGTTAGGACGCCACTGCTTTTTTCAGTTTAAAGTTGGTCCTTTTCTGATTAAAAGATTGGAATCCACCATTGTCAGTTAAGTTTTTTTTGTTCTGTCAACGTTTCCAGATCCTACTGACTGCGCCACTTTTTATCCGAAAAATCACGAGACAGCTTTTGACTTTTTAAAAAATAATTTTATATTAAACACAATGAGCAAAAAAACGTGTTACAATTTTAATTATGATGAACAAATAATGAATAATGAATAAAGAGCGACAAATATTTCGGGTCCGTGCAAAAACATCAAACCGAGCAATAAGAGTATTCACAAAAATGTTAAACAAGTAAAAAATATAAGTAAAAATATAGCTTTTTGCAGATCGGTACAGACTTGTATGTTGTGATAAACAGGCCAACTATTATCCTGGTCGCTAATTATAATAATAATTTTTTTAATTTATTTTTTTTTATTTTTAAAAATAACTAGTTTCTAAATCTGATTTCTCCCAGCCTAGGTCTACGTAAAATAAATTTCAAATGTTGATTTAATTTTAGTTGATACAGAAGAAAACGAAAAACTTATCAAACCAAGAGAATTTTTAAAAATGGATATGGAGAACAGGATTATCAAGAGTATTTTTTTGCCATACCTGTCAAAAAATTATTATTTTGAAAGTTTTAAAGTAAGTAGTTACTAAATACGATCTATATCTATATAATGCACTATCAAAATCACTGCAGTATTCAATATTTAATAAAGTACTATGTTTCTTTATTCCATCTTTTTTATTTCTACAGTCGTCTCTTTAATTTTCTTGTCGTATGGTCGGTTCATCCTCCAAGTTATTTGGAGTTTCAGGATGGTTTCCGACCGCCGCTCTGGAGGAGGAACGAAGGTTTTTCGATTCCATCCTCTTGTTCGTGAAGTTACGTGTCCTTGACTTATAGTCAGCGTGAAGCTCACCTTAGGCTCTGTTGTCAGCCAGGTATTACCGGCAGTGTAGAATATTTTGACAGTTCGAATTTCTTACGTGAATTGTATATATCCGAAAGAATTTTAAGGCAGTTTTTTGCTAAAAAATGGAATGGACAAACGAAGTTATTTTTGATTTTTTAAATATATATCAAAATGAACCAAGTTTATGGAATTCCACCGCGCCAGAGCATAAGAACCGGAACGATGCATACGATGCATGGAAATGAATAAAAAATCAATTGAAGAATAGTACTATTTCGATTAAAGAATTAAGAAAGAAAAGAGATAATTTAATGTCGACATAGACTGTCACAGACTGTCACGGACCGTAGGAAGAGCTATGGCTGCTGTGTGTTGGCGTCCGTGCTGATCGGCTGTCCGCGATGATCTGTAGAATCGCCGATCGAAGGAAGCCACTATTATAGTCACGCACAGACCCGTAAAATGATCTTTATGGCAAGGCCGTAAAGATCCATTACCAGTAAAACTACCTTTTATTTACAAAGCAAATTAGAAGGTCAAATAAGAGGTATAAATTTGAATAAAAACCGATTCCTTGTAACTCAAATCTTGCTCTAATCTCAAAGCAAAATATCGCTCACTCCGCGGCTCGTATCTCAAAACTCTTGTATATTAGGGCGCTCGTATATGGAGGTACCATTGTATGTCTGTAGATATCCAGGTTCCTGTGGTTTGCGACAGTGTCGTCTATATAAAGCCTGAGGAGTGTTCCAGATGTGCTTGGAACGTGTGTATATGCTACACAAAAGGACTCATAAGACCGCTACTACTGTATCCATAATCTTTCATTTTCTGTATATCACACTCTGTAGAAGGATTTGCTTACATCCAGAAAGGCTCGTACTCTGTAAGTCTGAGGACTTGTAGTTCACTGGATTGTTGAGCTCTGAAGCCAAATTGTGTTTCAAGGGAATAATCTTAGCCTGTCTTTCCAGGTTTCGGCATAATGATTGCATGGGCTTCCTTTCATTGGTTTGAGAAGAGTCTGTATCTTAATAATAGTCTCATCTATCGACGTTCGGTGAGAATTTATATTCTACCATTAGGATAGTGGAAGAGATAGTGGCATAATTATTGGTCTGCCTTGTAGAAGTCTATATTTCTTTTGTAGAAGACTTTTCGGTATATTGTAATATTTTAATTTTTTTTATAGATAATGAAACGTTCTCAAAATACCCATGCTAGCCTCAATACAGCATTTTTACTGAAGATTTCTGATGACAAACTGGTAGAAGAAGCAAATATCGTAATTGGCACTCTAGGATCAAAAATCCACGCATCAGATAGTGAGAAGTTTATTATAGGCAAAAATATTTTTAAAAACGACATATTACAGCAAGTATTCAAAAGGCTGGACGGTGAACTAAATCCCGAAAATGATTTAATGCACCCTTCGCCAGAATATTCCAAAAAGTCTACTATTAGTTTATTTTATAAAGTAAGTTTATTTTATTATGAGGGATAACACCATCGCTTTCATAAATATTCCATTTTCTAATATATAAAAAAAAAATATTAAAAATAATCCTGGAACGAATTTTTTTATCAATATTGAATGTTTGAGTTTGAATAATTAGCGGTCTGATTTTAACAGGTTAAGTGCCATTGTATTGAAAATCTTACTGTTTTCATTGGCTGGTCACTTTTTTTTAAGTATTTATATTACTTTCTTTAACATTCAAATCAAAATCTAACATTGTAAAATGCAAATTTTATTTCATTTTTCAAAATGTTAGTCACTATCAAAATTTTTATCACAAAAGGCCTATGAGAGTCCAACGTGGCATCACGCCATAACTTATCCATTCCTGTTGAAAACGTGTCGACAAATCTAACAAGCGAATGAGCCGTCGCCGTTCGCTATGGCTTGAGTTTTTCTTGTCTGTACTGTACGACCATATACGAGCCAATCGGTCAAAGAGAGTCACTTTCCTTGTCAAATCAAATTTAGTTAGGTTATGTTATTATTTGTCCCAACTGCCGCATAAAAGCTTATTTATATTGAAGTTTTTTAACAATTGTATTATATTTTAGACTATTATCGTTATTATTTACATATTTAAAACTTTCTCGTCTTAGACTAATTCTGAATAATATTTTATTGCTACTTTAAATTTGGCGCCTTGGCATTCTCGAATATGTCCTCCATATTAAGAGGCCACTTTTATAAATATTGGTCTCCTTTTCATAATGATTAGATTCCCTCTTTTGTCTTTTTGCTCGACGCCCTGGACGTAGACGTATATCCTGGCTGGCCAATCTTAGGAAATGGACTGGTCTAGTCTAACGTCAACTGATCTATTTCGAGCTGCTGTGAATATAATAACAGGGGCCAATGTGGTCGCCAACATCTCTAGAAGATATGCACATTTAGAAGAAGAAAAAGCTTTTCGTGGTTTCATAAACATATACAAAAAGCGTCGGTCCACGAAAATATTTTTAAAATATCTTAGTTAAAATATTGGAAAATGTTAAATTTTTAAATCTTTTTCAAATTAATTGATTAATAAAAAATCCACGAGCCTAACGTTGCCATGTTATCTATTTCTTGTAACTTAAACATTATATTTTATAAAGTTAAATAAAGTAACTCAAAGTTAATTTAATTACATTTAAAGGGTTTTTACCCATGTATTTAGTGGCTTAAAACATGTACATTCAGATAGCACCGATGATGGAATATTATTTCCGAAAACGTTCTGTGATGTAGCCCGATAGGGTTTTTAATATTATACCTTTTATACGGGAATTTTTAAATTTTTTTTTTTTTAATAGAAAATGTTAATTTTATTAATCTCTTTCTAACTTTTCAGTATATTCTCAGTATTGCACCTCAAAATTTATTGACTCCAAGTCACGTCTCTGGAAAATCTAAATTGAAACGGCCTATCTCGAAGAGTAAACAGGAATATGAAATAAAAGAAAACATGTATCCGATTTCTTATCCAGTTACAAAAAAAGAAGCGATGCTGCAAGCTACAGGTACTTATATTTTTTTCTTTTCCTCCTGTTTTGTTTCTGAAGTTAGTGAAATTTGAATAAGTAAAATTTATGAAAAACAAATTTTATGATAATCTTATTATATTAAAAATTCCACTTCCCGTCTACCTGAACAATTTGATTTTCTCTAGAGATATCAATATATTAACAACGATTTACGAATATATCAAAAACTGTAAATATAAATTGTAGCTTAAAACTTACCCTTATATTTAAGCAAATATTATAGCAGAAAAAAAACGAATTAAAAAATAAGTTGTAATTTATAAAAAATTGCACGTTAGATTGTACGGATGATTGTATGTTTATTCCTCTAACTGTAAACAATTCCTCTGATTGTTAAAATTGTTTGTCGTTAAATTTGTCTGGCTAATTGGCTCGGCCAAGGCCATCAAACTAAAATAATAAAAAATATTATGAAAATGATACAGATTGTTGCACCTGCACTCGCAAGTGTGGATGCATAAGCACGGGAACGCTCGTCTACACTTGTCGACTTCATCAATCAGCGTTTCGGAATAATTTCTATATGTTTCATTAATAATTATGGATATCACTTTTTTCTGTTAAATAAAAATAAACATTAATTATAAAAATTAAAATCCTAATTTTTGTACCCCAAAAATTACTGTCCTAGGCACGTGTCTAGGTTGACTAGGCCTTAATCCACTCCTGGCCATATTCCATAGCCAAACAGCATCTGGATTCATCCTAAATACAAGAGTATTCCATTCAAGGTTTCAGTTCATACGTTCTCTGCATCAAGCCAGTTGATCATTTTGGTGCTTATACGTGAAAGGTAAGGCAGACTCAAGACGATATAAAGTAAGTTCAAAGCGTTTGTTTCGGCACCTGATTAACAGTTTATGTTCGTTTCAATAGTCTGGAATTGATCTTGTGACGTGCAGCGGTCCCGTACAGACAAAAGCCTCTAAGGTGCGATTTTGGTGTGTGACCATTTTTCTGATATGCCCTGTACCCCTAGCTCTATTTGTACGGCCCTCCTGATGCCATGCTCGACAACAAAACTAAGTTGTTGAACATTTGCTTGTCTTCTCATTCTTGAAGTACCTCATCATAACGTACCTCATTGTATATATATATAATCAATAACCCTTCTACCCTAAGGTGTTGGGTGTAAAGTCTCTTTTTAGGTTTCATATGCTTGCTCCTTGGTGACTCCTCTCCTGTCTAGGATGGCGGCAATTTCATCGTCCCAGGTCTTCATGGGTCTGCCCCTCGATCTTTTCAAGATTCTTCTCGCTTCCCACACTTGTTTCACTTGGCTTTTTTTATCCATCCTTACCATGTGGCCGTAGCATCTCAGTTGGGCTTCTTTAATTTTCTTCTGTATTGATTGGACTTTAAGGCGCTCTCTTATTTTATCGTTCCGTATCCTGTTCATTCTGGTCACCCCTAGTACTCTTCTTAGATACTTCATTGAAATACTTTGCAGTTTATTTGTTAGTCTGGTGGCGAGCGTCCAGCTTTCACATCCAAATGTTAAGATAGGTACAAAAACTGTGTTGCAGATAGCTATCTTTGCTTTTTGGGATACTTCTTTTTTCGATAGGAATGTGCTCTTAATTGCGTGGTATTGTACGATGATCAAATGCCAATTCTAGCTACAAAATACAACCATCACTTACTGTTTTTGTAAGAACAGATATCACAACAACCAGTTTATCGATATAATTGCAAAACTGATCGTTGTTGTCCTAATTTAAACAAAAATATTGCTGGAAACTATTTATTATATTATATATATATATATATATATATATATATATATATATATATATATATATATATATATATATTCAGTATTGCTAAGTGTTCGTTTTTGTATGTCATTTAATATGTTTTACCATTATGTTTTAGGTGAAGCAGAATATATCTCAGATATGCCAGACTTGGTAGGTCAGCTACACGCTGCTTTCGTACTAGCCAAAGCTAAGCCATTGTCAAGAATTATAAAAGTAGATACCGAAAAGGCTATGGTTAGTATTTAAATCAATTTACCTATACTATTATAAAAATTAAAATTCACACAAAAAGTTTACAGCACAATAAAACAGGATCTATTAAAATAAACAATGAAGTACTTCTAGCACGTAGACTCCTGTGGGTCTGTTAGTAACGTTGTTTCTTTCTCCAGATTTACAATTTGTTGGTAGGTGTGCTGTCCTGTTATTTTTTTAACTTTTTTCCAAACGGATGATATATCTGTACTGCTGTTTATGCTAGATATGTATTTTTGCCATGATTCTTGTTTGCTTTTTTTTTATGATTCTTCTGGCATCAGCTCTACATTTTTGTACTCTGTTAATAGATCAATACCAGGGAACTGGTTTGTGTTATATATATATATATATATATATATATATATATATATATATATATATATATATATATATATTATATCAATCAGTTTATAACGTTCTACGCCATCTTCTGATTTCCAGTCTCCATTTATCTCGGTCGTTCCAGAGGTTTTCTTCAACTCCCTTCTCCCTTAAGTCTTTATCCATTCCTTCTCTCCAACTTAATCTGGGTCTACCTTGCTTTCTTCTTCCATGCGGTGTCCAGTTCAATACTTTCTTTGGTATTCTATGTTCATCCATTCTTTGGACGTGTCCATACCATCTTAGTTGATTTACTCTGATGTCCTCTGTTAAATTGTGTTTAACACCCGTAATTTCTCGTATTCTTTCGTTTCTAAGTCTCTCTAATCTTGATTTTCCAGCCGCTATTCTCCAGAAGTCCATTTCTGTTGCTTCTAATGCTTTTAAGTTTTTTCCTTGATTGACGATCAGTTGCACTCATACAGTCCTCGAAGACATACCGTCTCAGGACTAGCAACTTTAACGTGGAGTCATATGTCGCCATGTTACCTAATCCATCGGTAACTCTGTAATCCTATATCATTACAACATTATTTTAAAACTAAATGTAATTAAACATATGTAATCGGGTTTTTACCCACATATTTAATCTTGGTGGCTTCATTCATGTACTCCTAGACACTGATGATGGAACATGGTTTCCGAAAACGTTTTGTCTTTTTAACTTTGTTTTAATTATAATCATATTCAATGTTCTTGTACTCACGTTTTTAGGTCTTCGTACAACAGTAACTTTATAAACAGGTATATCACTTTTAATAATTTGCTATAGTGAAAATACTCGTATAACATTGCGAATATATCAGAGCTGAAATTAAACACATTTTGTGGTACGGAATCAAGTCCGGTCTCTCCTATTTTCACATTTTAATATTAATAAACTAAAAATTTCTAGAAATTGGACGGAGTAGTGGCATTTTTTGACAAGAATGACATCCCCGGTCGGAACACCTTCACCCCCATAGAGGCAGAATTTCTAACATTCTATCACGTAGAAGAAGAGCTCTTTTGTAGCGGAGTTGTGCAGTATGACTGCCAACCAATAGGAGTGATAGTAGCCAAATCGCAGGACCTAGCCGAAAAGGCGGCAGAATTGGTAGAAGTAGTTTACGAAAAAACGAATGAGAAGAATCTCCATAGTATTAAAGATGTGTTGAAAAACAACGCGATGGAAAGAATAAGAGAAGATACAAAGGAGGAGCCGATACAAAAAGGTAAGTATATAAAAATATGTTATAACCAAACTCTAAATACTTTATAAAAAATATCAAGTATTGGTATACTGACACTACATTTCTTCTCCTTGATTCGATGTTTTACCAACAAAAATGCCAACAGTTTGTCAGACGCAATGGAATTTTAAATCTCGGTTAGTTTTCACTGTAGCAGATTTTCGTGAATAGCTTTTGAAAGTGATGAAATCTCCATCCGTGAAGCAATCGGTTTGAAAACTTTAATAAATGATTACCCTTTTAACATACTTTTAAACATTTTTAAGGAAGTGTTTACCCAAACCGATTTGATATTCAATGTTGTTTAAAATCAGTGACATTATTCATCATGAATGAATGAGATGAATATAATAAAACTGACATTATTCATTCCAAAAATAAAATAACAAAACTGGTGCAAAATCTCAGAGATTTTCGTAAAGGCATGACATAGAAATAGATCTCGAGAAACGAGTATATTTTGAAATTATATTAAGCAAATAGATACTCGTTTTTGAATTTTGAAGATTTGCAAATTTTTGACCTCTTTGACGATTCAAAATTTAAAGTTACACCAAAGAATTTCCAAGATATTTATTAGACAGGTTAATTAAAAATTATCCATCATTCTTTAATAAAATAAAATTAGAAAATAAATAAAAAGTTTTATATGCTGATCCAAATATTTTCGGAAGGTGGGATAAGTTACAAGATATGTATAATTTTATTTCATTACACAAACTGTTACCGAAATTAACAAAATAATTGTCATTAATTCTCTCATTACCACCAACTTCTGCCTCAAATGAACGAGATTTCTATTGTCTCAAGCAAATCCAAACGTATTGTCGAAACACCATGAAACAAGAGAGAATGTCAAGCTTGTCTCAAATGTCAATAAAAAAAAAACTTTTAAAATCTCTCCAGAACTCTAATAAATTTGACGATGACGTTATAACCCATTTTGCTACTTCCACACAATGTAGACTAGAGTTAATTTATAAACATGTTTAGGTTCTAAATTTATAGGAAAAAACAAAAAAAAAATTAAAAAAAAAATAAAAAAAAAATAAAAAAATCTCCTATGATGATTGAAGTCTTTATCATGCCTCCACTACACATCGGCAGACTCGTCTACGAACGCATTTGCAGATGTATCAGCACAAGCTGACCACACATAAGGGCTTCTTCTTCTTCTTCAGTGCCTTATTCGGTCCGGATGTTGGCGATCATTAAGGCTATCATGGTTTTGTTGACTGCTCTGCGAAATAGCTCCGCTGAGGTCATCCCAAACCATTGTCACATAAGGGCCCTGATTCTAATTGAGATTTCGACTCAAAACATGCCGAAATGGACAGCAGGAGTGTGACGTCACATCTGTCATAACTTTCCAAACAAAAGTTGAAATGTCAAATTTCAAGAGTTTTTAATTTCTATAAAGTTAACATTTTACTTCCTCTGCTACTTTTTCTTTTAAGTATAGTGTTTTTTACGATAATACCATCACAATTCAGTGTTCTATTTCTATGAAATATAGTTTAAAAGTATACATTAAAGAAAGTCTAACCTTACTTTATTGATGTATTCATTTTATTGCTATTTTTATAAAAAAAAAACATGCTTTATTATTTACACAACCTTGTAAAATTGTTGTAGTAACTATTAGAATACTTAAATATTGCAAAAAATGGAAAGATTGTGTAAAAAAAATTAAAAAATAACGAAAAATACAAATTATTGTCATATGATTGTATACGTCATCACTCCGGCGGTCCATTAATATGGCGACGTCGAAATACGACTTTGCGAGCCTAGTGGATTTCAGCTGAACTAACCAAAGGACGTCACTAATTTTCGATTTATCGAAATTAATTTCAACTTCAAAAAAGTGGTTGACATTTCATTTCGTGTCGAAATTAATGTGCCATGACTGGCTGGACTGGGAGAAGTGAGATTAGGTTCAGTTTAGGCGGTGTTGTGTTTTGTTTGATTCTTGCAAGAAAAACTGAGGCAAAAAGTATTAATATGGCTGCATTTTATGGACATTTGCTGGTTTTGGAAGAATTAGAGAGGATAGATATTCGACGCTCACAACGGAGGATAAGAAGAATGTAACGGGATACTCAAAATCCTTTTTCACTAAGTGATGCTCAATTTAGGCAGCAATTCCGCCTTAATAAACAAGCTGCAAATTATTTGATAAGTATATTAGAACCATATTTGGAAGAGGGTTTTTATGCCTCTAAGAGGCCCAAAATGTTTAGGGTATTACTAAGCTGCAGTAAATTTAAAAATATATTAGAATATAACCACTAAGTCAAAAGCCACCATAATTTCTTTTTGGTCCACAGACAATTTAGTGCCACCATCACCGACAGCCTCTCCATCCATTTTCTTTCAATTCAAAATATTGAATCAAACACACTTGTTTCACAAGAAACAAAAGGCGTAACGTAAACAAAACAAACATTTAACAAGCGTTGTGCAGCGTGCAGGAAATAAACAAGACGGCCAACCCAAATTCTGAGCAGTGTCAAAATGATAAAGTAAATATTCCCACTTTTAACTAAAATCGAAATAACTGAGAATCGCTAGCGATTGCGACTGTCATGGCGTAGTCGCTTTTTAATTTCGACGTCAAAATGAAATAGAATCAGGGCCCTGGACACATCTATCGTTCAGTCTGTGTTAATTCCCGAGAGACGCAATATCTGACATCCGCACCGAAACACTTTGATCTGTGTTAAAAAAAAAAACGACAACAATCGGGTATCATGCAGACGCATCCGCGGACGTGATATATAAACAACAGATGATCAAATTACCCCATTTACACATCTCCAGATGCATACGTAGATGTCGTCTGCGGACGCGTCTGCCGATGTGTAGAGGAGCCATAATAAGAGATACAGAAACAAGTTATCTGACAGGTTCTATGAAAGTAGGACAAATATTATTATATTAGTAGAGTCAGCATCTTCTTCCCTATGTAAAAAACACAAAAAAGAGTTTTCTTAATTTTTAGGAGCAAATACAGAACATATCGTTAATGGAAAGGTAGAGCTAGGTTGGCAGTCTCATTTTTACATGGAAACTCAATGTTGTAATGTAGTTTATAAAGATGATGGCTTAGACATGTATGCTAGTACTCAGTGGATGGATTCTGTGCAAACAGCAGCATCTGTAGTGTTAAAAATTCCTGCTAATAAGTAAGTATATACATATAAATTGATAACTACTGATTTCTTGTTTTGTGTAACATTTATTTAGACATGTTAGCCAATCTCAGAAAGTGATTAATTGTGTCTTTTAAAATGTTGTCTGAGGTATGTAAGGCATTTAATACGGATGGAACAAACTGACCCAGCTATAAACAGTCCTGGATAGACCCATTGATCAGGGAAGAAGATTCAGAAGAAGGTTCCTTGATAACATCGATAAAGTCATGAGAAATATGGAAATTCGTATTTGGCGGTAGAACGGGATGTATAGGAACGATTGGAGAGAAATTCTTGAGAAAGCTAGGAGCTGCGCAAGGTTGTAAATCCAAAATGATGATGATGATCATTGTTTTTTTTTAAATATTGCAAATGTATATTGCAAATGCAATCAGTTAAAGTTGATTTCATGTAGTCTAATGAACTATTTAAAGTCTTTCCAGGAACGCAACTCAAAAAATATTTACAATATTTTAAATTCGTCTACGTTAAAATGTATAATATATGTCTGAATGGTCAATATGAATGAATCTGATAAAATTAAATTATTAGAAGAATTTTTGTATTTACGATTGTCTAATCAAGTCACATTTTTTTGAGTCTATCGACTCTCGGAACTACAGGATATATATATATATATATATATATATATATATATATATATATATATATATATATATATATATAGTTGCCACTTTTGTGCACCTCGAGTATACTATAGTACCACAATTGTATCAAGTGACTCATATTTTCAACGTAGACCTTAGCGAGCCTGAGAGGAAAGGAAATAGACGAGTCATAGGCGTACGGTTATTATTGAAAAAAATAATCAGGATTTTATAACGGATTGATTGTCATAAAAATTATTTTCTTATTTTATAGATGCCTTAGATGAAGAAAATTAACCCTTGTTAAATATATTTTGTTGGAAAAACCCTTTGTCCATTTAAATTGACAAACTTACGACTGATTCAAAGATTAAATTTAATTCCTATTAATTCCTATTAATTAAAAAGGGTCGTCTGGTAACTTTTAGCACGGGTAAAACTGAATAACTTAAACAATTCTTGGTACGAAACAGTACTATATAGTAATAAATTGATCATAACTGAATATTTATTTCCATAAAATATAAAAAATATGTTCAAATAAAAACTAACATCATATTATATATAATCCAAGCTGGGTCATCTATGTCATCTTCAGATTCATCAGTAGTATTTTCGCCTAGATCCACAACTACCGGTTTCATTCCATGATAATTTTAATGCTTTTAATGCAAGTTATCAAGGTTCCACATATTCTGCTCTTCTTTCACTACATGTTCGATACATTTTATCTACGACTGTGAGGTCACATTGCTGACGGCACTATTAAGCAGTTTTTTACATCATTTAATTTGAAAGTAAACAACATCTACATTTTAAAGTTTTACACCATTTAATCCACTATATATTTAATATATTTATCTTTATGACACCGTGCTAAATTTAGTAACTTTGAAACTAAATTTAGTAACTCGTAATTTAGTTTCAAAATTGGTGCATAAAATTTAATATATTTTTTAGTAAGCCAATCCGCAATAACGGCGTTTCTCCATTTAGTGGTTGGTAACCACTAAATAGAGGTTTCTATTTAGTGGTTACAATAACAGATCCTAGTTGGATTTTTAACAGAATACCTGAAAACTATTTTTCATAATGATCTGCATCCATTTCTTTATGGTAACCTCCTTCTTCTTCTTCAAGTGCCCTGTCCGTTGCGAACGTTGGCTATTAATATGGCAATTCTGATCTTGTTTGCGGCGCTTCTGAATAGTTCGACCGATGTGAGCCCGAACCACTTCCGCAGATTTTGGAACCACGAGTGTCTTCTCCTGCCTGGCCCTCGCTTACTGTCTATTTTTCCCTGGACAATCAATTGCAGCAAACGGTACTTATCTTGTCTCAATATGTGGCCTAGATATTCAAGCTTATTTTGTTTAATTGTATTCACGATTTCTTTCTCCTTTCCGATTCTTTGGAGTACCTCCATGTTGGTGACATGTTGGGTCTAGGGTATACGAAGAATGCGTCGGTACATCCATATTTCGAATGCTTCTAGTTTTCTCGTGAGCGTCTCCGTCAGCGTCCAGGCCTCCACACCATACAGTAAGATCGGAAAAATATAGCATTTAACTAGACGTAGTTTTAGGGGAGGAGATGGTAACCTCCAGTCTTTTTAAAAACAAATGCATTTAAACCTCCAACAAATCCTGTCGCTACCAATATGGCTAATAATAAGGCGTTTCCTTTCCAAATGGGGATTTTAAACCTGTCGACAAACCATCTAGGGATGGTTGTCAGTTTGTTTTTCACATTTAAATCCTGCCAAATGTTTGTCACAGTTTGTCCTTCATTTAACAATATTTCATCTGCATAATATGTTTTTTTCATCTCTTCGAAATTTCACTATTTATTTCATATATTTTCTGTACCATAAAATGATTTCTTCTTTTTTAATAAGGGTACTATTCCTCTTTCTCTTTAAATACCTAAAGTTTATTTCACGTAAAGTACCTAACAAAACACGTCTTGATATTTTTGGAATATTTTCGGCGGATTGAAGAGAAAAGCATTTTTTATAGTTGGTAATTCCTTTTTGAAATAAAATGCACGTACTGGACGACGAATGGCCTGTTTATTTGTATCATCCAATTTTATTTGTTTCATTCCTCTTGTCTTAACCTTGAAAGTATTATAATCGTTTGTTTCATCGTATTTCATCATGTTTGTATCAAACTGATAAAAAAGAAGAATTATTTGAAATGATGAAAGAACTGTACGTAGAAGCTGGAAAGATAGGCCTTAATATGAATTACAACAAGACCAAAACCATAACAAATACAGATGAAGACATCACGATGAGAATCGGACAAGATGAAATAGAACAAGTTCAGGATTATATATATCTTGGTCAAACTATAAAACTTAACAAAGAGAAACAAACAGCAGAGATAAAGAGACGATTTAGACTGGCATGGGCGGCATGTGGCAAACTAAGCTACATTCTTAAAAACAAAAGATATCTACAGCATTTTAAGACCAAAGTATACAATCAATGCTTACTCCCTGTTCTTACTTATGGTTCCCAAACGTGGACATTTACAAAAGCAAACAAGGACAAAATCATAAAAACACAAAGAGCAATGGAAAGACAAATGTTGCACATAAGACTAATGGATAAAAAAAGAAACGAATGGATAAGAGAGAAAACAAAAGTGAGGGATGTTAGACAAGAAGTTGCAAAATTGAAATGGAAATTTGCCGGACACAAGACAAAAAGAAGCCCGATGGAACAAAATTCTTGTTGTTGGAGACCGTGGGAATATAAACGAAGCAGAGGAAGGCCCCAAATGAGATGGGCAGATGATATTAAGAAGCACGTGGGCTCTAGGTGGATGACTGTAGCGACAGACAGAGAAGAAAGGAAAAGGATTGGGGAGGCCTATGTCCAAAGATGGACCGAAGAAGGCTAATTAGATAGATAGATAGTTTCATCGTCTGTCTCACTCTGTACATACTAGCTTCTGAAACTTTTGTAAAAATACTACATAATGTAACTACATCGCTTACATTCATATTTTTTTCTCTGGCTTGAAGTTCTTCCAAACACATTTCCGATCATAGCTTTTTCTTCTGGTGTCAAATCGTAACGTTTCTTTTTGATATACGGTTCACTATTACTACTGTCCGTCATATTTATTCTTCGTCTAGCCATTCACGTCCACATCTGAACATAAGCCTCTTCAAGTCTTCCTTTCCATTGTTTTTTATTGTACGCTACTTGTAGCCAATTTTTCCCGGCAGTCCTTTTCAGATCATCTGTCCATCTCATAGGAGGTCTGCCTCTGGGTCTTCTGTGTTGGTATGGTCTCCAGGTTAAAATTGATCTGTGCCATTTGTTTAGATCGCTCCTAGCTACATGTCCAGCGTATTCCCATTTCAACTTTAATGATTTTTGTACCACATCGGTGACTTTGGTTTTGTCTTATCCATGTGTTTGTTTTCTTGTCTCTAAGTGATATATCTAGCATTGCTCTTTCCATCGCGTGTTGAGTGACTCTAAGTATATTCATATTCTTTTTTGTGATTGTCCATGTTTGTTCAAATGTGTTCAAATTCAACAACAAAATGTACTTTTGTAATAGGCATGACATAGTGACACATCAGAGACATTATAAGTTTTATTATCATCATCATTCTGGCTTTACAACCCCTGCCTGGGTTCTAGCCTCCTCAAGAATTTGTCTCCAGTCGGTCCTATCCATCGCCTTCCCCAGCCAAGCAAATATTCCCATAGTTCTCATGTCTTCATCGATATTATAAAGGAACCTTATTCTGGGTCTTCCTCTTCTTCTCGGACCAATGCGTCTATCAAGGAGCGTTTTTCTAGCTGGGTCATTTTGTGCCATCCGCCTTACATACCCTATGCACCTCAGACGTCTTATCTTAATACGTTTTACGATATCTGGTTGCTGATATATTCTATAAAGTTCGAAGTTTTATCGTCTTCTCCACACTTCATTGTCATTCACTGCTCCATGGATTCGCCTTAGTACTTTTCTTTCGTAAAATCCTAACGTATTTTCATTACTTTTTGTTAGAGTCCAGGTGTCTGAACCATATATTAGGACTAGGAGTATTATTGTTTTGTAGAGTTTTATTTTTGTATTGCTCGATATAATTGTAGATTTTTGTAGCTAATCCTTTTAATGCTACATACGCCTCTCGTACAGCATTTTCCGTTCTGCCAACAATATTGATTTCATCAACATAGACAAGGATTTGCACTGATATATTATATATTGAACCAATGGTTGTGATTTGTGAAATACGTATTACTTTTTCCAGAGCTAGATTGAATAGTATACAGGAGAGTGGGTCTCCCTGACGTAGCCCGTTATTTGTATTAAAAGGTTCAGACAGTTCCCCCTGAATTCTTACTCTACATTCAATTTTTTCAAGAGATAATTTTGTTAAATTTACCAACTGATGTGGCATTCCTAAATCTTCCATTGTTTTGAACATTTCTCTTCTATTCATAGAGTCGTAGGCTGCTTTGTAATCTATAAATTGAGATGAGTATCTATGTCTAAGTATTCAAGTGTTTTTTCTAAAATTTGTCGCAGGGTTGCAATCTGATGAATTTTCGATTTACCACCTCCGAAACCAGCCTGGTATTCTCCTACTATTCGTTCTAAATATGGTGCCATACGGTGGCATAGTACTGTGGAAAATATTTTATATGCTGAATTTAGAAGCGTAATTCCTCTGCGGTTAGAGCATTCAAAGATATCTCATTTTTTGTGTATGCTGTAAAGTATTCCAATATTCCAATAATTGGGGAGGCATTTATGTGTCCATATTTCTTTTATGAGCTGCTGTAGTCCCATTATGGTATCATGGATAAGGAAACGAGTTATCCGTGTGGAGTTGTCTGTCTCCCATCGGACGCATCCCTAGGTGGTGGATAACGGCCTAACCAGTCAGGACCGGCGGATAGGTGGGAAATAAAAATACCAACAGCGAACCAAAACAGACTAAGATATGGCAACCTTAACAGAAGAGTCGCTGGCCCTCCAAATTTAGGGGTTGGGCTAGAGGCTGACAACCTCTTCCTGTAAAAAAGTCTATATTACGGAACCTCAAGAACTAAATTTTATTATTGTAAACAAAAAATTACTAACGAAAAATTCTGAATGATTGATGTGTCCACATGTACTCCCAGTGAGTATTGATAGCACGTGCAAATAGCCACTTACATATTAAAGAAGTTTAAAAATCTGTGTTTTACATTTTCAATGGAAAACAGAACCTATTTCAGCCTCTTCACAAAATATTGCCAAATATAAGGGAGGACTGTTTTCAGTGACACATTCAGTGTACATATACTTTTTAATGGCGTTCACTAATTATTCTAACAAAAATGTTGCTCTCTTATACATGTTTTATAAAGTTGCAATATTCCAAAGTAAAATTTGAAAATTATACTAGTTGCGTTTAGTCAAGATTTGACGGGTTTGTCGTGAGTCAGGTTTCCAACCATCCATCCATCCAATAGCACTACAGCCAAAGTCGGGTCTGGGCCTCTTTCAGTAAGTTTCTTCAAAGATCTCGGTATACCGCTGTTCTTTTATATTAACGTGGTTTTGACACTCATTTCTCTTTGACACGACTATCAGATTATACATTGTTATAAAGACAAAATAGACTATGTCGGGTCAGGAGGCAACGACAAATAGAGATACCCCGAGTAGACGGGGTAATGGTGTGGGCCCAAAATTATTTGGGCGTGAAAAATTGTGTGCGCATATGGTGGGGCGAGAAATGATGTGGGCGCAAAATGGTGTGGGCCCAAAATGGTGTGGACGCGAAATTGTGTGGGCGCAAAATGATCTGGGCGCAAAATGGTGTGGGCAAAAAATTAGTGTGGGCGCAAAATGGTGTGGGCGAACAATGGTGTGGGCGCAAAATGGTGTGGGCGCAAAATGGTGTGGGCGCAAAATGGTGTGGGCCCAAAATGGTGTGGGCGCAAAATGGTGTGGGCGCAAAATGGTGTGGGCGCAAAGTTGTGTGGGCGCAAAATGGTGTGGGCGAAAAATAGTGTGGGCGAAAAATGGTGTGGGTGAAAAAATGTGTGGGCGCAAAATCGTGTGGGCGAAAAGTGCAGTGGGCGCAAAATGGTGTGGGCGAAAAATTGTGTGGGCACAAAATGGTGTGGACACAAAATGGTGTGGACGAAAAATGGTGTGGGCGCAAAATGGTGTGGGCGCAAAATGGAGTGGGCGCAAAATGGTGTGGGAGAAAAAGGCTGTGGGCGCGAAATTGTGTGGGCGAAAAATTGTGTGGGCGCAAAATGGTGTGGGCGCAAAATTGTTTGGGCAAAAAATGGTGTGGGCGAAAAATGGTGTGGGCAAAAAATGGTGTGGGCGCACAATGGTGTGGGCGCAAAATGGTGTGGGCGAAAAATGGTGTGGGCGCAAAATGGAGTGGGCGCAAAATGGTGTGGGCGAAAAATGCAGTGGGCGCGAAATTGTGTGGGCGAAAAATTGTGTGGGCGCAAAATTGTGTGGGCGCAAAATGGTGTGGGCGCAAAATTGTGTGGGCGAAAAATGGTGTGGGCGAAAAATGGTGTGGGCAAAAAATGGTGTGGGCGCACAATGGTGTGGGCGCAAAATGGTGTGGGCAAAAAATGGTGTGGGCGCACAATGGTGTGGGCGCAAAATGGTGTGGGCGAAAAATGGTGTGGGCAAAAAATGGTGTGGGCGAAAAAATGTGTGGGCGCAAAATGGTGTGGGCGCAAATATGTGTGGGCGCAAAATTGTGTGGGAGAAAAATTGTGTGGGCACAAAATGGTGTGGACGCAAAATGGTGTGGGCGAAAGTAATAGTGAATCCATTGACGTGGACATCACACTGGTTTCAACCAAATTTCTAAACAGAGTCGTAAGCTGGACTGTTTTGGAAGAAGAATCGCTTAGCTTACACAAGTATGTGAGTTTTGAAATAGACAGACCAAAAATAGACTAGTCTTGAAATAGACCAAAAGACAAAAACGTAAAAATGGGGATATCAATCTAAAGAGATGTTTTAATCAGGAGGTTTTTGTAGATGTTTTTGGCTTGATTGGTCCGGGATGTGTGTGTGTGAATTGAGGGCCTGAGTGATGCGCAGGAGTTGGCTTGTGTACGATCAAATGGAAGGTATGAAAGAAAACAACCATACTGGTGGAACTAGCAGCTTGAAAATCTGAGGACAAACTGCATGAGAGTAAGAAGGGAGTGTAAGAGGTTAAGAAGAGTACAAGCAGTGGATTTGGAAGAGATAATAAATGAAATATAGTGAATGCAAAATGAATACAGGAATGAGACAAGAAGATCTAAGAAAGAAATGTGGAGTAACCTACTTCAGGATATCTGGGGGCAGGGCTTCAAAATTGTCTGTACCGAATTGAAAGGGAAAAAGACACCCTATTTCACTATTTATTTCATACATTTTCTGTGCCATAAAATGATTTCTTCTTTTTTAATAAGGGTACTATTCCTCTTTCTCTTTAAATACCTAAAGTTTATTTCACGTAAAGTACCTAACAAAACACATCTTGATATTTTTGGAATATTTTCGGCGGATTGAAGAGAAAAGCATTTTTTATAGTTGGTAATTCCTTTTTGAAATAAAATGCACGTACTGGACGACGAATGGCCTGTTTATTTGTATCATCCAATTTTATTTGTTTCATTCCTCTTGTCTTAACCTTGAAAGTATTATAATCGTTTGTTTCATCGTATTTCATCATTTTTGTATCAAACTGATAAAAAAGAAGAATTATTTGAAATGATGAAAGAACTGTACGTAGAAGCTGGAAAGATAGGCCTTAATATGAATTACAGCAAGACCAAAACCATAACAAATACAGATGAAGACATCACAATGAGAATCGGACAAGATGAAATAGAACAAGTTCAGGATTATATATATCTTGGTCAAACTATAAAACTTAACAAAGAGAAACAAACAGCAGAGATAAAGAGACGATTTAGACTGGCATGGGCGCCATGTGGCAAACTAAGCTACATTCTTAAAAACAAAAGATATCTACAGCATTTTAAGACCAAAGTATACAATCAATGCTTGCTCCCTGTTCTTACTTATGGTTCCCAAACGTAGACATTTACAAAAGCAAACAAGGACAAAATCATAAAAACACAAAGTGCAATGGAAAGACAAATGTTGCACATAAGACTAATGGATAAAAAAAGAAACGAATGGATAAGAGAGAAAACAAAAGTGAGGGATGTTAGACAAGAAGTTGCAAAATTGAAATGGAAATTTGCCGGACACAAGACAAAAAGAAGCCCGATGGAACAAAATTCTTGTTGTTGGAGACCGTGGGAATATAAACGAAGCAGAGGAAGGCCCCAAATGAGATGGGCAGATGATATTAAGAAGCACGTGGGCTCTAGGTGGATGACTGTAGCGACAGACAGAGAAGAAAGGAAAAGGAATTGGGGAGGCCTATGTCTAAAGATGGACCGAAGAAGGCTAATTAGATAGATAGATAGTTTCATCGTCTGTTTCACTCTGTACATACTAGCTTCTGAAACTTTTGTAAAAATACTACATAATGTAACTACATCGCTTACATTCATATTTTTTTCTTTGGCTTGAAGTTCTTCCAAACACATTTCCGATCATAGCTTTTTCTTCTGGTGTCAAATCGTAACGTTTCTTTTTGATATACGGTTCACTATTACTACTGTCCGTTATATTTATTCTTCGTCTAGCCATTCACGTCCACATCTGAACATAAGCCTCTTCAAGTCTTCCTTTCCATTGTTTTTTATTGTACGCTACTTGTAGCCAATTTTTCCCGGCAGTCCTTTTCAGATCATCTGTCCATCTCATAGGAGGTCTGCCTCTGGGTCTTCTGTGTTGGTATGGTCTTCAGGTTAAAATTGATCTGTGCCATTTGTTTAGATCGCTCCTAGCTACATGTCCAGCGTATTCCCATTTCAATTTTAATGATTTTTGCACCACATCGGTGACTTTGGTTTTCTGTCTTATCATGTGTTTGTTTTCTTGTCTCTAAGTGATATACCTAGCATTGCTCTTTCCATCGCGTGTTGAGTGACTCTAAGTATATTCATATTCTTTTTTATGATTGTGCATGTTTGTGCCGCATAAGTTAATATCGGAATAATGCATGCATCAAAAACTTTAGATCTAAGTCATATTTATTATTTGTCACCAAACTAGATAAAACTAAATTACTCACAACTCAGAAAAAGTAAACGTAAGCGCCTTCCACTAATAATACTACAAACAATTCTGTTCACTGTTGTATAAAACCACTGTGTGTAAGGGCGCTTATTAAACTGACTTACAGATACAGATTACATACAATAAACAATATCATTGTTGTCAGTTACATCGCCTTAATCTGCGACGACATTGTTGATCTCGGACATTATCTACCGTTAGAGAGAGATATATACATGTTTATTACGTTACATTTTCCCTAGAACCCAAATCTTTTCCAAAACATTTGAACAGTTTAAAAATAGACGGCAATCACAATTACAAGTCACCATTAGGGTACAACTAACCTTTCTCACGTTTAGCTATACACCTCTTTCTTTCTTTAGTCTTTAGTGTAGTTTGGAGGCAAGTGGTTAATAATATTTAGAAAGGCACGCCATCATTAAAATTGTATTTTCCTTTTGCAGAATAAATGTAATTGTTAAACGTATAGGAGGTGCTTTTGGCGGAAAACTCGTAAGACATGGTATAGTTTCAAGTGCCGCCGCAGTGGCGGCTTACAAGCTTAAAAAACCAGTTAAGCTCTGGCTTCCCATAGAAAAAAATTTCGCAATTATCGGTAAGAGAAATCCCGTACTAAGCAACTACGAAGTGGGTACGGATAGAGATGGAAATATTCAGTTCGTCAATAATACCTTTTATATTGATCATGGAAAAGGGGGAAATGAGGATTTAATTCCCTTTATAAATTCAGCTTTGACAACAACTTATTCTTCAAAACAAAGATCTACGTCATCAAATACGGTGACAACAGATATGCATTCTAGTTGTTACATGAGAGCGCCAGGTAAGTCTTTTACTGTTATTCTACATAAAGTAAAATGAAAGATATAAGTAGGCTGTTTTTAGGTCATATTGACATGTTAACTATAATCCTTCTCACCTTGATTTTGCAGTACAGGCTGTTATTGGCTAATACCAGAAAATGGCTTGAAAAAAATGTGGATTATTTTATTATAGTAAATATAGCTAATAATGAATAAAGAGTTTTTTGCAATTATATTATCTACATTTCATCGCTGTCAGAGGTTGTAAAACGCTTTCTTTTTGAAGGATATTTGCTTATAAATAAAATGAAAATAATTATATATACGTTTATATAATAGAGGAAAGTCGGGTAAAATGGTCCCCTCGGATAAAATGTATATATATATATAATATTATATATATATATATATATATATATATATATATATATATATATCCCGTTTATAGCGTAATCCGCCTTTGGGTTCCCGTTCGCCAAGCCTGTCTATTCTGCCAGTCTTCTTCAAATAGATTTCTTGCTGACATGGCTTTTGAAATTCCTTGCATCCATGTTGTTGGTGGTCGTCCTCGTTTTCTTTTCTCTGGTGGTACCCATTCTAATATTTTTTTTGGTAGTCTTTCTTCCCCCATACGTCTAACATGTCCGTACCATGTCAGTTGTTGTTTTTCGATGTCTTCTATAATTGATCTTTGTACATTCATTTGATTTCTTATGTCCTCATTTCTCACATGTTCTAATCGAGACTTTCCCGCTGCTCTCCTCCAAAAATCCATTTCAACTGCCAAGAGGTTACCTTTAAGTTTTTGTGATAACTGCCATACTTCTGAGCCATACACGATTACTGGTTTCAATATTGTGTTATATATTCTTTTTTTCGTTTCCGGTCTTATATTTTTCTGCCATAGTACTGAATTCAATGCACCTATAACTCGTTTCCCTTTGGTTATTCTGTCTTTTATGGCCTCATCAGTTCTTCCTGTCTTTGTTAGTTTTACCCCCAAATATATACATTGATCGCATTTCTTAATTTTCCCGTCTTCTAAGTCGAGGTCATTCTGCAGTATTTTCTCCTCCTATGCAAAGATATTGCGTTTTTTGTAAATTTACTTCGAGGCCCCATTTTTTGTACTCTTCCATTAGTTTTCTAGCCATATACTCTAGGTCTTCCTTGTCTTGGGCAATAACTACCTGGTCATCTGCATAATGCAGCGTGTATAACGTTTCATCCCCAATAGACAGCCCCATCCCTTTACACTTCTTTTTCCATTGCCTGAGTGCTTCGTCGATATATATATTAAATAGTATGGGAGATAAACAACAACCTTGCTTCAGTCCTTTTGTTACCTGAAAACCATTAGTAACCTTATTTCCTATTTTAACTTTTGATATTGTGTTGTTATATAGATCTTTAATAGCGTCGATTAGTGAAACGCTGATACTGGTTTTCTCCAATACTTCCCACAATTTCGCAACAGGCACGGTGTCATATGCCTTTGTTAAATCGACTAAAAGTAAATGCACTTCTCGAGATCTCAGTGTTCTTTTCTCGAGTATTTGGGATAAGCAAAAAATACTATCTATTGTGGATCGTCCCGCTCTGAATCCGTTTTGTTCTTCTGATTCAAAGGGACAGTATTCTTCGCATATGCGTTCTTTTATAATTCTCCCATATAATCTGCTAAGCGTACTCGTAACAGTTATACCCCGATAGTTATTGCAATCTTCCTTATTTCCTTTTTTATGGATAGATGTAATCCATCCTTCTTTCCAACTTTGTGGCACTGGTTCTCCGTGCAAGTGCCTATTGAAAACTTCTGTTAGTATCTCGAATAGTTTGTTGGTTCCATTTTTTATTAACTCTGCATATATCCCCTCTGGGCCCGGAGCACGTCCATTTTTCAACAATGATATAGCTTTTTTAGTTTCTTCGATGTTAATTGTTGGAGGCTCTCCTTGAATCAGGATTTCATGTTGTTCTATGTTTTTGAATTCCGGTCTTTCTTCTACTAACAGTGTTTTATAGTGCTTTTCCCATTTTTCGGGCTCTATGGAGTGTATGGCTATTTGTTCTGTTCTGTTGGATCTGATGTTTTTTATAAATCTCCAGGATTCTCTTGATTTGCGGCCGCCAATATACGTATCTAATTCCTGACATTTTCTCTCCCAGCTTTGATTTTTTTGACTCTATTATCGTGGATTTAAATTTATTTACCATTTCTCTATATTCTCTTTTGTGTTCTTGATCCTTTGTTCCCAGCCATTTGTGATATAATTTTTGCTTTTGATCTTTCATTTCCTGTAGTTCATCATTCCACCAATTATTTGTCTTTCTGAGTTTGTTTACTCTTATTCCTAATGCTTCTTTGGCCGCTTGATGTATTCCTTTCTTATTATCCTATGTAACTCTTCTGTTGTTTTATGTTTAAATTCCTGTGGTAGTTGTTGCTCCAATCTTTTTTTATACAATTCTCTAGTACTATCGTTGTCTAAACTTGTTAGATTATACTGCAGTTGTTCACCTTCTGCTGAGTGATTTTCATTTAAATTTTTGTTTTGTTGGTGTTTACCGTTTCCGCTTAGCGGTAGTATCATTTTAGCTTTTACTAGATGGTGGTCACTTCCACATTCGGCTCCTCGAAATACTCTTACGTCATGCACTTTTATTTTAGATTTTTGTTTCATTATTAGGTAATCAATTACTGATCTTAAGTTTCTTGTAGGCTGAGTCCATGTATATGTATGTATTTCCTTATGTTTGAAATACCCATTCATGATCCTTAGTGAGTTGTGTCTACACATTTCTATTAAGTTATTGCCATTATCGTTTGTAGTGTTTTCTCCATATGGTCCTATTGTTTTATCTTTTATTCTTCTACCAGTTCTTGCGTTGAGGTCACCTAGTATAATAGTTTCCCTTGTTTGACCTATTTGAGAGATAGTTTCATCTAGGACTTCATAGTATTTTATTTTTTCTTCTAGGCGTGCATCATCATTCGGACCGTATGTGCCTATTATTGTTATTTTTAATCCTTTCAAGTTGAGGTTGATCTTTATGATTCTTTCATTTATTGCTTGCCAGTTCGATATATTCTTTTTGTATTTCTTCAATATAAGTATTGATACTCCTCTTTTGGCATGTTCTTCCTTATTAACTCCCGTGTGTATATGTATATATCCATCAAGATTTTGGGTTCCTTGTCCTTTTTTCTTTGTTTCTGAGAGTACAGCAAAATCCATTTTATGTTTTTTCATTTCTTGGATAACATCTTCGATTTTATTTCTAATTCGAATTAGGATAAAATGTTCCCCCAACATATTTCTCATAATTTTCATAAAACCGCAGTTTATCTTTCTTTAATATATTCAGTATTACTAGTGCCACTTATGTACAAAGCTGTGAAGATGTGCGAAGTAACACAATAAAATGCATCTGGGTCAACACTAATATCATTTAGGCCCTTGTCTACTTCTTATGACTGCATTTGTGCGTCGAGGCATGATTGATATCAAATGTTCAACAAAAGCTTGCGGAATATTCTCCCATTCTTCAATAACGGCCTCAATGAGTTGGTTGTGATTGGCAATAAGGGGTCTACGACTTCGAATAGTTTTTTGAGATAGTCCCATAGATGCTCTATAGGCTTCATGTCCGGACTGTTAGGTGGCCACTTTAATAATGACATACCAACATCATTTTGGTAGCCAATAGCCTGTCGAACCACACGAGGACGAGCGTTGTCTCGCATGAATAAAAAAATCGGTCCAAGAAACGGAGCAAAAGGCATTACATGTTCGACAATAATATTGTCTCTAAATAGGGCATTCATAGACCTCGTACTACGTATGAGGACCAACTCTCCGTACGAGCTTCAAAACAAATTCCCCCCCCCCCCCAAATCATTTTAGAGCCACCAAAAGATACTTTAGGAGAGATATTGCAGCTGGCAAACCTTTCTCCTCGCCTTCGCCAGACACGCTCACGACCATCTGGAGCTATTAGGCTTACTCTAGTCTCATCAGAGAAAAGAACTCGTTTTGAATCATCGATGGTTCAATTTTGATGCAATCTTGCAAAATTCAATCTCTGAACCCTGTGTTCTCTGGTAAGCAAGGGTTATTTGGCCGGTTTCCTGTTGCTCAATTCTGCTTCATATAAACGTCTTCTAACTATTCGAGATGGTATTGCGACATTTAGAACATCTGCTATAATTCATTTTTAGCAAATTGCTGGTGACTATCCTGTCTCTGAGAGCACGTTGTCTCAAAAAACGATCATTAATTTGATTAGTGCAACGTTTTCGCCTTTGCCCTGGTCTTCGATGGTACGACCTTTTATGATTATATCGCCTCACTTTGCGACTGATGCTGAAATGATGTCTTCTGAACAAACCTGCACCGTATCGCATTAAATATCCTTCATCTAGGAGAGTCGATGCTCGCACTGCCTCCTCCATTGACAAATTTTTTTGGCGGATCATTTTTTTATGATTTTTATACAAATGAACTTCCAAACATGCATATGATGAAAAATATCACAATAAAAAGCTTGTTTCTCACAAGCACTTTGCTTTAATCGGCGCTTTTTATGAAAAGTTTAACTCACTTTTAGTCTAAAACGAAGTTTAATAATAATTATTGTTAAAACAAGATTATTATTAGCTTACATAACAACTGTGACTGCCAAAAAGGTCCTTAGACAACTTGTCGTCCAGTATATTATCAATAAATAAAGATTATTGAGAAAAATATGAGTGAATTTTGTCCAGGAGTTTATATTGTATCTTTTATTTTTCAAAAAAAATATTAATCTGATCTATTTTGTTTAATAAACTTTGTGTGTTTTCATGAAAAATATTAACTAGACTAATCTCGTCAGAGTTTGCTAAAGATTTTTGTTTAATATAAAATGGCGTAGAGGCTATTCGAAATAACACTTTCAATTCTTTCTTTTTCGGTTATTATACTTGATTCCTATATTTTGTCTACCAAAGGAATTGATTCATGCAGCTGGTCTCTTTGGACGCTGTTTTGTTTTTCTTCAGCCGGTCAATTCCCTTTCCAATTTCGATTAGTGGTCCCATTTTTACCCGTTGTTTTGCTCTGTCATTTCGTAGTTACGATGTTGGCTTTACTTCTTATATTTAACAAGTCTGTGTCATATTATTCTTCTTCTACTATGGCAGTACAGCCCAAATTGAGCCTTGGCCTCCTTTATTTTTTGCCTTCACAATTGCTTGCCTATGGCTGATCTTCTCCATACACGGACTCCTTAAAGGGCTTGTGCGTTGCTGTTTATTGTGTCTTCCCAGCGCTTTCTTGGCTTTCCAACCAGTCTAATTCCCTGCATTCTAGTATTCAGTGCTCTTTTTGATAGCCTATCTTCTCCCATTCTTATCACATGTCCGGCTGATTGCAATATTTGTATTCCAATGAAGTCTGACAGTGGTGCTTCCTTATAAAGTTGATAAAGCTCGTTATTTATCGACTTCTGAAGATTCCGTTTTCCCTCACAGGTCCTAGTATTCTCCTGAGAACTTTCCTTTCGAATGTATCGAGTTTGTTTTTGGATGTTTCTTTCAGGACCCATGTTTCACTACCATAACATGCTATTGGTCGAATTAAGGTTTTATAGATTCTTATCTTTGTATTTCGGTGGACATTTTTAGACCGAAATATATGGGAGAGGGTAAAATAAGCTCTGTTTGCCTGCGTTATTCTCTTCCGTATTTCTTCATCTTCTGATCCGTCGGTATATATTTCTACTCCCAGCTATGTAAACTTTGCAACCGTTTCAATGTCATCTTCATGTATAATGTTTTGTGGGACTATATTTCTTCTTGTCTGTATCATTATTTTTGTTGTTTCTGTATTAATTTCCAGACCTAGCATTTTTATTTGCATTTTTAACTCTTCGTATGTTTCCTGTGCTTCTGTTGATGTTTTACTCATAATATTAACATCATCTGCATAAGCGGCCAGTTGAACCGTTCGGTTAGTCAGTAGGTCTCCTCGATCAGTTTGCATTTGGCTAACCGCATACTCTAGTGCCAGGTTAAACAAAGTTGGGGCCAGCCCATCTCCCCGCTTTAATCCTTGCGAAATTTTGAATAAGTCTGTTCGGTGGTTTTGTATTCGTACATATGCCTGAGTGTTATCTATTATGCTTTTAATGAGTCTAATTAGCTTATGTGGTATTGCCAATTCAGCCAATATATTATTATAGTTTGTTCCTTTTAACTGAGCCGTATGCGTGTTTGAAATCTACAAACTCGTTGTGAACATCAATGTCATGTTCCCATGATTTACTCAAGATTTGTTTGACTGTAAATATTCAATCCAGTGTCGATCAATAATATTTTCTGCTAGTGGTTGGAGCCTCTGGGTATTTCGTTAACTCCCGGGATTTATTGTTTTTCTGGGCCTTAATAGCTTCGAGAACTTCCTCTATGGTTGGAGCTTCTAGTCCATTATCTACTTCATTTTCTTCTACGTAGTTCGCAACCATTCCATATTCCATGTCTACTTGTGTACCAAGTAGGGTTTGAAAATAATGCTTTCAGGATACTGTGACTTTTTGTTGGTCACTGATTATTTGCCCACTTTCATCTTTACATAGACTTTTTTAAGGTTTATACCAACTTTTTAACATTTTTAGGGTATTCGTAAGCCCCTCTAATTTCGTTGTTTTTGACATTTTTTTCCATTTTTTCTATTTCTCCATTTTCATAGGCTCTTTTTTTTATTTCTACATACATTCCTTATTTCTTGTGACTTCAAACGATGTTCGTTTTTCCCATTTTCTTCTTGTTATATACATTTTGTGTGCTTCATTTCTTTCCTTTATTGCTTGTCTTCACTTCACATCAAACCATACTCCTCTTCTCACCTTTTTCTTGTTTCTCAGGGAGGACGCTGCCGCTGTCAGTACTGCTGTTTTGATATTATTCCATTTGCCCTCTATGAAATGCAGTTCTAGCATCCTTAACTCATTTGCGACCTCTTCTTCGAACTTCTCTTTACATTCCTGAATCTTCAGTTTTTCCAGGTCCAGTTTGTTTGTTCTTTGTTGTCTTTCGTCTTTCTTTGTTAACTCTGTATCTAAATTTGGTTTGGAATAAAAAAAGGTCTGATTCACAGCATACTCCTCGCCGTGTTCTTACATCTGAGATACTACTGGCTGCCCTTTTCTCTATGATCCATGTCATTTTGTGTATGTCTTTATGTGGGAAACATGTGGAACTTATAGACATGTTTTAACAGGTGGCAAAATTTATCAAAAACTCCCCTTTCTGGCTTGTTTAATTGTGTAGTGGGTATTTTCCTGTTGTGCCATAGAACTGCGGCTCTTTGTCTATTTTAGCATTCATATCACCCATTCTAATCTTGATGTCATTTTTGGGCGCATTGTCATATACTATCTTCAGCTGTTGGTAGAAGCTTTCCTCTGTTGTTCTTGTTCTTCTGTTGGGCAATAAATATTTATCATTGTTAGGTTAAAGAAGTGGGTGCAAATTCCTAACTTGCATATTATTTCACTGACTGCCTGGAAGTCTATGATTTTTTACTTAAAATCATTATCCACCATAAATGCAACTCCACATTCTTTGCTTCCTTTTTCCTTCCCACTATATAGAATTGTGTGTATTTTAGTGTCCCTGACACCTTTCCCCAGCCATCTTGTCTCCTGAAGAGCATTAATCATGAGCTTATATCTTTTTAGTTCTTGCAGAAGTGCGGTTTGAACTCCTGGTTTATTTAGTGTCCTCACATTCCAGTTTCCAAATATATAGTCCATGTTTCGTAGCTTGAATTGTTTCCGAAAGTTCCGTCTTGTGTTCCGAGGCAAATGTTCAGGTTTCGTAACAGTGTGTTTTTCCAGGAGTGGGTTGTCAGCCCACTGCCCAACCTTCCTCCTTTATCCGGGCTTAGGACCGGCACAGGCGGAGTTCTGTGTCATATTATAACTTTTCTTATTCTGAGTTTCTCTTTTTTTCCGTTTTATTGTATATATAGTGTATAAATTGTTATCTGCTTTCTTCGTTTGGGCATACTATCATAACAGTATTTCTTTTTGTAGTTTTTTTTTTTCGCCAAACATCTAAATATATTTTGAAATATATAAATTTGTATTTACTTTTATACCTATACAGGAATGCTTGAGGGTGTCGCTCTAGTCGAATCAATCATGGAGAATACAGCGATGGAAATAGGTATGGATGCTTTGGAGTTCAAGATTAAAAACATTGAAAAAACAGATCCCAAAATCTTAGAATATTTGTTGGAATTAAAGCAATGGGCTGACATTGATAAAAGGAAAGAAGAAATCGAAAGATTTAATAAGGTAAAATATATTTCATACATATTGTGACCAACTCCAATTCAATCGAATTTATAACAAGGCTCAAAAAATACCTGAAATCCGGGATTTTTCAATGAAAATCATGCCATTTTTTATTTTTTTAAACAAGGACTGTAATACCACCATTTTATTGATTATTTTACATTTTTATGTTGACAATGATATTTGTGATGGGATTAGCGATAATTAGTTATAATAATTTATTTTTGTTAGTTTTTGACGTTTCGACTTCCAATCCGGAAATCATTCTCAAAAAATGAAAAATTAGAAATAGAACTGATGTTGGATTTTCATGTTAATGTAACATTGGTTTAACATAAGAATGTAATTAACATTACAACTAATTGTGGCATAATTTCATAAAAAATATAATTGTTAAACATGCAACAAGAAAACAGCTTCAAAAGATTTAAAAATCAATCCATTCATATTTTAAATTGACCCCAACGAACAAAATATATTAATTCTTTGCACTGCTTATTTTTTAAAATCATATTTGTCTTGCGATGAAATTTCTTCATAATCAACACATTCATATTTTAAATTAAATTTTAAGAACAAAACATTTTTTAAGATTTCAATGCCAAGTTGCGATTTTTCAGCTGTCCATATTTTTGTAATCAATGAAAAAACGCGCTGGACGTTTGTTGAAGTAGCTGGTAAACAAAAGATGAATTCAATAACTCGTGCAAAGCGTTTGTACGGAACATGATTCTTTTCAAAGTGTTGAAAGCATTTGACCCTGCGTTGATGTGGTTATGTGTAGTTCTCGTTCCAATCTAATCTGTAATTTTATCACTGGTCACAAATTTCTTTCAAAATTCGGCTCGGTAGCGGGTGTAGCCCATCAAAATATGAGTACATCTTCAAACTGTGGCAGTTTGCAACACTGATTGTTTATCAATACCGAGGTCCGCGCGCGTCTGCTTTGTTTACTTCGTTCAATACAGCTAACGACAGGAACTTGTAGTCAATCAATCAGCTTGTGTCATTTTAATCGCAGCTATTTCTTCACCTTCGTAAGATTGCCCGATTGAAAATCTTAGCCTATAGAAAAAAAAACAATTGCAATTCAGGTTAGATTCAAATATTCAAGTCATGAAGTGATTAAAAGTAATTTTTGAATACGTTTCTTGAGACGGTTTTAAATTATGCAATTTTCATTCTAGGCAACAGCCAATCAAGACAGATTATGCAACAGCGCATGCCCATGAGCTATTTTCATGCAATTCCTGTGCTTTATGAAAAATTAAAACGTGTTCAATTTTTCATACTATTTTGCTGCAAGTTGCTATCAAAATTCATGTTGCCAGTATAATAAAATTTATAGTTTAGAATAAAACTGAACATTATCACATATTATTGTGTAAGTTTATAAAGTTATTTATTGGATGTAATAATTTGTGATTTATGCTTTAATATATTTAATGTTGGACTGAAATTTCCAGGTGAAATATCTAAAGTTAATGTTTTGGTATATTTCTTTTATTGGAAACAATGAAAATGGTATCAAAAATTGCACAGAAATAGCTCTGATGTAAACATGGTAGACAAGAGATATGTCATGAACGACAGACTTGCATGGCATAGGACTTGCATTGCCTAGATGTAAAGAACAACAACCAAACTTTCGAACATGTTTGAAGTTTCCAGAAAATACCCCTTTAATCCATCATAAACTTTTAAGATTGATTGCACGCATATGAACATTTCCAAAAAGCGAGTTTTCCCATAACCAAGAATTTTCTGGTACTCAACGTTTGCGGTTTCACAAAACTCTTTTAAACGTGTGACACGAACAGTTAAGCGATAAAGATGTGAATAAATTTTCACCATAATTAATTCTACGTCAAATGGTAACATATTGCAGCCACATTGCAACGTGTGAATAATGTGAGCCGCATAACCGATTCCTATCAAATTAGGATTCACCTGTGATTTTAGTTTGTAGTAAACATTATTTTGCCCACATCGGATTTTACCACTAAATGAAACTAACTTTCTTGAGACGTACTTTTTAAGAGATTTCGTCAAGAGCTGCACAATAATATCAGATGTTTCCCCATCTTCAGCCGTAAAATTCAATATTTGCGTCTTCATGCCTTCATATCACACCACAACCGAGAACATCTTTACGTTTCCATGGTTAGATGCATCGGTAATTATACTGATGTATATTGCGTTGTTCATTCACCTTCCCGAGCTGAGGAGCGATTAATTACAGGGACCCGATCCGTCAACTGCGCATGTGCAATCTTTGAAATGACATCAAATCAAAAGTGACAACGACAACGAGGAGGGACAATCTCCAACCTAAAAAAATCTGAGCAAGTTTATTGGCGATGTCAAACGAAAGAGGCGGCACGGTGCGGTAAAATTTTGAACTGGTGCACGTAGGATAACAAAACATTTTGTATTTAGTTCTACACACATAACATAGTTATAAACAGTTTAAATATTATTAAATAAAGCACAATAAGGTAACAAAATGTTAAAAAGTAAATGTAAACCGTATTGCTTTGCACCGCAATGCAGTAATTATCGATCGGAAGGAATAACTATGCACTTTTTTCCTCGTGACAAAAATCTATAAGATCGTTGTGCACAGGAATTAAAAATTGGGAAATCGATATCAAGTGATATGATGGTGTGTTCACAGCATTTTTTATCAACAGATTTTTTTTCAATTAAATTTTCTGAACAGAATTGCAACATTTATTATATATAATGTGCCTACCTACCCTAACCAAATATATACACTAAAATAGATCTTAATTAAAATTTTTCTGCAGCAGGGCAAAAGAAATTTCAAAGAAAGGTGTTGTTCCCTCTCAATGCCTTCTTAAAGGAAAACACGAAAGAAAAATCAATGAGGAACTGGTGAATGCTAGACTAATGCGTAAGTCCATTTTGCAACCCACACTCATCTCTTAACACATCCACAGTGATTTCATGTGGGGCACAATTTAAATTAGTCGTTTGCACACACAAACCTACTAATTTGTTATTATATTTGCCACACAACACAACGTGGCCAGCCTTTAACAAGGCCTCGCTTTCTGTTAAAGGTCTTTTTGTGTCTCCTATATATTTCAAAATATGGAGCAGACTAACTTCAATTTCTTTATTTGCCATTGCGTTAATAAAAAAATAAATGGAAGGTAATAAATACGGATAATTTTTAGACACAGCAATCATTCACCTACAAAGATTATGGTAGCTCCGTTTTGTTTTCCTACGTGCGTGATCAGCTGATCATCTGTCAAAGCGCCCCCTATAGTTCGTTGACATCGCCAATAAAAACGATTAGGAATAAAAATAAGAAATTTTACAATATTTCTTTCTACAGGTACATAATTGTTACATTCATAACTAAAATATAGAGAATAAATAACTTGTACTCTGAGTAATAAGAAAGAAAATCACATTAACCTAATGTATATTGACGACTCTTGTAAGATTGTTTATTTTGTTGTGAAAGCTTATGGAAATTGTTAACTTTGCACCAGATAGTTTAAAATATTTAACGTACCTAATACATGTTTATGAGTGAAGATAAGGATTATAATAAATTATTATATAAGTATTATTATATACTTAAATTTATTTATTGTTGAAAGTAAACAAAGTATTAATGAAGTAAATTTAAATGACATATTAGGGTTAATGGGTTAATCTTGTATGGGTTGGCAAAATCGTTGTCTTCAGGTGGATGTTTTGAAAAGTTGTCTCGTTCTAAAACGTGTTTAAAATAGTTTAATTCTTCAATACTCTTCCATAAAAAACTGAAGTAATGGCGGACATAAAACAGAGTGTTTGTATTTTTCCAACAACTTTCATAATTTCTGTAAAATAAACTTTATTAATGTAGAAGTCCTTTCGGCTTGAAAAAAGCTACTGGAAATCTTCCAGACACTTATTTAAATGCACATTTTCTCCACATTGCATCGGCGTAGAAAGCTTAGACTGATTTGAGAAAATTTTACCACTTTCAAAACAGTTCACTGATATATTTACTAATTACGTAAATAGGGAACTATTCAAAACAATTTTTATTTGACAATGCAAGATTCCGCCTAAAATTTTTATTTGAAGGTTCGAAATATTTCGAATGCAGTCGTTTCGCACATGCGCAGTTGACGGATCGGGTCCCTGTAATTAATCGCTCCTCCCACGCTGTAGTCTCTAAATCAATATTGCTCGATTGTGCTATGGCCTTGAAAAATTCAGTCAATTTTTTGCTGCTTGCCGCAGAGCTAATACCTCTTTGGTGTTTTTCACTTTTGATGTGACTTACTAATACTACATCCGCTCTACCACTGTGGGCGATCGAAAATTCGGATCCACAAATATCACATTCTACGTCACTGGTACATTTTTTTTCAAAATGGGAATTCTTCTTGCAATGTTTTATTTAAAGTACAATAGCATTTTCTCTTTTTCACTTTCTTGTTCTGGTTCCATATTAACAATAAAATGGAATGAAAAATGTAAAGTCAACTAAACAATGCTTCGGATCTTTGTAGATGATCACTAATCTATTTGAGGCTTCAAACTGATTAGTGACATAAAATAAATGTTTATCTACATAAAATCATATTGGAATGCAGTAGATTTGATTTTGGTTCAAAGCATGTAACGGTTTGGAAATGAATCATTTACCTACTTAGAATGGTTGACAAAACCGAAAAAAAAAAACATTTATCAGCAATCATTACATCGTTGAATGCGGCACACCTCGGTCGGCATGATTAATATGTATATAATACATGAATTGTTATGGTTTTTTAATAATCTTTTCGGAAGAGGATAATTAAAATACAGAAATGAAAAAAAGTGCACAATTTGAGTTTTCCTATAACATAATACCACGATAAATTGCATGCGTTTTGGATGTAGTATTAGTACCATTCGGATGGCCTGGAGGCCTTGTCCGGGACGCCGGGACATCACTTCGTTATTCGGGCCATGTCCCGGATTTTTCGGGCTAGTTGGTCACACTATTCATACAGTATAATTGTTCTTAACCGGTTTCGAATTTACCAGCCGAGGAATTAGCCGGTCTGTAAATGTGAACCACCATCGCAGCCACGTATTATTACGGGAGTATCCCGGAGAACTGAACTACAATATGATGTTATCGTTGATAGATTTTTTTGTTGTTGTTTTGATCAATTTAGTTTGTTTCTGCTATGAGAATACACTATAGTGTATTTTTATGTATGAGAGAGTAATAAAACAATAAATTATGTATGCAAATCCCTAAACTGTTGATACGGGTGACTCAATGAAAAACAGATATTTGTCAACAAGTTTACAGAAGTATATAGGAAAACAATTTTAAATTGAGTATGACCACCAGGTATAAAGGTTGGAGCAGAATAGAATACAATAGTTGTGAGGGTTACTAATCCCTAAATAAGGTTGCCAGTGTCGGAGTGATGGAGGTTAACACGTACTAATGAATTTGCAAGAAATGTAAGATGTTTATTTTATTGGTTATATATAACCAATAAAAGTTTTAATAAGTACCTACCTATTTGTAAAATAAAGTTTAATTCTTTAGATAAAATAAAACGTTTTATTTTATCTGAAATGAGTGCATTCCACGAAGTAAGGGTGTCAACAATCAAACATTTATATTCTTTAATTCCAGGAATCTACGACAGTAATTGACTAGATAATTACCTTCTAAACTTATTCCACAGAAAATGTGATAGTGGGTTTTTCCATTTTGTAGGAAGGTCCAAGTGGCGTATTCAAAATTCTTAACAGTTCACTAAAAGTAGGTACTTCAGTTGCAAGGTGCAGTTTATTATGTATACTAGTGTTATGGAAAATTTGGAAGTGCCGTGTAAACGCCGAAAAATTGGTCCTTTAACAATTAATGAAAAAACATTAATATTTAATTGTTTTAAATCATTTACAGACAAACGTTTATGTGAAAGTGTTGATGAGACCGTTGAGTTAGTTAGCAGTACACTTGGTGTTGGGAAATCTACGATTTACAGAGTTATTAAAGAAGAGAAATGTGGTAGTTTTCAAATGCCACGTAATGCTCCAGGGAAACCAAAATTTCAAATAGAATATCATTTTAAAGAAGGACTTCGACGGAAAGTGCATGAATTCTTCTTTAGACAAGAATTTCCAACATTGGATAAAGTTCTTGTCTCAGTTCGAGATGATAAGGATTACCCAGAAATGAGTCGAAGTACGTTATGGAAACTTTTAAAAGAAATAGGCTTCCGCTGGAAAAAGAATCCCAGAAAGTCTATTTTATTAGAAAGAAGCGATATTGTCATATGGAGAAGACATTTTCTAAGAACCATAAAGGAAATGAGAAACCAAAAAAGAAAAATATTTTATCTTGATGAAACATGGATCAACGAGGATCATACACCAAATAAATTTTGGCAGGATGAAACTGTTACAAGTCAAAGGCGCGCTTTTGTAAATAACTTATCTACTGGTTTAAACCCACCATCAGGAAAGGGACGCAGGCTGATAATAGTACACATTGGCAGTTCAGACGGTTTTGTTGAAGGTGGTTTATTAACTTTTGAATCAACTCGTACCGGTGACTACCATGAAGACATGAACGCTGATGTCTTTCAAGAATGGTTCGAACAAATGATAGATCTTCTTCCTAAGAACTGTGTAATAGTAATGGATAATGCAAGTTATCACTCCAGACTTATAGAAGGACTGCCCACAACCAAGTGGTTAAAAAAAGACTTGCAGAATTGGCTGAGTTCAAAAAATATTACGTACCATCCCGGATCTATAAGAAAGGAACTTTATTCGTTGTGTGCCCTTCATAAAGAAAAATTTTAAAAATACGAAATTGATGAAATTGCCAAAAATCGTGGAATGACAGTACATACTTAGATCCCCACCATATCATTGTGAATTAAACCCGATTGAACTGGTATGGGCACAGATAAAGAGTGAAGTTTCAAGAAAAAAATTACCACTTTTAAAATTCATGATGTTAAACAGTTGTTTTTGGAGCCCGTAAATATTGTAAAACCTGAAAACTGGGAAAAGGCAGTAAATGACACTATTAAAGAAGAGGAAAAAATGTGGAAGCTGGACAATATTACTGATAAAATGATCGAGCCAGTTATTATAAATCTTGGTTCTGAAAGTTCATCTTCTGAATCTGATTTGGATTTGTAACAAGTAGCTGTAAGTTTTATATTAATATTTTTATTCATCTATTTAACATACCTTAGACGGTTTTAAAAACTCTTTTTCTCTTTTGTAATTTTTAAAAATTAAAAAAAATGTGAATTTTTTAAAACCCTTTTTAATGTAGGCCAGTCACTTCTAATATAGTGTGTGATAAAAGAGGTCACTTTTGTTTACATACACATAACACTTTATAACACTGAATTAATTCATTTATTTTTTACAATTATCCAAAGTAATTTTTCAATTAATCTTGAGCACGCCCATGGAGTGGTCGAATGGTACCAGTTAAAATTATGCTAATTACTCTCTCGTTCATAAAAAATAAACTATAACTAATTCCTTAACAATGAGCGCAAACCAGGATGAGCAGAATTTACTTCAAAACAGGCAAACAATAATCACTTTCTGACTAGGATTGATTAAATGTTGAAAAGTTCATACGCGTTAACCGAAAAAACCCTAAAATTATTAGCGTTATATATAAAAGAGACATATTTTAAAAATGAAAAAAAATATATATTTTCTTTTTTAGAGTAATATTTGGCGTAAGAAAGGAATTTCCGTAGTTCCGATAAAATACCCCATAGAAATATTTTTTAATTATGGGGTATTGGTCTCCATATATCATTGTGATGGAAGCGTGGCAATATCTCATGGCGGAATTGAAATAGGTCAAGGCATAAACACTAAGGTAAGTTTAAAGTTATACTTACATCATTATAAATTTCTCATCTATTTTGATGATTTACTATGTTGGCGTAGGTTAGACCATTCTTGTTTTCTTGAATGATTCTGTTCGCCTTTGTAACTGGTGCGCTGGTTTAACTTCACTAGTGGACTGTATCTCTTGTAAAAATTAAAGGATATGTGCACAGATACCAAATTTATTATTCAAACTCTTATAACAAAAATAAATCGACTATATCGACATGCTATATCTTAACCTCTACCTATATATTCGACCGACTGATTCTGTGCAAGTCCTGATACTGACAACTGAACCCTTTGTTGAGTAATCCCTAGGCGATCTGCTAAACCTTTTGATATGAAATTAGACATTGAAGCATTATCTAAAAGTGCTGTACAAATATGCTGATTTCCATGCTTGTCAAATACTTGTACCAAAGCTGTGGCTAATAAGACCTGACCACTTGTTGAAAAATTACAAAAATTCTTGATTATTGTATCTGGTTTAGCTTCCTGATTTGATTCTGAAGCTTGATTTAAAACTTGCAACCCATTACTGACTGTACTCCTTAGCTGAGTATCTACTGGTACAGTAATGTTAGTATGTCTGTTTTGACAATATGAGGTTGGATCTGCTTCAAGTTGACAGTTTTGATTTGAATCCAAATTTATACTCTGAGGATTGTGAGCTGAAGAACAATATATACTACCATAAGCTGTAGTTGACTCTTTGCTCTGAGAACCTTGACCAGAAGTATAAAACTGACCTGCTTGTGAACCTATGCTCTGAAAACTTTGAGCTGAAGTATTGACTTGATCTGAATGCGAATCTGTGCTCTGAAAATCTTGAGCTGGACCATAAACTTGATCTAAATGCGACCCTGTGTGAACTACATGGGTATATCTTATCTTGGAATCATGCAACAAAGAATTGTGTTTCTCTGGACAGTGCCTACAATGACCATGCTTACAAGTAGTAGCTTGGTGTCCTTGACGAAAACAATTCTCACAAATTTTGAATAAACTTACCTTTTGCCTCCTCTGACTGACTGGCAATTGCAAAAATTCACTACATTTAAATAAAAAATGAGGTTTTTTGCAGTAATAACAAGATAATGTATTCTGCTTATCCTGTTGACCACCTGAACTTACCACAAACGCTTTCTGTTTGAAAGATGAAACCTTGTGCTTGATTTTATGTTTATTGACCTTGTCAATGAAATTTGCTCTATCTGATAAAAATGAAATAAAATCTTCCAGGTTAGGAAAATCTGTATTTACTATTTGTTTCTCCCACTCATCAATAGTATCATTATCAAATTTACTAGAGACAATAAATATAATTAATAAATATGCCAAATGACTTTTATTAACGCCTAAACTTTCTAATGATGCTAGTTTTATTGAGATTAAATCAACAATATCTCTATAGGAGCTTGAAACATCTGGTTTTAATTCTTTTATGTTCACTAATGATTTTATATGATTGTGAATAATTAATGATTTATCATCATACCTGTCACATAGTGTTTTCCATGCTAACTCATAATTTTCGGCTACAAATGCTATGGATTTAATACATTGTGCAGCAGAACCTTCTAGTGATGCACGTAAATAATGAAATTTTTGAATGTGTTCCATGTGATCAGAATTGTGAATTAATGATAGAAACAAATCACGAAACTCTAACCATCTCTCAAATAAACCAGTAAATTTTGGCAATTCTATAGTTGGTAAACGAATATTTGATTGACCTTTAACTACAGACATGTTTAATTGTGACTTTTTTGACTCACCTTGTTTTGATAAATATTCTTTGGCTTCCGAAATCACCCTGTAATATGTATTTTCAAAAGTTAATGTTTCTGATTCATCAAAGCTTTGAGCATCTAAACATTGTAACTCTAATTGTAAAGCTAAAAATTCATTTAATACAAATTGTAATTGATCCAATCTAGTTTGTAACTGAATTGTTTCAGTTTCAGATGTTTTTTCTAATCTCACTGACTGAAAAAAATCTACAAATCTATTTAATTTACTAATTGCTGCGTTCTTTCTAATTGTAAATCTAGCAATTTGACTTTGTAATGCTATTTGAGTTGGCATATGTGGTAATTCTGGATTAACTGTGTCTTCCATCATGTAAATGTACAATCAAGAATAAAAAATGCAAACCACTCAACCACCTGAATAAATCCAAACAAATTTAAATGACTACTTACAATACCAAATCCTTAGTACTTCAACCTGTGAAGACGACATCCAAATCCTCGCTGTCTGGAAATGAAACCGGCTTCGCCTTGTGGTTGAACTCGTAAAAAACAGTGGTAGTTGATAGAAAAACTTGAAATCCTTTTGAACCTTGTCGGCAACTTGCTGCTTGTTTGATGTTTGCTTGCAATAAATTAGGTCACCTCTGGCACTTCAGTAATGTAAAAACATCCGGCGAGAATGATCAAATCCGGCGAGAATGAGAAAAGTTCCAAGATTTTTTAAAGAAAAACCTTATTAGACAAGCATTGTTTGTACTGTACCATCCAAGTGGTAATGGGCAAGCGGAACGCATGGTACAAAATGTAAAAAATGCACTAAAAAATGACAGATAGTAATGAATAAACTAAAATACAGTTAGCATTGCACAGATATCTCTTTACTCAGCACATTACACCCCATTGTACAACAGGGAGATGCCCATCAGAAATATTAATGGAGGCGAAAATTGGGCTCATTATTTGATCGTTTACCGACTTTAGAAAAGAGATGTTATCTAAGCAAGAGATGAAAGATTCTTACAAAATAGTACCCAGCTGTTTTCAAGAAAACGAGACTGTATTTGCAAGGTCATTTGCTCCAGGTAGTCAAAATTGGCTTCCTTCCAAAATAATTGAAACCACTGGACCGTTAAGCTACAAAGTTCAAACCCCTGATGGTAAAATTTTACGTCGTCATTCTGACCAAATCAGAACCCGTGTGTGTGTGTGTGTGTGTGTGTGTGACCAAGAAACAACAAGTTACATCGTCAACCTCGATGGAAACAAAATTACTCGTAACTCCGCAACCGCTGTTTCTGCATCCAAACGAATTTGTGGAGTCAGAACCAGAAATTGTAGAGCAGGCCGCTGAAGTTAAAAAGCCACCTGCTCGAATAAGAAAACCTCCATGGTATTTGAAGGAATATGATGAGTAGATTCATCTATGAGGGAGGATTGTGATGTATTGGCAACCATGCAGTGCGGATGGGACGATCGATTAATTAATGTATATTTATTTGTTTTAAGTTTTGGAGTGATAATTAAAGTCGGTAGTATTTCCTATACTGTTGTTATCATTTACAACCCGATCTGATACTTATTAGCATGTTTATTCCTTCTTCCTGCAGTTCTTTGTAGTGTCAACAAAAATTTGATTCGAGCACCCTATTCTCAGCTTGACACTGAACACAGTGTCCACACAGTGTCCACAGATTTCCACCTCACTGTACTTAAAAAGACCCCATATCTGAGACCTATAAGTCAAAATTGATCTTACGATCGACTCATATACTGTTACTTTGGCCAAAAAGGATATGTTAGCCTTAGACACTAAACTACTTCAAGTCGTGTGAATCGCCACTTTTGCCAAACTCTGTCGCGTTTTATAGATTTCTATTACATCAATCATATAATAAGTATTATTTTTAGGCGATTCAAACTTGTGCGTACAAACTTGGCATTCCGATGGAGAAGATTGCAGTTAAACCGAGTAACAACTTGATCGGAGCAAATTCGGGAATGACAGGAGCCAGTTTGGCAAGTGAAGGAGTCTGTTGGGTAAGATCACTGAAAAAACTAATGTGGTTACAAAATATATTAGCAAGAAAAAGGCATAAAACATTGACTTTTTTGATGTACTATTCAATTATTCTATCATAACCACATTTTTTTAGATTGAGAACCATAAACATATAATACAAATAGACTGAGCGCTGCAGTACAGCCCCGTTCTCCCAGTGCGCCAGAGAAAACTGACGCAAAGCGTCTCTTTCTAACAAGCCGGGTTTATTGACCATGTGACCTTCTCATTGGTCATTTAGCCCACGTGATCGATAAACACGGAACATTAGAAAGAGGTGCAGGGATTGCTTTGCATCACTTTTCTGTCGCACTAGAGGAACGGGCCTCTATTGAAGCGCTATTTGTATTCTATGTCTATATTGAGAACTGTTAAATATTTTATGCGTTAAATAAAAACATATATTTAGTATTTACTAGTCCTGTCGTCAGAGATTTGACCTCTAAAAATCATACGAACAAGCTGAATTTTACTGAGATTGTCAATTTTGGGACCCAAAAAAAGATTCAAAAAAGTTTACCACTTTCAAAAAAAAAAAGAAAAATACAAAAAAGGGAATGGTTCACTGACAAATGTAATAAAGCCATACAGAAAAGAAATGAAGAACACAAGAAATATATGGAAAGAAGAACCAGAGAAAGAAGGACAAGTTACCAAAATGCAAGACGGAGGACCGATAAAATATGCCTAACAGAGAAAAGAAAATAAGAAAACGGCAATATACAGAAAATGAAAGAAAACTTTAAAGCAACAATATAAGACAGGCCTACAGATATCTACGCAATTTAAGAAAAGGATACAAACCCCGAACAAATCTATGCAGAAATCAAGAAGGGCAAATAACCAGTGATCCAAAAAAATAAAATCAGTCTGGAAAACCTATTCCAAACCCTCTTAGGGACACAAGAAAATGAAGAGCATATGGACATGCATCACAATGAGGGAGACACCGAAAATATAGAACCCCCAACTATGGAAGAAGTAAAACAGCAATACGAGCACAAAAATACAATAAGGTTCCAGGTATTAACAACGTCCCCCTAAGCTATATAAATTAGGTGGTGATCACCAAGCAGGACAAATGCATATGCTCATGAACAAGATTTGGAATGATGAAAATATCCCTAATGATTAGAAAACCGGGATTGTATGGCCAATCTATAAAAAAGGGGATAAACTGAAATGCGAAAATTATCGCGGCATAACCTTCCTGTGCACGACATACAAATTTTTTACTTATATACTAATCAAACGACTCCAACAACTAACTGAAAATATTGTCGGGAATATCAAACCGGTTTCCGACAAGGAAGATCTACAACTGACCAACTATTCACAGTGAAACAAGTTTTAAACAAATCATGCGAATACGACATTGACGTCCACAACATATTCATAGATTTCAAACAAGCCTACGACTCAATTAATAGGAACAAGTTATATCAAATATTGTAAAGCTTTAATATCCCCCAAAAATACATCCGACTGGTAAAAACAACAATGGATTCGTCAATAGCAACTGTCAGAGTACAAAATGAGCTTACTGAAAACTTTACAATAGTCCAATTATTAAAGCAATGTAATGTGAGCGTAGCAAGTAAGTGAGAAGTTGGAATAAAGGGATAATGGAATAATAAGTAGCATAGAAAAGATAATAATTATTCGAGATAATTATCATATATTCCAAATTAAATAAGGGATAATTAATACAGTTAACTTATACATTTAAATTATACAAAGTATAACAATTGACCTAGTTATTGCATTGTTTGATAATTGTTTAAACGTATAAAAAGCACGAAACACCCGTGACCCAAATAGGCAGCAATAACGCCAAAACTACAACTCGGCGAAAACGTAACCTTGGACTACAACCGGTCAACTAGGACACCATTTGATAAAAACCGAACCAGTAGTAGTCAGTCATTAGTAGTGAGACGGCGGGCGTCCAGGCATCAATTGCCGCCCCGGGTACTCTCGACGCGGTACCGTCGAGTAATGAGTAGTCAGTAATGGGCAGTCAGTAATTGCTGAACTCCGGCTGGACGCGATAGCGTCCAGTACGCGAACAGTACGCGAGACAATCGGTGATTCTCCGGGGGCCGCGTATCAGCTGGCAGAGTTCGCGTGTAGTCCGGTTATTGTGGCAGCTCGAAAGTTCGCAACCCTCAACTGACCGAGTTCCAGACGACTGAACGTGTCGTGGTTGAAGCCCTAATATACACATAAGGTAACAGATTTCTTATACTAACCTGGGTAATTATATTAGTACCACTGTCAACTCTTCACTATCTTGCTACATCGTCTCCCGACGCGCAGAATAACGTGTTAACGATTGTATTAGTAACTTCAGGGTAGATTCAATATATTGTTGACTCTAATTTGGTTTTTTTTAATGTTCCTTTCGTCCGACTCACTAGAGACTAGGAGAACACAAGATTCTGCGTATGCATATCTCCGGCTTCAAAAGTAAGCCCATAACCTCTGCTCTTTACAGGACCTGAGACCTAGGAGTCCTTACCCCTATCCCGAAATCCCTTATCTTCTCGTAAATCCACGAAGACGAGCCAGCCCTCCAGACCAGTGTGACCAGTATTCCTTGCAGCCGCTCGCAGGGTTAGCATCCCATGAGGATCTATTGTGTATTTCATTTGGTGACAGCGTTTTCCATAACTTCACATAACGCTCACATTTCCTATTCATTTACAGCAAGGAGATGGGCTGGAACCGACACTATTCAACCTGACATTGTAATATGTGAAAAGACAGCTGAATATAGGAAGAGGTAATCTCTTAACAAATAAATCAATACAGATTGCCGCCTATACCGATGATATCAGCATCATGTCTCGCAAAACAGAAGAAACGGCAGAAATATATTCACAATTAAAAAGAAAGGTAAAAAAGACTGGACTAGAAATAAATATTCAAAAGACAAAAAAGTTATCATAGGCAAGAGCTAGGAGACACAGACGCACAGTTGAATTAGAGGACGATATTGAAACGGTAGAAAGTTTCACATATTTAGGAGTTGCATTAAAGACGAATGGAACAGAAGAACCAGAAATCCAAAGAAGAATAGTAAAGGAAAACAAACCTTATTTTTCACTCGATCATGTGTTCCGCTCCAAAAACACACACCGAAGATCGAAAATCGGGGTCTATAAAACTATTATCAAACCAATAGTATGTTATGCATGCTAGACATGGGTGATGACAGAAGAGACAAAAAGAAAACTGGAAGTCTTCGAAAGAAAAGTCCTAAGAAAGATGTCCTATTAACGAAAACGGAATATGGAGATCCAGGTACAACCATGAACTCTACCAACTGTTCAAAGAGACACCGATCTCAGAATTCGTTAAACTTCAGAGACTTCGCTGGGCTGGTCATGTAGGAAGAATGTAGACAAAAAATTTGTCGAAAAGAGCCCTAGATAGTAAAATTCAGGGCGCAAGACCAAAAGGAAGGCCATGGAAAAGATGGAAGGAAGAAGTGGCAACGGACGTGCAAAATTTGCTAGACGTGAGAACCTGGAGAAGATCGGCGCGGGACCGACTAGGTTGGAGGCATAGTCTGGAGGAGGCCAAGGCCCGATTTGGGCTGTACCGCCATTAGAGAAACAGAGAGACCTTGTCATTGGTTATTTTGCTCACGTGGTCGATAAACACGGAACATTAGAAAGAGGCGCAGGGATTGCAGGGATGTCAATTTTGGGAAAAATTTTAAAAAATTTACCACTTTTATCCCCAAGCTTCCCCTAGAACACCTCATGGGGGAGATCGATTTACCAAGAATCTGAACGCCATACAAAAAATATTTCAAATACAAAATGTATCTGAGATAATTTTGAATAAAAATGTTTATTCACACTTTTCATGTAGAATGACCGTTCTCTCAGAAACAAACGCTTAAAGCGACCGACGATTTTTAATTTCAGTTAAATTTTTCAGATTTAATTTCAGAATACCAGAATATTCAAAATATAAATTTCAGAGTACCTATCAACAAAAACGAAAATGCGTTTTAAAGGTGAAGAGTGCATCCTTCATTTGTAATTTTTGTATTTTGCCGAAAATAAATTCAGTTTTTATAGAGGTTTAAATCATTATTTTAGGCTGTTTCAGAATGTTGTGAGATTCTTTTGGAGAGGATGAAACCTATCAAAGAATCTATGTCGAATCCAACTTGGGAGGAACTTGTTAAAAAAAGCCACAGAGAATGTGTAAATTTGGTAGCTAATACGATGTAAGTAGTTAATTCAATGAGTCAATTTAAAATTCATGTATGCTTCGCATAATTAGTTTATTATTTATAGAATTTAATCGTTTCTCACATATTTCGTATATCACATAATATCGTATATCACATATTTTTAGGCATTCGAAGTGAATACTTCTTATGTTCTTATCGCTCGATATCATGTTTTTGCAGGGGCCCTAAATAATATTTAGCGTGACGCGAAATATCGAGGCGCGTGCAGTAACCTTGCGGTATACAATAATATTTACACATACAAATACACACAAATAGAGAGTTACATATGACTTTTGTAGATCTTGAGAAGGCATATAACACAGTCCCGCTAAATAAACTATGGGAAGTCCTGGGCACATCAAATATACATCAAACATTGGTTAGTGCTCTCAAAGATCTATATTATGGTTCAAACTCCCAAATGAAATTCGGAAATCTCTTAGCTGAAAAATTTGCAGTTACTAAGGGTCTCAGACAAGGATGTTGTATCACTCCGACTCTGTTTAAGATTTATATCTCTGCAGCTCTGAAACAATGGAAAAGGAAAGTCAAAGGAATGGGTATACAATTGAACGATCAGGATTACATATATACTTTACAGTTTGCAGATGATCAGGTGGTGATCTCAAATGACAAAGACGACATGGAATACATGCTTAGAAAACTAATTGAAGAATACCAGAAATGGGGATTAAATATCAATTTAGAAAAGACAAAATACCTCTCAATTGGAGCTGAAGCAGAACAACTCGATATCGATGACAATCAAAAAGTAAATCCATGTGACGAATATAAATACCTGGGCGTCATCTTCGACCGTAGTGGAAAAGACGAACGAGAAATAGAACATCGAATTGTACAAGCACGAAGAGCTATAGCATGTTTGAACGGAGTTCTATGGAGTAAAGAAATATCAAAGAAAAGAAAATGGAACATCTATGAGACAATGGTTAAAACTAGCCTACTTTATGGAGCTGAAACATGGAGAATAACCGAGAAATATAAGAAAAAGGTCGAAGCCACGGAAATGGATGCCATCAGAAGAGCGATGAGAATATCAAGAGCCGACAGAATACGGAATGAAGTGATAAAACAACAAATGGGTATAGAGGGCACTATAGTTGAGGATATTGAGAGAAAACAGCTCATATGGTATGGACATGTGAACCGAATGGGGGACGAAAGATTGCCTAAAAAAACGATGATGTGGCAACCCCCAGAGAAGAGGAAACGAGGAAGACCACCACAGAGCTGGAACCTGGGAGTTAGGAAAGCGATTAGCGCTCGAAATCTGGACGAAGACCTAACTCAAGACCGAATACAGTGGCGGTTGGGAGTCGGACAACGTCGTAAGACGTTATAAAACCGAATGTATATATACAAATACACTTATTATAAAAATAAAATGACGTTTAACAAACATTTCGATTTGGATAATTATGATTTTGAAATATTTGTAGAAGTCCTAGGAAAGTTTAAAAGGTGAGAAAATATGATGAAATTGTAAAAAAATAGTCTTCTTCTTCACGTGCCATCTCCGCGACGGAGGTTGACAATCATCATGGCTATTCTGATCTTAGATGCTGCTGCTCTGAATAGTTCAATTGATGTGAATCCGTACCATTTCCTCAAGTTACACAACCATGAGATTCTTCTTCTTCCTACACTTCTCTTGCTTTGGATTTTCCCTTGTATAATCAATTGAAGTAGGTTGTATCTCTCATTACGCATAACAATCCCCAGGTATTGCAGCTTTCGTGTGTTGACGGTTTCCAATACTTTCATTCTTTTCCACATGTTCGTTCCATGATATCTTCAGGATTTTTCTATAGACCCACATTTCAAATGCTTCCAACTTTTTAGCAGTCGACGCCTCAAGTGTCCATGCTTCCATCCCATAAAGCAGAGTCGAGAAAATATAACACCTTGCCGGCCTAACCCTCAAGTCCAATTTTAGTTCTCTTGCACAAAGTACCTTTCTCATTTTATTGAAGTTTGTACGTGCTTTCTCTATTTGAACTTTGATTTCTTTGGAGTAATCGTTTGTGTGATTAATTATTGTGCCAAGATAGTGGTAGTTTTTCAACTTGTTCTAAAGCACTACCGTTAATTGTCAGGCTTTCACCATTATTTTGGGTTTTTGATATCCTCATAAATTTGGTTTTCTTGGTGTTTATTGATAATCCATATTCTTCTCCATACTCAACTATCTTGTTCATTAGCTTTTGGAGGTCTTAGAGGTTGTCTGTTATTATGATAGTATCGTCCGCATATCTAATGTTGTTAATTGGTGTTTCATTGACCTTGATTCCTGCTGTTTCTCCCTCAAGAGCTCTTTTCATAATTTCTTCAGAGTATGCATTGAATAGTAGTGGTGACAATACACACCCCTGTCGCACTCCTCTTTTAACTTCGAACCCTTCTGATGTGTGTTCACTAATGCATATATGTGCCTGCTGTTTATAATATAGATTTGTTATAATTCGAAGGTCATTGTGTTGTAGTTGTTTTGCTTTGAGGATATAGTAGGTATAGTAAAAATCAGGTCAGAAGTGCACTAGATCATACCTTATATTTACGTGGATTATATGCAAAAAGTTTATTATTTTAAAAATTTAATGACTGACTGTAAATGACAGTTGATTGGATTCTCCGTATAATGATAGTCATAATGAAGTAATTAAACATAAATACAAGATAATAATGAAAATGCAAATCATGTATAAATTTTGTCTTATGTTTAACAATTTTTTTTTATTCAGTTAATTGCGTCGACAACTAATGGTCATTGGCATGGTACCGTGAATTTTTACAGTCAGGTGCCTAGTGTAGTATGTGTGTGTGTAGAGTAATTGTCTTGATACTTAGCAAAGTCGACGTCATTGTCTTTGCTAAGAGACGCTAATTGTATCCGAACGTCTGCGTTTCCTCCGGTGAGTACCGATCGCACAAGGATAGAAATTATTTTCATTTATTAATTTTTAATAAACGAAAATGTCTCCACCCAGGTGAGATTCGAACTCACGACCTTTAGGTTCAAAAGTAGGCGTTCTTACCACTGAGCCACAGAGGGGGTTAACAATTTGTTTTAAAAATCATTAACAACATTTAAAAAATAAGATTTTTTTAAATATTAAAGAACTTAAATATGAGGAGCTATTAAAAAAATATATAAAAATTCAGTAATAAGCAAAAATAAAATTTCATTGACCCACATACTAATAACGCGCTATAAGAAGTACTTCTGTCACTTCTGTCGGCACTCTCCAAGTGCCGCTCGCCGTGTTTTTTTGTGTATGTAATGTATCGATCTATCTAGGCGTGATAAGTATTTTAAATAATAAAATATTTTATAAAAATTCATATTTAACTGTCTGAGTATATTTTAGGTACTCAAAAAAAGCTCCTAAACTGGCCGGTTACTCAGTATATGCAGCTTGTGCAGCAGAAATAGAACTAGATGTTCTTACAGGACAGCACTTGCTCAACAGAGTGGACATCTTGAATGACGCAGGCGATAGCATGAATCCGGAAATCGACGTGGGCCAAATCGAGGGTGCTTTCGTCATGGGTATTGGATATTTCACCACGGAACAAACTGTAGTTGGTAAAAATGGAGAAATTTTGACTAACAGGACTTGGAATTACACTCCTCCTGGTGTCAAGGATATACCAATCGATTTTAGGGTAAAACTGCCAGGAAGAAATCCAAATCCAGTGGGAGTTTTAAAATCTAAAGGTAAATACTTACTATATACAAATGATCATTTTAAACGGATGGGATTCTGTGAAATTATGATGGGAAAATTCAATGAAAATATTAATTTTTTGAAGAATATTTTGTTTACAGACGGGTCCTCCACAATTCACACGAAACATGATACATCCGTTGGACGCTATCGGTCTCAAGAAAATGAGCATTTTTGTTTGGAGTAGAATTTTGAGAGATCATATTCATCATCATTGGCTCCACAACCGATGGTGGGTCTTGGCCTGCTCAAGGATAAGTCTCCATTCTCTCTTATTCTTCGCCTTGGCTTTGCAGTTTCGTACTCCCAACATTCTTAAGTCTTCCTCTACCTGATCCTTAAATCGTGCTCTGGGTCTGCCTCCCCTTCTCACTCCGTCTATTCTTTGGTTATAACCTCAGCAGCCGGTTTATTTTGATGGACCTAATAATATCAGGTTTGTCATACAGGCGGTAAAGTTCGAAATTATAGCGTCTACGCCATAATCCGCCCTCCTGTACTCCTCCATAAATATGCAGGAGGATTTTACGTTCAAAGCATCTTAAACGTTCTTCATCGTCTGATCTTAATTTTTTACGTTTTTGCTTTTCGATAACTTCAGTTGCCACTTCTTCCAATATGGCTCTGCACTGCATCCAATAGTTGTTAGAAGTAATGGATTTTGACAAGAGCTATGACCTTGAAAATAACAGTAAATCTGTGCAGCCTTTCAGCTTGCTTTCAAGACTTTCCTCGAATCTCTTAGCTATCGCAGGATTCTTCAACGCTTTCACTTTAAACCTTTCCTCTTTAACTCCCTTTTCTTTCTTTGCATTGGAGATTCTAGCTCTTAGTTTAGCTTGTAGTAGGTAATGGTCCGAGTCTATGTTCGTCCTGCGTCTTGCACGTACGTCTATCACGTCGCTGAACTGTCTTGCATCAACCACAACATGGTCAATTTGGTTTACTGTATTCTCATCTGCACTTCTCCATGTTCCCTTACCTTTTTGCCTGAAGCACGTGCTGGCAATTACCATGTTCATTAAGGAGGTCATTTGCATTAGTCGAGTTCCGTTGTTGTTTGACTCTTCATGTAAACTATGAATTCCAATGGTTGACATGTAATCTCTCTCCTTACCTATCTTTGCATTAAAATCTCCTATTAAGACCTTAAGTTCTTTTTTGATCGAAGGAAATCTAAACGCAGTAATCTTATTAAATATTTTGATTACTGGGAAATCAAATTATTTGTGCCCTTAAACATCTCCAAATCAACTTTAACCCAATTCAACAAGACTGTTCTTCATCTAATGCACAGGCCATCAAAGACTATTTAAATTGAATTTTTCGTGAACGTGTGATTAGTACACAAGTTAAAATAAAATGGCCCCCTCGGTCATCAGACTTAGCTCTCTTAGATTTTCAGTTTTGGGAGGTGCTAAAGACCATTTTATACCAGATGAATACGAGCGAGCCACCAACTTAAAGCAACCGAGAGAAAAGATAGTCGAAAGTTTTTAAAAGCTCTCTAAAAATCTGATCTTAACGAACTGTAATATGTTTGACGTCACAATGAGCGGGGATTATAAAAACCTTTCCAAACATTTCTAATTTGTGTGTATTTGTCCTATAATAAGTGGGAAATATTGGCGTTTTTAATGGTTTGAAGAATAAATAAGGACTTTTGGTTATGAACATTCATTCTGTCCGATTGGCATTATTTGTTGTTCAAGAATTTGTGAGGTAAAAATATCAAAGTATGAAGATATTTACTATGAATATTCATATTTTAAGGTTATGATATTGTTTGAATAAAACCGTAATTATTTTTTTACTGTATTTCAAGATCTTTTGTTGTTGTTTTTATCAGGGGTATTTCAAAATAAATCAATAAATCATTGAATTTATTTACGAAGTTAAAAAATATTTAACTTAATGTTTTATTCTTTATTCGTTGCCAGTGATTTCATCCTGTAAAAGACTAAAGATATTCGTTTTTTCGTAATCTAAGTTGTAATATAAAATTCTGTGGAAACCTTTTTATAAAATTGACATAATAAGTGTTTAAAAAAATGTTTTTTTGAATGTTGTAATAGTCTTTGAGTTAATTTTTTAGATCTGGGCGTATAATGGCTAGTAAACAAGTATTAAAGATATCCATTATTACTGAATTTTTCAGTAATGAAAACAAAACTACTATTAACTGTTTAAACTACGAGAAAACGAATATATTTAGTTTTTTAGGTTTAGGAGATAAAATTGCTAGCCCTCAAAAAAGAATAAAACAATAATTTAAATATTTTTTAACTTCTTAAATAAATTTAATTATTTATTGATTAATTTTGATATAACGTCCATAAAAACAACAATAAAATAGCTTGACATACAGTAAAAAATAATTAATAATAAGTTTTATTCAAACAATAACATAATCTTAAAATATCAACATTCATAGTAAATATCATAATTGTTTGATATTTTTACCTTACAAATTCATGAACAACAAATAATACCAATCGCACAGAATAAATGTTCATAACCAAAAGTCCGTATTTATTCTTCAAACAATTTAAAAAACTAATATTTCTATTTGTCACCACTTTTGTTTTATCATGATTCATATTTGTTCCAATTTTTCTGGCTTCTTGGTCCAGTTGTATTATTATTTTTTAAATTTTAGCTGTTGGTGAACCTGCAATTTGTGTAAGTGTTGCTGTACCATTAGCAATTAGAAATGCTGTAGCTTCTGTCCGAAAATATTTCGATAAAGAAGCTTCTGCTTGGTATCCATTTGGTAAGTACAGTATGGTAAACTAATGAAGTTACTGTAGTCGGTTCAATGAGGTTGGGAATATTTTGAGTCATCGTCGGAAACATGCAACATAAGCATTTCTGTCACATATTAATACTTGAAATAATTTAATTGCTGCAGAATTGTTTAACCCTTAACCCGAAACATTGGTCTAACGGACCACAGCGAAAGATAGTCTGCTAATGGCGGCAACAGTGTAGCCCGCATGCACTGTTCTTTTAAATACCTTCTTAATAGTGTAGAACAAGAATAGTTCTGCAGTATCGTAGCGATCGCTTATCGTATCGTATCGTAGCGATCGTAGTGTTTACGTCGTAGTAACAGTAGTTTTCAAAACGTGTAGGTCTAGTAAACCAGGTGTTTCGAATTGCAGTGTTTTAATGATAGGTCTAGAAGGCCACTTGTTACGGATTGTGTACTGATAAACAATAAGGTATTTAATATTTTTTGTATAATAATTACTAATATAATTATATTATAAATAATTACTCTAAAAAATTTTAATTTTGTAGTAATAATGGATAGGAACTGGCCGTAATAAAAAAGTAGATCTGGCTGACCCAGATTTTGAAAAGAATATACAAAGATTACTACTTGCCGACGATCAAGATTTATATTTATTATAGCAAGGGAGTGACGAGGACATGAGAGATGTTATAAATGATTCGGATGAAGATCCCAACTATATAATTCGGCAAAGTGAACCCTCTAGCAACGAAGAGTTGAATTCAGATCACGAACTTTTGGAATTAGATGAACCGTCGAATGATTTACAATCCAGAACCGACTTTTTACAAGTAGAAGGGGATGTGAACATATTCAAAGGAAAAAATGGTTTTTAATGGCAGGGAACGAAGCCTCCGAGAAATACAAGGACACGAACACATAACATTGTCAGAGAATTACGAGACCTAACAGCGGTAAGCAGGACTCTGGAAAATAGCCCTTCTAAATCAGATATTTGGAAGTTGTTGATTATTGATGAAATGTTGGAACAAATTCTAACATGGACAAACCAAAAAATTATTATAATGGGAATCAGAAAAGTTATCTGATTCGACTAATACATCAAACTACAGAAGCACAAATATAGTTGAGTTGAAGGCTTTGCTTGTGCTTTTTATGCTATATTTAATTATAAAATCTTCTCGTGAAGATATGCTCAAATGTTTTCTAAAGATGTTTTGGGTCGGCCAATATTCAGAATGACGATGTTTTTGAAAGGATTTGAAACACTTTTGTCGTGTCTTAGTGAGAGCGCCCACCAAAGTGGCGTGGCAGTGGCAAGTAGCAAGTAGCACGCATCTAGCATAATGTAACCAATCCTAACGAATGATTAGAATGAATGACGTTACTGTCATTTTGGTGTAAACTGAATCATTCGTTTTCATTGGTTACATTATGTTAGACGCGTGCTACTTGCTACTTGCCACTGCCACGCCACTTTGGTGGGCGCTCGCCCTTAGATTTGACAATAGCATGGATCGCGAAGAGCGGAAGAAAACTGATTAAAACAGCGGCTGTTTCAAATATTTTTAATAATTTTGTGACTAATTGACAGATGCTATACACGTTGTCAGATTATGTAACTGTGGATCAGATGCTACTTCCATTTAGAGGTCACTGTGGTTTTCGAATTTACATGCCCAGTAAACCTGCGAAATACGGCATAAAAGTAATGTGCATGACAGATGCTAAGAGCTCATATTTCTATAATGGATATATATATATATATACTCAGGGAAATATTCGGATGGTGTTGGACTTTCAGAAGAAGAACTGAAGCTTTCCAAGCCTGCTCAATGTGTCATTCGACTATCCAAACCAATAGAGGGCTCTAACCGAAATATTACAGCAACTATTTTTCTTCAATAGAGTTAGTCACAGAGTTGCAAAAACGCAACCTCACGTATGTGGGTACAGTAAAAAAATAAGCGAGAAGTTCCTTTGGAATTCCAGGCTAATAAAAGTAGGGACATTGGAACAACACTCTATGGTTTCTCCAATGACATAACTAACCTTGATATTATATGTACCGAAAAAATAGAGCTGTTCTTTTATTATCCTCTATGCATTACAGCAAAGACAATGAGTTAGGAAAACCAGAAATAATTCGATACTATAACATAACAAAATCGGGAGTTGATGTTTTAGACATGAAGTGTGCATATTATAGTGCAAACCGCCGGACAAGGCGTTGGCTCTTAGCCGTATTTTATACACTCATAAATATAAGTTCAGTCAACAGTTACATCCTTTATCTTTGTTACAAAGACAATAAATTACTTCCACGTTTTAAATTTGTAAAAGATTTGGCCTTTGAACTAATTCAGCCTCATCTAAGGCAAATACTTGAAACAAATCTTCCCCGAGACCTTAGAAAACAGATAGAGATTTTTTTGGGGATAAATCCCGAAGTTCCTGTCGAGAATGTCGACGACAATTTTTTAGATGATAAGCTTCCCAAAAGAAAATTTTGTAGTATTTGTCCATCATCAAATATGAGGAAGACAAATTATAAATGTGTACGTTGCTCAAATGCTATTTGTTTGGAGTGTAGTCATCGAGCAAAAAGACAAAAGAGGGAATGTAAAGGTAGTGGGGGCAAACATATTGTTAGACAGGAAGTGCGATTTTTAGAGGCCACTTTAAACAAGGAAAGAGAGTCTTTCTCCTTGTTTGACATCAAATTTAGTTGGGTTATGTTATTGTTTGTCCCAAATGTCACATGAAATCTTATTTATATTGAAGTTTTTTAACAATTGTGTCGCATTTTAGACTATTATCGTTAATAATTAATTAAAACTTTCCCGTCTAAGACACATTCTGAAAAATATTATAAAGCTACTGTTAATAAGTGTCGGAAAATTTAAATTTGGCGCATTCGCATTTCCGGATATGACCGCCATTAGAGGCCACTTTTTTGGTCTCCTTTTCATAAGGATTAGATTCCCTCTTTTGTCTTTTTGCTCGATGAGTGTAGTAGAAAGGTTTGCGTTCTGTCTTCAAAATTAGTAGGTAGCTGTAGTATATTTTTTTGTTTTATCTAGAAATATATATGTTTGTTTACTTAATTACGACTAATAATGTTGTTTTCTATATTACACATTTTGTTTTATGTAAGTATTATATATGAATAAGTTTTTTTTGCTCGTTTATACCTAATAAACCCTTTAATATTTTGCTTTTCTCTTCAAATGCTACATTTGTTATTGATTTATTTCAATTTTTACCTATACCTACTGGTTCAATAGACCATATGTTTTGAATTAGCAATAAAAGTACTATGTTTCGGGTTAAGGGTTAATTGAAAAATTAAGAATGATCATTGGGTGTTATTTTAATCCTTCGATATTAAATAAGTTGTCCTCTGAGTTAATCATTATGTTATTTCCCGCAGATTAGAAATAACATGATTAATTAATGTTGATAAGCACTTACGAACACTTCAAAACTTCTTAGGCCAGAAGTTCTGAACTCCGTCTTGTCCAGAAGATTTCTAGTTGAAGCTCTTTGATCATATTTGAGACTTCTTCAGCGGTGAAGCGTTCGTAGGGAGTAGTAGTAGAAGCAATATGGCTTCACACCAGTGGCGGCTCGTGACATCTGCTATAGGGTGTGCTGCATGAACCACGGTCAATATAAAATAATAGAAATAGAATAACATACGAAAACAAAAACAATAAAATTAGCTTTAATACTAATTAATAGTAACTAATAACGACATGCTATAAAAATCTGATTAACTTACATTTATTGCATTTTTCTAAATTGGAAATTAATACGCCGGTCCTTTTTTGTCGCAAACTTTTCGATTACTTTATCGTTAAAGTTCGGTATTGAAGCGATGAACTTTTTTTCTATCGAGAGTGTGGAAAGGGCTGTTAATCTGTCTTCGCACATTGAATTTCTTAAAAATGTTTTGATCCGTTTTAAAGTTGAAAAACTACGTTCAGCTTCTGCTGTGGTCATTGGCGTAGTCACCAGAATTTGTATCAACTTTTTGGTTTCTGTTAATGTGTCCTCTAAATTATTAGAAATTATAAATTTTAGTAAAGGCACTGCACCTTTTAATGTTCTACACTCGATATTGGAATACAAAACTGACAGTTCTGTTCGCAAACGGTTTTTATCAAAGAAGTTATAAGCTGTACAAGTTAAATCCAATTCATTTTCAGGAAACTTATTATTATATTTTTCGAAATGTTCTGAAGATAAAAGTGTTGCGGCAACTAGATGATTTGTATATGCAAACCGTTCTTTTGCATTGTTTATAATAACATCACAAACTTCTAGACAGGCAATACGGTGATCCTGTTGGCTGTTATTTGGGCGTTTCCTTTTTTGGACACTAGGCGCCGCATTTAAATTTGAAGCTTGATGTATGATAGGGTCTATTTTATTTCGGACATTGTTAATACTTTGCTCAAAAACATGTATAGCTTTCTGTGCTTCGGTTGGGTCCATGTTCTTTTTTTGAAGATTATTGTACAAAACGTCAACATGTGGCATAATATAATGAAAAACAGTCAGCCAGAAAGTAAAATTTTGATCTTCCAGAATACGTCTAAGTCCTCTTGCTTCCTTGGAAGTAATAGCATTTGACTCTTCTTCTAGTTGCTCCATACACTCAATAATAAAGTCTCTATATTCGTAAACGACATTTACTGTACGAATATTGAAATTCCAGCGTGTAGGGATTGAACGAGGAATATTTTTTCCAACTATTTGATTTAAGACAGCTATTCTTTGAGGTGAATGACTAAAAAATCCAGGTATATCATGTAAATCTCCAAAAAATACGCGTACTTGGGAATTAATAGAACATGCTCTTGACATTATTAGATTCAATTGATGGGCGTAACAGTGCACAAAATGAGCAGTTTCATATTTTCTCTTAATTATTGTTTGCACTCCGCCATGTATCCCACTCATAACAGCTGCTCCGTCATAACTTTGTGCAATGAGCTTATTTTTGTTATTCTTTAATATTGGGTCTAAAACATTCAAAATTGTGTTAGCTAAGGTTTCAGCATCATGTTTTTCTGGAAGCAAAAAAGTCCAAAACCTTTCAACTGGAGCACCGTTTTTTACATAACGAAAAACAATGACCATTTGAAATTTCATAGAAACATCCGTTGTCTCATCAGCTATCACTGCTAAAAATGGGGCTTCATTGATTTCGTTTAAAATCTCCTCAGCGTATACTTCTAGCATGCAATCCAAAATATCATTTTGTATTGTTTTTGAGGTACCTTTGAAAATTGTCGCATTTGTAAGGTGTTCACTAAGTGTTTTATCAAGTTCAGCAGAAAAATTCACTAAACCACGAAAAATTCCAGGGTTATCTGATGTTTCAGATTCATCGTGTCCTCGTAAGGCGAGCTCAAAAGCCCCACAGAATTTTATACAGTCAATTATTTTTGACAAAACATACCTGTTTTTCGTCACCTCTTCATTGTGTTTTTGTATATTTATCCAATAAGCAGAGTCAAGTTGGGCCTGTATATTAAGTTTCCCAAATAATGCAAATCGCATTTCATTGTTCATATGAGTTTGCGTGTTTTCATGCTTCTTTATTTTTTCACTTAAATGCACTAGATCCCGCACTCCTGTCTCGCGCCCCAATTTTTCCTCTTTATCTGCGCCGAATAATGCACACGGAAAACAGAAAAAAGCATTTTTTTCGGAACATCCACAAATCCACTGATTTCGTAGATACATGTCTTTATTAAATTTACGCGTATATGTTTTTCCACGGCTTTTACCGGACACTTCAATATTAAGATCAGGCATAGGACGGCCACGTTCTTTTATAATCAACTGTTGTTGATAGTGAAGTTTTTGAAATTTATTTACACCTAATTTAAATTGAAACTCCATTGTTTTAAACACGCTCGAACAAAACAAATTAAACAAAATTGTAACCTAAGAATTTCTAAACACGGCACAGATGCAACGGTCACGAATAACTGTCGTGAATTGCAGCTCGCAAACACATTTCCGAGGCCGTTAATCAGCCGATTGCCGAAGCACATCGGCTAAGATCGCCGTTTGCCTAATAAATGCATTTTACCGCTGCCAGTGTTTCGGTTGTTATCGACGCGGCTTCACTGGAGCAGCAAATACGTAAAAAGATTGCTTCACTGGAGCACCAAATACGTAAAAAAATTATACGGTTTCACTAGAGGAGTAAATACGTAAAAAAAATAATATTAATCATCGTTGTTGGTGAATTATTATTAACAGTTTATGTTTAATATGATAATATGGCAGATTTGAAATAAAACTATATTAATTATTCTTTAATAATTAAGATTTGCTATGGTTGTTTGGTAGTTCTGCAGCTCAGCAGCACATAAAGAAAAGCCGCCACTGCTTCACACTCTCTTTAATGGGAAAATGCACTCATCCCAGATACCTACGGTATTAAAAGGATTGAACTCTGGTGGAACCCATTCCGTGTTATCGTAGAATAGTAGGTCCAGTGTTTTGCATGGCCTTATAAAACTCCCAGCCTTATCAGCCCCAGCTGTTTTATGTTTTCTAGGTTTTTCGGGATAACACCAGTAATAGAGAGAATTTTATTATTTATTATTATTATTATTTTCAGATTTAGCCATACGGCTCACACTCCCTCTAATGGGAACATTCACTCATCCCAGATACCTACGATATCAAAAGGATTGAGCTCTGGTGGGACTCTTTCCGTGTTATCGAGCCCTAGGTGACTTGATATGCTGGAATATCTCCTAAAAATTTTCGTACACATCTGGACTTATTATTATTATTATTATCCAGATTTAGCCATACGGCTCACACTCCCTCTAAGAGGAACATACACTCATCCCAGATACCTACGGTATCAAAAGGATTGAGCTCTGGTGGGACTCTTTCCATGTTATCGAGTCCTAGGTGACTTGGTACGTCGGTGTACCTATCTCCTAAAAATTTTCGCACGCATCTGGACGTCGAAAGTAGCACAGCTTTCTGCATGATCTTATATAGATGTTCATATAGAGCCAGATTTTTTATGTTTTCTATGAGGTTCTTTGGAATGACTCCAGTGGTAGAAAGAATAATAGGTATCGTCTGGATACTCTCCATTCTCCAATGTCTTCGTATTTGTATTTCCAGATCTCTATACTTGGCGATCTTTTCGTTGTACTTAACACGCAGATTATTGTTGTTAGGTATCGCCACATCGATTAGAGTTGTTTGTCTTGTTAGTTTATTAACTAGCACGAGATCTGGTCTATTATGTGCTACAGTTTGGTCTGTGAGCACAGTGCGATTATTATTATTATTATATTCTTTGAATACTTTAAACATATTGATTACTTATTTTTTCAACTTGATATATTGATAATACTAATTTTTTGTAGTTGGACCGTCAACTGTTGACAATACTTTTATCAACTGCTTACATAACTACGAAAAATATACCTTATAGATAAAGAAAAATGAAGAAACGTCTACTGTTTATCAGCCAATTTATTCTCTATGTATTTGTAAGATAATATTTCATTAAATGCTTATATTTTAAAACAGTGTTTTTATCAGTCATATTTTCCCTAGAATTATTATTTAATCGAAAAATACGAGGATGTATTGATGTTTGGTTAGCATAGACCGGTTCCGTGGATAAACACAATATTGCATGTTCATATCAACGAAGAATAATATGTTAGAAATGACAGTGCAAAGTTTCATGTCAACTTATATTTGAGCAATACAATTTTAAAAAATTTATGTCGGCCGAAAGTTTTGTAATTGTGACCTGACCATCATCTTGTGCTATCTCTCGCTACGGCTAACTCAATCGATTCTCCATGTTACACTTTTTATAAAATATAGATGGTACTTTTACCTTTTTTTTTTGATAACCTAACAATTACATTATAAGCAAGGTAGAGCAGAGTAAACAAAAAACGGAATCTAAACTCTACTGCTAAATGCTAACAACAAATAACTAAGAATCCTAATCGTAGAAGCGAAAGTCGCTTTAAATACATAATTTCTGCTGATTCTACAAGGCCAACTACAGGTCTTTTCTATTGTAAATTCACGTATTGTTTATCCAGATTTAGCCATACGGCTCACACTCCCTCTAAGGGGAAAATTCACTCATCCCAGATACCTACGGTATCAAAAGGATTGAGCTCTGGTGGGACTTTTTCCATGTTATCGAGTCCTAGGTGACTTGGTACGTCGGTGTATCTCCTAAAAATTTTCGCACGCATCTGGGCGTCGAAAGTAGCACAGCTTTCTGTATGACCTTATATAGATGTTCATTTAGACCCAGCTTTTTTATGTTTTCTAAGAGATTCTTCGGAATGACTCAAGTGGTAGAAAGAATAATAGGTATCGTCTGGGTGTACTTTCCATTCTCCATTGTCTTCTTATTTGTATTTCCAGATCTCTGTACTTGGCGATCTTTTCGTTGTACTTAACACGCAGATTATTGTTGTTAGGTATCGCCACATCGATTAGAGTTGTTTGTCTTGTTAGTTTATTAACTAGCACGAGATCTGGTCTATTATGTGCTACAGTTTGGTCTGTGAGCACAGTGCGATCCCAGTATAGCTTGTAGTTGTCATCCTCAAGCATACTCTCAGGAACGTATTGATAATATGGGAGATGGTTTGTTTGTAGAAGTCCCAGTTTAAAAGCTATCTCTTAATGGGGGATCTTCCCTACTGAGTCATGCCGTTCCTTATATTCAGTTGAAGCAAATGCCTGGCAGTATTGTTTATTATTACTATTTTATTATAATTCACGAATATACCATTGAACTAAATCACGAAGGATGTTTGTTTCCAAATTTCTATTTTAATAATTAAATTTAAGCTTAATGTTCAAAAAATTGTGTGGTATATTCTACAATCTGTATGTTCATTACAAGGGCTTATGTGATCGCTAAAAATTGGACTGCAACCTTCAAAAAGAAGTAAATTTTTCATTGAAGATAAAAACCGATCAGGAATGTACAGTTTTTGTGTACATCAGTTTTGGTTCACGCGTGCAAAAAAGCAAAAGAAATAATATGGAACACAACGTTGAATATTTTTGGGATTTTCAAAATATTTGCAAAACACACCAGGTTATTGGAAAATCATCTAAAAAACATCGCGGTGGTGACATTAAGTTAAACAATATTTAATTTCTTTTACTCTCGTGCGATACGCCGATGATTAGGAATTCCCGTGTTTACGATAAGAAAATAATATTGGATCTACTAAATTATAATGGACTTCCCTAATTACTAAAGGTAGTTAATCCTTTCCGTCTTAATACTCAGTATGAAAAGATCTAATGCTTTTGGGTATGCAGGTTCTTTTACATAAATTGATCATTTTCGCCGAAGGCCCGTATTTTTTGACAATAACTTAATCCCAAGTATTGTCTGCTTCTCATGTCCAATTCTTGGTACCGGTAACTCAAAACTTTCGGAATTTTTACTTCCTCAGAATTACCTACAACTGTCCGATGATTTTAAGTGGGGGATATACTTTCTTCTTCTTTTTTCTTGGATAGTTGGTGAAATTTTTAGTGGAACCAATACCAAATATACAAAACCTATATATAACTATATTTGTATATGATTGCCTTATATATCTTGGTAAAGGTATTTTTTTATTATATTATTGCTTAATTTTATACATATATAACACCATTTCATAGTTGTGTATTATTATTACTTGTGTTGCATTTAGCAGCATCATAATTTTGTGTTTCAATATATTGTTAATGTTTTATGCATGTATTTTATTTGTCGGCTCCTAACAAGTTCCCTGATAAAATAGTAGCTCTAAATATTTGCTTAGTATATTAATTTATTACTATACCTTTGACCAGTAGAAAGATAGGCTGATTAAGTTTCGTAGGTAAGTAAGTGTAATACCTAATATATTTATTATTTGTTTATATATTGTGTTTACCAAATTTATTTGATAATTAACTGTTGGTATCTTTCCTTGGGTTTGATCTCTGATCTCTGAAGGATATCTTTCCTTATCTCTTTTTTTTCTAAGGTTTCTTAATTTTCTCCTTAACCCCAAAAAATTGAGTGACGCCCTGTTTCTATTTTCTCTTATCTTTGGTAATTTTACCCATCTATCTTTTTGTCTATTTCTATATCTTTTCTAATATCTCTTATCCTATCTTTACTTATTTCGACCGTTGAACCCAATCCCGGTTCCAAAAGCTAGTTTCGAACCCACGACTCGCTCTCCACCAACCATCTGGCTGCCGTCCGCAGTGTCTCCATTGGTTATCTTTCTAGCATCATCCAAAAAAGATTTCCGAGGTTACAAAGTATACTCAAAAGTCCCATATTATCCGAGATCATGATAAAAGAGAATACTTTTCTAACTATTTTAGTGTAAAGAACACAGATATTTTCCCAAACACTGAACTTCTTTTCGGACAAGATGTTCTAGTGCTTGATTTTAAATCTTCAGTTGCTGCAAATGTGAAGAAACCACATCAATTACATTTTCAGTTTCACACAAACATATTGATTTTGCTAGATAGATAGATTTAGAGAGGTGGCCTTTTGGCCTATTCCACTGCGACCTTTTCAGATCTATTGTGGTTCTCTACTCCTAGATAACATTCTCTAGTCTGACCCTTTTTAAAAAGTCTAATAACTTTGAGACTGTACCTTCCATGTAGCTATTTGCCGTTGGATTTTCTTCTCCTAATGCAAAGAACCGCACATTTGCGAGAATGTCACACTGACATAGAATGTGATCTGCTGTCTCTTCTTCGAGGCGACAGAATCAGCACAAGTCACTATGTGATCCCAGCAGCTTTAAGTGCCTATTCAGCTTACAGTGCCCGGTTAGAAGATCTACTATGGCTTTAACTGTTTTCCTATCTTTGCTTATTAGGCCTGCCGTAAATTTTGGCGAATGTCCTGTAATAAACTGTTTCGCCTGGCCTTGTCCTGGTGAATTCTTCCACCATTCCAGAGATTTGTGAGCTACCCACTTCCTTGCTGTCTTTGCAACGCCGCAGCCGGATTTCCGTAGAATGAATGATATTGGTAAGCCTTGTTTGGCCAATTCATCTGCTTTTTCATTGCCCTTATTACCCTGTGCCCCGGAATCCAAGCTTCCGTAAGCTTGCTACAATCTCCTAGTTTATTTAGGACATACACACACAATCCCATACTAGCTTAGAATTGACCTCTACAGAATTGAGTGCCTTAAGCGCTGCTTTACTATCTGTTAGGATGGCCACTGAACGGAACATTCTTTCCTGCCTTTCTATTTCATTTCTATTTATGCGTCTATATTCTGTGGTAGTGATATGTACAAGCTCTAAATAATTAAAAAACAATACATATTATTTCATAAATTTCCCAAAACGTTTATTTCTTTATAAACAACGTTATTTCTCAATTAAATAAAAAATATTTATTTCATAAATATTTCTTCATAATAAACCAGTGACGTATGACATATATTATTAAAATTAGTAACGGTTTTTTTGGATAGGTGGCGCTGTGATCTTCATTACGGAAAGATAGACATACTAAGCAAATTATAATATTGATAATAAAAGCCTCGCGTAGATATAGTATACAGTATACTTGACCTTTTTTTATTATTTTACATTATTTAATACTTTACTAATTAAATAATCTTTCTAACATACATGAAATCCTATTAATAACTCCCATCACATCACAACATGATTCGTTATGATTTTAATCCACTCAGTGTTTTAGTTTGATGTGTCTGAGTATTTATATTTTCCCCAGTACATATTAACAATCTTCTTCTTCTTCTTGTGCCGTCTTCTAACGAAGGTTGGCAATCACTTCTTTAAACGCTTCTCGATCTTTTGCAACGTGAAATATCTGTTCAACACTGCGGTTAGTCCAATCTCTCATATACCTCAGCCAAGATTTCTTCTTTCATTCCAAGCCTTTTCTTCCCTCTACTCTACCTTGCATGATGACTTGTAGCAAAGAGTATTTATCGTTTCGGAGTATATGGCCCAGATACGATGTTTTTCTTATTTTAATTGTGTTCATATGCTTTCTGCCATGTCCAACTCGTCTTAACACTTCCTCATTTGAGACTTTTGCAGTCCAAGGTATCTTCAAAATACGCCTATATAGCCACATTTCGAATGGCTCCAATTTTTTTATAGATTGGGCTTTCAGAGTCCAAGCTTCTACCCCATATAGTAGTTGCGACCAAACATAACATTCGACGAGCCTCAATCTGATATCCATACTCAATTTCTTATTTGTAAACATTGACTTGTATTTTATAAAGCCTTTTCGAGCTATTTCTATTCTGACCTTTATCTCCTGCTCTTGATCTAACGGTGAGTTTATAATTGCTCCGAGGTATTTATATTTGTCGACTCTCTCTCTAGGGGTTTACCCTCCAATGTCAGTTGTATGTTGTCAACAGGGTTTTTTGAGATCACCATGTATTTGGTTTTATCTATATTCATGTTAGTCCCATCTTTTTGCGTTCTCTGTTAATGATTTCCAGGAGAGTTTGTAAATCGTCTATATTCTCTGCCATGATTGCGGTATCGTCTGCAAATCTTATGTTATTAATGATGCTCCCTACAATCTTTACAGCTTCAGTTCTTTCCCATAGTGCCTCCTGAAATATTAGTTGGGAGTACACATTAAATAATTGTGGCGACAGCACACATCCCTGTCTGACTCCTCTTTGAATTTCCACCTGGTTTGTCTCACTATCTTCCACCCGTACGACCGCTGTTTGATTGTAGTTAGATTAGATAGATTAGATTAACAATCTATAGCTACGTAAATCGGATGGTGGGGATGCCATCTCAGAGCCTATAGGCGCTGGTAACTCGTCTTTCACTACCTCTTGTTAATTCCATTGTGAGAAATGCATCCAGTGGTTAGGCAGCGCTGATTCTCCGATAACGTGATATTATGATTTGACGACAGAGCTGGATTTTAGTCCTTTAACCTCCAACAGTTATTATGCCAAATTTGCTACAACACTTTAGCGAAAATGTATGCAAAGACACTAACAGACCGATTTGTAAAATATTCTCATGCTGTAGACTCTGAGTTTGCTTGTATGGGTTGTTGAAAACTACTTTGAAATAAAGGGTTTATTAAATGACACAAAAGAAATCGTTGTAACGATGTTTTTATTGAAATATACACGCCTTCATCTCAACAAAAATAATCAATATAAGCTAGTACTGAATATTTACATATATAAGTGATTACTGCTATTATACAATACTTTAATAAATGCGGAATAACAACATACATTAGTTATATAGTAAAATGGCGTTTACAAACTTAACTTCTTTCTTTTCCTATGTGTGATAAGGAGAGCGCTATGCATTTCTTTTATAATCAATTAACTTAGAAAACAGAACATGGCTGCTTTAGCTGACGTCAGATTCAATTGAGTATTAGGTCTATATGGTAATAGTACAGTCAGATAAAAACTAAACATCTTAAAATATAGTAGAAAATTATAAAAACGTCTAGAAATAAAATACTAGTAGACACATTAACACAACCCAAAAAATAAACCATGAGATGACAAGTCCGCGTAAAAACCATGAAGGTTTCTGCTCAGTTTCTGCTCCGTGAAGAAAATTAGATCCATTCACACATAGTCTCAATTGGGTAATTGATGGAAAAATCCTAGGACCTTAATGTTTCTATATAAATGGTAAATAAAATTGCGATAAAACACTGACTACTAATTCACCAAAAATAATAAATTATGTTTTCAAATATTACAAAGAGAAAACACTTGCAGTTTGATTTAGAAAAGTAATTTTCTAAGGTAAATACGCAAAGAAAGAAGTCCAGGAATATAACCTCAATTTTCTCCAGTTTGTAAACATCAGTATATTAATGACAATAAAAATATATATTTTCCTTCTTTTCCTTACATAACAATGACAAAATATCACGTCAGTACCATTTTGTTTGATCAACAGTCTAAATCAAATATATTTAATGTGCCGTGTTTGAGGAATGTCTCATCCTATACATCACTCAAAGTGAACTTAACTAAAATTCTCAATAAACATTAAAAATAATAATAATAATATAGTATATTTGCAAAAGCTCGCGTCCTGTGCTCACTTCCAGTAGGCCTGCAAGTGCTTACTGTTCCTTCTTGTGGGTAGCTTGGCTGTAGGTGGGTGGACTTTCCTAAAAATAAGAATAATGTTGAAAATAAGTAGATGGCGCAGCTTAGCGATACCACATATCGTCGGCTGGATGCAATAATGGCTTAACTCAAAAATTGACAAAATTGAATTAACATCACGAGAGAGCTCGAAAAAGCCTTATTTTATGACCTGCAAAACTGGCACAATAATAATAGTTTCTATGCAATACCGGCACTTTTGAGTTGTGCCACTATAGCAGACAATTTTATATATTTTCAAACTCTATCAGTGAGAATTTTGGAGTTGTGTCACATTAAATAAAAGGAATAAATGTATTGGCTTAAAAATGTCAGATCCAAGGGTTATCAGAAAATAATAATTATCTCGAGTAGGAGTAACATAAGTAACAATATCAATATTATTTTAATGTATAATTATAAATAATCAATTTAGTAGAAAACTTGACGATTTTTTGATTACATCTACCGGTTTAAACAAAAAATAAACCCATTTTAGTTCTTATTACGGACCCTCATTACGTGAATGATAATGATGATGCATCGTCTACATTATTGACGAGAGCCGCTATTGTTGAAGTAGTACCTCAAAAAATATATAGAAGGAGGCAAAACATTGACAGATATGTACAATGATTATAAAATGACAAGGATGATTTGTAAAAATTGGTTTATATCGTAAACTTTTTAAGTATACATTTTGGGCCAAAATTTACCGGCCACCTTAAAAATGGGTAATTTTTGATATCTTATATCTCCTAAACCTGTTGTCCGATTTAAGTGATTTTTTTAATGTTAGCCTTATTCCTTGATAATATCGTTATAATATGGTTGCTAAACAGGTAAATTTTCATTGTATACCGGGTGTACGAATTAAACTGTGTTTTTTTCCTTAAAGTTTGCATCACCCTGTGGAATATTCTAGAATTTGTAGAATACTGAAATTAAATCGTAACTATAGCCTCATGCTTTCTCAACATTTTGTTTTTTGATCGATTCGCTTTTGTTGGATAATACAAAAGTTAGGTGCTTTAACAACTAGACATGTTTTTTATCAATTTTTATCTCCGCGGAAGAGAAAAAATAATCTTTCAGAAACTCATACATACTACTTTCATACTTACATAATAGGCTGGTGGAGGAGCATAACCCTGTGGTGGTCTACTATTTTGATTATTGTAGGCTGATTGAGCAGCTTCGTGAGCTTTGGCATCTATGGAAAAAAATATAAAATATATAAAAACATCGCAATGTTCCTAATTCCATGAGAAACTTAGAATTTATGTATTTTAACATTCATTTAAAATGATACATTAAAATCTTCACAATAGTTTATGTTTGAAAAACCATCAGATATTCATAATCAGTGATTTTTTTAACACAAAATTCAAAACTTGATAATTACAGTCCTCTATATATGCAAGGGACCGGGAATTTTCATCGTTATAAGGAAAGATCGTTATACAGAGAGAGACAAAATTCCGTATTGTAATATGTATTAATAATACTATATTGAAAATAACCTATTTTAATTTAAAAAAATTATCAAAACGAATATAAATAAATGACCACTGTATTGTACACCACATAGATTTATTAAAGACAATACAGTATAAAAAATGACTGTCAATTAAAACATGTGTACTGTACAATAACAAAATAATATGCTACTGTAAAATATATTTAGCTTACATTACCAAAAAATGTGTCACTTTGGTCTGTTTCCTTTTCCCTTTCCACAGAACTGACCTGACCTTGTCCTTAAGACGCATAGAATCTTCCACAGCACTCATATCTTCTTCCTGATGGATGAAGAATTAGTGCAGTACTTTTGCCGCATCCAATGCCTGCTGAGGGGTCTTAGCTGGTTTTGGCTCTGCTTCCATTTCTGGTTCATTGTTTTCTTCTTCTACACGAAGTGCTTGTAGGATCTCCTCGTCAGAAAGTCCAGATGTTGTAGCTACATTTTTATCAACTTCTTCAAAATCTGTTAGCTCTTCCGGTCCGTAGATGATAGTAAGTTCAAACTGTCTGGCCCAAACATCTAATGGCAGGTCGTCTTCATCATCAGTCAATCCTTGATCTTAAAGCCATTCTGCGTGTTTGAAGGAATATTTTATTGTATTTTTCGTCACCTTGTCTCAGGAATTACTAATCATTAGGATTGCATTAAAAATGTTTAGTTTAAGATCGCCAGTGTTCTCAACCAATTCCATCAGAAGTCTTCTCCTGTAATGACTTTTCAAACTCTTGATGACACTTTAGTCAATCGGCTGAAGGACACTCATTGTGTTTGCTGGCAGAAAACAAAGTTCAATGTTTTAAAGGTCGCGCAGTACAGGATGAGCAGGACAATTGTCTACAAGCAGAAGAATTATTTCCCTTTAAGCTCGATATCCCACTTTCTTATTGCTTCTTCAAAAATTTCCGAAGTCATCTACGCACTCTTGTTTGCTTTGTAGGTCACCGGTAGGTTTTTTATGTTTTTAAAGCAACGTGGGTTTTTCGACTTCCCTATCATTAACAATTTTCGCTTCACCGAACCTGTCATGTTAGCGGCCATTAAAACTGTAATGCGTTCCTTAGAGAGCTTTCCAACAACGCACTTTTTCCTATTTAAATTTTTTAAAGTTCTGTTTGGTGTCATTTTAAGAAACTATCCAGTCTCATCAGCATTGAAAATGTCGTCTGACGCATATTCGTGCCTTCAATCCAGGCCACACGTTTTCTAGCCAATCATCCGTTACGTTTTTGTTAACATTGCAAGCCTCTCCGCTGATTTGCCCGTAGGTGATCTTGTGCCGCAGCTTCCGCTTGCTTAGCCAACCCTCAGATGCGTTGAAATTCTCAATTCCAGGCTCAGTTGCAAAAAACTAAGATTTTATCCTGACCACAGGCCCAGAAAATGGAATATGGTTCATACGCTGCTGCTGGAACCACTGAAGCATAGCGCGATCTAAATCTTCGTGCTGAGGTTTTCGCAACTTCTTCCTGCTACCGCCCTCCATCTCCACTTTTTTCTGTCCTTCCATATCGTAGCCACAGTTGACTGAGACAGCCTTGTACGACGAATGACATCCGATTGCTTTTCCTCCACCGAGAGCACTTTACGCTTTTTCGAAAACATGTTGACTGCTAACACTTCTTCTTCTTCTTAGGGTGCCTGTCCGTTCCGAACGTTGGCGATCATTCTGGCTATGATGATTTTGTTGGTTGCTATACGAAATAGCTGTGTTGAGGTCTTTCTATACCATGCTCTCAGTTAGCAAGCCAGGATATTCTTCTTCATCCTGTTAACTGTTAACACACTGAGACACAACTCAAACTGGAAATGAATAGTCGTCAATAGATGTCAACATCTGTGTGATAACGTTAGGCACGCTGCCCGAACAATAAAAGCGAGTCACTACACCCTCTGATAGGAATGAGTAGAATGGGTGGCCGCATTCCTTAAGCGCAAAACAAACAAACAATCAATAAACTAACAACTCACAATAAACAATAAACTAACAATCCTGTTGTTCAGAAGAGCAACAAGTATTCAGATCCGGAAGATCTTGCATAGACGCCGTATTTGTACTAAGACAAATCACAGAAAATGCAATCGAGTACAATAAACCAGCATATCTATGTTTTATAGACCTGACAAAGGCTTTGATCGCATTCAAGTCAAAGACGTTTTACACCTACTGTATAAAAGAAACATACCATTATACAAACCATCGAAAACATCTACCTCCATAATCAAATACAGCCCAAGATAAATGGAAAACCAACACAGTGTATAACAGTACAAAGCGGAGTCAGACAGGGTGACTGGTTAAGCCCACTTTTCTTTAATATAATAATGGACGAAATAATACAAGCAGTATGTAAAAGTCATGGCTACAGAATGGGGAACAAAGAAATCCAAATATTATGTTATGCCGACGACGCCGCATTAATCGCCGAGACAGAAGACGAGCTCCAAAGATTAACACATATCTTCAATACAACAGCTAAGAAATACAATACAATCAGCAGAAAAAACCAAATGAATGACAACATCTAAATTCCCACTACGGTGTAAAATCGAAATTGATGGGAAAATAATAAAATGAGGAAGCAAGGTTTAGATATCTAGGAATAGATATAACTATTTACACAGAGATGTTGAAGAAGAAGTACGACAACAAACCTTAAAAGCAAGTAAAGCAGCGGGATCTCTTAATGACACAATCTGGAAGAACAAACACCTTAGACATGACACAAAAAACAAGAATCTATAAAGCAGCAATTAGACCTATATTAACATACACGGCGGAGACAAGACCTGACACATCTAAAACGAGACGACTACTAGAAACAACAGAGATGAAAATACTCCGACGAACATCAGGGAAAAGTCTGTTGGAGAGAATGCAATATAGAAGACATAAATGGATGGGCGACAAAACGAAAACAGGAGTGTAACGAACACATTAGTAGAATGGCAGAGGATAGAATAGTACAAATAGCATGAGATAAGTCACCAATTGGACGAAGAAGTATTGGAAGACCAAGAAAAAGATGGTGCGACAATTTAAACAATGTGAAATAATTTTTTAAATTGCTATACACCTTCTTTGTTTCTTCATAATTTTTTTTATTTTACCGAAAAACTGAACCTGTCGTGACATAAATTATTGTGAAATTTAATGTGAATAATTGATACAATCTGTAAATAAAGGTTATAAATTGACAAAATTCGTTACATTGATGGTCGTTACTTTAAGGTTACACTTTATATACATACTAATATTTCCTGTCATGTTTTTAATTTTCGCTGAGAATCAGAATCAGCGATAAATCATAATCTTTCTTCACGAATGCACTCAATTAATTTTTCATCCTTCATAATACATCGACTGAAACCAGATGGTGTTCTGTGTTCTATTCACACCAATCCGGCAGTCCGGTCCAGTCACAGTCTTGATCGCTGGCTGAGTGACTGGACGGGAAGTGATCTTGACTGTACCGTGCCCATGCGTGGGAATTACCTTATTGGAAAACCACAGAAGCAATCTTGACTGCACCGTCTCTGATGTGACTTTACTGTTGGTCTGAATCAACCGTTATACTGAGCGTTTCAAACGATTTAAGTCACTATGATTAAAAACACCTTTTTATCAGCGTTACGGTACTTTATAATTTCAATAAAAGAAATTTTGTCACAATGTAACATTCAAGAGATATCTACAACTCTACACTTTAATCCACTATATGTGCAGGTTATGTAAATTAAGCAGTAGTGATAAATTTTGAAACCGTTTAACAGATAGATTACATCCTAATAGATGCAAGACATTCTTCCGACCTCATGGATGTCGGAAGCTACCGGAGGTCCAAACATAGGTAGTGAACACTTTCTTGTAATGGCAAAACTCAAATGAAGAATATCAAACATAAAAAAGAATAAACATATAAAACAAGACAGAATTAATGTTGCTAATCTGCGCATTGAATTAAAATATTGGGGAAAACCAAACCAGTTAGACAAACGAATGGTTTGACAAGGAGTGTCAAATAGCATATAACAAAAATAGAGCATTCTTCTTTGAGTGCCTCTCCTGTCGGAGATTGGATATCATTAGGGCGATTCTAATTTTATTTACTGCTGTTTTGAATAATTTGTTAGTGGTACGGAATATGGAGGCGTAGATATAACCTTGAACTGCAGAATATCTACAAGCATACGTTTGGTGGTAAAGATATTATTACTATAATTAAGCGAAACCGCCTGCAGTGGGCAGGATGTAGCCCGGGCCCCTGAATCGAACATGATAAAAAAGATTCTAACAGCGCAACCAGTGGGAATGAGAAGACGGGGTAGACCAAAGCTGAGGTGGAGTGATGGGGTAACACCGAAAATGCGGAGAAGATCGGAGTCGGCAACTGGAAAATGCAAGCAAGGGACAGAACAGAATGGCGTAGAAAGTTTGAGAAGGTCGAGGCCCTCTAAGGGCTGTAGCACCAAGATGATGATGATGATGTGTACTTTTGTCCTCTCATCAGGTGGCCTAAGTATTTAAGTTTTCTCTTTTTTATATTCAGTATAACTTCTGGATCGTTATTTATTCTGCATATTACCTCTTCATTTGTAGTTATATCCACCCAACTTATTTTTAGTATACGGCTGTAGCACCACATCTGAAAGCTCAAGATTTTTAACATTCTTCTGTTTAGAGCATACCTAAAGACAAATCAAGCTAGATGCAAAGTGTAAACAAAATGAGTAAGGAGTTTAAGCCAAGCCTGGCTTGCCTCCTTTAACATTGCCTAGGAAAAGGCAGTCCGAGACACACGAATTAGAGACGGCGGTACTATTTACAATAGATCAATACAAATCTTAGCATATGCTGATGACATTGACATAATAGGCTGTAGCAAGCTGAATGTTGAGCAATACTTCCTAGAATTGCAAACGACGGCAAAACGGGAACAAATGAGGAACGGGAAACAGCATTTGGAAGTCATATCTTTGAACATGTTGACAGCTTCACATACCTTGGCTAGCTAGTGACTACTGCCAATAAAACAAATGAGGATATTAAAAGACAAATAAACCCTACAAATAGGGCATACTATGGACTCCAAAAACAATTCCACTCAACAAATATCCAAAGAAAAACTAAAATTATTAAACACAAAGCACTGCTGAGGCTGGTCCTCACATATGGGGGAAACATTCATTATTTGTTCTTCAACATTCAACAATATTTAATTGACAGTTAGTCTCTCTGCCATTTGGAATAACTGATTCTTCCAAATAAACATTGTAAACTAAAAAATAAGTTTTAGATCAGGGATGGAAATTAATTTATTCAGTATTTATGAAAACATTTATCAAGATCTTTATCTTCTTGGAGCATAATAATAGGGGGAGTATCTCAACATATATCTGCCACCTGGTACATAACCTCCAGGTGTATTTGGATATCTAACAGGGGCATACCGAACATTCCTATAGTCAGGAATGCTTCTATAGGTATTGGGTCTTTGATAGGGAACCATAGCCCCTAAAACAAATATGAATATACAGTTCTAAATATTATCTAGAAAAATATATCAAATGGAGTTTTCAATAGCTAATTGGAAGAAGAAATAATCAAAATAGGAAATTTAAGGAATGACTTAACAAAATGCCTATAACAAAAAATAAAAAAAATTTTAAACAAAGAATAGACATAAAAAACATTAAGAAAGTTGAGGAGAAAACTATTACAGTGACTGCCTAAGACACCAAGTATTTTCTGTGTATTCTTGCCACTAAAATAGTGTCACATATATCTTAAGGTTTGGTTAGGCTTCTGCTTCTACAATGAATCATGATAGCAATTGCAATCTCTATATATCACAACTGATACCAAACAAACTGTTATTTAACTTTATATATAAAAAAATCCTAACGTCAATATTTTTTTAAAATAAAATATGATTAAATCTTAACTGAAAGAAGTCATTGTCAACAACAGAAGGCATTGATAACATCAATAAAGCAATTAAAGTCCAATAAAATCCAATAAAATGAATGATTGTTGAAAAACCAGACCAATAATTGTCAAATATTCTTGGAGCCATCCAGAAAAAGTAAACTTTTTGTCAATATTTAAAATGGAAAATATATTTATATGTTAATTTCATATAATTAGGATGACAAACTATACCAAATAGCAAATAAATAGAATGGAAAGAATGTTGATGTGACTGTACATAACTCAAATGCCATTTTGTGTATTGTAATGTCCAACTTACAATTCACAAGATATATTAATGTTTACTTGTAATATTCAGGATGTATTGTATTATATTAATTATAATAAAACACATGTAATCATACCTGCAGCACTAGCAAATTGTGGTGGTTGTTGAAAACCAGCTGCTCCAGCAGAACTCTGACCACCATAACTGCTGTTCCAGGATACATTGGAGGTCCTTGGGAATAACCAGGGGGGCCTTGTGGGGGTCCATAGCCATTGGGTTGATAGCCAGGTACTATTCCTGGGTATGGTGGAGGAGCATCAGTCATGAAGACACCATCAGTAGGTGGATGTTGTGGAAATACATTGGTGGGAGGCATCCAACCATAATAGCCTGTTAAATACAGTAAGAATAAGAAAAAAATTAAAATGAGGGTACAAAATGTCTAGCTTCTTAACTTACCTTGTGCTGAAGGAGCATAGGCGGGAGGAGCAGCAGCATACCACTGGGTCTGAGGAGGAACATATGGAGGTGGGGCATCGTAACCACCTCTGGAGGCTACATAAAAGAAAGAAAGCATTTTAAGTCCACTCAAATGGAAGTTCAAACCAACTACAATATAATGTAGTACATACCATTATCCCCTGATATATCTGAGCCTATGGCTGCAAATTTAAATGAGAAATACTGTGTTATAAAGACTGGGATAATTGTCAATTGGTTTAAAGTTTAAGATGCTTTGACTACATTAAGTTTTTTATAAACAACAAATAAAGTCATACAAATACATAAAAGAGAGTATATGTGCTTTTCCTCATTTTTGTTGATTTTCCATTTTCCCATAAGTAAATTGCCAAAGATTATTTTTAGCAATTACTTAAGCATAATTTAATAGGGAATTTCATTGAAAACAGTTGTACTTAAATTCAGTTTTGTCGTGGATATGATATTTTTCAATCAAAAATAAGTAGGTAGTAGGCTTGGGCATAATAGTTCATCATAAAGAGCGCTCAGTTTAGTTCAAATGTGAGAAGTGAACTAGGTCGCTCTTTTAGTTCACTAGTTCATTAACTCAAAGAGTTACTAAGCATGAGAGATTTATTTACACATGAGCAAAATGTAAGATTATTTTATCTTTTGTACATAAGTTTATTTTTGATAACGCCGATTTTAATTTATATTAGAATTATAAATATTTTACTACAAAATTTATTATTGTTTTTTTTTAAGAATGTGGTAAAAATCAATAGTAAGAAAATAAAGGACAAATTAATTAGTATTTATTTAAAAAAAAAACCAGTACTCTAACACAATTTATAAGAAAGTAACTAAAATTAATAGATTATAAAATAGATTTAAATGACTTAGTTTACATATGTGTATGTAAAAATATTAATTTAGAAACTTTACTCGATTTTAAAAGAGTTCTACGTTCATTTATTATTTGACCTGTGCCAGAAAAAATCCGTTCACGTGGCACAGAAGTTGCGACGACACAAAATCGATTTAAAATTAACGAGTATAAATTTGGATAAACCTTTTTTCTTTGATACCACCATTCTAGTGGATTGCTTTTTCTATCTAGATAGTCCTCACCTAAATATTTGTCCAACTCTATAATGACAGCCATTTGTTTATTTTCTGGTCTAATGATTTTTATAGTTTCCTCATCATAGTCATCCCAAATGCTCTTCTGCTGGTTTCTGTCATCACTGACTATAATATTTATGTGTATATTGTTTGTAGGCTTTTCTTGATTAACTTCCGGTAAAGATACAACCGCAAGTTTATTCGAAGTCCCTGTAATGCCTTCTCATAAGCTTTGACATTTGTAAAACCTCGATTTCTAAACCTTGGGTCCAAATAGTACACTCTGCAAAAAGCTCAATATCTTCTATATTTTGAAATCGATTTCTCATTTCCTCTTTTAAAACATCTAATAATGCAGTCACTTTAGGATTGTCTGTAGAACTTTTTGATAAAAATTTATCAATAATTTTACAAAACACAATAACTTTTGATAATGTTACATTTTTTTCGGAACAAAGTTCTGTTGTTACTTCATAAAATGGTTGCAGGAGTGGTAGTACTTGTTCTATAATGTCCCAGTCGTCTTGCTGCATGGAAAGGTCGTTCCGCAAAAGGGCTGTAGTTGTAATAATAGCATCTTTTATTTTAAATATGCGCTCTAACATTTCAAATGAAGAATTCCAACGAGTTGAAACCTCTTGTTTCAATTTTAAAAGTGGTAAGTTCATTTGTCTTTGGGCGTCTTGTAATTTACGTAGTCCCTGAGTGCTTCTTTTAAAATATTCCACAATAGTTTTCACCTTTGCAAGAGTATCTGATATTGTCCGTTTTGCTTTCTGAATAACCAAATTTAATGAATGTGCAAAGCACCCAACCGATGTCCAATTGCCCATTTTAACAGTTAATAAAATATTTGACGCATTATCACTTACAACAGCAGCTATTTTGTGAGAAATTTGCCATTCTTGCAATATGTTTTTCAGGAAATCTAACATGTTTTCAGCAGTATGTCTTTCATTATATTGGATGCAGCCTAACGTAGAAGAACAAAGCTTTGATTGTTCGTCAATATAATGAGCTGTTACAGCAATGTAACTTTCATTAGAGCGGGATGTCCATGAATCAGTAGTAAGGCACACGGCTTGTGCGTTATTTAACTTTATTTGTAATTCTTCTGTTATTTGCTGATGTGTTTTATGAGCAAATTTTCGGACAATTTTCTCCTAGATGGTAATTGATAATTTGGACAATGAGATACCATTTTAATTAATTCTTTAAATTCTGTTTCTTCGACCATTCTTAATGCATGATGCCCTTTAGCGATCGTTTTGGTAACTTGTTTATCGATTTGTTCTATTTTATGTATTGATGGCGGCTTTCGAACAAAATTTGTTATTCTGGTTTGAGATCTTGCTTTGGTACTTGAGGAAGATGACGTGTGACCAGAAATATCTTCACTATTCATTACTTGGATTTCAGGTAGGTATAAGTTCAGACTTAGACGGTTCCACTGATGTTAAGACTATGGGGTGCTTACTTTTCATATGGCGACTTAAGTTTCCATTTGAACCATTAGCAATGCTTATTTTTGCATAGTATTTTTTTGAATCTGAAATAAAAAAGACTTAATTAACTTCTTACAATAATTGTACACAATTATTATTATACACAAGTACTATTGTACACAAGTATAGGTACTATATAAACATACAATTATTATTACATACAATAATTAATTATTAAAATATAATAAATTATTAAATATATTAAAATTAATAATTAATAAAACATAAAATAATGATTTTATTGTACATATTATTATTATTGTTATTATACATAATAGATATTATTCTACACAATTATTATACACTAAAACAATTTTTACTTACATAAATATATCACCAGTTATCAGCTCACCCTCACGGAAAAGTAAACTAAATTATCTATATAATGAAAATAAAACGCACCACAAACTTGAAATTATAATCTCAACTAAATGATTTCTCAGCAGTTTCAGCGCTCACCCACTTCTACTAATCGTCCACATGTCTACATATTAGTTCCTAAATGGTTAGTTCTTTTCATGTTCTTCCGTCCTACCCGCTACCCGCTCAGTTACCCAGCTCACTTATTTCGTTCGTCGCGTCTGAACTCGGAAGATTTGAACTGAACCGCTCCTGACCGATGAACAAACGAAACGCGAAGCTTCGACTCCGAGAAATAAACGGCTCAGCGGAGCGAGTGAACGGTTTTAAGCCAGCTCTGACGAACTAGTTCATTTAGTTCAGGGTTTGGAGCCGGATCTTTGAACTAGTTCGCTCATGAACTACACAAGCTTAGTAGGTAGGTATTATGTTTTCAGACTGTCAAAACTATTCTACTGAAGAAACTTCTGATTTGTTGTAATTGTAGACTTAAAGCAACTTATTGGATAAATATGTTAAGGGTTTAAGGTTTTGGTATAGTGAGATTTCTTTAAAAATTTAATATAAAACTTACTTAATATAATAATTTTGGGTTCTACCTATTTAGATTGACAAATATATTGTTTCTATTATTGAATCTTTATTATTTATCGCTGAATAGTTATATAATACTCTATATATACTGTGGTAACATTCTATAGACCAATTATCTAATTGAAAATAATGGCAAACTGTAGGCAGTTACAATGTTTTTTATAAATTAAGTTAAAAAATGATAGCAGCAATTTAAATTGTTAAATAAAAGTGTTATTTATAACTAAATATAATCTGAATAATATTTGCATTCCAATTAAAAATGTATCTTAATAGGTACCAAATTTGTAATCTTTGTGGAAATGAAGTGAAAAATAACTTACCAAAATGCGCTGCCCTAAGCAGAGCCTGTCCAAATTCAATGGCCCCTCCATGCTTAAAGGTCATCTTAAACTTGGCCTCACCGATCCAATTGCCATTTGGCTGGGCTCGAACTTTTCCCTTTATGTAATTGGCACCAAAAACTGGTTGTTCTATCTCGACCTGATAAAATTATATACTGATATAGTAACGTTGTTTGAACTACAACTAAAATTGTGTACCTCACTGAGTGTTACAAAGGGAAAGCTGAAACTGAGCATCTCATCTGCACTAGATTTATTAAGGAAAATTACTCTGTGTGTTGTTAGATAAATAGAGCCCTTCTTAACTCCGTAGAAAGAATTTCCTTGTTGACCACTCCATTCTATGCTCACACCGTCTGAATACAACAAAATCCTGCAAATAAAATAATTTTAACAATACCCCATCAGATTGCACAATGTATTGTACTTACTGTTCTCCATTATGGATTAGAACCCCTCCGTTTAAATGTGCCGTATTTAACGACATTTTGGCGATACTTTCTTATTGCCACACAAAAGCACTAGTTAATTTTTTATTTATTGTGAAAATTCTGGAAAAATTATCGATGTATTTATGAGTAATGAATGATGTCATGACATATATGACGTTCAATTTATTGTTGTTGGTTGAATGTCATGATAACCGTCAAAGTCATTGTCATGTCAACCAGAGATTTAATTTCTTTGTTGTCAACATAAATTTTAATTTTAGAATTTTTTTACTTAGAATATAATGTAATTAAAGGGGAATTATTTAATTCAATGTATTATTAAGAATTATCTGAACACAATTAATCATCATCATCACAAAGAGGTATAAAGATGTGATGTCTGTACAACCGATAATATGGGTTGTCTATTACATGGCGTACGATGGAACACAGAACACATTATTTATTTTCTGTTTTACCACTTACTTTTTATTTTATGGTTTGGCACGATTTTTTTCGCAATTTATTGTAATTTTGTGTTCTTATGTACTTCGTTTACAGAAACAGATGGAATTGCATGGTTTTTGCAGAATTCAATATGAAACCACATCGAGCGACAATAACTTAGTTTTAAATATACTGAGTTATGTTCAATAAGTGCTTTTACATCATGCGTGTTTCTTAATAAAATTAAAACCTAATCGAATATCGAATTAAAAATGATACTTTTAAAAAGAGATTCAAACTGGTATGAAGCATCAAAAACATACAATGCGATCAAATGTAGAATTTTAAGTCTATTATACACATTGTTCCAATAATCTTATAATTTGTGTATTCCGCCCTCGGAATCATTCTCCAATCATGGATTTTTCGTGATGTAATAAGCATAATCAGAACTCAAAGGGAGCTAAATCTGGACAATAGTGTGACTGTTACAAAAAGAATCGTACTTAAATTTAGATTTTCTGTTTGAAACAGTACCGTGTCATGATTGAAAGATGTTTTATTTTTCTATAAACCAAGTGTTTTTTCTCGAATTTTTACACAGCCAGTCGAAAAAGTTAAAATAATAATCTGACTTTATTGTTTTACTCGTTTACATGAGTAAAATTTCTTTTGTATTCCAAAAACTGATATTAACTCTGTCTTCGCAGATTGTCTGGGTATTAGCTCGCCTCGGAGACAATGTTTCCATATTATAATTTATGATATGATTGCTAATTTTTATGTACTTTTTGAACGTCATTTATGTAGGTCATGTTCAAGACTTTTATGACCACATCTGAATTGAGCATCCTATTCTTCTATTGTTGTAATTGAAGGTAAATAGTCTTAATACATTTATACATTATGTAGTAGTAGAAGGTAAATACATTTTTCATAATGGATCATTGTCAAAATTCTAAGAAAAACACGAATTTAATTAAAAAAAAAAGAATTTTAATTAATATTATCAATAACCATACAATAAAAAAGCACTTTATTTTTTAACAACTTGGATAACATCTTCATCATGCATCACGTGACTGGTACCAACACGCTGTGGAGAGTACTTGGTGCTAGTACCCCAGACGAGAGCATACTTGAATTGTTGAGCTAATGTTCTGTGGATCGCATGGCATACATGCTCTACACTAACTCCTTTCCTCAGAATAAGTCCGTCCGAAAAATCTGGTGGCTGGCCTGGTTTCTTTGTGTATACTCTTATCAAACTAAGGTATTCCCAAAGGGTCGACAGAAGGTAGTCGAGGTTCAGCTTCATGTTACAACTAAAAATTATTAAAAATATTAGAGAAGAGGAATTAGAATGAACTCTATCGGGGTTAGAAATGATACGTCAGTTCACTTAATAATCCTCAAGACTAAAAAAACAGTTTTTTCGTTGGTTTCAAAATACACTCCCGTTTCCGCAATAGCCGGTACATTTGATCAAAATCTATTTTCCTGGAGCTTATATAAGAGTGAGCAATCTGAAGACAACATATGAAAAATACATGCATTGATCAGTCAGTACCCAGTCAGGTTTTTTACCAGGGAAGTCCACTATGTCAAATTTGTGCATTTTTACAAGTTTTGCAGCAGGGGCCATAAATAATAAAACTCAGCTGCATGTCATTTTTCCGACTGTACCAAAACTTTTAATAAGATTGATCACTCTATACTTATTGAATAACTAAGCAAATTTGATTTTGATTCAGAAGCATGTATTTTTATGAGGTCATATCTTTGTGATAGGTTAAATCAACTTGGGTCCTCTTCTGTTCACTATATTTATTAACGATTTGCCTCACTGTGTAATGTTTTCGACAAGCCTGCTATTTGCAGATGATATTAAGATTTTCTGAGAAATTTCAACTCTGCAGGACTCTGAGATGTTGCAATGTGATCTGAACTCAGTAAGTCAATGGTTCGATGATATCAAAATGTTTCTAAACACTTCTAAATGTCATGTTTTTACTGCCACTCGAAAAACACAATACATGGAGAACCAATATAAAATTTCTAGCACTGTACTTGAAAGAAAGAACACTTGCAAAGTTCTTGGAGTAATGTTTCAGCAAAATTTGAGATTTAATGAACATTACCGAATCATCATTGATCCGGTAACTCTAATATCATTATACAATGCACTGGTAAGACCTCACATGGAGTATGTTTCTATTATATAGGCACCACAAGCCGAATTTAATGTTGATCTGTTTGAAAAGGCTTCGAAAAACGATTCTTGAGGTTTCTTTATGTCAGAACGTTTGGTATCTATCCATACATGATTTCCTATAATGCTATGTTAACTTGTGTTAAAGTTCAGCGACTGGATAATAGAAGAAATTTTCATTCAGCCCTTTTTATTTACTATGTTGTAAATCACATTAAATATAAAGATTGCTTTTTTATAAATGACTAAAACAGAACTATGCAACAGTTCTGCAGTTCCAGAACTGTCGCATAGCTCTGTTTCGTCAGTCTTGTGTGCTTTTCAATTCTTTTCAAAATGTATATTATGAATAGAACATGCGCTAGTCAGTAATATGGCTAGCCAATCAGCTTATACTGGGAGACTTTAACAGTCACAGTTTACTCTGGGGCTATGCAGATTCGGATGCAAATGGAGACGCAGTAGAAGCATGGGCCGAAACGAGTGGCCTCACGTTAATCCATGATCCTAAACTTCCACCATCTTTTCATAGCAAAGTTTGGAAAAGAGGATACAACCCGGATATCTGTTTTTCAAGCAACAACCTCGAAGATCGATGTACCAAAGTAGTATATGGCCCCATACCAAAAACTCAGCATAGACCAATTGGTATAAATATCTTCCCAATTGTCAGACCACAAGCTATTCCATTCAGAAGGAGATTTAACTTCAAAAAGGCAAACTGGCAAAAGTATGCAGACATGCTAGATTTTGAACTACTACGCCTTGAACCAAAAGTAGAGAACTACGAAAAATTCGTAGAGGTACTCAAAAATGTGTCTAAAAAAATGTGTCTAGAAAAACTATCCCTAGAGGATGTAGACAACAATATGTTCCCGGGATGTCCAGCGAGTCCAAAGAACTAATGAGAACATACGAAACCCTCTATTCCACTGACCCTTTTAGCCAAGAAACGGTTGACTGCGGAGCAGTACTACTCCAACAGCTAAGTCAAGCCAGACAGGAAAAGTGGATTGAGACCCTGGAAAAAATGGACATGACACATAGTAGCAAAATAGCATGGAACCTTGTAAAAAAACTCAGTGGTGATCCAAAAGAACATAAACCACCTTGCAAGGTTACAGCAAACCAAGTCGCTACTCAACTCCTTACGAATGGAAGAACTACTAACCGATATAAGGACCCAAACACTAGAAGATTGGATTCGGAGACCAACCACCTAGGAACTCCTTTTACACTAAAAGAATTCCACGACGGTCTGAACAGGTTAAAAAACGGGAAAGCTGCAGGTGTGGATGATATATGCAGTGAACAAATAAAGCATTTAGGCCAAGGAGCAAAAAACTGGATCTTGCAATTTTATAACATGTGCTGCAAAACCTGCAAAATTCCAAAATCATGGAGAAAATCTAAAGTAATAGCCTTGTTTAAAACCAGGAAAGGATCCAGAAGACCCCAGTAGCTACATACCTATTTCGCTATTGTGTCACTTTTTTAAACTATACGAGAGACTCATACTCGCCAGAATAGAAAAAAATGTCGACAAGCACCTCATCCCACAACAAGGAGGATTCAGACCTGGCAAATCTTGCACCGGTCAAGTCCTCGCATTAACAGAACACATTGAAGAGGGCTTTGAAGAAAAACTTATAACAGGGACTGCTTTTGTAGATCTGACAGCAGCCTATGACACAGTAAGGCACAAAACATTGCTCCGTAAATTATACGACACTCTCAATGATCACCATCTGGGAAAGGTCGTATATTCCTTACTGCAAAATAGACGTTTTTTCGTTATGCTGGAGGGTAAAGTAAGTAGGTGGAGAGTTCAAAAAAACGGCCTCCCACAGGAAAGTGTTTTAGCACCAATGCTCTTCAATATATACACAAACGACCAACCTACTCCGACCGAAACCAAGCACTTCCTCTATGCTGACGATCTTGCAATATGTGCTCAAGGAAATAGTTTTGAAGAAGTGGAGGAGAACTCGAAACTGCCTTAAAAACAATGACAGCGTACTACCTGCAGAATTCTCTGAGACCCAATCCCTCTAAAACCCAAGTCCTGCGCTTTCCACCTTCGCACAAAGGAAGCCAAGCGAAAACTCCAAATTGTGTGGAATGGTAATGCATTAGAACACACAAATCAACCTATATATCTTGGAGTAACTCTGGACCGGTCCCTCACCTACAGACAACATTGCATAAAATCAAGAGGGAAAGTAACAACTAAGAACAGCATACTCAGAAAGCTAACGGGAAGTAAATGGGGCGTACGTCCTGGCGTTTTAAGAACAACGGCACAGGCACTGTGTTTCTCAACTGCTGAATATGCGTGCCCCGTTTGGAGCAGATCTGCCCACACCAAACAAGTTGATACTGCGCTAAATGAGACATGCAGGATAGTAACGGGGTGCATGAAACCAAGGCCACTTTCAAATCTATATAGAGCAGCGGGTTTTGCAGAACCCTCAACACATAGAGGCGCTGCAGAACACATAGAGAAAATTAAACAGATCGCGGACGATCGGCATGCCCTATACAAAGCTCGAACACCACGAAAGCGACTAAAATCTACGAAAACCTTCCTTGGAACAGTGCAGGATGAACCGCCTGAGTATTTTCCACTTCCCCAGGTTCAATGGACCGGCCACACCCTAGACTTTAAAACGTGGAAAACCTTGAATAGGATAAGAACGGGGGTTGCTACAGTAAAATCAAACATGGCAAAATGGGGAAAAATAGACCAAGATGATGTGAACTGTGACTGTGGATATGAAACACAGAATATGGAACATCTTCTTACATGCAGAAACTGTCCTCATCGATGTACCCTTGAAGATTTGTGGCTCGCCAACAAAGATGGAACCGATGCGACGTAGCCCGATACTGGGCCGAAATTTTATGAATGACATGTCCGGACACGATAAAGTAAGTAAGTAATATGGCATTAAAATTAACGGAAATGCAATTAAAAATCTAAGATATGCAGATGATACAGTGCTGAGAGCTGGAACACTTGAGGAGTATAGACTATCACTCAAAACAAACAAAACCAAATTTATGCTTGTAAAAAAGTGAGAAAGTACAATTATTTAGGTACTCTTTGTATTGATAAAGTAGCCAGTTCTCTTGGAATAAACATCTGACCTGAAAAAACCTGGAGCAGTATTTTATAGTTCAACTAAAAACTAAATGGCTTATGAGATGTTATATTTAGTCAGTGTTGTATTATAGCATGGAATTATGGACACTAAAGAAAACAATGTGAAGCAAAATAAAAACTTTTGAGCTCTGGGTGTATCACAGAATATTACGAATTTCATGTATGCAGAGAATTAACAATGCCAGGGTCTTAGGAAGAACAATAGAAATAGAAGAAACTTGTACTGTCTATTAAAAAGAGGAAACTGCTATACCTGTAACATATCATGAGAGAAAATAATATCAATTACCTCAACTTATAATGCAAGAAAGGATAAGTGGAAGAACAACAGCAAGAACAAGAAGACATTCATGATTACAAAAATTTATGTGAATGGTTGAATACCACCAATAATCAACTATCTAGAGCAGCAGTCTCGAAAACATGCATAGCTTTGACATTGCTAATCTTCAGAACGAAGAAGGTACTTGAAGAACATTTTTCTTTATTTATATGTACAAAATAATCTAGATAATTTTATTATTCACAACTATGCAATAAATAGATGACATAAGTTTTATTGTAAGCCTCTACTGTTTAGATAATTAGGCAACGCTACGTAGTCATAATGACATGAATTTAAATAGCAGTCTATTGGTTTATTGTAGAAAATACGTGTTGAGTAATTGCCATGTCACTAAGTAAAGTAAAGTTCACTGTCTCTACAAATCATCGCTTATTATGCAATGGAATTGAAACAAAACCGCACATTAAAAACTCACCTTACAACTATACTATTAGGTTGTCTAGCTATTCTATCGACTTCTTCAATAGAGATTTGATCTATCTTGTTGTAAACATAAAGACATGGTAGATATACTCTATTAGCGCAAATAACATCTATTAGTTCGTCAGCAGTGCAATCTTCTCTGAATAAAACTTCAGCATTAAAAATTTTGTATTCATGCAATATCATCTGCACTAGTTTTTCATCTATTTTGGTTAATGGACAAGTGGAGTTAAAAGAAATGCCACCACCTTTCTTGATCTGAAATTAACAGTTATATAAATTTACTACATAATGAAAGTTATATTACTATAGTTGCATATAGATATACAGTCTTGAAAAAACTGAAAGGAAACAAGTTGGAAAAAAGCATTAAAATACTGTATGTTACCTTAAAATAAATATTAGGTTTTTGTTTGTTGAGTCTTATTCCTACGCTCTCCAATTCTCTTTCTAGTAACGATCTATGGACATCCTTTTTAGTTGCATCTAACATCATAAGAACCAAATCTGCTGTTCTTGCAACTGCTATTACTTGTCTCCCTAAAATAAAAAATATTTTCAGTCAATTTAAATACAATTCACCAAACACAAATTATTTGTATAAAATGCCATTATATGGTATATAAGTTGTAATAGCAGATGCAGTGTTCATAATTATATGTCATAATTATATTCTTTTATTCATATTACTATTCCATAAAAAAAGTATCAACAAGAAAATTTCCACCAAGGTTTTCTCCAGAGTAAAACAACCTACAATAAGGAAGAAACAGGCTCATATAAAATAGAAGAATTCAGGGTCAAATAAAAATGATTGTATTTACTATGATAGACTGCGCACTGAATGTAAAGTTTTACCAAAAATGTGCTATTTGAATTTTGAATTACTACCTATATTATTTTTTAACAATAAACAATGTCAGTTGCGAAATGGAAATAAATAACTACCTATATTATTTTTTAACAATAAACAATATCAGTTGGGTCCAGATCTCTCTGACCTGCTTGCAGAATTTTTTCAGTCAGTATATACTCACAAAAATGTTGACCCACAAAGTTGACCATTTATTCAACTTAATTTCATTTTGATTCCCAGAAATCACCTGGTAGATAAAGGGAAAGTAATTCCCAGGGTTTGGTTGATACATTTAATAAATTCCAATAAATCATCGGGTAAGTAAAGAAAAAATAATCCTCAATAGTAATACCTAGAATAAATAGGTACCTAATAAAACAGCTTATCGCTAGTGGCAATTTAATCTTTCTATCTCTGCACATGTTTCTGACAGCCACAATTCCTTCGCTTTGTAATGGCAATGTCATAACAAGCTAGAAAAATGATTTGTAAAACTTTCAATATTTTTATTTAAATTAAAAACAAAAGGACTATAATAAATATGCAGATCAGGCTACTTTGAGTACAGTGATTAACAAAAGGATTGAAATTCACTACCTCCGTAATTACGATATATTTATTAGAATTATAATCACCCTGGAAGGTTACATGAAGATTTAGTAAAATTTGGGATTTAGTTTTAGTGGTTTTTTTTATAGAACAAGTTTTCTGAGAATAGATATTTTTAATTTGTCAGTATTGTTAATTCACAAGTTTTAAGATAACTGTTTTTCCCTTTTCCTTTCATAAGAAAAAATACTTTTTGTTTGTAAATAGTTAGTCTTAATTTATCTGTTTTTAATCCAATCTAAACAAATGGTCAAACGACATCGCACATGTTTTATGGAAAATATAATGTCACACAAAGGACAAAAAAACTTACATGAATAGATTGGTCTCGTAAATCTTTGTTTATTGTCTCAGCCGTTAATGGGTTACATAGACACGCTGTTTATTAAAATGAAACACCACAGATATAGATATTAAAATAACAAATATCTTACTTTTTTCGTGCCTTTCATTGCTTGTTATCGAAACCATTGCAATGTTCCATGCAAAATTGTTGTAACTCTGTTACATTAGAATTACGACAGTTTTGCACGGAACTTATGTACAAAAACCCAAAATAGTTAAACTGTTGTAATATTTACCTGGCTAAGCATTTGAAAGTTACTAAAGTTTTACAGGGGATAGATATGCATGTTTACAATCGAATTCCATGATTACTTCATTTTCATAAAATTTTGAGTTACTGCAGTCTTGCACTGAGGGTGCGATATTAGCAAAAACAATACAAGCTTTTCTGTTAAAAAAGAAGCAAACTTCAGTATACTTTAGTTGAAATATCTGATTAATATTTTTTGTATCTTTATTGAACAATCCAATTAAATCTCAGTCCTTATTTCATTTTACTGCAAATAATTTGGCACTTATACAAAATTCGCTGCCTAACAAAATGGGAAAAAATTGGACAGATAAAAACATATTCTAACTTATATCAGTCACTACAACTTTTTCAAATACAGCACTCACAAAACAACAATATTTGTAAAATATGCCACTTGTGAGATTTGCAGAATTAAATAATAAATAAATAGCAATCTAAACATTCACCTCTTCCTTTTCCTTGTGCTGCTCCTTCTATAATACCAGGCAAATCTAATAGTTGTATATTAGCACCATTGTAATCTATAACACCTGGTATACAAGTTAAAGTTGTAAATTCATAAGAAGCAGCTTCACTTTCAGTTTTTGTTAACGTAGAAAGTAGAGTAGACTGAAACATATTTAAAATAATATATAACATCAATTTTTAAAGACAAGTTACTGTTTGTTACCTTTCCTACAGAAGGAAACCCTATAAGTGCAACTCTGGCATCTCCGCTTTTTAATACATCAAACCCTTCGCCCTTTTCTGATTTCTTAGATGGTTCTAATAATTGAGATCTATATTTAGCTAATTTTGCTTTTAAAAGACCCAAATGGTATTCCGTTGCTACAAAAAAATAGGTTAGAAAGAATGTTTGCACAATATCTTCTATAATACCTTTATTTTTTTGAGTTCTTGAAATTTCCTTTTCTATTTCCGAGATTTTTTCTAAGATACCCATGTTTAAATATTTATAGTTCTTATTTTAATTTAAAAATTAGGATTTCTCAATTTAATAATCCACACACACTACCCTTGACATTTCTCCACCATCTGTCTTTTATGACAGATTTGTCAATGTCAACATTTTCTCTTCTTTTAAAAGCATTTAATTTCATTAAAATAACGTTACTTCGTTTGAGAATACAATTTTGAAAACAAAACTAATTATTACTATTACATTTTTATAGATGTATCTATTCACCAGAATTCTATTCAAACCCAAATTCTTATTCATAGTTCACTTTCTTTATGTTAATAATTGCAAAAGAAGAATAATAGTTACCTCCAAAATATAACCTTTACAAACATTTCAGTCTAGTTCAAACTTGTTTATTTATAGTTATTTAATTAAAAATGTAAGCTCAAATGATTTTATTTAGGATTCTAAAAAATGTGAACTTGTGTGTAAATGTCAGAAAATATAGCCAGAATACAAAGAAAATGCCCACGAAATATTTGAATGTAGCTGAAAAGAATGATGCCGCAAAAAATATTGCTAGTTTATTATCTAGAGGGGGATCTACAAGGGTAATTCTTAAAGTTGATTAATATTGTATCCCTGTAACTTTTTAAATTTTAATGTTTCTATTCTGAATGTTCTGGACATGTATGTCCTTCTAGTTTTCATGTCTTTATTTACTTTTATTAAATTATTTGGAATTGACCTGAACTTCACTTTGTCACTAAAGGACTCTATTTAGGCATGATTTGCTTATTCTATGTTATTATTACATTTTATTATGTTTGAAAATTGCAATTCTTATTAAATTTTTGTAGTGTTAATTTATAATATAGTAGTACAATAGAGAGTTTAGTAATGCCATATATTTATTGAATAATTTCATAAAAAATTGTATATGCTAATAAATAATTTTTTGTTATTAGAGAGAAGGTATATCCCCATATAACAAGATATATGAATTTAATACAACAGTTCTTAACGAGCCTGCTTTCATGGTCATGACATCTGTTTCTGGCCACTTGCTACAATATGAATTTACTGGAGCATACAGAAACTGGAGAGGGTGTAATCCTATTGCCTTATTTGATGCCCCCATTGTTAAAACTTGTCCAGAGAATTATATAAAAGTCAAGGTGAATATAAATATATATATTTTACACCTATAATAGTTTATTGGGTCATATTAAGTAAAATAATGTCCAATGTGCATCACTCACTGAGGTGCATAAACAAATTATTAATTAATTTACCCCTGTAAGTTATTTCAATTATATTGAAATTTAGATTGTTTGTTTACTGTTTATTTTGCTACCCTGTATAACTATACAAAGTATTTTCACTGGCCTTTTGGCTTTACCAGCACCATAAACTGGGGAAAAAAATATAATAATTTATAATAAGTGTTCCAATGTGTATGTCACTTAATATGTAAATAACTGTACCTAATAGAAATTCAATCAAAGCTATATTGAGGATTCAAAATCAATTCATATAATAAAAACCTAATAAGTACCTATCATTAGAAAAAGAAACCACCATTGATAAAAAAAATAGTCACATTATAATCTGGCTTAATACAGATTAAGTGAAAAACTAGTTCTCAAAAGGAAAATTCAACTGGGCTTGAAAAATAATATTTAGAGATCAAAAGATCTTTAATGGTCCAAAAAATGGTTTTGTTTTTTTTTTTTGAAAATAATTATTCTCCTTCCAAGAAAGGAAGAACAAATAAAAACATTTAATAGCAAAATAATAAAATATGATATGGCATTATATGATATGACAATGGTAGCAAACAACATGAAGGCCAGAGTCAGGATCATGTAAAAAAGATGGAACTGTATTATATTATTCCAGTAACAGCACAGAATACCCGCATCACAAAAATGGTGTAGGTATATTAGTAACATCAGAACTGAGTAAATATGTGACCAATTTCTTACCAGTCTCTAATAGAATAATATTACTCTAAATAAATACTCAACCATTTAAAACTAACATACTTCAAATCTATGCCTCAACTGTGGATAAAAAATATAACAATGAAGTCGAGAAGTTGTATGATTAGATCCAAGACATCTTACAGAAACTTAATAAACACGAAATTTTATATATTATAGGCGATTTCAATGCAAAAATTGGGTCAGACTGTAGGTCCTTTTGGTCTAGGATAACCTAACGATCAACGACAGAAATTGTATGAATTTTGTAAAGAAAATGATATGATCATTGCAAACACCAATAACCCTGACTCCTTAAGAAATCAAATAGACTATATACTTGTAAATGAGTGTACGTGATCAAATGCAGGACAATTATTCCATATTGCAGAAGATCGAGAAGCCTTGACAGTGGTGATTGCCAATGTCGGATAATTCTGATATGGCACGCAAAGCAGAAGAAGCAAACAAGACTATAGGAAGACAAGAATGAACATTGAGATGAAGAATGGATGGATAATGAACTCATAATTAGAGTAATAAGAGCATAGCGAGTCATATTATGGAGTAATAAAAACATAGGCACATATTGAGAAGAGAACAAGAAAATATAAGTACTTCTTTAGAAGAATATAAAGTTGTAATAGAGAGAATATGTTTAAGAAGATGTAACAAGGATAGAGCTAATGGGAAAGAATAGAATGATAAAAAAGAATGGACAGAAATAGTGGATTGTGCACATAAGTATATGTATTATAGTGGAAATGCAACCAAGGTAGAAATAAAAAAAATGATTTAGAAAAGCCATTGAATACTAGGGTTTCTATGTATGTATGTATGTATGTATTACTCTTAATATGTAGAGTGCATTTAAATAATATTTAAAGCATATTGCCTCTATCTATCTTCTTTTGCTATTAATATCCATCTTTATTTTTAAGAAAACTTTAGAAAGGGAAATAAGAAGTTGTGATGGTCTAATAATATGGACAGATTGTGATAGAGAAGGGGAAAATATAGGTTTTGAAATTATAAATGTCTGTACAGATATAAAGCCAAATCTCAGAATATACAGAGCTAAATTTTCTGAAATTACTGGAGCCTCAGTTCACAGAGCTTTACAAACGCTAGGTCAACCAAATAAGAATGTCAGTGATGCAGTTGATGTAAGGCAAGAGTTGGATTTAAGGACAGGTGTGTATGTTTATATATTTTAATTAATAAATCTAACAGACTTATTAAGATTTTTCTTTTACTGCTGCCATGTTCGTCCATTGAAATGTCACATTTTTAAGCCTTCTTTACGCCGCCATCTTGAAATAGGGGGTGCAAAGTGTTTTCACACTGTATCTCGTAAACTAGCAGCCCTACAAAAAATTTGATCAGACATTATTTTTACCAAATTAAATTGTTTACAAAATTATTCATATTACCTACTTTTTATGGTAATATGGAAAATAAAAAAAATATTAACAAAAATAACAAAAACTTTTTTTAGTTGTTTTACAATAAGATTAGGCCAAAGAAATATTATATGGGATTTGCAACGAATCATTATCGCTACAAATTTGTATAATTTCAATAAGTTTTCTGGGTTTTAAAGAGCGCTGAAGTTGACCAAGTTCTTGAGTACTTGTAAGAATTCAATAAATACAAACCATTAGATGCAGTTTTCCATTATATATATTTTTTATACATATCATTTTAAATGAGTTTATTATTTTCCTAACGTTCCGATATTAATTTATTATTAATCCAATCCGTCATCACAAATCTTACCTTATCTCATATGCCGGTGTTGCAAGAAAAATCACCAATCGATAGAAATAAAGAGTAATAAGAGCACCGTATCAATATTATTTTAATATGAATTTCTTGGTAATGCAAAGAGTAAAACAAATTCAATAGACCTTCTCAAAACTGCTCTATCAGAAGTGGGTTTTAGTGTGGATCAGGCTGAATCTGATGCAGATACAGTCATCATCCATTCTGCACTTGCTGCATTCTAAATTTATGATTCTGTGACTGCCGTAGCAGAGGACATTGACATTCTCGTCTTGTTCATTGCGTTAGGAAGGGAGCAGTCCAATGTTGTGTGTCCAAATGTTCAATTTTTTAAACTTTGAAAATGGTGTAAGTCGCATCAATTATACTGTACTTGACGTTTTGTATATGGTGACGTTATTGCAGAGAATTTGCTGTTTCTCCATGCTTTTTCAGGATCCATCACAACATTAGTAGCTTACAAGATCGGCAAACTTAAATTTATCAAAATTTTACAGACACATCCTGAGTTAGCTAACGGAGCAGCATTATTTCTCAGTGAGAAAGCCGAGCCATCTTTGTTCACTGTCGTTGATGAACATTTTTTCGCCTGTTTATATGGTGAAAATAAAGATGATTCTCTAACAGCATGAGATACAAATGGTTGGTCAAGACAAAATGTTAATCTTTGAAGAAGATCACCTTGGTCTAAATCTTGTACTCTCTGATAGTGGTAGAGATGTAGAAGTTGTTACTGAAATGTTCTATGAGCAACATCTACTATTCGTAGTTGAAAGATTTCTTTTTGGATACTAAAATGTATTTGCGTTTTTTGGTAAAACGACTGAATTTAGAAAAAAATGTTATAAGGCTTTTTTTGCTCTTCATGGTTCTACCTATATCTTTAAGGAACGCACTATTTTCGGAAACACCCTGTATAAAGATATGTATATATTAGATACATGGTATCCCTATTAAAAATGTATTTTGAATCCATTCAAAAAGTAAACTCCATTAGTTTAATTTAAGATAGGTTTGTGCAATTTTATGTGATCAGACAATTTAGACATTTAATTTCTAGGTGCTGCTTTTACCAGATTACAGACTCTAAGACTCCAAAAGGTATTTCCACAGAAATTGGCTGATAAACTGATCAGTTATGGATCATGTCAGTTTCCAACACTAGGATTTGTTGTTGAAAGGTATCAAGCAATTGAAGATTTTATTGCTGAACCATTTTGGAGGATCAAAAGTGAGTTATAGGTACACCTTTAATAGTTACTGTCAATTTAATTTTATTAATATTCAGTATTTTTTCTAATGGTGCAAAGCTTGTTTTTATTGTTATTTATCAGTATTGTTTTTGTTTTTTAGTGTCTCATACTGTTGGTGATATTACCAGTGATTTCAACTGGAAAAGAGATCGTTTATTTGATAAAAATGCTTGCGAAGCTATATTAGACATTTGCAAAGAAAATCCTGTAGCAACTGTAGAAAATGTAGATGGTAAAGAGAAGAGCAAATGGAGACCACTACCTTTGGACACTGTTGTAAGTTTGAATATATTTTGAATTTTTAGAATCATTTAAAATTTCATTATCACTAGTTCTTGGAGTTTTGTTGCATTAATCACATCTATGATAATTTGGTAAACACTTTTTTTGCGGTAGTTCACAAACTATCTTCACAATAATTTATAACTTAAACTGGATACGATGTAAAAAATAATATGAAGAAATCCTATAATCTAATCTATTACTTGTATTATCTCTTTTAGGAAATGGAGAAAAACGTTTCAAAAAAGCTAAAAATCAATGCTAAAGATACCATGCAAATAGCAGAACGATTGTACACTCAAGGTTTCATAAGCTATCCACGTACCGAAACTAACATTTTTCCGAAAGAATTGAATCTCGGTAATTTGGTACAACAGCAAGTAAATGATAATAGATGGGGTACTTTTGCTCAGAGGATCATTGACGAGGGTGGGCCGCATCCAAGACAAGGCAGAAAATCGGATCAGGTAGGTAAATGGTTTTGACAACAAATAAGAATCTTGTCCTTTGTGAAGTTTTAAGTGCTTTCCTCTTTTTAATCTTAATACTTGAATCGTTTAGTTCAGAAACAACCTAAGTCACATTCGGACAGTTTGCAGGATATGATAAAACCGTTTTGAGTCTTTAGCTGAACATTTTCACTAAAACTGATGTTTGAATTTAATATATTACACCTAATAAACTCATAAACTCATAAATATTTTTAAAATGGACTTGTTTCAGTAATGAAATGCCAGGTTTCAAAATAAAAGTATTTATTACTAAACAATTGTTATATCATACAGTTTATTTTGTGACTTTCTTGGATTTTTAGTTACTGATGTTTGAATAATATTTTCGTAAAATGTTTTGAACGCTTCCTCCACCCATTGAAGCAGTGTGGTCAAATTTTCTTTTTTGGCCTCTAGTATTGTAGCATTTGCATTTTCCTATATATTGGAATCCCCTCGTATATGTATTAAATTGAAATCCCCTCATTTTTCTTCCAATGGCATGAATACTTAAAAAGCACTTTCGTATATCTTTTTTTTTAGTCTGATCAACATTAACAAAGAGCTTGTAACTTCTTGTCATATCTTTACCTTCTTCATTACGTTTTCTTCTTCTAGACACCTCCATTACTTCAATTAATCCTTGTAGATATATCCTGTTCATTTTTTGTCGTCATACCGTAAAAGTTACCAAAAATAATGTTCCTTTGATCTTCGTTCACTTTTTCAAAACATTTGAGTAGACACTTAAAAAATGTATTTTGTCGACTTAAAAATATTATATTTTTATTGCCTTACTTGCACTGAGGTCCTATTTGCTTTGCTTCCATGGCCTTATTTTTGTAGCTAATATATGTTTGCCCTTTAACTCTAGAGTTTCTGATAACATTACGCTGATATCTATCCGATTTCCTAATTCCCTTACGCCTTTTATTAGTAGGCTCTCAGCACTGGTGGTTCGTTGATCGTTGTTCATAATAATATTAAAATATGAACGTTTTTCTTCCAATATACAGACAACTTTTTGTAAGCAGCAATAAGAACAAACAATAGAAATACTATGAATTTTATAGGTTATAGTGAATGACGAAATGCAAAATGACAAATGACAATTTAGTGCAGAAACAACCTTAGTCCGGGACTAAGGTGGTTTCAGAAATATATGATTATTTTAAATCGATATAAAATCAACTATGCTTACGGGACTAGGGTGTATTCTGCATTAAATTGTGTGTAACCCACAGAAATACATGTTGGTGTTATAAACTCAAAATCTCCAAAATTTAACTTAAGTTGTTTCTGAAATCAGCGATTCAGTTGTTCTTGTTACACCATATCAAATTAGTAAGAAATTGATTGATCCTATGCTTACAAAAATGCATACAGAATATTCCTACAGGTTTACGAATGCGTACAGAGTTGATTTGTTAAGTAATTTAAATAATCTTCCTTTTATTTTAGGCTCATCCTCCTATACATCCCACAAAATATACAAACACCTTACAAGGAAACGATCTACGGCTATATGAGTACATAGTACGACATTTTTTAGCGTGTGTTCATAAAGACGCCAAAGGATTCGAAACAACGGTCGGTGTTGATATAGCCCAGGAAAAATTCACAGCAAAAGGACTTATAATATTGGAAAAGAATTATTTGGAAGTGTACGTTTATGAACGATGGAATGCCAAGGAGATCAACAACTATAGAGTGGGAGATACTTTCACTCCGACTGTTTTAGACATTGTAAGTAGTGAAATACTCGAATTAAAAGATTTGTTGAATGAGATTTTATTGGGTTTTATGCCCTACTTATTTAATTTTGTTCAGTAATCTCCCATTTTCTGGTTTAAAGTCATAGCATATTTCACTAGCGTATGTTATTCTCTTGTCTACTCAATTTTAGTACTCTATTAAATTAATTTTTTGTTACTTAAGTCGATGTTGCCGATATTGTATATTTGTTATTAATGTAGGTTGAGAGTTCTACTTCTCCTCCAAAGCTACTCACCGAAGCAGACTTGATATCTCTTATGGAAAAACATGGAATTGGCACGGACGCTACTCATGCGGAACATATAGACAAGATCAAGTCTCGGGAATACGTAGGTTTACATGACAATATGTACTTTGTGCCTGGAACTCTTGGTATGGGACTTGTAGAAGGGTAAGTTTTTGCATTTATATTTAGACATTTTTTCCTTTCCAATCCGATGTACTTCATCAAATAGCTTCCTACGTCGTCACAGTACAATTTCTATAACTAGATTTAACACTCCGAAACTTAACGAACATTCACAAGCATTATTAACAATGTAATCCTGATCATTTTGAGTTATATACTTCATATTCTCGATAAAATAAAATTTATAGAAACATTTTTTAACCTTTATCTTACTCTTCCTCGCCACTCACTTCTGTCCATCGTGTCCTCTTCATTTTAACCATTCTCTCTTAAGTTCTCTGCCGCACAATCCTTCCATCTTCTCCTTGGTTTTCCTCTACCTCTCGTTCAAAATACTTTATACAAAATTTGGTTTGTTTAGAACGAAGATCTGAATCTAACCTCAAATATAATTAGGACGCGACATCAAGCTTACGCCTGGTATAATATTTGCAATTAAAGAGACAATACTTCTCACTTATTGAGCCTTTTTAAAGTCATAGTAATGTGACAATAAAAACAAAAACTCCTCAATATATATATATATATATATATATATATATATATATATATATATATATATATATATATTAATGTGACAATAAAAACAAAAACTCCTCAATATATATATATATATATATATATATATATATATATATATATATATATATATATATATATACGGTGTAGGTAAAAGTTTATGCTCGGTATAGTAGAAGTTAACAGGATATCTAACACAGATATAAAATCATATCTTCAGCGAATAGACAAAAATAACAATCATATTTCCCCTTGGTCTCCCCTCCACATTGCTCATGCACATCCATTAGTGAACGCCAGACGATTATTTCCGATCCAGCTTATACGTAAGAAACAGCGACAGGGTTGCCTTATTACATATTTGAATTAACACATTGAATCGATTTAAAAAATTTCCGATCAGTGGCGCGTTTATAATGCCATTCAAAACTGGATGATGATATTAAAAATGAAACACTAATTGACACAAATACTGGTACAAAATTTCTTAAATCCATGAGAAATTTACAGATTCGCATTTTTATTTGACGAAATTGTAACCTAATTTCCAATAAAACAAGATAATTTTGACAACATCGCCATTCGTTTGTTCTCTTGAATGGTAAACTGCATACGAGACAGCCCGAACGCATACCAAACTAGTTCTGTTCTGTGTTCTGCTCGTTACCATAGTAATAAAATCAAAGTCTCCTTAATTTGACCACGCGACGTTGCCAAATAATTTTGTATGAAGCTCTTTTATTGTGGCGTCATAATGCAGTTCATTATTTTCATTAGGAACAAGGCACAATGTGATTTTAAAATAAGCTTATTTTGATGTTTAGATTTCCAATTCGGAAATAGTACTTAAAATACGAAACATTAATAAATTTTATTTATAAAAACGATTTCCGAAGTGGAAATCAAAATGTTAAATTAAAGGTATTGTAAAGTAAAATTGTGGCATATTCCCAATAAAAAAAAGTAAGCTGCCAATTTAAATCAATTCGCCCAAATTTGATTATCTTAGAACATTGTTCAAATGCTAAAAAGATAAAAGGTCAAATAAAAAAAAGTTTGGCAACGTTGAACTTTCCCTTTTTTATTTCCACTAATACGTTTTCGACAATATAAAGGGCGGACCTAATATATCTCTCTCTTTTTAAACAGGTGTTTCTCACTCTATCTCACGTAAGGTCCATACCGACCATAAACTTTTACCTAGAGCATTTTTCATATAAAAAAGCTTGCACGTCATCCAAGATTTACGTCGTCAGAACCCCACAGCGTTGCCAAAACATCAGAATAGTTAGTATATAAGGAGTTTTTAAAATGTCAACTATTTGTCAAACTATTATATTAACAGTAAATACACTTTGTTTTAAGACTACTGCAACACACTAAAATACATAAGAAAACATTTTTATACAAAATTATATATTCTTAATTTTAAACTTACGTCTTTTAGGGCTTTAATAGTAAAAACGTCCCGCCATTATTTCTTGTTCAAAATAATCTATCTTATATGAAAGCTTATCAGCTTTCTACAGACTATTTATTTGTTTTGGCATATCACAATCACAATACACAACAATAATTAATTTTAAAGCTATTACTCTTAATTTAGTATGTATTTATAAATACAATTTATTAATATATATTATATTATGATCAAATTATGTAAGAAATCAACACATAAACAAAATTCCTACTCTAAAAAACACTTTATACACTTTTGCCACACGTTTAACTGTCAATAAAATTTGAAGTATTTCTGTTTCAGTTGCGTACAATTGTCTAATATATTTAATTAAAATTATTATTTTGTGAAATATTAGACTTAAAGAGTTATGTCATACAATTTATATTATTAATAATAACAAATGGTTTTGGTTATGTAATCAATATAATTCTAAAATTTCCAATATAATGATGATTACATTTTTCTGATTATTACACCATGTTGACGCCTGAAACGCCTGACGTTGAAAGATCGAGCAGTTCCGTATGGGTTTCGTATTATTAGCCGTGTTAGGAAAATTTGAACTCTAAGGTTGATGTTCTGGAAATTTGAAATACAACTGACGTCACTTTGTATAAATTGTGACGTGCAAGTGTTTTACATTGAAAAATGGTATACACTGTAATTGACCATGTGTTTTCCATAAAAACTAAAGACTACCAAATTATTAAAGGCTTGTCATTGGACCTTAAACGATTTCTATTTTGACTGAATCACACGAAACTCTAGGAACATATTGAGCGATACTAACTTTTTTAAGTAATGTATTACTTGCCATATAATCACGTTTAAAATTATAGTACAAAATGACAAATGTCCCATATTTTTAATGATTACGAAAACAGTCAACGGTTTTCTTAGATCAGTTACCCATTTTTAAACGTTTTTCCTTTCGATATTAAATTATCACTAAGTAAATGGTGAAACAGACTTTACTATTTACGAATTAGAGTGGTTTTTTACTGTATCATTTTTAGTTATAACAACGTGGGTTTAGAAATATCTTTAGCCAAGCCAACGCTTCGAGCAGACTTCGAAAAAGATCTCAAATTAATTTGCGATGGTCTCAAAGATTCGGAAGAGGTGCGAAGAGAGCAGGTGGCCAAATATAAGGCGGTATTTCAAACTGTCGCGCAGAAAATGCGACTGATCGATGAAAGTTTGGGAAATAGATTGGATGATCGGCCGGCAGATGTCGTCGACGACCAGATCGTTAACAATAATGATGAATTTCGACCGGCTATGAAGTGTCCGAAGTGTGGACATGACATGATTGTAAGGTAATGGTAAATTTTAAAAATTTATTATAAAGTTTTAATCTATTTTGTATTGTTTATGTTGATTCTATTATATATTTCTGTTTTTTTCCACTGGCACTGGCACCTTGCCTTTCTCATTTGATGTCCATGTGAGCCACACTTACAGTTCTCTTGTAGTGCCAAATGACGAGCAGTGACGAAATTCGAAAGAATGTGCGGTTGGTCCAATTAAAATGGTAGGTCTTTTCGTTTTGTTCTTGGATCTACAAGACTTTCATTGTATACAAGCTTTATGAAGCGAGAAGTCACACATAAATTAATGTTGAAGAAGAGATGTGGGCATGGCTCTTTGGATCATTCTTGCTAGCACAGGAACAAAAAAAAGGAAAAAAGAAAAATTAGGAAGAAGACAGTTACTAGAGCTAAAAGAGAAATATGGGATCAATAAAGCAAAGAAGTCATAAAAAATTTGCCAAAAGGGCACTACTTCGTGTTTTCATCGAAAGACAAAGAAAATTCTTAAAACCCAAATAAAATGGTAAAAATACTTAAGAATGATCTTAATATGAACGGTATTTACAAAAAATAGAAACATTAGAATTTAAATGGGTCATAATTATATTATGGTAAGTTTTTAAGAAGAAGAAGAAACTTTACTTACAAATGCAGTGTTGTATATAGAAAATAATGATAATAAATCATGCAAAAAATCTTGCAATTGTCGAATCATATGGAGTTCATGTCTTCATAATAGTCCCCAGTTTTTTTCGATAAAAAAACAAGAACACTGGCCCTTTCCTGATGGCGCTTGCAATCTTGTCAATAAACCTTCAACAAAGGTTTGTTGTGCATTTGTTGCTGTTCTATCTTGCCAAACTTTGTCGACTGTTTGTCCGTCAGCTGTGGGCTAAAGGGAGCGAAGTTGCCACAATTACCTCAATGTATCTATCTCCAGCTGAAAGATTTACACACTGTACATATGATGTAAAGAAAATATTTTTTCAGGGCCAAAACAAACGGACCAGGTTACTACTTAACGTGTTCCAACTATCCAGCGTGTCGCCATTCTGTTTGGTTCCCTTCTTCGGTAGACACTGTAGAAGTTCAAAACGACCATTGTCCACAGGTGAGATATTTTTCGACCATTTAATTTAGTCTTAGAGTCGTAGAGGTTACAATAAAAAAAAGTTTTTTACGTTTAAATATATATTGAAGGATAGTATTCGGCAGCGATTCGTGAGTCAGTAAATGGCGCGGTCGATTTTAATATTAAAAATAGTTGGAATATTTTAATCTGTGGTAGTTAGACGATTAAATGATTATTTCGTTGATTCTGTATTCAGTGTGGGAAATAGTTAACCATCTATTAACCTCTAGCATGCCAGTTTTGTTCTTAAAAGATTCTTCCAGTTTTTCTCTTTTGTTAAACTCCATGCTGTAGGATGTAACATAGGCCTGATATAATTGAATTTTTTATATAGAGGACTGTTCCTGTATATTTAGGGTTGATTCAATCCCTTCTTGACTTCCTGGGTGTGCTATGTGAAGTTTAATGTTGTGTCGAGATGAATGTCCTAGGTACCTCAAGACCTCTTTTGACTGAATTATATTTTCTCTTATTGTTAATTCTTCTCTGTTTGGTAAGGTCTGCTGTGTAAAGATGGTGGACTGGGTTTTTTCTACGTTGGTCTTTATCATTTGTCAATGCAGTCTGCAATTCTCTTTAGGTGGTTTTCAAGTCTCTCGTCGATCCTTCTATTGCCTTTGACTTTGGTATAAATTTCTGAAGCATTTGCATAAAAAAAATTTGTTTGTTCTGGCATCAGTGAGCAAATTTTTGAACAAATATATTATAGTATCGGTGATAAAATGCTGCCTTGAAGCATCCTCTTTTGAATTAGTTGCATCCTAGACAAACTCAAATGTTATCTGAACGATGATGTCAGGAACATTTAAGGGAGACTGGAGTAAGGGGATGAAGAAGACAGACACTCGACAGAAAAGGATGGAAGAATGTTTTGAGGCAGACCAGGACATACAAAGGGTTGTAGCGCCAACTGATGATGATGATGCATCTTAGACAAATTTTTGTCAGTTAAAACTTGAAAAGTTTTATTAGTCAAATATGTATCACATATGTTGACTAAGTAATGGGCAGCTCAGCTCGTTCCATCTTGTAGATTAGGGCTTTTTCCAAACCTTGTAAGTTTTTTCTATGTCCAGTATAGCCATTCCTGTTCTTTTTTTGCGTCACTGACCAATCTTGCTAGTTGTAGTTCACAATTTCTTCCTTTTCTGAGAAGGAATTGATCTTCCTGAATGACTCTTCTTCTTTCTGCGTATTTGTAGTCTTTTGTAGATGGTCCTTTCCAATATTTTTCTAGGTAGTGATATTGGCATGTAACTTTCTGATCTTGTTCCGTTCTTCTTTGGCTTTAGTAGAGGAATAAATTTTGCATTTTTCAAGTTGTTCGGAAAATATGCGTGTTCGAGGCAGAATATGTATTTGAGCGTAAAATACTCCGCAAAATATTTGGAGCTGTAAACGACCAAGGGCAGTGGCGCAGAAGATATAATTTTGAATTGTATCAGCTCTTTGATGAGCCAGATGTCATAACGTTCATTAAAACACAGCGACTTAGATGGGCTGGACACATAATACGAATGCCAGAAAATACCATTGCTAAAAAGCTAACCACAGGAACACCTGTAGGAACAAGAAGCAAAGGCCGACCGCGAATTAGGTGGTTAGATGAGTAGAAACCGACTTACGAATATTAAAAATCAGAAGATGGCAACATGTTGCCAAAAACCGAACAGAATGGCGACGAATCTTAGAGCAGGCCAAGATCCACAGAGGATTGTCGAGCCAAAGATGATGATGATGAGGCAGAATATGTATGTGTAGAATAGTTGCACTATCATTTTCTTCGGAAGCTCCTTTAGTGCAGTATTGAGAATGTAATTCAATCCTGATGCTCGATTTCCTTTATATTTTCTTAATATTTTTGTCATTTGTGCTGGACTTATGTATTCTTCTTCCTCTACTATTCATGAACTTGCTCACAAATTGATTGCGCAACAGCTTCGTGTCGTGTATGTAATTGCTGTATTTTGGACCAAATATTAACCGATATTAACTAATGTCATGCTTCAAAAGCAGCACGATACAAACTTTGTCTCTAGATTATCTCACGATGACTGTTTTTATTGTTCTATTCTTACTTTTAGTGTGGTCCAAACGTAAAGAAACTAAAATTCAAGTTTAAACAAAACCTATTTCCTGGAGAGCCAAATCCAAATATTTTGTGCATCGGTGGCTGTGATATAAACGTTTTAGAAACTTTAGATATAAATCCTTCGTCAGTTAATCAAAGTAAGTATCATTCATACACTTTCATAATGGAAAAAAATAATAACGTATTGTTGTATTTTAGGAGTTGCAATTAACCACGCAACGAACAACACAATAAACAATCAAACTATTGGAAATACCACTCGAATAAATTCGGACAGTGGATTTCATTCCAATTCTTCAACCACGAGCAATAATTCACATTCTAACAACGCCAACACAAGCAACTCAAACAGAAATAATAGTAACTGGTTATCCAAAAATTTTCCAGCTCCAAATACTTCTGCGGGAAATAGAACGCTAGATTTGTTGCCTGGGCCGTCCAGGAACACCAATGTGCCCAATAGAAATAGTCCGGTAACAAACTCTGGTCAAGCAGCAGATGTTGTGTGTAATTGCAATCAAGAAGCTTTAATGCTAACTGTGAGGAAAGAAGGTCCTAATACAGGTTGGTAATATAGTAATAATAAGTTGAATATCTGTTTTAATATTACAAAATACTGTGATTTGTCGCTATTTTAATTGTTAACGATGATCCCAATCGCGAACACAAATTTAAAATATTCAATACATAGTTACATTAACATATATATTGTCCCTTTACAGGAACACTTAAAAAGTTCAATTATTCTGCAACAGGTCGCATTATTTGTATCTTTATAGAAATTAGTTTCCACGTGCAAACTGGGATCATTATGCAAAGCCTGTTTTGTATAATGATCCCAATTATTAATACAAATTTAAAATATTCAATACAAAACTTCTATTTACATCTCGTTACTTTAAGGAAACATGGTTTAGATAAACAGTTTAACAACTCTGCGACAGGTTGAGCTGTTTATCTATTTATATAAATGAGTTTGCTTGTGAACCGCGGATTGTAGACTGTTTTCACATCATGGAGTATTATCACATGTATATGTCATTGTTTTGGGCTTCTATTGCATAATGATCCCAATTGGGAACACACTTCAATACAAAAATATTCAATACAAAACTTTTATGAATATTTTCACTTGTATCTACATACACTTTATGTGCGGGACTATTTTGTAGATAAAAAGTTCAACTATTCTGCAACATTTATCTATTTATGGAAATAAGTTTGCTCATGAACTGGGAATTGTAGACATTATTGTTTGTCTCTATTGCGTAATTATCCCAATCGGAAACACAAATTTAAAATATTCAATACAAAACTTTTTTTGATATTTTCATCTGTTTCTATATGTCGTTCCTACGCGGGGACTGTATTAGATAAAAAGTTCTAAAAGTATTCTGCGACAGGTCGTGCTATTGATGTCCTTTTAGAAATTAGTTTAAACACCAACCGAGAATTGTAGAGTATGTTTAAATAGTGTTTTTGTGCTATTTTTATTGAAAAAAATGAATAATTATATATAGTAACAAAGTGGTTAAAATCAACAATATTATTGTAAAGTGATAATCTTTTAATATGCAAAATGTACCTTCTTGGGTACAGTCCCCAAATTTCTCCATTATTACACACTTTGTTCCCAGCATCCCAGCTTTTACTAACGTAGTTTCACAATTTCACTGTTCTAACTTGAACCAACCAATTATTGACTGAAGGGGAGGCGTGAGCTATCTTCAGTGTTCAAAAGGGGGCGCCAGTGCTAAAAGGTTGAAAACCGCTGGTCTACATAATCGGTGTGATCTAAATTTAGAACAAATTAGCCATTATAGTATATGTGTACTCATCTGCATATTATAGCTATGTAATAAGTGTACTAATCTATTAATTATGTCGCCTTGGATACTAATCGCACTGGCAGAATCAGTCGGTTGTGAGTAATTCTAATAGGTGCTTGGTACATTCAGTCCCACATCTTCAAGAGATACCATTTCCCGACTAGGTGAAGCTCATTCGTTAATCTGTAAAGAAAACTGAAAAAGCCACATTTATCATTTTATTCTAGGTAGACAATTTTACAAATGTCCCAACAACAGCTGTGATTTCTTCTTGTGGGCTGCCAATGACGAGAATAATGTTCAGAGTGGATCAGCCAATAGCGCGCAATACCAAAGTAACCAATCTCAGAATCTCCAATGTAGGTGCAGGCAAGCTGCTGTGTTACGCACAGTATCCAAGCAGGGACCTAATACTGGAAGGCAGTTCTATACCTGTCCAAAACCTATGGGCCAAGGCTGTGGTTTCTTCCAGTGGGCAGACGAGGTAATATTAATTTTTATTTGAGAGGAAATGCTCGAATATTTATTTAGACTTAATTTAAAATTAGGAATTAATGTTTTTTCTTAGGACGCAGGAAATGGCAACAACTACGGAGGTGGTGGAGGTGATGATGATTTTGGCGGAGGGGGAGGTGGAGGGGGAAGAGGTAATTGGAATAACGGTAATAACTTTGCTAAAAAACGGAAAACAGATAATTCTAGAAATCGAACCACTTCTCACAATAACCAAACAAAAACAAAACGGAAGTGTGGATACTGTGGAGAAGAAGGTAAGTTGATTCATGAAATATATTTTATTCTTTTGTTATTTTCGTTTGTAAACGTTTGAGTCTTTTATTTTCTTTTTAATCTTCCAGCTAATTTCAAATAACTTACAGTTTATCTCTAATTTAGCTATTTTCAAACTTCTCCATCGTGACATGTAAAACAAACGCTTTCACTCAACTTTTTTCTTTGCTATTAAATCTATTAAATTAACTTTGATAAAAATTCACTGTTTATCAACTTCTCGTCGTCCTCGGCTTCTTTTATAGTTTCTGGGCCTCCATTCTCCTTCTGGTCCACCGTCCATCTTGTGTTCTGTCTATGTGCCCTGTCCAGTTCCACTTAAGCGTCGTGGTTCTTTCGATGGCGTCTTGAGTTCCTGATCTTTGCCTGATTGGTTGGTTTGTTATGTGGTCTCGAAGGCTCACGTTCAGCATTGCATGTTCCATGGATCGTTGTGTAACTCGTAAGTTTATTCGCAGTTTTTTGCGTGAGTGTTAAAGTCTCTGCTCCATAAGTTTGTACAGGCAAACACACCTTTCGCTTGAGACACATGTGAATTGAACTTTTTAAAATATGGCTTAATTTGCCAAATGCTGCCCATGTCAGGCCTATTCGCCTCTGTATTTCATGTGTTTGATTGTCTCTGCTTATTTTGATCTCGTGTCTAAGATATTTGTAAGTGTCTGTTTGTTGTATGGTATTATTGTCAATAGTTATCTTTCCACTCATTACGAGATTTGTCATAAGTTTAGTTTTCTCAAAGTTTATCTTTAATCCTGCTCTTTCAGACAGACTTTTAAGCGAATGTTTCATAGAAACTGTATCCTGTAAGTTATTTGCTATAAGTACAACATCATCTGCAAACCTTAGATGATTTAATCTTTCTCCATTTATATTGATGCCCATATCTTGCTATTTAGTTTTCTTAAATATTGACTCTGGAGCTGTCGTGAACAATTTTGGTGAAATATTGCCTCCTTGTCTAACTCCTCGACCCAAGCTGAATTTTTCTGTGTCTTCGGCAAACCAAGCTCTCCAAAAATTTATTCTAAGAAGCTTGCCTTACTCCTGGTCCCTTATTTATTTTTATCTCTTCACTTCCTTACCTCCTAAAATAATCCCTAGCCAATCCGCTTCTTCAATTTTCTCCCCGTCAGACTTTTTCTATCTCGTTATCCTGTCCTCCACAAAAACTTTCTTGTAAATGATATAGTTAAAATTAACTAATCCCTTCTTAGAAATGATCGAAGAGCCATTGCCAATCTTAATTCCTAATATGTTCGAATACATCTATAGAATTTTTCATATAAAAATGATTGCACGTTATTCAAGATTTATGACGTCAGAACCCACAGCGTTGCCAAAACATCAGAATAGTTAGAACGTCAGGAATTTTTAAAATGTCAACTATTTGTCAAACTATCATATTAACAGTAAGTACACTTAGTTCTAAGACTACTGTAACACACTAAAATACATAAGAAAACATTTTAATCCAAATTATATATTCTAAATTTTAAACTTACCTCTTTTAGAGCAATAATAGTAAAAACGTCCCGCCATTATTTGTTGTTCAAAATAATCTATCTTATATGAAAGCTTATTATATTATTAATCTAAATTTAATATGTATTTATAAATACCATTTATTAATATATAATATATTATGATAAAATTGTCATCAAATGATCTAAAAAAGCGGCAACACTTTAAACAATTTTGCCACACGCTGAACTGTCATTAAAATTTGAAGTATTCCTATATCAGTTGCGTACAATTGTCTAATCTATTTAATTAAAATTATTATTTTGTGGAATATTAGACCAAAAGAGTTATTTCATAAAATTTATATTATTAATAATAACAAATGTTTTTGATTATTTAATCAATATAATTCTAAAATTCCCAATATAATGATGATTACATTTTTCTGATTATTATACCACGTTGACATTTATGAAAGATCGAGCAGAAAATTTGAACTCGTAAGTTGAAGTTTTGGAAATTTTAAATATAAGTGACGCCACTTCATATAAATTGTGACGTGCAACGTTTTTACTTTGAAAAATGGTATATTGTCTTATCTATGCAAACGAAGAGTCGACAAAAAAATATTAATATTATATATTTTTTTTTCAGGTCATAATAAAACTAAGTGCCCAAATAAGTGAAATTGTATATTTTTATAATAAATATGTTATTTTTATAAGAAGTCTTTTAATTTTTAAAGTAGTGTAAATATTATGCAATGATGTCTGATAGAAACAACCGTACTTCCGTCAATTCGTCCCTTTTTTTTACAATTTTACAAGCAAACCCTGACCTACATATGCCTTGTTACCACTGACCAGAAGGCCATACCCATTCCTTCAACGCAGAGCAGTCTTCGTAGAAGTGGGTATACAGATTTCTATTATCTACACATTCCAACTACCTCGCTGACACTTCTCCAAAGCCGATTAGACTAGTTTCGTCAGGGACATAGATTCTAACATCCGATTCATACCACCTCAATCATTCGAAACACATTCCTACTTTACAAAACTGAACCAAGCCAGAAAAGTCAAAAGGCGGAGTACTACTGAAAAAAATGAGCTTTAAATGAACCAGCAGGAAAGCGTGGAGCCTTGTGGAAAAATTAGATACCGATACCAACTCTCACATTTCACAAATTACGCCAAATAGCTCTGACCAAATTTTCAACAACAGTGAAAGCGTCCACAACACCTGCAAGTGCTGTGGAGTTTATTGAGCGGGGCTATGAACAACTTATGAAAACATAGGCAATTTCCATCGATCTAACAGATGTCTACGACACTGTATGGAGAGTAAGCCTAGCATTAAAATTCTTAATAGTTACATTTGCCTTACTATTTCTTCTCCTGAACATTGCTCCTTATTTGCTCAGAAGTAGAATTAACGTCCAGATAATATGATATTAGAAGATGCTCCTAACTAAAATACAAGACATAGGAGATACAGTGGACGCCAAATCTGAAGAATCAGCGCACAAACCTGATTTCGTTTACTTAAAAGTCGACACGCACACTTACACTTTAAGCCTTCTTCTGGCTTACTGTCAGCGTAACTACTTTTTAGTAACGATTGTTCATGTACAGATGGAATTGTTTGTTTCTAGTGTCTGTATTTGCATAGTGACTGATGATTTGGACAACGTCTGATATCGTGGAAGATAAAAAGTGTAGATCCGTGATATCAGGAAAAAGTGGTGAAATAATATTTAATGTATTGAAATATTTTGATAAAAAAAAGAAGATATCAAGACGAAAACTTTAGAAGATATCAAATAGCAAACTTCACAAGCATCAGGTAAAAATATTATGTAATTTATTTATAACATTCTTCAAAAAGTTGTGCCGTTGTATCTTCATGGTAGTCGACGCAGAAGTCTTTAATATTCTTTGCAGAAAGTCACAGGGCATTTGGAACCCAACCATTTTCTGATCCAGCATGTAAAATCGGTATTTTTTCCCTTTATTTGACGGAGCTTTTGTCTTACATTTACCGAAGGAATCGGCAAATCCTTTAGGTCGCGTTGAATGTGTGTCAAATCATGTCTCGTCGAATTATCGGTCGATTTTCAGAACGGAATTTTCTTATCGAAGTTATATACTCATAACGCTATTTTTGTAATCTATGAGATTCCATAATTACTTGTCTTTTGTCAATTATACGATATCGAAAGCCCATACTTTTCAAAATTTTCGATAAGCTGGTGAGGCTACAGCTTATTTGGGTTTCGTCAACATTGAGCCGTTGCTTTGGAGCTCTTAATGTAGGGATGCGTTACTCTTGGTACATGGTATAGACTTTTGTACATACATGGTATGTCAACATAATTATGGAAGATTCTAATTCCAAAATAGGGAAGGGCAGCTTTGAAGACGTAGTTGGACCCTTTGGTCTTGGAACAAGGAACTAAAGGGGCGACCGTCTTATACAATTTTGTCAAGAAGAAAACATGAGAGTTATCAACACATGGTTCAAACGCCACCCCGTCGCCTTTATACTTGGAAATCTCCAGCCGATAGAGCTCAGAACATAATAAGAAATCAAATAGACTTCATTCTTATCAACGGTAGATTCAGCACAACTGTCAAAAGAGCTTGCACATACCCTGGAGCAGATGTCCCTTCTGACCACGTACTATTAGTGGCCGTCATAAAGATCGCTCTTTCATGCAAGAACAAGCCTGAAACTCAACAACAGATAGCACTGGACAAACTGAAAGACCCAATGATACAAGCAGAAATAAGCAATGAAATAAACGCACAAATTCAACTATTGACGACAAACATTGCCGAAGATCTAACACCAACATGAAATACGATTACAAGTGCTGTAACAGACATCATGAAAACAACTTAGGGTACAAACGAAATAACAAGAGGCAAAAATGGATGACCGAAGAAATACTATTACTAATGGAAGAACGACGAAGACACAAGAATAACCAAGATGGCAGCAATATGTATGAAAACATTAACAGACAAATAAAAGCAAAAATAAGAATAGCAAAAAATGAATGGCGTAAACAACAATGTATCGATCTAGAACATTTACGACAGCACGACGACCGTAATTTACATAAAAAGCTTAAGGAGACTGCTGGAATATACAGAAAACGAAGACCAACTACCATAGTTAATCAGGATAACCAGATAGTGGTGATATAGACTATATATAGATATAGACCAAAAAGACATAAGATGCATTGAATACTGGCATCAAACGGCACAGCTAAAAATAGACAATTCTATATCCAAACCCATACATATAAGAAGGGGCGTTCGACAGGGATGTGTGCTTTCCCCTCTTTTATTTAACATTTATTCGGAAGCCATATTTCAAGAGTCTTTGGAGGATGCAAGGATGGAAATCAAAGTGAATGGAGTATTGATCAACAACATACGATATGCTGATGATGGTGTCTTAATTTGTGACAACATAGTCGATCTTCAACAACTTGTCACTATAATCGGAGAATACAGTAAGCGAATGGGATTAGAGATTAATACCAAAAAAACCAAATTTATGATCATCTCCAGAAACTTGGATGCACTTGAAAACTCCACCATAACACTGAATACTAGGTCCATTGAAAGAGTGAGCAAATTTAAATACCTGGGATCGTGGTTTTTTGAAGACTGGGCATCGGACAGGGAAGTAAAATGTCGCATTGAGCAAGCCGACAAGCTTTCGTAAAATTCAAGAAGGTACTGACTTGTTCAGAGTTCGATCTTTAACTGAGACTAAGGTTTACTAAGTGCTACGTGTGGTCAGTTCTGCTATATGGCGTAGAGGGCTGGACACTCAAAACGAGGGATATAAACAGATTAGAAGCTTTCGAAATGTGGCTCTATCGCCGTATCCTAAAAATATCATGGACAGCGAAAATCACAAATATAGATGTCCTTAAAAGAATAAACCAAGAACGTCAACTTTTCGAAACCATCAAGAAAAGGAAAACGGCGTATCTAGGTCACATCATGCGAAATGAAAAATACCAGTTCCTAGAGAAGGCAAGAGAGGAATGGGACGCAAAAAAATGTCCTGGCTCCGAAACATAAGGCAATGGACAGGGATTAACGACATACAATATCTGATACATATTGCAAGAAATAGAGAATTAATGGAAAATGTGATCGCTAACATCCATTAGTAGATTTGCATCTGAAGAAGATAGACTTTTCGACGTATCAAATCCTTATCGACTTTGTCCATACATTTGGTGGAACTGGAATCTTTACGTTTTTTTCTTGTTTCTATGGAATTTGATGTAATTATTTTTACTGTGGGAGTTATTTTCGTCAAATCGCATATTTCACTCGTAGCGGAATTTGCGTCAAGTCCTCTTTTAAGTAAAGTACTGTAGATAGTTTTTACAATTTGCTTTGCATCTACAGATAAATGTTTCTTCTTTACCGGAACACTAAAAGAAGCCCCATTATTATTACCCCACGGACACCACATAATAATAGAAAATGTAACGAATAAAATGAGTAATACTTCTTAACACTTTCCGTGACACATAAAGATAAACTTATTATATAAATACCTCAAAACCACTTAAGGTGATTATCAAACCTAGGGCACTACCATCGAATTCGATATTAATGAAATTAATATGAGTTTGGATTGTACGCAATTAAATCAACATTAAGAAATGAAGATTGACAAATGTTAACAGGAAACATATTTAAATTTTACCTGAAACCGGACATTTTATACTATTATCGGTTAACATAGGATGTTCATCATAGTCGGTACTAATTGAAGTTAACCATTTACTTCTAAACAAACTTTACCAATTGTATCTACGGGTGGGCGTGCTCGATGAAGTGTCATAAATGCACGCCCTTGGTTCTTCATATTTGGCGACGCCTGTATCATAATTCTATTCTATTACTGGAACTATTAATCTACCTATTCTACATATCGAGATTCACTGCATACTTATTGCTGCTATTAGTTTTAGTAACTTTATAATTTACCCTGTTAATATAAAATTAAATATTTATTAATTTGGATCTTTAGTTTCTCCGTTGGGTAATTACAATATAAAAATGAAAATAAAAGCAAATAAAAGAAAAATGTTTATTTACAATGATTTACGCATGTTCAAATTCTTTTACTGAAATTGTGATTCTATTTTTTCTTTTTCCGGAACTTTTCTAAATCCGGGTAAACTATCTGTCCCTCGGCAGCGGCCTGTGTTAGCTAAAAATTATAAAAAATAAATTCTTCAGCACTATCTATATGATTTGTTGTGCTAATAATTATATATACAGTGAAGAATATTTTTTAATCAAAAGTTTATAAATAGAAATATTTAGCTGAATCCGATTTATATGTTAGAACTAGTCGTGGTATCTCTACTATTGCTTCTTTGATTACCATGTCCAAGATTCTATCTTCTTTTCAGTAAGGAGGGGAGGTCCAGATCTGATCCGTCTCAGACAATTGGATCTTTGAAAAAAGGTAACTAATCAGAACCCCAAAATTATTTTAGCTGAATTACGATGATTATGATTTATCTTTCATGAATACGCTAATAGTCGAGTCAAGTAAGAAACAGTGACAAAATCGTAGGATGGAAATCGATCTTATGATGAACCTGCAACTTAGGATCCGGTAAAAAAGAAGAAAATTGCTCCATTGAAAGCCAAGGAAATATAATGATTGTTTATAACTTCGTCGCAAATGCCAGTCACCTTTGACAGGTTGTATCTTAGGAACGTAAAAGACGAAAACTTGAGTATTTGGGACATGTGATGAGAGGGCAAAAATACGCATTATTACAACTTATTATGCAGGGCAAAATCCGAGGAAAGCGAAATGTGGGAAGACGAAGAATATCCTGGCTTAAGAACTTAAGGGAATGGTTTGAATGCAGTAGTGCAGAACTTTTTAGAGCGGCAGTCAACAGAGTCCGCATAGCCATGATGATTTCCAACCTTCGATAGAAGATGGAACTTAAAGAAGAAAGAAGAAAAAGAATCTTAGGAACCTCTGCTCATAATTCAACATTTTTCTTTTAAATTAAGCGTCTTGTTGAGTATTCTCCAACGCCGTTTTTTGAATTTAAAGTTGAACTAATAGTTACCTATTTGTCTATAAGCCAAAAAATTGTTTAGTACGTTACGTAGATGGAGTGCTTTTTTATATGTAAAAAAAATTGGAAAACTTGTATATGGTGATAGGTGTGGGGTGAACTGAGTAGCTCTACACTTGACGCAGCCGGTCCCAAGCCTGGATAAAAGAGGAGGGGAGAGGAGTAACACCTCTTACGCACTTAACACTCGGTTACAGATGAACCGGATGATTGCCGGCATAAGCAATCATCCACTTATTGACCAACGGCTTTGGGCGGACGAGTAAGTAAGCGGCAGGGCACTCAATCGCAATGGTAACAGAACCAGTAGACATTACTGATCTCGGAAGCCGAGATCCGGCAGGAGAGGAACAAACCTAAAAGATCAGAGGTTCTCTCAGGTCGTCAACAAGCGAAATCTCAGTGATGTATTGAGAAAACCATCTACCAAACCAGTCATCCAACTAAATACACTGAAAAAAATAGGCACTTGGAACGTGCGGAGTTTGTACCAACAAGAAAAAGCCCATAATCGAACACAAGAAATGAGACGCTTAAAGATAGATATATTTGGATGTAATGAAGTCCGATGGCCTAACAGTGGCAGAAGTGTCATAGACAACTACGTGTTTTACTATTCCGGAGATAACAACACACAAAACCGCAATGGAGTAGCAATAGTTATCAGCAAAGAAATCGAAAGATCAGTCAAAGGGTTCATACCGATAACAGATAGAATGGCACTATTGAAATTAAACGCTATACCGTGTAACATAAACATCATTGTAGTGTATGCACCAACATCTGATAGCACAGAGGAAGAAGTAAACAGCTTCTACAGTGAGTTAAACAAAACATTTAATGAAACTAAATAAGAGGCTTGTAAATTTGATTTTAGGTGACTTCAACTCGAAGGTAGGGAAAGGAAGAGATGGAGAAGTGGTAGAACACGGACTGGGAACACGTAATCAAAGAGGTGAAAGACTAGTTCAGTTTTGCAAAGATAACGAACTCATTATCAAAAATACGTGGTATAAACTCACAAATCGAAGAATATATACAAGGAAAGCACCTAGAGATGATGGTAAAATTACAATAAGAAACCAAATAGATTACATAATAATAAATCAAAGATTCCGAAATGCCATAATATGGGCTAAAGCGTACCCAGAAGCAGATATAACAAGTGACCACAATTTAGTTCTAGCAAAATTTCTAAACTTAAAAAAGTTAAAAATAACTGCCAAAACACCGAGAATCAATCTGAAAAAACTAAAAGAAACTGATATATACCAACAAATCAAAGCACAAGTGCACAAAGAAGTTCAGGAAGTAGAAAGGCAAAAGCAATTGACAGCAACAGATAAATGAAGGAACGTAGAGGAGATCTTGAAAAATATCACAAAACAAAAACTTCAAGAAGACACATCACCTAAAAATAAACAATGGATTACACAAGAGATAAAAGAACTGATGACGGAAAAAAGGGCACACAAGAATAAAAACGAACAACAGTAGAAAAAAATTAATAAAATAATCAAACAGAAAATAAAAGAAGCTAAGGAACTGTGACTATCAGAAAAGTGTGAAGAAATAGAAAGGTTAGATAAACAACATGACAGTTTTAACATACACCGGAAAATCAAAGAGACAGCTGGCAAGTACAATAAGAAGGGTATCGGAAATATCATGCATAAAAATAACAAGATAATAACGGAATGTACAGATAAAATAAACAGATGGGAAGAATACATAAAAGCGCTATTCGAAGATGACGAGAAAATTGAGGTCATTGAACCAAGAGGAAGAAATGCAACGCTAAAACGTATAAAAAATGAGAAGGTCACGGGACCGGATAAAATACCTACAGAAATCTTAAACACCGAATAATGGCAAAAATACTGCAGAACACAGAATTAGATGACGAAGACGTGAGAATCATTGCCAATCTATACCGATATCAGAAAGCCATAATACAAATAGACCAACAAAAATCGAAAGAAATACCTATAAATCGTGGAGTAAGACAAAGATGTGTGCTTTCCCCTTTGCAAAATCTTATCTTATAGGAAATACAATTATCGCTATTTTATTTCAGTAGGACTTTGCTCTAAAATGATTCGTTTTAAAGTTAGTAGCAAGGAAAATAGGAAAAAAAAAACGATTTTTTTATTAGAGTAGTTTTTAGTAATTAATAAATACTTTAATTTTTTTATTAATATTTCCGACCTATTTGAGAGAGGATAAGTCAGTTATATTCTCAAAACAGATTCGGTCTGGTATATCAAAGCCATTCCGAGCTTATCAACTCACTATGTATTTTATTGGGGAATTCGATTGGATTTCAAAATTAAAATATTTCAGACACAACAGATATTTATTTTAAATAAAAACATCGACAGGACAACATACAAATACAAATAACTGACCAGAAAGTATTTCGATCAAAATTTTCCTACTGTTTTTTATGAATGTCTTACCATATTTAACATCATTTCGTACTTTAACCTTAACATATTATTTTCTTCCTCCAGTTCCTGTATTTTCTTCTTCAATCGTTGTCTATTCCTGTATGTCATACCTTGTTGAGGTTGTTGGTCTTCTGTAAAGAAAATAAAAAGAATACATTTTTTTCGGTCTGTAATCGTCAAGAATACTTTCCTTGTAACATGACATTCTTTTTTAGTAAATACTATTTGAAAATGTGTTTCAGTTAATATTAATTACTAATTTTAGTATATATTAGGTATAGTGGTATAAGATTAAAAAAATGTAGGTATCTAAAGCTTTTTGGGGGTTTATCAATACAAACGATAAGTCGTGTATTGAAGACCTTGGCGTGAAAAGAATGCAAGCCACAAAATCTAAAAAAATTATATTTTCAGTGCAGTTCAAAATAAACGGTACAAGCCACATATAACCTAGTTTCACTATTTTCCAATAGATGGCAATGGTGCGGCAAAATATCCTTTTCATAATATCGCTAAACGGTGAATACTTTCATAACAACGGTATAGTAGTCTCGTTTTTCCGTGAGACTGTGCAAAAATATATGTATCTGTAATAAAATTATTCAACAAAAAGGTACCTACTCTACCAGGAGTCTGTAAAATTTTCAATGACTCAGACGTATACAAAGTTTCCAGATTCCACTCGATATTAACATTCAGACGTGCCTGGTATAATCTTTTAAAATATGAACCAGATATGAACAATCAACCAATTAAGTTTTCATCGAACTTACGATAAGTCCACGTGGACTAACGGCCAATGAAAACATCGGATATCGCTGTTATGACAAATCATAATGCATTATCTGTTGTCGGTAGACTTATTCATACTTGGGGTAAGATTATCAAATAAGGGATCAGGTTTCGACCGTCCAGTGCCGAATGTACGGGATGGGGAAAACTTAGGTAGGCAAATTTTTATAATATTTTATTTTTAAATTGCGGATATGACCAACAGATTTTTGGGAGACAAGAATATTTTTAATAAAATCATAACTGCTACAGCGTTCAGTTAAATTCAAATTTCACATAGTGAACCGCAAGTTAGTTTGGTAGTGACTTTTTTCAGTGTTCTTTATACGGAAAACATTTTATATTTTACGTTTTTTACTTTTTTTGATACGTTTTTACGTGATTATGTTTTTATACGTTTGATAATTTTAAAATATTGCGTCCGTGGTGCGATAATAATTATGTAGCTAAAGAGACAATGGAACCCTCTAATTGATTGGAAGATTTACAAAGGCGTGTAGTAAAACGTAAACGACATTTTCAATACCTTTCTGATGATGCCAAACGTATGCTAAAAAATGTTTATGAAGGACTGTGTGCTGAATTGTCTAAATCAGAGGCAATTGCAGAAACATGTTTTTTAACCAGAGTGCCCATAGCAATCTGCTACAAAATTATAGGAGAAACATCTTCTTCTAGACAGAAGAGAAAGGATTGTGGCAAATTCAGAAAAATAGAACCGCACTTATTGAATCTATAACTAGAACAATATACCAAATGTATGCGGCTAATATTTTTCCAACTATTGAAAGCCTTCGAAGTGAATTAGTTCGAAAACGCATTCTCTCGTGTTCAGCAACAACACTTCGATTATTTCTTAAAGCCAATAATTTTAAGTACATAACTATAGACAAGAGACAGACATTAATGGAAAGTACTAGAATAATTTCTTTAAGAAACAATTATATCAGACAGATAACTGAGTATCGAAAAATGAAATATCATTCAAGATTAATGAAAAAAACTTCAAATAATAGTTGGAATAAATTAAAAATTCAGGAATTTTTATTCACGGAAGATTTGTATTTTAAGACATCTTATTTTAAAATGCAATTGTTGGGATGTTGTTCATAGTAAACAGTACGAAAAGGAATATGATGTTGACAACTGTGCTTGTAGTAACGGGCATACTGTGTTTAGACTTCCTCCTTATTATTGTACATTGAACCCAATAGAGTTAATATGGGCTCAACTTAAAGGAAATATAATGAGAAGAAGTTAATTCTCCAGTTAATTAGAAGAGAAGTCACAAAAATTACAGCAACCAACTGGAAAAATATAATAAAAATAAAACATGTCATCGGAGTGGAAAATGACTATTTTAAATATTTACCAGCATTAACCAAATTACCTATAAATTTAGATGATACGAGTGATACTAGTGATAACAGTGATTCTGAGTAGATAGTAAGTACTTATTAGGTGTTAGTTGAAACCTTTATTTCTATTTTAATTGTAGATATTCTTATTTTGCTTATATATCTTTGAAAACAGGGTATAAACACACTTCTTGATAGGACAAAAATTATTAATGTTTTAGGGGAGGATGTCAACTGAAACTGTCACTGTCATTCTCGCTGAATAACTACTATTATTATCAATGTTTTATATAGATATTATTATTTTACAATAAGTTCTGTTCAGTCGAGTCGATTAGTATTATCACTCCCAAGATATATCACAGAAGTTAAAGACACCGATATTTTTTATTTAAACTTTATAGAAAATGAAACTTTGGTAAATAAAATTAAATAAAAGTAAAAACTTTTATTTAATTTAAAATTAGATATCTACGCTACTGTTCTACTACTATGTACTACAATAAAGTAGTGGTAACTCTAACAGCGTTGCCATTTTACTAGTATTTTGCTTTCTTTGGTCTCTGTAAATTTTCTCACGAAATTACGTGCCGACTATACAAGCCATCAATCATGAGTGAAACACGACAAAAATAAGTGTGAGTTTAACTCAGTTTAAAGAACAAGGACTATACTGAGAGTGATATTGGAAACAGTTCATCATTCTCTGAGGAACAACAGGTAAGTTTGTTAAGTTTTGTGGCATGCCCCCTTTTGCAAGTCATGTGGCTTATTTTTTGGCATGTACCATTTTCTCGAAATTTTATTAAATCGGTTCTTTGTCTTTTGGGTTATGCTATGGTTATTTTTACAGTGCCGAACCACATTTTCCGACGAATTATTTGCGGGGTGTTAAAAAATTAAATTTGGATGATAAATGAAAATTTTCACTTCTGACATGTGAATTTTTTTAAGATCCTCTTAACCGTTTGTTATTATTTACAGGAACTCAATAAATCTCCTCAAGGACCTCAAAAACTTCAAAACTTATCGCTTTTGCTACCATACATACCCGAAGTTCACCAATTTTATTTGGAAATTGGTGCAAAAAATTTAGTTATTCAAGAGGCTGAGCAATAAACAATGGCAGTAGCAGATATATATATATATATATATATATATATATATATTATATATATATATATATATATATATATATATATATATATATATATATCTAATGAAGAATACCTGTCAAGTGAAAACTACGTTCAGATTATTTTTTATGTATAAGGATACAAGCCACAATTTTCTCAATAATTAAAAGTTAAAAAACAAAATTGATGCTTTTTTCAATTTCTTTTTATTGGTAAGATACTCAATGACCAGTTTTATCTATGTATCTAAAATCAAATAAATTGCACTTAAATTAGATTTTGTGGTTTTAAAGTGATTGTCAAACATTAATTTTTTCTAAAGTAATTGTATGTGGCATACATCCTTTTCAAGTCAAGGACTTCTATTCATCTTAAAATTAATTAAACTTTGAAAATAAGGCTATTATCGAGCACAAATTAATTAAATCAAGCCCAAGTACTTTCGCTTAAAATAGCATCTTCAGTGGCATTTCGTCAAAATGTAAACTATCATGCAAGCAAACATTTTGACGAAATGCCCCTGAAGATGCTATTTTAAGCGAAAGTACTTGGTCTTGATTTAATTAATTTGTGCTCGATAATAGCCTTATTTTCAAAGTTCATTTATTCGAGCATTCAACGTCATTTCATTTAAAATTAATTTTTTTATAGTCCAGTTACTGGCAATGACATATTGAAAGTAATAAATTATTTTAAAATTATTAGGTCTCAGAATTTTTAAGAATAACGTGAAAAAATCATAGAATTTCACGTGAAAATCGTATACAGCTTTTGAAAAGTTCTAAAATATATATATATATATATATATATATGGAAAATAGCTGATGACAAATGCATAAAGACGTACAACTGATGTTACTTTGTTTTTTTTTAAACAATCACAAAACGTTTCTTAGACATTGTAGAAAAAAATGATTGCAATAAAAGTTGTAGGTCTTAAAAAGTTCTTTAATTTATAAGTTTTGGCTGAATTGGCAATGTTACTCAAGCTAATTAGACTTATTAAAGCCACAATGGATGAAACTCAGGCATGTTTACGAATACAAAACCACTGGATAGACTTTTTCAAAATTTCGCAGGGACTAACGCAGGGAGATCGGCTGGCCCCAACTTTATTTAACTTGGCACTGGAGTATGCGGTTAGGCAAATGCAAACTGGACGAGGAAAACTAGCGACCAACAGGACGGAACTAACATAAACATTTCTAATAACTTTGATATTTTTTATGTCACGCGCAGTAGGCTCACTCAAAAGATGATGAAAAAGTACAATCTTAAAAAAAGGAAACTTCTATGACAAATATAAACCAAGGTAGCATATTTTCTTTAATATCATATATGAGGAATACAACAGACCCGACAATAGAAAAGGCTAACAAAAATAACAAAACAAGACGCACAGACAAAAAAAAGAAACGTAATAGGAAGAAAAGAAAATCCCATTCAAATCGGATCCTGGGATACTTATCAAAACCATGCTATTAATAGGCAAGATGTAAGAAGAAATAGCCCCAGAAATGAAAAAATGTGAACTAGAAATTTTTGCTCTGCACGAAATACGATGGAAGAATCAAGGAAAAAAGCTTTACTATGTACTTTTACTATTTACTATTCGAGAGAAAACAAATAGCGGAAAATGGGTCAGCCTTTATGGTGAATAGAATGTTAAGAGAAAAAGTTACAAGTTACCTAATACAATTCAAAGCATTTAATAGAAGAATATTTTACATCAGACTTAAACTGATCAAAGTCATACTTACAGACTTAAGTTGATCAAACTGATCAACTTACTGACATCAAAGTCAGTTGGGCTTTTTATCTAATAAATGTAACAGTGATGCTGTTTTCTGTACCACATGAGGTTTATCAACCACTTAACAATAATCGTTACACTGATACAGTTTTTTTTGTGATGCCAAAGCTTTTGATTGTGTAAATCACAGCATTTTGATAAAAAAAATTGCTTAACTTAAAAATATGTACTTAACGTTGACGATATAAACACAAAACATAACATTAAAAAAGCATTTAACAATAGAATAAAAAACATCGGAGAACAACTAGAAGATTCAGCAGAACTAGGGAGCGAATTTAAAAACCAAGTTAACGAAATCTCCACAAACAAATGTTATAGAAAAAACTTAATCAAGAAAACTAGATGGATGACAGACGACATCTTGAAATTAATGGAACAACGTCGACTGATAAAATCTAATGAAACAGAATATAGACACCTGCAGAGAAGAATAGAAAAGGAGATCAAATTAACCAAATAAAAAATGGATGAGAGAAAGGTGCGACGAAAAGGAGGATGTAATATGTAAACACGATTTTAATGTGCATAAAATACTAAAAGAAATGGGTAACATATTTAAAAAAACGAGTTCCTTCTGTACTCGTTAACAATAATATCAAAATTATTGTAAATGAGCACGAAATAAAAAAAAGAATGGCAACTGTATATATATATATATATCATAGTTGTTTGAATATGACAGGAATAATATTGCCGAATTATACCAAAACTGTACTGACGGCCTAGAAATTATGAAATGCGAGTTAGAACACGTTATAAATAATGCTAAAATTATAAACGCTGATGGTCCAGATGATACACCAACTGAGTTGATGGAACTAATAGAGGATGATAACATAAAACTAGTAGTAAGACTTTTTAATTCAATATATCACACCGGAGTCATTCCCGCAGATTGGCTCAAATCCATCTTTGTCACAATACCTAAAAACACAATGCGAGAAAATGCTCAGAATATCGATTAATTAGCCTAATGAGCCACACTCTTAAAATTTTCCTGAGAACCTGAGAAGAAACTAAAATGTTCCTTCACAACAGAATTAGACGCAAATGCGAAAAAGATCTCGAAAATACCCAATTTGATTTTAGAAATGTTATGGGAACCAGGGAGAAACTTTTTGCGCTTAAAATCCTATTAGAAAAATGTCGTGACCAAAGAAAAGATGCATGTGCATATTTCGTGGACTTGAGAGAGAAAACTTTCGTGGACTTTCGTGGAGAAAAGTCATTCGATAAAGTATCGGAATAGATGACAAGGATATTCGTGTCATTAAAAATTTGTACTTGGATCAAACTGCTATCGTAAAAATTGGAGATAACCACACCGATGAAATCTCCATACAAGGAGGAGTCAGACAAGGTTGCATTTTGTCGCCATGCAACACTGTTCAATGTTTACTCGGACCAGTTATTTAAAAGGAAACTTGAGAGACAACCATATGGAATAAAAATCAACGGGGACCTATTTAATGTGATTCTGTCAGATAATATTGAAGGTCTATAAATTCTGCTTGATCGTATTCAGGCGGTAGGAGAGGAAATAAAATAAACTCAAGCAAAACCAAATTTTTAGTGTTTAATCGTGACCCACATCCCCATGTAAAGCTTCAATTAAACGGAGTCCAAGTTGAGAAAGTTCACAAAATTACATATTTGGGAACTCTGTTAACGGACCAAGTAGATCCAGACATAGAAATAAAACATAGAATAGCAATGACTAAAACTACTTTTATGAAAATGAAGTCATTTCTTTGCAATAATCATCTCAGTTTAGAACTAAGACAAAGAATGGTTAAGTGCTATGTTTGGTCCGTACTTTTGTATAGTGCAGAAGCGTGGACGATAAAAGTATCGATCATGAACAAAATTGAAGCATTGGAAATGTGGGTTCTTAGACGAATGCTGAAGATATCTTGGACAGCAAGGAAAACTAATGAAGAAGTACTAAGGAGCGTTAACAAAGATAGAGAACTGCTAAAGCCTGTTAAACATCGAAAAATGTCTTATCTGGAATATCTAGTTAGGGGAAGTCGATATAAAATATTAAAACTGATCCTTAAAGGAAAAATCGAGGGCTATAGAGGTGTAGGAAGAAAACAAGTTTCTTGGTTAAAAAACATTCATGAATTAACTCAGATATCAAATGCAGGACAATTATTCCATATTGCAGAAGATCGAGAAACCAATGGTGATCGCCAACGTCGGATAAATCTAATATGTCACGCGAAGAAGAAGAATGCGAGTTGTATCTATTAAACATTCCGTTTTTTGTAAATTTTGATTTGTCAATAGTCTGCTTCTTTTAAACCGCACTAGTAACCATGCGGATTACTCCAATGCTGCTAAAATCCAATTGGCGGTATTCTAGTTTTGCTATGGCCAATGTTTACGTGTTGGACTCCAACACGTGCTTCCTCAACTGAATTAATGTTTCCCATACATCTAGGTAGGTGAGTCGGTCGTAAAGAGTGTCAATTGTATATCAAGGCAACTATTTTAAATTAAGAGCAACTCTTTGAGGAACGGGGAATTTTGAAAGACGTGGCTACAAGTGAAAAAATTGCTGAGTGCAACAGGAAAGAAAAAATAGTGAGGATTGATGGCTTGAAGTTTTTAAGTGTGTAGATCAAATTTAAACTGAAATACTTACAAATATGCAAATGTATTTTTTGTCTTCCGGGTACTAGTGCAGCTATCGAGCGTTTATTTTCTATAATAAATAATTATTGGACGTCGGAAAATTTACAAATGTCCATTTCTACTCTTAAGGCAGCGGTGCAGGTGTATGTAAATTTTGATGAGACTTATAATGAAATGTTTCCTTTGCTTCAGTCGAAGCCGGGGGCGTGCATGATTTGGACGCTAAATTTAAAATTCGACACTGAAAAATAAAATTACCTGTTTCTGCATACATGATTTGGACGCTGGGTGTAATTGAAATGTAAATGGAAAGTCAGGTAATAAAATTGTAGAGATTAAGCTTGATAAGGTTTATTTGTCACCCTGAAATAAATACGACATACATTTTACGAAATGGAATCGATCGATACAGTTAGTTTGATACTCATATATCCTATTTCTAACGAACATAATTTTTTTTCTACTCTTTGGATCTTTAAGTCTATTACTTTCACTATTACAGACACTATTAATTTTAATGTAAGTTTCAGTTTGAAAATTTTTTAAAACATCAATAAAATGAAAAATATTTGGATGAGCATGGTAAAAATTATCATTAAAACGCGAATGGAACGATTCACAAGCATTAGTTGTTAATTTTAAACTCTCACTGATCGCAGCCCACATCTCCGACGGAAATGTTGCGTGGTCGCCAAGGTAGTTGTCCAATAAGTAGTCGGAAAACTTTTCAATCTTTGAATCCTTTGGTTGAATAGCCATAAAATCATATATGAAAGATTCTTCGACTTCTAAGGGAGGTAAAAATGGCAGCCCAAAAATATATTTCAGCCATTTAGATATTTCACTGTCTGCCAATTTATATTCCAGAATTAAGCCGAAACCACCGATATTACGATACCAAGCTTGCATAAAATGAAAAAGGCACACTTTAATGTGCACATTTGGAAATTCAAAACGCGCAGCATTGTGGATAGCAATTTCAAAATCGGAGAAAATGAATTTTGGACTGAATTTTAGACCAATTAATTCACATTTGCGTTTCAAAACATTAAATAGTTTTATATAGGTTTGTTCCGATTTGTCGGGAAGTAAACAATAACACAATGGTATATAATGTCCATTGATAAATACATGTATGGTAAAAAATTGCTTGAAATATTGAGCACAGTAACTAAATGTACCGTTAATATAAATAGTTTCACTGCCGCACAGAAAACGCATGTTAGTGTTATAACACGAGAAGATGATAATGTTAGAACTTAGTTCAACCGCAAATATAAAATTCTCGTCTTTAAGTGTTTTGATATTCATAATATTTACCGCAGCAATTCGCTCCGAGGGTTAACAAAGTGTCAAAGCAAAATCGACTGACCTGCTCATGGTGGCAATTGCTTGAAATTTTATCAGGACGCTTTTGTGCATGGTACAATGAACATATTCATTGTACCATGGATGTTGATCATTGGTTGATCATGTATATATAACCTCACTTTCGTAGATTATGTTAATAAATCTTTATTAAGGACAAAAATATTTTTGTTGAACTATAAATGTCACAATAAATAGATTAGGTACTAATTAATTCTGAAAATTGTATCCGGAAGTTAACACTACAAAATAAAATATTTAAGTTTAACAAAATAATCCCATAAGACTCAATACTAAAACGTCCTCACAAATCTGACAGCGTGTCACGTGACTGTAAATAGAGGGGAGACCCACGGAGCGACTAGTTTTTTCTTTACTTTTGGGCAGTTTCGGTTGAGCCATTCGCCGTTGTATGATTTTGGACGGCCTTTCGGTCAAATTATCCTTAGCCTTCCTTTTGGCACTGCTACGCACAATCTTTCTATTAAGCGTCTTGATATCACACTCGTGATTATGTTCTAGATTACTTCGGATCACTAACTTTTCTGGCCCTTTCGTGAATATCTTCGCTTTACACGACCGTTTTACGCACCTCCAATACGTTTCTCCCGATTTTAGTACTTTATCTTGAGAAAAAGTAAAACTGTTCACTTTGAGCAAAATTTTACCACGATTACTTACTAACGTTGAAATTTCCATGTTCACTTTTCACTATTCTCTGACAAACTAATAACTAGTAACTAAGTAAATTTCAATGACCATCATTACACCCTAATTATATCTAATATATGGTACCTGCGATAATCCTTCCGGCAGCGTCCAAAACAAGGGTACTTTTAAGACCCTCAGGTACTTCAGCGACGAAAACATGCCCGCCCGAAGCCGGACATTCTTAAATTAATTTTAAATTTCGAGAAATGGTACAAAAACCCGGAAGAAGATGGGGCTATTCCAGGTCCCTCATCTAAAAACTCTTAATTACAGGATTTTTACCTTTTTAAAGTTAATATAATGTTTAGTTTAATTGATATATTTTTTTGTTTAACGTTTAGCATAGTTTATTCTTTATTGTCAATGCCAAAAAGTTATAATTGTCCAATAAAAAGATTCATTTTGTGGTTTTACTACATTTTTGTATTTTTGTACTTTTTTTCAAAACATATAATATGGTCACCGTATATATAGATAGTGTAAGCTTGTCTTGACACACCCTGTAGAACAAACTACAATTATTATTAATGACAAACGAACGATGAAATTCACAAGAGATAACAGCCAAGAAGAAAGTGAATAATCATGACCATTATAGAATAAATAATGAAATAATGCATACACTATTTGGTTATGAAATTAATTTTACCTAAAATAAAATAAATTTAAAATGTACCTAGAGAGTTTAATAATGTGAGTTTTACAAGCGTATATAGCAATAAAAGGCGAAGAAAATGTTATTATGTCAAGAATCACTTTATTATTTACAAAATAAACATACCTGGCACCCAGTTTCCTCTCTCAAAAGCGAACTTCTGGTCCCCCAGATCCAAATGCACTCTCGTCTCTGTCAAATTAATAGGAACATTTTCAGCATTGGCTTTTCTCGTAGGAATTTTCTTTGGTGAAAATTTACTTCCAAATATTGGCATTTCTGTGCCTCTACTACCGAATTGAATTTATTTGTGTGTCAACAATGACGGTTTATTACTAACCCTGGCTGGAGCTAGGTATTTTCTGCATCTGTTATTATCGATTGTCGTCAATCACCATGGCAACGGAATGAAAATCCAGGAATGGACTGGCGCGTATTACAGGAAGATGTATTGACGTTATACGACTACAACCCTTAAATACTCCTGCATTTGGAACTTTGTAGGTCGAATGCAGTTATTTTAATACTTAAAGATCACAATTAAAATAATTTAGAGATTCATTCTAAATTTTTTTCTCGGGAAAAATTGTCGAAAGAAATTCATAGAAGAAAAATACAAAAGTTCCACTGGATCTTTGCAAATTGTCATAATTCGTATTGTAAGAAATAAACCAAAATATGTGAGCCAAACTTCCGTCGGTTATACGAATTAGAAAATGGCTAATATTACAATTGGCGTTTTTATACTAATCTTTTATTTTATGTAAATTACGGTTATTTCGAAAAGGCCACTGCTTCAGAGATGTTAATTTTACAGGAAACGAAAAAAAAACGTTTCATTTTGGTATTAATGAAGATATCTTTCTCTTTTCAGATTCATTTTCAGAAGTTTCTTTCTTTGGAAGAAGAAATTTCAACTTCAGAAATTTCATTAACAAATCCAACATAAAAAAGACAGGTACACTGTAAAAAATAATTTAGTTTTTGGAGTTGTGGCCTTTACCAAACAAACATTGAATGATTTTATGAATAATAATAGAAAACTCCAATATTATTATAGAAGTAATTTATTAGATGGCAAAAAAACATGTTGAAGGTTAAGAAATAGTCTTTTAGTAATCTTCCTCTACTTCCCCTACCACTATTAGTGGTAGGCCATAAAATCAGCTCATTATAAAAAAGCATTTTGTCTTATGGCACATATTGAACAAGTTTCTTGATGTCCATTTTTTTCGAATTGATAGAGATTTTTTCTGTGTAAGCACACTCTGTTAGCAAACTAGGACAAACTCTAGCTGGTTTTCCCAAGGAAAATTCAGGAAACATAAGCCCATCGATAAATTGACGTACTTTACCAACTCCCGGTTTTTTTGTTGTCATATTCGAACTTTATAATTCGAACATTATATTATATTGAGAAATTTGAAAAGTTGTTTTCTCATGTTTAACATTTTCCCCATAGGAATCAATGAAGAGTACGGTTTTCTTATAATGAATGGGCCACCATTTTTTGAATTCCAAAATTGTTTCATTTTTTATCAGTTCTATAGAAAAAGAGATTTTCTTGACGATTTCTTTATCAATTCGTAATATTCTTCAGGAAGAAAAATTCAGTCCTGCTTCCGAATGAGTCTTTTTGCTACCCCGAAGTTTCTATCGCACGGGAGTAATGAGTGGCCTCTGATTGGAAAATAATAAAAAATTTGATTGAATTTTCCTGACGAAGCAAGAGCTAGAAGGAATCTTATTACCGTAAATCTTTTACATTTTCAGAAACCTCATTTTCAAAATAATTTTTCAGCAAGGTGCACACTTCATTGTGTCCTTTGTGGGCCTCGCCCTCGTGATAGGAAAAAAATTAGCTTTTATTTTTAAGTTGTGTATACTGAATTCAAAAACCCATAACTGCCGATAATAAAGATTTCCTGTACAGGCATGTCAGCTATCGGCAAATTTTGCATATAATCCATGGATATTTCTAGTATCTCGTCCATCTCTGAAGAAAGTTTTTTAATCTGCTCTATGTGTTTATTCATTTGTTTGACATCCAAAGTAGCAGGTAAATACTTTTTTAATATATTAACATAATAAACTTCCTATACATTAAACGATTGTATGTGCTCACGTATTTGAAAGCACAATTCATCTGGTATTAAATTATGCCTAGATTTAACAGATTTACCTCTATAATCTCTTGGAGTGGATCTAGTCACTAGTAGGTGGCATTCTTACGTCAACTCACATAAAATTAACACTTCGAAAAAATCAGACAGGCTTGGGTGAGGTTATGTTATGTCTATGAGCAGCTCCTAATATCTACGCTGCTATGATTAATTGAATTTTATTTATTTTATTATTGAGTTAATGCCTCGACAACTAAGATCATTCGCATGGTACAGTCAGGTACCTAGTGTAGTGTGTGTGTGTAGAGTAATTGTCTTGATACTTAGCAAAGTCGACGTCATTGTCTTTGCTAACAGACGCTAATTGTATCCACGTCTGCGGTCCCTCCGGTGAGTACCGATCGCACAAGGATAGAAATTATTTTCATTCATTAATTTTTAATAAACGAAAATTTCTCCACCCAGATAATATTCGAACTCACGACCTTTAGGTTTAAACGTAGGCGCTCTTACCACTGAGCCACAGAGGGAGTTAATTAATTGAATTATATGTAACCGTTTTATAAGTAAATAAATAGTTATGTTTTGTTAGTCTGTGCTTCATTAAATACACAACACCTATTGCCGATAATCTTTCTTTGTCACTTATTGCGTTGCAATATTACGTACTTTTCACTACGTACATTTATGTCTTACATCTCTTATACATCTACATAGCTCTTGTCTAAGGACTGCGTCATACGCCGTCTCAAGATCTTTATATACCAAACGTAGCTCTCTTTTCTCCTCGCCGTATTTCTGTATCAACTGTCTCAAAGTAAACAAGTCTTCCTTCCTGGCATAAACCCAAACTGTTTTTCTTCTGTCGATGTCTCTCTCCTTAACCTATACTGCAAAATTATTGCCTTATTGCAAAAAGAATTTGCAATAAGTCTAAAAATAGTTGGGTAACAAATGATATAATACACGAGGGAAATGATTTGAGAAGTCTTTTTTGGCTATCACATAATTCTAAAAACATAGATATTCATTTAAAATATAAAGAAAAAAAGAAACAATATGTCAAACTAATCAACGAAACAAAAAAGAGTTTCTTTGAAAATAGTTTGGAATGTAAGAATACTATACAGCAAAAGCAGAAGTTTATATGGCGTACGGTTAATAAAAAAATAGGTAAGACGGTAAAACATAATAATTATGATAAAATACAACTTGCTGATAAAATTATTACTAATAAATATGAGATGGCAAACGCTTTTGTAGAGCATTTTACTACTTGTCCTAAAAATAAAATCATAAATATTTTTAAAAATACCAATTTTGATCATTATACCACACAACATGTAGATAAATCTTTTTATTTTTTTCCTGTAGATGAGTATGATGTTAGAGAGGTTATTGGCTCCTTGAAAAATGTTACCTCGGTAGGTATTGATTGCATATCAACAAAATTAATAAAGTGTATCAGTGAATATATAGCGCAACCCCTTGCAAATTTAATAAATTTATCAGTAGAACAGGGTATTTTTTCCACATAGCTTGAAGGTAGGAGTTGTAACTCCAATATTCAAAAGTGGAGATAATTCAATTTTAGATAATTACAGGCCAGTTACGGTCCCTACTATTTTGGGTAAAATTTATGAAAAATGTGTATACAAAAGAATGTATAGTTTCCTTAGTAAATACAATATATTATGTTCCAACCAACACGGATTTCTACCTGGAAGATCAACAGAGAGTGCTACCACTGAATTGCTTAGTTTCATTCACATCGCACTGGACCGGGGAGATTTTGTGGGGGCACTTTTCTTTGATCTCTCAAAAGCATTTGATACCATAAACGTAAGAGTTGCTATAGAGAAGCTAAAAAATCTTGGTTTTAGGGGTCAGTTCGCATTATGGCTGTCATCTTATTTACATTCTAGGAAGATCCTCGTTAAACTTAGTGACACACGATCAGATTATGGTGATATTGATATTGGGGTTCCTCAGGGTTCAATATTGGGACCATTAATATTTCTATGCTACATTAATGATATGCCTAGATATGTCAGTTCAAATAACATATTTATGTATGCAGATGACACAACCGTTGCTACATCTGCTTCAAGTGCCGAGGAATTAACTGTTCAACTGAATGCTATATCAAAAGATTTTACAGAGTGGTGTAAAAAAATACTTTGATTGTTAATGCTAAAAAAAACCACAAGCATGCAATTCTACTACAGATGAAATTCAAGTTACCAGTTTTCTATAAAAGTGAATGATAGCCTGGTTCACTCTACAACTTCCACTAAACTTTTAGGTTTGTATCTTGATAGTAACATGAGCTGGGAATCTCAAATTAATCATGTTTGCAAAAGAATAAATAGTAGTTATTACGCAATATTGCAATTAAAAAGCTTTCTTAAAAAGGAACAGGTATTGAATGTTTATTATGCAATTGTTTATCCTCACTTAGCCTTCAATATAAATCTTTGGGGTAGTGCTGTGAATGCTGCAAGAGTGTTTGTCTCTCAGAAAAGGATATTTCGGTTAATTTTTGATTTACCATATAGGCATTCATGTCGACAATATTTTAAAGAATTTAACATTTTAACAGTACCTTCTATATATATTTTTAAATGTATACTACATGTAAAAGCCAATATAACTACTTTTAATTTAAACTCTGATTATCACCAGTACCCAACTAGGCAAAATGACCTCATCAGAGTACCAAAGCATAATACAGCACGGTTTGAAAAATCCCAGTATTATATGGGTATAAGACTTTTCAATCATCTTCCCAACAGTATTAAATCTGAAATGAATTTAAATAAATTTCGAAGTAAATTAAAATCTTTTTTGTTGCAAAATTGTTTCTACAGTGTAAATGAATATATGGGGAATGTAAATAATTAATTCTATGTATTTTTTATCCTTTTACTCTGAAATTGTGATGTTTTTATAATGTATTTATGTATATATTTTTTTTTTATTCGACTTATCCTATATCATGTAAATGATCTTTAAGGATGAATAAATTATTATTACTCTAGATGCAAAATTTTCATTGTGTGCGACGTTAACTTTATCTGCCTATAGTTCTTACAGTCCGAAATGTCCATTTTATCTTTATACAATATTACCATCACACACTCTCTCCATGAATTTGGCATCCTTTCTTCCTCATATATCATTTGCCACAAAATATCAATACCTTCCTCTCCTAGAGCGTTCCAAACCTCCATAGGTATTCCATCAGATCCTACTGCCTTACCATTCTTCATCCTTTTTAACGACTCGACAACCTCATCTCTCGCTATCCCTGGTATTACATTTTAATTTGAGATCCCGCATCCTTTGTCTCTCTTCTTGTGTTATTTATTTAGCAACTTTTGTACAATACTCATGCCATCTTTACTTTATTTTAACATCGGCTCTTAACACTCCTGAATCTGCACGCTAATGTTGCGCGAACTAATAGGGTTAACTTGGTATAGGTACCGAGTACCGGGACACTCAAGCGTAGAAAGGAACGAACAAGCTGACGAATTGGCATGACAGGGCTCGTTCACTCTGCCAGTGGGACCCGAACCTGTCGTTGGAGTGCTCTTCATTACTGGTCGAGGTAGTCTTAGAGAGCTTCTTCCGCCGAGGTTTAAGGATTCCTGGGCCAGTTGTGAAGGTATGAGATAGGTTAGCCTCCACATAGTGGGGTCATTTAAAAGTCTTACAGCCAACTTCTCCTTCTAGACCGTAGAAGGTGCTCTCTGGTGGTCAGTACGCTTACCGTCCACTGTTCTAGACTCAGGCGGCACCTTCATCTGTTTGGATTGGCGGATATCCCACGATGCCGCCTTTTAAGTGAGGAGGACAATAGCTCCTCACATGTTCCCTGGAAGTGCCCGGCACTGGCCTAACAGAGGTGGCAGACTCGGCGTTCGATCCTTATGCAACCGAGCCAAATGAGGGAGTTATCGTTAAAGAGGCTTTTGGCTTTCTGTGAAACCACAAGGTTTCTAAAGGATTAGACGTTCAGAACGGCAGGAAGGAGTCAGAGTTGAAGTCCCTGCTGATTACAGCAGATATGGGAGCCCGGAACAGCCTGGACCCCAGAAACGCCGAAGAATAGGTCCTTATGATAGGGTTGATATAATGGACCCGCCTTAGGAAGTCTAGGTATCTGAAGCGCTAATAAATTGGTCCTGATCCGATCTGCAGTTCTCTAATTAAGAGTGCTCCATTCGCAGTCTTAATCTGCCACACATGGGTCAAGTCATTTGATGATTTGTCCCTTACTTTAACAATGTAGTATAACCTTTTCATCCCCTCGGGTGTTTCCAACTCTTCATACAGCTGTGCAGACAATATTTTTTAACAGTAGTTACAGCGAGCTTTGCTTCCCTCTTTTATACCTTGTATATATACTTATCTTCCTCTCTTTTAGACTTTTCATACCTCTTTCTTCTCTCTAATCTTCTATCGCATTTTGTCTTCCCACCACTAAGTTTATTTGCCTCTAGGGGGGTCCTTTACCAGATGATTTTGCTAGCACTTCCTCTCCCACCCGCACCACAACTTTACTGTTGGCTTTCCACCAGTCATTATCTTTTTTTTTTCAAGCTCCTCTAGCACTCTACTCTTAAAGACTCTTGCCAAACCCTTATCCTTTAACTTCCACCAGTTTACTTTCTGATGTCTTACTTGCTTTCTTTTCCGCCTCACCTTTATCTCCTTATCCACTATCACCGGTCGGTGTTGACTAGCTACGCACTCACCCTTTATCACTTTACAGTTGGTAACCTCTGTTAGCTGATCTTTTATACACAGAATAAAATCTATCTGACTTGCACTTCTGCTGCTATCATACTCGTCTTCAGTCTTCATAAAGAACGTATTAATGACAACCAAATCCATGCCACTGCACAGGCAATAACACTATTTCCTTTATCGTTATTTCTGTAGTAATCTTTAAAACCATCCATTAATATGCCCAATAAAAACTAACCCTAATTAAACAAATCAGAATAAAAGTCAAATATTTTATTATTGATAAGATAATGTAACCTAAATTAAATACAACTCTATCAAACTAACTAAATAGCTAAGTATTCTTAAACCATTTTTGTTTTCAAACAAACAATGATAATAAACAAAACTGTACTTTCTATAAACCATAGAAATACCTAAATCTTTATCAGTTATTTCTATTTCAATATAACAACGTAGTTATGACGTCACCAGTAATTTTTTGAGGTTAACCATTAAGTCGAAGTATATTAGTGTCTCTTGAACGTGTACACATTTTGTATTAATTTTATTGTTGCCCTCAACAGAGTATGTCAAGTTGTCCTCACTTCTTTACAAATTGAAATAAACGCTCTACCCTCGAGCTGTTTCTTCTTCTAATGTCAACAGAAGAAATGGTATTTTCGTTAAGTTCGCTACCGTTGGCAGTGATAAAACAGTAATGAGGTATTTATCAGAGACTTAGACAAGGAAAGAGAGAGGACAGGTAACGCTCATTTAATAAACCTTCGAAAAGTGAAGCCAGTTTCGATGTGACCGCCATGTTTTGGTGCCAGTACGTTGCCCATTACTACCTTTCGCATAGTTACCAGGTCTACTGGTTTTTCAGTGAATCTACTGATTTCAACTTCAATTTACTGATTTACTGACACACTAGGTACATCAACTAAAAAATATGTAATGATAAAATCATGTTTAAAAAGTGATCATTCTGTCAGTGTTCGATTATAAATTTTGAAAAAAATCTTTATTAATATAGATCCACTATCCTAAATAAATATGACCTGGTAACCTTTCTGGTGCCTTTTTTATCTTCAGTCAATTCCATTCGATTACGTGTCCCCTCTCTTTCCTTGCCTAAGATCAGACACCTATCTCGACTTGCGTATAAAAAGTTACAGTGCCCTACAGGGCAAGGAAAACATATCATAGTTTTACATATCAGATTGATAATGGATGGAAGATTATTAATGAATGACTTTTACTTTTTGAGGAAAGAAAGACAAAAGATTACCATAAAGAAATTAATACATATATTTTTGCAAATTGGTTTGGTAATATCTCATAAAAATTACCAGAAACGCTTTCTTTGATATCACACAGAGCTGGTGAACTGTGGGGGATTATGCTGCATAATCTGGGACAGCCTTTCGTCCAAATTCGCGGAAACAAAATGTACATAGAGACAAAAAGAGATGGCATAGAAGATTAGTCAGGAATGAGTGACTATTCCAAGTTTAAAAATAAAAATATAAAAACGACGAGAGAGCTCCGCTAAGGCAGCTTTGGTACAATTTATTTGCAGTACTATTGGAGGGATCGATTTAACTGCTCATTAATCGTTCTGATCAGTAAGAAAGTACGTCTCCTGTTTCAATCAAAGAAGGTGTTAAAAAATATTTAGTATACAATTATTAACCTCATTATTGAGTATGAAAAACGTTTTGATTTTTGGTAAATCGGGTGACGTATTACAAATAAATAATGCAACACGTAGAGAGGGGGTCAGGATTTAACTCATTGAAATCGACACGCACCCACTTAACACATTTGGTTAACATCGTAAGCATCAATTTTCATAGCAACTCACTAATACATCAGTCAATTAAGTTCGGAACTTCATAACCAATGGATACCACATCCGTCAAAGCAGCTCAAGCAGTAGCATTATTGAGAGAAGACCTGAGCTAGAGAGCCGTGGAAAATCGACTAAATTTAAGCCAATCTTCTGTGTTTCGAGTGTATCGTCGGTACCAAGATACTAGTGACTATGTCCGCCGACAAGAGGGAGGTTGTAAACGAATAACAACAGAAAGATATGATCTATCTAAATATCTGAGAAATCGACATTTGACTGGTGTTAATCTCAAAGAAGAGCTTAGAGAGGTCCGAGGTGTGGTTACCAGCGTTTGGACAGTCAGAAGGAGACTGAAAGCAGCCAACCTGACACCAAAAAGGGCAGCTACTGGTCCCAAGTTAACTGAAGCCCAGAAGTAAAGACGACTAGAATTTGCTCGCGAACATCTGGATTGGAACGACTATCAATGGAGTCAGGTATTATTCTTTGACGAAAGTAGGATCTGCCTACATGGTAACGACAAAAGGCGTCGAGTCTATAGAAGGCCAGGGAAACGATTTGCTCAATGTTGTATACTAGAAATTGTGTCATATGGAGGCGTTTCTTGTATGTTTTGGGCAGGCATTTCCATGGATGGGATAACCGAGCTGGTTTTCCTGCCTGGTGAAGGACGTGAAGGAGGTTTAACGGCGGATTGTTACATCAGAGATATTTTGGAGGAACATGTGCTTCCATACGCGGGATTTATTGGTAATGCCTTTATTTTATTGCATGATAATGCACGATGTCATACCGCACGAGTCACCACCACCTATCTGACTGAGATCGGTATACCTACAATAAATTGGCCTGCGTTAAGTCCAGACATGAATCCAATAGAGTATGTTTGGCATAAGCTTAAACGAAGGGCCCGGAGCAGAAATCATGCACCAAGGAGCATAATGGAATCGAGAGCTGCGCTTAATGATGAATGGGAAGCAATGCCTCAAGAATTTATTAGAAAAGTGTAATTAGGAATAGAGGTGGTAATATAAGATACTGAAAAAAAAAATCATTTCGTAATTGATGATTTCTCTGTTTTTTTTTTCTAATGGTTTCCATCCTGTTGCTATTTTTTTTCTCAAAAATTATCAACCCTGGTCTATAATGTTTTTAAGAAAATTTTTGTTTGTTTTTTCTCAATTTGATTTCTGTTACTTTTTGAGAAACTGTAGAAGAATTGGGCAACTAAATCCCAAAATGTGTAATATTGTAGATAAGTCTCTGACACACATATTCATAATAATAGTTTTAATTGATATATTTCGAGTTAAGAGTTAAATCATGACTTGAATCTAAACAAACCGACTTTTCGATGTTATTCTTATAAAAGTACGTTTTTTTTATTTATTAATTATCTATTATTAATATTAGTTATTATAAGGTTTTCCAAATTCTTTTTAGTTGAAAAGAAGAATCGTGTAGAATAAAAACATGTAGGGGAAGTGTGCCTATTTTTTACCCCTGCCTATGACGGACTTCCAGCTGTAATTTCAAATAGCGCGCGGTTACTTTCACATTGCCGCGCAGGTTGCCGCTTGCGCACGAAGATTTTAGTAAATTGGTTTAGTATTTGCAAAGTTTCAGACAAATGACTGTTCAGAGCAGTAAGAAATATTTGCATTCATATTTGACCAATCATTGAAGGAACAAATATGCGAGTGGATAACTTAACGTGCCGAAATATTCAGGCGTAATTTGACGAGGTATTCGACAATGAAACATTGGACACCAGTCGATACTAATGAGCTGTGTACATTTCTTGGTTTATGCATACTAATGGGTAAAATTAGTATGCCCATCATTAAAAATTATTGGAGTACAAATGTTTTATACTTTCACCCACTTTTTGGAAATACAATGTTTAGAAATCGCTTTGAATCTATCCAGATGTCTGTGTTTTTACAAAGAAGCTGATGACAAAACTTCACGTTTATACCTATAAAATTTCATAAAGGTTATTCCACGAATATACGACTGTTTTGGATTATTACGACAACGAATATTTTACTGTGCAAGTAGAAGTATGAAAGTAAATTGGTCTAAACAGTATTCCAATAAAATGGATTTACTGTTAGTTTGATACTTACACCAGAGAACTACGAACTGCGTTCGTAGTTCTCTGCTTACACTAACTGTAACATACATTTTATACATCTATAAAAACTTTAGTTTTTTTTTTCAAATAAGGTGTAGAGAGAAACTCGTTATTTGACAAGTTTTGGGGATTGGCAGATTTAGAGTGAAAGATCTTATGTAATGAACTACATGCGTCCTATTCAAAATAAATACACCACAGCAGCATCTAATAACACGAGGTCGCGAGGACTAAAATAAAGCTTACTACTGTAATACTTTACAACACAAGACGAACCTCGTCAAGTTTGTCAAAAATATTTTATCTCAACGTTAGGAATCAGAAAAAGATACGATACCTTCCGGACAGTGTGATTTGTTCATTATTTAAAACCATTTAAATTATATTTTTCTGTAACTAAACGCTGTGGACTGGAAACGCAACGTGCATGATAATTATGCCACGACCTTTATGATAAATGAATTTATGTACAGTCAACGTTGACATGACATAACATAATATAATATGTTACAAATATTGTGTTTTGATTTGTATTTGTGGGCCGATCCCGGTGGTACTGCAATACCGGGCCAACCCGTGATAGAAGTGGAGCAAGCCCCTTAACCTTCCATCTCTTTCCAAAAATCAGTTTAATATACTGGCCCCGCATGCGGGGCGTATCAGATATTAAGCTGATAAGAACAGATACTACACTTTGATCTTAGCCAGAGGCCGAGAAGCGATAACATTAAAATTCCCAATCGAACTACTCCTGGCCAAAATTAAACTATGTATAGACAAGTGGACACTAGCGCCATCTATCCCTGACAGCGTAAACTTTATAACGTAAATGTATTCTGTAATATGGACAAGAGTAAATCTAACTCGATGATAAAATACACTATAAAGGTTATTCCACGAATATACGACTGTTTTGGATTATTACGACAACGAATATTTTACTGTGCAAGTAGAAGTATGAAAGTAAATTGGTCTAAACAGTATTCCAATAAAATGGATTTACTGTTAGTTTGATACTTACACTAAAATTATTTCAGTTAATATACGAGATGTTCAGATGCAAAATTTATTGTGAAATTTAATCCGAAAATAACAAAAATTTTTACGCGAACGGTCCTACAAATAAATACAATCAGTTCTATGAAGCCAAAATGTGTTCATACGATATTTGGGTTAGGTTTCTTTGAAATGTAAATACCAAAGAGGCGTGCCGGGTTTCTTTGATATTACACTTTTTATTAATTAATTAGGTACTAAAATTGTAATAAAAAGAAATATACTTTTAATATAAATGAACAGAAATTGGCAGAACGATGGTTTGGAAACTAGAAAAAAGATCTATAATTTCACTTTGTTAGTTTTAAATATTTGTTTGATTTGAGTGGATGTACACATAAAGTTCAAAAAGTAACGGGTACAACATACCGGCTATTGATAGTTGAAGTACCGAGTCGTTACAGATATTAAAAAGTAACGAACATTTATATACAGTTTCATATGACTGATTTTAGTTTTAAAAACTGTCCGTATAGAGGTGTCCGGTAAAGAGAGGTGCCGTTAAGAAAGAGTTCAGTGTATTTGTTTATTGAAGCCAAAAACGCCGACACGTGTTTTAGATGTAGACAACTTTATATGTACTTTCCTATGGCGAAGTTCTGTGAATCTGATGGTTGATGATAGTCTTAGGAGATTAGGAGAATAAGAAAATAAGTAAGCTTTTTTTGGTTTCTTAATACTAATTGAATATTCGACTAAATCAATTACACGAGGTCGCGAGGTCGTTAATCACCTAAGTATTGTTACACTTCGTTTAAATCACTTAATTCAAAAACCAACTTGTTTACATTACTAAAATCAATGATAGCAATTATATACTTCAAAATCTGAATTATAACTATTCTATAAACTATCAACTCTATATTTATATCATGACTTTATATTTAAATTTTAAGTCATAACAGTATTTTAAAAATAGGGAGAATTTACTATTGTACAATTCAGCACATTGGACCTTTCAAATAGAGACCTTAAACCGAATTTAAAACAGTCGTATATTCGTGGAATGGAGTTTAGCTGTTGAATCACATCACCCAAAATATACAGAGTATTTTTTATCCCGATGATAATCTCTCACTGGATGAAGCATTATTACTTTGGCGCGGGAGACTTCTATTTCGTCAGTATATTCCAAATAAAAGTACCAAACACGGAATTAAATTATACGAACTCTGCACTCCAGATGGATTTGTGCTAGAAATTCTAATTTATTCGGGCAAAGGGACAATTTCTCAAGAGACTAGTCATGCTCAATCGGTAGTAACGAAACTAGCAGGACGTTATCTAGGCAAAGGACATACGTTGTTCCTTGATAACTATTACAACAGTGTAAATCTGGCTGAATATTTATATAAACAAAAAACACACATTGTTGGAACGTTACGGAAAGATCGTAAGGGGAATCCCAAATCAGTTATAACTACTAAATTAAGAAAAGGACAAAGTGTGTTTCGAAAAAAGAAAAATGTACTTATGGTAAAGTGAAAAGATAAGCGTAATGTGTTACTAATATCGACAAAGCATAACGCTGCTTTTGGTAAAATCACTAATAAGAGAGGTGTTGAACTAGAGAAACCAAATGTCATACTAGACTATAATAAAAATATGTCGGGCATAGATCGAAGTGACCAAATGGTGTCGTACTACACAACGCCCCGGAAAACAGTCCGTTGGTACCTGAAAGTGTTTTTCCACTTATTGGATATTTTAATTTGGAATACCACGTACCTATATAATAAAGTGCAAAGAAAAATTACTTATTTGAAGTTTATAGAGTTGCTTATATTTCAATATTTAAATGCAAACACAAAAGACACGTGCTCCATCATTAAAAAAACCGACATATATGGAAAAGCTACATTATCCAAAGAAGGTGGGGAAGAGGAAAAGATGTCGTGTTTGCTCTTCAAAAAAGAAGACAACTCAAACGTACTTTGTTTGTGCAGACAAATATGGAGAAACCGTTAGACTTTGTGTAGACCCTTGTTTTCGTTAATATCACGAATCGAAGATCTAATTTCTTTTTAACATTATGTATGCTCGTTTTGTAGCAACAGAAATTAAAAATAAAAAAAATCAGTCGAAATTATTATTCTTGGAGTCGCTCATAAGTGAGACACATAGTCTATCAAAGAAAAATTCATATAATAGACCAGTGTCTCATATATTTCAAAAATCCTTTCAAATGTCTTTTTTCTGCATCTGTTATTTACTACATTGATTCACAGCACAATTAAAATAATTTTATTTTAAAATAATAAAAAAAAATTGTGGTCCCTCAATGTCCAAAATTTTAAGATCTTAGTAGCGAACGTGTTAAGGAGTCCATCATAGGCATATTTCCCCTACATAACGTCATGACATGACACTCCAAATTCTAATGTACTAACTCCACCAAATTTTCTCTTGTATCATCGTTTCTGTTTTTATGTTTGGGGAAATTAAAGTTATATAGGTCCAAATAATCATAAGTCTGCAGGTTAATACCAACAAATCCCCCGTATGTCGGACTCGTTTTGTAATAAAGACCAGCTGATTGTAAGGGTACCGCAACGTCAGAATAGACTGGTTGAATGTCTATAAAAGGGATCGTAGTTTGAGCTGCATCCTCGTTCAAATCCGTGTGTGTAAATTCAACAGATGTCGAATAAACGTCATTCATGTAATATTTAGTCGATTGAGGTGAAAACGTTGGGACACGTAGATTATTCATCGCAATTTTGCTTCTACAAATTACAAAAATCATTATTAACGACATAAACATATATTTTTCAGAGGTGTAGTGTGAGAAATTATGAAAGACCAAATGAAAATGTATATCATAGATAAATGTTAACATTGTCTTAATTAACTGAATTATGTAGTCCAGGATATGGCGGTAAAAATAGTAGAAAACCTCTGAATTTTTTTATATGCATCGATGTGACTGAAATTTTGAAAGTAGTTAAAAAATTAATTACTATTTATAACTGGGAATAAGCCACAATTAAAGATAAAAATACGTTTATTGACGTTTCAATTTCCAATTCGGAAATCGTTCTCAAAATACAAACAGTAAATTAAACAAATTTTGTTTTTTGTTACATAGTGAAAAAATTCTTCTAATAATTTAATTTTATCTGACTCATTTATATTGACAATTCAGACATACATTATGCATTTTAAAGTAGACGACTTTAAAATGATATTGTCAATATTGTTGAGTTGCGCTCCTGTGACGGCTTTACTTATAAGATAGTTCATTCGATTACATGAAATCAACTTTAACTTGAGAATATCCGTCAGAAAAAATCATACCATGTAATTCGTCTTTAAAAAGACAAACACATGACATGATGACAGTAAAATATTTGAAATTTAAATAGATATTTAAATTTCAAATCAAATCACAATATTAATGTAAAAAAGGGAATAATTAAATCCTTATACGATAGAGCCAAAATTACTTGTTCTAACGAAAATTCATTCTTGGAGGAGAAACATTTGTTAACATCTGTTTTATTAAAAAATGATTATCCTTTATCGTTTATAAATAAGGAATTTTCAACAATCGATCGAATAGAACAGAACAACTTAGAACCAGATCCTACAGCATACACAAGGAATAATATGAGGAAAATAACAATACCGTACATAAAAGGATTATCAGAAAAACTTAAAAGGATAGGAAATAAATTCAACATTTCAACAACATTCAAAACAACAAACACGTTGAGATCTATTTTGTCCAAAACCAAACCTAACAATGAACAAGAAAGGGCAAAGAATTGCATTTATAAAATACCTTGTGAATGCGATCAGTTTTATTTAGGTGAATCATCAAGGCCATTAAATGTTAGAATAAGTGAACATCAATCTTATATTAAAAATAGAGAATTTGATAGATCTCAAATATGTAAACATGCATGGGATAATGAACATAGGGTTCAATGGAATAATTCAAATATAGTCCTAAAAGAAACGGATGGCAAAAAAAGAAAAATCAAAGAAGCGGCTCTAATTATGCTAAATGAGGCCAATTGTGTCGCAAATTCCTCGGCAGAATGTAGTAGGATCTGTTACCAATATTGAAAGAGGAAGTTAGTAATAAGAAAATACCAGTATTAGTAAGTCAGTAACATATAGCGGATACATCATTTATGTTTTTTAAATAACGTAACATATAAAATCAGAATTTTGATGTTTGTTGAAGGTAAACTAAATTCACGAACAAATACTTACAATGTCGGGATAGTATTATGAGGTTTTTTTTTTTCCTGGTTTTTCCCTCATAATTTACTATGGAATCACTAACAGGAGAATTTTACTGTCATCATGTCATGTGTTTGTCTTTTTAAAGACGAATTACATGGTATGATTTTTTCTGACGGATATTCTCAAGTTAAAGTTGATTTCATGTAATCGAATGAACTATCTTATAAGTAAAGCCGTCCCAGGAGCGCAACTCAACAATATTGACAATATCATTTTAAAGTCGTCTACTTTAAAATGCATAATGTATGTCTGAATTGTCAATATAAATGAGTCAGATAAAATTAAATTATTAGAAGAATTTTTCACTATGTAACAAAAAACAAAATTTGTTTAATTTACTGTTTGTATTTTGAGAACGATTTCCGAATTGGAAATTGAAACGTCAATAAACGTATTTTTATCTTTAATTGTGGCTTATTCCCAGTTATAAATAGTAATTAATTTACAATGCCACAAGAAAATAGCTTCAGAACAATAGTTAAAAAATAGCTCAAATATCCAAATCTACTCCATGCCAATATGTGATTTACCTCTGGGGGCGGAAAAAGTTTAACAAAAAACATGGTAGTCGCTAGAATGGTGAATTTTTAGACAAAAATGCTCTTTAGAACTTTTTTCGACAATTCAATATATAACGATAACGATAAACCACATCACTGGAATGGCGTAGCGATGATTCTGAGCTAAAAGGTCGCTGGGGCTGTGATCAGCGTGCTACCTCTCTCTGATGTCATTCTGATGAAGCTGCAAAGCAGGTTTATTAATACGAACACCATTCAAATTTACGCTTCAACATCAGAAAAGCCAGAGGAGGATATCGAGGAGTTCTACGCACTGGTACAAAAAGCACTAAAATGTACCAAGAAGAAAGAGCTTACCATCATCATGGGTGATTTCAATGAAAAAGTTGGCAAAATCAGAATAGAAGACCTCGTCGGACAACATGGCTAAGGCGAGAAAAATGAAAGGGGAGACCGACTTCCGATCCAATTTTGTCGGGAAGAAGATTTTACCATTGCTAACACCTGATTTAGACTTCCCCGAGACGACTTTATACGTAGAAATCACCTGCAGATATAGCCAATAATATCATCAGAAATCAGATAGACTATTATCATTAACAAAAGATTCAAGAACAGCTTGACTTTGGCAAAGACCTTTCCAGAAACAGACGTCTCATCGGAACACAACCCATAAGTGGGCCAGCCCTCAAACTAAAGAAATTTAACAAAAGTAAAGCTAACAGAACTTGGATTATAACACTCTAAAAGACCCCGTAGTTCGTCAGAACGTAAAAGACGTAATAAGAGAAAAAATAGAAACCGCTAAACAACAAGAACACAGTATAGAACAAAAATGAACACAGTGTAGAACATCTGGAAAAGAAAACAAGAGTAAAAAATAAAGAATGGATGACTGATGACATTCTACAGATGATGGACCAAAGGAGATTAATGAAAAACAGGAATGCAAAGAAATACCAAGAAATCAACCAAACAATTAAAAAAGAAATACGAAGAGCCATGAAGACATGAATGCAAGAAAAAATTAAATTAATCGAAGAGTTCCAAGTGAAACAGATTATATAAATATCCACCAAAAGATTCGAGAAGCTACTGAGCAATACAAGAGGAGACATACACACCTTCTCATAAACCAAGACGAAACCTATCGACGACATTTAAGGAGAAGTTGGTGACCTGGAAAATGTACATCGAAGAACTTTTCTGGAAATACCGAGGTAACCTTCCAAAAATAAATTGCATGACAGGCCCCGTCAATACTAGAAAGCGAGGTGAAAGCAGCTTTAAAACAGTCTAAGAATGGTAATACCACAGGTCCTGACGAAATAAAAGTTGACCTTATTAAGGTGATGAGTAAAGTGAGCACTGTTTAACCGCCATATACGATTCAGGTAATATCCCAGAGGAATGGCTATTGTCAAAATTTGTAACACTACAAAAAAAAAACGATCTGCGAAAACGTGCGAACATTTCCTAACTATCAGCGTTATGAGTCATGTACTTAAGATTTTTCTTAAAATCATACATGCCAGAATTTACAAGAAATGCGAAGAAAATACCGGTGAAATGCAATTTGGATTTGACCGTTGTCAGCACCACAAGATTGTCGCCACCCTAATACTCTGAGGAAATTTTTACTGAAGCCCTCACAAATCTAGAGATGTGAATCCGAGTGCACAGTGCCGATGACACTATGTCACTAGCAATCAGAATAAATAATCTACAAGCCTTACTAGACCGAGTGAGAACTGTGAGCGTAATATACAGACTAGACCTTAATATTAAGAAAACTAAATTCATGGCCGTGCAAATTTAGATTCCGGGGCACTAATGGCAGGTAGCGAAGAGATCCAGAGAGTCGACAGATTCACTTCCCTCGGAACTACCCTCAACTCACACTGGGACTACGCCCAAGAGATTAGATCCAGAATTGAAATGGCGCGGTCTACATTTATCAAGTTGAGATACTTGCTGTGCTGCAGTGATCTCAGTTTGGGAACTAAGATGTGGATAGTCAGGTGCTACATACTTCCAGTGTTACTATATGAAGCTGTATTAAAGCCTGAACACTGACGCAAGTTACTGAAAAGCGTATTGAAGCCTTCGAGATGTGGATCTATAGGAGGATACTAAAAATATCGTATGTGGACCATGTCACCAACGTTGAGGTCCTACAGTGCATGACAAAAGAAAAAGAATTGCTTAATTTAGTGAAACAACGTAAGCTTGAGTACCTCGGCCATGTGATGCGAAACGAAGAAAAATATCGAATTCTTCAATTCGTTATGCAGGGTAAAGTATTTGGCAGGAGAAGACCGGGACGCCGTCGTATCTCATGGTTGAACTCGACAATGGTTTGGGATGACCTCCGCGGAACTGTTTCGTAAATCAGTCACCAAAACCATAATAGTCTTGATGATCGCCAACATCCGGACCGGATAAGACACTGAAGAAGAAAGACAGACATAATAAGCAAATTATAATCTTGGTAAAATAAATTATAAATGAACAACGAATAGTTTTATCCACGGTGGTTTTGGCAGGGGTGAGTTTGTTATTTTCTGTGTCACCAAAAATATAAGGGGACTATCTTAATTTTCATGCAAATCGCTTTTACAAGCAGGTATTCATTTTAGTTTTTTAAGATCTTTAAAAAAGTTTTAATAAGTTTTCCATGAAAAACTTACCGTTTTTCAATTATTCAACACCATATATTTGGATTGTTGTATTAGATCAATAAAAGTCAACTTTCGATAAGCCATAACTTTGTTAATATTAACTTGACGGTAATAATAAAAAACGAATCTCTCGATTTTATAAGCTTCATTTTACAGCCAAACGGCCAAGCAAATTCATGCATATATAAATAATTCTGAGCAGAAAACCGTCATATCCTGGACTAATACTATTTTTTCAAAGTTACCTGTAACCGTATCCATTATCGATATTTCTAGATTTGGCCCTATTTAATTTACCAGATGTAAAGTTAAAGGGTGTCACCTGTATTTGTAATTGAATCTCGTCGTTATAATTTAAAACAAATCTTGCACCTGAAATGGGAAATTTACAAATAAGCACAGAATACCTAGCGTATAGTAAAAGTTAAAATAGTAGTGAAAAGGCAAGAAAGAATCTAAAACGAGTCCTGATGAAGACTCCAAAATAAGGAGTCGAAAGCTCAACGTTTTTTATAATATACTGGCTGACCCTGCGAACTTCGGTTATCCATTTTTGTATCATTACCACATCATTTACCACAGGTAAAAAGAAATAAGAATATGTAAAAAGAAATAAATATTTATTGGGGCCTTAATATTTAATTCCGATCGCTTAAAAAGTAAAATAAATGTTTATTTTTTTTTTAATAAATTTTTAATCTTTTTTTTTTTTGAAAATAAATGTTTTTCTAAATATATTATCATCGCATACAGATGACGGTTAGCCATTGAAGTACCAATATTTTGGTTACTTACCTGTAATAACATAGTTCTGATTCGGAACGCTTAATTGGTCCAAATTCATGGTGCTCTTTAGATATTTCATCATATGATAATCTTCACCTTCGTTAGCATTCCAACTCTGTATAGAAAAGTCACTTACCGGCTTCCAACGTACGCTGTTTTGTTCAATATACCCGTAGGGCAATAGCAAGCCCTGCTGAATTTGAATATGAATCATACGATTTTGTTTGACAAATCGCATTCCCGTTACTACCCTAAAAATAAGTAACAATACAGAATTGTTGAAGTAAATAAAATACAAACAGCTGAATAGAGTAATCGGCCAAAAAAATAACTTAAAACTAGCAGAAAGCTTGTGGCTACATGAAAATAACAGTGAAGTGAAACAGAATATAAATACTGAGAAGTTCACAAAACAATTAAGTGAAGGCAGGAATATGAAAACCTAAAAAATTCATATCGACGAAAAATGAAGACAACGAAATAAAAACCGATCCAACAAATACTTCAAAATAATTGCCAAAGGTATTGTTAGTTTTTTTAGACTATACCAAAAGTGATATTTTGCCGATTTTTTAGTAGATACTGTGACCTTTGTGTTCATGTTTAGTGACTTGTTTACGATGTTTACATACAGACTATTGAAAATTGTCAAGATAAGAATCCTGTTAACTCCACTTTTAGATCTTTACGAAGACTTAGAAATTGGCAGAGAGATGAGGATTAACCCCAGTTGCGTCAATTGTCTTCTTATTCTTCTTCTTCAGCTTTAAGTAATCCAACTTTGGACATAGGTCTCCACCAAATCAATCTAGTATCTCCCGATCTTCTTAATATCATCCGCTTATCTCATTTGTGGTCTTCGTCTGCTTCTCTTTCCTAACCATGGTCTCCATTGTTGTATTTCGTGGTTCCATATCTCTTATCCTTCAGTCAAGCATTGTGTCCTGTCCAAGCTCCATTTTAATTCGGCAGCATGTTCTCCTGCGTCGTTTACTTTGGTTTTGCTTCTAATCCATTTGTTTGTTTTTTTGTCTATAAGTCTCACTCTGAGCATTGATCTTTTAAGATAAAAAAAAAGATCAATGCGTCAATTGTAACTCATCCTTTAATCGTTTTTCTCTTTACAATTATCTTACTATTTTATTATTTTGGTTCCAATGACAAGGGACTACCGAAGTCTGATGTCACAATGGACGGGGGGTTTAAAAAAAACCCCTTTTCACCTTTCCAAACATTTCTAATTTGTGTGTATTTGTCCCATAAGAAGTTGGAAATATTGGTTTTTTCAATTGTTTAAAGAATAAATAAGGACTTTTGGTTATCACGGATAATTGAAATGCACGGATAATCCGAACATTTTTTTAAGGATATGTACTGTCATACTTCTTCTTTCCCAAACAAAGAAAAATAAATAAAAAAAATCCATCGGAATAAAATTTTAAGATATCAGTATAAAACAAATTGTATATAGTAAATTAAGATAAGATTTAGTGTAGATAAGAATAGAAATTTGTTTGGCAAACGACCTTTTTCCGTTTCCAACAAAATTATCAAAAAACCTTTGTTTAGAATTAGAAGACATTTTACCTGTAAGTTAATCTTTTCATTGTTTGTATAATCGAGTATTAAATGACCATATTCTAATCTTTTGAAATATGTATAAATTGTGTATTGACAAAACCAATTTTAAAGAAAGCTATTTATTTTTTCTCTGAAACCGAAATTAGGCTTTTCCAAAATCATGGTAAACACAATTTGAGCTTTTGATTGGACGGTCGTTTTTGAATGGGAATTTGTGAGCCGATCAGTAGAACCGGAGAAGTTAGTTATAATTTGGTCATCGAAGGAAGCAGTCGTTTGTCTCAAGACAGGGTGTGGTTCGTGAGTTGGATACCGGCATTGTGAAAAGAATTGAATAGTTTTGCAGAAGGAGATAGCAAGTAGATTAAAAGAGGTCCTTATATCTACCTTGGGCATTTTGTGAAGATTTGTGAAAATAGTTTTATGGCATCAAGTTGACAAAAGGAGGTCCTTGTGTCATTAATAAGTAGCTCAGTTTTTGGAGAAGTGAATCAGGTGTTTTTGGTTACTGCAGCAGGTTTTCAGAGGCGTTAGGAAGGAGCCTAGGTGCCAAAAAGGAGAGATCACATCGTTGAGGAGACTGGACTTTTCTGGGTATGTTCCAACATACAACTCAATAAGAAAATAAGCTGTAAGTGTTTTGTACAATTGAATTTTATATCTGTGAAGGATATGTTTGACATCATGGTCATTAGCATTCAAATTTAAGAACTGAGGTTTTGTTAGGCTAATCAAAAGTTTAAAGTTCTGTTGTTTCTTGTTTCAAGTAAAGAAAAATTTAAGTAAAATTGGTTTTCACTTAATATAAACGTATGTAGATTTAAAATTTTACTATTATAAAAATTTGATTTATTTTCTTGTATGCTGTTTATTTTTTATTTTTTTATGTATATTTTTTGAATATAATTTTTTTTATTATTACCCTTCTTCTCTATCCCCATAAAGGGCAACTAGAAAATCTTTGAATCCATGGAACACAGGTAATATAAGGAGTATATTTTACATTTGATAACAAATAAGTTATATTTTTTTATCGGCTCAATAAACTAAGATTAAAGTCAAAATAAAAATCATAACAGTACATATTATACATTGTACATACATGCATATATACCTATCATACAAAGATAACAGAAAAAATCAAACTCATAAGTTTAAACTAACTTTTATAGTACATAAAAACATACATAACAGAACAAAAAACAGATTCCTACCGAAATAAGTTTTTATATTAAATAATAAAAATAAAAACTACATAAAAGTATTATATATTTTAGGAGGCTATGCTTTTGAAAAAAAAATCAGTCACTTTGGCCTGTGTTAAGAGTTTTCGTTTTTTTTTTATAATTTTCTGACGTATTTTACGCAAATTTAAAATATCGACAAGGTCTGAAGATTCTTGTTGCTCAAAATAGTCTATTAAAACATTGACAGCTTCATCAGCCTTTTGGTTAGTTATTCTGTTGATTAATAATGCTCCATCATTGTCTTCATCTTGACTCTCATTTTCGGATGAATCAGGTTGTGACGTGCCGAGCTGATGGGAAACCAGTTCGACAATTTCGTCGTTGCTGAAGAGCTGGTTATATACTGATCATCTTTTACTCCATACATGACATACTGATCTCTTTTACTCCATTCCATACATTCCCCACTGTAAAAGTTTCATCTTTTATTGTGAACGATTTCCAAAACTTCATCAGATGAACTTCATAAAACAAGTTCATCATAAATTTTTTTCGGTAGAGTCGTTTCATTGCCTCAATAACTCCTTGATTCATTGGTTGAGCAGTGGCTGCAATATTGGCTGGAAAAAAAGAACAAAGAAATTTCCATCGTCAGATCTAAGGGTCACCTCATTGAGATGAGCACCAGCGTTATCCAGAAGAAGAACCGCCTTTTGTGGTAATATTTCTTTCTTCAAATATAACTTTACTTCCGGAATGAACTTTTCATGGAACCAATCTTTGAAAATGTCACAAGTTATCCAGGCAATCTTCTGGTTATTATAGTGAACTGGGAGATTCTGTCGTTTCATATTTTTAAAAGCGCGAGGATTTTTTGACTTTCCAATCACAGTCAGCTTCAGTTTATCGCTGCCAGACGCATTGGCACAATACAACACGGTTATCCTGTCTTTACTTTTTTTATACCCAGGTGCACCCATTTCATTACCTGTAACTAAAGTTTTTGTAGGTATTGCTCGCCAGTATAATCCTATTTCGTCAGCGTTATAAATTTGAGAAAGTTGTAAATTGTTTTCTGTAATTATGGTCTCCAGCTCATAGTAAAATTCCACCATTGCTTCTTCGTCGGCACTGAGGTTTTCGCCTTGGATGGTAAGCTCACGAATTCCGTGACGTTTTTTGGATCGATGTAACCAACCACTGGATGCATTAAAAGATTCTCTGATTTTAAAATTTTTGTGAAAAATCTCCGCTTGCTTAGCACACATTGGTCCCGAAATTTCTACGTCCTCAGATCTTTTCTCCAAATACCACTTGGAAAACGCTTCATCGAGTTGTTGAAAAGTCGATCCTTTCAACGATTTCCGTGCAGATATGTTATTAAAAGAGCCAGACTGAGATATAAAATTTTGTAGTTTTAATTTGTTTCTATTAATATCGCGTATTGTTTGCTTACCAACTTCGTAGCTTCGTAGTAACACGCCGTGGTAATGATGTGACACTTTCACCCTTTTCACTTCTGTTTAAATTTTCTAGTTTTTGTTCAATCTTTAAAACACTTCTCTTTCCTCTTTCGTTTAACACTAGTTGTTGACAATTTGAAAATAAAAACACGTTAAAAGAATAATAAGAGTAGCTACTGATTTCTAGCTTCCAAATATGTAAATACTAAATCTCACACATTCGACGTAACATCAGCGGCATATTATAAGCTACCGGTTTCCAGTGATTCCCCGAGCACTGACGCTATGGATATTAAATTATGCGTCTTTCCCACGGCGTAGTAATTTGAGGTGAAGTCGTTCTGATAAAACGCCAATTCAATGTTAAGTAGCACGAATAATCCGCAGCCCGGATAATCCGCACACGAATAATCGGGGTTCTACTCAGGGGCGGCTCGTGATAGTACAAGCTGGTGAGGCACACTACACTTAAGGAAAATTATTATTATTATGGTTAGCTTCTCTTTGCTCCAGTCATACCCGGCTAAGGAGGCATTGCTCGCGCCAGCAAACAATGACTTGGCGTGAGAAGGACTTCTGATGATACGCGCGCGGATCAACAAAAGTCATCCTCACGTCAAAGCTCTCCTAAGCCCTCCTCCACCCTCCCTTATGTGCACTGAAGGTGCAACATAAGGGCTGACTGCTTTTTGAAAAAGTCCGCGATTGAGCTGTATTTATGAGCACCATGTGTAATAGGGTGCTCATAAATGTAACTTAAATCATACCCAAGGTGTCGTTAAGCGACTTACTCCCGTTTATCATGAAATCTCATATCGTGAGATAAAAGCGAACGAAAAACGAGGGAGCTGTAATCCTCGAACCTGCACCTTGGTTAGCGGCCAAGTTGTAGCCTCAAGGATCTAGGGGGCCTCTCCCGTGGCCTTTTTGTATTTTTATAATTTTTTTGTGAATTTTTTATTATTTTATACATTTTTTGAATTTATATATTTTTTATTAATTTTTTTGGGATTTTTATATTTTTTGGGGGGGTTAGTAGGTATTTTTTATCTGGGAGATTTGTTACTAAGTGTTATAAATGGCGACTGCTAATCTAGTGCCATCTTCTTCACGATCAAATTTGGTAGATAAAAATTCAAATAAATCTTGAGCAGAACACCCAGAACTTACATCGTAAAATCCTATGAATCGTTCGACTGGTTTATTGTTTATTACGTAACGAAAAATAACGGATAGTTGTGAATGGCAGCTTATATCAGTAGTCTCATCCACCTGCCAGGAAAAGAATAATGATTTTGAAATTTCTTCCTCAATTTTTTTATTTATAACAAAAGAAATTGAATCGATTAATTCATTTTGTATGGTTTTAGATGTCCCAGAAAAAACTGATCTAGAGTCATTATCATGTTCTAAAAATGTTTTTAAATTAGTGTCAAATTGACTAACAAGAACAACTAGCTCTTTGAAATTCCCGCAATTTAAAGATTCATTAGATTCATCATGCCCCCCAAACTCTTGCATACAGAGGTGTGACGTAATATCTGTAAGGCTTTTTAAAATTTGCCGATTTTCTTTAACCCTAGCATTGAAATTTTCAATATCTATTTTACGCGAATTGTCTAGTGCTGTAGCGATATTTTGCTTTTGTTTTCTCATAAGAGTAAGCTTGCAATTCGATGTAATATGTTGAGAACTTTTATTGTGTAACAATAGACTCCGAGACAAATTTTTCAAATCAGTATAACCATTTTTGAACCAAGCTTTGTCGCTAGTATTAGCTGTGGCAAATAAAATGCATGGCCAACAAAACAATTTATTTAATGTTATACTACCCGTAAGCCAGTCAAACTTTTCGTACCATGCATTTTGAAATCCCCGATTTGGTTTTCCGACGCCACCGATAGAAACAAGATGTTTACTTAAATCTAGAATAGGTCGTTTTACTACTTTAACTATATATAATTTATCTTCATATGAATGACTTGAAAAATTCTCCTGTTTGACTAAAAAATTTACGAGATTACAAGTATTACGAATATTTACATTTACCTGGGAAAGTTGTGACGAAGTGCTCGGTGCTAAATCCATTTTTCACTAAAACCGAAAATCCTGCAGACAAAAACAAACCCACCAAAATTATTAAAAAAACTTAATTAGAATTGCACTTATTATATAACATGTAATCTTACTGTTTTTTTAATGAAAAACAACACGAGATACGTCAAACGTGATCCTGCCGCACCAACAGGTCAACAGGAAGTAATTTAACTACTACTTACTACAACAATTTTGCAGAATGTTCCAAAATGTACCAAAGTTGCTAATCTGGTAAATGCATAGAAAAAAAATATTGTTTGTTAAATCGGAAAACAATAGAACAATATGTATAGTACCATCTACTAAAAGAAAATACTCCAATGTTGTTACAATTTTCAAATAAAAATCTATGTTTTATTTAAAATGTACTTTTATACCCCGAGGGAAAAAATGTAGCGAATTGGGTACCTTTGTACCAAAACGGCAACGCTGCTAATTAAAAGAACTACACCAAACGAGAGAGGCTTGCCTCTCCTGTTCGGTGAAATAGTGGGCAGAAAATAAATAAATCATGTTGAATTTCGCTACATAATGTGATGTCTAATATGCTAGACAGAGCAATGCCGTGAGGCTTGCTCGGCTATAATTTTTAAAGAGAGAATGAGATGCACAGATGGTAGGCGCCGTTGTTTATTTAATATTTTGTGGTTTAAGCTTGTCTCTTGTCCGGCCCGTAGATTATGAAGAAATATACAAAGATAATGAAAATAAAGTTATTTAGAAAATTTCAAAAAGTTAAATTGTAGTTAAAGAACGTAAATAGTCGATTAATACTGGTGAGGCACTGTCTCACCTACCTCATAGGACCAGCCGCCCCTGGTTCTACTGCATTTGTTGTTCGTGAATTTGTGAGGTAAGAATATCAAAGTATTAAGATATTTACTATGAATGTTAATATTTTAATTAGGGATATTTAAAATTATTCAATAAATCATTAAATTTATTTATGAAGTTGAAAAATATTTAAATTAATGTTTTATTCTTTTTTCGTTGCCAGTGATTTTATCATGTAAAAGACTGAAGATATTCTTTTTGTCGTAGTTTAAGTTGTAATATAGTATCATGTGGAAACTTTTCTATTAAATTATCATAATGAGTGTTTAAAAAATGATTTTTTAATATTGTAATAGTTTTGAGTTTACAACAATTCCAATCGCCCAGAATGAATGATCATAACCAAAAGTCCTTATTTATTCTTCAAACAATTAAAAAAACCAACATTTCCAACTTCTTATGGGACAAATACATACAAATTGGAAATAGAAAGGCTTTTAAAATCTCCGCCCATTGTGACGTCATAGCTTAGTTAGCTCATTGTCATTCGTAACGCAGTTTAATGATTTCTTGACTTCTACATATTTTATCTCGAAATATTTGAATTATTACAAATTAATTTGAAATATGATTATGTAGTTTTAACTACTGAAAATAAATTTTAGATTTTAAGGGATGCAATGTACACCCTTGGTTTTCTGGAGAATTGAATTACATATCCTATATCAACCTTTGTGATTAACACATTCAGAAATAGTAGTGAGTTGATGTTTCCCTTTTTAAAGGTGAATTTGCTTGATTCTTCTTTACAGTTAATCTCCATGAAAAATTTGGTTAGTGCTTCTATGGTCTATGGGGTCAAATCACATACTCACATCACGTGGGGGACACACAAATCACATGGGGGAGAACACTTCATCTACATTTTTAGTAGCCTTCTTTATGTTTGAGAAAATATTGTGTATAAACAATGTGTTTAAGAAAGTAGATGAAGTTGTGATATAAATTGCATTTGTTAGGGTTTTTATAGGACTATATGTATTACCAGTTATCGTTTAAATCGGCTATGGAAGGTCGTAGACTAAAGTATCTATCTGAGTCAAGACCTGGTTCATCGCAATAACATAAGCAGTAATGACAGCGAACGAACCACCTCGTCCAACTCTGGACCGTCCGTTTGGCACAGTATTCTGTTTTTCCCAATACTCTACCTCCATTATATTTTATGTAAGTATATCTTCTGTGACTGCCGGATTCCTAAAATACAATAAAATAAATTCATTATCATATTTCAATATACCGCCAGAAGAAAATTAAATAAAGTACAATCCATAATATTTAGTGGATATCACATCTCACTATCAGATTTCTATTAAATTTTTTGGTACATGTGACTAAATTACGCGACACTCGGCAACTTTTTAAAAAAATCTCTCGGTTTCTTGTACCGAGGAAGTTTCATCAGATTGTCATATGTCGTCTTTTGACAACAGATGGCGCATGAAATAAAGCCAATCGGTAAAAATAATTAGTTTATTTTTTTATTTGCCTCTTGATAGAAGCTTAGTAGCAAAATTGGAAAATGCTCACACATTTTTTGTCTTAATAAGGGCTTTCATTTGTGGGTTGTGTCACATGTGTTTGCGTTGTGTTGCTGCCATGGTTATTTAACCACAACGAACATAGTGTCACCCATCGACCATATAAACTATTTATTATATGGTCGATGGTGTCACCTTATTGGTGACAACTGACAGTGCAACTGACTCTCTGATTTTTGTCCAACTCGGTCGAAACGGGTGGGCCAATAATAAGCGTGGTACCTACAGTAGCTGACGGAACACGCGGCTATAAACAATTCATTATTTAAAAAGTTATTTCAGGCTATATTCCAAACCCCTGAACACCCAAGGTTCGATCGTGTATTTAAAGTCAAAATAGAAAACCTTACATGACATGACATGACTTGACGACATCAGTAGACGATAACAACTTTCTAGAGAGATATATCCACTATTGCCAAGAGTAATCAATGCATGTCTAAAACATTGTTATTGTTCTTCTCCCTGGAAAATAGCTATCACAATGTTGATTCAAACTCGCGTTCTTAAACGACTATAGGTAGTAGCACTTGTTTTGAAAGATGGCGGACCAAATAGGAATATCGTTTGCTGACATTGTAAATTTGGTGGGAATTTTAAAAAACCCCTAGTTGAAGGGCAAGCTACTTTATTTTTAAATTTGATGAAATCAGTTTTAAACTCTAATTTATTCATATTTTTGACTTTTGTCCCTATTTTACTAGCTATCTATTTTGACAGCAGGTGGCAGTACGGTTGTTTGAGAACGCGAATACACAGGAAACGGCTGTCCAATACCAAATCTTACCGTCATATTTTTCTGATTAAAATTTTCGGTCACATTCTAGATTGAATTCCGAAACTTATAGACTCCCTCGACACCCAAAATATCATCCCTGAATAATAGTAGGGATTCCAACGAGCTCACTCAACGACAAAGGTATTTTAAGGCTTTGCTATGCTTGTCAGACTCACTGTAGTCACATTTCTCGATGCCCAAAATGCTTTCAACCAAGTCTGGCATAATGGACTGATTCCATGAAGAAATTCATTAAAATTGTGAAATCATACTTTATTAGCATAACTATAAGATTAAAGATTCACGAACATAATTTCGAATAGCGTATCAAACCGGACCAGACTTCTCTAACCGTTGACTGGCAAATCCTGTAGTACCTAAACTCAAAAAAATCTCATATACTCTCTCAAAAAATAAATATTTTTTATTGACTTCAAATCACTTACTCCATCACAGGTTATTAAATTAGACTCTATGAATTGACAATTATATATATCGCCTCTGCATCGTTGGACATAACGGCAGTAGTCACTATTGGTATCGTAACATCCATAACTGCGTGTGCGCGGATACGCAGCGCAATTTTCCGTACAAGTACCTCTTGAATTTAAGTCAACCTCGTTTTGAATATGCGCCTGTATGAGCCTTGTTAATTGTTCATAAGTTTTTCCTAAAATGTAAATTATTTAAAATAATTTGGACTTTTAAATCAGGATATAAATTCAGAAACTCTGATTTATCCAGAGTATAAATCAGAGTTTTCACATTTATTATGCATGCAAATCGCGTGTAAATTATGGTGCCAGCTCTACCGATTCGGCAGTTTATCGGCATATGTCTTAAAACTTGTAGATACGGGTAGGAACTCCTTTTTGGATAGTCCTATCAGGGAAAGTGAATCAATCCCTGCCTTCCGCAGATTCCTGACCCGGGAAACTAGTACCTGCTAAGGGTCCCTTGTCCAGGGTCACGGATGAAGTCCACAACGGCATCTAGGGCGGAGAAGAAGGTCTTCACAACGGTCTGGAGGACAAAAGTGGCAGCCCCCTGGTTTTAGAGCTTGTTTAAAATCGAAGGGTAGGTGAGACACTCTAGCTGTAGTGGAAGCAACTCGCATACGAGAAGGATACTCTGATATAAAATCTCTGGCCCTCCAGATTGGGAGTTGAGGTACCGGGCCAACTCCTCGGTACTCATAAAACACGTACAATGTTAAGAAGCCTAACCAAAGCCACGGAACAAAAGATTGAAAACACAGTAGACAAAAACAGCAAAGAAAACTGTTAATGAATTTTTGTACATGGAATGTGCAAGGTATCTCCCGAAAAACACCAGGAATCATGTCAGAACTCAAAAATGCAGAGATAGATATAGCGATGCTTACAGAAACTAAAAAGAAGGGTATGGGTTCTGAAAAGTGGGGTCACTATGACCCATGACCTGTTTTATAGTGGAGTAACTAAAGACCAAAGAGCACAACAAGGTGTTGCTATTGTTATTCGCAAAACTTTAAGAAGACATAATACCTTTTGGGAAGCAATTAATCAGAGATTGATAAAATTGAACATCACGATAAAAGGAAGCAGAATAGCCGTACTAGGTGTATATGAAATTATGGAGGGCGCATTGGTCAACAGTAAAGATGCATTTTTCGAACAACTGAACGATGAAATTATAAAAGTAGGAACATCTAGAGAGATCATACTTCTAGGAGACTTCAACAGCAGAGTTGGATGGGAATTGAACAACAAAGTGGTAGGAGCACATGGTGAAAATACCAGAAATGGTAATGGAACCAGATTAATAACAGCATGCACAAAAAATAACTTAAAAATATTAAATAGATTTAATTTAAAACAGATACGAACAGATACGAAAAAGAAAAAGAGCACATCGAGTCAAATCAGTTAATAAAACAAGTACGGTACAACCTAGACAGTTTAAACCATAAGAGTGTAAAGCTACTGTATAAAAAACGATTAGACCAAAAATTAGAAATGGGTAGTTTTGAAAATACCGAAGAACACTACGAACACATCAAAAGGTCGGCAGCAGAAGAAGCACTGGGGAAATGTGACGAAAACTATAAAGTAATAAAACCGTACTGGTGGGATGAAGAAATAGAGAAGGAAATTAGAGATAAACGTCGGATATACCAAACAATCTTAACAACAAAAACAGAAAACGATAAAACAAGTTACAAAGAAGCACAAACCGAAGTAAGAAAAAAGACACCTCAAAAAAAGAACTAATCATGGGAACAGAACTGCCAGAAGATCAACACCTACATAGGAGGTAGAAGAAGTACAGAGAGTTGGAGATTGATTAAAAGTATGAGAAATAATAAGAAAAAAGACGTTATATCACCAATAACAACAAAAAAATGAGAAGAATATTTCAAAAAACAGAACAAAGACCAGAATTTACTAACATGGAAGACAACACGATAGGTATACGTATAAATTCATTACCATTACAAATAAGTCAATCAGAGATGGAATAAATAACCGAATCCCTAAAAAATGGAAAATCCCCTGGTCCCGGTGACATCCCTGCAGAATTAGTGAAAGCCGGTACAGACAAACTCCAGGAACAGTTAAGAAAACTCTTTCAAGACTGCTTGAATAGGGCTGAATTACCAAAAGAATGGAAATTATCTATCATGTCAACTATCCACAAAAAGGGCAGCAAGAATCAGTGTGAAAATTACAGAGGAATTGCGGTAAACAGCACAATAAGTAGGATGTATGGAAAAATTATTAAGAACAAAATAGAAAATGACTATAGAGATTACGAAGCAGAGGAGCAAGCTGGTTTTAGAGCTGGGCGATCCACAGTAGATCACTTGTACTCTATTACGCAAGTTATTGAGAAAGAAACCACCTATACCAGCAGAAGTCCGTTTGAAGAGGTCTACCCTCCGGATACTGGTACTCACGTAAGGCATGGTTATATGTTGCCTGAAGTAAAATCTAATAAAATATTAAACATCATTTATTTTTAACAACAATATGTACATTCTTTGGTAACTTTAATTACTGTAAAGGGTTTTACCATAATATTTTGGTGGCTTAGTCATGTTAACCTGCTTTTAACCTGATGATGGAATTATTATTCCGAAAACGTTTGTTATTTTGATGTAGCCCTTTTAAGGGTTGTTAAATATACCTACTTACAAAGATTTAAACCTATTTTTGTGATGCATGGTATACAGCCAGCTGCAGGAATTTATTTTCCTTGTGGATTTTTAATTAAATAAACAATTCACAAATTAACTAATTACATTTTTATAATCTGTGCAACCAGATACCCAAAATTAAAAAAAAAATCAAAGATTGTCAAAAAAAAGCCCTAGATAGTAAAATGCGGGACGCCAGACTAAGAGGAAGGCAACGGAAATTCTAAGAGGATGAAGTGGAACCTGGAGAAGATCAACGCGGAACCTGCAAGGTTGAAGGCGTAATTTGGAGGAGTTTAAGGCTCGATACTTGGGCTGTAGCGCCATTGGAGAGAAATGTGAACTGTTAGCTTGGTTAAAAGTACTTCAATGGGTTAAATAAGTAGAATGATGCACTAATAAACAATATATTGTATTAATAATTACCTTCTACATGATATTTTGGATCACATCGATACAATTTCCTGGATTGATATTTCAATCTGTTCTTAAAAGAGTTAAATAAAGATTCACTATGCTCTTGGTACTGTTTTCTTGCTAGCAGTGACACATCACTGAAATTGCCTAAAATAAACAAAACGAGAATTAATGTGCAATGTCAGTAATTTTTACTCTCATGCTTCATAGAACTAAATAAATTAGATTTTTCTAAAATATTTACCGTGTAGAAAACATCAATACAGGGTGTTTCAAAAAAAGGTAATGAAATTTTATACGCATATGTTTTGGAAGCTGATACATCCCATGAATTTGTTTTTATATCTGATTCTCATAGAGTGCGCTAGTTACACGGATCGTATTAAGTATTAATCAATATAACTTTTTTTAGAGTATAATTATTAATCAAAATTTCAAGTAAACTTAAACATTATTCAATTTTACACGAAAAAGGTACTCTTGGTAAAACTCGATACTGTGTACTATTTTCGGAATACTGTGTTTTCCTACTGTCAGAAATATCTGGCAGTGCTCGCCTATTACCTGAATAAAACATTATTGCTGATTTTTCCTCACCTGAGTACATTTCATTATTGCTTTTTAAACGCAACCCGTTATACATATTGTATACTATGTGAAGCCGAACTTTGACAATACTCTGGAAAATCTTTTATATTTTTGAAACATTTTCTAATCTGTTTAATTCGTAGAACAATTTTATAATTTATCTTCGATAGAGATTTCATTCCTCTACAAATGGTACCTCATAATTTTTTATGTAAAATAATTAGGAAAGAGGACTTTAACGGTTTAGAATTTCCCATTGAGTTTCCTATACCCGGTTTGACGATTCACCACCCGGTATATTAAAATAACAAATAATGAAAAATATACCAACGGTTTTGTTACCTATATCGTCTGTCCTGTGTGCCAAAAGCGCAAACTGGGATAACATGTATGCTTTCAGTTGCGCCAAAGCCACTAAATTGTAAAAGTTGTAAAATATCTGTTGAGCAGATTGATGTGGATATTGACACAAATCATAGATCTAAAAAATAATATATTTTATATTAAAATGTGAATCAAAGCCAAAGAAATATAACAAAGATTAACTAGCTAAATTTAAGGAACTTGATTTAGATTTGGGTGGTGTGCTCTCTTGACGACCACTTTTTGATAAAATGGTCACATCAATTATAAGCTGAATATTTGTGACCAGATCTGATATGTACGTTCAAAAGTAATACTTACATCATCTACATCAAACAACAATGCTTTTATCTGAGATTGGATGGACAAAATCGTTTTATTGACGTTATTCTTTTCGTCGTGGAGAATGTCATGGACAAGCGCCAACATGTTTATCTTCTTTTGATATTCTTCGACTAGGTCATCTACTTCTTCGTCTTCCTTATCAGGAGCCAAAAATTCTTTTTGAGATCTTCTAAATTTGTCATATAAATCGTAGATCACTCGTATATCAGAAAAGAATTGTAGAAAATATTGTGATTTTCTTGGAACTTGCATTCCATATAGAATATCTTGTGGTAACTGAAATTAAAACAAATATACACTCACCGGCAATGTCAGATATTTCACAATACAGGCATTTGTCATTTTCTGTCTTTCCAAATCTCTAAAGGTATGCCCTAAAACAACCATGTTCTGTGAGCATCTGCGTCAGGAAATAATCCAAACGCCGGTGCTCGTAATCCACGGGACACATAATCACCTTCACTGCATATACAAAATTGGTAAGACACATATTTTTTTATATATGTACAACATATACATATACAACATACACTCACCGGCAAAATTAACGGAACACCTTAAAATTGGGACATGTTAGATGTCTCGAATTTCCTAAACCTGTTGTCCGATTTTAGTGATTTTTTTAGTATGTTATAGGTATATTATTTAAGAATATCGATGTAATAATATTGTTGCTAGACAGGTCAATGTCATTTTATACGGGGTGTAACAATCCTACTGTGTTTTTTCCTTAAAGTTCGGAACACCCTGTGGAATATTATAGCATATATAAAATATTGAAATTAAAACTTAATTATAGCCTCAGGCTTTCTTAACATTTTCTTTTTTAATTCATTTGCTTGTGTTGGATAATAAAAAAGTTAGGTACGTTAACAAGTTGCCATGTTTTTCATCAATAAATGCTCATTTTCTTCTTAGTTTCACCAGCATATTTAAAGGAACAACCATAAAATCTGAGTATTTTCTCTCTAGTGTTTAAATAATATCATAATACGAATGTTGGTGAAGTATTTTGAATTTATATTACAATGGTAGTACAATATAAAACCTGTTTAAGAAGAAATAAAACACAAAGATGTCAGACTCAACAAAATACGGATTTTAAATGCATTAACTTTATTGTACAGTTTGAACTTAAATTGTTTTTTTATGCATTTTTTTGGCTTTAATAGCGTGTGTTTCCCCTACGAGCCCTTACAACTGCAGTTATTCGTCTTCTCATACTTCTGATAACGCCATCAATCAGTTGTTGGGCAGCCTCTCCCATTCCTTAATCTTTTGCAATTGTGACTTCTTCTCTGTTTTGAATAGCAGGAACCTGTGCCCTAAGTTTTCTGCCTAGCATGTCCCACATATCCTCTATCGGGTTTAGGTCTGGGGAACAAGCTGGCCAATTCATCGTTGTTATACCCACTTGTAATAAGAAATATCTTACACTTACACTCTTACACTATAAAATAAAATTTTCGCCAATATATGGTGAAAAAGGTACCACATGGTCTTGGAGAATATCTCTGATATACTTATCTGCTGTTAATGCTCCACCATCAATCACCACTAACTCTGTTATTGCTCCCAAACATATACCGCCCCACACCATAATTGAACCTCCACCAAAAGGTACTGTCGTAGTAAAATTGAAAGGGGCATTTCGTTCTCCTTGGCGTTAATACAATCTTTCTCTACCGTCAATGTAATTTACACAGAAACGGCTCTCGTCCGAAAAGAGAATTTGACTCCAGTGGTTATCATTCCAATTTTGATGTACTCGACCAAATTGTAGTCGTGCTAAACGATGGTGTCTCTGGAGTCTGGGAGCTTTTATTGGCACATATGACTTGAGACCGGCTTCTTTAAGTCTCTTCCTTATTGTGCGCTCAATTAAATACAAGTTTGTACTTGTTATGAACAGACAGAATGACTGTAAAATGTAAAACACAATACAAATAAACAAATTAATTTGACATTTTGACATTTAAGACTTTCTTGTGACAAGGAGCTTTCAAAGCTATGTAGATATAGTCTATAAAATACAAATATAAAGAAATATTGCATTAATAACAGGTTCCTTTAAATTTGCCGGTGTGTGCATTAAATTGTTAACTTCTCATAGCCTACTTTAGGTTGTTTTTACACTAAGTAGAAAATGAAGATTTATTGACGAAAAACATGGCTAATTGTTAACGTACCTAACTTTTTTATTATCAAACATAAGCAAATGAATCAAAAAAGAAAATGTTAAGAAAGCCTGAGGCTATAATTAAGTTTTAATTTCAATATTTTATATATGCTAGAATATTCCACAGGGTGTTCCGAACTTTAAGGAAAAAACACAGTAGAATTGTTACACCCGGTATAAAATGACATTGACCTGTCTAGCAACAATATTATTACATCGATATTCTTAAATAATATACCTACAACATACTAAAAAAATCACTAAAATCGGACAACAGGTTTAGGAAATTCGAGACATCTAACATGTCCCAATTTTAAGGTGTTCCGTTAATTTTGCCGGTGAGTGTATGTTGTATATGTATATGTTGTACATATATAAAAAAATTATGTGTCTTACCAATTTTGTATATGCAGTGAAGGTGATTATGTGTCCCGTGGATTGCGAGCACCGGCGTTTGGATTATTTCCTGACGCAGATGCTCACAGAACATGGTTGTTTTAGGGCATACCTTTAGAGATTTGGAAAGACAGAACATGACAAATGCCTGTATTGTGAAATATCTGACATTGTCTCACATACTCTATTAGTATGCGATAGATGGATAGCTGAGAGGAGCCTGCTAGAGAGAGAGCTTGGAAATAGGGTGCAATCAGTCACGGAACTGATGGAGGAGATGCTTAGGTCATCAGAATGGTGGAGAGCAGTTCACAGATATGTGAGAACATTGGAAAGAAAGGAACAAGAAGAAAGGCGACCCGAAGGTAGGCAAGGTGCCCAGGACCAAGCAAGAAGATAAGGCATAATGAACATGGAGGAATAAAGGGAGAGAAGAATTCCGCCGTAGTGAGAAACTGATATAATGCGAGAGAATTGTGCGTGAATGAAAGATCGGGTGAATGCCGTACCGATGTTGCGTCCCCATCAGGGCGATCCAGCCAATAATTTACCGTTGAGGAGGGTGTTTTTTAATAGGTAGGTCTCTGGCATTGACGACGATGGTGTCCGAACAACCCTCGCACGCGGCCTTGTATATCATCGTGGCCACGCTGGAGGAGTCCTGCATAACCGAGGCTGGAAGGCGGTTCCGCCCACCTTCTAGGACCGAGGTATTTTTCGAACATTTGGACAACCCACCCTCATAAAAGAAGAAAAAAAAGGCAGATTTAATGAGCATGGTATCATACATGCCCAAAGGTACAATGTCCATTAATAGGCCAAGGCGCTTATAGTCACCTTCTCTGTCGCTCACGTGTGCATATCCATCACCTTAGTTGCCCTGGAGAGACGAAAATACCACTGAATCTCTAAAAATTATACGAGCAAGCTGAATTTTGCCGAAACTGTAAATTTTAGGACGTTAAAAAGATGCAAGAAAGTTTACCACTTTTACTCCTGGGCTTTTATCTAAAACCTCCTATGTTGTAGAGGTTTAGTGACAGTTTCGTGTATTGTGAACGTGCATATAAGACTGCTTTATTAAATGGACCCGTTTTTTGTGAATTTGTTCTGGATAACTAACCCCTGCCAAAATTCTGAAAGTTTTCTTTTGCATTCTAAAAAATTGAAGTACATCTTTTAAATTGCTCCATATGATTAAACCGTAAATTAGGTGAGAGTGGAATAAAGAAAAATATGTTGGCTTGCTACTGGGTGAATAACAAATAATGAACGTGATAGCTTTCTCTTTAGTTGTGAGATATGAGCCGACCTGTTCAGTCGATTATCTATGGTTATTCCCAATAGTTTAACAGTGTCTTTGTTATCTGGATTATTGCGTCAATTACTTGCAGACATAACCAAATTTTGCGTTCTGTCAGAGTTAAGTTTTAGTTTGTTTGCTGCAAATATTGTGCTAGATTTAGTAGAAACTTCCTTATTGGGCATTTTTAAATCACCATTATTTTTTCCTAATATAACGTATATCGTATCATCTGCGAATTGTATGGATTTGTACAGAGATACGAATTTAGGCAAATCGTTGACATAAATAATAAACAAAAGAGGTCCTAAGACCGAACCACAGAATAATAAACAATCAGAATGAAAAAATAAGTACATCTCGTTCGCGCAGATGGAATTAGCCAGGACAAATTAACCCGGTTTAATTTATTTATGGCAACTACAGACATAATATGCACTATTTTATTCGTACGTTTAGTTAAAGAATCATCATCATCAATCAGCCAATCGCGTCCACTGCTGGACATAGGCCTCCCTCAGTTCTTTCCAGTGTTCTCTACACTGGGCCGCTTGTAGCCAGTTTCCTGCTACACGTTTCATATCATAGGTCCATCTAGTCGGTGGTCGTCCTCGGCTTCTTTTATAGTTTCTGGGCCTCCATTCCATAATACGTCTTGTCCACCATCCATCTTGTGTTCTGGCTAAGTGCCCTGCTCAGTTCCACTTAAGCGTCGTGGTTCTTTCGCTGACGTGTTGAACTCCTGATCTTTGCCTGATTTGTTGGTTTGCTATGTGGTCTCGAAGGCTCACGTTCAGCATTGCACTTTCCATAGCTCGTTGTGTAACTCTGAGTTTATTCGCAGATTTTTGCGTGAGTGTTAAAGTCTCTGCTCTATAAGTTTGTACAGGCAAAACACATTGGTTATAAGCCATTCGCTTGAGTCACATGGGAATTGAACTTTTTAGATATGGCTTAATTTGCCAAATGCTGCCCATGTCAGGCCTATTCTGTATCTGTATTTCATGTGTTTGATTGTCTCTGCTTATTTTGATCTCGTGTCCCAGATATTTGTAAGTGCCTGTTTGTTGTATGGTATTATTGTCAATAGTTATATTTCCACTTATTACAAAATTTGTTATAAGTTTAGTTTTCTCAAAGTTTATCTTCAATCCTGCTCTTTCAGACAGACTTTTAAGCGAATGCATCATGATAGAAACTGTATCATGTAAATTATCTGAGATTAATACAACATCATCTGCAAATCTTAGGTGATATAATCTTTCTCCATCTATATGTTATCTATATGTTATAGTTGAAGAATAGATTAAATTATTTCAAATATACTAAATTATTAATCTCTCAAATATTAAATTACATTTCTGTCGTAGCTTGTCACAATTTTCTCCATTCGAGTCTATGTTTCCGTCTAAAACATGGCGTTCGCGTACTGACAAACTTCAAAGGCGGCATCTGAAAATGGGCATTCTGATTGCTTATTATTCTGTGACCGAACCTTATGGAACTCCATCTTTTACGGATTGAAAATCGGTCGCGGTCGCGAAAAACTGTCAAAAATGTCGTGTGAAACGCAGTCAAAATCCTTCGACAAGTCGCAAAGAAAAATTGCTATGCGGTTTCCGGGTTCAAGCCCCTTAATCAAATCGCTCACAACAATAAATACCGCGTTCGTAGTAGAACTTCTAAATTCATATTGTGAGTTGCTAAATTAGTATTTAGTAAATAAAGTAATTTTTTGACTCAAAATATGAATAAAATTGTTGTTTGATAACCTTTTCAATCACTTTCTCAAGAGTAGAAACAATGCTTGTGGTCAAAAAATTGGCAGTTTTTGAGGAATCGCCTTTTTTATAGATATGTAGTACTTTTGATTATGTTAGTACTTCTGGAAATACTCCCGTTGATAGAATTAAATTAATAAAATGAGTGAAAGGTGTTAAAATTGTTGGTAAGTTTCTTTTAAAATTTTGCTATTAATTTCGTGAACGTCGCTACAATTAGAATTACTGAGACTTTATTTGAGAGACCTCCTCTTAAACAGAACGAAAAAAAGGACCTGCTTGGAGAAGAATAATTTCTATAATTGAAGAGGACATCGACATTAATACTAGGAAGATAGGTATTATAGATGCATATGTGTATGTAATTATATTGTCTACAATTGTAGTAAAACACTGATTTATTTCGTCTATAAGTAGATCAGATTGTACCAAACTGGATCTTGTATTGTTTCTTTCAAAATTTCTTTCAAACTTTACTATTTTCCAGAAATTTCTAGGACATTTTTGCATTTTATAATTGTCGATTATCTTCTAATTTTTATTGTTTATATACTTTGAACATATCGGGAACTTTAGTGGCATCTTCAATTTGTTTAATAAGAGAAAGGTTAGATATGTAAGAACTTAACTCGTTATTAAATAATTGCACAGGTATTTTTTTCAGCAGTTTATTGTACTTTGTATAGTACAAATTGTTTTGATTAAAAAAAACGTCAAAAAACCAGGATCATTATTGGTATCATATCATTGGTATCATAGAAAAAGTGCATCTTTGTACTAGCTAGTGCATGTTTAAACTTCTGTAAACCAGAAGAAGTAATAAACCGTTGAAATGTTTGATTGAAAAATTTGTCATAATGTTGTCAATGCCACTACTGGGCTGAGATGTGATTTTGGTACAATCGTTAATAGTTATATTTAGATCAAAAATTTTAATAGATTTAGAATAGAGAGGAAGACCAACAAAGACCTGTGGGGAGGTGCTTAAGCAAGAGATGTCGGTAAAGGGTATTGATATTAGTATGTACAATAACAAGAAAAGGGAAGCCGATATCGCATTTGAATAAAGGCAATAGATAATAATAATGCTTTGGATAATGCAATATATTGGTTTTCTTCGAGTAATAATCACTGACATGCATCGCATTTCTTGCCTTTTTATACTACATTTATTAGAAAGGAATGGGACACTGAAAAATGCCCGTACATTATAATTGACCTTTGAACATGGCCTTCAAAGTTGGTTGCTAACCAAAAATATAATTTACGTCATTATATTAAAAGTTGAATTACTAACAATATACAATTTGCATAAACATTGAAGAAAATATATTGTGGATACAATGGCATGTTAAAAATAGCATTTTGTAAAGAATTGTTAACTGAACTTAATAGAGTCAATATGGGATCAAAGGAAAGAGGAAGCTTAAGAGATATCGTCATTAATGAGCGTAAAACACGCCGTATCTCAAAATATTAAAACAGATTGTAGAATAATAAATATTTGTACAAATATTTAAATATGCTTACTTGCTGGACTTCCTGGTCAAACTCATGAAACTTCTTGACGATGTACATCGCATCATCTCCACGTTTGTCTTTCTCGTTAAGAACAATGCTCCAAAGCTCATCTTCCAAAATTAAAAAGTCTTCTCTGATCTTGTGGATTAGAAATTGACTAGAGTTTTCGCAGTGGCACAATTTGGAAAAGGAAAATATTAACAAACATATTTTTAATAATAAGTTCATGTTTACCAGAAGTTAAAATATTAGCTTTGTTGAAACAATCATGTCTTCTTTTATCTGTCTGTTTTTGAGTATGATAAAAAGCAAAAAATGTGCATCAATATACTTCGCAAATTTAGTCCAGTGAAGAAATCGTCGTTGGAAACAATTGCGATGTAATCAATACTTATATTATAACTTAAGTTATCCTGGAATTGAACGTTAAATAAACGTCAAAAAAAAAAAGATATTTTGAAGTTTTCCAAAAAAAAAATCGTTGTGCTATTGTTATAAAGTCAAAAATTAGTGTTAAATGGTCCATTGAAATGTTACATTTTTTATGCCTTAGCATACATTCCTTAGAGGACGCAATTTTATTTTTTTATATTTTAGGAGGATAAGTATAAGCTTAAGGCTTATCCTCGAAAATCCTAACGGTTAAATTCAGTGGGATATCTATTTCAAAAATTACTTTTGTTTACGAAAACAAAATCCATTCACGAAGAATATTTTAAACGTCATCTTGTACTAGAGTTTAGCTTTATACCTACTTACAACCCCTTGTGGTGAAAAGTCTTGGATCTATACAATAAAGCGAGCGGGCGGTCTTCTATTCAGTATGGTTATGGGGCAATTAGAATAATACGAGTGTATCAGAGAAATATTATTTATTCCATAATTATTTCACAACTTAGCAAGGGTACATACAGGTAACAAATAATCGTCCTGTAAATCATAAGAATCAAATCGAAGACAAACTTTTATAAAATTTTATTACAAAATAATGTATAACAAGATATTTTGAGGTCACAGTATTTGTTTTTTATGTCTTATATTTTCTTTTGTTTTTTTTTGTTACTTTTTTTACTGACAAATTGGCTTTTAACGTAGAATAAAGTTTGATAGTAAATATTCTGCAATGGAAAATGTTGAGATGTGGCGAATAAAAACATTCATGAAATTAAAATAAAAGGATTTACGTCTATTAGTAGTGCGATTTATAAAATTAGTATTTGAAGCTCAAATCGCGGGAGGAATATGTGCATCAGTTTTCAAATATTTATTATTTACTATATAATTTCTAAATTGAACCACTTTCACTTCTTTAGGTAACAATGTATCTGTTTTGACAACTAAATAGGTAATTAGACAAATTATTAAGTATTATTAATTTCAAAACAAGAGTTTAAAAAATTAGAATTCGGTAGTCCGGGTCCAGTTGAACGGTCAAGCTTATTCCAGTGGAAGCAATAAGGAGGATTATTTTTCGTTTTGGCTCAACTGACATGCTCTCTCTAGTATTACAACCCATGAAACTGTAGCATTCAATTTTGTGAGCTCGCCACCCTTGTCCCCCAGCCGCCATCTTGGTAAAGATGGGAAAAGGTTTTCGCGCTGTATCTCGTAACTAGCAATCCTACAAAAAATGTTCTCGAACATTATTTGTACAAAATTAAATTTTCTACAACTTTATTTAAATTACTTTTAATCGGTAAATGGAAAATAAAAATGGCTTAAACAAAAATAACTAAAAATTTTGGAACAAATTTTCTTTTGGGCTTTATAACTTGTTTTCTGGCAATTTTAAAATAAAATGACACAGAAATATCATAATTTTTTCATAAAATAATTTTCACTACAAATTTTTTTAATTTCATTAATTTCTCTAGATTTTACAGCCTTCCAAAGTTGACTGGGTACATGACCGGGTACTTGTGGTTATGAGTACTCACTATCTTAGGAGAAAGGGTGCAAAGGGTTTTCGCGCTATATGTATTAAAAATTTTTTTAATTTCATTAATTTTTCTTGGTTTTACAGTGCTCCAAAGTTAACTAGGTTCTTTATTACTTGTAAAATTACGTTAAAAACTAACCATTAGAATTAGTTTTCTATTATATATTTTCATATTCCATCATTTAAAATTTATTATTTTCATAACATTTCTGTTATTATTAATTTATTATCGATCCATTTCACCACCACAAACCCTAAAGCATTGATTATAAACCACTACCGGTAGTGGTTTATAATCAATGCCTAAAGGTATGAACAGCTTGCTGCGATTAATCGGTGCGTCGACGACAACATCGCATCACCGTGCGAAACTTTCGCGAGACGAACGGCCACGGCGATTAATGAGAACCGACACATTGGTGCGATGATATCTCGCAGGGACAACAATAGTTCCACAAATCACCTACCTCTAGGTACCCCTAGTAGTGTCAACCTAGTAGTTAACCCCTAGTGTTGTTACCCTTTCAATAACGTCTGCTACTCCTGATCTTTTGCGTATATTAGCATTGGGTATTCTATCACGTAGAGAAATCCCTAACATTATTCTCTCCTTTGCCCTTTCCGCAACTTGTAGTTTACTCATTGTTGTTCTTGTGAGTGTTAGGGTTTCTGCGCCGTAGGTCATCACTGGCAAAATACACTGATTAAATACTTTGCTTTTCAGACACATTGGAATCTTAGACCTAAATATCCTTTATCTTTCCAAATGCAGCCTAAGCGAGGTTTATTCTTCTTTTCAGCTCGATTGTTTGGTTGTCTCGACTTATTCTGATCTCATTCCCAAGTATTTATAGGAGTCAACTGGCTCGATATCTTTGTCTTCTACTGAGATGTTTTTGGTGTGGACTAAATTTGTCATAAATTATGTTTTTGTAAAATTTATTTTAAGACCGACTCTTTTTGTGGCAGTATGGAGTTCTTGGAACATTATCTGTGCCTGATCAAAGCTGTCTGCAATAAGAATGATATCATCTGCAAATTTAAGGTTATTTAAAAATTTTCCATCTACATTGATGCCCTTTTCGTCCCAATCTATTGTTTTATAAGCGTATTCTAGCAAAGTTGTAAATAATTTAAGAGCCATGTTGTCTCGTTGCCGAACGCCTCTTTCAATACGAAAGGTCCCAGTATCTTCATTAAGTCTTACACAGACTGTAGCATGTTGATAGATGTATCTGATGAAGGATATGTATCGGTGATCTATTCTACATTGTGTTAGAACTTTTAGCATTTCACTTTGATTGACCATACACATATTTTATTCATATAATGTATTATTGAAAATAATACATTATATGAATAAAAAAAAGTCTAATGGTTTGTTTTTATAGAAACCATTTGGAGTCTTTGTACCCAGGATTCATGTGACAAGTCTTTTGCCGATTTATAGCCTCTATAACGCATCAGCGTGCTACCGGAGGGTGGAAAATGGTGTGGAGCATTGAGCCAAAGGGTAGTGGTTCCTGACGTACTCAAACCAATCCCCTGACTCCAATGAATTGTAACACTTGTATGTCATTTTCTAATGATTGTGCATATCCGACAATCTGGGTTCGATTCTTTTGATTGCTTGTTTGCCTAGACAAAATCGGGAATAGAATAAATGTCTTAAATTGTGTATAAGAGACCTAAAAATTACATCGATCAGTAACTATGACTCCAGAAGCGAGCGCGATCAACCAGTCGATCGTGATCAAACGTTCAGTTCGGCCACCGCTTCGCTTCTTCAAATAGTTACAACTTACCGTTTCCCGTGAAGATGAAGAAAACAGTTTAATAATTGACAGGACTAACTAAAATCTTGATTTCATAAAAATGCATCTGGCGTATCTGCTATTTATTGATAACCTTGACTTGACCTAACTTTATTTATGTATCTATGTGTGAGATGCACTACTTTGTACATAATCAATAAAAGCGGTAATCGGTAATGATAGTAAATGTCATTGATCTTCGGAAAAATATTATATGTTATGCAGAGTTGGTTGTTTGTAATTTATTTGGTACAGTAACATTTCATGTGGATTACATGGGTTTTCTATTCTATTTAAGATATAAAACGTGTTCCATTAAGATAGAATTATCAGTGATTTACATAAAAACTGAGGTCCAACTCTTATCAAAAGATAAATTAAATTAAAAAAAAAAATTTGAAAAGCAAGTAATATCAAATTATTGTGATTAGTTAATATGTAAGTTATCATTCCCTTTTGACCTTATTTATATGCTATTTTGTACATTATTTTATATGTTATATTTTATATGTGTGTTATTAATGCTGAGTGTCATAGCTTCATATAAATAATCTCAATGACTATGTCTTGAAGAAGGAATTAAACAATTCCGAAAGCTAGACCAAAAGTCAAAATTTCCGGCCAAACTTTAACTGCAGCCTGATAAACTTTGTTGTTTTTTTTATATCGACAGTCACTAATATCCAGTATTTATTGGATATATATATATATATATATATATATATATATATATATATATATATATATATATATATATATGTGTTCGGATGGATTTCCGCGGTCAGATGAATGAAAATCACTAGGTTCTCGGGAAGAACCGCGTTGAGAAATTTAACGTTCGACGTTTCGGCTCCCATTTTAGAGCCATTATCAAGAGGGATACGGTTCGGTTCGAGTTCGGGGTCTCAATCTGCCTACTCCCCTCACTCGAAACGTACCAGTATCGTGTTCTGTATTATAAATACAAGAACTGTCTCTCGGCACTGAGGTCTCAATCTGCCTACTCCTCAGTGTCGAGTGACTACTCGCTGTGCGCGCGGGAACGGTATGGGCTGACGTGGTCTGAACTGACGTGGCCTGAGTGGTGTGGGCGGGAGGTCGCTGAAGTAGGGGGCGCTATGTTGCCGGCAATCGTTTCGCGTCATCGCGCGTATTTAAGCTGTTAGGCCGTTTTTCGATTTCGATAGCTTCGCGAATGATTCTTGATTTTAAGGAGCGAATGGGGGCGATGGTCTGTGCTTTTTCGAAGACTATTTTGTGGCCTGTTTGAATATGATGTTGGGCTAGTGCTGAAGTAGTATCGGAATGTTTGACTGATATAGAATGTTCGTAAATACAGTTATAGATTCGTCGGTTTGTCTGTCCGATGTATGTACGTGGGCAGCTGGAACAAGGGATCTCGTAGACACCATGGTCTTCATTTGAGTTTTGGTCTTTTACGGATCTGACAAGATTGGACAACTTGGAGTGAGTAGTGAAGATATTTTTGATGTATAGAGGAAGAAGAGTTCTACTGATTTTGTCAGTGACACCTTTGATAAAAGGTAGAAAGATTTTGGGTTGATCCGGCGGCAAGGTTTCTTTTCTGGATGGAATGGGGTTTAGATGTTTTTGAATGCTCTTATTGATTTTGGTTTTATGGTAGCCGTTTTGTAAGAGTGTTTGCCTTATTGAATTTATTTCGGATGACCTATGATTGATGTCGCTAAGTCTTATGGAACGAGAAATGAGAGTGTTGACCACTGAATTGAGTTGGGCAGGGTGATGATGTGATTAGCATTAAGATATCGGTTTGTATGAGTGGGTTTGCGGTACACGGAATAGGAAAAACTGTGAGGCAAGTTTTTCTGAATAAGGACATCAAGGAATGGCAAAGACGCGTCAGGCTCGACTTCCATCGTGAATTGGATACTAGGGTGTATTCCATCCAGGTGGGAGAGGAAGAGATCTAACGTGTCCTTACCATGAGGTCAAATGACAAAAGTGTCATCAACATACGCGGTTCTTCCCGAGAACCTAGTGATTTTCATTCAGCTGACCGCGGAAATATATCCGAACATTTTGAGTAGCAGCACACAGTAGAGTTTGCCTCTTATCCCATATGCAGCAGTATTGGATATATGCCATCTGTCCCTGGAGACCTTATATGGCCGAAACTTATTTATACCCCATCTAATTCTGTTTGGTCTTCTGATTGCTGTGGCTATTTTCCAATCTGTAGACCTTGGCCTAGTCCTCCTTTGATCTATGTTGGTTCGTCTATCTGCATCATCCAGAATGTTGAGCACGGAAAGTGCGTGTTTATCAGTTCTCTAAGACTTTCCTCTTTGGTGTCCGTAAATTTGCCATTGTCTTTCTTTAGGAAACCTATTTCCTTAGTTGTAGCACCATACTTTGCTTTTGCTAGGACTTTATGGATTCGAGAGCATGCCGGGATATCTTTAATCTCCTCGCGAAACTCTCTCCACGAATTCCTTTATTGTATAGCGTTAGATACCAAGTGGTGAATCGCAAAACAGGCCATAGGAAATTCAATGGTAAATTCTAAATTGTTGAATTCCTGCTTCCCTAATTATTTTACATCGAAAGGCATAATAAACTATTTGTAGAGGACTGAAAGCTATATTAAAAACAAATGTTAAAATTGTTCTACGAATTAAATGTATTGCAAAATTTTGTAAAAATATAATACATTTTTTAGGCGACCCATTAAAATCAGGCCACACCAGGTACCAGAATGTGTATGACATGTTGCGTTTGGTCATATTGATGATTCTGATATTTGACAATATTTGAATTGTCAATATTTTTATTTTGTTATTAAACTATACACAAATACTAAAATTATATGTTTTACTGTGATCTTTCCTAATAATAATTTATGATAATTTCTAAACATAAAACCATAACAAATGTTCAAACAATACGCCATTTTATACTAAGCAGTATCCCACTCGATTATAAAATTCTCGTCCTAACATTAGCCAGAATTTTGCACACTCTTCAATAATTTGCATTTTTAATGCTTCAATATCTGTAAATTTATTATGCCTGAATAAAACATTTTTATTACTGCTACTTTCTCCTCAACTGAATACATTTTTTAATCAACTGTATTGTTTTTTAAACAGTAAATCACTAAATAAAAATTTTTGCAATTAAAATATTATCAAATATAGGAAACATAAATAGCGCCATTTTGGTGATATTCGAAATAAACTCCAATCATATCATACAATTTGATATACTCATCACGAATTATTAGTACTGATAATTAATTACTAATATTACCAACATTAATATCTATTGAAAAAAATGCAATTTTCAATTCGAATTATAATACATATAACACTTCTTAACAATATTTTGACTGCTGTCAATAAATAAACAATATGAACTCCCTATCAAATGCATTGTCGTAGCCTACTTAGTTTCGAAAAAACAATTTTTAATCATATGAAATAACAATGGTCAAAATAGGTATCAACATTAAGAGTTTTCTGCTATTAAAAATTTTGAAAGTACCTACTGACTTATTTTTTAATTTATTTTATAATACAGGGTGTGTCAATACTATACTTACTTATGTTTATGCGTTTTTATTCATATCTCGAGTTCGATAAAAGCTATTAACATGCGGTTTGCGCCATTTTGTTACGAATTTAATCCAGTTCCATTATAATTTACAATAAATAGGTGTTTCCATTAAAAATTTTGAAGAAAAACAAATTTTAATTTTTTCTATTCGAAAGTACCCTCTATCTATGACAATTCAAACCAAATGCAATTATTTTATAGTAGATGTAAATTAATTCGTCTATACTCTTTGTAATGACACTAATTTTGTTAAAATCGGTTGATCCAAACCAAAGTTATATGTATTTATCCACAAATACTTTCCCACTCTCCCCACCCTTTATTTGAAAAAATAAAAAAAGTACTTGAACAACTTTGTGTAGAATTTATGCTTCTTTCTAGTTTACTTATTTAACACTTGGTATAATTGGACATATTTCCCAAAAAACTGGTTTTCAAAATTTTCTTCGCAGGTTACGCCCCCTAGCGGTTAATCCAGAATCTTGAAAGTTATTTCCAGCGATTTCTCTTGGCCACTTTTACTAAGGAATTTTTTCTCCTAAAGTTTTAACATGAATAGTTTCTGATATATAGCCGAGAGATCGGCTTATTGGACCACCCGGTACATCGTGTGGCTTGACTTTAAGGGATCGCCTGAAAAATGTATTATATTTTTACAAAATTTTGGAATACATTTAATTCGTAGAACAATTTTAACATTTGTTTTTAATACATATTTCAGTCCTATACAAATAGTTTCCTATGAATTTTGATGTAAAATAATTAGGGAAGCAGGAATTCAACAATTTAGAATTTCCCATTGAATTTCCTATGGCCCGTTTGACGATTCACCACCCTGTATAAAAATCAAATAATTTTTTAATCTCATATAATCTATTCAAAATTACGAATATAATTCAATATAAACCTGTAGGCATCCCAGTTTGGTTACTTTTGGCTTTGTTAAATAGGCTTCGGACTTCCGACCTCATTATCTTTAAGCCGTTGTTCCACCATTTCACCATATTACTGCCCGTACTTTTCATTGTTTTTTTTCCTTTTAGATTTCCTTATTTATTTTCTTTTATACGGCCTAGTATTCGTCCTAATACCTTTCTTTCAAAGATGTTTATGTGTTTTACAGATTTTTGAGTCAGCACATAAGTTTCACATCCATAGCTTACTATCGGTCTCTCTTTTTTATGAGAGCAGGGGTGCTGACTCTACGTACTCTCCTATTTTTTACACCTATAAGTTTTTGTAGAGATACATTTGTCTGTCGAATCGTTATCAATTTGTGTAAATACAGGTTTAAAGAAACTAATAATAAAGTTTTATCTTTTATTTCTATCACAAAAATTATAACACTAAAAATTAAACTAGAATATGGTAAATGGCTTTAACTATTTTTCATTAAATCACAGCGATAATATGCCACTAACTTAAAAAATATAGTACAGTGGGTATTTTACCGTTCCATGTGGGTTTAGAACACACTAAAAACCATTCGTGAAAAAAATTATTCAGTAATAAATTTTTCTATATTTTCTTTATAAATTTAAAAGTGATTGTTTAATAAAGATACAACTTGGCAAGACGTAGGGTTTGCTAAACTACAGTAGGTACACGAGAAGAATATCGAACAAATAAATGAGTATGTTACATACTTCAATTCAATTTTTTATATATTTTAATTATAGTAAACTTAGAGTGATGTTTTCGAAAACAAAAACAACAAAACATCACGATAGATAACATCAATGTAGAAAAGGTAGAACAATATATATATATTATATATATATAATATATATATATATATTAATATATATATAATTATATATATATATAATATATATATATATATATATTGGAATGGAATGGAATTAAAAAGAAAAGGAAAATCAAACCCTAGAAATTAAAAGAAGGACACAATTGTCGTGGGCTGCTTTTGGTAAGTTGAGCTTCATTTTAAAAGATAGAAAAATCCCAATACACTTAAAACGAAAAACCTATGACACTTGTATAGTACCAGTTGCAACTTATGGATTGAAAACTATGGTAATAACAAGAAAAATGGCAGAACAATTAAGAGTAACTCAACGGGCCATAAACATAAGCCTCAGAGACAAAATTCCTAACACCGAAATACATCTAAGAACTAAAATAACCGACATCATGGGAAAAATAGCGACATTGAGATGGCAATGGGTAGCACATGTAGAAAGACAAGACACCAACAGATGGTCTCATAAAGGGACGTTCTGGAGACCTCGAAAAACAATAAGAAGCGTGGGAAGACCCAAAAAGAGATGGATATACGATATAACAGCTGTAGCTGGAAAGCAGTGGATGAGAATTGCAAAAGATAGGAAAGCGTGGAAGGAATTGGAGGAGGCCTATGTTCAACAATGGATAAATGAAGGCTGAAGAAGAAGAAGAAAAAGAAGAAGAAACTATAGTAAAATAAATATAATCATCAGTCAAGGTTAAGGTACGTGTCCAATGACTCAGTAGATTAATTTCGATGAAAGTTTTAAGGAGAGAGTCGAAAACCCATATAAAATTCATTAACCTAAAAATTTATCGAATCTTGATTACAATTTTCATGTTTCATTGGTTGTCACCAGAAAGAAATAGAAAGAAAGCCAGTGGGAAAACGCGAGAACAGTCAAATTACGAAAATTATGTACGAATATCTTGTACATAAAACTTTAAAATTTCGTTATTTTTACTATATTTATAGTAATTTTATTTATATAAGTACTACACGTATATAAACTATTCAAAGAAGTGTGTAGTTTATAATATTTAGTATTATGATATAAACAAAATAAACAAAGAAAAAACGGAAATTGATAAATCCAGAAAATGATAATTGGATGGTCGGTTCAAAATAAAGGTGGGAATAAATTATTGGAACAGTTCCATAATATAATAAAAATAATTGAAGTAGTACAGTTTTAATATTGTTAGGAATTGAGAGTAAAACAACAATGACTATAGCTGATAATAAAATAACAATGTTGCAAAAACCATCCAAATTGTATAGAATAATTCCACATTGACATATTACAAGCATTATTAAATTTATATATTTACTGACCCAATCTCTACTCAGAAAATTAATAGCACTACTGTTCACCGAGCTGCATTATGTCTAATAATACTTTTTAAAACATAATGTGCATTTTGGTGGTAGGCTGTCAAATGTCAGATCAAATCTGTGTATATAAAATGCTTATAGACCGAGATTGCTTTATGAAAAAATGGTTGCCAATTTGAACATTTAATAATTAATTATGTTAATGCTTACTGCACATTTTAGCGCTTATTATTAAAGTATTGTACTGTGCATTCCAATGGAAGCTTGGAATCCAAGGGAATGAACTTATTTGTGAACGAAAAAATGTAAAAGTAAAGTTTTTAATAGAATAGATTATTGGATAATTTCTATGATCAGAATTTTTCCGACGTGTATATCTAAACCCACTGTTTTAATCGCACAAAAATATGGCTAAAAATTTAACCACATTGTCTAAATTGATAAATTTCTCATTGTATTGAGAAATGATTTGTTCTTAAAAAACGTTATCTTTTTCCTCTTCGGGAAATGCCGCGCGCAGATGTTTACTAAAGTTATATGATATGGTTTTGAGGGTAATAAACCCACCGAAGAATCTCCTTCCCTTGTGGAAAATACCGGCGCCACTGAGAGGTACTGGTTGTAGGGACTCGACTCTCTGAGCATCCCAAAACGGTACCGTGGTCTGCGCAGCGTCTTTGTCTATGTCTGAATGGGTAAGTTCGATGTAACTGTCTGGCGTGGACGTAGGGATCGATGGCGATGTTGTTCTTGTTGGGATGTCGGGTGACACCAGCCACACTTTTTTCCTGAAACAAAAAATAAATATTTGATGATTATTTCATTTTTGAACAAAAGTGAGTTTTTTTTGAATTAAATTTGGTTCAATCGAGGTTTTTTTTTTCTGTGAAATAGTTCCAGGAAAATTTTAAATCTGTGAAATCCTAATCTGATGGTATTAATTATTATATTAGTACATTGGTTTTACGTAAGAAAAGAAGAGGAAATATTCAAAGATCTTCTAGAAAGCAAACTAGGAAACATTACATAAAATTGGCTGCTTGTTCTTCAGCCATACTCAGAATTTTCCTACATCTAACGGTTCGTGAGAAAAATTTCCTCAAGCTTGTCCGTAGTTGCTGAAAAACTGGATAATTTTTTAATTCAATTTTTCCTCTTTTCAGGCAAAATGGGTTTAGAGAATCAGAATAAGACACGTGTTTTTAATAAGCTAGACCAAGTGCATGTACTAAAACATAAAAAAAATTTTGTTTTTTATTTTAAAATTTGGCAAAAATTTTCCAACGAGGGACCCTTGGATTTTTATCAAATTTCGTTAATCGAATATATTGACGTCAATTTTGGTCCGAGTGTCAAGTGAGTAGATATTTCTTAAATAAAATTGGCCGCTCGTTCTTTTGCCATACTCAGAATTTTCCTACATTTAACGGTTCGTGTAAAAAAATTCCACATGCATGTCTGTATTTGCTGAAAAACTGTAGAATTTTTTACTTCGATTTTTTTTATTTTCTGGCAAAATGGGGTTAAAGGATCAGAATAAGACACATGTTTGTAATAAGATGGACCGAGTGCATGTACCAAAACATCAAAAATTTTGTTTTTTACTTTAAAATTTGGTAAAAATTTTTAAAGAGGGGACCCTTGGATTTGCATCAAATTTCGTTAACAAACATTTTTGAACAAAAGTGAGTTTTTTTAATTAAATTTGGTTCAATCGAGGTTTTTCTTTTTCTGTCAAATATTCCCAGGAAAATTTTAAATCTGTGAAATCCTAATCTGATGGTATTAATTATTATATTAATACATTGGTTTTACGTAAGAAAAGAAGAGGAAATATTCAAAGATCTTCTAGGAAGCAAACTAGGGATGCCAACTAGGAAAAATATTGCAAAGCATTGCTTTTCTCGGTGGCGACTGGCGAGTACAATGATTTCTTTGTTCTTCTATAAATTCTGCAAAGCTTCTTTTTCTTCATGTGTTAAATTCTTTTTGGGTGATTTAACTGTTCTTAATATTTGTGATACATCTTGACGTATGATCTCGGCTGTTTAGTAGTCTAGGTACTGAAGAAAATTGGGAAGAAATCAAAAGAAAGTAATTGATGCACCAGAAAAATCATAGGCATAAAAAAAAACAAAAAGAGAATAGTTCAATAACGAGTGCAGAGGTCATACATAAAAGAAAAAAAGAAGAATACAAACCCCGAACATATCTAAGGAAAAATCAAGAAGAGCAGATAACCAGAGATTCAAGCAATACAGGTAATGCGTAAAACAAGAAATACGAGTACAAAGGAATAACAATACTCTAGATATTGACATCTGTCAAAACATATCCGGACACAGAATAAATAACAATCAGAATGCCCACTCTCAGGTGTCGACTTTGAAGTGTGTCAGCACGCGATCGCCACATTTTAAACGGAGACATACAGCCCTATTCTGTAACTACAAATCGAATAGAAATGAGTCAAATCGAGTAGAGGTCAGCAAGTCGGATCGGAATTTGTAGGAATCGGTATTCTGTAACTCATCTCGACTTCTACTATCGGAATGTTGTGTAGAAATTGATTTCGACATCGAAATCAATTTCGAGATCAAATTTCGACATCGAAATTGGTCTTGACGCTTGCGCATTGGTTGTTTTGACATTTATTTGTTGACTTTTTGATCTAAATTAGCGGTTGATTAATTTTTGTAGCTACTTCATTTTTTAGTCTGTGGTATTATTTATTTAGATAAAGTTTACTAAATAATTTAACTGCTCAGCAAATGTCTTTTTCTTTGCTTTCCCGCTTGCCATTTTGTATTCTTGTAACTTTTCAAACTTAACCAAAACATGTCAAAACTACTTGACGTGAAATATAATCTTCTTTTTTGATAAATTTTTCGCGAGCACTAGCCTTTCCAGTAACTTAACGTCACAGAACACTTCTTTCGCGTTTCAATGCGGGGTTGCCACCAACTTCTGAGCGCGTCAAGTAGAAGTTGACGTTTTCGATTTACACCGATTACGATGTGAGTTACAGAATGCCAATCCAAACACAAAAACGACGCGATAGATATCCAACATTCCGATTCCGAGTAATTACGATTCGACTTGTGTGATTTCTATTAGATTTGTCAAAAGTTACAGAATAGATCTGATAGACTCGGATTGAGCAATTTGTGACAAGCTACGACAGAACTCTAATTAAAATTTTTAGAGATTATTAATTTAGTAAATTTGAAATAATTTAATCTATTTTTCAACTAAAATTAGTAATAAAATAGTGCATATTATAAATTAAACCAGGTTAATTTTTCTATTCACACAAGATAAAATTTCACTGAACAGCACTGGTTCCCTTTAAAACATGGCTGATTCCGTCTGCGTGAACGAGATGCGCGTACTTATTTTGACAAGCAGAATGGGGATTGTAGAGGTAATGGATTTTGGGAACAGCTGTGACCTTGAACATTTCACATAAACTTGTGTTCTAAATAGGCATAATGTCAAAATCCAATACATTAATAATATAATTACATATCTTCGATTCTAAAATATTGTAAAAGACTTTAAAGAGTATGAGTAAGAAAAGAGATATTTAGTTATATTCTTTGTGGCATTTTCAAGGTCATAGCTGTTCCCAAAATCCATTACCTATAATTGTTTATTATTTTATGTCCGGGAGTAGACATAAATTCTGATCATGTACCAATTGTAGGTAATTTCAAAGTCAGAATGAAGAAGGTTAAAAGTAAGTCAATGAAGAAGTATAATCTTAAAAAACTGAAAGATCCCAATGTTCGACTGAAGGTGAGTGAAAACCTCAATACAAATTATGTCTTAAATGTTACGTGTACTCAGTGCTTCTGTACGGAGTAGAAACGTGGACATTGAAGGCGGAAACTCTATCAAAACTTCAGGCTTTTGAGTTATGGTTATACAGAAGGATCCTAAAGATACCATGGACAGACAAAGTCACCAATGGAGAAGTACTACAAAGGATGAACACAACCTTGGATTTCGTCAACATGGTGAAGGGCGTAAGCTGCAGTACTTGGGACATAACATCAGAAATCAAGGCAGATATGAGCTACTCCAATGCATTTTGCAAGGTAAAATTGAAGGAAAAAGGAAGAATATCCTGACTTGCTAACCTGAGAGCATAGTTTAGAAAGACCTCAACACAGCTATTCCGTATAGCAACCAAAAAAGTCATCATAGCCAGAATGATCGCCAACGTTCTGAAAGGAGAGGTACCCTAAGAAGAAGATATTGACAACGTCCCCTCTGATTATATGGCAAACATATAGTAGGACAAATCCATGCACTCATAAACAAGATTTGGAATGATGAAAAGACCTCTAGCGACTGAAAACCCGGGATTATATGCCCGATATATAAGATAAACTGAAATGCGAGAATTATCACGGCGGAACCCTCTTGTACGCTGCGTACAAAGTTTTTACTCAACAAACGACTCCAACAATTTTACTCAACAACTAAAAATATTGTTGCCGGATATCAAACCAGTTTTCGATAAGGAAAATCTATATATGACCAACTATTAACAGTGAAACAAATTCTAAACAAATCGTGGGAATACGATATTGACGTCCATAACATCTTCATAGATTTAAAACAGATCTACGACTCATTTAATAAACACAGGTTATATCAAATATTGCATAGCCTTAACGTCCCTCAAAAATACATCCGACTAGAAAGGCAATAATGGATTCGTCAACAGCAACTGTAAAAAACATAAAATGAGCTCACTGATAACTTTACAATAGTCAAATAATTAACGTGAGGAGACTAGCTGACACCGACACTATTTAACCTGTCTCTTGAATATGTAATAAGATAAAAATATTGTTCAATATAAAAATTACCACCTATGCCGATGACATTAGCATTATGTCTCGCAGAACTGAAGAGGCAGCAGAAATATATTCACAATTAAACGCAGAGGCAAAAAAAGACTAGAAATAAATATTCAATGACAAGAAAGCTAACACATGTGAGAGATATGAGGAATCAGACACACAGTTGAATTAGAGGACGATATTGAAACAATAGAAAGTTTCACATATCTAGAAGTTGCATTAAGTACGGATGGAACAGAAAAACCAGAAATTCAAAGAATAGTAAAGGGAAACAAAGCTTATTTTTTACTCGACCATCTGTACCGATGCAAAACACACACTGGTGGTCGAAAATCAGGGTCTACAAAACTATTGGGTCTATCAAACCAATAGTATGTTATATCCATAACAGGATATAACATACTATTGGGTGATAGAATAGTTCCATCACACATGTTGGAGTTGTTAAATAGTGTTGATTTAATGCGTCCTGATGCAGATGAGATCTTTCAGTTCTCATTTAGCGCTATATCTACATCTTTTGGTAACTTTTTTGTCAAAGAGTGCAGAGAGAATTGAAATATCCATTTTCTTTCTTCAACTATTTTAATAAAAATTAAAATTAACGGTCAATTATAAAAATGCTGCCCCAATATAAGTTAACTAGATGTATGAACTTACTACGTTATGAAAATTACCTAGCATTAGGGTGAATATCTTCGTTAATTTAAATTTTAAAAGCGAGTCCACTATTCTACTATAAAAGCAGTGCAAATGAAACAATATTTATACTGATAGTAAGAAGTACTTGATTTAATAATTAAGGAAATTAAATCAATTTTACAGCCAAAAATGACAGCGAGACGTCACCTTAATGCGGCATATTTCGATACGAATATAATACGCCATATTAGCGTGACGTCACATGGTTCTTTATTTAGGGTATGGTGATTCTAAACAAACCGTAGACAGTATTATATGGCTATAAAACAAACTGATCGTGTTATTATGTTTTCATTATATTTATTTAATATAGTTTTTATCATAGATATACAGTAATGAGGGACTGAGGGTAATAAGGTGTGAGACTATCGATAGTGGTAATGTAATGTAATTTATAGGTTTGTATCGATTATTTCCCACCTCTACGAGTTTCATCTCTTCTTATTTTACAAGGTAACTGTGTTTTCTATCTCTTACGTTAAAAAGCCGGGTGGTAAGGCACTCATCCCTGTATAATACAAATAGACTAAGTGCTAGTGTGAGTTCTTCAACCTAAAAATGATAAACATTCACTGTCCAACAGAAGCACAAAAACAACATACAAAGGCAAGCTATTACCAACAGCTGGAAATAGTATATTAAAATGCGCCCAAAAATGACATAAAAATTATAATGGGTGATATGAATGCTAAAATAGATAAGGTGTCGCAGTTCTATGGCACAACAGGAAAACACCCACTGCACAATGAAACAAGCAAGAATGGGGAGTTTTTGATAAATTTTGCCATCAGTAAAAACAAGTTTCACATACTTCCCACATAAATACATTCACAAAATGACATGGATTTCACCAGATATAACCACAATCAATCAAATCGACCATGTGCTGATAGAAAAAAGGACAGCCAGAAGTATCTCAGATATGAGAACACGGCGAAGAGCATGATGTGAATCAGACCATCTTTTACTCCAAACCAAATTTAGATGCAGAGTTAACAAAGAAAGAAACAAAAGACAACAAAGAAGAAAAAAACTGGGCGTGGAAAAACTACAGACCCTGTATTGTAGCATGTATTATTTATATTGTTTTCTATTGTTCTAATTGTCGAGGTTTATCGACCACGTGACCTTAATAACCAATGATAAGGTCACGTGTTCGATAAACCCGTCCCAGTAGAAAGAGCTCAATGTGCAGGGACTGCTTCACGTCAGTTTTCTCTGTCGCACTGGGGGAACGCGATTGTATGGCAGCAGTCAGTCTATTTGTATAATATATCTATGAACCGAACCTAACCTAAATTTCAAATAAATTTACAAAAACGCCTATAAAAAGAGCAGATACTTTGGTTTGTTTAGAATGAAGACCTTAGCAAAACATGGCGCCCTGACGTTACTGATAATATGTCGTATAAAAATCACAGAGATAGAAAATGACTCAGTTAGAATCGAGAGATGAATCTGGTGCGAATGAACTATCTACTCTAGAAGCATTTACTCACTTCCGCTTCTGATATCCCCTTTTCCTAACAAAAGAACAAAATTATAAAAAACATTGCATGTTAGTGCCGATTACGTGAAAGAGACTCACCTGGGGTTTTTGGTGGCCGAATCAGTATTTGCGTTATCTTTCCAGATGCTTGTGCTCGTAGGGTTGATCAGTTTTCCCGTGTCGAAATCGAACTTTGTGCAGTATATTTCGAAATTAAGGTGAGAACCAATTTCTTTAAATCGTACACCTGCAAAAGAAATATAACATTAGTTCGATGATGGAAACTAACAAATAATATAATCATTACGATTTACCTGTAAATACATATCCATCGTCAGCTTCTAAATCATCCAGATCAACTGCTCTCTTTTCCCAACTGAAAGTATGATAGTCTTGTCCACTATAGATTTTCCTGTCGGTTATTTTATAATCTTCAACTGGTACCCATCGTACGGTAGCGGCATCAATGTTACCTCTTGGTAGAAGTTTACCTTCCTGTATTTGTACGTGGAGGATACGATTTTTCTTTATAAATCTTAAGCCGACCACCACCCTAAAAATATTATTCTTGTTGAAAAAAAAATTGTAAAGAAATTCGTGGAAAAGAAAAAGCAAAATAACAAACGATAGCAATACGTTTTATACTAATTTATTTTGCAACAAGCTCAAATATAACAAAGCATCAGGTCCAGATATGATAACAGCAGAAATGCTTAAAGCCACAGAAGAAACTGGCGTAAAGTTACTTCATCTACTCTGTAACCAAATATGGCATTCCAAACAATGGCCTGAAGACTGGACAAAATCTACAATAACGACCATACATAAAAAAGGCAGCTTCCATAAATGCGACAATTATAGAACTATCTCTATTATATCCCATGCCAGCATGATAATGCTACATATAATCAATGAGAGACTGAAAACATTCCTCCAAAGAGAAATTCCACAAGAGCAAATTGGATTTACCAAAGGTAGAGGCACTCGAGAACCTGCTGAATATAAGACAGATAATCGAGAAATCTAGGGAATTCAACATCCCACTATATATCTGTTTTATAGATTACCATAAAGCGTTCGACAGGGTCAAGTGGAGACGCTTATGGCGAATACTAAAAGAAGTAGGCGTACCACAACATCTAATTACGCTTATAACTGAACTATATGAACACACTACTGGATCAGTTAAAGTACTTGACCACTTTCGAACGAGTTTCATCCAGAACGGGGTGTCAGACAAGGATGTATACTATCTCCACAATAATTCAACATATATGGGGAGTATATTATGCGAAGAGCACTTGAAGGATGGGAAAAGGGCATCCCAATAAATGGTCATAAACTAAACAACCTACGTTTCGCAGATGACACAGCCCTTCTTGCAAATAGTCAAGCAGAGTTGATGGAACTTATACGACTGATCGAAAACGAAAGTCAAATATTTGATCTGCAATTAAACATATCAAAGACAAAGATCATGATAGTGGATAGACTACACAACAAACATCCACACATAACCACAATTGACCGGTTCGAGGTTGTGAGCTCATACTTATATCTGGGATCATTAATCACAAACACAGGGTCATTACAAGAAAAGATTAAACGTAGATGTGATGTAGCAAAAGTTGCCACAGCAAAAATGACCAAAATATGGAAGGAATGTCAAATTTCAAGAGCGATAAAGATGAGGTTGATCAACTGCTTAATATTCCCAATACTGACCTACGGATGTGAATCTTGGACTCTGAGACAATTGGAGAGAAAAAAGATAGACGCCACTGAAATGTTCTGTTGGAGACGAATGTTACGAATTCCTTGGACCGACCGTAGAACAAATAATTCAATTTTAAGAGAGCTAAAAGTTAGCCAACGACTCTCTAGTAAAGTCCATCTCCAACAATTAAAATATTTTGGGCATGTTATGAGAGCAAACACAGAAAACATGGAAAGACTCATAATACAAGGAAAGGTAGAAGGCCGAAGATCACGAGGAAGATCCCTAACAAGATGGATAGATCAAATTACAGGAATATGCCAAAGACCTATGCATGAATTAAAAGAAATGACCAGAGACAGAGATCTCTGGAGACGCACAATACACGACATCACGTCGACCACTACACTCCCCCTGGGGGGTCAGGATTGAAGAGAGAGAGAGACTCATCATTATTTAAAGTTGGCAACAACTGGTAGTAAAGCTATTACATTGCTGACAATAAAGATAATTGGGTTTCAAAGATAGAAATTGTTATAATTTTAACAACTATACGTAAAAAATTTCATATTAACTTACATATTGTCAGAAATATTTGCAATTGCTGGTCTCATATTAACGTATCTGTCGGAGGCGCTTCCTTGTTCGTCACAGAGGCAGAAGCAGTAAGAACAATGCCAGAACAGCCATCTCCACCAGCTGTCAACTTTCGTAGTGCCTCTACTGCATCCTTGTTTTCTTCCCAAGACTTTTCCATTCTCGTATTCGATATATTCATAGCGTCTACCACTCAAAGGATCCTAAATTAAATATAAAATAATATAGATCAATCAAGTTAGTAAAAAAAAAAGCTTTCTTCGTTACAACTGTATAGACGCGATTGATGGTTGAAAACTTTTTTATTGTTTAATTAAAATTTGTTTAGGCCATATCAAGAATTCAACAAAATAACTTAGAGGTGTAACACGAAACGATAGAAATGGTAGAAGAATTCTGCTACTTAGGATCACTGGTAGACTACAAAAATAACACATCCAACGAGATAAAGAAAGATAAAGAAAAAAAGAATATGCATGGCTAACCGGTGTTATTTCGGCCTGGGCCCTCAACTAAGAGCGAGAAGTATGTCAATAGCAACAAAGTGTAAACTTTATAAAACAATAATACGCCCAGTGCTCACATACGGGTCGGATACATGGGCAATGACGACCCGAGATGAAGAGTTACTACGAGTCTTTGAAAGAAAAGTATTGAGAACCATATATGGCGAAGTAAACGAACAGGGTCTGTGGAGAAAGCGATATAACTTTGAACTCTATAGACTTTTTGGTGATGCAGATATTGTGAAGACCATCAAAATAAACCGCCTAAGGTGAGTGGGCCACGTTAAGCGGATGGATGAGAGTGATCCCACTAAAATAACTATGCTAAACAAGCCGGTCAAAAGAAGAAGAAGGGGGCGACCTAAACTCAGATACCGGGACGATGTACAGGAAGATCTGAGAGAGATTGGAGTGAGGGGCTGGAGAAGACAGACACTCGATAGGGAAGGATGGAAGAATGTTTTGAAGCAGGCCAAGGCTCACGAAGGGCTGTAGCGCCAACTGATGATGGTGAAAATTTGTTTAAACGTATCTGAACTTAAGGGAGGAGAAGGGAGAACCAAGGAACTTCTTGGTGAAAGAAATAAAAATAAAAATAAATTATTCCCAAGGCGAAGAACTCCATGGTTTTGTACAGAAGTGAAAAAGAATTATTATTTATTCTACCACTTAAGAATTATTAATTATACCACTGTATAGCATTTTTATAGTCTTTTCAATGATATATCACAAGTAGAGGTTTGCGATTTAAACTTTTTTGGTTGTGGTGTGTGGGGCCTCGGGGGTTGATGGGGGTGAGTTCTCTTTCATGTCATAGTTCCCCCTTACTATCCTAGAAAAGGTTTCAAGCATTTTTCAATTAAAATTTACTCACTGTACATGTATATTATTTTATTATTATTTGTGTTTTTTACCAGCTTTCCGAATATTTTTTAAATGTAATTTTTTTCTACTTTTTTCCATAAGTTATTACAATACGTCTTAATAAAAAATAGCTCCAGATTTTTGATGTCCTTTCAATTAAATTATCTGGACGAGCCTTAGAAAACTTATTTTTCCAAATATATACAAATATAAACAAATTAAATTTTGGAAAAACTATTTAATCAATCTGGCCCATCTTTTGCATACAATTCAAACACAATAAAAAAGTTATTGAGAATATTCAAGAACAGCAATTTTGTTGTTCATTTTACAATAAGCGATTTTTTTGTTTATTAATCAATTTTAATTTAGGATATCTCATTTTAGCGACGGGTAGTTTAATGACAACAAATGCATTATTCTCTATTCAAATTAGTTTTGTCGGGAATACCTTTTTTGATTGATTATCGTAGATGTGTTAAAAAGAATTATAACATTTTTAATTTATATGTCTTAGCTAAATATAATATGCGTACCTCGGAGGTAAAGGACACTATGTCCATTTTTATGGAAATTTAGACTATTGCACTTTTGAATATAACTTTTCTGGCTCTACACATAGGTAAACCATACTATGTCCAGAGACAATTTTACGGCAAGTTACCGACTTTTTAATAAACACCAAGTCCACTTCCAGTCAGAGGTAAACAACACCATGTGGACTTGGTGTTGTTTACCTCTAGTAAATGTGTGCATCGTCATTTACCATCCGGACATAGTGTTATGTACCCTTGTACCTGGCGGAATTATCATGATCTAAAATCATTGCAACCTTTTTATTTAGATCGCAATTGTGTTAAGCCGGCCACTCACGGTACAGCGGCGTTGTTCAACTTCGTCGAGTTCGACGAATTGACAAGGATTTTGATCGTGTGTGACCGTGCATCCAACAAAATCGTACAATTTGATCGCAGACAGACTGGCCTGTCTGTGGCAGTACTGCAGAGTTGATTTCATCAATTTGTTGAGCGTGTGTGACCGTGGTACAGCGGCGTTGTTCAACTTCGTCGAGTTCGACAAATTGACAAGGATTTTGATCGTGTGTGACCGTGCATCCAACGAAATCGTACAATTTGACCGCAGACAGACTGGCCTGTCTGCGGCAGTACTGCAGAGTTGATTTCATCAATTTTTTTGAACAGCCAATCGCGTTTACGACCAAAATCCGCCATTTTGAAGGCGGCAATTCAAATATTTACAAAATTGATAAAAAATATTCATTAATCCAATTAATTCAGATTTAAAATGATCTGAACAGATTCTTACTAAAATAATTTTTAAAATTAATTTAAAAAATTAATATTATTCATTAATCCAATTAATTCAGATTTAAAATTATCTGAACAGACTCTTGCTAAAATAATTTTTTTAAAATCGAAACAAAACAAAAAACATCTACTTTTAAATTACAATACATTGCATACAAGTAAGGTTAAAAAAATGCAAAACACTTAGCTGGACGGACGTAAACAAAGCAGACGTCGCGCATGTAGAGGTGGTTGATCCAAGTATTTTGTGGATCAGGTTTAACTTATACGCGTATACAAAAATTCCTGTTAAAAAATACTTGTGTGGAAATCAGTTTGTTATCATTCGTTTAATAGATATCTAAACATAACGTTAACATTATTTGTATTTTGTTAGATTTCTTTATAGTTATTAAAATGACTGTTTAACTTCAAATACCTAAATTACTGTTATTACATTACATTAATAATACATCTGTTGATATTTATCTAAAGCTTTGTAAACGTTAAGAAATGCACGATAAAAATTAAGGACAAATGCAATGAAACAATTAAATTATTTATTTTTTATGTATATTTGTCATCGATATTTGTTGAATAATCCACTGATCGACAAGCTTATAATTTCCTGACGAATATGAATAACAACAAATGAATACGCATAACATGATTATAATAAATTTTAGCAATACTACATGAACAAGTAGAAAATAAATATTTGCAAATAAAATTTTAAATATTTAATAATATATTTATTTTTGGCAATGGTGATTTTATAGATATGGATGAATCAATTTGGCAATGTCAACTTGTTTGTGGTAAGCCCATGATTTTGTGGGAATAACTAGAAAATTATTTGTATTGCTGAGAAATTAATTAATTTCTGTTTCGAAATCTTAGTACATATATATATATATATATATATATATATATATATATATATATATATATATATATATATATATATATATATATATATATATTGTTTGAGTTTAGTTCTTGAACCTTAATATATATTTTAGGGGATTTTCTTGGGCTTAGGTTCATAAAAAAAAAATTGATTTGACACTACGACATTTTCATATATTATATTTCCGACGTTTCGGAAGGAAATCCATGCCTTTTTCAAGAAATAATATTGACTAAAAAAACATTTCATGACAGACATAATACGGTTTAAAAGTTAAATTTTTGACTTACCAAGCATGTAAAATACAGTACTAACAAGTACACGTCACAATTAAAGTAATATTAATAGGACATACCCACTAAGTCACTACATGTAAAATGTATTTTAAATCTTATGTGTTTATTGATGTTGGTTTATCGTTTAAACAATCAGTTATTTTAACATAGGCGTTCTGAGATTGTTTTTTATGTGTTTTTAAATTAAGTTAAAATATATTTTGTTTAAATTTTTGACATCTTTTTTATCATTTATGGCGTTGTTATTTTTTTTATTTGTATAGACTCTAGAAGCTCTCTCTTCTTCTTGTTGGGTTCACTTTTTAGGATCTTGGTTTTCTCAAAATCAAATTTATGTTTTTTTTCGTTTTCATGTTTTGTGAGGGCAGTTGAGTTTTTTTGTCATATTTGTGGGAACGTATTCTTGAGTTAAGTAGCTGACTGGTTTGTCCAATATAAACTCCATCACAATTCGAGCAGGGAATTCCATATACAACATGCGATCTTTTTAATAGAGGGTTTTTGTTTGACAAAACAAATGAGTACAGTACCCGTACCATGAACGTATAAATAAAGATCTTCATTTATACGTCCATGACCCGTACTCGTTTATATTGGTGATAGGGATCAGTTCCACAAGTATAAATAAAATACATGTTTCAAAGTAACTGGTACGGGATTAGGTCACCATCCCTACACGCATGTGACGTATTGAAAAGATGGTGGATTTTGGTCGGCGCAGCGATGTGCAAAAACGAGTTCACCTAGTGAGCATACCTTGTTTCCTTATATCATGCTACACACTTGCTTTAATCATATTAGAAAATCGACATGGCTTCATTTAGCGAGAATTTTTTAAGAGAGTTTTTTGAATTATATAAAGAACAAGAATGTTTATGGCGAATTAAAAGTAAAACGTATCACGATAGAAACGCCCGAAAACAGGCAATGGACATTTTAATATTAAAGTTCCAAGAAGTAAACAAAGATGCCAATGAAGAGTAGTTATGTAAGAAAAAAAATTAACAATTTTAGAACATCCTATAAAAGAGAACTAAAATTAGTATTGCAATCAAGTAAATCGGATGCATGGACAGACGAGATTTATAAACCTAAATTGTGGTATTTTCCGTTGCTCTCATTTTTAAATGATCAGGATGTACCCCGAAGAGCTATTTCAAATCTATCTGTTGATGACTCAGTGCATCCCTTTTCATAAGCCATTCTTTGCACCAAAATCTACGTTTCATTTTAGGTTTGTTTTTACGCTTTGTTATACACAAAGCAAGAGACGCTAAAATGATTGTTTGATCTGACATGGTCGAGAACCGAACAAATACTGCGGCGCAGTACGGTGTGTGGGCGCACCAGATATGCCAACAAATTGAACAACGCCGCTGTCCGATTTTGTCGAACGACACCGTTGGACCGTGAGTGGCCGGCATTAGGTTGATAAAAGTTGTACAATAAGTTCGTTGTTTAATAATTGTAAAATGGATCCGAACTCTCGTTGAAAAATAATATTACAATAACTGTCATGTAATATTCCAAATAAAACAACACTTACAGGTAAGCTATTGTTTTTAACACTAATTTTGTATTTTTCTAACCTCAAATATTTAGTATTGTATATTATTTTGTATAGGGCTCAGAATTTTAAACTGTACATACATTTTTTTCCATTTACCGTTAAAATAGAAGTATCAGTTAGTATGTTCTTGTTACTAGTAAAGAATTTCGTCTGTTTTTTTAAATGACCATAATATGGTATGATTGTTGTCAGTTATTTATGTAACATGCATTGCCATTTATATTATTGTGTTGTAGGCATAGACAGGAATTTACCAAGCAATTATCAATATATACTCGTATGAACAAAATACTACAAGAAATTTGGATAAAATTTATTTACCGTTAGGCGTAACCGGTACCCCAAAAATTATTGTTGTTGTTGATACCAACAGATTAGGGTAAACAGATGTTGCCAGATCTATATTTTTTTTAATGGAAGTAACGGAAATTGTTCAGTAAATTCCGGTCTTTGGTTATAAGAATTATTTTTGTGTTGGCCAATTATAGGCCTATAAAATTAGTCTATAATTATTATTACAAGGCTGGATTTGTTTCAGAACCACCTGGTCATTACTGTAACTTCCATAAGGAAGTGAACGAAGATGATAATTTGTTTGGAGATGATAATTCGGATATTGATATGACCTATGAGCCTCTAAACGCAGAATCAGACGACAATGATATGAGACGTATAAGTAAACCAGCGAAAACATAGATAAAAGAGAAAGCTATTATTACTCCTACGACTAGTGTGGCAATAACAAAAAATCTTCTTAATGACGATTTAGTCCTAAGTAGTGATGAAGGCAATTCCAATGAACATAATGAAGTTATTTTAGAAGAAGAGAAAAGTGTTAAAAGAAAGGTATAAAATGTAACTAAGTGCAAACAAAAAGACAAAAAACGTGTAGTAAATGAATAAAATTGGGTCTGTAATGTTCGCAAATCAAAAATAGCTGGTGGGAAAGAGTATCTCAGTAAAAAAGGCAAAAACATGCCTGCAAAAATGTTAAAGCTTCCTTGCATGTGTCGCATGAAATGCTCTAAAAAATTGTCAGAATACGAAAGACAAAAAATTTTTAACTCATACTGGACTGAGACAAACGTTTCAGATGTTAAAAAGCAATTTATCTTCTCATGTGTCAACATCCAACCTACTCTTCGATTAACAAAAAAAGACCTAAACTTCCAAATCTAAAAATAATACACTACACTACCTTTTTACAGTGAACAATCAGCGATTGAGGGTGTGCAAGGTTATTTTTTCAAACACACTTTGTATATCTAATTTAGTAGTAGTAAATATGTTGAAAAAAATTGAACCAGGAGGTTCAATAAAAGCTTATCAAAGAGGTAGACACACGCTAATCAATAAAACTCCTACCGAAACCATAAATAGAATACATCAACATATTAAATCATTCCCAAAGTGCGGGATTTATTATTCCAGAGAAAGGAGTAAGAGAGATTATCTTGGCACAGAACTTACGATAGAAAAGTTGTATCAACTGTACTTTGATGAATGCAATGAAATACATGTAGATCCAAAGCTCAGAGTAAAAAAGTAATTCGACGCAGGTATTTTTAATAAAGATTTCCAAGTTTGCAAACTAATACAATTGCTTTCACAATGGTATTAGTTTCTACAAAAGGAAGCTTTTGTAGAAGCAGTGATTCTTCTGTACAATGTATGATGTAGGACGAATCGAAAGGGTTCCGAGGTGCAAATGAAATTGCCTCGTGAATTTTGAAATGGACTGACATTATATAATTATATGTCCAATATATAATTATATAATTCCATGATACAATTCCAGGTAGTCAAGTAAAGGACATCACTCTTTGGACCGATAACTGCTATGAACAAAATAAAAATATAAGTGTTATAATGTGCTATTTTTGGATACTGCGTATATACCCTCAAATAAAGACGATCACTCAAAAGTTTTTACTGAAAGGGCACACACATATGGAAGCAGACAGTGTTTATGCTTTAATCGAGAGAAACAAAAAGAAACTCTCAAATTTGGCCATTTTAACGCCATGGAACTGGCAACAGCTAGTTAGCCAAACATCAGGTAAATACACAGTGCACAATATGGAACTTGCAGATTTTAAAAACTTCAAAACGCTGTTCGATAAGAAATTGTCACTTAATCATCCTTTTGTAAGTACAAAAAAAATGTTAACGAAGATCCTGTTCTACTGTCAACATGTGTTGACTCCTACAAGTCAAACAAGAACACATTGGGAAGCTCTTTTATAAGACCGATTTCAATAATCAAAATATGTATGAAGTGCACTTCATGAGGTATCGAAGACAGCAATTAACGTTTCCAGCTCAATTAAATCAAGTCTCAGTAAACCCATTACCAATCAGAAAACAAAAGTTTAATGACTTCATTACCTTACTGCCTTTTTCCGTCAGTTTGTCATGCACTTTATCAAAATTTAACACATAGCGATGTAGCCACAAACGATTACCCACAAGAAGATGAAGATGATATGGAGCCTCTTTAACAATTTTGAAACTTGTCTATAATTTTACTTTATTTAACCTTTCTTAATTTAATTATTATAACATTATAATATTTACCTCTAATAAAATAATAGTATAGGCTGTTTAGTGTATTTCTATTGTTTATTTCGTAGAGACCTTAACATGCAATGTCACATTATTTAAAAAAGTTATTGGAGGTAAACAACACTATGTCCAACTACACATTTAAAAAATATATATAAAATGAACGGTAAACTTCAGGTACATAACACTTCATGGAAGGAAAAACGATTATACACATCACAATAATAATATATTAATCTTGGTTAAATATAAGAAACATTTAAGTATTTAATGATTAAAAATTTAAAAAATGTTAAAACTGCTCTCCTGAAAAAGTAAGAAAATGGACATAGTGTCCTTTACCTCCGAGGTACGGATATTGAATAAAAATTTGTGAAACGTGACTGCAAAAAACATCATGGTGTTTATTTATAATAAATCTAAAATAACATAAAAATATTATTATCAAAAAAAAAATACAATTTGTTGTCACAAATAAATAAACAATTTCGCAGTTATAGCTTGAAAATAATTTCAAATCGTACTAACTGACCGTACGTTCATGAGATTTGACGTCACGAAGGCGATAACGATGAAACTATAACTGCCAATGATGAGTAACACGTTTCACTATTAGATTTCAGTATTTTTTAGCAATTTTCTTCAAAGTTTGAACACGCTTTTCTCGATTATTACTGGACACAGAAAGTTAAAAAAAATCAACGAGAACAGAAAAAAAACTCTTTCAAGTGATGGGCGTAAAAAGTTTGGTTATAATAGAGTACTAAACTGAATAATCCGATATTTCAAAAGAACTTTCAAAAAAATTAAAAAAGTAAAACCATCAGTTTAAAGGCAACATAATTTTGAATAAAGTGTCCAAATTTCGAGAGATTTTGTCGGTAAATAACAGAGAAAACACTGTCTCTAGGTTTTGGTGTACCGATAAAACAGCCTTCATTAAATGGTTAAGATATAGCAACCCTAACACAAGGCTCTCTGGAGCTTCAGGTCAAGTGTTGGGCGTATGACTAAACTCCGACCTTGTAAAACCCATTTTTACGAAATCCAAACCCACAGTTAAAAACCATTGAACGAAACTCTTGATGACGATTTATACAACAAAGTAAGAACAATGATCTTAAAATATTTACTTTGGGACATTTACAAACATCATCGGGATCAGTTTGACGGACATTCATGGGTCGGACATGTTGCTCAAGGTAACCCCGAACAATTGACATACAGAATAATAAACTGGAGACCAAGAGGACAGGAGATAAGTAGACAGACCGCAGAAGAGGTGACGGATAATATCAAACATAGCGTGGACAAGCAATAAATCAGAATTGCTACGAGATAAATAAAAGTGTTCAGCAATAGAAGAACATGGGCTAAAGAGAAAGAAGATATGTGAGTGTGTGTCATATTCAATCAAAAATTCTATAAATATATACCTATATACCTGTAACACATACTCTATTTGTCATTGTGACGCTTCGTGTCGAGGATAATCATTTTCCTACCCAGTCTGTCCTGCGTAAATTATTAGCCAAATCAAATTTACATTTTACAGACCATCCACTTAAAAATAATACTATTTTAGTTCTGATTAGAGTAGAATAGTTCTGATTTTTTTAAATATTATCATTCAGTATACAATTTTCTTAATTGTCGGAAATTTTCTGCTATTATATTTGTTAGATATCATTTTAAATAAAGAATCCAATACAACAAATGTAACTTTAAATACATTCATGTGATAGTTTCTTGGAATAAAATTATTCTTTTATTCACTAAGTAATTAAAATATAAAACTACATAAATTTCTGTCATAATTAAACTATTTCTCACGATGTGAATCATACATACAATTAGTTTACGTGAGTCGTATTTGTTGAATAAATATCTTGGAATGTATTCACAACTCACGCAAATATTTTAAATGTCCCAAGGCAATCGTAGATATTTTAAATAAAATAGACATTAGTGAAACTATCTGCATGAAACAGTCATATCAAACACTCAGTCGTGAGTCAATGACTAAAACTATATGAAAAAAAAGTTTATTTTACTGATAGCTATAAAATAGTAAAAGGAATAAAATCGGTTTTAACTTAAAGAATAAAAAATAAATCATCATCATCATCATCGATGCTACAGCCCAATAAAAGAGACTCGACCTTCCCAAGTCTATTACGGCAGTCAGTTCTATCCATTGCCAACTGTTGCCAGTTTGCTGCGCCTATTTTTCTACCATCCTGATCTACACCATCCGTCCATCTGAGTTTTGGCCTACCCCTACTTCTACTTCCCACAGGTTGTGACATAAGGATTCTTCTAGGAGGGTTGTTTTGCGGTGATCTTGCCAAATGTCCTGCCTATCTTAGTCTTCCTATTTTTATGAGAGATACTACTATCTCATAGTTGTACCTCCTCCTCTAAACATCATTTTCACAGATGCCACCGAATATTCTTCTCAGGATCCTTCGTTCAAATATAAGCAGGAGGTTTTCATCTGCCTTGGAAATGGTCCATGTCTCCGATCCATATGTCAACACTGGTTGTATAAGGGTTTTGTATATGGATATTTTTGTTTTTTGGCTTAAGTTTCTGCTTCTCATATGTCTACTCAATCCAAAATAGCATGTGTTTGGTAGGATTATTCTTTGCTTGATTTCTTTCGTCATGACGTTCTCCTTGGTGATCAGAGAGCCTAAGTATGTGAATTTGTCCACCACTTCAAAGGTAGAGTTATCAAGAGTGAATTGGTGGCCGATGTTTCTGGCTCTATTGTTGGATGTTGATGCCATTATCTTAGTTTTCTCCTCATTTACTTGCAGACCCATATTTTTTGAGGCATTTGACAAGGTGGTACATATTTCTTCTAGTTTGCGTGTTGCGCGGGCAACTAGTTCAACATCATCTGCATATGACAAAATTTGGGATGATTTATTAAAAATGTTCAATCTGTTGTCTATTTCAGCATCCCTGACCGCCTTTTCCAGAGCTATGTTAAAAAGGAGACACGCCAGCGCATCTCCCTGTCGCAGCCCAACATGCGTTTCAAATGACTGTGATTGTTCGCCCTCTATTTAGAAGTATATAATATAGAGAAGTAATTGCCGACATATGAGCCCATAATCCACGCCAAAAACGAGGATTAATCAATGGTGTTGGAACCTTATGGAAATCTATTAATGGAAATTTAGACGCATCAGACGGTGAATATTTCAATCAATGTATAAATAGGATCACTACAGATGAAAATCAAATAGAAACACTCCTAAAGAACCAAATCTCTGTTACAACTTCTGTCACAAAATCTTTTTTTAACACAACTATCCAAAAATTACAAATAGACGAACAACCTTTTAACAAAGACCTTAACGATATTAATAAGTTCCGCAGGTATACCATCACTTCCTGGAGATTTAATATAAATTTTTTAAAATAAATTAAAAATATAAAAAAAATGTAGTACTTTTATTATAATTAAATTATAGGTATTGCATTATATATTTTTTCTACTCTTTTACTAGTAAATTGTATATTACCTACTATTTGGATGCTAAGTAAAAGCATCATAACAGATACTGACACGTAATGACTAGCACGTAATAAAAAAAATTACGCTTCAGTTTTATAAAAATGTGTAATATCACATAAGCCTCGTAAGTCAGTTGGTCGAGTTACCATGGAAACGAATAAACAGACGTTATTTTGATAGATTAAAAATTATTAATCTGTCAGTGTAAATATAGTGGTAATTTAATTTTTATTTTTATAAACGAAAATAATCGTAGAAAAAGTATAGTACACAACTTGAGTTGTAAGCTTATTATATGCTTGTAAAATTACTGCGCTCGCCGCTACGCGGCTCGCGCGTAACTTTTTTACTCGCATGTAATAAGCTTCTTACAACTCTCGTTATGAAATCGTAGGCTTCCACGGCCAGAGTCAGAATTATAGTTTATTCGTCTTTCGGGTTTGGACCGTGTCATTTGTGAGTGACCCAAAAGTGGGTTCATCTCGACGTTTCGCTACAATTGTATGTAGCTTCTTCAGGAGAACAAAGAAAAAGAAATCAAAAGACAGGAAGATGGGTAGTTAGCAACGGTAACTCAGTTACTCAACGCAACCAGAGGCGAATACTAACTACCAAGATGGGCATTTGGTCACAGTAACTCAACTACTTAAAGCAGCCAGAGGTGAAAACCAAATGCTAGTACATGGATTCACGTCCAACAGTTCAGAACACTAACGCGTCGAGAGGCAGGATTCACTACTCGTTATGTAATATACTATAATCCACTCTAGGCTTTTTACAGTTTGGCTGAGTATCGTATTCTTCACTATCGTCTTCATCATCGACCTCTTCGTCTTCGACTTGAAACGCATTTTCTTCAAGAGATTCTAGTAAGACATCCTCAATTTCTTTTTCTGTTGCTATCTCCTCATCATAATTAAAGGATGTTTAAAAATGTACAAAATTACCATTGTAATGGATGTTTTGGAGGAGTCTTTTTTGCAGGTAAAGCTAATGTTTTTTAATACATTTTCTGGTAGTAGCTGCTTATTTTTTTCAATTAGCGTTTTAAAAAAGACATTTTTACAGTTCAGGGTGTTCACAATATTGGCGAGATCGATATTAAAATCAAAAATTACCCTATGAAACTATTCAATTGTTTTATAATTTAATTAAAAGTCAAAGTGAATTAAAAATACACACATGAAATTGCATTAATAAAAATTTATGTGTTTTAAATTAATTAAGTTCATGAGAGATTGGTATACATACATACATGATGGCGAAAAATGTTAATAAATCGTTAAACTTTAAAAATAGATTTAAAAAAAATTCTCTGACAGAAATTTGAGCTGAGTTTGAGTAATTTTCAGCACGAAGAAAATGGAACTCCACAAGACTCAGTACTTAGACATTAATAATCTACTTAAACCCCTAAAAGGTCGATTATTTGCAGACCATCTTGTTATGTACATCAAAGGTAAAACATTAAATTAATGACAGATACATTGCAAACAGTCGACATATTTGTCAACTATGAAAAGGCATTCGACACCGTAAATCAACAAAAAATGTTGGAAGCCTTGACAGAATGCCGAATTGACTATCGGTATATAAATATAATTAAACACATATACCAAAACGCAACAGCCAGTGTTAGAGTGGGTGATCGTCAAACCCAGAAATTCCCGATACAACGTGGAGTACGCCAGGGGGACACCATATCACCGAAACTGTTCACTACGCTTTTGGAATATATATATGTAAAAGGGCAAAACAAGGGCATAAACATAAACGGAGGAAAGCTTAGCCATCTAACGTTTGCAGATGATATTGTACTTATAGCTGATAGGATAGATGAGGCCAAAGAACTTTTAAATCAGCTCTACCTTTCCTCGCTAGAAGGGGCATTGAAAATAAATATATTTAAAACCCAGATAAAGACAAATCTTGTAGTCAGCGAAGATATATGGGTAGGAACAAGATCCATAGACCAGGTAATGGCCTATAAATACCTAGGTCATGAGATCCGCATAGGAAAAGATCAACCGTTGAGCTTGTCCGTCGTATAACACTGACTTGGGCAGCCTTCGGCAAGCTGAACCATATTTTCAAATCGTCTGATATACCAATATGCCTTAAAAGAAAAACCTTTAATCAGTATGTTTTGCCAGTGTTGACTTACGGGGCGGAAACGTTGACCATGACAAGGAGAACAGTTCAAAAGATCCGAGTGTGTCAAAGGGCGATAGAGCGTGCTATGTTGGGCGTTTCACTACGAGACAAGATCCCAAATCGCCAGCTACGACAAAGAACAGGAGTGGCTGATGCAGTAGAGAGAGTAGCAACACTGAAATGGAACTGGGCAGGTCACGTGGCTCGAATGACAGATAATAGATGGACAAAGCGGATACTGGAATGGAGACCAAGAGATGATGCCTACCGAAGCAGAGTCCACCAACATGTTGGACTAACGATCTAAAACGTTGTCATAGGTATTAGATGCAAGAGGCACAAGATCTAAATAGATGGAAAATTATGAGGGAGATCTATGTCCAGCAATGGATAAGCGAAGAATGAATGAATGAATGATGATGATGATGACATTGCAAACAATGCTTAACCAGTTAGAAGAATGGTCAGCCAGCACTGGTTTCGAATTTTCAGTACCAAAAATTTCGACAGTATTCTTCAGCAAAAACCTCCCCTAGTGTATCCAACACTGAAATTGTATAACTCCGGTGGCATTTAAACCATCTGCAAAATTTCTGGGCATGTGGTTTTATCAAAAACTGTCAGGGCAGAAGAATATAAAACAGACTGTATTCATAAAAGACTAAAATTACTCAAAACATTGGCTAATAGAAATTGCGGATCAGATCAGACAACCCTATTGATAGTACATCGAACGTTAATAAAGTCTAAAATAGATTACGGGTTAATTGCATATACCTCAGATTCAACAGCAGCGCTTAAAAAGCTTGACACTATATACAATATTGGCATTTGAATTGCTCTATATCACTCAAGTTCTATTACCTCAGATCCAAGTAAACCTTTGTATGACAATGCATACCTTTAAATTACATGAAACCTTACTATGAAAGAATTCGAATGTACTGTTCTGAATTAAATATTCAATTTCCAAAAGTTTTCCCAGTAAACTCTTTTGACAACTGGTCTCCATGGACTATTGGGTAACCGAAAATCAATGTTTCATTAAGCTTAAATATTAAGGATCAAACAAATCCAGCAATCTTTAAAGCAGAGATGAACCAGCCCAGCAGTGCAAAGACTGGTTTAAAATATTATTTACCGAAACATCAAATTTGTTTTTTTTTAATTAAAAATTAAGTAATCGTGTAGGAAAAAGATTGCGAATTGCCTATTTGTCCAATTTATAAAATTCTTATTCGAGTTTACAAAAACAGTATACAGGGTGAAATTTCTTCTATGATCAAAATGTAATAATTTTTAGCCGAACCTGATTTTTTATTTTGAATAAATCAATTGATTAGGTGGTAACTAACGTACAGATGAAAGGTTAACAATGAATTTTGGTTAAAATGTATTATAATAGTTATCTATAATATGAACTGATTACTTACCGCAGGACAAATCCACATATCAGAATCGAAGTATCTACAGTCGATTATTTTGCCATTACATCGTCTCTGTTGTCTGCAGTACAAGTTTTGGAAGCATCCGTGGCTTTTTGTGTAAGTATATTCGGCGCAGTTTTCTCTGCACGTTCCGTCTGGATTTAAGTCTACTTCATTTTGTACATAGCCTTGTAGTAATTGGGTAGTTTCTTCATATGTTACTCCTAAAAAGTTGGAATTAATTTTTTTTGAGCAATCATAGCGGTATCTGGTACTATGATTACTATGAATAAGTTATTAAATGTTATACAAAGTTATACCATCTATAGAATGAATGTCGGGAAGGCATCTTTCTAAATAATTTTTAAATATAGATACAGATAGTACCTGAGTCATATCGACCAATATCTTATAATATTATTAATATTATATGTAAAATGTTAGAAAAAATGGTAAATAAAAGGCTGATATGGTATTTAGAACAACAAATACTCCTTATTTCACAACAAAGCGGATTTAGGCAAAATCGATCCATTATAGATAACCTAATAGACTTATAGTCAGGAATACATGAAGCATTTGCAAATAAGCAAGATTGTATCGCAGTCTTTTTTGATATTAATAAAGCATATGATACTGTCTGGCGATTCAATATCATATCAAAATTGCGTAACTGGACTATCAGAGGCAATATGTTAAATTTTAAAAACGGAGTACCACAAGGATCAGTTATAAGCTCAACCCTTTTTCTAATAGCCATACATGACATACTTCAACAATGCTCACCGATTGTTAAAGGAAGATTATACGCTGACGACTTAGTTTTGCTTGCCAAAGGAAAAAACTCTACAACTTTTCAAAAACATTTATAACAATCAATCAGTTAGAATCATGGTCTAGGACTATCGGATTACAATTTTCACCGACAAAAACTAAATGTATTTTATTCACACGAAAACATGACACTCTTAACTCCACATCTGAAGCTATATAATCAAATCCTCAGTTTTACAAATAACATTTTTAGGTACGGTTTTCGACCAAAAGCTCTCCTGGAAAAAACATACAAAAGAACTTAAAAAATGATGCCAAGCAGAATTAAATGTTATGAAAACTATTTCCAGCAACAACTGGGGAGCAGATCAAAATACACTATTACATGTATATAAATCATTAGTTAGATCCAAACTCGACTATGGTGCGATAGTTTGTTCATCAAGCAAAGTATCAGTATTGAAAACCTGAAACTGTTCAAAACAAGCTCTACGAATCGCTACAGGTTCGTTTCGAACGACACCAGTTGAAAGTTTACAATGCTTAACAGGAGAACCACCCCTAAGTTTACGATGCAAATACCTTTCTCTCTGATATGATTCTAAAATACCTAGAAATAAAGAACACCCTACTTATACCAATACGTTCACAGATCGATCTCAATACACTTTCTCAACGACAAGACTACATCCACCATTTAGCGAAAGAGTTAGAAGAAAGCTGCATAACCTATATCTTGAATTTCCGAAATTCTCCCAACAAATTTCCTAAATTCTCCACCTTGGTTAATACCAATTCCCAAGATTAATACTAACCTTAGTATATACAAAAAAAAGTGAGTCTATAACAGACCTGATCAAACAATCATCCTTAATAAAAATGGAAACTTATAAAAATCACTATAAGATATACACTGACGCATCAACATCTTCAGACGGTGTTAATGCAGCCATCCTCACACGCAATATATTCTTAAAATTTAAATTCAATTCCATTACTTCGTCATACTGCAGAGTTCTTTGCAATATTGTTTGTGGTCCAATATGTTTAATTATAATTTCTAAAGCAAAACGAATTTCTTATAGAATTCATAATTGTTCTACCAGCTTAGCCATCTTTAAATAAAATACTAATAAAACTGAGAGTAATAAAAAAGTGTTTTACATAGGTATATCTTACCTTTAACATGATTCTTAGGATCACAATTCCAGAAATCGCGAGATGATTGAGCCATGACCTTCTTTACGATTTCGATAGCATTATTGGTCCTTTCTTCAAATCTATCACGCATTACTTGAGCCTCTGTTGTGAAATTACCTATAAATAGATTAATTATTGGAATATTATAAGAAGATAAATAAATAAAAAGAACATACAATATTCGGCCAAAATAAACGTTACAAAAATATTGTGTGTAGAGAATCAGACAACAAAGTTGCATTTATTACATGTGGCTTCCTGCTCATTATTTATTACTTTACCCTTATATTAAATATAATTTTCGAGAATATGGTTCTCTTGTGGTAATTTTTTTAGAAGAAAGAACATGATTTTCGGTCATACGAAATTGTATGGAATAATATATGTTTAAAACACAATTCAGAAAAATATGGTCTAATAGTTTTAGGCCTATTTGTACCAAGTGTAACACTGGAGTCTGGGTTTTGCATTATCTCTACCCCATCAATCTCGTAAGCGGATTCTAGGGTATACGGTATTCCTAATAATATTTATCATTTCGCTTTATTCAAGACTTTCTCAGTCTATAAAATTTCCCTTTTATAACTATGTGCGAGGGAATAGTCCTAGTAGAATCCCCATAGCTGATGTGAGGGAGGGTTCCTGTATAATTAGAAGGCGAATAAGTCTTTGAACCTTGCATAATTTGAGAATCTAACATTTTTGCTGCAGCTTTGTCCACATACAATCCATGCATTTATCATTGATGTTTTTTCCACCATATTATAAATCAAACATTTCATGTTTGGTTTTAAACTGGATTCTAATTAAGACTTCTATATAGCATTACCCCAACGTGCTTTAATTCACTCACCAAATTTGAAATTATACCATTCTGGGGATTGTATTAATACCTACATCTTATATAGTATCTTATAATTATTTCATTCCAAACTTTTTTGCTACGTCCATGGCTAACAATGGACTGTGGGTAAATACAAGAACATCGGGCCCCACGTTGGGCGCCACTTAATTGTGTAAGCGAATTGTTGGGCGGTAGATGAGTGTGCCTAATTGAAGATGGTAACACTAAAATAAGAGCTGCAACGTGGTGCCTGATATTCTTCTGTTTATTCACATTAGGCTATTTCATGGCTGTTTATAAGTTTCAGATTTTAAGCCCATTCTGTGATTACAGTCAGAGTCTGTACTATTCCATCTCTGACTGTACCAGTCAATTTTCTATGTGCTAGGATGATCGTGTGATCTGCATAGACCAGGACATACTGCCTGTCGTTGCTGGATCTAGCGATCAAGTCTACATAGACATAAACATAACTAGATTCTACAAGAGAGGAGATAAGACTCTGTGGACAGTATCTGTTATCATATTGTATTCACCACTAAAGTTGCTTATATGATACGCTTCTTCAGTATACACTCTATTCATCTACAGCTTGTTTCGTCTATTCTTTTCGGATGGTTTCCCTTACTTTACTACACTGTTAATAAAAGATTTATTTCACGATGCAATGAATAAATTACATTAATGCTTACCTTTATTATACAACCTCAAAAGCATATAGGAGAACTGGATCATGGAGTATCCTTTAAGCTCTGTAAGAGCTATAGCGTTATACAGGTTATAGATAACCTGCTGCGGTGACTGCCTAGAATTGCATAACATATCTCCTTCCACTTCCTAATAAAAAATTTGGTTATAACAAGTATACTTAAGTTAGTTGAGTATTTTTCTATATAGTTTTCGCATGTTTTTACTACTGCATTGTTTTTTTTTAATTGTACATCAATAATGTTACGATTTTACAATGTTTATCAAAGTGAATCAAATTGCAATAAAAATTATAAATATTGGAAAATTACTATTGGATTATTGGGTAAATATGGCAAAAAATAAGTTTTTAGACTTTTGTTTGCTCTTGTCTCGTATTTTTACGTGTCCTTACAAAGTAGTATCATGACATTGCTCTCTGAAGTCACTCACAATGGTTCTCTTTATATATAATCCAGACAGACCACTTTAGCTCCTTCCATGAAACAATTTGCTGGTTATGAACAATAGTTATACCTGATTTTCTTCCTGTATCTTTCTGGAAGGCCATAATTTTAATAATCTCCCGTGCCGCTTGTATTCACAATCAAACAATTAGTATGTGAACAGTCGAACTTCTAAAAAATTATAAATTTTGCCATATTTAAACAATTTGAAGTTACAATACAATCATTTACTAAAACAGCTTTTATACCTTTTTAGCATTTGGAAACAGATCTTTTTTAACAATGGTGTCTTGAAGCTTATCCATCAGTTCATCAACGTTGTTCTTATCGTATAGAACAGCCTCTGCTAGATCTACCCACGCTTGTTTGGGTGATGGAATTCTCCCTGGTGCCGTTTGCTGCTTCTGGAATCTTCGGAAGGTCTCATATAGACCGTATATTCCTCTGAGATCGGAAAGGGCTAACTGCATAGCCCAAACACTGTCAAGGCTGTCCAAGCCGTACGTCAGGTCGTGTGGAAATGCCTTTATATGATGGAGAATTGAAATTAAATTTTTGAACATGAAAATATCAAAATGTTGTTATTGCGTTTGGTGTATCTGGTGTCATTAGTAATGAAATATCGACAAACTTACTGAAGAATGTTAAAAAACTGTTGTTAAGTAACGGATAGATAATAAAGTTTATATATAGAAAAATGGTATTTATGGAATTGTCATTTTAATTTGTATTTAACTAAGCCGAGATCCAACGGCGCGTGGAAAGGCAATCCTAGGTCCAAGTTCACACGCCGTGGAATAGGGAAAGCTTGGCGATCTTCTGTCGGCACGGTGAGTCCGTGATTTGTCGCTAAATCAACACGATTCAAAGGAGCTCGGACGTTGACGTGCTACTAGTAAGCGTCAGAGGAATGGTCCGAACACATTTGGAGGCGCCAACCTTTAAAGTCAACTTAGGATTGATATTCCACACGCCATACGATTCCGGCTTTACGATTGTGGATCTGACTACATAGTCTTTAATTAGAATATCCGTTATTTTCTTATGTAAAACTCTTCTTCGGTGCGTCGAGCTGGTCTTGGGATTAAGGTAAGAAATGTATCATGTATCTTCAAAAAAAAAAAATAGCTACAAAAAATTGGTAAATCGTAGACAAACCTAAAAAGTTAAAATAATTAAAGGTAGTAATATACGAATCAGAAAAGAATCCCCTTGAAATTAAGAAAATATTGAAAACCCAAAAACAAACCAGATGGTACACAAATAGAGTAAAAGCGGTTATCGTCCATGGAAAATAAATCTGGATAAGATATGCGCAAACAAAGGATCCAAAGTACAAAGAACTATGTAAGAATATAAACAATATTGCCAAATAGGTAGTAAGAGAAGCGAAAACAATCGTGGAAAGAATTTGGGGGTAGTTCAAGGTATCAAGAGGGCAAAAGAGAACAGAAACATATGGCATAAAAGATAACAAAATAACAAAATATACCATAAATCACACGAAATGATAAAAGTCTGGAAAGAATATGACATCTGTAAATTTAAATTAGAAGAAGACATAAGTCTGAACTTATGTCACATCAAGGTCAAGGGAAGAATATGGAGAATGGAGAAAGAAGATATCATCGAATCAATAAAAAGCATTTAGAACAGAAAATTTGTAGAAGCGGATGGAATAGAACCAGAAATGATGAAACTAATTGGTTAAGAAGCCATAGACTTATTTTAGATAATATGTAATGAAGCATTGAAGCAAAATAAAATTTCCAAAGATTGGGAAAATAATATTCTTCTACCAATTTATAAGAAAGCTGACAGAACCAACTGAGAGAACTTTAGAGCGATATGTCTAGAGCAAGAGATGAAATTTAAAAAAAAAGACACAACAGATAATATTTTTGTATTGATAAAAATAACATAAAGAAAAATGGAGCCAGGGAAGGAACTATTACTATGGTCTGTTTTTTAACCAGGAGGAGTAATTCAAATTTTCCGCGCCGTAATGCTTGTTTGCAATTGGTCCAACCGCAGGCAAGTTTACTCCACTAAATTATGACATATTGACACTAATGACATTTGTGAAATTTATTTATTATTATTATTTTCCTCTAATATATAAATCGATTTCTGACTCTTTAGGTTGTTTGTAATAACTTGGACTTGGTGATATGCGAATGCGAATAGTATTTAATGTGATATTTTTCTAGATGATATTTATACTAAATATAGTTTAAAGTGTTTATAAATTAATAAATGTGTGTTATTTATATCTAATTATCATAAGAAAAACGGCAACTATCTTTTAAATTTAGTGTATACTTGTTAAGAAGCATTTCCATTTTGTTTTCATCACAATAAAAGAACATTAGTAAAGTAATGTGTTTTAGTTTGATTGTATGATACAGTTAGTTTTGTTCTTCCTGGTTGTAGATCATCACAAGAAAACTGCAAAATTATGCAAAAATGTAACATAATAGATTGGATTTGTTGATTATCTCACAGAAATCCAGTATTTTTTAGTAAATTTTATTTGTTGATAACAAATGGGACAAACTCGCTGTCAAAATTAAACAAGAATCCAGCATTAAAGAAATTGTAAGTACACACTTATTTATACAAAGTATCTGGTAAGAAAAATAAACTAGATTCAAGAAATTGATCATACCAGAATAAGAATATGGTCTACTATTAAAAGACAAATTTCTGAGAAAAACCATACTTAGATCTGTAACATTATTGACTCTCCCGATCAAAATATTCTCTAAATTATAATTAAATACCATAGACTTATAGATCTATAAAACTGGATCACTCGATATTTAAATATATATATACATGGGACCAAATGTGAAAAACGTCCTTTTTTGCAAAGGAATATTGTAATATATATTGGAAGTGAATTGAAAAAAATTATTTTATTATTCAAACATAAATAAACAAAGTTAGGTTAAAATTGACGTGTGAAGTTGGCCAATATTGATTACTCGATTACCGCAAGGCCGAGATAATCAACAAAAAAAGAAGATGTATTTGGTGACTTTTCTAGTAACTTTCTTGAGTGTGAATCTGTCTTTTTGGTTTACTCCTCCTGGTTAAAAAACAGAGTATAGCATTCGAAGAATTGATTTCTGCATTTGACACAATAAATCGATAGATACATGTTTAAAACAGCTAAAAACCCAGAGTAAGCTAATACAAGTACTAAAATTAGTATATGAAAATACTAGAGCGAAAATACAAATCAGGGGAGAAAGATCACAAGATTTTTTTATGTACTTCATATTTTTAGAAGAGACATTTTAGAAATACATATGTCCCTAGTTATATACACTAGTTACATATAACTGTTACTTAAAAAACCAGTTTACAAGTTCTCAGCATCTGATAATTTGTTTACATAATAATTTCTTTTATAGATGATATGTGGTGAAACCCGAGAATATTTTTGTTCACGAGTGAAAGACGAATTGTGTTGAAATATTGTTTTAAATTAAAAGACGAGCAGATACAAAGAACGAATGAAAATAATTATTTTTAAACTACATAATTATAATCATACGGAAAAAAGGAATTTACGGACGATTGCCAAAATAAAACAACATATTTTAGTGTCGAATAATCACTAAAACCACCTGATACAGTAACCACAGGGTGGGCAAAGTTGGTGGAGTTATTTGCTTTTTCCATGGTGAATTTACAAGAACAATAATTTACATGAACAAGAACGATATAATGAATGAAAATATTAAGACAATAATTATTACTGGAGGGTGTAATGGGTATGCCTTAGTAAAGCATGCTAAATGCTAGAATATCCCAGTAAAAATATCGTGACATGGCTATGGAATCCCATCGCACATTTCTAAGCGAAGGAAAGCCAAACACCAATGGTTTCAAAGAATTGAATAAACAAAATAAAGAAGGAAGTAAAGGAGGATTTAAGGATCTACAATGAAAACAAGGTAGAAAAAATAATAGAAACGAACCGAGGTCTGAAATGCTTAAGATCAAACTTAGTAAAGCCTATAATAATCTCATTGAAGGATAAAGATGGAAAAGAAATAAGAGAAGAATAAGGTAAAATGTACTCAAACATTTTACCGGACTCAATGAGTCCATAATATGTACCTTTAAATAACTGCTTATGGAAAAATGGAAAAATATTCAGAAACCACATGTTTTTACTGATCTATACACAAAAATACACCCAACGCAATGCAACAAAAATGTTAATTTTCGACTCACCTCCTGAAGTTTATCTGCAAACTTTTCGTACTTCCTAATTAAAGTAACTGCTGCTCCGCCTTCGGTTACACCGGTTTCCAGATTCTCGTCTACATAGCCTAAAATTTCATCCCACAAAATATCCTCTAGTCCTAAAAAGTCGTACCGGTACCGGTCCACTTGTACAATTCTACTCGTGTCATTATCTTTACTGGCCACGAAACCGAGCACCACCAACGAGCACAACAAACACAATATTGTCTTTTTAGAGTTCATTTTTATAGTTATTTCATAAGTTTGTATAACTTAAAGTCCTCATTTGTAAGAGCGTGGCTTCAAACAACTAAAAATTTGATATTATAATAAAATCATAGGCATATAATACTAATGGACTGAGTGAGAATTCCTCCAGTGCGACAGAGAAAACTGAAGCAAAGCAATTTCTGTATATCATTCTAATGTTCCGATTTTATCGACCTCGTAACCTAAATGGCCAATGGGAAGATCACGTGGTCGATAAACCCGGTCCATTAGAAAGAGATGCAGGGAATGCTTTGCGTCAGTTTTCTCTGTCGGACTGGGGGAACGGGGCTGTATTGCAGCGCTCAGTCTAATTGTATTAATATGTCTATGAATAAAATAGACATATTCCCTCAAAAATAACTTAAAACCAGAGTTTTAAATATTATCTACATTTTAATGTTTTTTCTGTAATTTAAAAGAGAATAGATATATGCAGGGGGGAACAAAGGAGTAGGATACGAAAATATGGAGTTGATTCCGGTTTACTCCACTTAGCCTCTTCTACTCAAATCCGACTTTGAGGACAGGTGTCCCCTGTTCAACCGAACAACCCAACTGAAGATCAGGTATCCAACCCGGGTGGAAGGCAACTGACAAGAGCGGGTGAACTGGTCCTCCAGGTTGGGGGTTGGGCATAACATTATAAGAGTTTTACCAGGACTGAAAGGTTCAACCCGTCAGAATCCACCACTGTGTCCTAAAGAAGCTTGGAAATGATTAATAACTGATGACATGTTGGAAATTATTGTTGAACATACCAACACAAGAATTGACTTAGTATCCTCAAATTACGCTACATTCAAACGACGTAAAAACTCTCTCTCAAAATTTGCCCCAACTTTCATTGAAAGAACAGATAAAATTGAGATAGAAGCTTTTATTGGACTTTTATTTATGCAAGGTATATTTAAGTCTAACCATGAAGATTTAAAATCATTATGGGCAACAGATGGTACAGGGAGAGATTTGTTTAGATGTTCGATGTCACTTGCACGATTCTTATTTTTGCTAAGCTGTTTAAGATTCGACAATCATCTTACAAGGTCTGAAAGAGTGAAAACTAATAAATTGGCAGCTATATCCAACCTATTTGAAACTTTTGTAAAAAACTCCCAACAGAACTATGTTCCAGGTCCTCACGTTACAGTAGATGAAATGCTGGTACCATTCAGGGGAAGGTGTGCATTTAGAATGTACATACCTAATAAACCTGCGAAATATGGTATAAAAGTGCAGATCTTTGCCGATTCCCAAACACACTACATGTATAACGCGGAGGTCTATACAGGAAAAATTCTCCAACAGAAACAAAAATCGCTATTTTCACATCCAACTGAGGTTGTTCTTCGAATGATAAAATGTATTGAAAATTCCAACCGTAATGTCACTGGAGATAACTGGTACACATCAATGGAATTAACCAACGAGTTAAGAAAACGAGGAATTACATATGTAGGTACAGTGAAGAAAAATAAAAGAATGATTCCTCCAGAATTTATGGCCGACAGAAAGAGACCTGCTAGTTCTTCAGAGTTCGGATTTACATCAGACAATACTCTGGTATATGTCCCAAAAAAGGGAAAATCTGTTGTTTTAATATCATCAATGCATCACGACTGTACTGTTGATCAGAGCACTGGGAAACCCGAAATAGTTATGTTTTATAACCAAACCAAAGCAGGTGTAGATGCTTTGGACGAAAAATGTGCAACATATTCGACTTTTCGAAGGACCCGTCGATGGCCTATGGCAATTTTTCACTGTATTTTAAATGTGTCTGGTGTAAACAGCCGAATAATATATCAGTTTTCCCGAGGAAAAGAAATATCCCGTTACAATTTTTTAAAAGAACTAGGCATTGCACTGTACACGCCACATATGAAGAAAAGACTTTACAACGTAAATGTACCCCGGAAACTTCGATGTCTCGCAGCGAATATCCTTGGAGTAGATATAGATGACACACCTGCACCATTGCCAATACAGAATATATCTAAAAGGAGGAGATGCGCAATTTGTCCCGGAAAAAAAGACCGGAAAACAAATACATACTGTTTTGTGTGCAAATTACCTATATGTTTAAAATGTGCTCTAAAAATATGCCCAAATTATAAATAGGAATTTATTTTACATTAAATTAGTTTACCGTTATATAAAAAAGTGTTTATGACTTAAAATAAATGTATTAGCTAATGTTTTTTCTTTATTTCAGAATTTTAAAACTGGGTCACAGTGACCCGTCAATAGCAGCTGCGAGATAACTTTTTGTCGGTAGCAGTTACGGGATATGCCTATTTAGAACGTTCAACTACTACTTGAGTGTACATCGAAATAGAATCATCAAAAAAATGGAAAAGAAGAAGTCACAGGTCAGATGTGTGGAAAGGCATCGGACGTCCGCACCGAAAACCTTTGATGTGATATATAAACAGATGATCTGTCTACACATCTCCAATCTACAATCTACACATCTCCAGATGCATACGGAGATGTCGTCCGCGGACGCGTCTGTGGATGTTTGGAGGAGGCATAAGAGACTTCATCAGCGCAGAACGAGATCAAACCTGGAAGACTATGAAAATCTTGGACGAGAAGAAAAAAGGACGTTTAGAAGGAAAAAGAAGAAGCCATACGAAAACGCTCTAAACGAGATTTCTCGAAACTATTTCGAGAGAAAAATTTTAAGGAAAATATATGGATGAGTCCAAGAACAGGGTTTGTGGCGTGGAAATGGGACAATTCGTCGTCGCCAATTCGCCGTCGCCGATTCACCGTCGCCCATTCACCGTAGGGACAATTCACCGTTAGCCGATTCGCCGTCGCCGATTCGCCGTCAGAAATTTAATTTTGAGCATGTTTATTAATAACATTTGGTTATAAAAATAAGATTTTAGGCAACGCATTATTTTATGGTAAGTACCTATTTATTAATGTTTATTGAGTTGGTGTTTTATTTTTATTAGGAATAAATTAATTTTTTAATAAAACAAAACATAAAACAATGGATGCTTTGTTTCATTTATTTAGCAAAAATATTTAATTTAACATAAAATTATATGAATTAAGTTTTCGTTAAACACCAACCCTCAATAAATGGGTACTTACGAAAAAAAAATGATTGCCTAATTTTTTGTTAAACATTTTTTTATTTCAACAATAATTTAAACAAAAAGTTAAATCCTTGAATCATTATTCACTGGTTATTAATGGTCATTAAATAAACAACAACTATTTTAACCCACATTAGAAGATCAACCACCCTAATTGTTTTCTAATTCTTGTTAAATATTTTATTCCTAATAAAAATTTAAACATCAACACACCATTAATTGGTACTTACTATAAAATAATTTATTGTCTAAAATCTTCTATTTATAACCAAGTGTTAATAATAAACATTCTAAAAATTAAAATTCTGACGGCGAATCGGCGACGGCGAATCGGCTAACGGTGAATTGTCCCTACGGTGAATAGGCGACGGTGAATCGGCGACGGCGAATTGGCGACGGCGAATTGTCCTAGACCCTTGTGGCGTAGGCGCTACAACTTTGAGTTATACAGAAGTTTTGGGAAACCTGACGTCGTAAAATGTATTAAACTAGCACGCCTTCGATGGATAGGACATGTAATTAGACGAGATAAAGATGCAACGATCAGAAAAATTTTTGACCGAAGAGGACCAGTGGGAAGACGAGAAAGAGGAAGACCAAAACTTAGGTAATTACTATTTAAATGGGAATAAGCCACAATTAAAGGTTAAAGTACGTTTATTGACGTTTTAATTTCCACTTTGGAAGTCGTTCTCAAAATATAAACATTAGTTATTAATACAAGGGAAAATCCAGGGCAGGAGAAGTGTAGGAAGGAGAAGAATCAAATTGTTGCGTAACTTGAGGGAATGGTACGGATGCACATAAATTGAACTATTCAGACCGGCAACATCTAAGATCAGAATAGTCATGATGATTGTCAACCTCCGTCGTGGAGATGCCAAGTAAAAAAGAAAAATGAGCAATTAAAAACTGCAGTGCATATTCTAGTTCAAATTATACTACGAAGCAAAATGTACGGAAGATGGAGTTCAAGAAAAATAACGATACAAGACTTTTTACACAGCAGTCAATATAATCATATAATATTCAACCTTCGAACCGGACAGGCACTAAAAGAAGAAGAAAACAATCAAGATTACAGTTTGAATAAATTACTCCGCATTAAGATCTATATTTTCCAGCAAAAGTAAAACTTCTCTTGGTAATATTAAAATTAATTGCTGAAGGCCATTTGAAGTAGACGCTGTTTATCGATCTTTGGAGCCTTTCTTGGTATTAAAGAAAGTTGACCGGTCGTTATTTACAGTTATTTTTTACACGTTTAGTTGAAACAAAAAATATTAACATTCACAGCACAAAAAAATTGGAATACTTCATTATGTCTTCGTAATGTGTTTAATAAAATTATATACAATTAAAATATTACAGTTTTTAGAAGAAAATAAGAAACGTATTTTTTACAAGTTAAAAATATTATGTGCCAATATGTAAGAACTTATTTATTGTACATACATGATTCACAATTTAAAAACTACAAAATAACACTGTGCTGGCAAAATAACCTACATTATGCTTCATATAGCGATATGGTAGGCATGGTAACAGTAAAAAAACATTAAAAAAGTAAATTAGAAATTAACAAAATATAAATGCACAATGCAACATCTTAACGAAGTAAAAGTTGATCGTGTTATTCCGTTAACACATTGAGTGCCACTATAGACAAAAAAAAAGTCCGTGGGGAAAAAATATATTTTTTTAATTTTTAAATGAAACTAACCATAAATAACTGTTTGTGCTATTAAAACTTGAAAAAAATAAAAAACCTGCAATTTAACAAAATGATGACACGTTGGTCTCAAGCGGCCTCGGAGTTTCAATTTTTTGCTTTCGGGCCATATGAGACCAATGTGTCACCATACCATGATGATGTAATATATTCACAGATTTCGACTCGCAAAGGTTTACGTCACGGCGCGAACGTTGTTTACAATATTGGATCGGTTCAGTTGTTGTTGAACTTTTGGTTTTGGTTAGTAAAGATGTCTATTTTTGAGAAAGAACAGCAACGTTTAAAAAAGTTATTGCAAGAATATTTTTTCGACGAAGAGGAAGTGAACGATTTTGAACCTGACGGAACATCAGATGAATTTGAATCCAAATCAGAGAACGAGTCTGACTCTGATTCATCAGAATATCAGCAATGCAAGAAGAAGAAAGTTTTAACAAAAATATGTGGCTCAAAATGAACTGCCAATTTACACGAAGTGAACGTAGTAGGATCTACATTGACCAATAATACTGAGATCAAGAAAGGGGTACAACAGGGCTGTCTCCTATTCTCTTTAATATATACTCAGAAGAAGTATTTAAGACAGCGCTGGAGGAAAGCACAGAAGGCATAAAGATAAATGGAGAAATAATTAATAACATAAGGTATGCTGATGACACTGTGATTCTAGCAAGTAGCATGGAGGAACTGAGTTGCCTAATGAATAAGATACAAAAAACAAGTGCACAATACGGACTCAGACTCATGAGATCACAATAACCAAATGGATGTTAGTAAGCAAAACCCAACAACCACCACAGCAACTGATATTAGACAATGAAAGAATTGAACACGTGGATTCGTACATTTACTTGGGAACAACAGTTAACTCAAATTGGGATCAAGCGAAGGAAATAAGTATAAGAGTAGAAAAGGCAAGAGTATCGTTCACTAGCATGAAGCAAATTTTCACCTCTAAAAGCCTCACCCTACCTCTCAAAATTCGACTTCTGAAATGTTATATATTCCCGGTTTTGTTATATGGAATGGAGGCGGGGACAATGACCGCAACATTGATGAAAAAAGTAGAGGTCTTCGAAATGTGGGCTTACTGACGTATATTACGTATATCCTGGACTGAGCACGTGATCAACGAAGAGGTACTACGTCGGATAGGTAAAGAGAGAGAGGTAGAAATAAGTATAAAGAAAAGAAAGTTGGAATACTTGGGTCACGTTATGAGACATAATAAATATAGAGTACTACAGCTGATCGTTCAAGGGAAAATAGACAGCAGAAGGGGTCCAGGGAGGAGAAGACACTCGTGGCTCCAAAACTTGCGGCAATGGTTCGGATTGTCATCTGCTGAACTATTCAGATCTGCCTTAAACAAAGTCAGAATAGCCATGTTGATTGCCAACGTTCGGAACGGACAAGGCACATGAAGAAGAAGAACTTAGGTGCATCGACATCTAGTGAAATTATCCAACCAGTCAATAAACCACAACACAATATAGCAGATACCATTGAAGCTGTTATTCAACAAATGCAGGTTTTCTCGTCAAGTAACAAAGAAGAGGACCAACAACAAGTTACTAATGCTACATATGTCTGGGAGCCAGTTAGTGGCAAACGAAAATGGTACTGGATTTCGAGCGGAATTGTATAAAAACTATGTACAATAAAACTCCATACGATTTTTACAAATTGTTTGTAAATGGGGATATCATAATCTTAATAGTAATAGGCAAAAATAATTTTTTTGAATTTTTAAATTATTTTTCGACTTTTAGGTGATTGAAACTAATCGTTATGCTGACCAGTGCATTGAGAAAAATGATTATCCTAATTCTAGCGTAAAATTCTGCAAACAAACACACTCTCTTTGGAATTATTCTTTGGATGGGTTTATGTCAATTTCTTGAAGTGAAGAGCTATTGGTCTCGAGACAAAATATATAGTAATTACATCTGCAAAGTTATGCCTCGCAACAGGTTTCAAATATTACTCAAGATGCTCCATTTTAGCAATAATGCAATTTTGTCAGACGACAGGTTGCAAAAACTGACGCTTACTCAAGATGCTCCATTTTAGCAAAAATGCAATTTTGTCAGACGACAGGTTGCAAAAACTGACGCTTACTCAAGATGCTCCATTTTAGCAAAAATGCAATTTTGTCAGACGACACGTTGCAAAAACTGACGCCCCTATTAGAAAAATTGAGAACTACATTTCAGAGCTCGATTGTACCTTCAGAAAATATATGTATCGATGAAACGTTAGCTCTGTTTAGAGGACAGCTAAAGTTTTTATAGTATATCAAAAACAAACGCCATAAGTTTGGCATTAAGTAGTTCAAGTTATGCCTTGAAAAGGTTATACTTATATCATCATCATCATCATCTTGGTGCTACAGCCCTTAGAGGGCCTCGACCTTCTCAAGCTTTCTACACCATTCTGTTCTGTCTCTTGCTTGATCTTTCCAGTTGCCGACTTCGATCTTCTCGGCATCTTGTATTACCCCGTCCAATCACCTCAGCTTTGATTTACCCCATCTTCTCATTCCCACGGGTTGCGCTCTTGTATACCTATTGTATACCTACAACTTGAGTATATATTGTGGTAAATCCAAAAACGAGCAAATGTCAGTTCCATCCAAAATTGCCATGGATCTCATGGACAATCTCTTAGACAAAAGACGCACACTTTACACGGATAAATTGGTATACCTCTTTCATGTTAGCATCTGAATTATTAAAGCGAAATAACCATCTTGTAGGAACATTACGTGTAAACCGAAAATTCAATCCAAAAGATGTTATTCAAAAAAAAACTTAAAAATGATGAAACGGTTGCTGCTGAATGTGAGGAAGGAATTGTGGTACAAAAGCGGCGCGATAAACGCGATGTTCTGTGTCTAAGTACTAAGCACACGGCTGAGATGATTCCAGTGAAGAAAAGAGGACAAGACAATTTGAAGCCAAAAATAGTTATTTTCTTCTTCAGATGCAAATCCACTAATAGATGTTAGCGAGCAAATTTTCCATTAATTCTCTATTTCTTGCAATATGTATCAGAGATTGTATGTCGTTAATCCCTGTCCATTGCCTTATGTTTCGGAGCCAGGACATTTTCTTGCGTCCCATTCCTCTCTTGCCTTCTATTTTACCCTCGATTATAAGTTGGAGGAACTGGTATTTTTCATTTCTCATGATGTGACCTAGATACGCCGTGAAAAGTTGGCGTTCTTGGTTTATTCTTTTAAGGACATCTATATTTGTGATTTTCGCTGTCCATGGTATTTTTAGGATACGGCGATAGAGCCACATTTCGAAAGCTTCTAATCTGTTTATATCCCTCGTTTTGAATGTCCAGCCCTCTACGCCATATAGCAGCACTGACCACACGTAGCACTTAGTAAACCTTAGTCTCAGTTGAAGATCGAACTCTGAACAAGTCAGTACCTTCTTGAATTTTACGAAATCTTGTCGAGCTTGCTCAATGCGACATTTTACTTCCCTGTCCAATGCCCAGTCTTCAAAAAGCCATGATGCCAGGTATTTAAATTTACTCACTCTTTCAATGGACTTAGTATTCAGTGTTATGGTGGAGTTTTCAAGTGCATCCAAGTTTCTGGAGATGATCATAAATTTGTTTTTTTTTTTGTATTAATCTCTAATCCCATTCGCTTACTGTATTCTCCGATTATAGTGACAAGTTGTTGAAGATCGACTATGTTGTCACAAATTAAGACACCATCATCAGCATACCATATATTGTTGATCAATACTCCATTCACTTTGAATCCCATCTTTGCATCCTCCAAAGACTCTTGAAATATGGCTTCCGAATAAATGTTAAATAAAAGAGGGGAAAGCACACATCCCTGTCGAACGCCCCTTCTTATATGTATGGGTTTGGACATAGAATTGTCTATTTTTAACTGTGCCGTTTGATGCCAGTACAAGTTTTCAATGCATCTTATATCTTTTTGGTCTATATCAACTTTCTTAAGGATCTGCATTAACTTGTGTTGGATACGATCAAACGCTTTTTGGTAATCCAAAAACCATAGGAACACATCCTTCTTCTGATCGTAACAATTTTGGACCAGCACCTGTGTTGCTACTATTGCTTCTCATGTTCCTAAACCTTGCCTAAACCCGAACTGGGAGTCACTGATGTCCCATTCACAAAAAATAGTTTTAGATTATAATAAATGTAAGGCATTTATTGATCTATCCGATCAAGTGAAAGCCTATAATACTTCCTTAAGGCGAAGCTTAAAATGGTACAGAAAGCTGGCGTTGGAACTCCTAACGGGAACGTGTCTTGTAAATGCGTATATTGTTCATCAAGAAATAGACAATAGAAAATATAAAATACCAAAGCCCTTGTTCCCTTTATGTTAAGTTTTCATGTAGAGAAAAGTTTTATTTTTATGTACATGTACTTCTTTGTAAGTAAATAAATAAATTTAAATTATAGAAACCTTTAAAGATTACGTATTTCAAACAAAAAAAGTCATATTGCTGTAGGGTGCCACAACGGTCTCGTATATAAAGGCCAAATATAGCAACTGGACCACCAGACCAAACGTTTCAAGATTCCATTGATTTAAATTAATATAACGAGACCAACGCTGCTTCATATAACAAAATGTTTCGATGCTGCATATGAGTCCACATTTGTATCACACAGCAATTACGTCCCAGAAATGTACGAGACCACGTTGGTCTCATCTGGCACTCAACGTGTTATGTGTACATCAATACAAAACATATCAGTGGGAACAAAAAAAAACTAGTCAAATTTGTATTTGATTTGTAGTTCTTTAGCCATTATTTAATATTCTATATTCAAAATGTTCTTAGGGTATTCACGGGCTAAATGTTTCTGAACATTTGGTTAAAAATCGATTTTTTCTAAAAGCCATTAGTTGGATGTACCAGATTGGTACCAGAAACAACCAACCTATTATGATCAACGACCAGAAAATTGAGAGAGTAGCGGAATTTGTATATCTGGGCAGCATAAATTACTGTAATGTGGGTACAGAGCGTGATGTACATGAAAGAATAAATAAGGCTCGCAACGCCTACAACATGCTTAACAACATATGGAAATCCAGGATTTACCCAACTAAAACGAAATTAAAAATCTTCAACACAAATGTAAAAGCTGTATTACTGTATGGCTGCGAAACGTGGAAGATATCAGCACCCATAGTACACCAATTACAAGTTTTCATCAATAGAACGTTACGAAAAATCCTTCGTATATTTTGGCCTAACCGAATCTCCAATGAAAATTTATGGAACCAAAGCAACCAAGAAAATGTCATAAAGCAAATAAGGCGAAGAAAATGGAGATGGCTGGGCCACACACTCCGTAGACCACCAAATGACATTGCCAGGACAGCGCTGGATTGGAATCCCCAAGGCCGACGGAAAGTAGGCAGACCTAAGGGAACTTGGAGAAGGACAGTACTGGCCGAAGGGAGAAAAATGGGAAAATCCTGGCTTGAAATCAAAGCACTAGCCAGAAATAGAGTTCGCTGGAGACACTTTGTGGAAGCCCTATGTTCCTCTTAGGAATCTTGGGACTATATATATATATATATATATATATATATATATATATATATATATATATATATATATATATATATTAGTTGGATGTACTGCAGCTAACGGCTTATGTACTACTCTTCCTATACTATTATACAAGTCTTCAGAGCTTCAGTAGCCGTGCTATGTAAGGGGTGTTCTAATAAGAACTTCCGAATTTTGACAGTTGGGAGCAGCCATATGTGGCCATGTTGTTAAAGTGGTTAAACCTACTTCTGTCAAATTCGCTGTCATTCATTCGGTCCATTTTTCCAAAGTGCAAATGATAAAGTATATTGTAGTTTGTAATAATTATTCTCTGTATAAGATGTTTACATTGTATTTTATTTTAGAGTAGGTATCAAAGGAATATATATATAATGACCGGTATAAGTGAAAACAAGTGCTTGAAATTAATAAGGATATGAAACAATTTGCACTACAATTTTGTCACTGCACGCGATTACATCTCGAGAAAAATACTTCTCGGAACAGTTTAAAAAAGATCACCGTGACGAATGTTATTGTTTTAGAGATAAATACAGTTTTATTACTAAACAATTTTAAAAGATTGCAACATTTATAATTGAATGCTATCAAAAGCGGTGTCAGAGATTACGGACGTAAGGACGTACTTCCTTTTATATATTTTTCTCTAGGTTAGGCTGGTTTTTACAAAATTTCCATGGATAGCACTATCGAACTTCCACGTTTTTTTACGTACTGGTCAAAATCCATAACATTACCGAAACATTAATATCAAACGAGAAGTTCGACAAAGAGTCTTCATGTCACCAAAGCTATTTAACACTCTTTTTGAGCTCCACTTTAAAACAACAACCTGTGAGAATAAGAGCATACAAATAGATAGATATACCCTTCTATTTGCTGGTGCTATAATATTAATTACAGATGATCTAAAAAATAAAGGCTCAACTTCAAAATATACACAAAAGGTGGGCCTATAGATAAATGCAAACAAAATAAAATTAATTGATATAAGGTTGAATGCCCGAATAAATGAACTTTAAGAAAATGAAAGGCAGATTACTTACACACAAATATATACTGCAAATTACCTTACACACAATTGAAAGCTGGTCGCAAAAAACGGGTTTTATATTCCCTAGTGAAAAGACACGTTATTTAATTTTTATCAAAAGAAAAAATTATCCTAATGTACAATTAACACTAAATGGAGTTGTCCTGAAACAAGCAGAAGAAATAAATTTCTTAGGACTTACTTTTGAGGGTAACTTAAACTGGGAAACCCACATCACCAATCTGCAACGTTCTTGCCAATCCAGAATTAATCTACTAAAAATGCTGTCAAATACCTCTTGGGGGGCAGATACAACAACCTTACTTACTCTATACAGATACACTAATACGAAGTAAACTAGACTACGGCTGTTTATGCTACGATACTGCTAACAAAACATCTTTAAAAAAAACTTGACTACATTCAAAATATGTGCTTGAGATTAGTTTTAGGTGCCACAACAACTAGTCCAGTAAGTAGCTTACAAGCTCTGGTTGATGAACTGCCCTTAAGCCAACGAAGGCAACTCCTATCACTAAATTACGTTGCCAGAATTTTAGCAAACAGCAGTAACGTAACCTACTCAACAATACTTTGCAGAACAAATATATCGTCCGATCTTTACAGAAACATTGCTACCATTATAATATGTTATAAAAAAACTACCATTTCCTGAACGAATAAAACGTATTGGTCTTAATTTAGAACACTTACTATGCCTATTCATGTAAACGTTCCTCCTTGAATGATCAAACCTCCAAAAACAGACACGTCTCCAAAAGAACTCCCGAAACATTCCACACATCCTTTTCTTATATAGCAAGCTTATAAAACTGCAATATCCAAATACCCAACAACCCATCAAATCTTCACTGATGCTTCCAAATACGATGAAGGACATGCTGCAGCCTACATCTACGAAAACGTCAAGTCTACCATACGAATACCAACAAATTGTTGTATATATACCGGAGAACTGACGGCAATTCACCAGGCCATGAAAAAATGTGGTTCTATCAATAAAAGCAAATTTGTTATCATCACCGATTCATGAGCGCATTACTTGGAATAAAACAGCTATATATAACTCACGCCATACTTCTCAAGATCAAAGAAGAGTTATCTTACCTACAGACTCAACAAAAAGATATTTCCTTCATCTGGGTACCTTCCCATATGAGAATAAGTGGTAATGAGAAAGTGGACTCTCTGGCAAGCAATGCAACCACCGACCAAAGTATTGCTATCATAAATCAAATGCCTTAGACTGATCACAAAGTAAATATCAAAGCCCACATGTACAGAGCGTGGCAAACTACTTGGGATCACACTGCCAACAAACTTAAAGAATGTCTAAGTCAAGTAGGAACCAAACTCATCTTGCCAAATAATAGAAAAGACCAAGTCATCATCAACCGACTCCGAATAGGACATACTTTCCTTACCCACAAGCATATCTTCAACCAGGAGGCTGCTCCGATGTGTACCAAGTGCAACACTCGGTTGTCAGTGAAACATATAATTGTTGAGTGTCCAGTGTACCAGAACAAAAGAATCGCGTGTGCCCTTAGTGACAATTAAAAAAGTGTACTAACGTCAAATTTACAGTCTTTACTAAGTTATCTTAAAATTACTAAACTATGTACAGATTGAATCAAATTAAAACGGAACATACAATTTAATACATGTCTGTTTGAACTGCATTTGAAATAGTGGACCAATATAAAACTTGGACAAAAATAAATCCATACCTGGGTATAGACATTGTATAAAATATCGTTCAACTATCTGTCTCACAACAATGTTGTTTGCGTAAGACGGGTTTGTCTAAGGAAACGATAATAGTTCGGAAATGAATCTCGAAAAAAGTTAAAACCTCGCAATTTTTTCGTCCTGCATGTATCCAGTTGAAATTTTAACAGAAGGTAGGTGATAGCACAAGGATCAAAATCTATATCGAACCGAAGTGCGCTGAAGGGTTTTAGGGGTGAAAACTACCCCTAATTGTCAAAAATTATAAAATAACATATTAAACCTGAATATGGGTAAGATTTGGTTTGAATTAGTTAAATAATGATTATTTTATACTTTTGAATAGAGTTCCATCATATTTCAACCCTTAAAAAGCAACCCTTGTTAGAGGTTAATGTAAAAAAATTACTAATTCTAAAAAAATGATTTCGCCTTGGATCGATTTGGATAAAAATTTGGATTTAAGCTCAATTCACCCGCTGCTTTATAGTTTATGTCATGTCGACAAACCCTGATTGTTCTAAGGGGTGAAAACTACCCGTAATTGTCAAAAATTATAAAATAACATATTAAACCTGAATATGGGTAAAATTTGGTTTGAATTAATTAAATAATGATAGTTTCGTGCTTTTGAATAAAGTTCCACCATATTTCAACCCTTAAAAAGCGACCCTTATTAGAGATTAATATAAAAAAATTAGTAATGCGAAGAAAATGATTTCACCTTGGAACGATTTGCATAAAAATTTGGACTTAAGCTCAACTTACCCTCTGCTTTATAGTTTATGTCATGCCGATGAACCCTGATTGTTCTTAGGGATGAAAACTACCCCTAATTTTCAAATATTGTAAAATAATATTATAAATCTTAAGATGAGTGAAATTTGGTTTGGATTAGTTAAATATTGATTTTTTTATACTTTAAAATACAAATTCATACATTTTCAACCCTTAAAAATCAATTGTTATGAGTGCTATAGGTGAAAACAATTTTTTGCCAAAATTTTTCAACTTTTCAACTTTTGAAAATCACCCTTTACAACATTGCAGTTTTTATAAACTAATTTATAAGATATAAATTGAAAAAAGTAGAATTAAATACAAAAAAATTTATCAACATAAAAATGCACCATATATTCTTATATATTTACATAAATAGTAGAAAATATTTACATTTATAGGTAAACCAATTATAATATTAATTTTATTCGTCATCAATTACATCTTCATCATGATCTATGTCATCCTCATCTTCAATTATTGGTGGACTATTATTGCACCCTTCACCTGAGCACCCAGAACTAGTAGAGTTACAGTATAAACCAACTTTTCTGCACCCACATGAAACACCGCATCCTTTTTTGCATTGCCAAAAAATAATTTTCAAAAGTTCATCGAGTGCAGGTTGTTTGTTCATGCGTACGGATAATAACAAACCATCTTTGGAATACCATCCCCAATCTGTTGCTCTAATATTTTCATTGCCAAGCCATAGACATATGAGCAGATGTTTTATTCTGTTGTATGGGATTTCAAAATAAGAACGCTTAAAATTTCGAATGTATAACGCCCCACTAGCTAATATACCGGTTTTGTAGATTATTATGCTCCGAAATGTACTGTGCTATACTAATAGAATTTTCCGGAAAAAAATTCACTGGTTTTTTTAACGTATTTCTTTTAATTTTTAACGATAGAGTGTTTCTTCAAAAACGATTTGTAGAGGTTTTTAAGAGCTACAAGGATCTGTGAATTAAATCTTTTTGGAACCCTTGGTTTTTAAATGGGGTGAGTTTAAAGGGCTCGAAAAATATGGTGCTTGATCGTAAATCGATGCTTTAAACGGCTATATCTCGCCAAATATTCATTGTACAACAAATCTAAATGAAGGATAATTTTAGTCATTAAAAAAGCTACAATTTGGTAATTTGTATTTTTTTCATATATTCAGTATTTTCGGGCATATTTAAAAAAAGAAGGGTAAAAAATATGAAATTGTAAATCGTTTTTCGCTTTAACCTGTACTTTTTCTAACATAAAGCATTTTAAATGGGTCAAACTTCTTGGACGTATTAACAATACATGTACAAAGGGAATTTCAGAAGAGTAAAGATCGATTTTAATTATGGAGTAGGTTAGGGTGTTGTTTCGATTTTTTCGTAAAAAATGAGGTATTGACCTTATTTTCATCATAACTCACTCAATTTTTGAGCTAGAGTCTTTTTTATGATAGGTCTATTCATGCTCTTTAAAAAAGGTTTTGTGAGTTTTCTTCCAAAAATGCATCATTTTCCCGATATTTGATTTTGAATCTTTCAAATTTGGCATTTGAAGAAAACCGCTGAACATTGATAGGCCGTATTTCGGTTCCTATTATATCCCAAAAACATTTTAAAAAATGAATTGTATTTGTCTCTTTAAAAGCTACAAATTTGTTCTCTACAATTTTTTTGATAAAATGCACCATTTTCGAATTATTCGCGAAAAATCGATTAAAAACGTGAATTTTTTCGTCTAAAAGTTATTACTTTCAATCGCGGATAACTTGAAAAATATCATTTTATAAAAAAAATGTATAGCACATTTTTTGTTTAGAATCACTTTTTTAATCGAAACCTGTAGTTAAAACGTAAAAAAATTTTCACTTTGGAGATGGGGTGGCAACCACCCCCTAGGCTTTGGCGCACTTTGGTTGGATATAGATTTTGATCCTTAGGCTATTACCTACCTTCTGTTAAATTTCAAGTCAATACAGGGAGCACGAAAAAATTGCGAGCTGAAATGCTTCATTTCCTGGACTATAACTGGTTTGACAGCATAAATCGTAAATTTATGTGTAGCTTTCAATTTTTATGAGTTCAGAATCCAGCAGCCCGCTGAAGTATTGGATTTTTATAATATAATTATTTGACAATATTTTGTTGGCCAACCACCTACAGCAGAATTGAGCCGAAATACATTATATTCCTATGTTCCGAATTTATTTTGTTCAATCTGTATACCAGATTATAAAAAATATTTTTTTCTATGTATCAATATGTATCTTACTGTTTGTGTATGTCTCCACGCTAATAACCCTTGGTGGTGGATGCGGGTATATTTGTTTAAATAAAAAAAATATGTATATATACTTTTTAAAATGTTAACGGGTAATTTTGCTATGAAGTTTTAACTTTAAACCTCTATAGCTCAAATGTAAACAAAGTGGACTTGGTTCACTTCTATTCCTAACCCTCTACTGACGTATATTTAAATTTTGGTATACAGTATTTATAAGCTATAATATAAAATGAATAATGCATGATTATTTAAGTTTAAGTCTTTTGTTTGTTTACAATTTAAAAATTATCTTTGCAAATGTAGGATAGAAGCGTTGTCGCAATTCTTAGTCAATTAAAAATAGCATATCAATAGATATATAATAACGAGTGTAATTTTGATTAATAACATGTGGGTTCCTAATTGTTTAAACAAAATACGCTGTCATAAACTCTACATTATATGCATTATAGCTATTGCCTAACATATGCATATAATTTTATCTCTTTAATGTTACACAATATGAGAAACGCTGTTATTATTACCCATACTAAACAATAAATAAAGTATTCCATATAAAAAACTAACAATAAAGTAAAAACTTCCTTTGTAAAATGGTATAACATTTTTATTAAAATTTTAAAATTATCCAAAATGGATTTATTAATTTTCAGAATTTTTCGATCCTATCAGATCATCATCAATGAAAACCCATACAGTCTTATTAATAAAAATTGCTTAGTCCGAAGTTAGTCTCGGACTAGTTAGTCCCAGATTAAGCGAGTACTAACTTCATTTTTAGAATGTTATTAATAAACATGGACTAAGCTCAGACTAACTAAACCTTCCTTAGTCCTAGGTACAACAAGTTTATGTTGGCAACCATTGCAAAAAAGAAGAAAAATCGAGAGAATTTTGTGAAAAAGAAGAAAAATAATTGAGAACTTGACAGTTAGCATAAGTTGGAGCACGTGGAGTTAATTTTAGTTGGACTGAACTTTTAAATGAGGAGGTATATGTCCACCTCTGCAATCACCAGATAAATCATCTCTAAGCATATCTATTATAAAAACTGCTGTAGCTTTTGAAAAGCGACATTTGCACTTCAATTCATTTTCTTCTAATTTTTCTAGAGAATTTTTTCTAATTTTATATATTTTAATATATATCTTAGATGAATATTATTTCGCTGATTTCTATGGTCATTGAGTTGTTCTATTAATCTTAAGTCGTTGATAAAATAATCTTCCATTATTAAATAATGTATAAATAATCAAAAACCATTCAGTTTATGAATACCAAAACGAAATTCAACTCACTGTGAATGTCCAGTTAGTCACTCTCTAAACCTGCCACTACCTCGGATTAAATGTTAGTCCGAGATTAGCGAAGGATTAGCTTAGTCTGTCCTTAGTTGCTGTTTATTAATACGAAAAATGAATGTTATTATTGTAGTCCTGGGACTAATGTTAGTCCAAGGTTATTCTGTGTTTATTAATAAGAGAGTAGAAGTATTACCACTTAAAAATAAAAACAAAAGGGTAAAATTTTGACTTTTAAATTGAAAAGGTGTGGGAGATGATAAGGAGACAAAAAACAGAAATGAATGAGTTTGTACGCATAGATAACATTACGGAGGAACAGTGGACTGAGCATTTTACGAAATTATATGGGGGAGGAGAAAAAGAGAACAGAGAAAGAATCATTAACGAAACTCATGATAGAGTACTAATATCAGAAGAAGAGCTACAAGAACGAATAAAAAAATTAAAAAACAGAAAAGCACCTGGTCCTGATAAGATAAACAATGAACTGCTAAAATATGGAGGAACAACACTACGCAAATGGCTCTTAAAATTATTCGTCAATATAATAAATACTGAAGTAGTAGTAGGAAAGTCTCCTGCTACCGATACTTAAAAAGGAAGACTCGAGAAATCCTGAAAATTATAGAGGCATTAGTCTGATGAATATTACATTAAAATTGTTAACGGCAGTCATAAAAGATAAAATCGAGGAAAAAGCGAACATGGCAGATGAACAACAAGGCTTCCGGAAGAACCGCAGTACAATAGATGCAATTTTTATTATCAGACAAATAATAGAGAAGTCTATTGAATATGGAAAACCAGCATACATGTGCTTTGTAGATTTAAGAGGTGCTTTTTACAGGGTGAAGCGAAATTACATCTTAAATTTATTACAAGCAAGCTGAACAAATAGACCATCAGATAATAAGGACAATTAATGAAATTAACAAGAACAACAAGACCAGAGTTATAATGCCAACAGGAGAAACATAATGCATATAACTAAAAGGAGGAATCCGCCAAGGAGACTCGCTCAGCCCATTGTTATTCGATATAGTGATGAATCAAATTCACAAAATTTCACAAAATAAGAAAACGACACGGATACTACATGGGAGCGCATAAAATCACGATACTATGCTATACCGATGATGCAGTACTAATTGCTGATAACGAAGATGACCTACAAAGGCAGCTCCACACCTTCAACATCACAGCATACAAACTTAATATGAGAATATCAGTAGAAAAAACTAACAGTCTTATTAATAAAAATTGCTTAGTCCGAAGTTAGTCTCGGACTAGTTAGTCCCAGATTAAGCGAGTACTAACTTCATTTTTAGAATGTTATTAATAAACATGGACTAAGCTCAGACTAACTAAACCTTCCTTAGTCCTAGGTACAACAAGTTTATGTTGGCAACCATTGCAAAAAAGAAGAAAAATCGAGAGAATTTTGTGAAAAAGAAGAAAAATAATTGAGAATTTGACAGTTAGCATAAGTTGGAGCACGTGGAGTTAATTTTAGTTGGACTGAACTTTTAAATGAGGAGGTATATGTCCACCTCTGCAATCACCAGATAAATCATCTCTAAGCATATCTATTATAAAAACTGCTGTAGCTTTTGAAAAGCGATATTTGTGAAAACGATTTTTTCTAATTTTATATATTTTAATATATGTCTTAGATGAATATTATTTCGCTGATTTCTATGGTCATTAAGTTGTTCTATTAATCTTAAGTTGTTGATAAAATAATCTTCCATTATTAAAAAATGTATAAATAATCAAAAACCATTCAGTTTATGAATACCAAAACGAAATTCAACTCAATGTGAATGTCCAGTTAGTCACTCTCTAAACCTGCCACTACCTCGGATTAAATGTTAGTCCGAGACTAGCGAAGGATTAGCTTAGTCTGTCCTTAGTCGCTGTTTATTAATACGAAAAATGAATGTTATTGGTGTAGTCCTGGGACTAATGTTAGTCCAAGGTTATTCTGTATTTATTAATAAGAGAGTAAATGTATAGTGATCAGTAAAGAGCCGCGTAGATGCAAACTAGAAATAGACGACAAAATTGTAGAACAAGTAATGAAATTCAATTACCCAGGAGTAGAGATCACTAGTGACAGGGATATAAGAACAGAAACCACAAGGCAAGCATCAAAAGCGGCAAGAGTAATTGGTTGCCTCCGAGAAACCATATGGAGAGACAAATATCTGACCACGGAAAGCAAAATGAAAGTATACAAGACAACAGTAAGACCAATCCTAACATATGCAGCGGAGACAAGGACCGATACAAGAAAGACGAAACAACAAATCAACAATATCGAAATAAAAGTATTAAGATCAATAGCGGGCATAATATTGAGAGACAGAGAAACCAACAGAAGTATACGAAAAACGAAAAAAACTGGAACGAACATGTAAACCGAATGGGACAAGATATATTAGCGAACATATGTAAAAACAACAAGCCGTATAGCAGAAGACCAGTTGGAAGACCACCAAAAAGGTGGAAAGATAATGTACAGTCAACAACGACTGAAACAGAATAAGAGGCAGACAAATCTAATGAGGTTAGATGGCTCTTAAATCACATTATTAGAGTAATAACGGACCTATGATAAGGGATTACATGTTTTAAGAGAACATACAATTTCCCAGCTCGAAAAAGGGACCTTACGCCCTAAGTGGTAACAACCAGCAGTTGACAGAAGGAAGTACAAATTGTTTTGAAATAAGAATCAAAGAAGTCGAGGAACAACAAGAAATGCCCGAAGAACCAGAGAAGATAATCACACCTACATCTCCTCAAGAAATAAACGAACTAATTAAAAATAGTTCACCGAGAAAAGCACCTGGTCTAGATGAAATTTCAAATAGAGCTCTAAAGTATCTACCAGCAAAAGCAATAGTACTTTTAACCAACATAACGAATGCAATGCTTAGATACAGGATCTTCCCAAATCGATGGAAGGAAGCCCACGTTATCATGATTCCGAAGCCAGGAAAGAATACCATGTTTCCGCAATACTACAAGCTTACTGCCAGTAGTCAGCAAGATCGTAGAAAGAGTAATATTAAGCAGACTACAAGCTGAAACATACGAAATAAGCTTAATCCCAGAAGCTCTGTTCGGATTTAGAGCAGAAAACTCTAGCGAACTACAAGTACTTAGACTGACAGAATACATAACAGCTAGTACACAGCAATATAGATGACATAAATGGATGGGTGACAAAACGAAAACAGGAGTGGAACGAACATATCATTAGAATGGCAGAGGATAGAATAGTACGAATAGCACGAGATAAGTCACCAAATGGACGAAGAAGTATTGGCAGACCAAGAAAAAGATGGTGCGACAATTTATGAGGCTAATATCGAAGAAGAAACAGGCTTTAAAGCCTATATACTAAAAGGAAGAAGAAGAAGAAGAAGACAGTACACAGGAGTAGCGTTCCTGGATGTAAGCAAAGCCTTCGACAGAGTCTGGCGTATAGGCCTAATATACAAAATGAGAAGCTATCAATACAGTGAGGCCATGACGAGACTGATATCTTCGTACTTGAGCAACTGAAGCTTCAGGATACGAATAGGACAAGTACTATCCGAGCACGGAGCTCCATAGGCTGAAGTGCCACAAGGAGCAGTCCTGTCACCCCTACTTTACACAATGTACACCGCATATTGTGCAAGAACACCAGGAACAATACTGAGCCTTTATGCAGACGGTACAGCGATTGCGGCCAAACACAGAAACTTAGAAGTAGCGGTCAAAAATCTACAGAGAGCATTGGATAACATTGAAGAATGGTGTATTTAATGGAAAATAGCAATTAATATACGGCCTACTTTAAACACTGAGTGAGAATGTAATGTAAATATTAAGTAATATTCCATCAGAGGAAAGAGTCATAATAGGAAGTAATTTGAATGTATATGTGGTCCAATCTAAGAGGGGTTCTGAAGCAATACATGGAGGACCAGGCATAGGAACTAGAAATGAAGCTGGAGATGATATGCTGGAATTAGCAACAGCATTACATATGGCAATTGTTAACTTTAAAAGAGAAAAAGTAAACTTATTATATACAAAAATGGACCAAATCACTTCTAAATAGATTATTTCAAGACAAGAAAAGAAGATATGAGTAAAAGTAAGGTCTGAAGGGTAATAGTTAATGAGACTGTGAGCCGACAACATAAGTTGCTTGTGCAGGAACTGGAAAGTAAAAAAAGCGAAACTAAACCAAAATATCGGAGGGAATCAAAAAGGAATCAAGTGGAGTGTCGTAAAAGATAAGAAAGAAAGTATATTCAAGACAAAAACAACACTTTCCAATGATATGAGAAAATTTTAGGTCTTATCTAAAGTATCTATTTATATTAGCGCAATTTTTTATATAGATAAACTTTGTTGAAATTGATTGAACTAATAATAAATAACAAATTATTTTTAAAATAGAAACACAAACACTTGAATGTGCAAATAAAACGTGTTCTTAAAATAATTTATAAATAAATATTATATAAATAATATACAGAGTGGCGCAAAAGTCTGGAAACGATCAATTATCTCGTCAATTGCTAGTTATAATTTTACAAAATTTGAGGTACACCTATTTTGGTGATACGGAGATTCCATATTTGATATTTGCCATGTTGCCAGATTTGCCGTTTCTCTTATATTATTAATAACTTTGGTTTTTCAAATTCATCACCCTGTATATTCAGTCATTATGGGAATCTCCTATTCAATCGAGTTCAAGCATATGTAACACATGATTTTATGTAGTCTGGAAGGTCTTAAATACATAAAACAGTGCAAAATATGTAGATTTTAATAAATTTAAATATTTAAATGTAGAATGCTGTAATTTTGACATTTGTTCACCATTTACATTATTAACTAAAACTGACAGTAGTTATGTTTCGAAAAGTTCTGCAAGATAAATTGCTTCTCTAAAGTGGCTAACGAAAAAGAACGAATTACTATTCTAATGATGGGAGGGTACGGTGATAAAAAAAGATCTTCCGTTCCCCTATTCATTAGGCGACGGTACAAAAAACTGTAAGGCGATTTGATTAATCTGGAGAAGTAAAAGATATATACCAATCAGGTAGACCGAAAAGAGTAATGAATGATAACAAAACTTTAGATATAATGCAAAGTTTTGTTGAAGATCCACATATATCCTCACGTAAGGTTGCACACGTACATGATGTTGGTCAGTTGGTCGTTCTTCAGTCTTACGTGTATTACGTAAGAATAAATTTAAACCCTACAAAATTAACTTATTGCAAAAATTAAGTGAAGATGACTTCGATCGTAGATTAGAGTTTACTGAGGTAATGATGGATAAAATTGAAAATGATGAAAATTTCTTTAATAGAATATGTTTTTCCGATGAAGCAATCTTTTCACTGTGTCGAAGAGTAAATCGACACAATTTAAGGTACTGGAGTAACCTAAATCCTCCCTGGATGAGTGAAAACCATACTCAAAGACCACAAAAATTAAATGTATGGTCAGGTATAGTATGTACTCAGTTAATTGGGTCATTTTTTATCGAAGGAAGTTTAACGTCAAATAGTTACGAAATGTTACTTAGCAATAAAAATGTACCTACAATGAGAAACTGGGGCCAATTTTAATCAGATATGGTTTCAGCAAGATGGAGCTCCAGCTCATTTTGGTGTAAATGTTCGCCGTTATTTAGATGAGATATTTCCCGGACAGTGGATTGGTAGACGAGGTAGAATTAAATGGCCTCCATGTTCACCTCATTTCAATCCTAAAGATTATTTTTATTGGGGATACTTGAAAAATTCAGTTTACAAAACTAAACCAGCAGGTCTTGTAGAGCTAAGGCAACGAATTATCGATGAATCTCGAATAATTTCTAAACAATCATGGAGAAATGTGGTAGACGCATTCTACCATCGATTAGGGTATTGTCAACTCACAAATGGAGCACATTTTGAACACTTAAGAGAAACGGCAAATCTGGCAACATTACAAATATCAAATATGGAATCTCCGTATCCCAAAATAGGTGTACCTCAAATTTTGTACAATTATCACTAGCAATTTACGAGATAATTGGTCGTTTCCAGACTTTTGGGCCACTGTGTATATTTCCCATACGTTAGCAGAATAAAAATAAGGCGTGAAAATGCCTTTACGCAGATGAAAAAATAGGCGAGTTAATGAAGATCAAGCATTAGCTTAATTAATGTTAATGAAGAAAGATTGTACCAATTTAGGGAGATGATATATTAATATAAAGATGTTACTTTTAACCCAGACTAATCAAAACAACTTACGTGCGTTAAGCAGATGCATACCGAAGTTTTCATTGGGACAGGTTCTACTCGTAGTAGACTGGTATTAATAAAGGTAAAGGTGAAATGTTTGAAAGCTCCTCGTTTGAAGATGGCAATATAACTACTGTTATTTAAAAATTGTTCAACTGTTACCAAAATTAATATCGAATATACATCAGGCAAATAATTTTTTATACAATTATTTAAAATATCAAGGGCGTAAGTGTGCGTGGATGGACATGATGCTAAGTTCTCTGGAAGAACCGCGTTGAGAATTTTAAACTCGACGTTTCGGCACTAGTTTTGGAGCCATGATCAAGAGGGATACTCTTCTCACTCGTGATGTACGTTCCGTTCGAGTTCGGGGTCTCAATCTGTCTACTCCCCTCACTCGTGATGTACCAGTATCTTCTATTTTTCTTCTATTTTTCTTCTTCCTTATTCATTGGCGAATTAATACCTCTATGGAAGGTTGTCACTCCATCTTTTGCGCGGTCATCCGACACAAGTCTCCTCCATTCTGCTTATGTGGTTATTTCATTCTTTTTTCTATTTTGTCTCCATTCATTTATACAATGTACCTTACATTTTATTCTAATGTCTTCACTTCTCTTTCGATCCCTCAACGTATTTCCTGTAATTCTTTTCAGTACTCTCATATCTGCTGTTTCTAGTAGTCTTTTCGTTGTGGCTATGTCGGGACTAGTTTCTGAGATATTCATTATTGGTCTTACACAGGCTTTATAAATTCTTGACTTCATCTCAGTGTTAATGTGTCTATTTAGCCATATAGTGTTATTACGGCATCCTGTCAGTCTATTTGCTTATTGTACTTGATCTCTCACTTCTTTGTCCAGTTCTCCATAGCTGGACAGTGTAATTCCCAGGTATTTTATTTCCATTACTTGTTCAATACTGATGCCATCAATTTCTATTTTACATCTGGTTAGTTCTTTGCTGACTACTATTGTTTTAGTTTTCTGAGATGAGATTGTCCTATTAAATTCCTTTGCTCTTATGTTAAATTTGTGGTCCAGTCTTTGCAGCTATTTTCATCTTGGGCTATCAGTATTGCGTCGTCTTCGTAACAGAGCATTTTTATTTCTTTGTTTCCCATTCTGTACCTCTCCTTTTGTTAACGCTTTTGATAATTTCATCCATGATTAAATTGAAGAGCAGGAGGCTCAATGAGTCCCCTTGTCTTATTCCGCTGCCTATTTCTATAGCTAACAGTATTTTGTTCTGTAGAAATACAAGAACCGTCAAACGACACTGAGGTCTCAATCTCCCTACTTTTCAGTGTCTAGTGACGACCGGTCTTACCCTGTGTAGTGTCATCGCATGCCTTAGTCTATGGACCAATGAGCACGTTGATGCGCATCCCGCTTTTCTACCTCATACGATATTTACGATTGGCCGATGGACTTGCAAATGCACATATCGATACGAAATAAGGTGTATAAAAAGGGTGCATTTTCCAAGCCATGGATAGTCAAGCCTAGCTTTACTCCGGTCCCCATGTAGGGTCTCCTACACCTGGGGAACTGCTTTACGGTACTCTGCTCCCTGCTTGTCCTGAGACTCTTTTGCTAGGACCTTTTTCGACTTTAAAACAGAGTTTTATTTAACTATCCTACCAAATTAAGACGGAAACGCAAAAAAAACTTGGGATTGACTAACCAAAGCCCTCTGTAGAGCACCTAGGGAGCTGATATGGAGTTGTTTTCTTGTGAAGACCCTAACCTCCCTATGGTGACAGTAGCTGCTTTTATACTTTCAGTATGCGCGGAAACGGTCTGAGTGGGTTGGGTTAGGCCGGGGGTCGCTGAAGCAGCGGTCACCATGTTGCCGGCAGTAGTTTAGTGTCATCGCGTGTGTTTAACCTGTTAGGCCGTTTTTCAATTTTAACACTCTTGTTTCCCGTTCCATAAGACCTAGTGACAACAATCACAGATCATTTGAAATTAATTCAATAAGGCAAACACTCAACAAAATGGCTATCACAAAAACGCAAATCGATAGGAGCATTTAAAAACATCTAAACACCATTCCATTCAAAAAGAAACCTTGCCTCATGATCAACCTAAAATCTTACTACTTTTTATTAAAGGTGTCACTGAGAAGATCAGTAAAACTCTAAACATCAAAACCATTTTTACTACTCACTCCAAGTTGTCCAATCTCGTCAGATCCGTAAAAGACCAAACCTCCAATGAAGACCATGGTGTCTATGAGATACCTTGTTCCAGTTGTCGACATAGGACAAGAAGATACTGGTACGTCACGAGTGAGGGGAATAGGCAGACTGGGACCCCGAACTCGAACGGAACCGTATCTCTCTTGATAATAGCTCCAAAATGAGTGCCGAAACGTCGAGTTTCATATTCTCAACGCGGTTCCTTCCGAGAACTTGTTAATTTTCATTTACCTGACCGCGGAAATTTGTCGGAACTATGCGTGAGTTTTAAAATGTTGACTTAACTTTTTATTAAACAAAATAGGAAACAAATTCGATATTTTTCCTCTTTTTTTTTTCGTATATATATCAGGAATTATTAGTTTTAGTATAATATTGTATATGTGATTGAGTTTTGTAATTAAATTTTATATAGGAAATGCTGGCTCTAAATCCTAAAAATTATTATTATTGAAAAAATATAAAACAAAAAAACAGTTTATTTTCCAGAATAAAACCAAACTTAGGACTTTCATATTCGGAGGAAGAAAACTCTTTAATATGTTTAAACATTACACAAAATTTCATTAAGTAAAATCGATTTAATAGTTTTTGCAAAATACTTTTCCAACATAATTTTTTTTAAATTCTTTTTTTTTTCAAAGTATGCAGTTTAAAAACAAAAACCTTTAGATACTTGAAAAAAAAATTTTACACATACAAAAGAGTATTTAAGATGTTAAACTTATATTGAAAAATTAAAATCCGTCGATCAGAAAAGCTTAGGGATTTAAAAAAAATGTTCAAATTTTAGGCGTATAAACAATTTGAATAACTTAATTAATTGTTGATCGATTTTAATTTTCACAACTGATATTAACAGTGCTTTGAAAGAGGCTTCAAAAAAAAAGAAAAAATAATATGATCGGTTCATTAGTTCCGGAGTTATGATAAGTCAAATTTGACTACGATTTATAATAAAAGATGTCCTAAGATCTATTTTTTAATCATATAAGTAGGAATCATATTTCCCTCCATTGTTGTCGGTCCTGAGCAGCTATTTCTCATTGCTGTATTCCCATTTTGCGTAGATCACTGGCTACTGCGTCCTTCCATCTCTTTCTTGGGCGACCAACTGACCTTCTGTCATCGAGCCTTTCCCAGAATGTGGCGTTCAGGAGTCTTTGAAGTACGTGGCCCGACCATCTTATTCGGTTTGCTTTATTGTAGCGTACTATATTTTCATCTCCATATACTGTCTGGAGTTCATCATTGTATCTTCTTCTCCATTCTCCTGTTGTCTCTTCTCTGCAAGGCCCATAGATAGTCCGCAGTATCTTTCTTTCCAGTACCAGTAATTTTGTCGTTTCCTGCTGGTTCAGAGTCCATGTCTCGCTTCCATACCTTATTTTGGGACGAATTATTGTCTTATACACTCTTTTTTTTGCTGATATTGAGAGTATTTTTGATTTAAATACGGTCATTAATGAGTAAAATGGCCTGTTTCCTTCAGATGTTATGATCACTCTCAGGTATTTGAATTCTTTCATTGATTGTTACATTTTGTCTAACCGTTGGTCTTGGGTTCTTCGTAACCACCATGTACTTGGTCTTGTCCTCGTTGACCTTCGGACCAACTTCCTTGGCTCGGTTTTCCAATAGGGTGAAAACTTATTTTGCATCTCTGGTGTATTGTGCAATTGTATCCACGTCATCCGCAAACGCCAATAGTATTTTTGATCCTTGGGCGGCAAATCCGTTTGTCCGTTGTGGTTGAGCTTTCCTTACCGCATGTTCCAGTGCAAAATTAAATAGCAGGGGGGCGAGAGGATATCCTTGTCTAAGCCCGGTGTCAATAAGGAATATGGAATAGGGAGTGAGAAGTAAGAAATACTAAGATTATAGTCATGCAAGGAAAGATCAAAGGTAAGAGATACGTTGACCAAAGGAAGTTTTCGTGACCAGAAAACGCTCAGGTAACGCTATTTTACCTTCAGAGCAGCTGAATAGAGTACGAATAGCTATGTTGATAAGCAATCTCCGATAGGAGAAGGAACCACAAAAAGAAGAAGCACTCGTTTCCTAAGATTACTGAAAATAAATGGGAAATCTTGGAATAAGAACATTAAATAAAAATCAAAGAAAGATGGCAAAATAAATGGTTCATTATCATGAATAAGTTTTTACATCATGCGTGGATAGAGAAAGAAGTTCCGAAAGAAGAAAAAATTGAGTTCCGCCAATGTAAGGCAAAAAAATATAAGATCTGTTGGTGGAAAAATTCAGTAACTAAGTTATAGAATACTGGTCATATTTTGGAATGTTCTTCTATTGAACAAGTGACATAATACATCAGGTAAAAACAAAATCTAGTAAGTACTGTTATTCGTGGGTTATTATATCGGCCTGAAGATGAAGTAAAAATTTATGATTTCGAAACTAGTCGTACAATAAACGTCTTTTAAACTAATTTTGAATCGTTATCCTATAACCTAGATGTTCTCGACTCACATATACACAGTTTTCAAATTTAGTAAATTATACGAACTAATCTAAAAAAAACGAGAATCACGTGTGTAGAACAAATTTATTTTCAAACCGGAAGACAATACCACAACCTCGATGACCAAATATAAAACTTAACAGTTGAGCAATCAATTGCTGTTCCAAAGCACTATTTACGTCTTTTTTATAACCAGTATAGGAAGTAATTTCATTGTCCTCACTAATAAGATAAGAAGATATATCGACAACTTCAACAAACAAAATCAGTGTCCGGTAAAAATATTGATAACTTGACTAAAACAAAAGTGTATTTTAAAATTCAAACGGAATAACACAACTAAGGTTATCATTGCTGTGAAAGAACCGATGGGTTAACATATCAAAACAATTATTTTCCCAACCTGTTTATATCAAAATATACATTTTGAATACGCTGTTATAATACTTTTTTCCCTCACAAAGAACAACACTAGTACACCTTTGAAAAATACCAGAGGACAGTGATCCTTGATCGACCATATTCTTTTAAGCAAAGAGCTACTTTCGTCCCACATTTTGGATGTAAGGGCACTAACATCGGCAGATTGGGTGGAGGTTGGCGTGAGGGCCAGCGCGGGGATTGGCGCGGGGGTTGCCGCGAACATTTCTGATAGTCGGATTTTGATTGACGGGTTGAGCGGATGGTATTTTTTTATGAGAGGTCTTCAAATCGAAGGTAATCGTATGCCGTCATCTCATTTATTGAGACAATTTGGTCTTTTTACAATTTCTATGGCTTCTTGGATAATTCTTGGTTTATAGAAGCGGATGGGGCTACATACGAAGATGGTGTTGACCTAGAGCTGAAATTGAGTCGGAATTGTGAAATGGAATGTTCATAAATCCTATTTTGGATTGTACGATTTGTTTGGCCTATATATGATCGGGGACAGTCTGAACAAGGAATTTCATAAACTCCGTATTGTTCATTTAGAATGTTGTCTTTGATTGATCGGACAAGAGATGAAAGTATGTAAGAGATCAGTATATATAAAATTTCAGAATGTACCACCAAGATACAAGATGAAAGACTGCCGGACGACACAACAAGGTATTTATACCAAAAAAATAGCAGAAAAAGGCAGAAACACATATATCATCCAAAGCGATGAAGCAAACATCTTAGACTCAACTAAAGAACCTTTAGGCGAAAGAAATATAAATAAAAGGAAGTCTCTCCCAAAGCGAAAAAGTCTGTGGTTTTGTACAGAGGTGAAAGCAAAATGAAAGACACAGAAAAAAGCTTGCTTATCAAGAAGGGAAAATCAAAAATTCAAACAATTCATAGCGCCTCGGACAGGGTCGCAACAAACCAGAATAAAGATTGTGCAGCTTTACGCTCCAACTGAAAAAGCAACTGATGATGAAATAAATACTTTTTACGAATACAAGGTATAGATACATCAAAGAATCTAAAATAATATGGGGATTTAAGAGCCAAAATTGGAATAAAGATTAAATTATTATTTTATGCAAAGCTTCCACATGACAGGCATTTTGCCGATTGTCCCATTCCACCATCTATGGTTTAAAAGTGACATCATGACAAATTGGACGATCAATTTAAAAGATCAGAGAATTAGATAAAGATCAAAAGAAATAACAAGATCAAATAAAAAATGAAAAGAAGACGACATGGTGAAAATGAGAAAAATTAAACCTAAACCTTCTTATTCCACTGCCATCGCCGTTACGGAGATTTGCAATTATCATGGCCACTACAACTTTCAAAGCATTTGCTCTAAAAAAAGTTGTTTTGGGCTGAAACCATGACTCTCTTGGATGTTTTAACAAAGATATTCGTCCTGTTCCCAAACTCCTACTGGCCTTTATTTTGCTTTGAAATATGGGTCACCAGATGCCGTATATTTTCTGCATGCATTGATGTCCGAGATTTAGCAGTTTTCTTTATTTTGTTGTGTTTCTTTTAATTTCTTTTCCATTAACAAAACAAGTACTAAATTGCAAACCGAGATGAAGAGGAAGCGAAGAGTGCCCTTGAAAAAATAGGACAGCTAAAGCGTAATATCTTTAATGAAGCAGAAGACAACCGATATTTAAGTAATATTTAGATGAAAAATAGCGGATTGCAAACGCAATTATAAACCTACTGAACTGTGGTGTCCTTTAGGTATTTTGTCTTGGTAACCTTCAAAGTATTTTACTGTGTATATTTACGATGTAATTTTCTTGTATGCTTGCTACATGTTTTTCCCTCTACAGATAACTTCAGAGCGATATTTTCTGACAAAAACAAAAAAGTATTTGCTTCTGATATCAGACAGTCTAGTCGGAACCAATATTTAACTAAAGATGCAAGTAATAAACAAGCCAATAATGTGTGGACCTAGATTGTATTATTATCCGGACAGGAAGTAGTCTATATAACAAAAGAAAAGGAAAAATCTTCCAAGTATTTAAATGTCAATTAAGAATTTATAAAGCAATTAAAAAGAAATTCTGCCAACATATTTTAAATTTTGTAAAAGCAAATTTTTCAATGGCATTAACCATTTATATTGACATTATTCAAAAAAAACCTTTAATTAACCTTAATAAAAATACAAAGTTCTTATAAAAACATGTAGATATTTCTTCTTACGTTTTTCTTTAAATACATAAAGCAAATATTCACATTTCGATGTTTTATCTAATGTCACACTTTCGTTAAGATAAATGAAGGAATATAATCATATTTACAATCGATTATGGTGCATCCGTCAACTATGTAGATGATAACAATGAACTCAACTGACACACTAAACAATACAATACAGCCACAACAAAACTTCTTCAGTGTAACAAAGAGCAATGTCACACTCACCTCACATTGGTTACCACTAAATCACGTTGCTAGACTTGTCACTCGTCGGGTCAAAATAAGAGAGGAAATTCCGTAATAAAAGGTGGTAGGAGAATTTCGAAATGGTGCAGCGATAGGATAATTATTGTGGTTTGAATTGCCGCCGTAGACGTGGTGTCGCCATCTGTTTGTTGCTGGTGAAAGGTGGAAGGAATATCAGCTGTTCGAGAACAGAATCGGACTTATTATGAGGGTTCGTAAAAGAAAAGTCTTGAAAAGATAAAACAATTTGTTCATTAGTTTAACACTTTGGCTACTGGCTAAAAATTTGAAGTTTTTTGTCAGAAACTGAAACTATATTTTGGTAAAATTTACAATGTTTAATACTAAAAACATGTAAATATCAACATTTAGGTATTTTTTTGAAAAAAAAATCATATGTAAGGGCCGTGTCAAAAAATGGTACACACAGTTTGTGGCAGAAATAAATGCGTAATTATCTTCTTAGAAACTATGTGTACCATTTTTGGACACAATGTTCATTTTTTTGCTTGACAGTAATGAGTGTCAAAAAAGCAGTTGGTACACAAAAACTTATCACTGCATGCTAAACAAGCTGTTTTAATACGTTTTGTTTCTTTTATAGCAAAGTTACGTCCATTTCTAGCACTATTATTTTTATAACATCTTGTACAACGACCTCTCTGTTCCACTTCGGAAAGTTTGTGATTTCTCTCTTGGTTAACACGACGATCATCCAAATTTTTCATCTGAATATTTTGACTACGAAAAATTTCTGAGGCGATTTCTTCTCTAAATTTAGTGATACTTATCTTTTTGTTTGTTATAGCCTCGTATGCAGTATGTGCATTTATAATAGATGTGTTAACCAAAAGTTCAATTGAAACTTTCCTATACCACTTAATACCCCTACGCACTGCTGATGAATATGATGCTTTTTGATCAGGGACGTCTATAAATGATTTCACATTATTATACTGCACGATTGTGGAAGGCTTTCTCACGACACCCCTTTTTGTTGGCACGTCCACTATTTCAGGCACAGACTCCGTAGTGAGAAACATGACATCTCTTTTGTCTTTCCATTTTCCAATTATGATTTTACTGTTACTCTGTCTCATGACTAATTCACCCCTTTTTAATTTAGCCTCACTTACTACTTTTGGATTATGCTTCCTGTGTTTTCTCAGTGTGCCTATTAAATGTGTATCTTTGTTCAGAAGTTCGTGTGCTAAATTCACGCTAGTGTAATAATTATCTGTGCACAAAACGCGACCTGAATGTAAAAGTGGTTCCATAAGCTGTAGCACCACTTTTGTACCAATTGGCTTTTCATTAGGTGTTTGCTCTTTTCCTGTATAAATTTTAAAATTATATGTGTAACCTTTCACTCCACATAGTTTAAATAATTTCACACCGTATTTGTGACGCTTCCCCGGTATATATTGGCGAAAGCTCAGTCGTCCTCGAAAAGTAATCATCGTCTCATCTATACACACATTCTTGTCAGGAGTATATGCTGATTGGAACTTCTTGATTAACAAATTTTGCAAGGGAAGGAATATTTTGAGCCTATCATCTGAGGCAATTTCGTTGTTTGAGAAGTGCAAATTGAACAAAAGAAGCTCAAACCTATCCTGGACATGTGAACAAATTTTCCAATTTCATTTTTGTACAGCATATTGGTGCTAAAATAATCTTTCAAAGTGGGTTTACGATCCAAACTCATCCATATTAGAAGACCTAAGAAAACAAAAATTTCGGATTGATTTGTGTTTCTCCATTGTCCCAATAATGCTGTTTTTGTTAATGTTTCATTTGTAATTCCTGATACCATTTTCTGTTCAGCATATCTGTTGGTTTCCTCGGCAATAACTGATAAGATATCGTTGTCAGTAAATAATTTATAAAAATGAATTGGATGATCTCCTTCTCTTTGTGCAAAAAAACTTTGGGAGAATCCTGAATCTTCCGTGAAAGTAAATGTGTTCAAATTACCTACAAAATTATAAACTCAAAACTATAAAAGTGAATACTAATTTATATATTACCTGCACAATTATTCCAAATGACATTAGGATTAGGATTATTTAAAAAATTAACAGGTTCAGAATCGTTGTTGAGAGATTCTAGATCAGATTCGAATTCTAACTCTTGCCCATCACTGTTAATTTCTAAATTAGAGGAAGAAGAACACGAATCTTGATCATTTGGATCATCTATATCCATAGCATCATCATCATCATCTTCACTAATAAACTCATACTCCATTTCACTCATATTCTCGGCTATTTCACGTAGTTCAGCATCACTTAATTTTTTATTTGACATTTTAAGTACTAATTTTAGAACCGTAAACACACAAGACTAATATTGCACAAACAACAAGTTTCTGCAAGTCAGAAAATGGCCATAATATGCCATCTGCTGAAGGAGTCTCAAACTGCTCCGCCATAATTTTAAAAAATCGGTCATAGTACAGCCATCTGTTGATTAAGTCCCAAACTGCTTCGCCAGAATTTAGCAGTAAACTGTAAGAACCTAGATACGCATTTAAAACCATCAGAACTGTGTTCACCAAATGTACACACAGCTTGAAACATTACCATTTCATGTGACCAAATTTGGTACACGCAGTTTCTGGTAAACATCAACTGTGTAGCAGAAATGGTATACACAGTAGCCAAAGTGTTAAGATATGGGAGAATTTAATAGAATGAGAAATATAGGTTCCAATATTGGAAGACCTGTTGAGAGGACCAAGAATGCTCAAGTTGTGCAAAAGCGTGAAAGTGCCCAGGCTCAGATTAAACTTAAATAAATATCTAGGACATGGGTTAAATTTCAAAAGATTGATTTCGCTCTACTTTTATCAGTCATATTGCTTAGTATTGTCTATTATCTACCTAAATATTTAAGGTGAGATTGTAGAGATAGATTGTAGTAAAAGTGGGGTTAATAAAAAAAGTTGCCTTGGTACAATAGAGTGGTACGATAAACTAATGATAAAATACCTTCAAGAATTAGGATTATATGCTAAGAATACAAGAATCATCGTCAATTCGAATTGGAACCAGACAGCAAAAGCATCTTCACAACCACAACTAAACGGAATGAAATAAAAAGTGAGGCAAGGATGTATAATTTCCCCAATTTTATATAAATCATACTTAGAGTGATAATTGTTAGCATTTAAGCATTGGAGGTAAAGATCATATGCATGAACGAACTTAAAGCTTTTGAAATGTGATATTTGCGCTGAATATTTAGAATATCATAAGGCAGAAAGTCAGAAATAAAAAGTACTACATAGAGATTGACTAAAAGATAGAAAAGTTTTGGAATACTTAAAAACAAAGAAAAGTGCACACTTACGAGGAAAACGATATCCATTTTAGGACTAACGCTAGAAGGAAATATAGTAAAGAAAAATATAGAAATAACAGAACATTTAGAGGAAGGGAGAGAATGAAAAATGTTTGCCATGTTAATTCTTAGTAAGACGTATGTCTATTTTGGGTTGCAAGGTATCGAAGTTTACATGAAATGACCCAAATGTCAACAATTTAGTAATAATACTCGTATTTTTTCTACATATGATAACGAGATTATGGGTCGATAATTTTCAAGGTTTGTTTTATATGTGAGTACAATGAAGGCAAATAAATAAATCAAGAAAAATATACAAGCAGAACTACTCAAACTAATGCACAGCCCACAATGGCAATAATCACAAAGATACTCAATGACATTTACAAATCTGAAGAAGTACCAACAGAATGGCTGAATTCTGAGCTTGTTGAACTTCTGAAAAACTAGGGCCAAAATATGCGAAGAATAAATGCCATCGTACGATAAGTCTCATGAGGCATCTAAAACTATTCCTTAAGATCATCCATAAGAACATTTACAAGCTGTGTGGGAGTCAAATTCCATCCAACCAGTTCGGGTTCATAAATGCTGTTAGTACGAGAGAAAAACTCGTTTTTCAGTACAAGTCATATTCCAAAGGTGAAGAGACGTCAATTGAGACGTACGCGCATGTCTGGTTGATTATAAGAAAGCCTTTGATACAGTACGGCACACCAAGATGGTGTAAAAATTAAAACAAGCAGGAATTCACAACAAAGATTTGAGAATAATTGGAAACCGTAAATCTTAGAATTGAAGGTGAACACACCGAATACATAAAATCATATATGGAGTGCGACAAGGCTGTATTTCATCCCCTCTAATCTTCAATACCTACATCATCATCATCCAGCCTCTATTTATCACGTCCACTGCTGGACATGGGCCTCCCTTAAACTCCTCCATTCCTCACGATTTTGTGCTCTTTGTTGCCAATTTTTAGTGATACGCCTGATGTCGTCGGCCCAACGTGTAGGTGGTCTTCCTCTACTGCGTTTGTCTGCTCTTGGCCTCCAATTTGTAATTTTGCACGTCCATCGTGAATCGTGCATTCTCGCTACATGGCCTGCCCAGTTCCATTTTAGTTCCGCTATGCGTTCCACAACATCAGTAATACTCGTCCTTCTTCGCAGATCTTCGTTTCTTATTCGGTCCCTCAACGTCACTCCCAGCATAGACCGTTCCATTCGTCTCTGTGCCACTCTCAGTTTCGAAGCCGTGGTCTTGGTTAAAGTCATAGTTTCCGCCCCATAGGTCAACACTTTTCTTTTGAGGCTGATTGGTATGTTGGCCCTAAGTGTGTCTCGCAGTTTTCCAAAGGCTGCCCATGTTAAAGTAATTCGTCTTTGGATCTCACATGTTTGGTTATGTGTTTGTCAATACTGTCAATATTTGTTTTGTGGTCAATACCTACACGGAACGAATATTTAGCGAAGATTTGTACGAAATTGAAAGAGACATTCTACTAAAGGGGTACAGGTTAGACAATATTAAATAACCAGATAGCACCATAGTAATTGCAGTCAACCTAGAGACTATAAGGTCTTATTAACAAAATCACGCACCACAGTCAACAATATGGGCTCGATATAAACGTAAAGAAGACAAAACACGCGATAACTACCAAGAAAAAGATAACAGAAGGTCAAATCTACGTTAACCACACGCCAGTAGAAAGAGTGAAGTACTACCAGGAGACACCAAGAGTATTTCTATCAGAGTTGCGTAGCTAACTAGCACAAAGTATATGCTAAAAATTATCCAAGTGTAGTAAATTTGAGAATAGATATAGCAAGAAATGCGTTGGTAAACTTGAAATCTATTTTCTACAATAAAAACTTTGAATTAAAACTGAGAGTAGGAGCTCTGAGATGTTACGTATTTTCAACACTACAATAAGGACACTGGAGTAAGAACACATAAAATCACAGTCATTTAAAATCAGAAGGTTTTTACAGAAGGATGGTTAATATAGCATGGACAGAGAAGAAAACAAACACGGAAGTATTGCGAGAAAAGAATACATAATAATAACCAGTTACAATATCTGGGACACATAATGAGACAAATAAATTTTTGGTATTGATCTGACCATCAACAAGAGGACGAGGTCGATACTTATATACCTGCATATTAACTTATTCAGAGATAATGACACTTAATATTTGTGAATATATATGTAATATTATTATTCAGAGATAATATTTGTCAATATATTTCCATTCAGATTAAAAATAATAATAGTTTTTATTGACAAAAGAAACTTCAAGGTAGTTGCTAATAATATATTGCTATTAAAAATTGAAAATATGATCTTAATACAAGGTGGTCCAGAATTATGTACATTAATTTCTACAGCTCATAGTACGTCCAAAAATAAGGGTACTTCTTTATGTACACTTTTTTATAAAACTGAATAATAAGGGAGATACAACCCTTTAAAGGGGTGAATTGAAATTCTTATTTTTTCAAATATCTTCCAAACGGTTTTGAATACGGAGTTCATATTTTGGGAGTAGATTATAAGACATTAGGATAATTAATTTCATGTCACCACCTACCACATCCTATATTAATACAGGGTAGTTTTGGAGGGTAAGTGGGGGTTATTGCTTGACATGTTTTTTAATTTTTACATATTTTAAAAATTGTTTCTTTAGACTTTTCTACGCAAAAAAAGTGCTCTTGTAATATTTCGATAGATATCACCGTTTTCGATTTATTTAAACTCGAAGGTATACATGTATTTTATTGTAATCGTTACATTTCTTAATATCCATCAAGTATGCTTTGGAATTGACACTTGTGTTAGCAATAATATTACAAATTAATGGAAAACTTAATTAATACTTAACATTTAATTAATGGCGAAAATAATATTTCACAACAACTGTTCAAAATGTCCTCCATTTTGTTGAATACATAATCTAATTCTTTTATTTAGCGAACGCATTAATCCATTTAATGTTACTGGATCGATTTGTAAATCGGTAAATACTTGTTCAATTTTGTCTCTTAACTCATTTACTGTATTAATTGGAGTGTTATACACTTTTGATTTCAAATAACTCCATACTGTAAAGTCCATTGGATTAAGATCACAACTACGAGCAGGCCAATGAATCGGTGCATCCGCACCCCGGCCTGTCCACCTATCAGGGAAATGTTCATGTAACCACCTTCTACAAATTCTTGTGTAATGTGGTGTAGCACCATCATGCATGAAAAACATGTTTCTTCGTATTTGTAATGGAATATCTTCCAAAATATCATGTAAAATATTGTCTAGAAAATTGTAATACATGTTACCATTTAAATTTCCGGGAAAGATGTGGTATCATATGAAACTATTTCCTAAAGTAGCTGACCAAACGTTTATCTTGAACGTGTGTTGGAAGTGAGTTTCCATTGTAGCCCTTGGATTTTCTTCAGCCCATAAGTGCATATTTCTAGAATTGAACATACCTTGTCTTGGAAATGTGGCCTCGTCTGTAAACAGAATGTCTGTAAACAGAGTTGCAAAAATCAACTCTAAGTGACATATCGTCAGATAACAATTCCTGCACCTGTCGATAGTGGTAAGGATGTAATTGCTCTTCATGCAGAACTCTTAAAACACTTTGATGGGAAATATTCGTTCTTAATCCTAACCTGCGTGTACTTATTGTGGGGTCATTTATTACAGCATCCAATATTTGCTGTTCAACGCGAACATTTCTTGCTTCTCTACGACGACCAGCATTTGTATTCCTTCTTTGAAGACAACCGGTTTCTCTCAGTCGTCGTTTAGTACTTACAAAATCCTGGCATTGGGAATATTTTTGTTCGGATACTTTTCTCTGTAGCATCTTACAGCGGCAGCAGCATTTCCCGAACATTCTCCTAATACTAAAAGTATGTCTGTCATCTCAGAATTTGAATAGTGTGCCATATTGCGGACAAACAAATTTAAAAATATAGCAAAAGAGACGTGTTAAACAAATTTCACTGTCGAGTACAATAAAAGTGTAGATAAAATAATTTAATTGTTATTAAACGTCACTGACAATTCATAGACTACTTGAGATTAAAGTGTTGTTGCTAACACAAGTGTCAATTCCAAAGCATACTTGATGAATATTAAGAAATGTAACGATAACAATAAAATACATGTATACCTTCGAGTTGAAATAAATCGAAAACGGTGATATCTATCCAAATATTACAAGAGCACCTTTTTTGCGTAAAAAAGTCTAAGGAAACAATTTTTACAATATTTTTTAAAAATATCTAAAAATTAAAAAACATGTGAAGCAATAACCCCCACTTACCCTCCAAAACTACCCTGTATTAATATAGGATGTGGTAGGTGGTGACATGAAATTAATTATCCTAATGTCTTATAATCACTCCCAAAATATGAATTCCGTATTCAAAACCGTTTGGAAGATATTTGAAAAAATAAGAATTTCAATTCACCCCTTTAAAGGGTTGTATCTCCCTTATTATTCAGTTTTATAAAAAAGTGTACATAAAGAAGTACCCTTATTTTTGGACGTACTATGAGCTCTAGTAATTAATGTACATAATTCTGGACCACCCTGTATATACCTACCGTATTTTAATAGACACCGCAAAAAATTGCGAAGTAATGAATTGTTTATGCAGGCCATTCACGTTCCGACTTGTGGTACGACTAGTGGTCCAACTTCTGCAGTTGGATCTGAAATCGGACCGTGAGTGGGCTAGTTGGATTAGTTGGACAACTAGTGGTACGACTAGTGGGACGACTTGAAGATCCGACTTCAGACTGGCGACGAAGTCGGAGCGTGAATGGTGAAGTTGGAAGTCGGATCACAGGTTGGATCGAAAATTTCCTCAGTCAGTTGACTTTCGGCACCTGTTACGTATGAGATTTCTATGAAATACTTTACGCAAAGATCTCTAGTTCGCGAATATGTAATAGAAAATAAACTTTCAATTGCACAAAAATTACCTTTTTGTTAGGGCAAATTATTTTCCTTTCTGTAGATCTATTTCGGACATTCCTATACAGGTAAATTTCCGATACTTCGGATTGGCTACGGAGGAATTATCAACAAACAATGAAAATTAAATCATAGTTGTAGCAAAAGATCCCTAGTTCGCAAAAAATAATAGAAAATAACTTTCAATTGCACGAACAATTATTCCTATTAAAAATATACGACACACACACAACAAAATAAATCCCAGCTCCAGTTTAAAACAAATAAAATATAAATTTTATACCTATACAAATCTTTAAAAACTATAATTTTTTCCTACATCTTAAAAAGTCATAAAAATCAAGAGTTGAAAAAATTAATTAGTTCAGCCCTAGACAAATAACTAGAGAAACGAAACCTAAGTTTTAAACATACATATCATAATATTATTATATTTTGCGTAGTGTTTATTCGATACATTTTTTGGTTAAGCGATGTACACCATCGTGAAAACAACCTAGAACTGAAGTTGGACCGCTAGTTGGATAGAAAGTCGGAGCGTGAGTGGAGACGAACATCCAACTAGTAGTCCTACTAAGTGGTACCACAAGTCGGAACGTGAATGGCCTGCATTACATATTTTGTGTTATTTTTTACTAAATTTAAAAAAAGCTTAAAGGATAAATGCTAATTTTACAAAAAGATTTGGTGTAAGTTTTACGTCGTTTTGAAACTATTTAAAAAATGGTTTATCTGTAAAAACCCATAAAAAACTCACCGCTTAAAAAGATATCTTAAAAAAAATAAGAACCGCTAGAAAAAGACGAAACATTTGCTATACTCCTTAAAAAAGTTTTTACAGCAAATAACCTGATAAAAGATTCGCAAAAAAATAAGAAAAAAATATTATACAACACAACATCGATACAAAACAGATGCCAGTATTGCATTAAGCAAATACCAGTAAGTAATAGGTACAACGGACAAACAATAAATAAAATTTTAAATCAAAAACTACATAAGAAAGCCCTGATATTAATGTTTCCAATACCAGAGAAAAACCCAGCTCGATTACATATACAAGCAAGATATCAACAAAAATAGCTAAACACATTAAAAATAAAGGAATGACACCAGCCTTCAGAACAAACAACTTATATTAAGATAAACATATATAATATATTAAATGGCAAATATATTAAGAACAACAAGAGCCAAAAGAAAAAGCACTTACACAGTGGTGTATTCAGACTTAAATTGTGGCGACTACCCAAAAATTTACATCGGTCAAACTGGTAGAACTTTTAACAAACGTATAGCAGAACATAAAAGGGCTTTCAATAATAGAAAAATAGATTATACGTACGCACTTCACCTTCTAGACCATTATCATTCTTTTAATGACGAATTTCAAATTCTTCACATTCAAAATGAAGGCCTTAAGCTATCTTTATTAAAATCTATGGAAATTAACAAACTAAAAGTATATATAAGCGAGGTTCCTACAGCCTCTACCGCTTCTCGCATTTCGACCGCCATCGTTCTCTGTCCATCTATTCGTCTTCTTTGATGGCTCTATCTCTCATTAGGTGTCGTACATTTTGTTCCCAGGCAACTGATGGTCTTCCCCTCTTCTTCTTTGTTGTGGTATGTAATTTAAAGCTTTCTTTGGCCATCTATCTTCATTCATTCGCTTCACATGACCATACCACACTAGTTGTCTCGTTTCAATTCTGTCTACACTGGAATATACAGTATTTGTCCTCCTTCTAATATCTTCATTCCTGATATGATCTTTTTTGGATACACCACACGCTCTTCTTAGAAAATCCATTTCTATTACTTCTATTCTTTTTCTATCTTTTTTCGTGATCTGCCAAACTTCTGCCCCATAAGTCATAATAGGCTCTACCAAGGTTCGATGTATTGTCAATTTTGTTTCTTGTCTAATATCTTTAGACCATAGTAGAGAGTTCAGAATGTTAACCGCTTTTTTTCCCTGCTGCGTCCTGTTTTCGATGTCTCTTTTGGTAGTGCCTTCTTCAGATATTATAGATCCGAGATATTTATATTCATTGCATGTTTTTGTGTTTCTAATTTCTAACTCTGGATCTTCTTCGTCATCTCCAATTTTAAGATATTCTGTCTTTGACATATTCATATTGACGCCCCATTTTTCATATTCTTTCTTTAGTTTTCTAAACATGTAGTCCATGTCTTCCTCATCAATTGCTATGACTACCTGATCATCTGCGAAAAATAAAGTTGTTAGACATTTACCATCGCCTATGTCTATTCCCATTCCGGATACTTGTTTTCTCCACTGCTCTAGCGATGATTGAATATATATTTTAAATAAGGTAGGAGATAGACAACATCCTTGTTTAAGCCCCTTTGTTATTGGAAATGATTCAGATATAAAGTTTCCTTCTTTAACGACACTTCTTGCATTTTTGTATATATTTGCGATAGCATTCACATACTCTCTACTGAGACCTACTTTCGTCAATGTTTGAAACAGTTTTTTTCAAAGGTACCGTATCGTATGCCTTCTCTAAGTCTACAAACAATGTGGGTAGATAGATTCCTTGCCTTCCGTTTTTCGATTACCTGCTGCAGAACGAATATACCATCAGTGCACGATCTTCCTGCACGAAACCCGTGTTGTTCTTATATGTCTTTGTATTCTGATTCTATTCTTTCTTTTATTATTCGACCGTACAACCTCCCCACTGAGCTAGTAACAGTTATTCCCCTATAATTAGAGCATTTGCGTTTATCCCCTTTCTTGAATATTGAGCTGATGTATCCAATATTCCAATCGTCAGGGATATTTTGTCCTTTTAAGCATTTGTTAAATAGTTGAACCAACATCTCATGTAATATTTTTGGTCCATACTTTACCAATTCAATTGGAATTACAAATTAAAAATACAGACATAATTCTAAATGATCAATTTAAAACAAACAGTTCTCCCTCCTCAACTTATTCGGTTAAAGACTATGTAGAAAAGTGTTAACGCATATCAAAAAGAAATCTCTTGAGAAAGTCACTCTGCCGAAACAACTGTAGTGAAAATAAATTATAATAAATTTTGTGGAGGTATTGAAATCAAAAGTTTTCAAGGTTTTATTGTTAGATACGTTATTGTCAGATAAAGTATTAGAATGAATACCTACACAAGCATACAACAAATTCTCGCTGGGATGTCCCACCGAAGCGTCCTAGGACCCATATTATAGGTTATATTTTCTGCTGACCTACCGAGAGAAACAAATATCACCACAGACAGCCACATTTGCAGATGCTACGGCAATACTATCGTCCAACAAAAAGCAAAACATACCGAGCCTAAAAAATCCTACAAAATCATTTAAATAAAATATAACAATGGATGACAAAATGGAGAATCAAAATAAATGAAACTATATAGAGACGAACAATATCACAATAAATAGTATAACATCTGAGAGTTTGAACTAACAAGAGCAAGAAAATTATGCACATTATGATCTCCTATTATAGCTTGTGGTAATATTTTTCGTCTTGAAATAAACAGATATGTACAATCAAACAAAATTTTTGAACCGAATGCTTATAAATTTACCTTCCTTTTTCTTCTTTCTGATATTAAAAAATTTTAATATATAATCTTGAACTAACAAATCGATTATTTGCTATATAAAACCAATACATATACATATCATAATCAAATTGAAATAAAGTTACCTCATCTATGATATACATATAAAATGAATAATATCAATATTACATTTCACTTCGCTGCAACTTTCCAAACACTGACACTTTGTTTCAAAAGATGCCAGCTGTCATATTTGGTATAAATATTATTTGTTTATAAATTTGTTATTTATTTAAATAACATGTAAATGTTACAATTTTTGAAATAAGTAAGACTCAAGGTTATTAAAGTTTCCATAACGAAGTCTCTCAGTCAACCAGTCATGATTTGTAAAATTTTTTGTATATAAAATTATATAAAACAAACGGTATATGGGTATTTCTCTACTATAACTTGAAATTTTCTATACAAACTGTCCCAAGGAAATTTTATGAAATGTTAAATATATATCTTTAAAAAACCCACACATTTTTCTCTTGGTTTTTGAGGTATGTACAATTTTATGCAAACTTGTGACAGAGGACTGTTGTACCCATCCCAGGGAATATTTTTATGGAATTTCTCTATAGCTTACTGTTTCGACACTGTGTCGTCTTCTGTCTCTACCTCATTGACCAAGATCCCAATTGACGTGTTCTCGGGAAAACTGAAGTCGAGTTTGTTTCTGACGTGCGTTTAATTTGGACCCTGTATTAGCTCGTCTCGGAGTCAAAGTGACAGCCTTAAATTTTCTCCTAAATATCCACTGAGTGACGGTGACACCTCGTACATTCCTCAGGGATTGTTAAAGCACAACTCCTGTCACGTGCCGATTCCGCAAGGTCATCAGGACAATGAATCTATCGTCGCTCTGTCTTTACACGTCGCCGGCTCAAACTTGGCCATCGACTGTACTGTAGCTACCAATCTCCTGGTATCGACGGTAAGCCCTTGAGACTGCAGACTGCGTCATAAGTAGGTGAAGGGCGACAGTCTTCTGACTATAGCCCTCTCGTAATAATGCAATTACCTGGGCTGACTTCACTGGTGAAGTATCTATTCATAAAATATTCACTTACTGCACTTGAAAGTGTACACACATCAACGTTTGAAAAGTGACAGAGACAGAACTCTGAACTAAAGGTCGATTCAGACACATCAGTCCCGTCACATTCTCGGCGCCGAACCGGTCCTGTTTGATCACAGAACTATCAACTATCTGACAGATGAGAAACTGTTCGTCAACTGATGAATGTGAATGCCGGCGCCATATTTCTATTAAAGAATATTTTATATGACGGATTGTTCGGTTCGGCGCCAGGACTGTGACGAGACGTGACTGATGTGTCTGAATCGACCTTTTGACCTGAGACAGAGACGACCACCGGCAAATTCATAGACGTCTACATTGCGTAGAATAGGCCGGGTTACAATATTTGCTGCATTCCCTATGCCATACAGAAGTAGACAAATTTTACAACACGTTGCTAATTTCCATAAAACAACTACTTTTTAAAAAATCTCTATAACAGACAATATTTTTTTCGCATTAGTTGTTTTAATTTAAAGTAACCAATATAAAATTACTAAGAATAGGTAACCTACAATTCATCGAGCAAGTCGATTTTTTTTGCTCGCAAGTACTCAATTTGCACTTGCTCAATAATTAATGAACTTATTCGGAGACACAGAGTATTAGGTTAATTAATTTTATTATAAGGGTAATTCCAGCAATAATTGACACAAGTCGGTGGGGTCACCCTCTCCGATTTGGCTAAAATTTTACACACATGTTGCACTAGACAAAAAAAAATGATTGTCAAATTTACAGACCCTAATATTCAAAATGGCGGCCGTGGCGCGCTATTGAAGTTTCACGCTTTTTATCAATTTTTTTTTCGTGTTTCGCCGATTTTTTTAGTACAACGAGCTAAATATGCTTAAACAAATATCCACTATATGTTTCCCAATGTAAAATTTCCTGCTGAACACGATCCCGGTGTCAAAATTGCCATATAACGTCATATAAAGCCACGAAATGCGAAACAAAGGGCTTTTTTTTTGAAAAATTCATATCTTAAAAACACCCTCTTTAATTTTTTTCTAATTTTCACAAAAGATGCCTTAATACAAGCACTTTCGAATAAAAGTTGTATCAGAAATCCTTTTTATATGTTTGAAGCCGCTGCGCCCTATAAGAGTCCAAAAAACGCGATTTTCCCGCCTTTTTTAGCGCTTTTCCTTCGTTTTTTCAGCTTCCAAGTAACTTTTAGGGGTTTTCTGACAACGAATTCGGATTCTATGGAAAATTTTACACAAAAAATGACTATTTTCAATTCATTTACCACCGATTTTACCGTTTTTTATGTAAAAAACAGTCATTTTTTATGTAAAATTTTCCGTAGAATTCGAATTCGTCATCAGAAAACCTCTAAAAGTTATTTGGAAGTTGAAAAACGAAGAAAAGGCGCTAAAATAGGCGAGGAAATCGCGTTTTTTGGACTCAGAATTTCTGAGATAACAAGATAATAATTTCTGAGATTCAAACATATAAAAAGAATTTCTGAGACAACTTTTATTCGAAAGTACTTATATTAAGGCGTCTTTTGTGAAAATTTGAAAAAAATTAAAGAGGGTGTTTTTGAGATATGAATTTTTCAAAAAAAGTGCTTTGTTGTGCATTTTGTGGCTTTATATGACGTCATACGGCAATTCTGACACAGGGATCGTGTTCAGCGGAAAATTTTACATTGGAAAACATATAGTGGATATTTGTTTAAGCATATTTAGCTCGCTGTACTAAAAAAATTGTCGAAACACGAAAAAAAATTGATAAAAAGCGTGAAACTTCAATAGCGCACCACGGCCGCCATTCAGCCAAATCGGAGAGGGTGACCCCACCGACTTGTGTTGATTATTGCTGGAATTACCCATTATCAAGATGAACGTGATATTTTAATAAGTGCAGAAATATTTTAGCAGTATTGACATATCTAGTAACCGTATGCTTTATGAATCATTTTTATCAATTTAATGCTTACTTTTTGTTTTTTAAACAAATACATTCGCGTACATATAACATACAACTATGACTATTGATATACATCAAATCGTATGTAGGTCAATCCTCAAAAAAAAAACAATCACATATTTTCTTTATGAATACAAATATCGGTGAGTAATACAGTCTAACGTTATTTTTTCTTTCTCAAAAGAGAAAGTCGACAATGAAATATATAAAGTTTATATGCTCATGTTCTATGTTTCCATTTTTTAATCGAGATGTACTTTGATATAAAAATGTTCTGAAATTGTTTTTTATTTCTTGTGGCATGTCTATTTGGAATGTCAATTTGGAAAACAATAATTCCCATCTTTCTAACATCTTTACGACATCTCTCGATTTATTTCTTGGTCTTCCTTTCTTTTTTTAGCCCTTAAGTACTCTCCAACCAATAGTCTTGATTTGTCTGTTACCTTGCATTCTATGTAGGTGTCCGAGACATTCTAGTCCAAGTTATAACAGATATATCTTTGGCCTTAATTATTTTGTTCATGGCCCCAGCACATCTCTTGCTCTTGGTCAGTCTCAGGTTGATTTCAGTTTCTTCCTTACATGTCTGGCCTACAAGGGTACCTAAGTATATAAATTCATCCACCTTCTCGAATTCTACAATTGATCCATCCTCCACCTCTAATTTAAAGGAGCCCTTTGTGTTTATTCCTTTTTTGCTCGAAATTTCCATGTACATACTTCGATTTATTAACATTCCAAGTTTCAGTCCCATTTTAGGCTTTACGGAATCAGTCTTTTTGCTATACTTGCCAGTTATATTCCATTTCTTGCAATGAGGATTCATATCATCATAAACATAATATTTAGTTAGTCCCAGTATGGTTCTCATTATCTTTCTCTCTACTATTCGTAAGTCTTCTTCATCTTTTTTAGTAATTATCATTGTTTATGCTGTGTGTAATAATGTTGGTCTAATTATAATGTTATAAATGTTCATCTTTGTGTTCTTAGTCATTATTTTACTTTTTATTTTCAAAATAAGCTTTATTCGCTGTCAATATTTTTTTCTTTTACTTCTGACATTCTTTCGCTGGTGTTTCTTATTGTCACTCCCAGGTATTTGAAGTGTTCTACTTCTCCAAATTCTGAACTCACTATTTTAATTGTTTCCTATATTGGTTTTTTCTTTCCTAATATTTCCTAATATTTTTGTCTTTTCTTGATTTAATCTGAGTCGCATTGTCTCCCATTTCTCTTTTATTTCTTCTAGAATTTCTTTCATTATATTTCTGTTCTTTGCAATAATAGCAGTATCGTCTGCGTAAGTGATTATTTATCCACCTCTTGTTTTTAGATTCGCTTTGTTTATATGTCAGAGTACATTTTTTAAAGCTAGATTAAACAGTATTTAGGAGGTAATTTTCATAACCCCACATGTCCAAAAATATTTTTTTTTGTAATACGAGATGTTTCTAATTCGTCATTTTAAAATATTTTCATCTTTATTGCCGATCAAAAACCCACATTTCCAGTTGTAATATTAATTTAAAAGTAGGAGTTTAAAGCAAAACCCCACATTTAATGTGTGATGGTTATAGCAAAATCCCACATTTTCTATTCATCCTATGAGGAGTAGGTATTAGAATCACATGGTTTTGATTAAAGTTTTGACTTAAATACATGGTTTTGATTTGATTGTTATTAAACTTTGATAATATACAAGGCAAATATCGAGCACAGTATTAATTTAATCTTGCCCAAGTACTTTCGATCACTAGATCATCTTTGATTGTTATTGTTGACACTAGCTGAGATCTTAGCATGTTAGTTTCAGAGGAAGGTTATAATTTAATGTTTGTTTGTGCTTAATTGAGTGAAATTGTTCTTCTTCTGGTAGCACTACAACCCGAGGTGGGTCTTGACTGGCTGCACAACCTGCTTTCATTTCGAACTGTCGTCCATGATGTTTAAGTCAGTGGGTAGCCCCATTGTTCTCAAATCTGACCATATATTATCTCTCCATCGCATTCGTGGACGTCCTAAGGGCCTTCTCCCTGTCGGGACTTCTTCCCAGATTAACTTGGTAAGGCGGTTATTAGAGAGCCTATGAACATGGCCAGCCCATCTTAGACTTTGGGATTTAATCTCTTGGACTACGTCGCTAGCACTATACATTTGTTTGACCTCGGCATTTGTGCTCATTCGGTATTGGTTAGTATTCGGATCGTGATAGGGACCGAAGATCTTTCTGAGGATTTTTCTCTCAAAGCATCTGAGTTTACTTTCCATTGCTTTTGTCAGCGTCCACGTCTCACACCCATACATGAGCACCGGTCTAATCACTGTTTTATATATCCTGATTTTTGATGTTCGTGTTAGGCTCTTGGATTTAATAGTGTTGTGGAGGCTATACATACATCTGTTTGCTGCCTGAATTCTCCCTTTTATCTCTTCCGTGATATCGTTATCTGTGGTGATAGTCGCTCCGAGATATTTAAAACTCTCCACTCTTTCAAAGTTATAGGGGTCTATTGTTACATTTTGTCCTGTTCTATCTCGTCTCTTTTGTCTGTTAATGCACATATATTTGGTTTTCTCTTCATTGACCCTTAGACCGGTATTTTTTGCCTCTCTCTCTAATTTATGGAAGGTTTCTTTTACATTGGTGACGGTATTTCCTACAATGTCAATGTCATCCGCGTATTTACTAGCTTTTTGCTACTAGCGTATTGCTAGTAGTAATTTTGCTCCATTTACTGTCAGTATTTCTGTTCTAATTAGTGCGGTTCTTACTACTTTTACCAGGATTATATTAAAAAGAAGAGGTGACAGCACGTCTCCTTGTTTCAGTCCACTGTTTATTTCAAACGACTCTGAGAGCTTGTTACCTATCCGCATTCTAGATCTACAGCCATTTACACAAACTTTAACGAGCTGGATAAGTTTTTTTTGGAACTGAAAGTTCTGCCATTGCATTCCACATCTGATCCCTTTTAATGCTGTCGTATACTTGTCGGAAATCTATGAAGAGATTATGAATGGTTCTATTGAATTCCCATCCTTTTTCAAGCAGCTGCCTGAGAGTAAAAATCTGATCTATGCTTGAATTTTGGTTGAATTGAGTGAAATTATGAGTTTAAATTAAGGTAATGTAGATGGTGAATTAATACTAGTTGGAAGAGCAAGTGTTGGATCATGAAAAAGAAAAAAGACTGTTCTAAAGCGACAACTTCTTAAGAAAAAGAGATACGCTGCTCCTGCGTGTGGGTGTGGTCAGAGGTTGCTTACACAAGGGTAAAGCTTTTAAATGTTGTGAAGTTCGGACTAGTGATGTCGGTGAATTTCGGAAGATTCTTTATTCGAAACCCGAAAAACTTTAGTTTATAGTAGGTAAATAGTAGGTTTATAGTAGTCTAAAGTAGGTTTATAATAACAAAACAGGTTTAACGTCGGAGGTCTCGACAATCTTGCTTATGTCTAGCCATACAACAAACAAAATCCAAACCAAAATCGACTTCCGTTACCTACCCATTTCCTCTTACTTATTTCTCTTTCTGTTTGCACCTTACTCGGTTTACATCAGAAAGATGTACAACGACTTGCATCAAAACTAAAAACTAACCCAGGGCTAGAAGACAACAGAGGAGGTGATAGAATAAGACAATGATCACTGGCAGTTCGCCTTCTTCTTCTTAACGTGCCCTATCAAGTCCCCTTGACGTTGGCGATTAACATGGCGAAACTGTCTCTGTTTCGAGGCGGTTCGTCAGTTTATTGGAAATTTAAAAGGTACTGAAAGTCACCACAACCGCAACCAATCAAAAAGAGTATATTTAAGAAGTGGTCTTTCAATTTGGAAACTTGACATGATTTGTAATGCTAATGTAAAAATCCCATAACTCCAAGTAAAGCTATCAATGTTTCGTAAAATATTTTGCGGAGAGTTTAATATTGGTTTCAAATCTCCGGCATCTGACATGGGTACTGTGACATGATGGACTATAAAATTAAAAATACTACAGGAACTCAAAAGCAGATGCTTTTTACTGAAAAAAGGATACACAGGAAATGTATTTTAGGAATACACAAATATATTGAATTTATGTAGCAAATAATCAATACCTCATTTAATGTTTAAACCTTGAAGGCCATAATCATAATAAAGGTATAATTCGATAGTAATTTTGGTAAAATTCGATTAGAATATTACTGATATTAAAGTAATAGATTTCTATCTTGCATGTCTAATAGGTTTCTAAGAAAATGTGAAAACAAATAATAGCATGATAAATATATTTTTATTTTAATTATAATTGTTTAATTCCGTGACTATCGGTACCCATGTATATTACCATGTATATATTTGCAAACGTTTCATTTAAATTGCTGATTTTCTTATAAAAAGTATTATTTACATGGGTGTATAATCATACACCTAGGTTCGGCATACATTTTAAGGTCATGATTTGCTTGTTATGGCTAGTTTCACAAAGTAAAGTACCTTGTGGTTAAAAGATAACCAGTGGTTACTCTGAAATATACGTTTCATAATATAAGATCAACATCTTGGTTATTATCCTAAAAAAATTTAACCCGAAGTTAGAGGACTGGTTTAGAGCTTGACCAGGATATCCTAACCTAATTTCGAATTCCGTTTTGTTGACATATAGACATCGACAGTATAAACATGTAAATTATTAATTAATCAGATATGAATGACTATTATATAAATGCTTTTAGCAGTGACGAGGAAGTTGGCAGATAAAGAATAATTAGGCACAATAATTAGACCACAAGTTATTTACAAGAACTAGACCATGAAGATTTTTTCATACTTAAAATATTTTCAAGGAATGATATCCTTACACGTATGCAGTAGTTAATGCTCATGGTGAATTTATATTTAAATGGTTCTTTTTTATGCACTACTGGTAATTTTTGTGGAATCAGAAAAACAACAAGCAGTAAAGTTGTAAAAAGAGTCACTGTAGCTTTGGCAAATTTGTTACGAATGTACATAAGAATACCTGAAAGTTATGAAATCAATGAAATATCCAAAAGCAAACTCGACACATTCGAAAGAAAAGTACTGAGGAGAATACTAGGACCTATGAGGGTAAACGGAATTTACAGAAGTCGATACAATAACAAGCTTTATCAACTTTATAAGGAAGCACCACTGTCAGACTTCATTAGAATACAAAGATTGCAATGGGCCGGACATGTGATAAGAATGGGAGAGGATAGGCTACCAAAAAGAGCACTGAATGTTGAAATGCAGGGAAAGAGACCAGTTGGAAAGCCAAGAAAGCGCTGGGAAGACACACGTGTCACAAATAGCTAATATAACAAAAGAAACCGAAACAGATGGCTTGATATATATTGCCGGTTTCATATCATTTAAATATAAAAATCAATTCCCAAATTTAGGAAGACATACCTATGAGGAACAAAATATAAATGTTCATAATTATTCTGTGCCATCCTGAGTACAACATTTACCATTTGGTGGATTTATAAATGCATAATCGGAATTGGTAAACCAAGTAATGACGATGGAAAAATATTTCCAAAATTTTCATGGTAAAAACCTTAGTAAAAACCTAAATTGGGGTAAGAAAATTATACATGGAACTGTAGAGTATGTTTCCAGTAATTGTTTGGATATATATACCTCTTCGTCTCGTAAAAACATACTGCAGACAAGGATATTCATTCGGCTCAAGTATTTTAATGAATGCTTCAAAAGCCAGGTTACCAGTGCCAAAAGAAAACAAAATATTAAAAAAAAATAATTATGTAGTGTATATTTTCATCTATTGAAAATACAATAAACTTGTTACGTTTTTATCAATTAAAATTTATTATCTACCTATTATTTAAATTTTTAGATTAAATTGTGCAAGTACCTAATTCTAATTCGTATAATCCTAGCTGACCTCTAAGGGCTGGTAATTAATGCAATAGTTTATCTAGTATTGATGAAAATACAGTATACGCGACAAATTTTCAGTGTAAAATGGAGATTGAAGTTCTAGATTTACGTTCTGATTAATTTTAAGTACCAAACTACCTACATGTCAACAGTTTTCCATAATTAGGTATTAAAATCCACTAAACATCTTTATTTCATAACTAACTTTACTATTTTCCATACATCAAAGACATAAAAAGGCCGATTAACGATGTTACGATTCAAATTACTGTACTCTCGTGGCGTATTTGCGGGCTTAATGATCATAGTGGTACAAGCATCGAGCAAAAAGACAATAGAGAGAATGTAATGGTAGAGGGGGCAAAAATATTGTTAGACAGGAAGTGCGATCTTGAGAGGCCACTTTAAACAAGGAAAGACAGTCTCTTTCCTTGTTTATAAAATCAAATTTAGTTTGGTTATGTTATTGTTTGTCCCAACTGTCACATGAAATTTTATTTATATTGAAGTTTCTTACCATTTGTGTCACATTTTAGACTATTAACGTTAATATTTAATTAAAACTTTCTCGTCTGAAAAATATTTTATAGCTATTGTTAATAACTGTCGAAAAATTTAAATTTAGCGCCTTTGCATTTCCGGATATGTCCTCCATCAGAGGCCACTTTTTTGGTCTCCTTTTCATAACGATTAGATTCCCTCTTTTGTCTTTTTGCTCGATGGGTACAAGACTACCTCCTACAATAAACATGTCAGAAGAAAAACTAGAGCGGTTTCATCAAAGTCGATTATAGGTTTTAAAAGACAAAGATAAGATGACAAGAATATTACTAAAAAATGTCTAGTTTTTTTACTTACAGACAGAATGTTGGTAATTAAATATATTATAAAAGTATATTTCCATAAGTTGAATATTCGTTTGATAAAAAATCTATGTAGGATGTGATTAATAGGAAATTACTCATTATATAAGACGATAATAGCAAATAACAAATTATGCGAAAACTATATAGATTTTAAAAATATTAAATTTATATTATTAAAAACTCACCATAATATCCTTGCGCAACAATTCCAGAATACCAGTATCCGATATTCCTAACCCAGATGGCACTATAAACGCATGTATCCTTTCGAGAAGACTGACGACGGAATTACTGTCGTGCGACACGACCATTCGTGCAAAATCTTCCAAAGTTAACCTCTCAAAGTCTTTCCTGTGGTCTGCATATCGTAAGAAGCTTTTGAAATTGACATCTGTGCTTGTCATATATTTTAAGAGATCGTTTAGTCTGAGTTCCAATCGAACTCGGTCTGGGAGATTGTTGAGAACTACAGCTATGGTACTGGTACCTGGAAAACAAAATAGTTTTTTTTTAAACAGAGATATCGATCTTAGTAGGATATTCGTAAAAATGAGTAAGGTATGGAAAAGTTGGAAAGACGGGAAACGAGCATTTAGATATGGATATACAGAGGAAAAGTGTCGAAAATTAATGAATTCGACTAACAAATAAGGAATTGAAATAACTGTGTAAGTGAACACAGATACCTGAAACGTTCCTAAGGTTCGGTTAGAGACCAAACTAACTCTAAAATTTAAAAACTAGTTTACCAATTTAGTAAATAAATGAAACAATTGTATTATATGATTGTATCACAGCCTCACAAGGCTTGTGGGGTAATAATTAGCCAACGAGATATATAGTATTGCCTATTTCAAACAAATTTTAACTTGTTTCCGGTGCTTGAGAAGAAACCTTTACAATTTGTTGCAATTTTTGATAACCTAAAATTACAATATGTTTAATTATTTTTATAGCAACTCGTGTAAAAACTGCAATAAGAAATACATTGGACAATCAGAAAAGGTACCTAAAAGAACGCATCACGTCCCACAGACTAAATCATGGCCGTTGCTCATTAGCACTACATGTAGTAAATAAAGGACACTACATGGATTACGAATCTGTAAAGATTCTAGAAAAAGAAACCAATTTTAAAAAAGGACTATTCCTAGAGATGGCTTTCATAGCACAATCAGAGAACATTTTAAAAAACAGAAATTTAAATCATCTTAGTGAAAACTATTCTTTTCTTTTAACAGTTGACAAACAACACATCAAATAAATAACAAGAACTCTCTAGACTCCATCTTAGAATAAATTATTCTCTGTACTCTTGAGAATTATATCACGAATCCTCTAACGTATATCATTATCATCACGAATGCGAAAATGGAAAATTCTATTAAACGTTAGTATTTTTTTATAATATTTAAAATATACAAAAATAATTAATATTGATAATATTCATAACTCGGATAAAGAGTCAGTCAAAAAATGCATTGGTATGGATAAATTAATAGTATAAAATTTAGTCTGTTACATATAAGAATACAACTCAAAATAGCGAGTAAAGACACACATTTTTAATAAAGAAATGCTTACGAATCGCTTTAATTTTTTGAACGATCCTCTGGTGTTTTGGATACATATTTGAATTTATAATGAGGTGCAAGGTTAACCTTCGTGCATAGTTCCATTTAAAAAGATATTTTTCATTTGTAATAATTTATTTCTGCTACAAAATATCGCCCATTAACAATTGTAGTTCTTATATTCTAGAGTTTGTAAACCGATAGTAACATAGTAAGTTTGTTTTTGTTATTTTGTATTACTATTTATATTTGTAACTGTTTTTGGTGAGACAACAATAAATATGAAATTTTTTCTCCCTAAAAAAGATTATTATTTCCTTTAAAAAGTTTCTAATCCTTTTGGACCTTTTGGAACAGGAAGATTGTTGTAAGATTGGAAGATTCATGTAAGTACCCCTTTTTGTTTCATTTTTGTAGTTACTTCCTGTCTAATTATTCTAGTTCCCTTGTGTCATTCACTTTCTAACGACCCAGCTCTTAAAAATTTCTGTCCCCAATTTTCAACCCCCTATAATGATCCCAATGTTGTAGTTAAAATAATCGTTACACTGTGCTATCAAACTAAAGGGGGCAGAATATAAAAACACTCCCTTTGATGCACTCGTTTTTATTGCTTCCTTAGTACAGGGTTGTTTCTCAATTAACCTTACTGTTATTTACAAGTAACCCGTTACTCCTTAGCAATTTTTATAAATATCATCATCATCATCATTCACAGCATATTCTACCGATTATGGTTCAACCTGCCTTACATAGTAATTCTTCATTTCTGCCCACGATTGTCTAATATTCGCTTTTCTATGCCATGTTGTACCGGCTTGTTTCCTTATGTCATAGTGTTATCTTAAATTTGGACGTCTTCTTGGTCTCTTGACACCTCTTGTATCATCATCATTCAGCCTATACTCGTCCACTGCTGAACATAGGCCTCCCGTAGTTCACCCCACAAATTTCTGTCCTGAGCCGCCTGCATCCAATTTTGATGTGTCCGTTTCAGGTCATCCGTCCATCTTGTTGGTGGTCGTCCTCTATTCCTAAAGGCATCTTGTCTGGGTCTCCACTCAAGAATGCGTTTTGTCCATCTGCCGTCCTTCGTTCTCGCGACGTGCCCTGCCCAGTTCCATTTTAAGGTTGATATTCTTTTGATTGCGTCGGTTACTCCCGATCTACGGCGCAATTCTGTGTTGGGTATTCGGTCTCTCAGGGTTAATCCCAACATGGACCGTTCCATTTTCTTTTCCGTTCCTCTTGTATACCACAGTGTAATTCTAGTGGACCACCTATTGTCAGTTCTCGCTAAATGCCTGGATGTATACATAATTGACCTTGGTTTTCTGTCTGATGTATTCTATTCTTTTTCGATCTCTCTTTGTTATACCTAGTGTTACGATAAATTCTGACCCAAAACCGTAAACATATTTATTACTAATATTCTCATTCGTTCACGTATTTTCTAGGTAATACCTACCTGACACAAGATGGGTCCCCCTCCGCTATAAAATCAACAATCGAACTTTCTGGAGACGAGCTGATGTAAAAATACTAGTTTGAGGCCATTCGCCGCTCTTTTTAGTCGAGAAGGCCAGCGAACCTTCGCCGATGTTCCATTTTAACACATGATTTGATATAAATAACGGGGATTTTCATTGAAAGAGTCAGTCAGAAAAGAAGATCACGACGCATTTTAAATGTAACGTACGTATAAATAAATTATGTAATTATTAGTCAAATAAATTGTTGTACAGTGGTTTAATAAATTGATATAAATTATCGTGTTTTAGTAAATTAAAATAAGAACAATACGTTTTAATTAATAAAGACATAACACTAGCATGCATCGCTCCATTGACCTATGAGTGACTTTGAGTTTTGATATCTCTTTCTTTAGTGTCCAAGTTTCATAGCCGTATGTCATGATTGGTAGTACACTGATCGAATGCTTTTTTTTTCTTCAGATGGAGTGGCATCTTCGATTTGAATATAACTGCATTTCTACCAAAAGATGCCCAAGCCAGTTTTATTCTGTTGATTTCTGCCAGATGAGGAGCCAGATCCCAGGTATACATACTCGCCTACTGTCTCAAGTGCAGTGTTGTTTATTATTACATCTTGGACATCTAATAGCTCGTTGTACATGGTTTTTATTTTTGTTCAAATTCTTTCTTAGTCCAACTTCATTGCTAAATCTATTTAGGTCGCTTATAAGTTCTTGCAATTCTGTAGGATTATTAGCAATCAAAACGATGTCGTCTGCAAATATTAGATAGCTGATGTATTCTCCATTAATAGATATTCCTTTGTTAGAGTTTTTTTTTATAAATTGTTGCCTTAGCTTTTGATTGTCTGTATATATTTGCTAAAGTTTCTATGTACGGTTTATCAATTGCTTGGTTGGTCAAAGTTTCTATTACTGCCTTGGGATATAAAGAATCGAAAGCCTTCTCGAAATCTATGAAGGTTAATGCTAGCGGTATTTCATATTCTTTAGCTCACTCATTAGTTCTCGAAGCGTATGAATATGTTCCATGGTTTGTAAATATGCCTGCTAAGATTTTCCAGATTTTTTTGCCAGCGTGTTTAAGCAGATCCACTGTTATGCCATCTATTGTTCGCTGTAGAATTTAGTCAAGAGTGGTATTATTTAATTTCTGTCTGTAATTCTGGTGTTTTGGTTTGTTAGAACGATTTGCTTCTTCCCAATGATTAATGCTTTTCTTGTTTTCTTATAGTTTTTCTGTTTTCGATTGTATTTTCTGCCAGTCTTTGATTGTATTTTCTTATGTCTTCCTTAATACTTTTCCTTATTGTCTTACAAAGTTCTATGTATTGTATTCTCTGTACGCTGCTACTTACTTTCATTTCCCTTCTTTGTTTTAGCAATATTTTGGTTTTATCAGGAAGTTTACTATGTTCATGTTGTTGTTGCGGGAAGCCGATTTCTTTGGCACTATCAGAGATGATTTCCATTATATTTCCATTAATTTAGAGCTGTCGATTTGGTCATGTAATCTTTCATCAAGTATCCTTTGGTAGTGATTTGACTTTTCTTTTAGATTGTTAATATTTGTATACCGGTAACTGTTGGTGTTGTGATTAATTTTATTCCTTCTAGTTTCAGATCTAGAACAATTTTTGCTCTGATAAGTCTATGGTCGCTCCCTGTTTCAAATTTATTTATTACACTGACATCTTTTATTGTGGCAATCCTGTTGGTTACAATGAAATCAATTTCGTTCTTAGTGGTTCCATTAGGTGCTACACAAGTCCATTTTCGGTTCGATTTTTTCTTAAAGAATGTATTTGCAATTGGCATGTTTATGGTAGTGTGCTAGCTGAACCAGTCTTTCTCTCCTTTTATTTCTCTCACCGACTCCATACTTTTTCACAACTTGTTCCTTGTCGTTTCTCTTTTCCACTTTGGCATTAAAGTCACCAATTAAATACCTACTTGAAGTGACTTTTATTGTTATTTAATGCTTGATTTATCTTACTGTAGAGTTATTCTATTTCTTCGTCAATGGCAGTAATCGTTGGGGCGTATATTTGTATATTATTGTATCTCTTTGATAGTTATAAGGTTAAGCTAGCTACTCTATCCGAGGTACTAGTTATTTCTACTACTCTTCGTTACTCTACTACTTTTTACCATAATACCTTAAGCTTAAAACTGTAAAATGCGGCCCTGTCCATCGAAGTATAAAAAATAACTGTTAATAATTCGCTACATAGGTGCTTTTATAATTATAAATAATTCTGAGAAATAATAACTATAAAATTACAATTACGAGTTCAGGGTCGGTGGCTTTTATTCAATATGGCCGATAAGAAACAAAGAGCAAATTGTTTCCGGAAGTTGCACACATTTTACAATATCGTTGAAACCGAGATGCGTATAGGTAAATAAACGAATAGTTTCAAGTTTCGAAAAAGTGGTTTAACTGGTTTAAAATTAGTTCTGAAAGCTATTAGCTGGGCAAATGGTTTTAAGGAATTATAACTGTTTTTGGCCAACTTTTAGTTAAATATTGGATGTTCCACATATCGCACAAGTAATTTTAAAAATGACAGTTTGATTGAAACTTGTAAATTGGCAATAGATTCAGAAAGAATACAAAGAAACGTTTATTGTTCAAGCCGTAGATGGTCGTTGACTTGATGACCCTAAACCATAAACTTCAAGAAACCACAAAGAAAACGTTCAACGTTATTTTATTTATTATGGTCAGTGTATCATATCCGCACCAGACAATGATACATTTAGTCGTATTTGTGTGTTTCTCGGTAATCACGTAAATTTTATCGGAAATTCGATCATTTTGACGATGTTATCAAGAACAAATTGATCGCAGAATGATTTCATTCCAAAAATCGGTGTCAATTTGTTTTAATTGGGAACGATACTAAGTGGACGATATTTCGTTCACAATAATTTACGACGCAAATTCTTTCAAAATTGCTAATTTTGAACAGCCGTGACATAATATGGTTCTAAAACTATTTTCTTGTGCCATTTCTAGATTATCTACTATATTTATTGGAAAATAACTACAATGATAATTATATGAAAATACTTATTTGAAGTTTCGTATTGAAGTTTGCCAACTAAGTTAATGGATAGCTGAGAAGATTCTGGATCTAGGATAAGTAAGATGCCGCAACTCAGCAGAAGACACTGTTATATCGACAACGCAAATGGCAACGAAAACGAACATGGAGAATATAGAATCGAATAGGTACAAGAGGTAGAAAAATATAGAATCGACTTGGTCATACCATCTGAAACAAAAAAAAAGGACAAGGAACTCAAAATATGAAAAAATTCATACTTATATTCAAGAAGTACAAGAAAAATATATCTAACTGGCAACCAAATAAAAGAATAATTAAAGTCAACCTCAATATGAAGAGATATAAAATAACTCATGCTCATAGTGGCTACAAATAATGATTTTTCTCCTATAACAAAATATGACTTTCTGTTGAATGAATCCTTTTTTGAGTTTTCATTGGTTTATCACAAGAATCTTTTATATATCTAAACATTCTTTGCATTTATATATCACCTGATTCTTCCACGGAACTATTTTTTAAGAACCTGTTAAATTTGTTAGACGATCTGCCCAAATAAAAGCAGAAAGATTCTATGCGGTGACTTGAATATTACTTGCTGTTGGTCAAAAATTTTCCTTGGTCAATATTCTCGAATCGTATGGTTTCACAGTGCACGTTAATTTACACTAGAATTACTAAAACAACATCTACCATAATTGATTATATTGATCCCCTTGATGTACGCTCTACAGTTATTAATGCAGGACTATGTGATCATGAAGCAGTATATACCAAGTTTAACACTCTAACTAACACTCTTAACACTCTTTAACTTAACTTAACTCTCTTAACACTCTAACACTCTAATTCTCAAAAACCCAAAGTTTAGGTAGGATTTGTTTCGCTTAGAACTTCCGTAAATTTCAAAATGTGTGCTTGACTTCTGGGTGGCACCTTCCTCTATGGACGTGGACTATAATTTCAATGATTTTTAGATAGGATTGTCTTCAATAAGGCATTTCCTTTAATTACAATTTAGTCAAAACATTACAAACCCTGGATTAATATTAGCCAAGAATGTGCGTTCACTACTGTACCAGGTGGTCCGATAAGGCGATATCTCGGAATATATCAGAATCTATTCATGTTATAACTTTGGGAGAAACAATTCCTTAGTGAAAGTGGCCAAGAGAAATCGCTGGAAATAACTTTCAAGTTTCTGGGTTAACCGCTAGGGGGCGTAACCTGTGAAGAAAACTGAAACCCAGTTTTTTGGGAAATATGCTCAATTATACCAAGTGTTAAATAAGTAAACTAGAAAGAGGCCTAAATTCTGCACAAAGTTGTTCAAGTACTTTTTTTTATTTTTTCAAATAAAGGGTGGGGGAGAGTGGGAAAGTATTTGTGGATAAATGCCTATAACTTTGGTTTGGATCAACCGATTTTAACGAAATTAGTGTCATTCGAAATAGTGTGGATGAATTAATTTACATCTACTATAAAATAATTGCATTTAGTTTTAATTGTCATAGGTAGAGAGTACTTTCGAATAGAAAAATTAAAATTTGTTTTTCTTCAAAATGTTTAATGGAAACACCTATTTATTGTAAATTATAATGGAACTGGATTAAATTCGTAACAAAATGGCGCAAACCGCAAAAGTATTGTTATATATATTTAGGTATCACATGCAGCAACAAACTTTATTATCTTTTATTTTGTGATATTGACGATTTATGTAATTTTAGTAAATTTTAATTGTTATTGTAATATTTTGGACTTTTTGTAAGCTTTGTCCATAAATTGTAAAATTTTCAGTGACAATAACGCATATTTATATTATTTTATAATAATAATAGGCACTTGGGGTCAGAAATAATAATACTCGGGGATCTTAATGCAAGAATAGGTAGAAGAATAAAAATGATAAAATGATAGGACCATACGCATACGGAGGAAACAAAGCAGACGAAAATGGAGATAAATCAATTGAATTATGTCGATAATAATACTGAACGGACGTTTCAAAAATAAGATTATAATACGAGTATGTATTCAGCATACCAGAAACTTTAAATCAGTGATTGATTACTTAATAATGAAGCAAAATCTAAAATAAAGGTGCAGGACTAAGAGTGTTTCAGGAAATATGAAAGGGGTCACTACCTACTAATAGCACGAATAATATTACCCCTAACCAAAAATGCAAACAGCAACAAAATCAAGATGGAAACAACTTAACAAGTCCAGACAATGACGATACAAGAGTACATCGTACAAAAAAAGTTAGACCAACAAATACCACTTTAATACAAACAAGAAACAACTAAGAACTTGCGTATAGTAATAATAAACAGTATAAACCAAGCGACCAAGCAGTAAAGAAAACCTTAGGGACAGATCAAAAAGAAGATATGTTTGGTTTTGGTGGAATGATCAACTTGAACATAAAAGGGAGTATAGAGAAATGATATTTAAATTTAAGTTGCGTTAATAAAAACAAAATACCAAAGTGGGAAAGAAAATACCGGAAATTAGATATCTTAGAGAGTAATCACACTGGATACTTATAACATTTCTTTAAAATGGGAAAAGTGGACAAAGCAACATGCAGATTTTGCGAAAATTCAAACGAAACTATTGAACATTCTGTCTACAGCTACATAGTCATTGATCGTCAATGACATAAATATCTGGATTAGGTTCTTTTAGATGCTATTCCAGTAAACGTATATTCGAAAGAGATAATCAAGGTTTCTTGCAGCTTATGCTTGTTAAGGTATGCACAAACATATTGATATCGTAGTCGGGAAAGATTTACGAGGTGTTTCCAAAGAATGTTACATACTACAAAACTTTCAATTTAATACCACATTTTTTGAGAGGAAAGACAGAAAAGAACGGAAGGAAGAGAAAGGAAAGAAATAGGAAGAGTAAAATTACTACAGGAAGTAGAAAGCATTGAAACATGTGATGCATAGCAACACATATGAAAAAGAGTGGGATTCAACACATACCTAATCAGATAAGTAATATGTATATAAAGAAAAACTTAAAGACAGGCAAACAAGCTCCCACAAATAGAAAGGATCGATATCTTCGCATTAATGAATCTCTTAATCTCTGATAAATAGGAGTCAGAAGATAACATTCGAAAACATATTAAAAGAACAAAAGGTAATAAAAAATTAACTGTCAATGAACTCACCTACTCCGTCCAAGTTTACAGCTAGTTCATCTAGTTTCTGTGAAATCACATTAATTTTTCCAAAAAGTTTGTCTTCAGTCTTATCTAAGAGGGGTAGAGGCAAATGGGAGAAATCAACATTTTGGTCAACGATATTCCAGGCTTTTGCGATGCCTGAGACGACTTCGCCCGCTATTTTAATAATACTCACAGCACCTAAGAAAGTTATTTCGAAAGTATCACTCTTTGGCACAAAGAAACCTGAAATCACTGCAAAGATTAAAAAATACCGTAAGTGCGACATTTTTTTGACGGAAGTAGCACCAAGTACTTAGAACTAATACTACTATTAAAGTTTATTGAGTTTTACGACATTGTTTTCGATTTGTTTGTTTCCGATTGATTAATTTCAGTATCTTGTTTCAGAAACACTATTCGCGCGGATCCAACTCAGTTGTTGTCAGTCCGTCATCTGTTTATCGTTGGTACATATGATACAGTAACAGTTGATTGTGGCTGGCAGTCTCCCTCTACAATTTCGTTTAAGTGCAATGCAGTACCGGAATAGCCCGATAAAAACAAGTTGCATTATCAGCAATGCGATAGTGGTATAAATTAACAACTTGATCAGAATATACGTCCTTTCAAACAATTTATTAAAAACATATAAAAACAGTTATTATCAACCGATGACAAGGATGTACTGGAAAGATGGAGAGAACATTTCGAAGAACTAGAGGAAGCAATAGGAAAAATAAAACCTGGAAAAGCTCCTAAAAGTGATGAAGTTAGTCCAGAGCAGTGGCGGGTGGTGTGGTAAAATTTTGGGTACGCCAAACCAGCAAATTACATCGTAAATTTAGCGCCATATTCTGTGAATCTTTTATTATCGCCCAATTCCAGTTATTGAAACTTTTTGTAATCCGAGAAACGTTGCTCTAATTGAGTAATAATATTTTCCAAAATCTCAAAAAAGATCCTTCTAAATTTGGTTTTAACTTTCTCCAAAAAACTTTGATCTCCGTTATTAGATGAACTACCAGGTAAAATATTAAGTTCACTACGACTTAAGATGGGTTTAGAATTGGTTTCGCTAACAGCAATGTTGAAATGGTAAGGTCATTTCTCCAGCTCTTTAACATTGCAACACTTCTGGATACTGAATTGGCACACAATTTAACATCATTATTTTTCTTCTGCAAGATGTTCTATAAGAGCTCAGTTTGTTGAAATATATCACTAAAAACATTTAATAAAAATACAAATTCCAAATCCTCCAACTTACGTAAAACCTGCCTAATTGATTTTGCATTTGATTCTGGAATACTTTGAAGCGTTGAGAATAATATTTTGACTGTTGTAATGTTGGAACAACTTTGCTGTAAGACTAATTTGAGGCGGTGAGCGAAACAATGGGTAAATATTGCTAATGGCGCAGAATCTCTCACTAATTTTTGAAGTCCATTAAGTTGTCCCGACATAACACTAGCTCCATCGTAGGTTTGAGCAATTAATTTAGCTTTACAGTCAAATTTACCAATTACACTAAACAGTAAGTCACGTAATGCTGGAGCACTTCGGTCTTCCCCTAGACCAAAAAAACCTAAGAAATATTCGTGAAAAACGCCTTTTGTATCCACTAATATGCATACTATTGAACATTGTGCCCTTTTAGTAATATCGGTTGTTTCATCAAGAATGCATGCAAAAAATGTGGAGTTATTTATGGCATTCTCATACAACACATTTATGTTGTTTGTTTAAAAATTTGTTACAATTATAGATTATATTACATATTTTTTTATCATAATTTAAAAGAAAATTTATATTACAATTCGATAATTAGGTTACAAGTGACAACGATGGTCGGCGTAGGCCTGATCGTCTGGTGCCTAAACAGCAATCATAAAGACGACAATAAAAATCGTTGTCCGGAAAGCTGCTTAACTTCAAACGTTTTTTGTACGGGGATCTTATGTGAGCTAGGTCGGCCAGTTCCGATCGGGCCTATTAATGATATTTAAAATGCCTGAATACGATTCGATGCTTTCTGTGGTAATATAATATCATAGTTGTTTTAACGGATGTTAATGTATTGAGTGATTTAGTACATTTACAAGTTATTTACATGCATTAACATAATTTTTGAATATGTGTTTTTCAATTTTAAAGCTCTTAAAAGTATTGGGTAGGCCCGGCCTATCCTGCCTACCCACAAAAGCGGCCACTGCCAGAGATGTTAAAATATTTAGGAGAAAAAAACCCAGAAAAGGTTATTATACATCCTAAATCTAATATGTAAGAAAAAAATACTGCCGAGTAAATGATTAAATGTAATAATTGTACCAGTGCATAAAAAGGGAAACACAGGAGACTGTCAGAACTATAGAGACATATTCCTACTATGTGTAGCAGCAAAACTATCCGAAATACTATTAGACAGAAAAATCAGGATAGAAATAGAATACAAACTAAAGAACGTACAATGCGGATTCACAAAAGAAGATAACACGCAACACCATATATTCACTATGCAACAGGTAATAGAGAAAGCCTTAAAGAAAAATAAAGAAGTATGCGTAAGTTTTATTGCCAGGGAAAAAGCATCTGATTCAATCGAAAGAAAAACTATATGGGAGCCTGAAAAAGAATCGAGAAAGCGAAGGCCTGCTAGAAATAAATCGCGTTAATTCAAACCTGCGATAATTCGAACCTCTCCATAATTTAAAGTTATCAAGAGCTCCCTACGAAATCTCTTTATATTTCTAACTAAATCAATACATTTTCATGCACTTGGTAATTCGAACGAAAAAAATCATTGCTGTATAAAAAAACAACACGTTAATTCGAGCTCATCGGCGTCCAACACTCGACAATTCAAAGTTGAAGTGAGAAAGAGGCGGAAAGATTGTAGTAAGTACAGTTCAAACTTGTATCAACGCGCATTTGTTTTTGTTGTGATTAATTTGGCTACACACCAGAAAGGAAAGTGATGTTGCAATAGAATTTAAGATTCCTGTGAGTACTCTCTCTACCATAATAAAGCACAAGGAGAAAATTAATGCTGCTCAAACTGCTGGAGTACGGAAAAAACTACTAAAGGTGAATTTCCTCGTCTGGAAGAAAGTCTGGTCATTATGTTAAGACAGTGTAGAGGACAAAAAGTGTCTATTAGCGGAAACTTGTTAAAGGAAAAAGCAAAAGAGTTCGCGTCTACTCTAAGCTTCAAAAACTTTGTGGCAAGTGAAGGGTGGCTAACAAATTTCAAAAAGAGAAATGGATTTGTATTTAAAAAAGTTTGTGGGGAATGTGGAAGTAATGATGATGCGGTTTGCTTAGATTGGCAAGGTACATTAAAGACCTTTATTGGAAACTATGATGCCCGAGACATTTTTAATGCTGTTGAAACTGGCCTACTTTTCAAATGTTTACCGAACAAGACACTTACTTGGTAAGATGAAAAATGTCATGGAAAACATAGTAAAGAGAGATTGGCAGTTTTACTTGCAATAAATATGGGCGGATCGGAAAAACTTAAACCCTTAGTGATAGGAAAAGCAATGAAACCGCGATGTGCTAACAAAAAAGATTAGATGACAACAGAACTTTTTAACAATTGGTTTTTTAAAAGTTAATGGGGACATGAAACGGCAAAAGCGGAAAATTTTACTATTTTTAGACAGTTGCACTGTCCAAAACAGTCCTCTTACATTGCCTAACGCGTAACTCTACTTCTTTCCGCCAAAAACAACTTCCAAATTGCCACCATTGGACTAAGGGATCATCCATAATTTTAGAGCTAGAATAGTATATGTATACTTCATCTAATTTACTTACCGTTGCACGTCATTATCATTGACAGAGATCGAAGTTGACATAGTTGCCAAAGTATAAAAAAATCCTGAATCCATTTTAAATCAAATAGGTCACATAATTATTGCAAAAGTGGATTATACAAAAAACATACACTAATAATATTAATAATAATAATAGTAATCAGAACGGCGCTCACAGACCAAATAGTGGCACATAATAGACAAGATCTCATACTAGTTAATAAACTAAAGAGACAAACAACATTAATTGATGTGGCGATACCCAACAACAATAATCTTCGTGTTAAACAGAACGAAAAAATCGCCAAGTACAGGGATCTGGAAATTCAAATACGAAGACAGTGGAGAATGGAAAGTACCCAGACAATACCTATTATTCTCTCTACTACTGGAGTCTTTCCAAAGAACCTCCTAGAAAACATAAAAAAGCTATACTACGTTCCACTTTTAGAAAATAACATTGCGAAGATAGGGCCATGTATTTCTTATGGACGATAGCAACGCGGCGTTGCCACGACACACACAAGCACAATTTAGGGTTGTATAATTTGTATTTTCGTTTCCACAAACATGAATTAAATTAATGTTTTTTAACGTAATTGACCAAAAGTGCCCATTCGAAACAAGAGATGAAAAGTAGGGAAAATGATTTTAATTAGATAAATAGTATTTACAAAAGATAATTTTATTTTATCTTATTTTAATTATAGTAACGACAGTTTATTTGTTTTTCGGTGAGAATACGATATGCCATGAATCATATAAATCAGTAGAAAATATTGACCGCTTGGAATGCGTATATCTAATTACTAATTGCAACTTAAAATAATACGATGTGCGTATGTCAGCTATTTTATGTCGTCTCTGACTACATAATGATAATAAGGCTTTTATTTAGTAGTTATTCTGACTTTACAGTTAAATATTAATTGAAAATGAAAATTCAAAAATTAAGCAAAGGGAATATCTTGGACATCCGTGCAAAAGAGAGTGGCTGAGAGTTTTGGCAACACTGATCTCCATAAGCGTAATGTTATTTTCTTAACGTGAAACAAAGAATAGGTCTGAATGAACATCTCTACAAGACCATGCAGAAAGCTGTACTACTCTCAACTTCCAGATGTGTACGAAAATTTTTCGGAGATACTCCAACATACCAAGTCACCTAGGTCTCGATAACACGGAAAGAGTCCCACCACAGCTTAATCCTTTTGATACCGTAGGTATCTGGGATGAGTGAATTTTCCCTTTAGAGGGAGTGTGAACCGTATGGCTAAATCTGAGATAGTAATTAATAATACACACTAATTTTGTTCTAAAAAGAACAGATTTTGTTAAATAGGTAAAAATATAAACCAAGAGGTATTCACTTTAAAATTCAAAATGATAAAGTACAAAAAGTGTCAAAACTGCAACTGTCAAATAAGTGTTGCCAATTTATGCCAAAATATCACCTTCGTTCGATTACAGTTACAGTGTGTTCCGAACAAATGATTTCATAAAAACGCTTTATAATGCATTTATACAAATTAAATGAAACATATTATTGTGTATTTCTTTAAGTTAATATTAATAGAAAACTTTTAATATTATTTCTACACGTATATAATAAAATATGTCTAGTGGCTGTAATGCCAGTGTACTCGGCAAAGTGATTCTAAAAAAGAACACACCTACCGCCTAAATATTTCGTGTTGGTATCATGTGACCTCACGAGTTATGACGCGGATAGAAGTATAACTTCAAAAATATTAGGCTGGACCTAACAGAGATACGGAAACCAGGAAGATCGGCAACAACCTAAATGATGGTCATCGCCAAGGCGATGTCTGAAAGAAACCTTAGAGAAGAAGACTACCCAAAATAGAAAGGAGTTACTATTGGGAATGGAAAGGCGTATTAAGCTATGGAATAAGTTTAATTTATATAATATTATTGATTGATTAGTTGTATCAATATTACAAATAAATTGTTTTTAAGTAATTCGATTAGATAGCATGTAATCGTAAAAATCCTTCTGATAAATTGAATATTTACGTCTGGTGTCTAAATTTACTAATAATCCTATAAATATTGCCAAATCAACTACTGATAATGATAGATAACAAATTATGCAATTATCTTTGTACGTTGCAAATAATAAATAGACTTTATGCATAAATAATAAGTTACGTTTTATTCGTTTATACAGGGTGTACAACAGGGTACAACAGTTTTTGATTATCTCGAAAACTGTTGAGTTTTGAAGTTATTAACAAGTACACCTTTTTTTGTTAAAATAATGTGTCTTTAATATTTTTTATCAAAAATATCGATAACTTGAATGTGGCGCCCTCTATTAGCTATATCAAAGTATGCATCAAATTATAATTTCCAATCCAATTCCAATTTCCGTCCCGGGGACGTCCAAATTATGTAAACGGATGTCCGTGGGATGTCCGGACATTTAATGAGGTACATCCTTCGGACGTCCATGGGACGTACTTGTGCTGTCTGGGTAAGATCTATTTAAATGAAGCACTAAAACACTGGAGAAGATCCTGTTCAGGAATGGGGATCCAACTTGATGACGATACAACATTACACACTCTACATTTTGCGGACGACCAAGTAGTAGTGGCAGCAGACAAGGAAGATATAAAATTCATGACGAGGCGGGTGTTTAAAACATATGAAGAAGGGCCTCTCTGTAAATAGAAACAAAACGCAATACTTATGCATCGGGAATGAAGTAGAAGATCTAATGGTCAACGAACATGAAACAATCAAGAGCTGTGAGGAATATATATATTTGGGAACAACAATCAACAAGAGTGGAGGCACCGAAAAAGAGATAGAGCAAAGAATCGTGAAAGGAAAAAGGGTGATAGGATGCCTAAACCCGATGTAATGGTCAAAAGAACTATCAAATCAAAGAAAGCATCTCCTCTTTAACTCCATCTTTAAAAGTATAGTGCTCTATGGATGCGAAACATGGCAACTTACTAAATCCCTTGAGCGACGCCTACTTGCATTGGAAATGGACTTCTGGAGAAGATCAGCTAGAAAATCAAGGCTTGATAGAATACAAAATGACCATATCAGAAATATAATGGGAGTCAAGTCAACCATCATTGACGAAATTCAAAGGAGACAACTGATCTGGTATGGTCATGTGAAAAGAATGGACGACGACAGGCTGCAAACCAAATTTTAAAATGGACGCCAAGGGAAAGAAGGAAGAGAGGAAGGTCAAAACAATCCTGGCTGGGCGGCATTCAGAAGGCAATGTCGGAAAGAAACCTTCACCCTGGCGAATGGAATGACCGACGTAGCTGGAAACTGGGAACTGGAAGGCGGAGAACACTATAAAAAACCAGGATAATAAAAAAATATATGATGCCATGAATATGTTTGTTCCTATCAAACGGTTTAAACTTTCTAGTTTGGTTTTCGCGAGAATTAATTGAGCTTGTCATACAGAAAAAAATAGTTCACAGTAATTTTAAACCATCAGGCAACTCATATGAGAAATTTTCGGTGTTGAGGGAAAGACGTAAATCATTACAAGCAGTATGTTATAATAACTATTTAGAGAATATTCACGCAAATCTTTCAAGTACCTAATCCCCGCTCTTTTTGGAGGTATGTTAGTGCTACACGTGGGTCTAGTGCTTATCCTAATGATAGTGAATATAATTTACCTAATTTTGAATATTCTTCAGGGCCTAATGGTATACCTACCTGCAACACTTATTAAAAACAGTATTTTTCCCTTTGTAAAGCTTTACAACAAATTTTCAATTTATCATTGTCATCATCTGTATTTCCAAAATATTGGATGTTTTGATTCCTTTGGTCATATATATATATTAAACAAGAAGGTTCACACAGAATCTTTATTAAGCAATCAATAAGCTTACAAACAAGCACTTACAAGTTACAAGTTACATGACCCTGGCCGGAATGGCGGTACCGGATGACATCTGTCTGTCATCGGTCTTCTTCTTTTGTATCTTATATCTAACATAATATATTACACGTTCCCTTTTTTTTTTTTTTTTTTTTAAGATAGTACAAAACTAAAATACAAATTAAACTAAAATACAAATTAAACTAAAATACAAATACAAACAAGTAGCTACAATTTCAATTTAACACATAGTCCTCTAAATATGTAGGAGGCTTGTGAGATCTCTTATTTGTTTTAATGATAGTGTTACCTTCCTCCTCATGTCTTACATTCAGTAGGTTATCTGAAATGCAAGTGTTATTTTTAAATCTAGGTAAATCAACAATAACGTCATTATTTAATTTAACATTTTCAAACATCTCAATCTCAATATCAGTAAGACCTTCATGGTCACTATGATTTTCACAGATATCACTATCATTCTGACTCACGATTTTAAAATCAGATTCAGTTGGGATATCATATCTACCATGACCAGTTGGGGTACTAACATTGTGTACTTCGTTATTGCAAAGCAAGATATTTTCATTTTCAAATAAATTCAAATGAAGATCATATAATAAAAAGTCTTTATTACACGATAAATTTGTTTTATTTAGAAACTTTCTATTCCGTCTACATTCTATACCTTTTGAATCCTGAACAATATAAGACCTATCATTAACTATGTCTCTTACTACTCCCTTTTCCCATACTTTTCCTTTCTGAATTAAAATATTATCCCCTTTATTAAGTTTATCTAATTCTTTTGCATTTCGGTCAAAATATTTCTTTTGAACATTTTGATTATGTTTCAATTTTTCCTGTATAATACTGGAATCTAAAACTTTTGGAATTAGATTTTCATTAGACATAGGTATCCAAGTTTTTAACATTCTGTGCAAAAATAGTTGGGATGGAGAATAGTCTAGATTTGTTAATGGGGTGTTACGGTACTCCATAAGTAGAATAGGCAAATCCTTAGTAGATTCAGACTTTTGTAACATTTGTTTAGTTATTCCTACATATTTTTCAGCAAGTCCATTTGATTGGGAATGGTACGGACTGCTAAAAATAACTTCAAAATCCCAATCTTGAGCAAACTTTTTAAAATTCTCAGAATTATATGGCATATTATCGGCATAAAATTTTTCCGGGATACCGAATTGAACAAATTTTTCTTTGCAAAAATTAATTACCTCTTGAGATGTTTTACCTTTAGTTTCAGTTACTTCCAACCACTTCGAGTAGGAATCCACAATCAGTAAATAGTTCTTATTATTGTATTGAAAGAAATCTGAAAACAAATATTGCCACGGTCTACAAGGTATTAAATGATTAGTTAATGGCTCTTTTTGGTTAGATCTTTGAAATATTTGACATTTTTCACATTTTGAAATCATATCCTCTATATCTCTACTTAAATAGGGCCAATATAGTAATTGTCTAGCTTTGGCTTTAGTTTTTGAAATACCAAAATGTGCTTTATGAACCAATTCCAACATTTCTTTCCTTAGTGAATTTGGAACAATAACTTTATATTCCAAAAATAATAAATTATTAGATAAATAAATCTTTTCTCTTAATTTATAGTAGAACTTTAATTCCTTGTTCAAATTTTTATCACTAACAGGCCAAGATTCAATACAGTATCCTTTTATTTTTCTTAATGTTTCATCATTATCAATTTCCCTTTGAAATATTATTTTCTTATTCTCACTCATAGGAATATCCTTAGATATGGCATGAATGGCATATTCCATTTCTGGATCATCCTCAACTTCTGTTTTTAAATATGACCTAGATAATGTGTCTGCAATTACCATGTCCCTACCTGGCAAATAAACAAGGTTGATATCATACTTTAATAATTTAAGTAACATTCTTTGCAATCTAGCACTGACTTTATTAAGATCTTTCTCAATAATTGATATCAAAGGTTTGTGATCACTCTGAACCACTGTTTTATACCCATAAATAAAATAATGAAATTTTTCTACTGCAAAAACAACTGCAAGTAATTCCTTTTCTATCTGTGCATACCTTTTCTCAGCATGAGTAAGACAACGGGATGCAAAAGAAACTGGATGCCCTTCTTGAAGAAGACAACACCCTAGCCCTTCTCCAGATGCATCACACTGTATTATTATTTCTTTTGTATGGTCAAATATCCTCAAAGTTGGTGAATTAGTTATAAGAAACTTCAATTGATTTAATTCAGATTCATGATCACTGCTCCAAGAAAAATGTACATCTTTCCTGGTTAAATTTCTTAAGTTTGAAGTTATAGCTGATAAATTAGGAATAAATTTCGAAAAAAACTTGACCATACCAAGTATTCTAAGAACTTCTGACCTATTTTTAGGTGATTCTAAAGACATTACTGCTTCTATATTTTTAAAATCTGGTTTAACACCTTTTCCTGATAAGATATGTCCCATAAATGATACCTCAACTAATTTGTATTGAAATTTTTCCCAGTTAAATTTTATATTGTTATCAATAGCAGTTTGAAATACTTTTTTAAGAGCAATGTCATGTTCAAGTTCATCTCTACCCGATATAATAATATCGTCAAAATAGATATCAACATTATCAATGACACCAAACATTTCAAAGTTCTTCCGCTGGAAAATCTCTGGTGCAGAGCAAATTCCAAACGGAAGGCGATTGAATTTGTACCTTCCGAAAGGTGTGCTAAAAGTACATAAATCTGAGCTTTTTTTATTTAATTCAATTTGCCAAAACCCGTTTTTCATATCTATAACACTAAATATGTTTTTCCTGAAAGTCTACTTACTATATCATTACATGTTGGTATAGCAAAATGTTCTCTACGAATAAATTTATTAAGTGGCTTGGGATCTATACATAACCTTAGTTTATTTGAAGGTTTTTTCTCTACTATCAACAAATTGTTTACCCATTCAGTTGGATACTCTACTTTCTCAATAACTTTGTCTTTCTCCAAACTATCTAGTGTCTCCTTTAGTTTATCATGCATTGACAATGGAATTTTTCTACTATACTGAATAACTGGCTTAGCATCATCTGAAAGTTCAATATTACATTCTCCTGGCATTCTACCTAACCCTTGAAATATCGTATTAAACATTATCAAAATATCTTCTTTTTTAGTTGGCAAGGTGGTTTCTATGGCATTTACTCTTTTTATTAAGTCAAATTTAATACAATCGCTAAGGCCTAATATTGGTTCAGCATTAAAATCAACAATCAGAAACTTTAATTTACAGGAGCTATTTTTATACTGACATTCCAAAAAAACTTCACCTACTGGTTTAAATTTAAAATTACCATAAGCAACTAGGGTTGTTAATGTTTTATTAAGTAGCAACTTACTTGATAGAGAATCAAAAATATACTTAGGTAGAATACTGATATCAGCACCTGAATCTAATTTAAATTTTACCTCTTTTCCAGTTACCATCAATGTTTCATACCATGAATTTTTACTCTTGGAATGACACTCATATACATATATCAAATTGTCTTTATTTTCTTCCTCCTGGACTGTATTAACAGTTCTTTCTCCTCTAGGTGGATCAGTGTTCTTCTTACTACTACCTTCACATGTTTCTTCAATTCTATTAGGACAAGCTTTTGCAAAATGACCTTTAACTTGACAACTAGCACAAGTCTTGTTAAAAGCAGGACATCTGTTAGGAAAATGTTCATAACAGCACTTCTTACACAATAATTTTTTCAACGGTTTGTGCTGCTTTACAAAGTTAACATCTTCTTCTTTGGTAAGAACTTTAATATGCTCTTTGCTTAACTCAATACTCTTACAATATTCAAGAATTTTTTCAGTAGTAAGAGCCTGTTCTCTAAGGAGTCTGAGTTGACTTTCATTACATTTTAGCCCAATGATTAGCTGATCACGTATCATTCTATCTTCATAGGACTCACCACAGGTTGCTTTAGTGCATTTAAATTCGCATAATCTTGCTTGTTTCTTTAATTCAGTCAGGTACTGGTCTATAGATTGTTCATTACCTTGAACAAGATTATGAAACTTAAAGGTTTCCATTGGAACTATCTTTTTTGGCAAAAAGTAATCATCAAACGCACCTATTAATTTATCGAGAGTAGCCTGTTGGTCTTCTGTAAATGTATTATAAATATCAACACCTTCATCTCCTATAAAATTTAAAAGATTCGCAATTTTCACTTCTTCTGTTGAAGCACTCTTCCCACTAGCGGTAAGGTAAATTCTAAACTTCTGTTTCCATAAAAGCCAATAACTAGCTGGACTTTGATGCTCAAATAATGGACTAGGCGGTTTAAATTCCATTATTATTGTTAAAATCTCTAGAAAATCTTTGGATTGGCGGGCTTCTAACCTCACTATTTCCTCGTGGTTTCAAACCTAATCAACACTTCTACGTACTCAAAATTCGGGCAAACTAGCAGCCTTTACACCTGACACCATGTTTTGATTCCTTTGGTCATATATATATATTAAACAAGAAGGTTCACACAGAATCTTTATTAAGCAATCAATAAGCTTACAATACAAGCACTTACAAGTTACAAGTTACATGACCCTGGCCGGAATGGCGGTACCGGATGACATCTGTCTGTCATCGGTCTTCTTCTTTTGTATCTTATATCTAACATAATATATTACATTGGAAACATAGTTTTCTTACACCTATCTATAAATCTGGCAATCGTGAGTGTGTTAACAATTATAGAGGTATAACTATTCAATCAGCAATCCCGAAACTTCTTGATAAATTGGTATCGATAAATCTCACCTGCTGGGCTTGCAGAAACATAATTATTGATGAACAACATGGATTTTCAAACGGGAAGTCAACAGTAACGAACCTTGTCAATTACCAACAATACTTGTTGGGTGCATTTAAGAATAAAATTCAAGTCGACAGCACTTACACTGATTTTTCAAAGGCTTTGGGCCAGGTTAATCATAATCTTTTGTTCCACAAACTTCATGCATCTGGCTTTGGTGACCCCATTGTTAATTGGATTAAAAGTTTTCCTATGGGACGTAAATAGCAAGTTTTTATTAAAAATTATATTTCAAAAGAATTCCATTGTCGTTCTGGTGTCCCACAAGGTTCTCATTGTGGTCCCTTGTTTTTTTAACTTGTTCATTAACGGTAAGGCTATCAAAAATGATAAATCTGATAGAGATCTCTTGCAAGATGATATGTAGGTAAATATATGTTTTTGGTCAAAACAAAATAGTTTAAGCTTAAATCCAACTAAATGTTCTTGTGTTCATTTGGTCATATAAATAATCTAATAGCTACTAGATATGTTCTTAATGGTGTACTCTTGGATTCAATTTGACTGAGAGAGATAACTGAGAACTGAGATTTGAGTGTATTATTGATTGTACATTGACATTTAGAAGCCATTTTCTTAAAATCAAGGAAACTGGATTTCGTAATCTTGGTTTTATTTATCGTAACAGTCATGATCTCTCACCTATTGTATTGCTCTCTGGCACGCTCAGGTCTTGAATACTGCTCTGTTGTTTGGGTCCCCATTTCATCAAGTCTACATTGAAGGATTGAGAGCGTTCAGCGGAAGTGTCTAAGATCTTTAGCTTTTAAAACACATATTAATAAATACTAAAAATTATTTCATAGATTATTCTGTAATAATGTGTCAAATTAACATACTGTACACTGAAGAACCGCAGGTTGAGAGCTGATATGTTATTTTTGTTTAAAATTCTAAACGTTATTAATTGTTCCCGTTATTAGTAAATGTATACTTAAACACAATACATAAACTCGACACACTGCAATCTTTTATATTACTTTTCATAGGACTGATTATGCTAGTCATTTTCTATTGTCAAGAATGCTCAGCTCTTGCAATGACCTCCTATTGGATCCATTCTACCCAAACATTGATGTTTCCAAAAGACAACTTAGGGGTCTAATTATTAATCTAAATATGTGATTTTTTTTAACTTTTGTGATTTGATATACTGTTTTAATGTACAAATTTTTAACTGTTTCTTTGTTATTGTTTTAATGTTTATTGTACATAATCTTTACTATTTGTTGTATTTTATTGTAAATGGTTCTACCGTTGAAATAAATAAATTCTATTTTCAAGAGTTCTTTTGATGTAGTTACAGCTATTTGTTTCACTTAAATTTGTCTATCAATTAAAAAATTTTATATAAAAGCTATTGTGGGCCATTCTTCTAGCTCTAGCCAGGTATGCCAACACTTTAATACAAGAATAACGAGCAAGTATCCTTTAGCTTCTCAAAACACTGATGCAATGACATTTCCCCTCCCTACTGCCAACATTTACCTGAAATGTCTTACAATTTTACATGGGATGTACTTAAGGGTAATGGGATGTAACATCACTGAGTAATGCTAATCACTCTGAGTTTAAACTTATCAGACCTGTTCATCAAATTGGTTGTATGTTAAGAAAGTATCATATTTCTACCATTTTTTTGCATCTTGTTTTTCCTTTCCTGTTTACATTCTGACTCTCCCATCATATCCTGCTTTGTAGTATTAATAGTTTTAGTGGTATGATTTTTATACTTCAACAAAATGAAACTCCAACTTCCACTTCGCTTTGATAAATAATTTGTATTCTATTGCCAATTTTGCAATGTCTACTGTCACTGAAATTAGTTTCTATCAAATTTTATTTTATCATTTTTGGTTGCAAAATATGAATTCCCTTTTTGCTTTTTTATCATTCTAATGTGCTAATCATTGGGTAAGTTTTTATAAACAACAAACATAAAAGAACAAGTAGACTTTATTAAAATATCAGGAATATTTACAAGTCTTTTCAAAAGTACTACCTACAGTCTTCAACTAACATTCAAAAAAAAAAACTTGTAATAAAATGTGTATTAAAAAGAATATAAACCAATATTTTCAGAGAATAAATAACTTTTGTATACTCAACATATCAAACAAGAATATATGAATTGTTTGGATATTCTACACAATAAGAGTATTCAGATTTTTACCAAGCGACTGTATAGTTAATAAGGAAAAATCCTTGTTTTCTTATTCAAAAATGTGTTGCTTATTCAATAGAATGATTTTTCGAAAGAAAAACATCTTAGTAATATATTACTACATGTAATTTGGCTTGTTTAAAATAAAGATGTCAACAAAAATGATAACCAAAAGTCCATATTAATGTGCCTTATTTGATTTATTTGGTAAAAATCTTACATCTCTTTTTTGATGTAGTTTACAATGTACTTCCTAATCATGCCTATAGGCATCCAAATACAACTTAAAACAGTTCCCATAGCTCTTCAAATTCTTCACTAAACCTGCTGATCATATCTTTATTATTAGTTAAAATTGTATTGTCAAAATTTTTACAAAATCCTTGGGAAGTCAGGTTCAGACTACCAAAAAACATTTTAGCTTCATTTTCTTCATCCTTGTCTATTAGACAAAATTTATGATGCATCTTAGTGGATGATAGGGGTTGAAATTTGAATAAGATACCTAAAAGTGCATAATAAGAGATGAGACAGATTTTTTTATTAAGATATTCATGTGTTTTAGTACACCTCACTATAGGACCATGTAATTAGTGAAGCAGGTTCAACATAAGAATATATTAGATTTCTACCACCAAACCATTTTAGTCATGTTATATTTATTTACCTTGCTGTTCCATTTGTTGGAAGTTACATTTTACAGGTTTAGTGTTTAACATAACTTTATCAATAATTATTCTAACAGTCACCCCTCTTTTTTGGGCATCTACTAATTGTTTTACTACAGAAGACAATGTTAACATTAGCACGCAGAGACATATACTAGATTTTGCACTGGATATAAACTTCTGTATAGTTTTTAAGTATGCTAAAGAACACCATTCACCACATTCTACTTTGGTCTCGTATAAGTGTTGTCTACAATTAAAATTCTTCATATCTATTGCCAACAATTGATAGTAATAATTATTATCTTTTTCAACTAAAAGTTGTATTTTTCTTCTGTATCTTCTTTTAATAACATAAGTTAACAATATTGGCAGAGATATACTGGAAACGGAGATAAATAAACATAAAAATTTGTTCATTTTGACTGTGATAAATCTATTAAAAGGTTTAACTAAAAGTAGATGTATGCATTTTATGCCAGAAGATTTGAAAACAAACTATATAGATTAGACAAACTACATTCCATTCTAATATGTAACATGAAATTCGGGAACTATAATTCGGGAATTATAAACTAAACTAAAAACTAACCTTAAATTTATTTTTGTTTGTACAAAAAATTTTAATCGAAAGTTAGTCGATTGCTACAAAACATCGATTGTATTCGTTTAAACCATTCGATTCAAGTAGAAGTTCCAGTAAAGGCCGATTAATGTGTATTTTATAAATTTATTAATTTAAGTCAAATTTAAAAACAAAATGAATTTGTTTTCATAATAGCTTTTATAATCAATCTGAACATTCTGAACTAATATTTTCCAAAAATTTTTAATATTCGAAGAAATTGACAACACTGCTGCTGTCATTAGTCATTACAATTAAAATTCATTTCCAAAGGAATAAAATTGGAATAAACTTCTGTATTACCCGTTGTAATTCCGCTAAAAAATTATTTTCCAGATTTTTCTCTTCAATTTTTAAGAAAAAGAGGCAGAAAGAAGTAACATTTTAGGATCTAGTTAGTAATGTGTAATTTTGACTTTCTAACTCTCTTTTTGACCAATCATAGTTCAAATCCTCAAAAGATTGCAGAAGTCGACCAATAATATCTTGAATTTGTAACCACATGGAAACGAATATACACGAAGATGTTGTTCGGTTCTATTTCCTCACATCATCAATAATTTTTACTTAAAAAGAAAGAGATACTGACGCCATTACGATTATTTAGCTGTGTGGTGGTTGTTGGTTGTGTTATTGGTTGTTGTATTAAAAAAATACAATTTCCTATATTGCTGATTTCACCTGGAAGTTTGCTCCTTGTAGTGGTAAGATAAATTTAAGACAACACTATTATTTTATAGGTTTTTTACCAAAAATATTGCCGGCAACATGGAGACCTACGTCAATAATTGGATATGGAATTTACTTACAAAACGCTTGTTTGTGTTTCTTCTGTGTAAATAAATATATGCTTGTTTAATTTTTTTAAATGTACGAGTTTTGAAAGTATTTTAATGTAAAATGGGTTGTTCCAAGAATGCATCACTTTTATAAATCCACCATTTTGTTACTACGTGAAGTTTTTTTTTCCTGAATATTAATTAAAGCTAATAATTGCATTTATGGCTATTAGCATATACTTTTCTAAAGATCGGCATTTATTTTATTAAAACATAAAATTTAAAGCATTTCATAAGTGACATTCGACTCATCGAAATTTTTTATTGATAAAATAATTGTGGTGCAAGCTTGTGGTAAAGAATGATTAGACACTTTTAGATTACATAGAGTTAATATTGTATGCCATTTGCTTAAAGTCATTTATTGCCACGCAATAATACAGAATAAATATTGCAAATTATGGTCTTAAAGGCGTATACCACTTGAAAATTCCAGGCAGTCTCTTAATTTGGATGAAACGTTGAGGATCTGTTCGCGACATTTGCTTGTTTGAAATAGTTTGTACATCCTTTTAAACGAGCGTTTGTGTAGGATTATTATTTTTATACATCTCTTCCCATATTTCTTAGGGAATCTTGCAGTATCAATGAAAAATTCATAGTTGTTTTACAGCTTAACACATCTTATGATTTTAATGTAAATGAGAATAGGTCTACTAGGTGTATTCCCAATTTGGCCTAAAATTTTCATGATTTTATTTCCTTGGAATTTTAAGTCATCTGTCATGTACAAATTTATTTAAATTTTTGCATTATCAGACAAACCTGATTGAATGAAGGAAGATATCCCTCTTGTTTATATATTGATGGTTGGGATCACAATCTTTCTGTCTAAAGATGTTATAAGAGGCATTATAAATAAGTATTCCAAATGATTAATATACAAACCGCGAGGTATTTTTCAAATGCCTTCGTAGGCCTCTCTAATATTTCAGAAAATGGCTGGGGTATAAATATTTTTGTTTATATATTTTATGTATGTTTCATGGTCTTGATGTAAAAACTTATTAGGTTGGTACTTGCCACTTTTATAACAATGTTCATTGTCTAGTTCCATTCTACAATTTTAAGTTAATGAATGATTTTAAAAACCCACTGTCGGGGTAAGACCCTGTAAAATCTAGGATACAAAATATATGTTGTCATTTAGAGTTTATTCAAGGTTTAAACTTTTTGAGCAAAATTTGATTATAGTAAATATTGGAATATATTTATTAAAAACCTAATGTTTATATGGCTCAATAGCATAAATTCTTGTAGTATACTTTGAAAGTTAAGGGAAATGAGGAAAATGCTGTCTACAAACAAAACCATCAGAATTAATTTTACGAGAGTGAGTTAGTGCTCCTGACCAGCCTCTTAAATTGAAAGTTTTTATTAATGGATATCCATTACAGTCAGGGAGACTAAGTATTTCCAAAATATATGAACTTACCATGTCATAAAAATAATATCCATAAATTGACAATGCTAGATTGCTGAATGATTCATCTTTCCTTTCCCCAACATTGACTGGTTTGTAAATATCATCTGATTATCTATCTAATATACCAGGGTAAGCCAATATAAGGAAACTATTGTGTCTTCTTCTTCTAATGGCGCTACAACACTTTGTGAGTCTTGGCCTGCTTAACAATGTTCTTGCCTGATGTTCATGTTCTTAAGATCCTTCTCTACGTTGTCTATCCATCTTTTACAGGGCCTTCCTCTTGTTGTTTCCTTGGGGCTTCCATATCTAGACTACTTTTACAGCTAGATTATCTGGCATTCTTTCTAGGTGCTCAAGCCAGTTCAGTCTTTGTGACTTTACAAATCTAACAATATCTGTGCTCTGTAATCTAGCTAGTGGTTCATTTTAATTCTCCACAAACCATCACTGCATTGGGTTGGTCCAAATATCTTACTTAGTATTTTGCTATCAAATATTTTCAGTTGATTTTCATCAGTGGTTGAGAGGGTCCACGTTTCACATCCATATGTGACCACTGGTCTAATTATTGTTTTGTAGATTCTAAGCTTGACTCTTTTCATTAAGTCTTTGTATGCATAAAAGCACTTATTACCGCTAAGAATCTGTGCTTGTATTTCTTGACTGATGTTATTTATTATTGAGCCTAGGTAGGGAAAAGTTGAGGCATATTTGTAGGTATGTATGGTTGTCTACTTTCATATTCTCATATTGATTCGATTTTGTGCACTTTGTATATTTTGTTTTGCTTTCATTTATATATAGACCAAACGTAGCAGCTTCTTGTTTCAGTTCTATAGCTTTTTCGCTTAATACCCTTTTGTTGTGGCTTTATTATGGCAACACTATCCACATATGCACATATTTGTATTTATCTTGTATTAATACAGCCGTTTATATCCAGTTTTTTAACAACAGCTTCTAAAGTTAGATTAAAAAGTTTTGTTAATAAGGCATTACCTTGTCTAACTCCATTTTCAATCTCAAAGGCCTGCATCATATCTACATCTATTCTCACCATAGCTTTGGAACCCTTCTAGGATGACTAGGATCTAGAACCCTTCTAGATCTTCTGGGATGACTTCTAGTGTTCATATGCCGTCGATTAGTTTATGGATATGCCTCCATAGCGCATGTCCACCATTCTTTATCAGTTCTGTCGTTATTCCATCTGTGCCAGGTGCTTTGGTATTTTTTTTTTACATGTTTTATGATGTTTATCATATCTTCCAATGTTGGTTACTCAACTAGTTGTTCTGCTATGTGGTGAATTATTTCTTCATCTTTGTTTTGTTCTTTTTCTGGGTTTAACAGCTTTTGAAAATGCTCTTTCCACCTTTTCATTATTTCCTCTTGCTGATAAGTGCCCCATTTTTGTCATTGCAAGCTGTTGATCTTGTCATGACCCTTGGGTGTATTGCTTGGTTTCCTTGTAAAATTTTTTAGTCTCTCTTCTATTATTATAATCTGTAATTTATTGTATTTTTCTATTCAACATTTCTCTCTTTTTCCTTCTACATATTTTCTTTGCATCTTCTCTGAGATCTTCGTATTCCCTTTTATTCAATCGGGAATCCCTTTGTAGACATTTCTACTATTTTCTTGCAATCTTGGTCAACCATCCTTGTTATTTGCTGAGTTAGATCTTCGTATTCCCTTTTATTCAATCGGGAATCCCTTTGTAGACATTTCTTACTATTTATTACTTGCTGGCAATCTTGGTCAAACCATTCCTTGTTTATTTTGCTTGAGGTTTCACTTAATGTTCGCTTTACCATATGTTTGGGTGACATTCCTTTCTTCAATGTTGTTTTGTTCTCCTCTTTCGTTTAATATTACTTTTATTTACGTCAGCTATGATATAAGTGTTGTTAATTTAATTTTTGTCAAACTATTGTGTCAACCTAATTAAACAGGAAAAATGTTTAAAATGTATTCAAGGTATACAGCCAAGTAAAACACATGGTTTTCTTTGATGCATGTTGCGGGTAGGGCAAAATACCGATTTGTTTTTTATATCTTATATAATCTCTTAATTTTTATAATCAATTTTAATTGGTGGATTAATATATCTATGTATGGTTGTCACTCCAACTTTTTGGGTGGTTAATACTTTTCCGTTTGGTGAAGTATCCCTTCATATTTTGATCACTGTGATCGTCTCCATTATAATTATGTTATCACTCAATCTTTTTTTTTATTTATTTGAAAAAGTAAAGGGTGTAAACTTGTTTATACTATGTATCTTACATTTTATTCTGATGTGTTCACTTCTCTTAAGGTCACTTATCATATTTCCTGAAATTCTCTACTAAAAATATTCAAAGGTGAAAGATACTGCCCTAGTTCTAACCATAAATGATGAGTATTGCACCAAAACCATGATATGTAGTGTTATTTATAGGCATTGATTTCTTTTAGGGTCAATGTACTAAAGAGAATTTCAATTTGGCAAAAAAATTGTTTTTGAAACATGGTCATTTTCTGTTATTGACCTAAAAAGACCTTTATCAGCCAGAATACATTGTATTTAATGGAATTTTAAGTTGTTTATTATCCATTTATTATTAGTTTATTTTAACTAAATGTTTAGAATGTCTACAAGACTAAAAAAAAGTTTTCCAATATGCACAATAGGTGCTATAATGTAAAGTAGAGAAGTTCATAGTGACAGGTTTAAAAATATCTAATCATCTTTGTTTTTATTGTTTATTTAATCATTTTTTAGTTCGATTTGATACATATTTCCGGCGGTATCTCGCCTAAACGCATTCAAGGTTTGAAAGAATCTAAGACATTGTGTTGATTTAAAGAGTTTCAGGCGTGGTTCTAAAAGCAACAACGTCGTCGCCGCCGTGAAGTAGTGTTTGTACGTCGAAGAGCGAAAATCCCCAAAAATGCCGGGTTTTAGCAGCGCGGGTACCTTCAAAATCTTTATCGGAAATTTGGGCGAGAAGACCGCAGTGGCCGAACTGCGTCCATTGTTCGAAAAGTACGGAAAAGTCGTCGAATGTGATGTCGTCAAGAATTACGGCTTTGTCCATATGGAAAACGAAACTGACGGACGCGAAGCCATCAATAATTTAAACGGACATATGTTGAACGGTCAGCCGATGAAGTGCGAGGCGGCTAAGAGCCGGAAAGCCCCCCATACACCTACCACCAAGATCTTCGTTGGAAATTTGACGGACAACACGAAGGCTCCACAAATACGCGAATTGTTCAAAAAGTTCGGCACCGTTGTGGAATGCGACATCGTTAGGAACTACGGTTTCGTCCATTTAGAGTCATCGGGAGACGTTAACGAGGCTATCAAAGGTAAAAAACATCTTTCATTTAAACAAAATCTCTTCTCAGTAACTAGTTATGAGACTGTCGATGTTTTACGTAAAATATCGTTTTTAGTATGTAATTTTAGTTATACGATATTTTCAAAAGTACCAATATACCTTCAGTTCACATAATATAATACAAATACATTAAATACTTTTAATATAGTTGTTTGTGTAGTGTGCATCTTCGAGTTGCAGCATTGGTAAGTGTCTGCTTGTATATTTTTCATTATGTGTTCTTTACATAGTATTTTCCTCATCTTGTCAATTTTACAAGATGTCTGACAATTTTGTTTCCTTTTTTTTTTCAATTTATTCTTAATATTGTTAGCCTTAATGTAAATTCATATAAAATAAATCTCCAATATATCTACAATCTCCCATGGCCAAGAACATTTTCTCAATGAAAATTTGCTAATTATGCTAATGCATTTGTTTATTTTCAGTACTGAATTTTTTTTTCAATCTGTCAATGAGTTTCTATCATGCAGGAAAATTGTAATTTGATCCATAGGTTGAAGTAAAGCACTTGCATACTGTTTACTCAAAATTCAATAGGATTCTCATGTTATTTTATAAGAATAAGACTGTTCAATGGTAATATTTGGAATCTTAAAATTATTCAGTGGCCACTTCTTTATTAATAGACCTTTTTATACAGTTTTGTTTTTTAAACAAATGCACTGCACATTGCTTTTGTTTCCATTTCACTGACCCTGCTCAAGTAATACTTCATTTCACACCATACTTAAGCTGCATGGTGTAATAAATAGTAAATTTTGCAGCACCGGGAGTCTACTTGGTCTAGAACAGATATTAGAGGCAGCAATGTTAATTGAGAATTTAGACATAAGATATCCATGTTGTCTTTTTCAACCACCTGTGTTGCTGAAGTCAAGAATTACTATTTTTCTTTAAAACCCATTGCTTTAGACGTAATTCTTCGTAATATGGTTTCCGGTTTATTTGTACCATTGCCCGTTGCTAACCCCATCGTGAAATTTTATATATGCCAAAGTTCATGTAAATTAAGTTTTAATACGTCGACAGTCGCGTAACGTTAAAAGAAAAATCATTGATTAATACTAAAACTTGCAATTTGAAGAACTAAATGGTACCATGGTGGACGGTCAACCCATGAAGGTTCAAATCTCGACGTCGCGCGTACGTCAACGTCCCGGAATGGGCGATCCGGAGCAGTGCTACCGATGCGGCCGCGGCGGACATTGGTCGAAGGAATGTCCCAAAGGCATGGGACCCGAAAGGTTCCGCGAACGCATGTTTGCAAGAGACCCCTACCCCCCACCACCCCCGCCACCTTTCCTGCGCGACCGCATGATGGGACGATTTGGGGTACGATGTCACGTGAACATTTTTATTTTATTTTATTTTTATATTTTATTACTAGTACAGTATGTCCACATCTTCAAGTTACTTCTGTGAAGTAACTGTATTTGGCATGGCTATCCTTCATAGCAAGTATAATACAAGCTGTATTAACTTCATCTCAAGATTATTTAACCTTTATTAGATAGTACGAGAATTGTTTGATGACTATGTGGCCTAACTAATACAAAAGCAAGTGACGACTGAAACACCAATTCATTATTTTTTTCTGTTGTGTATTGAATAACTGGGCAAAATACTCACCATCCTTTTTTAAAAGATCTACCATACATAAAAATCGCAAGAATTAATGCCGTATGACACTATGCATTTTCTTGTATCATTTCTTATATCGTTTCTGATATAACAAAAAAATGGATAGTGTCATACAGGCGTATAGTTTCTTATATCAGAAACGATACAAGAATTTGTGTCCGCTGCATTTTCTTGTACAAGAAATGCGCCAATTTGTGCGCAAAGCCGCTAAAACGTAAAACTTCTTTCATGTCATATTGGCGGATGGAGGCATAGAGAAATAAAAATAATTATTATTTTTATTTCTCTATGGCTGGAGGAGAACTTTGATATATACCAGAGATATGTAAGTATCTCTGGTGTATACATACAATTAGGCCAAGCAGACATCAGAGAAAAGTGCCCACCAACAATAACGAAGATTAGAACATCAGTAGCCATATTGAAAAACAATAAATCACAGTGATTGTATCAAATAGCATCGGAACTACTGAAAGTAGGAGATGTTTTACTAAAAACAATACATAACCGCACTAAAAATTCGTGATGAGTTTAAAGATTATTTTATATCTCCAAATAAGAGAGTAGAGTTTAAAGAGCATACCATTCAAACACATAATTTAAAAAAAAAAAACAAATAAATTATTACAACCAAATTATTTATTATTTCTGTCTTCCATTACAACCTGTTGAATATCTTCAAAAATTGTGGTTTCCAATTTAGTTTTCATATTGGGACATTTTATTTCTTTCATTTTTGCACCACAGTATTTTTAAAAATAATCAGTAGCATATGTTCTCAGTCCCCAGTAGCTTGGGGTCCTCAGGCCCTTGTTCGGTGCCTCAGGTACTGCAGTTCTATTTTTATAGGTGTCAAAATTTCGACCAATCATGTGCCAATCACATACAGTTTCTGGTAAAAGAACTTGCATAGTGTCATACAGGGCAAAAATGTACGTACAAGAAACGATACAAGAAAACATAAATAACTTTCTATATCAGAAACGATATAAGAAATGATACAAGAAAATGCATAGTGTCATACAGCCTTTACAGAATAGTTGTTTTTAGCTTGTTCTTTTGGCAAAATCGTTATCCTCAAGTACTACAGCCGACCAGTAGGTGGTTCGGTACCATAAAGCAGGTTGAAAAGGGAAAGCATAACAGAGTGGCTGTAACTAGAGTCATAAATTATTTTTCGGTCGTTAATCCGAAATACGACAGGGTAAAACGACTTCACAATATAAATAATTATAATAACTTTTAACCATTGCATGGAACCAACTTTTTTTCATATTTGTAAAGCTTGTATTTTTCACAAAGGAGATCGGACTCTATGGAAAATGTAATGTCACTCAAATGCAATAAAATTTACGTGAATAGATTCGTCTCGAAATTACAATATTTTATATCATTGCGCCAACTCTAAATTTTGATTAATTATACGTAAATTGTAATTCATAAATACTGATAGTCGAGTCTCTATTAAAAACAGCTTAACCCAGCGTGAGCTAAGCGGATTAGAGGAACTATATACTTTGGTAATGGTACTTCGCCTAAATACCTGCAAATTGATTTATGTACTGACGATTAACAAAATATCTTTTCTCACTCTAACCCAGGTGCATATCAATTTGATTTTAGATTTATTTATATCCATTTACGCAGTTATTCAAATCTCGGATTTGGCGCAATGATATGAAATGATTGTAATTTGGATACTAATCTATTCATGTAAATTTCTCCTTAAATTAAAAAAAAATTGTTCTAGGACAAATTGGGACGAAGTTAGTTTGAGTGGACGGATTAAGCACTTGGAGAGATACGCTCTTCCCTCTTCTTTACCTACTCAAGGTCGCGCATGCCTTCGGGACTAGTTCTATATTATTCTCTAGCAATTTTTGAAAAAAAAAAATTCTATTTTTCGAAAAGTCTTGAAGGAACCTGGTCATTGCAGAATGGCAAAGGATTACCCCAGATTAGGTCAGATAGTTATCAATAATCCTCGCAAAAAATGTATTTTAAAACATTTAGCTAATTTCAACAATGTTTATGAAGGAAAGCCGTGACTGAAATAAATTTTACACATGTACACATAGAAAGTAAGTATAGCATACTGTACTTTTTATTTTCGATTCGTGTTTCAGAGTTTTATAGTACATAGTCATAATATCACATATTCATTTAAGAACACGCCGACAAATGAGACGTGTAGTTTCGATCTAAATTATAGATTAAACGAGCGCGCGTATATTCGCGTCCTATTCATTGTCTTCTTTCATGCATAACAGCTATTATACATAGCTAACAGGATAATTGGAAAGTTTGTATAGTACCATTTTTTCAAATTTGTGCCATTAGGTATATTTAGTTATTATATAAGCATTCTTAACAGCCTTTAAAACAGATAAATTCAGTATGATCACGTGTATCTGAAAAAACTGAGAATACAGTGAACTCTCTTAAAAGAACCGCACTGGTGCCTCATATATTGTTTGTCTAATAGATATCTATCGAAGGCAAGAAATGAAATATGTTAACTAAAAAAAAAGTACCAATATCTTGAGATTTCCACACAATTGAATTCGCACCCCCCAGGTTGTGGTGGTTGTTCACCTTTTTGGATCGTTAAACTCTTTGATATTTGTTTTTATACCAGCACACTATCCATACTTTCTCTGTCATATGTTTAGATAAATCATTAATCCTGTATCATGTTCGTCCATGGATGGGTGTGCATTCAGGTAGAGAACTGAAATCGGTTCACTTACGATAGATGCAGGAAACTTTTTCCGCATACAGTAAATATATCAAACTACTCACAGATGTCATTCGTTTTTTGAGTATTCGCAGAGAATACAGTTTTCTGAAGTTTCAGTAAATGCACAAAAGTTTTTAAACTACTTTCATATGGAATTTGTTTTATTGAAGAAATTTGTTTTATTCAGTAGAACTGAGATATTCACAGTTTCAGTAGATGCAGGAAAATTATCAGCAAACATTTTGATATTTTAGGACAAAGAGAATACAGTTCTGAAAGTGAGGATGAGTAGATTTTACAAAATGAGACACAAATCTACTATTGTTAATGAAAATATGTGGATAGACCCAAACATAAGTGGTTGATTATAAAGACTGAATAATTCATCAAAGCAGGTACTAATTCGATGTTGAATTGCAGATTGTGAGTTTAAATAATTTTATTTTATTTGAGCACAATTACAAAGTCTACCAAGTTTAAAAACTTTACCACTTTGCTATGTGGTATACGATGAGTGGTGAAATTAAAATAATTTTATGTAGAGACCCAACTGGAGACGTGAGAGTGTATTGCCAAATTTCTGACTGGAGAGTGTGTATAAGAATATCTTGTTACTGGTAAGAAGCAGCAATTTATAGGAACTCTTAAAAGAGGTAACATTAAGGATATTTGTTGTTGCCTTCTAGTTTGTACATTAAAACAATAAAACATTTGTTATAGTCGAATATTAAGAAACTTTTTAGTAAAAGTACAGCTACAAAAAATATAGATATATGGCAGAGAGCATCTTTATATTATAGTGAGCAGTTATTCCTTTCACTCAGAAACCATCCATAAATATATACAAGCTTAGAAGTTGTCAAATGTGTCATTTAAGAGAGATTACGGCATTCTTTTTAGATGCTTTTCTGGTCATATGGATTTATCAATTGTAAAGTTGTTTTAACTAATATAAGAATGCGAAATTTTAAAGGTACTGCACAAAACTTGAAAAACATATTTTGTATTTTAATGATTTTTGTTGATATTATGATCAGATCGTACTTAGTCTATAAAAAAGTTGAAATATGTTATATGATTAATAATGTTTTCAGATATCAATTGTCGTCACCATTTATAATATACAAATCATTTTCCATATTATGATACATTATTCCTCTGGAGACAAATTGGTCTAAATCTCATCACAATTCGCCAACCAATTAATGTATATCCTTATAGACGAGGAAAGCTCTGTACTATCGATTTTCCGTTTAGTATTTAATTCGTAATAATCTCTACAAGCTTTGGCCATATCTGATTTTTGAAGAAGAACAACTGCATTTGTGTATTATAAAAATGCATTTTTAAGTATTCAGTGTTTAAAGATTTATAGCTTCATGAACATTGATGATAAAAATGACTAACAATTTTGATACTCGAAAGGGTTTTTGCACGAACGAATCTAGTTCCCGGAATAGGGGGCATTATCGCCGTTTTATCATGTTTTAGATTGAATACTAATACCTTATGATAATGGAATTGTCCAAATTATTTTATTATTTTCGTGTTCAGCGACCTCAAACCCCCTACACACACACCAAGTAACAAAATCGGGACTTATTTTTATCAATATTCATTGAGTTGTAAATTGTCACTACTTTTTAAAAAAATACACTTTTTAAACGCATTTTTCTAATGCACAAATGCATTTTCCCATTATCGCAAAGTTTGTAGATTTTTTACGAATCTAATGATTCAAATCCGTCTAATTTTACAGAAAATGATAGCAATGCATACTGTTGTGCTTTATTTTCCTGACTATTAATACTTCTTCTATTTGAAAAATGGAAAAGTTTTCTGCGACTCACTAAATCTTTATTTGCTCCAAATCCTAAAATTTTAAGCTCATTGATACCTAGTAAATTTTGAAATATTTTTGTGTATCTGCCAGTTATCTCTTTGCCAGCCACTATGTATTGATATTTTTAACCTATTGGTTATTGAAATTATACCAACTTATCTTTCCTTTCTAGTTTGTAAGTTTAAATAACTAGATCCATTACCAACTGATCTTACAGTATTGTGTGAATTGATGTGATATAATTTGCAATAAAACATTTTTTTGTACTCAAAAAAAGGACAATTAAAATCTTTTTGTAGGAAATCTTTGGCAATCTTGGCTTTTATAACTTTTACAACAAGTTGGAATATAATCAAGTTTTCTTAGAATATATAATTTTCTATTTGTTTTCGTCTTATATAAGCACCTGTATGTTTCTTGACAATTCTGTGCGTGCTGTGGTTTTGTCCATGAAATATGGTCAACTCGGTTCAGTTTCCAATATATGACTTACCAAGTTCCTCTATTTTATTAGTTCATCAAGCCGTCTATCGGCACAATAAATCTAGTCCATACCTTTATAAGAAATATAGCCCCAGAACACCTTCAATGGATTTTAAACTTTTCAATCAATATATAAAAATTTTTATACCAAAAATGGCTCCTATCTGGAAATGATATTTTTTTCCAATCTTTAATAACAGAAATGCGACACGTCATTACTCACTTTCTGTCAGAACTTGTTACAATTAGACATAACGTGTTGTTAACTGCTAAAAAAATGTAAAATTGTGAAACAATTGTTGACTTTAATTTTCACAATACTGTATGTTGTTTCCTACCACAATCTAAGTTATTTCTGTTGCTATTCCAAAATATTTTCGTTATAATTCTTTTATTTACCCTAAAAAAAATATAGAAAAGATTTATTTTGTTTTATTTTTGTTGTGTTTAATACTTATTTTTAACTAGGATGGCTACGATGGCTACTATGACCGTCGTTTCGAAGATTCCCGTGATCTGTATGACCGTCGCTATTCCGGAATGCCGTCTAGCCGTGAGGTGGGCATGCGCGGTGCCGCAAGCGCTCGAGACTTTATGCCGCCACCACTTCCACCGCGCAGAGAACCTCTGCCTCCTATGCCTTCCATCGGGTTGAGAGGAGGACCTTCCAGTGGTATGGGCGGTAGTCTAAGAGACAGCGGTTTTTCGAGAAGCGCCAGCGATTATGGTATGTTTAGCAGGAGATCTCCACCACCTTCCGGAAGTTTGAGGAGCAGTAGGATGTATGAGGATTTTAGCAGAGACTCATTTGATGATAGGAGGTGAGTTGAGTTTTTTTTTGTTCACTTTTAATTTTCCAGATTAAGTAACAGTTCTTGATATTTTTTAACTAAGGTGCATTCGTCGTTCTAAATGTTATCCCTACACCTTTCATTTTATTAATAGATGAAGAAGCTTGAATTTTGGATTGTTCGTTTTTTTTTAGTTATCAATTATAGTGTTATTCTCTCCTTTTTCTCTTCATTGGCTATTCTATATGTCCACTTGATTGTTCAAATAACACAGCAACTTGCTATACTTATTCCACACTCACATCTGCCTGTTAAAACATAACATCTTACACATATATCCCATTCACAAGATCCACATGAATCTCACTACTTGGAAGCACCTTTTTATATATAGATAATGTATGGTGTAGAATGCAGGAAAAAAACGTTTGATCAAAAAAAGAGTAGCACTATTTGTATTTGATCATATTCAACTTCTATTTGATTCTAAGATCTACACTTAAAAATATAGTTCGAACAGTACACTGCTCCAAGAAATTAACGCACCACTTTAAAACTTACCTTACCTTATAACATTAAAATATTAACTGAAATGAAACGCATTTTATTTCGTATTACTTAACTTTCTGAAACAAACGGATTTGGTGATTTCGCTAACCATCTTAAATATTCATAAACTTAATACTAACTTAAAACAGTGAACAATAAAATCGCTAATTCTAAAAATTTAAATTGTTCAAATTGTTTTGCTTAATAAGATGTATTTTCACACCTGTCGCGAATGGCAGGTGAGTATTGATGATTCATACTGGAAATAAACAGTCTTTAAGTATTTCTCATCTAGTTCATTCCAAATTTGGACAAAGCATTGTTCCAGTTCCTACAGCGTGTTTGGGTTGATTAGGAGAAGCAAGTTGCAAACATTCTCTAAGGAGTGAGATCAGCACTATTTATTGGCTATCCCATAACTCGATTCCAACTTCCTCTAGATAATGTTGCACTATAATTGCAACGTTTGGTCATGGTTCCTCGCATATTGTACTCAATACTGTTTATTCATGTTACACACAACAAACATGTACAAAACCTCAATTGAAATTAAAATTACGTTGTAAATATTCATTAATTGGATAAAAGGAATTTTTTATCATTTTATTGTCCAATACCCTGGTTCAATTTGACCTTTTCAGACGCCAATATGCTGGTATCATATTCTGGTTGTGCCTAGTATCGTAACCATGCTGATCTTCATGACTTCTATAAAGACTGGTATTCCTCTTCATGAAAAAAGAGTTTTCTAGAATGTACTATGCTGGTACAGTAAGAAGTCCCAATCCTTCACAAGCCTGACGGCAGTCTTCCGTAAATCATAAACCAGCAAGGACCCTCACTGCCTTTCTTTGCAAACCAAAGAAATACTCTGTGAGTGTTGGTTGCAAGACACCAGACAAGGACAGAGTATGAAATATGTGAGTGGAATATGGAGTGATATGTAGTACATATAGTCTTCAGTAAGATGCATTTTGAAAGATCTTTCAGAAGAGACTTTTATTTAGTTTTATTAATATGTGGGCCCCACTGTATCTCGCCGACTTTTTAGCATTCATATCACCCATATCTCTCATTGTGAAAATCACTTGTTAAGTTTTATTGTTGTTCAGAACCAACCTATTTGCAGAAAACCATTGCTGTCATATGCTGTGCCACCATAGTGTCATATCCAAAAAGTGTATATTTAGTCTTATCTTCCATGTTTGGAAGATCGTTTATATAAATCAAAAATAAAATAGGGCCAACCCTCACAACCTGTACCATATTTTTCTGCAGGAGGATTTCATGGTTGACCAAGTCAAAAGCCTTTCTCAAGCTACACACAAAGAATGATTTAAATTGAAGCTTATGAAATGACTGAAATATACAATATAAGGTTTAAAATACCTGAGACTGTATTTTTATTTTTGAGAAAATCAAATTGACATTCAGAAATCATACCATTGACCTCAACAAAATCTACTATTTGTAGTGGTATGCACTTTCCCACAATTATTGAAATGATTGTCAGTAGTAATTGACAAATTATTGCTTTTTAAGGACATGGAAGGATGCTCTCTGTGAAAAGTAATTATTAAAGATATTTGGACTGATATTAAGGAGGTTGGCTAGTATTTTTATAACACCACAATGTTTATTTATGATTTTCCACATAGACTTTATTGGATTACTGAAATTCCTGCTGAAGTTGTTATTTGCCATGATTTTTGCATTCTGTATTGCAAGTTATATTGTATTTTAAATTTAAAGTCTTTATAGGTCCTCTCAATGTCTGGTGACTGATGTTTTTTACACTGTTCTAAAAAGTGCAGTTGATTGCGTACAGCTTTTAAGTCATTATTAAACCAATTAATTTTATTAGTTTGATTAGTCCTTACCTTATACCTCGTCTCAGAGAAAGATTCCAAATAAGCTTCTTCAAGAACATTCATAAATCTGTTAAACTTCTCATTCACATCCATTTATCTCACATTCAAAGTCACAACTTATTTCAGATATTCTATGATGATACAGAAATAGACCTTTCTGTGTAATTGGCCTGAAATTATTTTTTCTTTTTAATGCTTATCAACTTAATGCAATGAAAAACCAAACTGTTGTTCTCTGTGGTCAGAGAAACCCAGTTCACATACTCAGGCCATCTCACACTCTATCTCAGAATCCAGGAAAATGTTGTCAAGACAGTTTTCTCCTTGAGTCAGCTCAAAAATTATTTGATTTAGATTGTAACCTCTCAGTACATCTTGTACCGTGGTTGAATTGATCTCATTTGTACAAAATTTGACGCTGAAGCCAAGACAATGGGTTTCTCCATACCAACACTTACCAAAAGTGTATCTAAAGATGTTAAAAAGGTGACAAAAGTGCTTCGGTATAAGCATATAATACTTACATTTATCATCTTTAAAACAATCATACTATTCCATACACTTTTCTTAGTTAAAATTCACCCTAACAAAAATACATGTTCCTATTCCATCTGAATCCAATATGGCTGAAAAGCTGCTAGTTTAAATCCCTGTAAGTGGACTGCTTGAATCTACACTGTGCGTACCGTTTATTGTGACATTATTGTAAAGACAGAATTTATTCTTATCTGTTATCTATTATCTATTCCAATCAATCTCCAACCAGTGGACATGAATTTGTGCAAATTCTAAACGCGCTCTGCAATTAGCTACAGTCAAGGCTAGTCCTCTGGCTGGTATACAATTAACCAAAATTCCTTCCCTGTGGCGTTGGCGAACAGTTTTACAGCTGATTTGAACATTATGAACACCTTCAAGTTGGAATTGTAACCTTCTAGCCTTCTGGTACTTACAAATCATTGTTACATGATGTTGGCCTTGTCCTGGACACCTAAAGTGGCTATTGGTCTCTCTGTACTGTACTGTTCCATCGGTAAGACCAATGTATGCTGTACTCCAAACCATTCCCCTAAATGCCTGTAACTCAAACCTTCTTCCAAAACCACTATTTGAGCATACTCTTTATTAATCAAATTTCTCGATTCACGTTACATTTTGATTCAATACAAAAATTAACACATTTAAATTTAAAACACCAATGAATTGCTTTGTGTTTGTAGATGGTGCGTTAATTTCTTAGAATAATGTATTAATTTAATTATTATAATACAAATAACATATTTGTTTAATATTTAGGACTGTGCAAATTTGTAATTTACAACCAATAATCTATAATTGCAACTGAACAACGAATTTTTGTTTCAGACCTGGATTAAGAGGACCATCACCTCCAAGAAGATATGCGCCATATTAAAGCGGCTTAGTATGTATGCAACGGCCAGTTGCCAAGATTACATAATTCCTGACTTTTAATTTAGTGAAAACATTTCTATTTACCTATATGTCACGATAATGATTTATCATAAATTTAGGTTTGTATTTGGCATACAAAGAACCAAGCGTGACACCAAAGTGTGAAGTTAATTTTTAAAATTCTATGAATTTTTATCAATTCTTGATAATTTAAAGTCCAAATAGTCACATCGTATGATACTTGTGTGTGTAGTAGATTAAGCACAGAACAAGGACAACATTTAAAAACATACATAGAAAAATCCATGAACTTTGTTGTTGATACTTAATTTATTTACAAATATTTCTATTACTTCATAAATTGTGGTAAATAGTTCTGTGTTTATTATAGATTTGTTTTTTATTACTAGTGACTAATGACATTTTAAAAATAGGTATTTAATATGCTGATTTGAATCTCGTCCAATCAGTTTCAAAACTTTTGACATCAGGAAATAATATTCAATGGTTGGATTTGGTGAAGTGGAAAAAATTTAAACGATACCTATTTTTATGATATTGCAAATATCTTTTTTATGTATTAGTGTAAGAGGTGGTAAATAAAATACTGCAATAAGTTGACATGTTGTTTTATTTGGAATTCTATTTTGGAAATAATTTAGTAGTTAAATCATTTCCTTTTGTTGATATTCATTTCTTATAACAGATTTGTTACAATGACGTTGTAACATAATTTACATTGATACAATTTCCGCAGTGTTTGTACTATAGTACCACAATTTGGCAATGGGGTCCAGCCCAAAGCGACCAATCCACGGTCGCTTTGGGCTGGACAACAGGAACGAAAGGGGTGAGATGTTGTACAACTACTTAAACAACGAAAATTTATTTTGTCTCAACACTTTCTTTAAAAAATCTAAACAGCGTAAATGGACATGGATCAGCCCAGACAATAAAACTAAGAACGAAATAGACTGCATACTTTCCAATAACAAAAACATATGCACCGACGTGACAGTTCTAAACAAATTCTATACCGGGAGTGGCCATAGATTGGTTAGAGCGAATATTAAAATACAGACGAGAGTAGAACGAAACAAACCACCGATGTCGTGATTCAAAAACAAACGGAATACAAAAAAGAGCTACACAACTACAAAAAACACAAGATTAAAATCAATAGACACTGAAATAAGTGGATATAAACGGACTAGCCAATAAAATAAAAGTAACTGTAACAAAATCGGTTAAAAAAATATGCTCAAACGCGAAAACAGCCAAAACATTTAAACAAAAACGTGAAGAAAGAAATATAGAACGATCATAGAAACTATACCAACAATCTAATACAAGATAACTGCAATATAAAAGTACTAAAAGCAAAGCAAAAAACTTGAGCGGCATAACAAAAATCATAGAAATGAAAAAGACGTCAGCGTCCGAGACAGAAAGGAAATAAGCGAGGCCATTAAAAAATTCTACACTAAATAATTTTAAGTATAATTATTATACTCTGTAAATACACAACGGCATACTGAACGAATAATTAACACCGGACATAACCGACTGAAATAAGAATGGCCCTAAATCAGCTAAAAACGAATAAATGTCCGGGACAGGATAGAATTAAGAGTTGAAATGTTGAAAATTGGTGGCAGAAAAATGGAACAGGTATAATATTTTATTTAATAAAGTAATTGAAGGAAAGATTCCTCAAGAATAGTACAACTCCGAAGTCATTTTACTATTCGAGAAAGGAGACATGGAGAATTTTATATATATATATATATATATATATATATATATATATATATATATATATATATTATATATATATATATATATATATATATATATATATATATATATATATATATATATGTCTTCATATCAAGGCGAGATCCGTTTGTATCATAAGCTATACAAAATGAGATCCGTTTTGCAAGGCGAGATCCGATTTTGGATCTCACCTTGTATTCACGTGTATATAGTGATATCTCGATGTAACAATGATGGGGGTACAAAGAAATCGATTTTTGTCTGGACCTCATTTTGCACCCCTTTTGGTGAATTTTATATTGCAGTAGTTCCACTAAATCCGCTGTAGAGGCAGTGCGAGCGATCCGTTGTGTATATGCTAAATATACATTTTGTAGACAACCCGAGATCCGGTAAATTTGGCAACATCGCAAATGAATTTTACAGTCAGACCTCTCCCTCGCTTCGGCTTATTTCCGGTTTGAATAATATTATTTACATTATTAAAGAGCTCTGTCCAGAAAGGCGATTGTCTAACATTTCGAGAACTAGACGTCGTATCGAAGAAACTTAGGAATTTTTTTTTAATAGTTTTTCAAAATCTATATACTTATGCAATACCAGGATTCTTATTCTCCCTGCGAACGCGGTGGGTGTAGCAACTTTGAATTTTCAACTGGAACCCTTTATTTTTATTTAAATAAACATTTTGAAATTATATTAGAACTATTATGGATATAGATATAAAATTAGAATAATTAATTAAATTAGAAATTTAGAGTTGAAAATACACAACTTTTGTGTGAATCTATAATAGCTTCTTTAACCAGTGGGAAGAGCTTCAAAATCGTCGTTTTGATGACATTTTTAATCTGAGTTAGATGATTTTAAGTAATTTTTTAGATAAAATTATGTAGAACACGTTGGTAAGTAAGTTCTTCGCATATTTTCTCCACTGTTTGTTTTACACAAAATGTCAAAAACTTATTTTAATCGCTTTTAAAAGACCTACAAAATAAAGCTAACCGCGTTCAATTTGAATGAGTTACAAATACAAATCTGTTTTACATATCATTTATAATTAAGGGACCAACTATGCTGTTCACGTACTATGTTAAGATTCCACGGGAATATTTTTCAATATATGTACTTCATTTATGCTAAACTTGGACACTGTACGTCAAATAGTTTACGAGCTATAGCTTTATAAACAAATTAACTTCATATTTTTTTTAAATTCGTTTACTGAAGAAAATCCAAATTTAGCTATACAGCTCGCACTCCCTCGTAGGGGAAAATTCACTCATCCCAGTCACCCACGTTATCAAAAGGATTGACCTGTGGGACTCTTTCTGTGTTCGATTCCTAGGTGACTTGGTACATCGGGGTTTGTCCCAAAAATTTTCTTACATTATTATCTAGTATTATATAAAGCTTATTAAGGACGTTGTAACGGCGTTAAAGTTCAAAAGCTTGTGATATATAAAACATCTAAATTTGCAACGGTTTTTCGCTGGCAGCAAATTTCACGTTCAGGAACAAAGGATAGTAATAAAACAATTAAATCTATGTACCTATTTCTTAATTATTATCTTGTGTTAGTTATCTTACTCTATGTTAGACTCTTCATTACTATAAAAAGAAGTAACACTCTCTATGGTTAAAATTGTTCACGTTTATCACCTTTTTTGTAACATTTCACTTGGGCCATAATATATCTACAAAAACCAATGAATTTGATCTCGTTTCCGTTTACACGAGTATTTGAGCCCCCGTACAGTCTGATAATTTAAAAAACCAATACAATAATTATTCGTCACAAAAAGGTAAAAATAAACTCATCTTTTACACCTATTAGGAGTATAGTATATGTATGCATGTTTCTTCAACTTGGATTCCGTGCTTAAAACTGGTACCAGCTCTACATTTTCTTTACTCCAGCCAGTTAGCAGCAACAGATCCGGCAGTCAAAATGTTGGTGTCACGCTACATACTCATACCTTCGTTTGGATGAGTATGTACACGAATATTATATATTATACTGTCTGAAGTAGGAGAAAGTTTATATGTTTATATGGACCAGTACAAAGATTGTTAGTACTGGTCAAATACTAAACCAATCCTTTTAGGGTTGTAGAGGTTCTTGAACACTATTGATTTTAAAATTCTTGCATAGTCGCCAAATGATTTGCAGTTGGAGGGTTTGCCAACGGCTTGGATTAAACTCATACCTTCAAGAATGTGACACTTTTGTTACTTTATAATGGTAATGGTAGATATTTAGACATAACTGTAATTTGTCCTATTATATAACCTAAGGCAGATTTATTTGATGGTATCGATAAAACTCTTACAGGTACAAGTGACATTGGATGTGCTGTAAATTCATATTTGAAAATATTCTCATAATATTTATGTTACTTTCAATTGCCTTGGTTATTAATATTTTTTATAAAAGCTCTTGCTCAGCTTAAATAATTTTTTTCTTTTCAGAGACAGTTTTATAGTTTTGGAAGTGTTGAAAGTACTTCTTGTATGCTGATAAAAATTGGGAGCTCTAACAGTAAGAAGAAATTTTGCTAAACTCTTCTCCATTTTTTTTGTTTATTTAAGTAAGGGTATTTAAATATTTGGCAATGCAATCTCATTAGCTGAAATTACGAGAAGACAATCTACGCTTTTGAAAAATACATTAAATCGTAAAGAACTGATCATGCAGTTTTTGTACAGAATATTCATTAATTTTCATCCGTTCATTTTTTTTTCTACTTTCTACGTTTTGACTTGAGTGGTTGCTTAAGTCTCATGATGCACGAAATTCATCTACCATCATGCCAATCATATTGTAGCTTAACAACCATTCGTCTAGTTTTGTGTTGGTTTTAGTCAATCCCACGATTCCTCCTGCATCTTTTGAGTTGTATTTATATGTTTCAAGCTGGATCTACAAATAGTTGGTTAAAGTTGCTGTTCAAACTTTTCACAACAAAATTTCTTCTCATAAAGTCTTCATGTAATTCTGGAGCCTTATCAGCAAGTTTGTACATGTCCAACAAATATAATGTTCCCAAAAAAAAATAGTTCACATGGTCAAATGCAAAGAAATAGGGGTACACTTTTCTAAAACTAGAACAAAAATGTATTCTCTAGTTTCCGCTTCTTTCAGCAAACTAAAATGGAAATGGACTTTACGGAAAGAAACATGCCGTAATCTGATTTTTGACTCAAGTTCACTGTTATACCTGCTGCTGTTCATTAAAATAATTTAAAACTTCTAATATTAAAAATCTCAGCTCAGTGGATTTTGTGCTATTAGTAAAAAATAATGCACAATGATGCACTTTCGCAATCGAATATACAACACAACAGAATTTCAATGTAAAATCGACCCTAACAACATCGCCATCACTAGAGTCGATTTAAGGTTGACTTCAGATTATGAATATCGCCCTTCCTCGCATCTCTGCGTTTGAACTCTGCGTCATGACATGCCGTTCAATTTATTTAATTTTTTTTTAAACTATTTATCCAATCGACATTCTAAACAAACCGACATGTTCTCTGATGTTTGGTCTATAAGTTTTATAGAAAGCCATTTTTGCTAGACCCAATATTTTTCGGGGTAGAGCGAGGAGAAACGATTTTAAAAATATGGGTTTTCAGACTCATTCTAAGTCATTTTGTATGAAGGCACTCCGTATACAACAATGGTTTGACGTATTTTTATAAATAAAATAAAAATATTTCTAATGTCCGGATCGATATGCAAATTTGAAGAATGAATTTTCGGATATCGTAGATCCGAAAAATGACGAAAAACAAATTAGCATTTTTTTTGTAAGGCTCTCCACCACTCTCCTCGCGCTACGATTTTTGGACGACCAAGTGATTTTGCATTAGAAAGATATTAGAAACGAATAAAAATAGGTTTTGCATTTTAGCAACAAAGTGCCCACCAAAATCTATTCTAGAAGCCTTTTTCCAGTCTTATTTACTCTTCAGTATGGAATTGTATTTACTTTTGTACAAAACTAATATTTTTATGTTAAAACACGATTAGAATGTTAAAATGATATCTGTTGTTATAGGTACAGATAAACTGTTTAGTTTAAATAATTTCCCCTTTTTAATTTTGTATATAAATAATAAACAAAAATAGCTTTGAGAATAGATTTCACAAATTCAATAAAACAGAGCATTTTAGTAATTCGGTTTATAAAGTTTATGTTGAATTATTTAATAATATACATAAAAATTATAATCATTACTTAGCTTCTGTTATCTTTGAATTTTGTTTCACTACTTCAACTGACCGCTGCCCTTGCAATATTTTTAAAATACAAAACACCATAACCGCAAATTACTTTACTGTTTGAGTAGGAAATATGCAATACAACACGAGCTCCGGTCACTCGACTAATACTCTTTAGAGCTGGCAACAGTGTCTGATCTCGCGTTGATCTGTAAATATCTAAAATTTCGTATATAAGTCTTCCCCTTCCCTTTTCAGCTACGGATCTCATTTTGTTGTAAATTTATCAAAAAAATTTAAGTTCAAAAATCTTTTCCCCTCTAAGTGTGCCATGATTAATATGTTAATTATAAAGGTAGTTATGAACAATATACTCCATTAATTAATTTCCTATTTGGGGGATCTCGGGTTGTCCTCGATTTAATCGGATCTCGCCTTGATATGAAGACGTATATATATATATATATATATATATATATATATATATATATATATATATACGTCTTCATATCAAGGCGAGATCCGATTAAATCGAGGACAACCCGAGATCCACCAATAGGAAATTAATTAATGGAGTATATTGTTCATAACTATCTTTATAATTAACATATTAATCATGGCACACTTAGAGGGGAAAAGATTTTTGAACTTAAATTTTTTTGATAAATTTACAACAAAATGAGATCCGTAGCTGAAAAGGGAAGGGGAAGACTTATATACGAAATTTTAGATATTTACAGATCAACGTGAGATCAGACACTGTTGCCAGCTCTAAAGAGTATTAGTCGAGCGACCGGAGCTCGTGTTGTATTGCATATTTCTTACTCAAACAGTAAAGTAATTTGCGGTTATGATGTTTTGTATTTTAAAAATATTGCAAGGGCAGCGGTCAGTTGAAGTAGTAAAACAAAATTCAAAGATAACAGAAGCTAAGTAATGATTATAATTTTTATGTATATTATTAAATAATTCAACATAAACTTTATAAACCGAATTACTAAAATGCTCTGTTTTATTGAATTTGTGAAATCTATTCTCAAAGCTCTTTTTGTTAATTATTTATGTACAAAATTAAAAAGGGGAAATTATTTAAACTAAACAGTTTATCTGTATAACAAAAGCTATCATTTTAACATTCTAATCGTGTTTTAACATAAAAATATTAGTTTTGTACAAGAGTAAATACAATTCCATACTGAGTGTAAATAGAGTGGAAAAAGGCTTCTAGAATAGATTTTGGTGGGCACTTTGTTGCTAAAATGCAAAACCTATTTTAATTCGTTTCTAATATCTTTCTAATGCAAAATCACTTGGTCGTCCAAAAATCGTAGCGTGAGGGGAGTGGTGGGGAGCCTTACAAAAAAGTGCTAATTTGTTTTTCGTCCTTTTTCGGATCTACGATATCCGAAAATTCATTCTTCAAATTTGCATATCAATCCGGACATTAGAAATATTTTTATTTTATTTATAAAATATATCAAACCATTGTTGTATACGAAGTGCCTTCATACAAAATGACTTAGAATGAGTCTGAAAACCCATATTTTTTAAATCGTTTCTTCTCGCTCTACCCCGAAAAATATTGGGTCTAGCAAAAAATAGCTTTCTATAAAAGTTATAGACCAAACATCAGAGAACATGTCGGTTTGTTTAGAATGTCGATTGGATAAATAGTTTAAGAAAAAATTAAATAAATCGAAAGGCATGTCACGACGCACAGTGGCAAACGCAGAGATGCGAGGAAGGGCGAGATTCATAATCTGAAGTCAACCTCAAATCGACTTTTAAGTCAAGTAATGGCGATGTTGTTAGGGTCGATTTTACATTGAAATTCTGTTGTGTTGTATATTCGATTGCGAAAGTGCATCATTGTGCATTATTTTTTACTAATAGCACGAAATCCACTGAGCTGAGATTTTTAATATTAAAAGTTTTAAATTATTTTAATGAACAGCAGCAGGTATGACAGTGAACTTGAGTCAAAAATCCGATTACGGCATGTTTCTTTCCGTAAAGTCGATTTCCATTTTCGTTTGCTGAAGGAAGCGGAAACTGGAGAATACATTTTTGTTCTAGTTTTAGAAAAATGTACTCCTACTTCTTTGCATTTGACCATGTGAACTATTCTTTTTGGGGAACATTACATTTGTTGGACATGTACAAACTTGCTGATAAGGCTCCAGAATTGCATGAAGACTTTATGAGAAAAAATTTTGTTGTGAAAAGTTTGAACAGAAACTCTAACCAACTATTTGTAGATCCAGCTTGAAACATATAAATACAAACTCAAAATATGCAGGAGGAATCGTGAGATTGATTAAAACCAGCACCAAACTAGACGAATGGTTGTTAAGCTACAATATGATTGGCATGATGGTAGATGAATTTCGTGAATCATGAGACCTAAGCAACCACTCAAGTCAAAACGTAGACAATAGAAAAAAAAAAAGAATAAAAATTGACGAATATTCTGTACAAAAACTACATGATCAGTTTTTTACGATTTAATGTATTTTTCAAAAGCGTAGATCGTCTTCTCGTAATTTCAGCTAATAAGATTGCATCGCCAAATGTTCAAATACCCTCACTAAATATACAAAAAAAATGGAGAAGAGCCTAGCAAAATTTCTTCTTACTGTTAGAACTCCCAATTTTTATCAGCATACAAGAAGTACTTTCAACATTTCCAACACTATAAAACTGTCTCTGAAAAGAAAAAAATTATTCATGCTGAGCAAGAGCTTTTATAAAAAATACTAACAACCAAGGCAATTGAAAGTAACATAAATATTATGAAAATATTTTCAAATATGAATTTAAAGCATATCCAATGTCACTTGTACCTGTAGGAGTTTTATCGATACTATCACATAAATCTGCCTTAGGTTCTATAATAGGACAGTTTACAGTTATGTCTAAATATCTACCATTACCATTATAAAGTAACAAAAGTGTCACATTCTTAAAGGTATGAGTTTAATCCAAGCCGTTGGCAAACCCTCCAACTGCAAATCATTTGGCGACTATGCAAGAATTTTAAAATCAATGGTGTTCAAGAACCTCTACAACCCTAAAAGGATTGGTTTTGTATTTGACCAGTACTAACAATCTTTGCAATGGTCCATATAAACTTTTTCCTACTTCAGACAGTATAATATATAATATTCGTGTACATACTCATCCAAACGAAGGTATGAGTATGTAGTGTGACACCAAGACTTTGACTCCCGAATCTGTTGCTAACTGGCTGGAGTAAAGAAAATGTAGAGCTGGTACCAGTTTTAAGCACGGAATCCAAGTTGAAGAAACATACATACATATACTTTACTCCTAATAGGTGTAAAAGATGAGTTTATTTTTACCTTTTTGTGACGAATAATTATTATATTGGTTTTTTTCTAATTGTCAGACTGTACAGGGGCTCCAATGCTCATGTAAACGGAAACGAGATCAAATTCATTGGTTCTTGCAAATATATTATGGCCCAAGTGAAATGTTACAAAAAAGGTGATAAACGTGAACAATTTTAACCATAGAGAGTGTTATTTCTTTTTATAGTAATGAAGAGTCTAACATAGAGTAAGATAACTAACACAAGATAATAATTAAGAAATAGGTAAATAGATTTAATTGTTTTTATTACTATCCTTTGTTCTTGAACGTGAAATTTGCTGCCAGGGAAAAACCGTTGCAATTTTAGATGTTTTATATATCACAAGCTTTTGAATTTTAACGCCGTTACGACGTCCTTAATAAGCTTTATATAATACTAAATAATAATGTATGAACATTTTTGGGACAAACCCCGATGTACCAAGTCACCTAGGAATCGAACACAGAAAGAGTCCCACAGGTCAATCCTTTTGATAACGTGGGTATCTGGGATGAGTGAATTTTCCCCTACGAGGGAGTGCGAGCTGTATAGCTAAATTTGGATTTTCTTCAGTAAACGAATTTAAAGGAAATATAAAGTTAATTTGTTTATAAAGCTATAGCTCGTAAACAATTTGACGTACAGTGTCCAAGTTTAGCATAAATGAACTACATATATTGAAAAATATTCCCGTGGAATCTTAATATAGTACGTGAACAGCATAGTTGGTCCCTTCATTATAAATGATATGCAAAACAGATCTGTGTTTGTAACTCTCATTCAACTTAAACGCGGTTAGATTTATTTTGTAGGTCTTTTAAAAGCGATTAAAATAAGTTTTTGACATTTTTTGTAAAACAAACAGTGGAGAAGATATGCGAAGAAAACTTGTAAAAAAATAATACTACAAATAAACAATGTCTCCGAAATTTTTTAGACTTCGAGTACTTACCAACGTGTTCTACATAATTTTATCTAAAAAATTACTTAAAATCATCTAACTCCTAAAAATGTCATCAAAACGACGATTTTGAAGCTCTTCCCACTGGTTAAAGAAGCCATTATAGATTCACACAAAAGTTGTGTATTTTCAACTCTAAATTTCTAATTTAATTAATTATTCTAATTTTATATCTATATCCATAATAGTTCTAATCTAATTTCAAAATGTTTATTTAAATAAAAATGAAGGGTTCCAGTTGAAAATTCAAAGTTGCTACACCCACCGCGTTCGCAGGGAGAATAAGAACCCCGCTATTGCATAAGTATATAGATTTTGAAAAACCATCTAAAAAGAATTCCTAAGTTTTTTCGATACGACGTCTAGTTCTCGAGATATTTGACAATCGCCTTTCTGGACAGAGCTCTTTAATAATGTAAATAATATTATTCAAACCGGAAATAAGCCGAAGGGAGTGAGAGGTCTGACTGTAAAATTCATTTGCGATGTTGCCAAATTTACCGGATCTCGGGTTGTCTACAAAATGTATATTTAGCATATACACAACGGATCGCTCGCACTGCCTCTACAGCGGATTTAGTGGAACTACTGCAATATAAAATTCACCAAAAGGGGTGCAAAATGAGGTCCAGACAAAAATCGATTTCTTTGTACCCCCATCATTGTTACATCGAGATATCACTATATACACGTGAATACAAGGTGAGATCCAAAATCGGATCTCGCCTTGCAAAACGGATCTCATTTTGTATAGCTTATGATACAAACGGATCTCGCCTTGATATGAAGACATATATATATATATATATATATATATATATATATATATATATATATATATATATATATATATATATATATATATATACACAATAGCACTAAAGGCCTTACGAGGCCCATGGCTTAAAAAATTTTGTTCTTTCTTCATTTTCGCTTTCCTTTATGTAGTGAGATCTTCTCTGGCTCGATATGTGGCTTTTCTCCATTCCTTCTTGTTATTCATTTTTCTTTTCTGGCCGTCTAGTCCAATTTCTTCCATATCTTTTTCTGCCTCCTGATTCCATCTATTTTTTGGCCTTCCTTTTCTCTTTTTTGAAGTTATATTGTAGTTTAGTACCCTTTTTGAGAGTCCTCGTGTTTGGCATCCTTTCTAGGTGACCTCGCCATCTTAGTCTCTGTGCTCCTATTATGACAGACTCCTATTATGTTAAGTTGATTATATAATTTCTTTAACTCATCATTTGATCTTCTTATCCATAAACCGTCCCTTATTATTCCTCCATATATCTTCCTCAAGATTTTCCTTTCCCATATCTCCAGTAGATTTTGTTCATTTTTTGTCATTGTCCACGTCTCACTGCAGTATGTTGCTGTTGGTTGTATAGTTGTTTTGTATAACTGTATTTTTGCCTTTCTTGATAAAAACTTGCTTTTCAACATTTTACTAAGAGCATGTACACTTCTATTGCCTGCCATTATTCTAGCTTGTATTTCTTTAATGTTAGGTTTACGTGATATTATTGTACCTAGGTATGTAAATCTTTCCACCATTTCGAATTCGTATGATAATCTTTCTTCTACTTTAAACTTTTGTCCATCCCTAAACTGATCATCTGTCCACTGCATACATTTATGTAAAGCCCCATTTTCTTTCCTGCTTTTACTATTCTCTGTACTATCTCCTGTAGCTCTTTTTTTCCTCTTGCCAGCAACACTATATCATCCGCAAATGCCAAAACTTGGTGTCTTTTATGATATAGGGAGTCCTTCTCTATTAATTCTCGCATTATTTTTTCTAGGCATACTATACTCTGACTCTGTTTTCTGTATTTTCTAAAGTAAGATGTATCATGTTACGCAACTTTCTGTTAACTCCCAGTTCCTCAAGGGTCTCTTTTAATTCCTTCCTTTTTATTCTGTCGTATGCTTGCTGGAAGTCGATGAATAGCGCTATCGTTGGTAAGTTGTGTTCATAGCTTTCTGCTTGTAACTCTCTTATTATGAATACTTGGTCCGTTGTGCTTCTCTCTCGTCTAAATCCACACTGGTATTCGCCTATTATATTTTCAGCTTCTTTTTCCAGCTTATCTTTAATCGATTTTGATAGGATTTTATATATGGTATTTAGTGACGCTACTCCTCTGTAATTACTGCATTCTGTTTTGTCTCCTTTTTTGTGTAATGGGCAAATAATGGCTTCCTTCCAATCTTCTGGTATTCGTTCTTTTATCCATATCTCTTTTATGATCTTGCATATCCAATTATTTAGCAGTTTTCCACCATATTTCATCATCTCTGCTGTTATGTTATCACTTACAGGGGATTTGTTGTTTTTCAGATTTTTTATGATTTCCTCGATTTGTTTTTTGCTGGGTGAATTATCTTCTATGTCGCGTATGTGTTCAATTCTTGCTTCTGCTTCCATATATTCTCTTTGGTTTGACTTATTATTACCATTTAGTAATTCATCAAAATACTCTTTCCATATTTCGACTATTTCTGCTTCCCCGCTTATATTATTTCCTGCTTTGTTTTTAACGAATATGGGTTTTTGTTGGAAACCTTTTTTTTTCATTTCTAGCGCCTTGATACAGGTTTTTTTATTTCTGTAATTCTCTTCTATTTCTTTTAGCTTATTTTCTGTGTTTTCTCTTCTTTTCTCTCAGCACCCTCTTTACTTTTTGTCTTTGCTCCGTATATCTATTCTTTGTCTCTATTGTTTCTTTCGTGATCATTTCCATCCTTAATGATTTTCTTAGTTCTATTTCTTTTTGGCACTCTATGTCGAACCAGTCTTTCATCTTTTTATTCTCTTGTTTATCACATTCTTTTGCTGCTTTGTTCATTATTTGCTTTATGTTTTCCCATTTGTTCTCAGTTTGCTCTTCTATTTGTATCTTTTTTAGTTCTCTTTCCATTGTTTCCTCTCGTATATTTCTTGCTCTTTTTTTGTTGCTAATCGAATTGGGTTATGTATACATTTCTTTTTATTTATTTTGTTTTTGTTTTCTGGTATCAGTTGCTTAATTTTGATACCCACCATGTAGTGATCTGAGTCAGCGTCTGGTAGTCTGTATGTTCTTATCTTCTTTATACATTGCTGTTCCTCTTTTTCGATGAGCACGTGGTCTATTTGGTTTTTAGTCTTTCTATCTGGTGATATCCATATTTCCTTGTGTATTTCTTTTCTTTCGAAATATGTGCTCACTATGAGCATATATATAAATTATTAACTAAATCATAACCAACCACTTAACACAAAAGCTCGATTTCTATCGAGCAGGCTGGATTCAGAAAACATTTTAGTACCATAGAGCATTTGCACACCGTAAGAACACTGATAGAAAATGCACCGAGTATAATGTTCAAATTCATATGGCGTTCGTCGATTTCCATAAAGCATTCTATTCCATCGAATTATGGGCAGTGCTTGAATCTCTAGAAAATGCACGTATAGATTGAAGATACACTAACATAATTAAAAACATGAAAATGCCAGCATGCAGATACAGCTGGATGAAAGCACAAAAATTAATCCAATAAGACAAGAAGATACTATCTCTCCCAAACTATTTGCTCTTGCTCTAGAAGACATTTTTAAGAAACTAGAATGGAACAAGGGTATCAACGTCGACGGATCATACTTAAACCACTTGAGATTCGCAGATGACATAGTTGTAATAGCCGATAATATCCAAGAACTAAATGATATTTTACAACAATAAAATGCAGTTTCAGGAGTGGTAAGCTCAAAAATGAACTACAGTAGAACAAAAATACTGAGCTGAGACCAGACAAATATAACAATACAAATTCATACCATAGAAAATGTTGAACATTATGTATATCTAGGTCATGTCATCAAGATGTTGAAATTAAAAGAAGACAACTGGCATGGGGCGCTTTGGGCAAACTAGCATATATCTTGAAAAACACCTCAATTCCTGTAAACTTAGAAAAAAAGGTGTATAACACATGCATACTACCAGTTTGTACCTATAACCTTGAGGTAATGTTCAACGTACATTATCCATCGAAAACCTTTTAGTTGGAAAATTTTTTAACTCCAATGGAAAGGTTAATCTCCGATAAAAACATAGGGATTCAGTTTCATTGTAAGACGCGGGCTTTTGATAAATTTATTTTTTTTTGTGTTCTTTTAGAAAGAAAAAGAAAATTATTCAAATTAATTTCCGTAAAACCAAACAGAGATTTAATACCGAACCATCAATACATCGGTCTGATGGATTCCAAAAAAGAATATTCATTTTCAGTGAATACTCAATTTACAACTGGATGATGACTCAATGTCCTATCAGAGAACTTCGTAGTTCTCTGGTCCTATCATAAATATGTAAAAAATGCTTCCGATTCAGACTCAGACCCATGATACTATAATAACAAGATAGGATCTTCCCGTAGCACAAAATAGGTCGTGTTCGCGCATGCCGTCATTGGAGAGTAGAATTTGAATTCTTGTTAAATTTAAATGGGATTTGTATGCATTATGTGATGAAATTACTAGACGAAAATAAGTTAAGAGGTTTAATAATTACAATAATCGTACACATAAGGACATCTCCAAACTATTTATTAAAGATTATTTATTGATACATACAAAAAACTGACATTTCGAACGCCAAACTCTCCAATGACGTCACGAGTTCTGCGCAATATCTTATCTTCTTTGTCTTAGTATCATGTATCATGCTCAGACCGAGCTTGAAGAGTTTTTATCATGTTTACTTCTGGTCTACTTGGTAAAAAGACAATTTTTTTGTAAATTTGTGTATTCACAAAGTGAAAACACTTCGTATAAGTTTTTATTAATTGCAATTTTTCTTCCGCATTTTGGAACTAGCAATTAAATGATGAATAAAGATGTAACGATGTAGGATGTACTTTAATTGGTGTTTTTGTCCGTATCTTTGGAAGTAAAATACAAGTATTGTGTTTTAATTATTATTTGTGGGCCGATCCCGGTGGTACTGCAATACCAGGCCAACCCGTGATAGAAGTGGAGCAAGCCCCTTAACCTTCCATCTATTTCCAAAAATCAGTTTAATATACTGGCCCCGCATGCGGGGCGTATCAGATATTAAGCTGATAAGAACAGATACTACACTTTGATCTTAGCCAGAGGCCGAGAAGCGATAACAATAAAATTCCCAATCGAACTACTCGTGGCCAAAATTAAACCAGGTATAGACAAGTGAACACTAGCGCCATCTATCCCTGATAGCGGTAACTTTAGAACGTAAATGTATTCTGTAATATGGACAAGAGTAAATCTAACTCGATGATAAAATACACTATAAAAGGTTATTCCACGAATATACGACTGTTTTGGATTATTACGCCAACGAATATTTTACTGTGCAAGTAGAAGTATGAAAGTAAATTGGTCTAAACAGTATTCCAATAAAATGGATTTACTGTTAGTTTGATACTTACACTAAAATTATTTCAGTTAATATACGAGATGTTCAGATGCAAAATTTATTGTGAAATTTAATCCGAAAATAACAAAAATTTTTACGCGAACGGTCCTACAAATAAATAAAATCAGTTCTATGAAGCCAAAATGTGTTCATACGATATTTGGGTTAGGTTTCTGTGAAATGTAAACACCAAAGAGGCGTGCGGGGTTTCTTTGATATTACACTTTTTATTACTTTATTAGGTACTAAATTTGTAATAAAAAGAAATATACTTTTAATATAAATGAACAGAAACTGGCAGAACGATTGTTTGGAAACTAGAAAAAAGATCTATAATTTCACTTTGTTAGTTTTAAATATTTGTTTGATTTGAGTGGATGTACACCTAAAGTTCCAAAAGTAACGGGTACAACATACCGGCTATTGATAGTTGAAGTACCGAGTCGTTACAGATATTAAAAAGTAACGAACATTTATATACAGTTTCATAAGACTGATTTTAGTTTTAAAAACTGTCCGTAGAGAGGTGTCCGGTAAAGAGAGGTGCCGTTAAGAAAGAGTTCAGTGTATTTGTTTATTGAAGCCAAAAACGCCGAGACGTGTTTTAGATGTAGACAACTTTATATTTAATGTACTTTCCTATGGCGAAGTTCTGTGAATCTGATGGTTGATGATAGTTTTAGGAGATTAGGAGAATAAGAAAATAAGTAAGCTTTTTTTGGTTTCTTAATACTCATTGAATATTCGACTAAATCAATTACACTTTTAATCACCTAAGTATTGTTACACTTCGTTTAAATCACTTAATTCAAAAACCAACTTGTTTACATTACTAAAATCAATGATAGTAATTATATACTTCAAAATCTGAATTATATTTATTCTATAAACTATCAACTCTATATTTATATGATGACTTCATATTTAAATTTTAAGTCATAACAGTATTTTTAAAAATAGGGAGAATTTACTATTGTACACTTCAGCACATTGGACCATTCAAATAGAGACCATATACTTTTCAAAAAGTTGTATACTTCAAATAATTTTTTGTGGTCTTGATAATGGTGTTCGAAGTCGATAAGTTCTTAATGAACAGTCTCTTTTTAATCTTTCGAGTAATTTCCATTAAATTTGTATCATTTAAGTACCTACTTTAGATAGAATGTATACCTATATAGGAATATGTAGAGCTCTAGAAAATTCGGTAAAAAGAGTCAATTAATAAAATAAAACTGCGAATAAATCAGTATGCTATAATCGAGAAATAAAAATTAAATTAACGAAAAATAGTTATTATTATAGGAGTTCACCATCACCATTTTTAGAATACAGTAATCCGTCGTTCTCCAATTACATATTTTGTACTTCTACAGTTCTCGTTTTAACGTCGAACATTACAATAGTTTTGTTACTGAAAAATGTCTGAAAGGAATATTAAAGATTTTGTTACAAGGAAAAGATGTGTGGAAAAGTGCCGCAAAGAAGTGTAAAGTGAATGAGTCTACTGTATGGGCTATTAAAAAGAGTGAGACAATTATTCGTTCCAATGTTTTGCGTGATACTAGTTCAAGCAACAAAGTAACTTGTTTTTTGGCGATCTCAAACCTTGGAAAAAAATGGAAAAAGAACTGGCCGTTTGAATCGATGGTCAAACAAAAAAGAAAGTGCCAATTAGCACACGAATAATACAAGAAAAGGCTCTTCGTCTTTACGAAAATATAAAGGCTGACAACGAATCTTCTAGTTTCCAAGCAAGTAAAGGATGGTTCGAAAGATTTAAAAAAAGAGTTTCTTTACATAACGTCCAAGTCGTGGGGGAATCAGCTTAAGCGACGGGGCCAACCACTATCCAGCTAAACATAAAGGACTCATTAAGGGAGGGGTATAAGCCGGAATAAGTTTTTAAAGCCGACGAAACAGAGCTTTTTGGAAAAGAATGCCTGCTCGTACCTTCATATCGGAAAATGAGTAACGCTTCAGGTGATCATATGTTAAAGCAATGCTGATTTATAAGTCTCTAAATCCACTGCCTCTTAAACATAAAAATAAAAATGAACTACCGGTATTTTGGAGGGCAAATAGAAAAGCGCGGGTTACGGCAACTTTGTTTACGGACTGGTTTACTGTTATGTGCCTAGCGTTAAACAATATTTAACATCAAAATCTCTACCGTTTAAAGCACTTTTCCTTATCGACAATGCTCCTTGACATCCAGAATCCCTTAACTTAATAGATTCACATGTGAGAATTGACAACACTACTTCGCTTTTACAGCCTTTGGATCAGGGAATAATAGCTGCATTTAAACGGTATTTCCTAAGGCGTACCTTCAGCCTTATCTTCAATTGTATGGAAATAAATCCTTCATTGACCGTTACCGATTGTTGAAGACAATTTAATATTTATCACTGTATAACTATAACCAAAGAAGCCACTGATGAAATAGGCTCATTAACTATAAACGCGTGTTGGAAAAATCTATGACCAGAAGTTGTTATTATAACCTCAGAAGTGTCCCATAAAACAGAGAAATTCGATGATATTCTACAAGTGATGCACAAAATACATGAAGGTTTTGAAAATTTGCAATCAGGTGATGTTGAAGAAGTGCTAGCCGCCAAAGACAGTGAACTTACAGAACAGGAGCTCCTCAAAATACTGGAAATAGTAATGAAAGCGATGAAGACGATAACTCCCAAGAAGTAACAGCCGAGACAGCAGTCACGTCTCTCACTTTAAGCAACATAAATACAATATTATCACCTGCTCAAAAACTTCAGGATATGGTTTTTTACGTGGATAATTCTATGAAAGGGAGTTTGAAATTTAAATATGGCTTAGAAAGCTTATTGGCACCGTACAAAGAAGCAAAAAAGGAAATTCGGAAGAAAATTAAGCAGCCCACCATCCTGTCATATTTAAAAAAATGAAGTTTTTAAAGCATTTTATACTCTTAATACAATGTAGATATTTATACATTTAATAAATATGACTGTCTAACTACTTATTTTATTGTTTCATTTATATAATGTACATAATTTCATCACATTTCTTTCTACTTACTAATATACATATCCAAATTGGGATTATATGTCACATTCTTCTTAGGATCGTGGACAGAGAACATACGAACACAGAGAAGCGACACGAGGCCCGGAATTCGTGTATCTTTTCTGTATACGCATGACCCAAATAAGGTGCTTTACTGTCAAAAACACGTGCGTTTTCTTCAACTTGTAAGTTGCTTACGATAGTCCGTATGCATCTGTGGTAAACTCTCGACAATACAAGTGCATTTGATCATTTATCTAATTATTTAGTAGTTAAAAGTTTATAGTTATAGTTTATAGTTATAGTTAAAATATATAAGTTAAATATATAAGTTTATAGTTATAGTTTATAGTTAAAAGTTTAATTTATAAGTATTTAAAATGTCTTCTGGTTATTGTTGTGCGTTTCGCGGATGTTCATCTGTGACAGGAAAAGGAATAAGTTTATTTAGATTTCCTAAGAACAATAACAGGTAATTACTATTGCTTTGTAATTATTATTAGTTATTACATAATAGTATTAATTTGACTTTGAGTAAGCCGACACCGACATGTCCGCCCGAGCCTTCGTTAAGTGAAGCAATAAAAAAATAAATTTTGGTTTGCCAAGGGATAGTTCAGAATAAAAACCAGGGAACTACGAACACACATTAAATTTATTGTCTCCGAAGGCTCTACATCTAACTCTACCATTACCGGATACAGATGTTACAGGTCATGGTGGCAACACATTAGGATATGTTGCTGGGTATATAACAAAAAAAATTAAAATAATTTTCTATACCATGCTCTCAGGTTAGCAAGCCAGGATATTCTTCGTCGTGGGACTCTTTTCCTTCAATTTTACCGTGCAAAATGCATTGTTCAAACTGTTAATTAACATTAATTATAGTATTTAATTCGGTTATTTTAGTGCAACACCCAATACAGAACTGTCCGAAAAACTTCGAAACGGTCATACTGAAATACCTAGATTTTGGGATGTAACTTTTATTTTCAAGGTGCGACGTATTGTGCCTTTTTTGTAAATTAGAATAATAAAACGTTTTGTTCGAATTAAGGTTTTTCTTCTGAACCAATCACGTATTTAACCAAATAACCTAATCACGTATTTAAAATGTTTAATAAATTATTTTATGTCCACCGACCTGACAGTATTTATTACCTAACAAAAATTATTAGTAAAATTAATGACAATTGTGTTTTGATTATTATTTGTGGGCCGATCCCGGTGGTACTGCAATACCGGGCCAACCCGTGATAGAAGTGGAGCAAGCCCCTTAACCTTCCATCTATTTCCAAAAATCAGTTTAATATACTGGCCCCGCATGCGGGGCGTATCAGATATTAAGCTGATAAGAACAGATACTACACTTTGATCTTAGCCAGAGGCCGAGAAGCGATAACTACAAAATTCCAAATCGAACTACTCGTGGTCAAAATTAAACTACGTATAGACAAGTGGACACTAGCGGCATCTATCCCGGATAGCGTAAACTTTAGAACGTAAATGTATTCTGTAATATGGACAGGAGTAAATCTAACTCGATGGTAAATATACAGTAATGATTTTCTGATTAAAAACTGATTTTTTTTCAAAAACTTGTATACTTCAAATATTTTGCATCAATTACGTTGGATAGAATTAGAACGTATAATATATAGGAATATGTAGAGCTATAAAAATTTAGATTTAAATAAATCGGTAAAAACAGTAAATTTCAAATAAAACTTCCAATAAACCAGTATGCTATAATCGAAAAACTTAAATATAAAAAAATAACTTAACTATAAATAAATTAATGAAATTATGTATTGTTCATTCGAATATACAATTATTTAATTGTAAAATCAGACAACCACAAATGCAAACTAGTGAAATGATGGTTGCATGTATTGCATGACTACAGTAGAAATAAACCATCCAGTTAGAACTAGATGAAACTTATAAAAAAAAAAACAATCGTCAGATACCGAATTTAAATTAAAATGATTACATATATCTCAGGATTATTAAACCAAAATTGATGATTTCAAATTAATTTAGAGATAGTTCCACTTATCTCTAAATTATCTTATAATAATGTTCTAATTGGTCGAATTCAAATTCTAATATTGATGTGAGTCTATATGGTTATTATGCAACAATTTTAGGGTATTTTAGGAGCTCCATAAACTTTTCGCTAAGTACTACACATTATATTGTGGGATTCTTGTTTCAAATTGAAAGTTTGCCTTTTAACATCCCAATCAATACCTACATTTGATATTACAAGTTTTTACAGGCTGATTTTGAACTAGAAATACCTCCGAAATTTAAGTTTAGACCAGTTGTATATCTTCTATACGACATACAGTAATCCCTCTACAACCGCGGGGGCTACGTTACTGAAAGGTGCGGTTGGTGAGATCGTGGTTGGCAAGGGATCCACGACAGAGAACTACGAACGCAGAGAAGCGACACTCCTTTGATCTTGCGTGGACAAGCCGCCAACGAGTGAAAATGACAGGAAAGCACCTTATTTTTTAATAGTCAGTGGGCATATTACACAATATAAATTCTTAAATAAAATTGAGCATTTATGTTGACTTTCAATAAATATGAAATATTGCACTGAAAAAATAATTACATGCAGGGCCGGCTTTTGTTGACATTCTAAATGGTGTAATTATTTTTGATTTACAAAAGGTCAAAATCGACCATCAACATGGTAAATCAAAAATAATTACACCATTTAGAATGTCAACAAAAGCCGGCCCTGCATGTAATTATTTTTTCAGTGCAATATTTCATATTTATTGAAAGTCAACATAAATGCTCAATTTTATTTAAGAATTTATATTGTGTAATATGCCCACTGACTATTAAAAAATAAGGTGCTTTCCTGTCATTTTCACTCGTTGGCGGCTTGTCCACGCAAGATCAAAGGAGTGTCGCTTCTCTGCGTTCGTAGTTCTCTGTCGTGGATCCTTGCCAACCACGATCTCACCAACCGCACCTTTCAGTAACGTAGCCCCGCGGTTGTAGAGGGATTACTGTATGTCGTATAGAAGATATACAACTGGTCTAAACTTAAATTTCGGAGGTATTTCTAGTTCAAAATCAGCCTGTAAAAACTTGTAATATCAAATGTAGGTATTGATTGGGATGTTAAAAGGCAAACTTTCAATTTGAAACAAGAATCCCACAATATAATGTGTAGTACTTAGCGAAAAGTTTATGGAGCTCCTAAAATACCCTAAAATTGTTGCATAATAACCATATAGACTCACATCAATATTAGAATTTGAATTCGACCAATTAGAACATTATTATAAGATAATTTAGAGATAAGTGGAACTATCTCTAAAATAATTTGAAATCATCAATTTTGGTTTAATAATCCTGAGATATATGTAATCATTTTAATTTAAATTCGGTATCTGACGATTGTTTTTTTTTTTATAAGTTTCATCTAGTTCTAACTGGATGGTTTATTTCTACTGTAGTCATGCAATACATGCAACAATCATTTCACTAGTTTGCATTTGTGGTTGTCTGATTTTACAATTAAATAATATACTTATACTGCATCTAATTTAGATAACGACTTACGTCATTATCTACGTCAGAGATCGAAGTTGACATAGTTGCCAAAGTATAAAAAAATCCTGACTCCATTTTAAATCAAATAGATTACATAATTATTGCAAAAGTATTACCATCTCTTTACAAAGAGTATTTAAATTCTTACGTGTCATTTTTGAAATAAAACACACTAATTTTGTTCTGAAAAGAACAGATTTTATTAAATAGTTAAAAATATAAAACAAGAGATATTCACTTTAAAATTCAAAATAATGAAGTACAAAAATTGTCAACACCGCAACTGTCAAATAAGTGTTACCAATTTATGCCAAAATTTTAGCTTTGTTCGATTACAGTTACAGTGTGTTCCGAACAATATGTTCTTGATAAAAACGCTTTATAATGCATTTATACAAATTAAATGAAACATATTATTGTGTATTTCTTTAAGTTAACATTAATAGAAATTTTTAAATATTATTTCTACGCGTATATAATAAAATATGTCTAGTGGCTGTAATGCCAGTGTACTCGGTAAAGTGATTCTAAAAAAGAACACACCTACACCCTAAATATTTTGTGTTGGTATCATGTAACGTCACAGGCTATGACGCCGATGACGTGCATCGTTATATAAATTAGATGAAGTGTATATTCGAATGAACAATACATAATTTCATTAATTTATTTATAGTTAAGTTATTTTTTTATATTTAAGTTTTTCGATTATAGCATACTGGTTTATTGGAAGTTTTATTTGAAATTTACTGTTTTTACCGATTTATTTAAATCTAAATTTTTATAGCTCTACATATTCCTATATATTATACGTTCTAATTCTATCCAACGTAATTGATGCAAAATATTTGAAGTATACAAGTTTTTGAAAAAAAATCAGTTTTTAATCAGAAAATCATTACTGTATATTTACCATCGAGTTAGATTTACTCCTGTCCATATTACAGAATACATTTACGTTCTAAAGTTTACGCTATCCGGGATAGATGCCGCTAGTGTCCACTTGTCTATACGTAGTTTAATTTTGACCACGAGTAGTTCGATTTGGAATTTTGTAGTTATCGCTTCTCGGCCTCTGGCTAAGATCAAAGTGTAGTATCTGTTCTTATCAGCTTAATATCTGATACGCCCCGCATGCGGGGCCAGTATATTAAACTGATTTTTGGAAATAGATGGAAGGTTAAGGGGCTTGCTCCACTTCTATCACGGGTTGGCCCGGTATTGCAGTACCACCGGATCGGCCCACAAATAATAATCAAAACACAATTGTCATTAATTTTACTAATAATTTTTGTTAGGTAATAAATACTGTCAGGTCGGTGGACATAAAATAATTTATTAAACATTTTAAATACGTGATTAGGTTATTTGGTTAAATACGTGATTGGTTCAGAAGAAAAACCTTAATTCGAACAAAACGTTTTATTATTCTAATTTACAAAAAAGGCACAATACGTCGCACCTTGAAAATAAAAGTTACATCCCAAAATCTAGGTATTTCAGTATGACCGTTTTCGAAGTTTTTCGGACAGTTCTGTATTGGGTGTTGCACTAAAATAACCGAATTAAATACTATAATTAATGTTAATTAACAGTTTGAACAATGCATTTTGCACGGTAAAATTGAAGGAAAAGAGTCCCACGACGAAGAATATCCTGGCTTGCTAACCTGAGAGCATGGTATAGAAAATTATTTTAATTTTTTTTTGTTATATACCCAGCAACATATCCTAATGTGTTGCCACCATGACCTGTAACATCTGTATCCGGTAATGGTAGAGTTAGATGTTCTATTTCATTTACCTCTAAAAGATCTAAATCAATAAAATCATTGTTGGTGATTGAACTATCCAAAAAGTCTTGCAAATTATCACGAATCTGTTTCACAATTTTTATTTGAATTAAGTTATTAAGAACATAATGTTTTAAATGATGATATAAACAACTGGTAGCAATTTGGATTTATATTTTCTGCTCATAGATGACGGATAGAAGCAAATGAGTTTTCTAAAGGATCTTGATTTAAAGAACGGGTTCTTAAAAACTTAAATCCCAGATCTCTACAATACAAATATTCCACAACTCACAACTCTTTTGTTGCTACAATAGTAGTTAACCATCCTGACTTAAAAGGGATTACCTTCTTTTTCACTTTCTCATCAATAAACATCCAGCTATTAATTTTTGGAAGAAGAAGATTCCTCAACTCAAAGTGAAATGAGGAGATGAATTAGACATACTTATTTTATTTTCTCTAAGTTCCCAATCGAACTACTCCTGGCCAAAATTAAACTATATATAGACAAGTGGACACTAGCGCCATCTATCCCTGACAGCGTAAACTTTATAACGTAAATGTATTCTGTAATATCATGGACAAGAGTAAATCTAACTCGATGATAAAATACACTAATGATTTTATACATCCAAATACTTTTCAAAAAGTCTTGATAATGGTATTCTAAGTCGATAAGTTCTTAATGAACAGTCTCTTTTTAATCTTTCGAGTAATTTCCATTAAATTTGTATCATTTAAGTACCTACTTTAGATAGAATGTATACCTATCTAGGAATATGTAGAGCTCTAGAAAATTTAGAGTTAAATAAATCGGTAAAGAGTCAATTAATAAAATAAAACTGCGAATAAATCAGTATGCTATAATCGAGAAATAAAAATTAAATTAACGAAAAATAGTTAATATTATAGGAGTTCACCATCACCATTTTTAGAATACAGTAATCGGTCGTTATCCAATTACATAGTTTGAATTTCTACAGTTCTCGTTTTAACGTCGAACATTACAATAGTTCTGATACTGAAAACATGTCTGAAAGGAATAGTAAAGATTTTGTTAAAAGGAAAAGATGTGTAATAAGTTTAGATAAAACAATTCAGTTGTTAGACTGTTTAGCTGCAGGAGAATCATTTAAAAGTGCTGCAAAGAAGTGTAAAGTAACAAAGTAACTTGTTTTTCGCGATCTTAAACCTTGGAAAAAGCACTGGCCGTTTGAATCGAAGGTCAAACAAAAAAGAAAGTGCCAATTAGCACACGAATAATACAAGAAAAGACTCTTCGTCTTTACGAAAATCTAAAGGCTGACAACGAATCTTCTAGTTTCCAAGCAAGTAAAGGATGGTTCGAAAGATTTAAAATAGAGTTTCTTTACATAACGTCCAAGTCGTGGGAGAATCTGTGGTCTCGCCGCTACGCGGCTCGCGCGCAACTTTTTTACTCGCATGTAATAAGCTTCTTACAACTCTCGGTATGTAATATATAGTTAAATTATTTTTTTATATTTAAGTTTTTCGATTATAGCATACTGGTTTATTGGAAGTTTTATTTTTTTAAATTTACTGTTTTTACCGATTTATTTAAATCTAAATTTTTATAGCTCTACATATTCCTATATATTATACGTTGTAATTCTATCCAACGTAAGTGATGCAAAATATTTGAAGTATACAAGTTTTTGAAAAAAAATCAGTTTTTAATGTAGAAAATCATTACTGTATATTTACCATCGAGTTAGATTTACTCTTGTCCATATTACAGAATACATTTACGTTCTAAAGTTTACGCTATCCGGGATAGATGGCGCTAGTGTCCACTTGTCTATACGTAGTTTAATTTTGGCCACGAGTAGTTCGATTTTAAACTTTGTAGTTATCGCTTCTCGGCCTCTGGCTAAGATCAAAGTGTAGTATCTGTTCTTATCAGCTTAATATCTGATACGCCCCGCATGCGGGGCCAGTATATTAAACTGATTTTTGGAAATAGATGGAAGGTTAAGGGGCTTGCTCCACTTCTATCACGGGTTGGCCCGGTATTGCAGTACCACCGGGATCGGCCCACAAATAATAATCAAAACACAATCGTCATTAATTTTACTAATAATTTTTGTTTAGTAACAATGTCAATGGTCAGTCGACATATAAATTAATTCATCATCAATAATTTATTAAATATTTTAAATATGTGATTGGTTACTTACTAGTTTCAGAAGAAAAACCTTAATTCGAACAAAACGTTTTATTATTCTAATTTACAAAAAAGGCACTATACCTCGCACCTTGAAAATAAAAGTTACAAAATCTACAGTTCTGTATTGGGTGTTGCACTAAAATAACCGAATTAAATACTATAATTAATGGCAACCAACAAAATCATCATGGCCAGAATGATCGCCAACGTTCGGAACGGACAGGCACCCTAGGAAGAAGAACAGTTAGTTTCTACAGAAGAAAGCAAGTTAATAACGTAACTAATAATTTAACAAAAAATCTTTAAAAAAAATTCCTTAGTGCCACTTTTGTTTTACATAAAAGTTCTGATTATTAGAATAAAAAGTCAAGTTACCTTATGATAAAAAAGAGAAAAATAAAATGAAATTGTGTCATATTAAAAAGAAAAATCGTTTATTTGGTTTATATGGAAAAATACCTGGACATTAGACCAAAACCTTTGTACAGTGAAAGAATATCTGTATCTAAACCTAAATACGAGGTGGTGAAACAGTTTCTACCTAGGGAATCTCAAGTATTCTACAAGAATTTACCAACAAGACCTTAAATTTGAAAGCAATGATGATCCTGATGAAGTTTTTGGGTAAGTTGAGTGACTATTTTTTGTAGGCTAAATAGCTACCATAATTGATTTAACCCGACCAACCATCTTATATTGATTGAATCATTTTTGCAGAGAATCCGCGTCTACGAGTTTCCAAACAAACAAAACAACAAAAGAATACAAGAAAAACACCCATTAAAACCACGTGTGGAGCAAATTACCAAGACTTTTTACATTCGTATTCAAGATGTTTACATACTTAAAATTCTGTTATCTATAAGAAGTTTAATAGGTACATACTGACTCCCATCATTCTTGTATCTTATTTTGTGACTCTCATGTATCAATTTTGTGTGACAAACACGTTTTTCCCAATTATGGTACGTATGAATGTTTTATTGTACTAAAAATATTTCATGAATACATCTTCTTTGAGCTAAGTTACACTATTAAGTGGTCATGTGGAATAAAAGTATTAGTATTATATAGTATTTACGTAGTAGTTACGTCTCAAACTTTCAATTTGAGTTTTCACTGTTTCTACTCAGATTGACTCATCGTTTTCTCCCTGACCCTTAAATTTTATTGTATCTTTTAAATAAATTGGTTGAAAAAAAAATGCAATAATTTTTGACATAATATTTATTTTATTTTCTTCACAAAACGCACAACATTCAAAATATCAGTCTTGCAATAATAATAAATTTACTGCACATTCAAATTCGCTCACATATAGTCATAACAATAAATTTATATACAATTATAATATAAATGCACATTCTAACAGTCACACGGCCTACTTGAAAAGTACAAAATGGACAATTAATGAAATAAAATGAAAATTCCGTTAAATCCGATAACATTTTCCAGAAATTTTTAAATTCAATCGTTAAACATGTGTTATAAAATTTAGAAACAACAAAATTAATGCAAAAATTCTTAGACTATCTCAATTGCACTTGAAAATTTTAACTTGAGCACTTTTTAGACAAATTTTCCGAAATAATACAATAAATTGGTGCTTTTTGATAACGAGTGTACGGAAAAGTATACAACGGGACGATTGTCGCAGATACCACCAGCTGATTTTGCACAGTAACTCAAAAATTGATACATGGCACACGTATAGGAATAGCTTAACAATTAACTATACAGAATACGCCAATTTCCAAGAATTTTCGGAATTTTGGCGCACCCAATAAATATGGCAACTAGGAATAAATACTTATTTACTTTGTACATATTTAAAGGTATACACTCATTTTTGTCTAAGAAACACACTTATAAAAATCAGAAATTGAACTCCAATATTTTAAACACCCATTAGTAAGTATACAATCAGAAAATCGACTGTTCTTAAACAGGTATTTCAAATATGTTACAAATACAGTACTGTGCAAATTCTTTTTATTTAACCTTTTTTGGTATTGATTTTAATAATTTACAGATGTTGATAATGTAGGATTCAAATTGTATCAGCTTTGTGTCATTATATTGACACATTCAATTAGAAACTTCAATTTATGACAAGTTATTAGTTCGTTTTATTACCTTCTTGTGATTTATGTTTGTGGTAATATAAGCACATTATATTCAGAGCACTTACTAACCTAGCGCTAACTGGTGTAGACGACGGAATACTTATAAATGAAGAATGACTGAACAGAATAAGATAATGTGATGACACTGTCATTTTTGCAGACAGTCTGGAAGGTCTGCAGACACTTTTTACCAGTGTAGCAGAAGTAAGTAGCAGGTTTGGGATTTAGTTAAAAAAATACATGATTATAAGCAAAAATATGTAACACTAATTTTTCACATTTTTGATGTCTCGAATTTGCTAAACCTGTTGTCCGATTTAAGTGATTTTTTAATATATTGTAGCCTTATTCTTTAACAATTTCACTGCAATAATATTGTTGCTAGACAATTGAAGCATTCTTTGCAAAAACCCCATATGTCAGTTTTTTTCGAAAATGGACGTAAGCCATCTACGGATTGAAGGACTAATTACCTACGTTCCTTGCGTAAGAAAATTCCATTAAAAATATGGTAATAGTATAAATGGGTCCCAATTGCAAGTACGTTACACAAATTAATAATTTAAAATGATGAGTAAAACAGTTATATTCCTTTTAGGTGTTCACAATTTCAATGTTATTCTAAAATGTTATTGGTGAAGAGAAATCTCGAGTTTTCTTTGATCACTTTTATGCTTTGGAAACTAAAAACGAGAAAGATTGGCAGGTAAAATTAATCGCTTTATTTAAACAATAAAATAGTAACTAGTATATTTCATCGTAGGGCTATCTTATCACATTCCAAAGTAAAGAGGAAGCCTAAAAAACGCTGAAATTAGGGATGTTTTACTAACAGAACTAGAAAATGTCATGCCAAGCCAACGTAATGTTCCGCAAACGCTCAAAGACCAACATTCTGCTGCCTATAATTATAAAATAGGGTTGGAAAAAAGAGAAGAACCAATATGTGTAAAGGCTTTTTGCGGTCTTCATGGAATAACATATTAAAGGGTTCGAAGGCTACAAAACATGTCTTTAACAGTGGATCAGTGGACAGTCTCATTATTCAAGAAGAAAAAATCCGAATACCTACTACCTTCCTGAGACTCTATCTGGGAAAAAGATGTATAAAATGTTCATAGCAGAACATCCCGGTGTAAGAAAAAATCAAGATACATCACCAATTGAATCAATATGCTTCAGAAAATGAACGAATGAAGAGTATGCACCTGAATGAGTGTACATGGTAGGCCCAAAAAAATCGTTGAGTGTCCAAAACATTTACTTAACAACAAACATACGAAGTTCATATAACAAGAATGTATAGAATCATTAATTTACAACTTGAAAGGTTCGCTCTCTATATATCTCTCTCCTTTTCGGACTCTCTTTCTCCCACTCTTTATCTCTCATGACATGCATGTATCTAAAACGTTTTACATTTCTTTTTTATAAATTCTTATTAGTATCTCAATTGAAAGTGTTTCCTTATTTACTGCTTTATTATAAGAAACCTCAGTAAATAATATTAAGAAAATTTATGAATCGTGTTGGATAGACTCTTGGCAAAAGAATGTACCATGAACATGGTTAAAACTATAGTTTTATCTGCTACATTATAATATTCTTGATGAAATGTTCAATAAAGGTTTTTTGTCTCCAACGATTTGCACAATACTATATCACAAAATGCCAACAATATATGTTTTGGTTAACTGATATAATATAGCCTTGTTGATGGATAAGTACAAAATCTATTGAAAATTATTACAGATTGACAGTATATTTTTTACAGATATATTATACAGATAGATATTAAACACAGTTTAGCTGAATTTTTTAATTGTACCCTCTCGTATAGTTTAAATTTAAAATTGTTTTTAAAGATTGACAAACATATTTCCTATTGTCCCAATTTTATTATATCTAACAATTTTTTGTGACAAAATTAATACAAAAACGAAAAGAAAACAGTTGCTTTTGTTCAAAATTTTATACTTCTTTCTATGAAAGCTGCTACTAGGAAAGTTGCAATTTTAAATAGACCAGATAAGATAAACAGATTACTAAAACTACTGTGAGAATATGATTAATAGTGTACGTTAGTTAGGCAACTTATGTTACATACAGCTATACTCGGTTAGCTAATCCCAGCGAACTTAGTAATTATTTTTTTGCGAAGTTAGTTACTTTTTGACAGATTAAAAGTGGCTGGAAATTACTATACAACCAAGCACACGTACTTAGCCAATATTAATAGTAAACAAACTTTGCTTTACTATTAATAGTAAATAAAATAGAACTTTGTGAATTACAGACAATCAATATTTATTTATCTGCACCATATAATAAATAGTTATGTTAAATTATAACAACTAAAATATATTTTTTATATATATACTACCCAAAATTTGATGGGTTTAGTATGCACTTCCACTATTTAGAATAATTCTTCTTTTTTTCAAAGAAAGAAGTCTGCAATAGTAGTATACTTGAGCTATTAATACTGAGAAGTAGGAATTGTTGTGTTGTAGATTTCCTACAATGATTCTGTCAAAATATGCCCGAGCTAAGCGAATGGAGTATAGTAGTGTAAGATTTGGAACATGGAAAAGAGAGGTTAGAAAATGATGATTTATTTAATACACTTCTATATATTGTCAGAGAAGTTTAGGAAAGAGGTATGAAGTCCAAATTAGACGAACTCCGGAAGGACATGATTAAAACTATGATAATTTGTGGGGTTACAAACACTTATATTAAGGAGAAACTACTGTAAGAGAATCCAGATAGTCTTGAGAAAACCATTGAAATCTGTTATAGGATAGACAAGTCCAAGAAGGACCGGCAATGGAAGGATCATTAACGATCTGCAGCGGCACTATTTCACGGTTACATAAAAAATTGCACAAAATGTGGTAAGGACTGTTATATAACAATGCATAATATGTAAAATGTCATGAAAAACAAGTGGATTTTTTATATGTTATTAAATTTGTAGCTGTTTTTTTATTTTCCATGTTAAATATTGCAAATACCGTCTATATTAAATTTGTTTTACCTTAATATCAATGAAGCCATCATAATCAGTTAACCAAAAATTTATGGCAAAATAATATTCTTGAGTTACTGCGCGTTTGTCTAATATCTACAATTTGGTTTTCATTTAGGTCAACTGGACTCTTGTGAATGTATATATAGGTACTTTTTCGACTTTACATACTATATAATAGTGAAATTTTAACTAATAAACAAATATTTACAACATTTCGTCATCTATATACAATTTTTCTTTCAACATGTATTAAAAACTGCGATTTCCGCATCTGGATCTGTGAGTTTTGAGTTTAAAGCTTGTGGCAGATGCGGAAATGCGCTCAGAGATTTTAGATCTCTAGTCTTTGCTGGGGATGGTACCAGTATTACCATAAAAAACGAAACTTTTCGGAAAACATGCACGAGTTACCAAATGAACAAAAATGATTTATACTGATGATGAAATTTAAAAAGGTTATGTTTAGTACATGTTATTATTTTGTTAAGCTCAAAGCTTTGAAATACTAACACCATCCCCAATTAAATATAAAATAAAGTCACAAAATTAAAGACCACTACACAATCTTTATACTTGTATCAGTGTCTAACTTCGCGAGTGTCTTTTTCACTCTTAGCGCCGTTAACCGGACATCGGGATTAGAGTGCCAACATTCTTGCATAACTTTGGCTAAAGTCTGTAACACTTCTTCACCCTCCCACCTCAAGGGTATCTGGGGGCGAATCTTTTTCACACATACCACTTGCAGCATGTCTTCAAAAGATGGATCAGATGGAACACAGTCATAATATGGTACTGCATACTCATCTGCTCCCTGCAAAAACAAAATATATTGGTTATAAAGGTGTCAAAAAATACAAGGACCAAATTGGACAAAAAATGTTTTTTATTCTCAAGAAACTATTTATTAAAAAGTAACATACCTTGAGTTTGTCACCAGTGACGCACCTCCTGCCCAACTCCCACATGACCAATGCAAATGCGTACATATCGGCCATCTTATGAGCTTCAAAGTTGTGGACATTCATTGATTTATCCAGAAGTTCTGGTGCCATATACCTCCTGGTTCCAGATCTTACATTTGGAGGGACATCTATCTCCTGAAAACAATACGAAGGTTTCATTATATGTCTGAGAAAATGCAAAGGTATCTTACAATGTATAAGTCAAAATTAGATAAAGACAATTGACAGATGTCATCTACGGCAATTAATGTCAAGCCCTTGATGTAGGTTTTGATCATAGACACATATATTAACATACGACTGAGCATCCTGTAAAGCTAAATGACAACACCATCTCTTTTTGATCGGGAGTGAGGAGTTTCAATGTGCTAGAGAAACAGATCGAACAACTGTCAAAAGATGTTATCCTCACTGCTCATTGCTGGCATGCTCAATCTATGTTAATATATCCATCTATGGTTTTGATATATAAAGTTAGATTATAATAAAAAGTACAAAACTCCTCTGAGCATTTCTTTATAATAATGGCAGAGCCCTGTGGAAATTTGTGAACAGACCTGAAGACGAAAATTTACATAAATATAGGTGATGTAAGACTGCAATTCCCACATCATTTGAGGGTAACTTGTCAGAAAATATTAAGAACTAAAAACCAAATTTAAAAATATACTTAATAGCAAGTGGTAAGGCTGAAAAAGATATAAAGGAAAAATTGCTAACCTACTACATCTTAATAGTCAAAAGGACAAATAGATCTACAATGTAGTCCAGATAACTAATGTTCAAAACATATTCAATGAGTTAGAAACATATTTTACCCTAAAAAAAATGTGCTGTATGGCAGATTTGTGTTTTACAACAAGCAAGGCAGTGCAGGAAAAGTTTGATGATCTTAGTAACCAGGGAAATGAATTCAATAAGGTCAAGTATCACAGTAGGTGAAGTAAAAACTGTAATAAGTGGATTAAAGTTAGAAAAATTGGTAAAACATCGACTTATTAGTTGTGATATTGGAGACAAAAAAATGAAATAACAAAGAATGTATGATAAAGGCAAAGAGGGGACTCTTTTTTGCGAATAATTATGAAGACAATCCATATATTCTAACCCCGCAGACTCGTAACTAATATTTAATTAGAGCAAGGTAGAAAAAAGTAGTAAAAGGAAGCATATAGTTGCAAAATATTTATAATAATGCAACACCCTGAATAAAAAAATTGGGGACAAGAGTATGTCCCCAGAAAGAGTATTATCGTAATAAGAGTAAGTAGTGAAACCAGTGACTCCTACCAAACTATAATAAATCTTACAAGAATAAATTCAAAACTTTTAACACATTCAAATCAAATTTTATTACTGAATGATGGATTACATACCTTAGTTTCTGACAAATACTTCACAGCAAGTCCGAAATCTGCTATGCAGCATTCACCATTCCGCTTCACTAAAATATTCTTGCTCTTGATGTCTCGATGAGCTATAGCCGGTTTTCCTTTGGTGCCATATATTTCGATGTGAAGGTGCGAAAGTCCCGATGCTATACTTTGAGCCATAAGCAGGAGCCGCGATGGATCCAAACAGTTGTCCTGAAGATAATCATAGAGACTACCACATTCGTGGTAGTCTGTTATCAGCAACATTTGGGTCCAACTTCCGGTACCTAAAAAGAGTTTTTCGTTATTTATTTTATAAATGTAAAACTTTTTAATTAAATTTTCATAGCATGTAATAACAAAAACAAAAATTTGAATTATTTAGTGATTTTTCACCTGTAATAAAGATTTAATGTAAGTAGATAATGAATGCATTATAAAAATTGCTCTAGCTATCATAGATTATGAGTAAAGATATTTATTCTAGTTTCGCTAGTACTTTGGAACAGGATACTTCTGCAATGGGTTATATCAATTCTTATGCAACAGTAATTTATAATATTTCAACTTCTTTGATAGAATCAGAACTGTATTCACCTACATATCTAATTTCATGAATACAGAGTTTTTCATTTAATTACAGAATTACAGAGTTTACACAATATATAGAACTAAAATAATACCTAGGGAATGGCTCAATTCGACCTTTATACTACTGCCAAAAAAGGCAAATACAAAGGAATGCAACGAATATCGTACGATAGCTTTGATGAGTCATGCTCTAAAACTGTTCTTAAAAATAATCCATAATAGGATCTATAGGAAATTAGACGTAGACATCAGTAACACTCAGATGGGATTCAGAAAAGGGCTGGGTACAAGAGAAGCTCTGTTTGCAATGAACGTTCTCTCACAGAGATGCTTAGACATGAACCAAGAAATTTACGCCTGCTTTATTGATTTCGAAAAGGCCTTTGACAAAGTACAACATGAACCACTAAGACAAGTTCTAATAAAGAAAAATATAGACAGCCGAGATATTCGAATTATATGCAATCTATATTGGAATCAAACAGCAAATGTCAAGGTTGAGGGCAGACTAACAGAAGAAATTCAAATCCGTCGAGGAGTCCGGCAGGGATGTAGCTTAGCGCCACTTTTATTTAATCTGTATAGTGAAGCTATCTGTGAACAAGCACTCGAGGAAGAAGATCTTGGTCTGATAATAAATGGTGAGACGATCAACAATATAAGGTATGCTGACGATACAGTTCTCCTATCGGGAACGCTAGTAGAACTACATCTCGTTCAAAGTCTCAATATATACTGTAACAGTTACGGCTTGAAAATTAATTTGAAAAAAACTAAATTTATGGTAATCACGAAATCAAAGAACATCAGAGCTAATCTTGTAATAGACAATACAACGATTGAGCGTGTGCCCTGTATATCTAGGTGCTTGGATCACAACCGATACTGATCAAAGAAAAGAGATTAGATATAGAATAGAAATCGCTAGATCAGTCTTTAATAGATTGTGCAAACTCTTTTGCAATCGTGATATCAATATAAAGTTACGAATACGAATGCTGCGGTGTTATGTCTTTTCTACCCTGTTATATGGAGTTGAGGCTTGGACACTAAAACAGTTGACCATAAAAACATCGAAGCTTTCGAGATATGGTGCTATAGGCGTATTCTCACAATATCATGGATGGACCGCGTCACCAACACGCAAGTACTCCAAACTTTAGACAAAAGACGCGAAATTCTAAATGAGATAAAAACTAGAAAGATGGAATACTTGGGGCACATTGTGAGAGGTGAAAAGTACGAACTTTTAACAAACATCATGCAGGGCAAAAGAAGTGTGGGAAGAAGAAAAATATCGTGGCTTCGTAATCCGTGAATGGTTCGGGTGTAGTTCGATTGAACTTTTTAGGCGCGTTGCTAACAAAGTCGCAGTGGCCATGATGATTTCCAATCTCCGCTAGGAGTGGCACGAGAAGAAGAAGAAGAGTCTTTCAAAATACTTTCTATATTTTTAAACCAGTAGAAAAATTTTCATCGGTTTTGGTTATATTCAAAGGAGACCATCATCAATGATATTGTTATCAGTGAGAGCAACTGCAATATTTGAAATACAAACAAAATTTGACAAACTTTTTTTTAAGGAAATAGTGTATACAAGACCTTACCTTTAATATCAGCAGCTATGAATCCCAGTATATTCTCATGTCTCATCAAAACAGTCTGGTATATCTCAGTTTCTCTGAACCAGCTCTGTTCCTCTGTAGTGAAAAATACTTTGACAGCCACCTTGGTGCCTCTCCATTTCGCCAACCAAACTTCACCATATCGTCCTTTGCCCACCGAATGAACCATTTGGATCTGCTTCGAAATTGTTCTTTGTACTAGGATGGGAAGACCAGATCCAGAACCACTGGATTGTTCCATTAAGCTTACCAAAGGACCGTGAACCTGTAAAATAGATTTCACTTAATTTTTTTGTTCTGTGCATATATTACTGAAGATATTGGGAATCACCCAGTAAACGAAAATTTAGTCACTACATCTGCCTTCGTAGTTTTCACTATCTGTAATATGATAATAAGTTATACTTACTTCCATTTGGGGGTATTTCTCGCCAGTATATCCTTTGCCATACAATCCAAACTTCCTCTGCACATCTTTCCTCCTGTTCTTCATGAATACTATAGCGACAATCAGAAGAACTAGAGTAAGGCAGAAGGTAATGGTCGTAAGGAGGACGGTGAACGGTAAGTTGTCAGGGGTACCGAAACCGGGGGTTTCTGGCGTCGGTCGTTCTGGATAGGTAGGAAGCAGTGACAGGTTACAGAAATCTTTGTCGTTGCAACACTGGATGGACTTACTCTGTTCGTGTGGTACGAGATGGCCTTTGCACTGAAAACAAATTAAAACAATTGTATAAATCAAACTGTGTGTCGATCAAATATTTATTTTATTAACCATAATTGATTAAATAAAGATACTAAAACTTCGATATCTGGTCAACGTAAAAGATGAACACGATAGAGAAGGAAGAAGACAAGAGGAGTAAATGTCCATGGTATAAGAAAGTAAAGCAGTTGAATTGCTTTTAAAGTTTAACTAGCCTGAACAACAGAAAACAAACATTAAACGCTTCAAATGTTCAAAAATTATGTAATAATTTTTTCAAGACTATAATTAGGTAGTACTTTAACAATAGTGTTTATTAAAGCCTTCATAAAGATTCACGAGCCGTTATTATTTAGCGAAAATACCGGATATTCTATATTTATCCATTGACAATTGTATAAAATGATTCATGCTATCACAAATCGATAACATCGGCGTATCAAAATATATTGAATTATTGTTAAAGTAAATTTAAATGTTTTCTCGAAATTGAACAAGATTTTATTATTGTTAAATCAATTTATCGAGACTTTGCTAAAATATTCAATTTATGTCTTTTTATGTCAATGAATGGTGTTCGAGGTGATGGTTTTTCCGTCTTTTTCTCCCCTAGCGGTACTCCTCTAAAATCATCCAAAACACCCGACAGCTGCTGATGACCAAACAGAAGCAAATGTCTTGTTAGATCTGCAGTAATATGCAGTATTAGTGGATTATTGCAGAATCTGTTTCTCTTAAAAATTGACTTTCTTCTTATGACTGTTCAAACAATATACGTTCAGATAGAAGAGATCTCATTTTATATGAAATACAATTCAATAATTTGACTGGTCTATTTTTCAACTGTTCAAATGCTCTGGCAACTGACTGACTGTAGTAATAGTGAGCCGTGTATCAAAAAGAAACGTCACAATTTAACACGCGAAGAAAAAATTATGATCGGAAATGTGTTTGAAGAACTTCGAGCCAGAGAATAAAATATGAATGTAAGCGATGAAGTTACATCATGTAGTATTTTGACAAAAGTTTTAGAAGCTAGTGTGTACATAGTAATTAAAACAGATGATGAAATAAACGATAATAGCACTTTGAGTTGACACCAGAGGAACGAAACAAATAAAATTGGACGATAAAACCAAGCAGGCCATTCGTCGTGCAGTACATGAATTTTATTTAAAAAAGGAATTACCAACTATAAAAAAAAATGATTCTTTTCTTCAATCTAATAAAAATATTCCAAAAATATTAAAACTTGTTTTGTTACATACTTTATGTGAAATGAATGTTAGGTATTTAAAGAGAAAGAGAAATAGTATCCTCTCATTGAAAAAGAAAAAATCATTTTATGGCGCAGAAAGTATATTATACAGATCGAAACATGGGTAAATAAGAACACACTGTGATAAAAATATGGCAAGATTTAAATGTAAAAAACGACGAAAATGTTCTTAGCTAAGATCCATTTTTTGACCGACTTGCTAATTTCAAAAATTCACTGTATCTACACGACTTATCGTATCGCTTTGAAACGCATGATTTATGTCAACAAAAGATCGACGTTACATTTGCATCGAAAGGCTTTATTGGTGGCGCCATCTAAGCGGCTATATGCAAAACTAAAAAGAAAAACCTCGTATTCCAATAGAATATGATGCGAGAAAAAATATGTCATTGACGAAATGGCAAAAACAAAAGGAATAACGATATTATGTTTGCCATTTGGGAGTTAATATGGGCTCAAGTAAAAAGTGAAGTGATCAGACAAAATAAAACTTTTAAATTAAAGGATGTCAAACAACTAAATTACATAAAAAACGTAAAGGAAGATAACTGGACAAATGGTGAACTACCCGAAAACTATCGACCCATTGTTCTCCTCAGTTGCTGCTACAAACTACTAGAGCGACTTATAACAGGATATACCCCATCACCAACACTGTGATACCAGTCGAACAGGCCGGATTTAGAAGCGGGCGTAGCTGTAGTGATCAAGTACTGTCCTTAACGACATTTATTGAAGCCGGTTTCGAAAAACGGGAAAAAAAGCCGTAACGTTTATAGATCTGACGGCTGCATATGACACTGTGTGGAGAGAAGGCCTGATCTACAAGCTAATGAAGGTCATACCATGCCTGAAAACCTGCCAACTAATCAATAACCTCCTAACCAACAGACTGTTTCAAGTATATATAAACGATACAAACAGCAATGTCAGAAAGCTAAATAATGACCTCCCACAGGGTTCAGTGCTTGCTCCACTATTATTTAACATTTACACTGCCGATCTTCCAGAGACAAAATCAAAAAAAATTGCTTACGCAGATGACCTGGCTATCGCATTTCAAAACCAAGCCAAAGATGTTGGAGAAAGGGCGCTTACCGAAGACTTAAGGGTTCTCTGCGACTACTTTAAACAATGGCGACTTCGCTCTAATACAAACAAAACTGAGACAAGCCTCTTCCATCTCACAAATCAGCTTTCGAATGACACCCTTAGCATCACCTTCAATGGCGAGACTTTGAAACATAATAACAACCCTAAATACCTGGGTGTAACGCTCGACAGATCACTGACGTACAAAACCCATCTTACCAATGTAGCTGCCAAAGTGAGAACCCGTAACAACATAATAACAAAGCTTGCTGGAACGACATGGGGTGCCACTGCGGATAGGTACACTTCGAACCTCCTCACTGGCCCTGGTGTATTCTGTCGCTGAATACTGCGCACCGGTATGGCTAAATAGCGCTCATGTCAACAAGATTGATGTTCAACTAAATTACACTATGAGAGTAATATCTGGTACTATCAAATCAACTCCACTAAGATGGCTTCCAATTCTGAGCAATATAGCACCTCCAGATATTCGACGAACGGCAGCACTTGTCAGAGAATATCAGAAAATCATGGCAAATAATCGTCTGCCAATTCAACAGTATATTCCGCACGCCGCACGAGACCAACAAAGACTGAAGTCCAGACGACCCCCTGTCCAATTCGTTCAGGGAATGGGTGATAGCTACAATAAGCAAGAGCAGTGGACGAAAAGATGGATGCCAACAACAGAGCCAGACGTCATCAAAATAACAAGTACGTCGATCGGCTTCACTGGATCAAACCTGCCACGCCCTATATGGACAAAATTAAATCGCATACGCACGGGTCATGGCAAATGTGCCGATTCCTCTATACCGATGGGGTCATGCAGAAAGCCCACAATGTGATTGTGGATCCCCGAGACAGACCATCCCAACACATCATGGCGGATTGCCCAATCCGCAGATACAGCGGAGACCTTCAAGATTTGCAGAGTGTTCTCCTGGTGCAATTGAATGGCTGTGCAATTTGGACATTAATAATTAATATTTAACTTAGGTTACAATTCCAATTTGAACATAATTATTATCTAAATACTACTTTTATCGTATTGTAATTATCCATACGCTAAATAAAATAAATAACTGGACAAATGGCGTAAACCTCGTAAAAAAAGAGAAAGAAAGATTGTGGACTGTTGATAAAGATAGTACAAACACTCCTGACCAAGAAGCTGCACTAAGGCGGAGTCAAAATTCACGTAAAGGCAGAAAGGTTCTATTGTATGGGGAATAGACCGCCGGAGTGATAACGTAGATTTGATTTTTGTATTTTTCGTTATTTTTTAATTTTTTTTTACAGAATCTTTCCGCTTTTTGCAATATCTAAGTATTCTAATAGTTACTACAACAATTTTACAAGGTTGTGCAAATAATAAAGCATGTTGTTTTATAAAAATAGCAATAAAATGCATGAATCTATAAAGTAAGGTTAGAATTTCTTTAATGTATACTTTTAAACTATATTTCATAGAAATAGAACACTGAATTGTGATGGTATTATCGTAAAAAACACTACACTTAAAAGAAAAAGCAGCAGAGGAAGCAAAATGTTAACTTTATAGACATTAAAAAGTCTTGAAATTTGACATTTCAACTTTTGTTTGGAAAGTAATAACAACAATATGACAGATGTGGTGTCACATTCCGGCTGTCCATTATACAGTGCATAGTACAGTGCGTTTCGCACGGAAGTGGGGACTAAACCAAATCTCTAACATTAAAGAACTTTGTGTCAATCTATAACCATTCCAATCGGGCCGGACCAGGAATCTGACAAAGAAGAGGAAGAGATGGAAACCCATAATTTATAAACAAATCAAGTTTTTAATTGCTTGCACATTGCTTAAATGTTAAGATACCAATACGATGTATCAGCTTTAATATTAATTTTATTTAAGATATAAATCTGTCCCTTTGTGATTCCCCAACACTGATTTTCATACCTGTTTGGTATACAACCCACGGGTTTGTAATGTTATTTCTATGTTAACACGGTGGACTCTTTAAAAAATAATATTGAAAGTAAATTTCACCAGGAGAGGACATTATTTTGAGTGATTTCAATTTGACCACTTGAACCACTACCTGCTGTTTGCAGATTAGTGAAGATTCGCACTTGTAATGAACTGCCAGTTGCCAACAAATAAAGTATAGTAATAAAAGCATCACTTCCACACAGTTTCTTTAACACACAATTTAGGAATAGACTAAAATAAATTAAAACACAGTCGTTTACTGAATGCAGTGCTATTAATATTCAAAAGACATTGACCGTGTTCAAACACAACATAGTTGCAGTTATATCGATGGCGCCTGCTTCCGAATTCGGCAAAGCCATTTCGTGAACTTTATTGCATTTCTGATGCACTATGTTTAGATTCCATTACAAGGCAAATGCCATTGGCACTTAGGACGTTTAAAATATTCAAAATATATTGCATATGCACACGTTGTAAGCCTGACCGTTTTGAAATAATCGAATTATTTTATTAGTTTTGACAACTTATCTATATTTTAGCTTTTTATTGTTTTCTAAGTTTCTGCAACAAATCTTTTCACTTTAATTTGAAGGCCGACATTACTGTTCTTAGATATGATTATAAATTTAGTTCTTTATCTGATGATGGTCAGGCCATATTCTTCGCCAATTTTTGTACTATTTTGGTTAGTAATCTTTGTACAACTTCCTTATATTACCTTTATATATTCTAAGACAGGGTTTCCCTAAGTGGGGGGGTCGCGAACCCCTGGGGAGTCGCCATGAGGTACTAGGGGGTCGCCGAACATTTCCAAAATAAGACAAAAGCACCACTTTGTTAGATCATGTATTTTTATTTTAACAACGCCGTAAATAGAAATTAACAATTAATTATCAGACGAAATATAAAACTAAATATTAAGTCCGTAAAAATAAAAGAGTAAATCAAAGTCAAATATTATAATCTCAATGAGAGCTATGCGCCTGTTTCTGTGAAACTAATCTTTCAAATCTAGGCTGTGTATTTGAGACACACACAATTATATCATTTTCAAGTACGAGACGATTTCTAACTCTTGTTTTAATGGCAGTCATAGACGAGAAACTTAACTCACACAAATATGATGTTACAAATGGAACCAAACATTTTACAGCTTCACTCGCCAACTGGGGGTATTCCTGCATCTTTTCGGTCCAAAATTGGTCCGAGTTCTGGGAAAAAAATTGGAGCTTCAACATTCCATCACTTGATATTTCAATAAGTTTTTCTTTCATGTTTATTGGTATTTCAACATGCTGAAAGGAATCGGCTAAAAACGGATTTAGTATCCATCTGCAACTGTCGTAACTGTTTTGAATTTCTTCGGGGAAATAATCACAGAGCTGTTGTTTTAAATTGAGCAAAGTAACATGCATGTCAGCAAAAACTTGTTCAAAATTTGTAGCACTGTAATTGGATACATTTTCCATAATTTCCTGAAGGCACTGGAATGAATCGAGTTGTTTTTTGCCAAGTGAGGTCGACCATAAATCGATTTTTCTTAGAAACGCCTTAATTTTATCTGTGGCTGTAATTATATTAATGTCGCGACCTTGTAAATTACTGTTCAAAATATTTAATTGCTCGAAAATATCAGCAAGGAAACCTAGTTTCAGAAGCCAAATAGGATCGGAAAATTGATTTTCATATGGGGACTTCTCATCTTTCAAATACATTAAAAGCTCTGCTCTTAAGTGAAATACTCTTTTTAAGACGTTGCCCCTTGAAAGCCACCTTACTTCGGTGTGATAGAAGATTTTCAAATAAAGCACCCATGTCTTCGCAAATTTTTCTAAAAATACGGGTCTGCAAAGCTTTTCCTTTAATGGAATTTACAACTTTAATGATGGTTTTCATAACACAGTCCATTTCAGGAGGTAAAGCTTTGGACGCAAGAGCTTCTCGATGTAAAAAACAATGTCTCCATTTGGCATTATTTCTTGTAATTTGACGACAAGACCAGATTTATGTCCCGTCATAGCTTTAGCGCCATCTGTGCATATAGCAATACATTTATCCCAGTCAATATCATATTTACTTGTACGTTTCACAAAAGTGTCGAGTAAACATTTTCCAGTGGTATTGGTCTCCAATGGGGAACAAAATAAAATATCTTCTTGAATGCCATTATTTGTATCATATCTTACAAACGTAATGAATTGGGCACAGTTAGATATATCTGTGGATTCGTCCATTTGAAGAGAGAAGTACGTGCATTTATTAAGATTTTCCACAACTTGCGCTTGAATATCTTCTGCCATATCACTAATTCTTCTTTGGATAGCATTATTTGACAGAGGTATTGTATTTAATTTTGCAGCCTCTCTTTCCCCACACATTATATGTACCATTTCAACAGCTGCTGGAAAAATCAGATTTTCAGCAATTGTGTGCGGATTACTAGTTTTGGCAACACGATAAGCAACTTTATAACTTGCTAATAATGCTTTTTCATTAGTAGTGGTTGCCATGGGAAAACTGTCTTGCTGTTTGTGAAGAACGTTCAGCTTTCTTTCAAAGAATTCTACGGGCTTGTCTTTAATATTTGGATGTTTGCTATTTAAATGTCGAAGTAACTTTGATGGCTTCATGCTTTCTTTTGACAAGACTTGTCCACAAATAACACATTGTGGTTTATTGGAAATAACGGTAAAACCATATTTAAGATATTCATCAATGTAGAATCTGTTTTTCTTTTTATTGCTGCTACTGCCACTTTCAGACGTAGATGGTTCTGCACTTCTTTTTAAAAACTTATCCATAATTTATAATTTATCGTAGACGTAAATACGTAAACGGGAATACGTAAGTCGTAAAATATTTACTCATTACTCAACACCGCGTTCGCCACCATAGGCTGTTTGGATTCGAACTGAGGTTTCGTTGCGCATCGCCGCTTATATAAAGCCAAAACGAGGCTACGAGAACGTTCCAGAGTGCCATCTAGTAGCGAGCGCTTTCGCGATTATCATGGAAGAGTTTTGCGATGTAGACACAAGCTAATATGTCGCGGTGTACAATGTGCAGTCGACTTCTTATTATTTATTTTTATTGTAAATGCTATTCTGGCAGAGATACCTACTACTAATTACTAGTGGGACAGATCGCAATCATTAAAATAATTGTATTAAATAAATAATTGTTTTTGATTTAAACTTAAACAGTAAAGTAAAATTAAATTTGAGAAACCATCAGATAATTGTAAATTAGGCACGCTATTTCTGTCAAATAATATTGAATAAATGAGTGGGGGAAATTGGGGGGTCGCGAACAAATTTTTTAGCGAAAAGGGGTTGCGGTTTAGATAAGTTTGGGAAACTCTGTTCTAAGATACGGCGCTCTATCTAAAGTCTAGAAATAGTTGGAAAATCTGCAGCCAGAAACTGATTTCTTTAAATAATTTCGATAACTTATCTCGGCCAAAGTGAGGAAAATTATTATCTCTTATTATCTTTAATATTGTATTTAATGTAGGAATCTCCTTGTTTAAATAGAACAAATGAACTTTTCTACCAAAGTCATTAATTTTCATTGGTCGTTTTCCTTCAAGTATCGTTCAGTAACGTTTTCCAGTTTGCTTTCACTTAAAAATCTCTAAATGGTTCTTTGACTAACATCTGTTATACCGGAGAACATAGTGACTACAAAGACTGTTGATGAACAAGGGAGTATTTAAGACTATTTAACAACACAGCATTAAAGAAAAACGAGAAACTTTAAACAAATAAAAGCTATTACGAGCTAATGGAAAGTTAAGATAAATCTTCTGGATGAACGTCATTACCAAACAAGAAGTAATTGAAAGAATAGCGAATAGAACGCAAATATCACTCGTGAATTTAATTAAACAGCTCACTATCAAGATAAAATTTCCAGCATAATATATGATTTTATCTCATAGCCTATTAATTATGATGTAAATTATCTCTTGTTCATTTAATGAAGGAATGAGAGCTAGTTTATCATTATGGATTTTATTACAGGTACATTAAATAGTTATTAGAAAGTACTTAAAATACCTTCTTTTATCGTTTTATCACACCAGGATATCCTTATGTAAAAATGCTTTGTTAAAATTGCTTTTAATAACGGTACAAAATATTGATAGTAATGAAGAACACGTCTATGCTATAAATGCAAAGCGAAAGGTGTTATTGTTTGTTGCCATATCTCCTAATTTGTCACTACGACCACAGATTTACCAAATGTGAAGTTTACTGTATCAGCGTTAGCGTGATACCAGCAAAAGTTTTTATGGAATATTTAAATTTCTTCCAAGAAACGACAATAAAAAAAACTTATCAAGATTTTTTGAGGACGAGACATTCGGATAATAACCGGTTTGTACTGGAATCAGAGTAGAAGTAAAGGTCAGATCTCCAAAGAAATTTTTATTATGAGGAGTTCGACAGGGATGCGCACTCTCTCCACTGTCCTCTATACAGTGCTTTCTGCATTCAATTTCCTGATCGCTCATCCATCTTGTTGGTGGCCCACCGTCTCTTGTTTTTTTCTAGGTCTCCATTCTATGAGTCTTTTGGTCCATCTTTAATGATAATGTCTGATTGGCCTAAAAAAGCGTTTGATAGAGTAAGATTTAAAGATGTAATCCCTCTTCTGTATAATAGAGAAGTTCTCCTAAATATTATAAAAACTATCGAAAACATGTATCAAAACAACAAAATGGAAATCAGAATAGATGGACTTACACAACCTACAGAAATAGGCAGCGAAATAAGACTAGGATCAAGCTCGACTCATTCAACCATATGCTCTTCAATTTAATCATGGATGAAATCATCAAGAAGTTAAGAAAGGAAGAGGATACAGAATGGGAAACAAAGAAATAAAAATACCCAGTCACACAGACGACACAATATTGATAGCCCAAGATGAAGATAGTCTGCAAAGACTGGTCCACAGATTTAACATAAGAGCAAAAGAATTTAACATGACAATCTCACAAAACTAAAACACTAGTAGTCAGCAAAGAACCAACGAAATAAAATGCCTGGGAATTACACTGTCCAGCTATGGTGATCTGGACAAAGAAGTGAGAGATCAAGTACAAAATGCAAATAGACTGGCAAGATGCCTTAATAAACTATATGGCGAAAAAGACACATTAATAGTGACATAAAGTCATGAATTTATAAAGCGAGTGTAAGACCAATAATGACATATGCCTCATAAATAAGACATGACACAGCCACAATGCAAAGACTACTGGAAACGGCAGAGATGAGAGTATTGAGAAGAATTACAGGAAATACGCTGAGAGATCGAAAGAGAAGGTACAGTGTATGTACCTGAATGGACACAAATAGAAAAAAGAATGTAATAACCACATAAGCAGAATGGAGGAGACCTGTGTCGTCAAAATAGCAAGAGATAAGTTACCAGTACCTGACGACCGCGCAAAAAATGGAGTGACAACCTTCCACAGAGGTACTAATCCGCCAATAAACAAGCAGAATTGCTTATAAAGAGGAATAAGAAGAAGATTATCATTTAAATGAGCTATGTCCATCTCCTTTGGCTTGTGCAATCTTTTATATGATATCTGTTGTTTTAGTCCTATCTCTTACTATCCTGTTTGGTATCATCTTCGGCGCCTCTTCAAGCCTTTTATTCATTCAGTCTCATTTAAAATGGTGAATCGTATTTCTAATGATTTGTTTGTCGTAGTCTTTTAAGTCTGTCACAGTTGGTTTCCGTTTAGCAAGTGTTGTAGCTGGAAATTATTGTACATATTATTATTATATATATTCGCTGGTTGAATTATCCTTTCTTTTGTGTGTATAGATCCTACAGTAGCTTCACTCACGGTTTAATATTGGTCCCATTATCTTCAGGAAACAGGATTTGTATATACTTACAACACTTTGTAAGCTATTCCTTTGGATTCCGGTGTCAATCTGATTTCTTTAGCGACTTAGTAATCTGAAGCAAATCTTATGAAAGTAAAGAATACTTTTTGGTTTGTCTATAAATACTAAAATAATTAACTAAAAACGCCTAAATAGGTTTTTAAAAACTAATTAGGTTTTTTACAAATATGCATTTCATAGTTTCAAGTTTCAGCATGGCCAGTTCAAAATTCAAACCGATAACATTCTTATTAAATTTTGTTGTAATCTGCCAAAGTGTTGATCAAAGTACATAATTGATATGGCAGCCCTGTTAGTATGACGTTTTGTTTGAAGCGTTTCGAAGCCGAAAGTAATGATTAGACTTCGGCAAATATGCATATTGCATATTTTGCATATTGTGCATATTTTATGCAAATATTTCATATTTTGGCATATTTGTATAAAAGTTTGCATAAAGTGCATAAAAGTTCAGATTTTTATACTGTATTTGAAAATTTTTAAACATACCAATTTATTTCAATTCTTGTATAAAATTTTGTAGTCATTTTAATCAAGAAATGATCTAAGTACGTAATCTCTACAGGTACAAAACATTTACAATTTCAAAGAAGATCAATTTAAGTAGCCCTCAACATTCTTAGAAAGTCTCGGTCACTGAGGCATTCAGTTATTGGATAATCGCTAAGGGTTCGCTCATTTGCATTTTATGATCTAATCCACAAATCTATCTACAATTTATTGTATCTTAACAGCAGGTAAACGGCTAATAGTTTTGTTCCTAATTTAGGGATTTTCCAAAATCTCCCAGTTTATTGAATTAGGTACCTAAACATTTCTAATTTGATGCTCAGATTTGTAAATCATTTTTGTTTTGATATTCAAAGCGTAAACACTCGTTGTGCGTAACAAAAAGGAAGATTGTGATTTTATAATGCCTAAAACAACCAGTGCTTCAACTTGGATTAAACCTTATAACGAGCTGTCTATGGATATGGGAAAAATCTACTGTTCAGTCTGTGGCAAAATTATAAGTATCTAATATTTTCTATTAAATATCTAATATTTCATACATACAGGGTGTTTCCAAATGACACTTACAACGTTTGACTGTAGATACTTCTCGAAAAATTAAACAAAACGATATAGTTAATGAGGGGTCAAACTTATTTACTTTTCGAGATACAGGGTGTTAAAATTAAAAAAAAATTAAATTCTTTTAGTTAATAACAACAATAACTTTAAAACCAATATACGTATTTACTTGAAATTTAGTACTCGTAGGTTGTTTTTAAATGAAAAATAGCTTCCCTTAGTGAGAAAAAATTGTCCATGGTACAATACAATGGTGTGTATTTAGAAAAATTTTTCACCTTTACTTTTTTTTATGAAGTCAGCTATTCTAAAACACAATTATTTTTATTGTAATTGAATTAACAAAAAAAAAAACTTTTGTTGAATTTTAAAATAAGTTATATGATGTACTAATGGTTAGTAACAAAAACTAATTTGTGGATTAATACTGCATTTAAAACACTTAGCGAGTGTTTTTTTTTTCCAAACCAGTTATTTGACTAACCAAAAACACCTTGTATATTTTTATATTTTAAAGGTTGGGTTAAAATAAAGGTTTTTATTTTTATTTATAGACAGCATGTGAGAAGAAATTTCAGATAGACCAACATGTGAGAACTGCTTCACACATTGCAAAAAAAGGAAAAATAGGAGGAAAACATCAAACTTCAATGGTTAAATGTTTCCAATCTACTTCAAAAAAATTAGATGAGCAAGAAACTTTTAATGAAGACTTGTGTCGCACATTAGTGTCTGCAAACATACCGCTTTCAAAATTAGCAAATGTAAATTTTAGTTCGTTTCTAAAAAAATATTGCAAACTTAATGTTCCAAGTGATCGGTCTCTAAGAAGAAATAATGTGAACGGGCTATACTCGTCGGTGTTAATTAATATTAAGGAAGAAATTGCAGATAATTATTTTTACATATCTATAGACGAAACCACTGATTCCTCAGGAAAGTATATTGCTCATTTATTGATTGGTGTTCTTAAAGAAGATACCTTACCAAAATCTCATCTTATTTCATGCCAGCAACTTGAGAAAACAAATGCTTTAACAATTTCGCGTTTTATACAAGAAACATTAGCAACTTTTTTTCTTCCGACAACTATTCCTTCTAGTAAATTACTGCTTATTTTATCGGATGCTGCTCCTTATATGGTGAAAGCAGGACAAAATTTAAAAATATTTTTCCCAGATTTAATACATGTTACTTGTGTAGCGCATGGATTAAACAGAGTTGCAGAGGAAATACGAAAAAAGTTTCCTCTTGTAAATACCATGATATCCAGTGTCAAAAAAGTATTTCTTAAATCTCCTATAAGAATTCAACTTTATAAAGAAATGCTACCTAACATTCCTCTTCCACCACAACCTATTTTAACGCGATGGGGAACATGGTTAGAAGCAGCTAATTTTTATGCAGATCATTTTGTTAAAATAAAGAACATAATTGATACGTTAACAGATGAAAGTTCCCAATCTCTTTTGGATTCTAAACAAACTTTTCAGAGTAACTTGCTTCAACAAGAACTTTCATTTATAAAATCAAATTTTAGTTTTGTTCAAAAAACAATTACTCAGTTAGAATCACCAAAACTGTCATTGTTCGAAAGTACAGCATTAATAAAAGAATTTGCGTCATGTTGTCGGAACGTTAGCGGTAATATTGGAAAAGATATTTTAAAAAAATTTGAAGTTACTATGGAAAAAAATAAAGGTTACCATATTCTTTCTGAAGTAGTCAGTGTTCTAGCTGGAAATATTTCGGAAACAATTAATTTAGAACCAAATGTTTTGGTTAGTTTGAAAAATGTTCCCGTTACATCAGTTAATGTTGAACGAAGTTTTTCCATATATAAATATATGTACTCAGACATAAGCCACAGGTTTTTGTTAGAAAATTTTGAACACCACTTGGTCATTTATTGTTACCATAATTTTAAATAAGTTTATTCATACTTAGAAATGATGTAGTTACTTAAAATAAATGTAAATCTTAATGAATAGTAGGAAATATTTAGTTATGTACACTTTTTTTTTTAATAAAATTGTTACTATTTTACGATTTTTTTATTTATTTGTATGCATATTTTGTAAAATATTTGCATATTTTCGGGTAAACACGTGCATATTTTCTACATTTTTATTTGCATATTTGCCGAAGTCTAGTAATGATATTACGGATGTTTCAGATGGAGGCAACTATCTACAACACAATTTGATGGCGGCAGTTCAAGATATAATTCTGTTTAACGAGATTTTTCACATGTTTAGGAAAAATTATTTAACGTTTTATTGCAAATATTTTCCACTTTTATAGTTTTATATGTTATTAAAATTTTGTCCAGTCTCTTACCGGAAGCTTTATTATAATCCGGAACATATTATTTTTTCCTATTGTGGCTAAATTGTACATTCAAAAATTTTCAAAAAATTCGTAAGTATTTCTTAGGATTATATCTTTATGCTGTAAGAAAATTAACAAAATTGTATGTTTGGTTTTCCCGCTTCATACTTGGAAAAAAGTAGTTTTTTTGAGTTTTTTTAAAACTGAAAACATGAAGTTTGCTCAAAATTTGTCAAAATACTTCTATTTTCTATTTCTAATTTTTTAAAAAATTTTTGAATGTGCAGTTTGTCTTTTGGAGGTTGCAGATCAAAATTAACAAGATGACTAACCTGCATAAGTCCTCGTTCGTCGTCGGGGAGACATCCATAGGTATATAGAGGAACGTCCTTGTCCTGACTGTCATCGTAGATAGCTTCGACAGACGTAAAGCATACGCCCCCAGTTCGGATTTCGCAAGTACCATTGAACTGATTGTCAGGACAGTGGCCTTGGCAGTAACATCGTTTCACTGAAAAAGAAATTCAAAACGTAAGTAAAAAATTGGCAGAAATATAAAAAAAATTCATAAAATTGAAAAGATGTTTTTCTCTTCAAAATTTATTTTTGCAAAATTGGTGATAAATGCCTCATTTTTCCCCAGATTTTGGGAAACAATATTATTGTAAAGCCGGCAGTGCTACCTAATTACTAATGAACTGTTTGATATAGTAAAACAATGATTGAATTTCTCAAAGACAAGGAGATTACACACTCAAAACACTAGTAAAGAAAGAAATATTTTCATCCAGATGACAGGCAATAAATGCAGAAATATGTCGGAACAAAATGACAATAGAAGATAATTTATTCACACAATATGTAATCATAAAACGCAAATAATTACAAATCATCAGATGCAAAATTGTCTGAAAGGAAGGAAAGGAAGAATATCTAAGAATAAGAAATGAAATAAAGTTAAGTTTAAAGTTAGCTAGTTAAAAGCTCGTGATAATATCTAAATGTGCTATTGCTCTCTTTAAGGGATACCATAACTACGCATAGTAAGACTCCGAACCACATTTGATCACCTCTTATGGATGAGGAGACGAATGGAGAATCAGTATATCAGTACCTGTTTAGGCATTTACAGGTAAAGAAACCAAAATATCAGAAAATAAGTTTGATTTTGCAAAGAGATCAAGAGGCAGACCACTAATGAGGTGGAAAGATGACATCAGGAAACAAGGAAGTTCCACATGGCAGAGAACAGCTCAAGATAGGGAAAGATGGAGAGAACTGGGGGAGACCTATATCCAACAATGGAAGGATAGAGAATAGGTTAGGATGACATCAGGAAACAAGGAGGTCCCACATGGCAGAGAACAGTTCAAGATAGGGAAAGATGGAGAGAACTGGGGGAGACCTATATCCAACAATGGAAGGATAGAGAATAGGTTAAAAAAAAAGTTTGATTTATGCAAAGGGTTAATTTTCAATCTTCTTCTTCCTGCAGCCTCGTTCTTATCAGAGGTTGGTGACCATAAACTGATATCGAGCCATCAGCGAAAGTTTCGTAGCCCAGATAACTTCTTTCGTTCGATGTATAGTCTTCCTTCGATCTTTCATTCAACGATCAACTGCAGAAAACCATAGTTATCGTTTCAATTTTCATTATAAAATGAATATAAGATGAGAGAAAATATGGGAGGAACGAAATAATGACCCATATTGTATTGATCTTGAGAAAACATATATGTGGTAGAGGTAATAGATTTTGACAAGAGCTACGAGTCATGCCGATGCAGTATACAAGTTTATCTGTTAATTACAAGGTCATCATAGCTCTTGTCAAAATCCATCCTATACTGATTATCTAACTAAAAAGGAAACATTTCGAGAAAACGAAAAACAAAATGTAAGTTTTATTATATAAATAAACCAAATACAACGCAATCCTTTTAAATGTCTACGTCTACTTTTACAATTGCAAACTTTTTCATTAAAACAAGCACAAAAAAGTATACACGGCATAATAACCCTTTCAAGAAAAAGCCAATTAGAAGAAAGAGTGGGTTTATATATGGGGTCTTTTATAGCAATCTAAATAGTTTGTCACGAAATATCTGTAATATGGGGAAACGAAAGAACAATAATACAATCAGTAAACAGTTTCGGTGTGTGGGCAGTAGAGCGGGCTTTAGGGATTTTTTTAAAATTGGAAATAATCGCTTTACAATAATGAACACGTGTTCGCCGAGGTTGAGAAATGTTATTTATTTTATAATAATGCTAATGTCCGGGTATTAAACAGCATAGGCGGACTTATTTATTATAAACTTTTCGTTCTCAATCCCTTGACTTTTTTTAAGCGTCGGAAACTTAGATTAGATACAACAGTAAAACAATTGCAACATTTTCAGATCGTGAACTGTCAATTTTTGGTCTACTAACACATTGACAGGGACAAAAAAATCTGTCCGTGAAGCCACATTTTTTTCCTCAATTTTTAAATGAAAATAACCATAAATAAATAACTTTTTGTGTTATTAAAAATTGAAAAAAAAACCTGCAAATTAACAAAAAAAAAAATGGTGACACGTTGGTCTCAAGCAGCTTTTGAGTTTCAATTTTTGCTTTCGGGCCATATGAGACCAATGTGTCACCACACCATGCTGGTGTAATATATACTCATAGATTTCGACTCGCAAAGGTTTACGTCACTGTGCGAATGTTGTTTACAATATCGGATCGGTTCAGTTTGGAACGGAACATCAGATGAATTTGAACCCGAATTAGATAAAGAGTCTGTCCCTGATTCATCAGAATATCAGCTATACAAGAAAAAGAATGTTTTAACAAAACTATGTGGCTCAAAACGCACTGCCAATTTACACGAAGTGAACTTAGGTGCATCGACATCTAGGGAAATTATATAACCAGTCAATAAACCACAGCACAATATAATAGATACCATTGAAGTCGTTATTCAACAAATGCAGGTTTTCTCATCAAGTGACGAAGAAGAGGACCAACAAGTTACTAATGCTACATAAGTCTGGGATCCAGTCAGTGGCCATTACCTGAAGAAATTTGATTTTGTGGCAAACGAAAATGGTACTGGATTTCGAGCGGAATTGTATGAAACTATGTACAATAAAACTCCATACGATTCTTACAAATTGTTTGTAAATGAGGATATCATTAACTTAATGGTAACACACAAAAATATTTTTTTTTGATTTTTAAATTAGTCTTCTACTTTTAGGTGACTGAAACTAATCGCTATGCTGACCAGTGCATTGAGAAAAACGATTATCCTAATTCTCGCGTAAAATGCTGGAAACAAACAAACTCAGATGGAATAGAAAAACTCTTCGGAATTATTCTTTGGATGGGTTTATGTCCATTTCTTGAAGTGAGGAGTTATTGGTCTCGAGACAAAATATATAGTAATTATATCTGCAAAGTTATGCCTCGCAACAGGTTTCAACTTTTACTCAAGATGCCGTATTTTAGCAAGAATGCAATTTATTAGACATGTTGCAAAAACTGACGCCCCTATTAGAAAAATTGAGAATTACATTTCAAAGCTCGATTGTACCTTCAGAATGGTACAGAAAGCTGGTGTTGAAACTCCTAACGGGAACGTGTCTTGTAAATGCTTATATTGCTCATCAAGAAATAGCGTCAATTACTAAATTTAGAGAGGAAGTTGTAGAAGGACTCTTGCGAGAAGGTGAAGTTTTTACGCCAAATAATGAAGACTCAAAGGAAGCCTCACATATACTGGAAGATGGGCCGAGCTAATAGAAGACGTTGCGTTATTTGTTATGCGAAGATCTCTGAACAACCAGGTTTCAAGGAGGCCTCAAGAAAAACCCCACAAAGTTCACTGAAGTGCTCTAATTGTAAAAAACATTACTGTATATCTTGTTTATTTTGTAGCGCATAATGCAACGAAAATATAAAATACCAAAGCCCTTCTTCCCTTTATTTTAAGTTTTCATGTAGAGTAAATTTTATTTTTATGTACATGTACTTCTTTATAAGTAAATAAATAAATTTAAATTATAGAAACCTTCAAGATCCCATTGATTTAAATGAAGACAGCGAGACCAAAGCTGCTTCATATAACAAAATGTTTCGACGCTGCATATGAGTCCACATTTGTATCACACAGCAATTACGACCCAAAAATGGACGAGATTACGTTGATCTCATTTGGCACTCAACGTGTTAAACAATTATCATTACACGAATAATCAGGGCCACATCGAATCGTTCAAATAATGATAGACGGTTCACAAAAAGTAATCGGTAAGATTAGTAATGCTCAAAAAACAAAAATTAAAAACTACTAAAAACAGGACAGATACCGATAAATTAAGGAGTTCGGAATATCTCCAGAACTTTCAATATGACTTTTAAAATAAAATACTGATTAAAACAAAAATAAAATTAAAATAAAAAATAAAAATTTGGAAAAATAAAATTGTAAGTTTGTGAATTAATTCAATATATTTTAATAATTAAATTTAATGAAACAATTTTAAATAAACTTATATTTTAAAATGTAATGAGAATATTACAAAATGTAAAAATCTAATTAGATATGAGTATACTAAATACATAAAATGTTCTCACTACCGTAGAACGGGGTGACTTTGTTATTTTTTTTTATATTTTCTTACGTAACTTTTGAATGGGTGATCCCAAAAATGTGGAAAAATGTCCATTGGGATTCATCTTATGTTTATGTAATTTATACTGTTAGTATATATATCTTTATATTGAGGATTTTCTCAAAAAAAATAAGTAATGGTATATTAAAATCACCCATTGATGTGGGGTCACTTTGATACTCTATTTTAAAATAGCTTGGACGATGCATAAAAGCTGTAATGGTGTCAATGTCAACCCATTTTTAAATCGATCAAGCCAATTTTTAGATATTTCAATTTTAATTTTTGGGGTGACTTTGACAGCTGCTATAGGCACAATAATTAGTATATAATAAATAATTTTACAGGTAGCTAATATTTTATTCAGGTAAAAAACATTTTAGCAAATTAGTAAAACAGTATAAAATGGTAAAAAAAGCCAAAAGAATGTATTTTGAACGGAAACAAAATCAAAGTTATTTTTCTTTAACATCAACTGTACCAAGAAATGTACATGTAGTTGCTGTTTCATTTGTTTCAACCGATGGGGTCTTCAGAATTGCTAAGATATCATCGAAAGGAGCGTTAAAAACGTCGGTCTCCACAACTTTAAAATGTTTATGGGTCTCATCCAGTGATTTAAGTCCAATGAGTTCGTATTCGTCAAAAGGTAATTTCTCTTGTATCCTTCCGGCATATACGTAATTTTTACATTTTTGTTTACCTGACATAATTTTTACAAGCACGTAAGTTCCAACATTCAATTCAGCAAGGGAGGGTTTTGTATTCATCTCACCTTCATATGATTGGTCCTCTACAGAATCTTCATTTTCAATTTCATTTTCGCTTTCACTATTATAGCTGTTTAACTCGCTATCGGAGGAGCTGTCATCTGCCGTTATATGTCGACTTACACTTTTACCAGGATTAATATGAAGTTTCTTTTTACGTTGCCGTTTAGTAACTTCTATCTCGGACTTCTTATTCATCAGACAGTCTGTGAGGCTGTCGTTAATCAGAGGTTCTACATAATCAACATCATGGTTGATTGGTGTAATCTTACTCAAGACTTTGTTTGGATCGAAAGAGACCATGCCACAAGCCTCGAACCCATTCTTTAAAACTCTCTTAATTGCACTTTTTTCACAATCTCCATATTTGTACTCAGTTTTTGCAATTGTCTGATCCATTAATTCCAAGCATTTTTTTAATAACGACGGAAATTGATCTTCAGGTACACCAGTAATTTTTGGGTGTCGCAATTTAAATTCCGTCAAAACTTTTCGCCAAGAGACTTTCATGGGTTTAAAAAAAGACACATCCAAAGGCTGGCATATGTGTGTTGAATTACTGGGAAGGCACGCAAATTCAATATTGTGCAATTCACACAATTCTAAAACATGATCTGAAAAGTGAGACGCCAAGTTGTCGCCGATCATAACTTTTTTACCTTCCAGCCGTCTTGCGTGGGGTAATAATATGGTCTCAAACCAGTCTGTAAAACAAGCTACCTCCATCCACCCATTTTTTGTTCGGTTATATCTAGCTCCTCTTGCGCAACATCCACTACTACAACAAGGAGAGCCCTGTGGACCTCCTAATGTCCATGCATCCCACATATGTTCGCTGCGATATATTATATAAGGAGGGAGTAGTGTACCATCAGCAACACCGCACATCATTATTGATGTGGCGGCTTTACTATGATTAGTGATTTGTTCTAGATATTTGGTCCCTCTTCTATAAAGCAATCTTCTTTTCCCCGGATCATCACTAACGTTGGTTTTATCGTAATTGAAAACGTGTGATGGAGGGCAATTTGAGAGAGTTGTTCTTAAATTATTGAAATATGATTCTATCCTTTCTTTTGTGACACATGCCCGAGCTCTAGTAATGTAAGACGCAAGTCGTTCAGAGATTTGCCTACTATGTCTCTCTAAAAAAAGTTTTACCCAGTCGTTACCAGGACTTACCCCGTTTTTAAATTTAGAGATAATTCTTCCAGTTCTTTCTAAATAACTTTTAGTGAAAAGTTGTACATCTAGCGTCGATAATGGAAATCCCCAATCTGCACATTTGACAATGCAGGACACGATTGATTTTTCCTCCAGCTCCGTCAACGCAGTTTGGCCCCCTGGCTTCTTCACATGCTTCCCTTTGTATTTATTATATAAAGTACCATACGGAATTTTAAATCTTTCTGAAGCGGCTTTAACAGACAAGTTTCCGTTTACTATTTGAAGCAGAGCATGTTCAAGAGTTTCGTCAGAGAAGTTCTTGTAGCTTCTTGATCCCAACTTTCGTTTATAAACTCGCGGCATTTTTTCTTTTCATGCAGATAATGACGAAATCCTAAAAATAATTAACGGTTTGAAGTTTCATTAAGCAAACTATAAAAAGAAATAAAGTATTAAAGTCACCCCGAAAAATGTATCAAAGTGACCCCGGATAAGAAATCATTCAATTTCATGGAGTAGTTACGGAAATAAGTTGGGTTAAATATTTTAAAATAGTGACAACTAGACCTACATTAAGGCAACGTACACAAAATTACCTGCAATTCTATTGTAAGAGCTGTATGTTTAAATTTAGTAACACAATATAAAATCTTCAAATTCAAACAAAAATTTCAATGGTGAATTTACAACCGTATACTTTTGATATTGACCACAAACACCTTTTGCTATAGTGAATCAACATGTGCACTGAAATAAAGTTCAGACAACCACCATAACGGACGAAACATTTGGGTTGTATACTCTCTTGAAACAAAATATTCATGTTTTATCAAAGTCACCTTATAGAATCAAAGTCACCCCATTCTACGGTATCTTTTTATCGTATGTATGAAGAAAGTAAGCTCGATTATCTCTAAAATAGTATATTTTATAAAAACGTTTATAATAATTTACAGTAGTTGAGTTGCGCCAGATATAGGCAACTTACAAATGTTCTTAGCATTGCGGAGAGCTGAGATATCATTTCACAATATCTCTTTAAAGTTACGAATAAAATTTAATATTATTTAATATTAACACCTCAAATTCCACCCAGATTCCTCAAATTCCACCCCTTTCCTTTGTTTTTTCACTACTTATTGATTTTGACAGTCGTTGCTCCTAACCGGCTATTTGCCGGCTAACTTATGTCTACCCCTGTATATATCAAAAGGCTCGTATAGGTGGCGTCTTGTTAATTGGGGTATATCAAGCAAACGTTTTTTAACCGCTGCGCTATGAAATCATTTTCTTACTTAATGGCAACAAGTGAAATTACCAAAGGCAAGTATTTATAAAATGAAGAAAACACAAATAGTCGTACTTTTTGTTCATGTTCTTTTTTCCTTCTACTTATTAAAGTGTAAATTCATACACCATTAATTTTCCTTTTTACATATTTTAAGAATCTTTGTTGTATCCGTACGAACTTTGTTCAATTCAATTGTCTGTAATGATCATGTGGTCAGATATTTGATTTTTTAGCTGTGCACTTAATGATCCTATGGTTCTTTCTTTATTTTGACTTAAAAATATTTGTTATCACTTCTTTCTACTTGTTTTTTCCATCATTTTGGATTGCTTGCTTTGTAGTTTGATAGAAGAGTATATCCCGGTAATCATAAGTCTATGTATTCCAAAAATATCTTATAATTGATTCATTTAATTTTAAAAGCTTTTTTTTATCGGATAAGCCACGCCACTGGTGAGAACCGATTGTTGTTAAAGCAGAAGTTGCTTAGACGGCGATAGACAATGTATCGCCTATGTCTCATGCCCGTCCCATTTGAACATAATAAATACACCCACATTGGAATCGGCCTTGAACAGATACTTACAATAGATAGCTAGATATAGATAGATATTGTATACGTATGGCCAACAACGACAACTAATGGCGAGATGGCTTTATGATATAGGAAAGGCTACCATGTGTTCTGCAACTTCAATGTGCAAAAATCTATATACAGCGCGTCCGGATATCTCGCACTTCGAAACATGTTCTCTAAATCAAGAAAAGTCGAAGAATAGTTGGTGCAAATAAAAAATAATAAATTATAGTCATAGAAAAACATTCACAAATAATAGAAAATAGTGGAGGATTCACAAAGAATAAGTCTAGTTTGCAGAAACAAGTTTTTAAGAAAGTGAGACTGTATACAATGAGCTTTACATATGAGATGCTTTAAACTCAATACTTAAATTAGAGATGCTTCAAACCCAAAGCTGCTTTTTCTGTTTTTCTTAGTAATTTCTTATAACAGAAAAAAAAAGTATACGGCAAAAAAGCTCAGACTCTTAAGCAGAACAGTATCAAAAACATTGGAGGGAAGAAAATACCCAAAGGGGGAGGTCTTCGCGCAACCAGCTGATAAACTTAAGAGAGTAATCATAGAAAAACATTTACAAGGAATAGAAAGAAGTGGAGGATGTATTCACAAACAATAATAATAGATATTGAAAGTATATAAGAAGTCCAGTTAACTACAGAAACAAGTTTTTACAAAAGTGAGACTACACAGTGAGGCTTACATCAGGGATGCTTTAAACCCAAGGTTGCATTTTATATTTCTCTAATATCCTCTTATAATATGTAATAGAAAAAGCATACGGCAAAAAAGCGTGGACTTTCAAGCAGAGCATGATAAAAACATTGAAGACAAGAAAAAACCGAAGAACTGTTTACAAAACCCGCGAAATAATTCTCTCCCCAATGCCGCTACAGCACAAATCGAGCCTTTCCCTCGTCCAAACTATGCCTCCAACCTTGTGGTTCTTCTTCAGGTTCTCACGTCTAGCAAATTTTGCACGTCCGCTGCCACTCCACTCTCCCACCTTTTCCGTTTCCTTCCTTTTGTCTTGCGCCCTGCATTTTTACTATCTAGGGCTCTTTTTGGCAATCATCCGGTTTTCATTCTCACTACATGACCAGTCCATCGAAGTCTCTGAAGTTTAACGAATTCTGGGATTGGTGCCTCTTTGAACAGTTGGTACAGTTCACGGTTATACCTAGATCTTCATACTACATGTTCGTTAATAGGTCTAAATATCTTCCTTAGGACTTTTCGTTCGAAGACTTTCAGCTTTCGTTTTGTGTCTTCTGTAATCAACCATGTCTCGCATCCATAACATACCATTGGTCTGATAAGTCTTGTAGACCCTGATTTTCGATTTCTAGTGTGTGTTTCTGGTTCTTCTGTTCCATCTGTGTTTAATTCAACTCCCAGATATGTGAAAATTTCTACAGGTTAATTCAACTATACGCCTGTTTCCGCTAGCTCTTGCGTAAGTTTTTTTGTCTTTTTCGTCAGCAAAATATCATAATATTAAACCACAATAAACCAGGTAAAGTGACGGTGGAAGGAGTTAAAAACAAAGTACAAATCATCTTTATTCTGATTATGAAAACACAAAAGAAAAATAATTCTATAGCACCTGAAATTATCATTAAAAAAACTTCAGCTATTGACCAGACCAACTGTTCAAACGTAAAAAAGAACTAATCCTTAACGAGGGTTGACACCCTAGGTAGAAATAAAATACCATTTCACCTGCAGGGGATACGGGATTAAGATTCTCTAAAAAGTGAGCAGGTATATTAAAAATGATGAATAATAATGTATAACTTCCTACAGACAAAAACTATATACAAATTCGACAAAATATGATTTTTATAATGTAAGAATAAAAGACATAACTAATCTTACATGAACTTCGACATATAGCACATACAAAGATATGTTCTTGTTAAATTGCTTTTTACAACCAAAAAGAAATATATATATATATATATATATATATATATTATATATATATATATATATATATATATATATATATATATATATATATAGAGTTTGTATAACGACGCTAAGAATACAATTCTTTGGAGGATAACTTTCGGGAAAGCGTCAAAACAAGGATCAGCTAGAGATGGTATAAGCCAGTTTGGTGTAGAACTTTATTCTAAATGTGAAATTTTCGGTGATATGTTGTCACCTTCATCAGCACCTAAATGGAAAACCTATTTTAGTACAAGTGGTGGAAATTAACATATAAAACCTACATTGAAAATGTTCAGTTGGTCCTAGAGGTGAAGAACACTGTCACAAACATGTTAAAAATATTAAAAAATACATTTAAAATTTTAAATAAAAACATTACAACACAACAGGGTATTATTTAAAATACAAACACAACAAAAATCTAAACAATCAGCAGGGAAATGGAGTCTTTTCTCAAGTAAAGGTAGGCAATCTATGTATGTTATGATAAGTTCCCTACATTCTCCAGTTTGTTACATCTTGTCAAGTCCTGTTGAAGTAGAAATGAATAAATACAACTTAAGTTTTCAACATCTTTCTTACAGTTCATAGAAGAACTGCAGTTATGGATGTAGCACATTTCTATGAAGTTTAAGTTCTTCTAAGCTAATCAGCAGTTCCCTGCTGATTGTGTTTCCTGGGGTTCTTTCTTTCCATATCCATGAGGTTCTAACGTGAAAATTATAACCTCGTTGCATATGACACCCGGATATTGACAGAAGTCAGAAATATGTCACCAAAAAAGAAGAATAATTCTTCTTTTCTACCTTTAACATGAAGTTGCAGTTTTTGTGTAGGTTGTAATTTTTAGATTTTTGTTGTGTTTGTATTTTAAATAATACCCTGTTGTGTTGTAATGTTTTTATTCAAAATTTTAAATGTATTTTTTAATATTTTTAACATGTTTGTGACAGTGTTCTTCACCTCTAGGACCAACTGAACATTTTCATTTTATATGTTAATTTCCACCACTTGTACTAAAATAGGTTTTCCATTTAGGTGCTGATGAAGGTGACAACATATCACCGAAAATTTCACATTTAGAATAAAGTTCTACACCAAACTGGCTTATACCATCTCTAGCTGATCCTTGTTTTGACGCTTTCCGAAAGTTATCCTCCAAAGTATATATATATATATATATATATATATATATATATATATATATATATATATATATGTATCATCATCATCACAGTCATTAACATCTTAGTAGATGTGTTGTGGTTCATAATTGGGCTTCAGCAGCTCGGACAGTTTGATTGATAATATTTCTCCACTGGTCGCGGTCATCAGTTATATGTATTGCCTCAGTATACTGTTTATTGAGAAGCTTTTTAGTAATGTCCGCCCATCGCTGTGGAGATCTTCCGCGTTGGCGTTGAGTCTGAGGCCTTCCTTGGACCACCAACCGCTCCATTTTGTGATCACTTCGATGGATATGGCCAAAGAACTTTAAAATTCTAGAGTAAACGGTACTGGAGAGACGTTGATCCGGTTTAATTTTATTCAGAACCGAGATATTTGTACGGCGAGCCGTCCATGGAATTCGAAGCAGGCGTCTCCATGTCCCCATTTCAAAGGCGTCTATACGTCGTCGATCTGATTCTTTGACTGTCCATGTCTCGCATGCATAGTAAAATATGGAAAAGACCAGAGTTGAAACGAGTCTCTTTTTGTTTGTCATAGTAATGTGACGATCACTCCAGACCCCGTTTAGTTCACTCATTGCTGCTCTTGCTAGTTGAATGAGTCTTCTAATTTCGGATTCACAACTGCCTGTGTTGTTAACTAGAGCTAGATAAAAGAGGTCACTTTTGTTTACATACACATAACACTTTATAACACTGAAATAATTCATTTATTTTTTACAATTATTCAAAGTAATTTTTCAATTAATCTTGAGCACGCCCATGGAGTGGTCGGAGATACCAGTTAAAATTATGCTAATTACTCTCTCGTTCATAAAAATAAACTATAGGTGTGGCTCTTCCGAAATGTTTACTTTTTAATAACATCTTTGATGATCACATGATTAAATCTAAACGCAAAAAATATATTTACCATTTTTATAAATGTTCGAAGTTAAATATTGATAAAACCAAATTTTTTTTTTTTTAGATAAAAATACGTTTATTGACGTTTAAATTTCCACTTCGGAAATCGTTCTCAAAATATTTTGAATATTTGGAAATTGAAACGTCAAAATTGTTTATATAATCATTTTGTTTGCAGTTTACATACGCATTATTATATTAAAAGTGCTAATAATTTTGCTGATCTATGACACTAGGTGACACTACATGTCGCTCTTCCAAACTTGCACATAGCGAAGTAGTTAATGTAGCTAAAGATGGAATGAAGTTATCTAGGGCTTTGAACTGTTCAAGAAGTTGTTTTTTTAGTATGTATTAGTACTATCGTTTTTTTTTCCGCAATTTCTCTTTTCAAGGACACTCTGTAGATAATATATTATACTATAACTAGGCTACCTATTAAAATTGATAAATGGCTTATGAGCGACATTAGAAATATTGGTATGTAGGTACGTTCAATGTTACGCTCTATTGGACACATTGGTTATTACCGGCAAAATCGAACAAGGCACTGAATATGTAGGCTGTTAGAATAATACGCCTGCTACTGTGAAGAATCGTAAAAAAAACACTGTTGAAATATATAAAAACAAAAACTGTACGGCATTTAATATGCTTATTTTAGCAAAACGCTACAATACTTCAAACAGAAACTAACACAGGTTAACAAAAGTTTTTTTTGTTAACCTGTGTTAGTTTCTGTTAGATTTCATCTTATTGATTATAGTATTCTCATACAGTTTCAACAATGAACGATTTATTCAAAAATATTTCCTGAATGATTTAATTCGAACAAACCGAAAATTATACAGAGCTACTCATCTTTTACGACCCAACCCATTATAGAATTTATTTCTAAATTCCAGATGCTATCAAAATTCCTCAAATAAACAATTTAACACACATTTTTACGTCATATCTAAAAACCACGCATTAATTATTAGCAAGGCTTTTAAAAACCAGATACAATATTGCTTTTCATTAGCGGTTATCAATTGAAACAAAACAAAAATGAAAAAGTATCTGGTTATTTTGAAAAAAGTGGGTGTCGAGGTATTTGGTGTATCAATATTTATAAAAAACAGAACTTGTAATTAAAATATTTCGTTAATGATGATGATAAACGCGTTATCTATGTAATTTGCAGCATTTTATGAAAATCGTAATTGAATGTTGGGAAATATGCTACGAGAAACAAATAAAAAAAATTTTGATCAAAGAACTGAGTAGTCATGACTTTTAAAACAGGCTTATTGGAAGGAGCATTAAATCCATATTCTTCTTATTTTTTGTAGGCATAAGTGTCAGTTTTTCGATGGGCACCAGGAAGTTACTGTGGTCGCGGTACTCGTCGAGCGCGAAATAACAATAAAAAACAAGGATTGTGCAATAAAATAATTGTACAAAAAGGGTGTACATATGTGAAATTATGAGTATAATTTCAGTGCATGACTGCATTACATAGGGCCGGTTCAAATACATTAGGATATACAGACGGGTTATACAGACAATATTAGGCAAATTAAGTTTATACAAAGTTTTACCAATATTCTGCTCTCCGCACTCGCGGTATTGCCGGCTTTCACTCGCGGTTGTTGTTAATATTTGGAATCTGTTCAGGTACTGGTTTCTGAACACGTGTTTCAAGGTACTAACACTGAGATCACGAGATAGAGCACATTTGCGTCTGTACGCGATTTAAAATAGTATTTGCGGTATTTTTTGCGTAACTAAAAGCGGGAAAGAGATAATTAGTTAGCAGCAGTCAACAGTAGACAGTCTTCAGCGACGGATAACAGCCAAGAGGAATACGTCTGTACCAAGCGATAGGTAACAGGCAATGGAGGTACGTCTGTACCAAACGGTAGCCAACAGGCAAGAGAGAGAGAGAGAGTACGTCTGCCTAGTGAGTCTCAGCAGACGGAAGAGAGCGAACGACTGTCCCTAACGACCGTCAACAGAAAAGAGAGAGTCTTTCTTCTTTGCTATTTTAATACTGTCTGCATTTCTAAAGGAGGAGAGTTTGCACTGGAATCGGAAGGGTTATCAAGGGTTGAAATAAGGTAATGATTGTAAAATTGTGGTATAGTATTTATAAAGTCAGTTGAAACACCCAAAAAACTAGTTGCCGCCAAACCATAAAAGAATAATATCATATTACCAGACATGGGCGCATCATTTATTTCTATAATTAAATATAGATTAATGAAGAACAGAAAAAGGACGATTTTAATTTACTCAAAGCTGTTGTAAAGTACATAAGTGTATACAAAACCTTTTAATATGTCATATTAAGCAACAAAAATAATTTATAATTAAAGGGCAATAGGCCATATTGACAGTATCATGATTTAATTCTACTTCGTAAAATAATAAACATTTTAGGTGTACAGCACTGGTATGATTCAACAGAGTTTCTTATCTGTACCCTTCGCCACCGGCTAGAAGGGGACCTCCAAATAACGTGTTAAATATTGGTGATTTTGAATAACATATCAATGTGCAATATTTATTTGATGGGATGTACCTTTCATTCCCTCTTTCTTCGATCTATTTCCTACGAACTACGGGGATTTTTCAAATGCGTTTGAAACATTGACGCGTGTTATTTATACTTTAACTTGATTACCGGTAGATGTAATATTGAACTGCCCTTATAAATCGAGTCGGAGAGAAATGTTTCAACTGACTTTATAAATACTATAGAAGGATAGTTTTAAGTATTTCCTCGGCAAAATCAGCATAACCATTAATTCTCGGAAACGATTGCAGCAATAAATTGTTTTTTAGCGTAAAACTTCAGCAATACATGGGCAATTAATTCTTAGCGGGTTATTATTTGCAGTCCCAGTCTGGAGTTTAATAGCGGAGACCAACTGGAGGAGACTGAAGCCACAGAGACATCGTGCTACAGGATCATAGACGGATCAACATGGGAAGACAGAATATCCAATGCAACCATCAAAGAAAGGCTCCAGTACACACCACTGAAGGAGGTGACTCAGAAAAGGACTAGGTACTTCTTCCACCAGGCCACAAAAAGACTCCGTAAGACCAGGGACATTCTCGAGAAAAACAGAATCCAGAGGATGTACAGACACACCCACAAGCTGATCGACCACCTGATCAGGGTCTAGCCGGATAGTTGCCGAAGAACAGCCAACCAGGAAAGTAGGTACGATGCCACAAAAAGTACCGACAGAAGAAGCCAGGAAGCCAACAGCAGAAGCCCAGGAATCTGAGAGAAAAACCATCCACATAATGCGGTGCAAAAGCGGGACGTCGTGAAGAAGAAATGAAATCCGTAACAGTTTGCAATGTAATATTAGAATGGCAATAAACGTTTTTATTTTTATTTTTTTATTTATAGCGGGTTATTGGTTTCAAAGTTTTTAGCCGATATATCGATTTTCCGGGAATGAGTGTTGCGCTAAGCAATGATGGTCTTAACGACAACTTATTGGACGCACATTGAAAATAGACGGAGTCATGTGTACATAAAAAAAGAAGACAAAAATAATAAAGGTGGGGCAAATGATCACTGATGAATGAAAATATTTAATTTTTCAATAGTTATTGATTTTCTAGAATGAAGAAACTTAGAACGAAGATCAAGTGTATCGTGGAAAAAATTACAAAAATGAAATGGCGCTAGACCGATCACATTGAATATGATGATAACAGGTGGACACGGAGAATCCTATAATGGAGACCAAGGGGGCAAAAAAGAAGCTTACAAAGACCTTAAAAGAGATGGGAAGATGGCATCAGAGCACTAGTAGGCAAACAGTGGATTTGATTAGCGCATGATATAGAGAGATGGTAACAATTGAGATTTAGACTTAGATGGAAAATGGTTAACGACAAAAGAGATTGATTTTTAGCTAATTGAAGCTAAACAGGCTTAAGCATTTGAGATGTGGCGAGAATATCTTGGACAGCAAGGATCACGAACAAGGAAGTTCTATAAAAAATGAAGAAGGGACCAGATATTGTGTTTACAATCAAACGCATAAAATTGCAATATCTGGGACACGTTATGAGAAATCAGCACCGTTACTCCCTGCTGCAGTCTATATTGCAAGGTAAAGTCAAAGGTAAGCGAGGACCCGGTAGAAGGAGAATATCTTGGCTGCAGAATTTAAGAACATGGTTTAAGAAAACCTCAACGGAGCTGTTTTGAGCAGCAGCGAGTAATGTTTAGAAGGTTATGTCTTTGCCAATATGATTTCCAACATCCGAAACGGATAGGAACCAGAAGAAGAAGTGATTGTAATCGTCAAGAACAAATGTATGAATGATCTTCACGACATTCTCTCGTATTTCTGAAATGTTAAATAATAATTTTTTAAAAATCGTCAGTAGTCAAAAGGGCAGTAACTATTAGTCCTGCAATACATGTTATTAGATTTTTGACACCCCAGGAAATATGGGACAAGACAAAATAATAGATCGTATGCAAGTATTTCCGCGTGTTTACCTACTGCAACTGAACGTTTCGATATTCAAGGACTATGAAACATGTGAATCGTTTGCCATATAAATAAAATTTTATTTTCGGGTTATTTGCTCACTTCATACGCAAAACCATTACTCTCAACATTAAACTTTTTCAAAATATTTACAGATTCTAATGTCACTTTCTCTAGATCCATCTGGTTGATGACGTAAAAGGAGGTTTTATTCGAGAATTTGCTCTCAATAACTCAAAATTTTCTGGCACTCTATCGGCGACTTTTTTTTATTTATCTAATAAAATGGTGGTCGAAATTTCAGCAATGCCAAAATTTTTTTCGGGAATGACGTTACTAAGTTTTTATGGGCAGTAAAAAATTTTCTTTCAGAATGGATTTTTGTATATTGTGTGTTAAAGAGAGTAACTTATGGTCGGATTGAGATTTTTTTTAAAATATCATTGGATTAAATATAATTGCAGGTATTTACCTTTAAAATAATGTATTATAAAGTAAAGTATAGATAACAAGTATTATACCGGGAGATCAACATATACACAATAGTCCAGGCGAAATCTGTCTTTTTCCACATTTTTGATGGAATCACTTCAGAATGTACTCTGTATCAATAATAACGATATCCACCAGTCGAAAACCTTGCGCTTAAGTTTGTATTTACAAAATTATTCAAAAAATCTGAAAAAAATAGTTTTTTTTTTACATTTTGCGCACACATTTTCGCGCTCCTACAAAATAAGTTTTAAAAGGTAAAGGTTTCGTTTTTCAAATTTAAATAATATTTGACAAGCTATAAATTGGAAATATAATGTTTATTGTGTAAAAATAGCAATATTTATCGAAAAAAGTTCAAAAATAAAGATTTTCCTTTAAAATTTTATAATACGAAACTTCTTCCAGAAAAACTTTATATTACGACTGAAACTAAAACGTATGCTAAACTTTGTTAGTATCGCTTTAATAGTTTTTTCATAATAATTTTGCACTCCAGGGTCCGCACAAATATTACAAATTTGCAAAACATGCTGGGCCCAAAACAAGCAACTTAAACATTCGAAAACATTTTTACATATAAAGAAAGGCTACACATTTCAAATGCACCAGCACATGAAAAATTAAAATCGGTCAACTACGGAATTTTTAAAATTATAAATATTTTTTTGGTTTGTAAATAAATTAAATAACTTGGCGAATTTTACATATATGTATATCAATTTCAAAATTTATTGAACTTTGTTAGACTAAGTGGACACCTACATTGGAACCGTATTTCTCCCAATCCGATAACGGGCGACGTCGGCCGACGTCGGATTGAAAACAAACTCAAGGTATTAAATCATAGTGCCTACACTGATTCCATGACGAAGCAGTATAGGCACTATCATTTAAAACCTTGAGTTTGTTTTCAATCCGACGTCGGGCGATATCGGATCGGGAGAAATACGGTTCCAATGTAGGTGTACACTTATAAGTAAAGAGTCAATGACATGAAAGAGTTGGACATAAAAAATTAGTCCAAATTCTAAAGACAAAAAACATAGACCATAGAGACTTACGAATAATAACAAACCTCTACTGGAATTAAAGAGCACAAATCATAATAGATAACGAACCCAGTCCAGAAATTGAAATCAGGAGAGGAGTTAGGCAGGGATGTATTATGTCCCCATTACTATTTAATGTATATACTAAAGAAGCATTACTATCTCAAAGTGAAAAAATAATAATTAACGGAAGATCTATTGACAACATAAGATATGCAGATGAAACCGTGATTATGGCAAGCTCTGCTGAACAACTCCATACTGCTAAACAAGAGAAACATGACCAAAAAGACCAAATACAATATAATAACAAAGAAACCAAATATACCAACAAACATACATTTGGGAAATGTACCGATAGAAAGGGTTAATAAACACAAATACCTAGGAACCTGGATTTCAGACAATAATGATCAAACAACCGAAATAAGAGACAAGATAGAAATAGCAAAAAATGCTTTTGTAAAAATGAACAGTTCTCTGAAACAAACACCTTAGATTAGAACTGAGAGTAAGAGCACTGAGATGCTAGGTGTTTTCGATACTGCAATATGGAGTTGAAAGCTGGACATTCAAGCAAGAATACATTGCGAGTAATGGGCAAATAATGCGAAATAATAAGCACAATAAAAATAAGAAAGTTACAATATCTGGGACACGTAATGGAAGAATGAGTGTCATAGTTGAAGAATTTAAGAGAAAGGTTTAAATGCAGTTATATAGAACTCTTCAGAGCAGCAGTAGCTAAAGTAAAGATAGTGATTATGATATCCAACGTCCGATTGGGAGACGGCACTTAAAGAAGAAAGAGTAAAGACTTGCATCCTTGCTGAAAGACGCTTCTTGTAAAAAAAAACAATGCATTCGTTTTATTGGTTGCCGAGATATCGAAGCATTATCTGCAGTTTTTGTTTCTGAACTTGCAAATTACATTTACACTTTTCTAGAGAAAAACAGTAATATTTAAAGATCTGTGGATTAGGTTTCCAAGGTAATAAAAATGTAAATGATACGTCAAAATATTTTTAGTGTAGTTATTTTGAAATTATTACATCTTTGAAATATTGTTTTTTTTTACAAAATTTAATTACTTTGGGCCTATAAAACCTTACACAAACTCTTCATACCCTTTTTAAAAAATATATTCAAAAATGCTTTAATATACAGGGTGTTCCATTAAAAAACAACTGTTGTTCATTCCGTTGTTCTGACTGACCCTGTATAATCGAAAATAATTTACATATTAAAATTAATTTGATTTTAGCAGCTTTATGGTAGTTTTGCAAATTTGTAATTTTTTCGGATGCTGGATTGCCAAATTATTATGGAAAAACCGACTCGTAACGAAATTTTCCACACGTTTCAGTCGTATTCTAAGTTTTTCTAGGCGAAATGTGGAGGCATGTAGTGTTTAAGGGGTAGACAAAATTTAAAGGAAACATTCCATTTTGTTAACTTTTTTCCCAATTATTGCTATTTTTTAAACAATCAATAAAGTTTTTAATTTATAGCTAGTAATATATTATGTAAAACTTTTACCTTTTATAATTTTTTGTGTATGGGTAATGTTTCTTGAGTTATAGCGGAAATATGAACGCAAATAACACACAATTTCGATTTTTTCACATTTTTTCAGATTTTTTTAAATAAAACATTAACTACAAGTTTTGTGACTAGAGCATATCGTGATTATTAATACAAGGTACATCCTGAAGTCATTCCAGTAAAAAAATAGACTCCTGGAAAATGTCCATAATGGTCTGCTTTTCTACAGGTCCCGCTTGGACTACAACTACAACAAACGATTGTCAGAGAGACGAGCAATTGTAACGAATGTTTTTGTTTTTAGATCACAGAACCCTAACGCAGAGCCTAAAAAAATCGCATTATGAAAAAGTCAGATGCGATATTACACCGATGGGAGAAAAATTTTATTGCGGAGAAAGGTTACTGGAATGATGGAGTAGAAAAATAAACAAAAAACTAACAAAGAGCATAAATTTAAAAGTCACTGTTCAAAAAATGTGACAACCACAGGAATATCAGTCTATTGAATGCAGTATACAGTATCTTTTTCTTCCTATGCCGTCCCCATTAACGGACGTTGGCGACCACATTTCTAAAAGCATTTCTGTCTTTTGCAACGTAGAATAATTAGTCTACAGTTATGTTTGACCAGTCTCGAATATTTCACAGTCATGACTTCCTCTTTCTAGCTATTCCCATTTTGCCATCGACTCTACCCTGCACGATGACCTGCAGAAGACTATATTATCATTCCTCAGTATGTGTCCAAGGTATGCAGTCTTGCGTACTTTTATTGTTCTCAACAATTTTTTGTCTCAACCCATCCTTCTCAGCACTTCCTCATTGGTGACCCTGGCAGTCCATGGAATTCTCAACATTCTCCGGTATACCCACAGTTCAAAGGCTTCAAACTTCTTAACTATTTGCGCTTTTAACGTCCATGTTTCTACCCCGTACAATAGTTGGGACCAGACATTCAACTCAAACCTCAGTCTCAGCGCAGTATTCAGATTTTTGTCACAGAACAATTGCTTGAATTTTAAGAACGCTGCCCTTGCCATTTCTATTCGCACCCTGATCTCTTGGTCTGGACCTAATTCTGTGTTGGTGTAAGCTCCCAGATATTTATATTTTGCCACTCTCTCTATTTGCTGTCCACCAAGGATTAGTTGATCATTATTTATTGAACTCCTTGATACTATCATAAATTTGGTCTTATATGTGTTGATGTCAACTCCCATTTGAATGTATTCACTATTTATTGCATCTAATAAAGTTTGTAGGTCTTCTATACTCTCAGCCATAATTACCGTATCATCTGCAAATCTCATGGTGTTTACGATTTCTCCACCAATTCTTATTCCCTTGTTTCTTTCCCATGAGGTTTTTCTGAATACGACCTGTGAGTACACGATGAAAAGCGTCGGAGACAAGACGCATACAGTATTCATAACATATATTCTGGAATTTCACCACGATCGTCTATCACTTCTTCATTGAATCCTTCCTAACTGAATAATTAACTTTTCTACAAATCTATTAATACTTTCAAACCAATTTTCAACAACTTTCTTTATGTCAAAATCAGTCTCTAAAAACATTGGTTTACAAGACAAGAAAACTAAAAATATATATGTATATAGTGTACAATTATTACTGAGATCTGGACATCATGTGTTACTTCCGCCTTATCATCGCCAATTCAATCAAATTTAATGAATGTGGTAAAAATGAAAAACATTTACGATAACCATATTGGATATAACGGTTGCACTGACGAGGCATTTTTGAAAACAATGCAAAAAGCATTAAGCTCTTGAAATTAAAAAAAAATGTAGGAAAAACAATTAAAAAAAATGGAGAAATCGTGAAAAACACATCGAAGCTATTATAATATCTGTTATGGTTTTAAATCTAAATGACGATATCGATCAAAGTGATATGGCTCTAAATCTAATGTTTGATAATACTGTAACGTTACATGTTTTTATTTACTAATAATAAAAAAGTAGTTATTATAGTGTCGTTAAACAGATACCTCTACAATTTAGAAAAAAAAATAAGAGAATTGACATTTTATAAACGGTAAAAATGTGGACTTCTTCAATATTGGTGCAATGAACATAACCTGGCATCCAGCTATATGTTTGTGTGACACAGTGTTGCCACTTTTTTTGTATAAAGTATAGGAGTGTTTAAAATAGAAAGATACTTTGACGAAATTATATATGCTTTAAAAAACTTATACAGAAGTAAAATGCTTCACATTTGTATTTAGGTATATACTTAGGTAAATGTGAAGTGTTTTACTTCTGTAAAATGTAAAAATGTACATGCCACAGCCACAACTTTTGAATTCATATTAAAAAGCATTCATAAAATAGTATTTTTTATTTTAAATATAGCTAAATACTTTTGTTTAACCTAATTTTTTTTTCATTTAACTTTACTTTATTCTGTAATTTATAAAGTTTCTAAACTATTAATTTTTAAGCATAATTTTATTGGTTTTTATTATATAAGTATTTTTAAATGTAGAAATGCAAGATATAATTTTATTTTATAATATTTATAGGTATAATTTTAATGAATTATATACCTATGTATAGGTAAAAATATATATATTTTTCACATTTTTGTTTAATTATATATGTATTTTTCAATTTTACATTTTCATTTCATATAATATAAATCTTGCCAATAATTTTATATGTGAGAGTGGGAAATATTTGAGTATATGGCAACACTGACGTATATTAAGCTTACATTTAAAGTCAAACATATCAAGGAGGTTATGTTCATTGCACCAATATTGAAGAAGTCCAAAAATGTTATCATCACTTTAGAATATTATTTTGGTTTGTTTTCGAGGATTCTTCTAATATTCCGAGAATTTACTATTGCTACTTTCAATGACCTTTCAAGCCATTTAAATAAATGCTTTTATTCTTAATCCAAAACCAGAAATTGAGTGGACAAACTAGAGTTTTGCGATTCAGTGTACAATTTTTCTTTTGTTTAGTGTTTCTGTGTACAAACATCATTGGTATTTAGTATTAGTTCATCTGAAGTGCAATTCAGAAGTCCACAGCACTTTGATTTTTTCCCGCTTTTCCGTGGTACTGATTCATTTTAAACAATGGTAACCACTAACAAAGTAATACTACAAAATGCACAGATTGTATATACCCTAAAAGGATATCATTCAATCATAGTTATTTCACAACTTATTAATAGAAATGACAAATTATGTTTTATCGACTTTAAATTATTATTGTTCATTTGTTTCTGTATAATACTAGCCCAGTCTGGTTATACAAAAATCATCGATTTCACGGCAAAATGTTTCGCAGATATTTGAAGCTTTTAAGACATAGGTGGGGGTTACTAGATGACGAATAGATAAAAAGATACTCCTAGTTTTGCGTTGCGTTTTTTTTTAAACAACAATTTATGGTCAAAATTTGATTTTTTATCTATAAGTTTTTTCCCTTATAATTTAAATAAACAATATTTATACCATTTTTTTATATCAAGAATATCTTTATTTTCCCGTTTTTTCAATTAAAATTGATTTATAATTTGCGGAGATATTTGTCAGAAAGCAGTTTTTTTGCACTAATTTATAAATTTAATTAATTTTTTTATTAACAAAATAAAATGTTATTAATACATTTTAACATGGAGGAATTACCGTCCTTTAAATTTGTGCGAAATTTCACCCCGATCGGTCAAATAGTTTAAAAGTTATTCAATTTGTTTATCCCTGGGACTAATTATTTAAACCATTGAGCTTGCCCTATGAATGACACTAGACACATTTAACAAATTTCATAGGATTCTTTAAGACTTATACTATTTCAGAAGTTAAATGCATATTGAGTTTTCATCGAAATTATTTACAAAATAAACGTTTGAAAAAGGGGTATGTTTTTTACTTATAAACAATTGTAATAACTTCTTTATTTTTCAAGCTACATACTTGTACGTACAACCATTGTGTAGCTGGTAAAAAAACTCACATTTAACAAAAAAAATTAACCTTCTATGAACAATAGGAACGAAGTTAGCGACAATTTTTTTGTTAATTATATCTCCGTTGTTTATAAACATTAAGAAGTAAAATTTGCACAAATATTGAATGAAAATCTAAACTTAATATTGAATTTTATAGCTATAAAATTCATTCAATTTTTCGAAATTTAAAGCCTTTTGAAATAAAGTTACTTTCGAAAGATCTACATAGGAAAGTGGAGGGGAAACTGTCTTAGCACATCGCTGCAAAATTTCGTCAGTCTCAGTGTGGTGGCTTTAGAAAGCAATATACTTATTTAGCAATAATTTTTGAGTAAATTATTTTGTGTGTGTTTTTGCTTAACAAAAAAGTTTTAACTAAACGTATTTAATTACTTTTTGATTGAAAATTGTAAGTAATATTTAAAACTATTGAATGAATAATTAATTATTTTCAACTTGTATAATTAGTGAAAAATATTATTTATTATAGATTATTTTAAAATAAACAGCAGACTGTGGCAATAACTTATTCCAGCAGTAGTAGTATCATAGTAAGTATTTTCCTTTGTAAGTTTTGTTTTATAAATGGCTAAATTATTGTTATGCAAGTTAAACGTTTGTTTTGAACTATTTTTATTGCTTTTACTTTATTGTTTATAATCATAATTAAATTTCAACTTAATAAAATAAAAAGTCCTTACAGATTTTAGCAATACGGTTATGCTTATTTTAACTTTATATATTTTTAAAATAGTCGTTGTATATAAGCTTGCAATATTGTGATCTTTCATTAATATTAAAAAAATCTTTTTTTGATTTATTTTAGACAAGTGAAACATATTTCCATTCAAAAGGAGCAGATCATTTTTTTACTCTTTCTGTACTCTTTACGAGGAAATTCTTTAAAATTTTTGATTACATTGTACATTAATCTTTCAGTAATATTTATCTTATTTTTTAACTTAAAGTATTATATAATTTTTGTTTACTTTTAATATTATATTATTTATTTCTGGTAAACCAGAAAACATAAAAAATAACTGGTGAATATGAAACAAATTGAGCACGTGTAAACTAAATTTTTTGGAGTTTTTTTCAAAAGATGGAACCTTTTAAAGTCTTACAAAGTTACAAATTAAAAAACGTGTAGAACAACTCTACTATTACATATACGATTGTACTGAGGAAGAAGAAGAGGAGAAAATATGCTGCAACCTCGGTACAGTTACGTTTGATGACGACAGTGATTCTGAAGAAGTATATGTATAGACTTGCTTAATAAGTGAAGACAAACAACGTGCAACAAAAAGGTTCAGAGCTGACAGTGAAGTCGAATAAATGAACCAAATTTTAACTTTTAAACCAATGTATGTAAAGAAAATAAAAAAAAGTAAAGTTCAATAAACATTGCAAAATGTAATAAGGCAAGTGATGAAAAAATCGACTTATTTTATCAAAGCAGTAAGCATCATTGATATAAAATGAAAAAACATATGTTGATTTTCCGGGATTTTCCGAGATTTATGGGGGTGAAAATTATGTCATCATTATTAATACTGCGACAGACTATTCGAGCAAATTAAAAAAAGTAAGTATTTAGCGTGAATTTCAAATAGACTCAATTTTTCCGAGTTTTCCCATATTTTCCGGCCAGTGAAAACTATGTAGTTATTAATATTTATAAAAAAAGAGATACATTTTATAGCTATAACTTTCAATATAAAGTTTAGATTTTCATTCAAAATTTGTGCAAATTTTACTTCTTAATGTTTATAAACAATGGAGATATGATTTTTTTAAAAATAGTCGCTAACTTCGTTCCTATTGGTCATAGAAGGTTTTTTATTTTTTAATGTGAGCTTTATTACCAGCTATCCAATGGTTGTACGTACAAGTCTGTAGCTTAAAAAATATAGAAGTTATTACAATTGTTTATAAGTAAAAAACATACCCCTTTTTCAAACGTTTATTTTGTAAATAATTTCGATGAAAACTCAATATGCCTTTAACTTCTGAGATAGTCTAAGTCTTAAACAATCTTATGAAATTTGCTAAATGTGTCTAGCATCATGCATAGGGCAAGCTCAATGGTTTAAATAATTAGTCCCAGGGATAAACAAATTGAATAACTTTTAAACTATTTGACCGATCGGGGTGAAATTTCGCACAAATTTAAAGGACGGTAATTCCTCCATGTTAAAATGTATTAATAACATTTTATTTTGTTAATAAAAAAATTAATTAAATTTATAAATTAGTGCAAAAAAACTGCTTTTTTGCAAATATCTCCGCAAATTATAAATCAATTTTAATTGAAAAAACGGAAAAATAAAGATATTCTTGACATAAAAAAATGGTATAAATATTGTTTATTTAAATTGTAAGGGAAAAAACTTATAGATAAAAAATCAAATTTTGACCATAAATTGTTGTTTAAAAAAAACGCAACGTAAAACTAGGAGTATCTTTTTATCTATTCGTCATCTAGTAACCCCCACCTATGTCTTAAAAGCTTCAAATATCTGCGAAACATTTTTCCACCTTTTTTTTTAACCAGACTGGGCTATACTTCTTGTATCATTTTTATTTGATATTTTCGATCGTATAATCCTTCATTAATAATATTTATTTATCATGTTTACAGCAAAACTTGTAATTGTTTAATAGCCAACAAGGTATAAATTAATATTTAAAGGTACAAAACTTTTATACGGTTATTTAATATGTATTCCCGTGCACCGTAATAGTATTTCTTTTAAAACACTCAAGAAGTAATAAATAAAAATAGACACTTAAATATATTATACAAAAAACCTACTGTCTTAATAATGGACACGTTGATCTTGCTAATAGAAATTAGCATTTACAAAATAATTTAAGTAAAAGCCGACTTTCAGGCTCCAAAATATGTTTTAAAAGCCCAACCTACACCCGAAGCTCTTATAAAACCAAGGCAAACAATTCCCACAGCGCTGCCATGACACCAGTAGTCTGTATCTCACTTTCTTCTACCCACAAATGACAAATCTCAAGGAAACTGATCGAAAAACTCACCTAACTCATAGTACATCTTTCCAGCTACGTCACACCATAACTCCTGACAATAAATATACACAAATTGGGCGATTTGTAATGTTTTTAAACACTAAAACAACTGATAATATGGCTTAGAAATCAACTTAAGTCACTCACGCACCGTGAAATCTCGGCCGATACTGTTTTAAGTTTGAGAGCTGGACAGAAGATACGAAAAGATGGTGACTTCGAAGGCGGCGTTGCCGATGATTGCTGTTAATGGGTACGGGCGGAATAACGTTGTGGAATGTGAGTTGCTCAATGATATAAAATGAATGAATATATTGATTATATCGGAGAAATTTTACGTAGGTGAGAGACCACATGCTAATAACGCTTTTTAATGTGTCGTTATTATTCAACTTTGAAAATTATATGCTATTTAAAGTTGTCAAATCTCTAAATGGGGACAAATAATCTTATTTCACGGAGAATTTAAATTTCGAATCATATTTATCGAATTTATAGGTATTAATATCATTTCCACATCTCACAGAACACCCAGTTGAAAATTATGAACGCACTGATATTCCCGATAAAATATGCCGAACAAAGAAAAGAAAATACGAAACCAGGAATATACAGAAAATGGAAGAAAATCTCCAAAACAACGATATAAGAAAAGCGTATCAGATTTACGCCATTTAAGAGAAGGATACAAACGCCGAACAAATATATGAAGAAATCAAAAAGCCCAAATAACCAGTGATACAAAACAAATTAAAAAGAGAAGAATACTTCGTTAACGTGAGTAAAAATATAACATCAGCTATTTTGTCACAACAAGATCCTATTTCCTATCTCCCCAATTCAAAAAAGGTCTCGAATCTCTTGAGTCTTTGTAAGACCAGTTGATGTATATCCCAGAAGTGAGGTATATCCCACTGAACTTAACACAAATTGGGAGTTTATGAAAACCACGCTCAAAGAGACCGCAGAGGAAGTGCTGGGTGAAGTATCCAAAGGACAGCGAAACAACTGGTTTGATGAGGAATGCCAACGAGTAACGAAAGAGAAGAACGACGCGTATATGAAAATGATCAACAGAAGGACTAGGAGCAATGTTGAAGAATATCGAGTAAAGAGACGAGAGGAAAAACAAAAACACAAACAGAAAAAGCGGCAACAAATCAATAAAGAGTTCGAAGAAATGGAAAACCTTAATAGAGAACAGGAATACAGAAAATTTTACAAACAGGTTAACACAAAAAGAAAAGTTTTCAAACCACAAGCGAACCAAGTCAAGGCCCTTAACGGAATTCTTTTTAAACGAGAGAGTGGAAGTACTAGAAAGATGGCAGGAACATTTTAGTACGCTACTTAATGGAGAAAGTAGAGCTGAAGGTAGATATGATATAGAAATAGAACACGAGGATACTGAACTACCAACTTTGGAAGAAATAAACAAAGCAATTCAGTCTCTAGCCACAAACAAGTCACCCGGAGCAGACAACCTACCAGCAGAAATATTTAAATGTGGCAGTCAAACATTTGTAACCCTCCTTCACAAACTACTAATACAGATATGGCAAGAACGCGCGTAACCAGAAGATTGGAATACTGGAATTATATGCCCCATACACAAAAAAGGAAACGTTATTGAATGCTCCAACTTTAGAGGGATTTCCCTTCTTAATACAGCATACAAAATTGTGTCCCTGATACTTAACGAACGACTGGCACGGTATACTGACAATATAATAGGATCCTATCAAAGAGGCTTCTTGAAAAACAAATCTACTATTGATCACATATCATCTATCAGACAAATATTAGAAAAAACGACGGAGTACGACATAGACTGCCATTACATCTTCGTAGACTTTAAGGCAGCGTACGATACTATTGACAGGTCCCAATTATATTCGGCGATGATCGAATTAGGAATACCAAAAGGTTTGGTAGAATTAATTAAAATGACAATGATGAAAGTCGAATGTAAAGTGCGCGTACAAGGGGATGTTCAAAACCATTTAAAACCAACAGAGGACTACGCCAGGGAGATGCGCTATCGTGCACGCTGTTCAACCTAGCGTTAGAAAAAGTTATGAGAGATTCGGGAATAAACTTAAAAGGTACGATATATACCCGTAGTATACAAATAATGGCATACGCTGATGATATCGTCATAATTGGAAGAACCCAAAATGAAGCAGTGGAGGCTTTCACACCTAGCAAAAATGCCGCAGAAAACATCGGACTTCTGATTAACATCCAGAAAACTAAATATATGCCGGCCATATCAAGAATTCAACAAAATAACTTAGAGGTGCAACACGAAACGATAGAAATGGTAGAAGAATTCTGCTACTTAGGATCACTGGTAGACTACAAAAATAACACATCCAACGAGATAAAAAAAAGAATATGCGTGGCTAACCGCTGTTATTTCGGCCTGGGCCCTCAACTAAGAGCGAGAAGTATGTCAATAGCAACAAAGTGCAAACTTTATAAAACAATAATACGCCCAGTGCTCACATACGGATCGGAAACATGGACAATGACGACCCGAGATGAAGAGTTACTATGAGTCTTTGAAAGAAAAGTATTGAGGACCATATTTGGCGGAGTAAACGAACAGGGTCTGTGGAGAAGGCGATATAACTTTGAACTCTATAGACTTTTTGGTGATGCAGATATTGTGAAGACCATCAAGATAAACCGCCTAAGGTGGGTGGGCCACGTTATGCGGATGGATGAGAGTGATCCCACTAAAATAACTATGCTAAACAGGCCGGTCGGAAGAAGAAGAAGGGGCGACCTAAACTCAGATATCTGGACGATGTACAGGAAGATCTGAGGGTGATTGGAGTGCGGGGCTGGAGAAGACAGACACTCGATAGGGAAGGATGGAAGAATGTTTTAAAGCAGGCCAAGGCTCACGAAGGGCTGTAGCGCCAACTGATGATGAAGACCAGTTGATAAATCTGAACGGATCCAAACAATCAGTAGCATTAAAAGCAAATCTTTGTGTAATACTGATTGACTATCCATACAAATTTTCTTAAATCTCCCAAAAATGTGTTGGAAGTCCTGGTCTCACTACTTCCGGTATATTTCTAGTGCCTAAAGACAGCCATTATTATTCCTCCTCATAAGGGTGGTAAAAAATCTAATGTCTGCAACTATAGACCTATTGCCTTATTACCGGTCCTATTCAACATTATTGAGAGACTTCGAAAAACCCGACTTATGTCCTTTCTCGTTGAAAACAACATTTTATCACAAAGTCAGTTCGGCTTTTTATCTAATAAATGTATCAGCGATGCTATGTTTTCTGTACTACATGAGGTCTATCAAGCTCTAAACAATAATCTTTATACTGCCACTGTTTTTTGTGACTATGTCAAAGCTTTTGATTGTGTAAACCACATTTTGATAAAAAAAACTAAATGTCTATGGAATTCGAGGTACTTCATTGAATTGAAATAACTAGTTAGAATGATACTGACTTTAGTCACAAAAGCATTGTATGTGGAGTATCACACGGTTCAGTACTGGGCCTTCTACTCTTCCTTATCTTTATAAATGACATCACCAACTTAAAAATCGATGTAAATATTTTTCATTTTGCTGATGATACCAGTTTTACCTGGAGGAACTCTAATATTGCAACTCTTCATGCAATTATAACTTCTGATCTACTTAAAATAAAACTAGATCAGTATCGTTGATTCTGTAAAATTTCGTGGTATGTTTATAGACAGCAACCTTAAATGGTCCCTTCATATCGATTTGTTAAGTAAGAAACTAGCCTCAGCCTGCTACGCAATAAGATCTGTTTCGAAGGAAATCAATTTAGCATCTTCCAAAATAACATACTTTTCTTTGTTCGGAGTCTCATCTTCGATATGGCCTTCCTTTTTGGGGTTAGAGTACAGTTAATTCGTAAACACCTACATATTTTTCCAGCAAGACCTAATCATGACTACTCCACCAGAAATTCAAGTTTTGATGTTTATTTGCCGATCCTGTCCACTGAGTTAGTAAAAAGATCTATACATTATATTCGGCAAAAAAAAATTATACAACCATCTTCCTTTGCAACTTAAATTTACAACTTCTGTCCTTAAGTTCCGTAAATTGACAATAGCCTATCTATCTGAAGACCATATTATTCATTGACAGAGAACCTGGAGAAGATCGGCGTGAACCGACAAGGTTGGCACTGGATGAGAGCCATTGGAGAGAAAGATATTTCCGATAGATCATTGGCTCAACAACCCTTTATGGACATTGATCTGCTTAAATACGTTCATACATTTTTAACTTCTCGCTGTTTGCTTTTCCAGTTAGTAGTTTCCAGAATATTTAGTACTTCTTCCAAATGTTTCATGTATCTGAAGTTTGGGCCTCTCCTTCGGTCTGGTTTTCTTCCTATTGTTGTTTGATTAGTTAGTTTCTTATACATTTCGTTTTCTTACATGTTCTTTAATGTCAGAATTTTTCATTCGAAGAAAGCCAAAACTTTTTTGTTGATGTTTGACAATGCCATGTTCTGATTCGTATATTAAGACTAGCTTTGATAAGAGTTTTATATATTTAAGACTTTATTTTTCTTGCAATTTTGTTTTCTTTTTGGCAAAAAAACTAGACTATTTGTTTAAGAAGCAGAGTAAAACAAGCTTGATCATGTTGATTGATACGTGTTAAATCGGTTCCTACCGAAACAGATCTCACATTCACATCACACTCATATCTCGCATTAACTTCTTCACTAACGCTGTTGACCTACGAGATTAGAGAGCCCAGATAGGTATGTAAAGTCCTACACATGTTTAAAGTTATATTCTATAGTTATGCTTTGGAGGCACCTTTTAACAATGTATCACAAAATAAACACACATATGTTATTGTCTGTAGATTTGCTGATTGAACATGAAACAAAAATTCACACATACACACATTTACAAACAAAAAAAGACAAATACACATGTCGATCTACATCTCCACTGTGCTCAACCGGCAAATTATCCCCGACAGCAGCACCACAACTGACTCATGATACGGTGAGATTCGTGCTGCGACTACTGTGCTCTACATTCCTGAATCTACCTTGGTGTGTCACCCTAGGGTCGGGAATACGTAGTTTACAAGGAAAAATGTTATTCGAGCGGTGCTCTAGAAAACTGGCGAATTCTGCCGTTCCACGTCCAATCGAAGAAAGAAAATAAAATCCCAAGAAAATAAAGGAAGAGGCGACCTTGGTCCTGTCTCTGTCTCAAATAGGCCTCGATGACCCCATTTCTACAGACGAACCAGTAGCTCACAGAGACAAAAAACGACTTCTAGAACAGAAAAAAGATTGAAAACATTAAAAATCAAACATAAATGGCAAATGTAAAACAAAGTAAAAATGAATACATAACTTCTACAAGCAAGTATCTTCTAAATAAAGTATGTCAATTTAATTATTACCATAAGATTAAAATGTCCCTTTACATTTATTTAGACAATCCTGTGGCAATTTTATGATTTGTTCCTTGATTCGATATATCTCATTATTTGCGATATAATATTCTGTGCATTAAAGATATGAAATTATATATTATAGTAAGTAAAAACACAAAATAATCGGTTGATAGGGATTTTCTCCGGCGCTGGCAACGTAGCCCTTAAGATGGTGTTTCTTCGCTTAGCAGGTAAGGAAGTCTGAGTACAGCCTGAACAAAATTCGAACCCTGGCCTGGCGCCTTCAAAGTGGTCTCGACATCGACTTAAGTCTCTCGTGGGCATATACGGTTCCTCTATCCTCTCCTCATTTTCATCTCGATTCTTCTCGCTCTTGGTACTCGTGAAGTCTGTTAATTGGGTTTTTGGGTGTTGTTAAACGGTTCGGAGCCGTTTCAGTTTTCAAAAACGGAAAGCTTATTATAGGCCCTTATTAAAAACGATGTGTGACGGACGGACGGGCTCCTCTCGCTTGATGGACGTTCTTTGCTCTTATTGTATTTTGTTGGGATTCTTTTGGGTCGAAGAGAAATGATGCATATGTCGGTTTTTTGAGGTAGGATTAATAGCGTAATTTGGAAAGAAAAAACGATTTTTTTAATTAAAATTAGCAAATACCAGAAAAACGAAATGGCATATAGAGACAAGGCAGTCAGTCATGCGTAGGTTTTCTATTTATGTTAGTCTTCTTCAAGTAATCTAATTTTTTCTTCGATGTGTCTTTCCATTCATTACAGCAACAAAGAAAACTAGAAGATTAAGTTGTATGAATAACAAGAAATACAATACATGCGCAAAGAGGACATTTAAAAAGGATGTATCGATACCATTTAAATGTAATGCTTCGAATACAACAAGCAAATTATCTATTATAGTAAAGTAAGAAATTGATCAAAAAAAAAAAAGAAATTAAGAGTGAAAAGAAAGATTAAAGACAACAATGAGAATAAACCATGTACAAGGAGACATCTCAAGTATCATATATCCCTTTGCTATTGCCCGCAAGTATTAAAATATTGTTTCTCCATTCATCTGACATTTGTTCTACTTCTATAATCATATTCTTTCTTCTTCCTTCTTGTATGTAGGCTTTAAAGCCTGTTTCTTCTTCAATATTGGTCTCCTAAATTGTTTAAAGTATCGCAATATATTTTTCTTGGTCTGCAAATACTTCTTCGTCCATTTGGTGATTTATTTCGTGCTATGCGTACTATCCTATCATCTGACATTCTAATAATCTGTTCGTTCCACTCCTGTTTCCGTTTTGTCACCCATCCATTTATGTCTTCTATATTGCATGCTCTTCTTATGTTTTTGCTTCTCTCCCTATCCAACAGACTTTTCCCTGATATTCGTCGGAGTATTTTCATCTCTTTTGTTTCTAGTACTCGTCTCGTTTTAGATGTGTCAGGTCTTGTCTCCGCCGTGTATGTTAATATAGGTCTAATTGCTGCTTTATAGATTCTTGTTTTTGTGTCTTGTCTTAGGTGTTTGTTCTTCCAGATTGTGTCATTAAGAGATCCCATCGCTTTACTTGCCTTTAAGCTTTGTTGTCGTACTTCTTCTTCAACATCTCCGTAACTAGTTACGTCTATTCCCAGGTATCTAAACCTTGCTTCCTGCTTTATTATCTTCCCATCAATTTCCATTTTACATCGTAGTGGGTATTTAGATGTAATACATTTGGTTTTTTCTGCTGATATTATCACATCTCGTCTTCTGTCTTGGCGATTAATGCGGCGTCGTCTGCATAACCTAATATTTGGATTTCTTTGTTCCTCATTCTGTAACCATGACATTTGCGTACCGCTTGTATTATTTCGTTCATGTTTATGTTGAAGAGAAGTGGGCTTAACGAGTTATCCTGTCTGACTCCGCTTTGTACTGGTATACACTGTGTTAGTTTTCCATTTATCTTTGCCTGTATTCGATTATGTAAGTAGATGTTTTCTATGGTTTGTATAATATTGATTGGTATGTTTTTTTTATATAGTAGGTGTAAGACGTCTTCCACCTGGATGCGATCGAAAGCCTTTGTCAAGTCTTTAAAACATAGATATCGTCGGCTTACAAGCGAAACACACTAAGTCAAAAAATATAGTTTTGAGATAATCGTGTTTTAAATTTTTTTAAAAACAGTTTGATCAATTTTCACATTTAAAACTTTTATTTGTTGTTTTGTAATTATACGAAAGTTTTCATAAAGTATTAATAATGCTTACTGACGAGGAGAAGTAAATTATATATTACCAAATTATTAATTTTTGTTTAATTTTCGATTTGAATACGTTGACTTAATGTTTTTTACCTGTAGCATTTAATTAAGTGTGTTTTTCTTGTTTAATTTTGCTATGAAAGTATGACTTACGTGTATTTTTTTATTTACTTACTGTCATACGATTATTGCAGGCTTCGTTTACATTGTAAATAATATAATAATTTTTGCTTATATAAGTTTTTACTTTTTTCATGTATATTTTCACAAAACAAGAACATTATTAAAAAAAAACAGGTATAACAAAACAAAACGTGTATAACAAAAAAAAAATATGCTTCTAATTTTCAAAGTCTTCTTCGTCAGAGTCCTTTTCAGCTGACTCCGCTGTTTGGTCTCGAACAGAAGAGGAACTTGGTAGATTTTTGAACCAGGTATGGAGCGCTTGCGGAACTATATTTTTTTCACAGAGCTTTATCAAATCTTTTTTCTTTGCATCCGAAATTGGAAGCTGTTTAGAATATAATTGAGGAATAACCAAATTTTCATTATTATTATCCTCTTTGACTGTTCTGTTAGAAACACGACATACAAAACTAACATTAATATTTTCATATTCGTCGTGAAAATTTTACTTGTACTGTAGAATGTTAGGAAACTGTTTCTCATACTTAAAACACTTTACCTTTAACCGGTTGACCGTTTGCCCTTTTTGATCCTCTTTCTTATTAACAATAGTATATTGTGCAAATTTTTCAAATCTAAGAATTCGTTATAATTAACTTCACGAGTATTATAGGAAGATTTTTTATTCCCATTCTGGCCATTTTAAAGACATTTTCATATTCGTGAATACTAAAAATCTCCACATTTTTTTTGGCACTCTCAATAGCGCTATGCATGGAATCTACTTCCATATAGGAGTGTCCACTTTCCATGAACTTTTGCTCAATTATCCGAAGACTCGGATGGTTTTTAACAATATGTAAAAGCAGAGCAGATACTTGAATATTTTTGTTCTGTCCTCCACACGTATCTGAAAAAATCGTTAGATGTTCATCAGATAATGAACCTAGCCAAGTACCAATTTCACAGCTTCCACGCTTACCATTGACTTCGGTTCAAAAATAACAGAATGCCTCATTTGGTGGAGCAGATTCCTAAATTGTAAAATTATAGAGGTTCAGCTTTTTAAGATAATAAAAGAGACTTACTTGCGATGATGGAATTTGTAAAACGCTTTGCATATCACATGTAATTGATTTAAATTTTTTATTATTTTTCGATACTTCTTTGTCTGAATTTTTTTCTTTTATTGCAGCCTCTTTTCTGTGTAAATGACTCCTATAATTAAGCTCCATCGCTTCTTTTCTTGTTGCGATGCTTTTGTGTATTCCTTACAGGTCAAACATTGGTCTTTCCTAGGTTTGAAAAATGATATATTAAATTCCTTGCAAAAGATTCGCCTATAAGTTATCTGACTTAAGCTTGGCAAATTCTCCTCTTTACACTTTTTAACGAACAGGTCGTGCATTTTTTAAATATTAAAATTGCAATCTAAATAAAGTCTTTTCGAAGAATTTTTAGTGTAGTGACTTTCTACAACAGGAAAGCTTTCAATGTGTTTTTTGCTCTTATTCTTGCTTCCACTGAAGTTTTATTGCCAGGAATCCTACGGCCCCTTCTGTCTATTCCACTATATTCGCCGCTTTCATTTTGCTCTTTATTCTTTAGCATTTTGCTATTTTCTCCTTTTCTAGGCCTGCGACTCTTTACTTCATTAGAAAGCAAATTCAATAATATAAAATCTTTCTGTCTTTGAAATGACAACATCGCATAAGTTTGACATAGCAACTTCCGGTTCTCTTCAGAAAAGTTGATGGTCTTGGGATGTTGACCACACAGATGGTCTTGAGGTGTTCTATCGGCTTCTTTTAGGTCCTACTTGACTATTTTCATTTGAATTTGTTTTTTCCTCGTCTGCTGTAGAGTTTCCTTCGCTGGTATCTAAATTATCACTTTCATTACCTGAAGGAATATAGTCGCTATCCTCCATACATTCATCAGAATCCTGGTCACTTATTTGAGGAGGACATGACTGAATATCTTGACAAAAATTATCAGAATTTAGGCTCACGTCTTTGTTTATCGCTGTAGGTAGTTCGAAAGAAAATTTTATTTTTCTGACAGAAATAAATAAATACACACAAAATTCAAAACTGTTAACGACCTAATCACGCAAAACACTGGAATAAAACTGACAAAACCTATGCAATATACCCAAACAAATAATTAATTTTTTACAAGATTGGACGAAGTTGCTCTGCGTAAGTCAGTCGGTAGGTTCATTCGTAGTCAAGTGAAATACATTAAGTCACTTAGTGTGTTTTTGCCTGAATCATATATAGTTTTTGAGACTTAGTGAGAAACATGATAATTATGAAAATAACCGTTTTTGTTATTGTATGACTTAGTGAGTTTAACCAGTCTAAAGAGTAAAACAAATACAATAAAATGCTGCAAATAACTCAAAAGTGAAAAAAATTGACTTAGTGTGTTTCGCTTGTAAGCCGACGATATGCTGGTTTATTGTACTCGATAGCCTGTACTCGGATTTGTCTTAGTACAAATACGGCGTCTATGCAGGATCTTCCGGATCTGAATCCTTGTTGTTCATCTGATAAAGTTGTTATTTTATTGATTTTGTTGGATGGGACTTTAGTGGTAAGCTTAAGTGCGGTGCTCAGTAGCTTTATACCGCTATAATTGTTGGAGTCTTATTTATCTCCTTTCTTGAACATTGGTATCATTATGCTGTTTCTCCATGCGTCTGGTATCTTGCAGTGCAATATTAGTTTTTGTATAACTTTTGTTATCTCTAGGGTTATAATTTCGCCTCTGTGTTTTAGAAGCTCGTTGGTTATTCCGTCTGGTCCTGATGACTTTCTATTTTTCAGTGAATTTATGGCTATCTCTACTTCCTATAAACTGATTTCTATTTCGTGTCTTAATTCAGGTACGTGATTGTGTTGATTATTATTTTTTTTTGCTTTAGACAGTTCCGTCAGGTATCTTTTCCATTCGTTTGCTGGTATGTTATTGTATTCATTCAATTCCGCCATTTCTTTCCGTTGGTTTCTTATGAATCTCGAAAATTGTTTTTTGTTTTGCTTGCTTATAATTGTTTTTTTATTTAATTTCGCAAACGGATCTGGAAGTGTTTAGCGTTGACGAAAGGAATGCACATATTTCTTCTATAAACCTGTACAGTTTATTTGAAGGTAATCCCCAACGACCTTGCGCAATTATCGGGTTTTACATAAAAGCGATAATTATTTTTCGTATTAACCGCGTGCCCACAAATGCCGCTCCATAGTCGTCACAAAATTTATAAATAGTGGACACAAAGTTGGGACCAATATTAGTTTTAGTTAGTAAGAAAACCTTATGTTATCGGATAAGTAATGTTCAATAGGCGCCTTACTTCAACATAGGCGTAGTGAAGTGGTAACTTAACTGCACTGTCGACAATTATTCTGGCTTCGAGCGGTAGAAAAATTTACATTATTAATAAAAGATCGCTTTCCTTGGGACGACTGTCACGATGATCGTTAAATGATAACACTAGGGTACTATTTATTCGTATTTCCTATCGAGCGAAAAGTCGTTTCTGGATCACAAATATTACTAGACATCTCAAAAGAACTAGACCATTTGAAATGGTATCGCCTCTTTAGTCCCAAGAAAAGAGTTTTTATTATTTTAACAATATTTTCTCTCTTAATTTGTGACAACAAAAAGAAAATCTATAAAAACTAAAATAAAAATTATTTGACTGACAATATAACAGGCGCAGCATAATTGACATCAAGACTGAACTTTCATATAATTTAAGTATGAAACTAAAAAAATATTCTCATTCAGGAGAAATATACAAGTAACTCTTGCATTTTGTAAAAAAAGAATCTCGTCTTCTTAATGCATCCAGTGTTTCAGCAATGCATGTAAAAATTTCTATTGCTGACAGAGCATATTGGCAAAATGATCATTACTGGTTTTTGTTAAATCTATAGGCGGTAACTGGACAACTTTAGATCTTTTTACAGAAAGATCGATTCTCTTGAAATATACGCACTAGCTTGTCTCCCACGTGTAGGCTTACCACCTAGAGCTAGTGACCAACATACATAGACTGGTTGTATTGAACAATTATATTTCAACACTAGACATTTTTTGTTAATTTTATAAGAAATTAGAAATTAAAAATTGTTAAAAAATTCGTATATTTAAAAACGGAGAAAGTAAATAGACATCCCGCATCTAAGTTCTTATTAAGAACTTAGATGCGGAAAATTAACAATTAGATCATTTGAAGATAGCATTGAAAACATATTTATAACCAGGGACCAAATGGAGTGATAAGAGGCAGACCAGAACACGATTTAAGGACCAGGTGAATGAGTGTTAGGAGTACGAAATTGTAAAACAATTTCGAAGGATAGGAAGAAATGGAAGCTGATCCTGGAAAAGGCCTTAGAGCCAATGAGGATGGTGGTTCAAAATACTCTGTCTTAATTTCTTATTAGGTCTCTGCTAGTACACTTTTTAGGTGACATTTGCTTTGAGATTTGTTAACATTCGCGTTATATTGTATTTCATATCCAATTGGCCTACTAGATGTATTGAAGTTGGAATTTATTTCTGCCTTTTGTACTATTATTTGTAAATATTAGCAAATTTATCCATTTCTTTTAAGTAAAGATCTTCTAAATTGTCTATCGTTTCAGATATTTTTATTATTTTCAATATAGTTAAGAATTTTATGTACCGCTACTGGCTTGCGGTCAACTGAACTCAATTCAATGGGTTTTTTTCAATACGTTGCACATTTCGCTATTTTTTCAAAGAACTGACAACTTTTTCTGTGCTCCTGTTAATGCTTACTATCTTAGGTAAACACCGGTAGTTGCAGTAGAAGATGATTACAAAGAATTTTTAATTGATCGTACAGTTAGTGGCAAACTAGGATATCTGGCGGCTTTTCTGAAGAGGATTTACCTTTTCTGTTATCTAGCCTTGTATGTTTTTAATGGACTTGTAATTTTCTATTAAAGAATGTGGGAAAACGCTATTCTTCTTTTTTTTTTGGCCTTCATAACAGCTGAAGGGATCGAAATGTTTTTTATATTTTTGCTGATAAACCAACACACTCTATGATCGATTCAGATTATCAGAATACGCAAAAAATTATGTATTTAATTAAATTATTACATAAAGAATTAACATGATAAAAGTTTACCGGGAGCAATTGGGTAATAAGTAATAATCGAATAGGACAGGTTCACATGATAAGCAGATAAGTACGGCAGGGATGCCTCCTGTCACCCCTGCTTTTCAACGTTTACTCCGAAAGAATTTTCAGAAAAGCACTTTCTGAAAAACAAGAAGGGATACTTGTGAACGGTAAAGTCATCAATAATTTGCGATATGCGGACGATACAGTACTCCTAGCTTCTATTATAGTCAAGAAGATACCAAAATACTCGTAATAAGTAAACAACAGCATATAAAACCGTAATATATATATATATATATATATATATATATATATATATATTTATATATATATATATATATATATATATTTATATATATATATAATATATATATATATATATATATATATATATATATATATAGACAGCAATTAAATTGTAACGCAGAAAGTTACGGCGAAATTATATCTAGGATAGAGCAGGCTAGAGCTGATTTTCGAAGGATGTCCAAGGTGTTATGTACCAGAGACCTAAAATTGTCATTGAGGATCCACCTACTTTGCTACTAAATCGATTTGAGGCTTTCGAAATGTGGTGCTATAGAAGAATTTTAAAAGTTTCCTGGATGGATAAGATTCGAAACTCCACAATACTAAAACATCTCAGCAAGACTACTGAGATCATAAAAGCATCAAGCAGCGAAAGCTGGAGTATTTCGGAGATGTAATGAGAGGTTCCAAATATAGGTTGTTACAAAAGGTTCAGGATAAAGAAGAACCTAATAGTTGCGAGATTGGTATGGTGTTGATACAGCATGCTATTTAGGTAGCAGTGAATAAAATTAAGATAGCTACGATGGTAACCAATGTTCTGAAAGGACATGGTACATGAAGAAGAAGATATGATAAGCGCCTAACGCGCGTTTACAATTACATACATTCTATTCACACCGTACACATGTCAACGCATTTTAATAAAGCGCGCGTTGAACGCTATACTCGCGCTAAATCCAGAAATCGTTTGAAATGGAAGCTTTAATAAGAATTATTTATAGATGAAAATGGAAAAACGTCCTGCGATGTCACATGACAAGTAGCTTTTAATCAGTTAAAAACTTAGGGAGATGGGCTAGGAAGAACTCGTCCTGATATTCTGCGAAGGAGATGCTAATGAAGAGAAAAGAAGAAATCTTTCATCTTTCGCCAGCAACGCACATTCAAAACTTGAGAAGCGCATACCATGTGAATGTGAACAATATATAAAAATTGAGCGTGCTTGTCATGTGAACCTGCTCTAAAATATGGCTGTTATCACTGGCACTTTTTATAACGAGTCTAGCATAAAGGCAGCTTGCATATGATAAGAATTTGTGTAGGCGGATATTATCTGGTCGTGTTAAAACCAAATGTACAATGCGTTTATTTTTATCAGTTGAGTACTAGTATAGCTGAATGTCTTTGAATGTTTGCTTGAACGAGCAGAATCGTAATATTAGCGTATTAACATTATCGTGTAAATCTCGTTTTATGAACGAGTTTCTTGCAATTTTTTGTTCTGTGACAGTTCGCTGACAGTTATGAAGTCCTCTAAGAGGTAATGAATAGAGTCGCAGAAGTGAATCAGAAATATGGACTTTCACTTAGCATTAAGAAAACAAAATGTATGATAATCTCTAAGAAGAAATAGCAACAATATTGGCAATATCATTTTAAAGTCGTCTACTTTAAAATGCATAATGTATGTCTGAATTGTCAATATAAATGAGTCAGATAAAATTAAATTATTAGAAGAATTTTTCACTATGTAACAAAAAACAAAATTTGTTTAATTTACTGTTTATATTTTGATAACGATTTCCGAAGTGGAAATTGAAACGTCAAAAAACGTATTTTTATCTTTAATTGTGGCTTATTCCCAGTTTAATAGTAATTAATTTACAATGCCACAAGAAAATAGCTTCAGAACAATATTAAGAAATAGCAAATTGAAAGAATCAGTGTGAATGGTCAACCAATAGAAAGAGTAAAAACACACACCTACCTTGGTACGAACGTCAATGCAAATTGGGACCATTCCCTAGAAATGTGGGATAGAGAAAGCAAGATCTGCATTTCAAAAATTGGCTAAGCTATTCAAATGCCACGATTTATCAGTACCCATAAAAATCACGTTAATGTGATGTTTTATATTTCCTATACTATTGTACGAAGTTGAGTCGTGGACTCTCACAGACGCTACCTGGAAGAAAATTGAAGCTTTTAAAATGTGCCTTTATCGTCGAATCTTGAAGATCTCCTATACCGACCACGTTACTAACCAGAACGTTTTATTAAGAATGCAAAAAGGAAAAGGGTTGGTAACCACAATAAAAACAGTCAAAATCAAATACATCGGTCACATCATGAGAAACAGCGAAAGATATTGGTTGCTACAATTATTTTTCAAGGAATAGTAGAAGGAAAACGAGGAACAGGAAGGCGAAGGATTTCCTGGCTAAAAAACTTACGTGGTTCAAAAGAACAACCACAAAGTTTGCAAAATACAGATTGCCATGATGGTCACCAACATCTGAAGCCGATAGGCACTACACGAAGAAGAATATTATCCTAAAGTTGTACTATGTAAATATGTTCGTCTTCCTTTCGATCTTATCTTTATATCTTTATTTACGAATGAATTATCAATCACGTAAATGTAATATGTACCTTAACTTCACACAGTCAACGATTTCAAGTATTTCGAAGAATTGTTTGAACTAACATTAATAATATAAATCAAACAAAAACAATTTTATCTAATCTCACCAGCATTCACTCTACTTTCCGGCATATTTCTTTCTTAGAAGCTTCTTGTTACTCACCTGAAACAAAATGAAAATATTAGTAGATTGAAAACAACAGTATTAAAAAATAATTACTTTATTTAGAAAAAAAAACGTAAATAAACAATATGATAGTGAGTTGTAGCTATAAAAGTAAATACTAGATAATGATGTTAAAACACCAATAAAATTTCGTTTTTACAGCTTGTCGATGTTTATAATCCAAGTATTTGGCGCCTGGTAGATTTTCTGTAGTCTACAGTGGGACAGGTAATCCAAAGGTAAATACTTAAGTAATAAAACAACAGACTGAACGTTATTTAAGACACGCATATTAAGATTTTGAAATAAGAATCAACAAAAGAAGACATACATAAATATTGTACTAAATTAAAAGACAAGTATTTTTTGGAACTAACAATCCTGAATAAAAAGCTTAAAACATACATTCATATTTCATCAGTTGATTTCCTATAGTAATGTCAGTTGGACCTTTGGTCAATGCTCAGTTTCATAGAATTTTGAAATGTGCAGATCACATCACCATTATTGTGACTGCCCATAGAAGGTTGTCATATGTCACATGTCACCTTAACATTTCCGTTAAGACCAGGAGCCATTCTCTCTCCTGATGCCAACCAATAGGTAGCTTCGCCGTTTTAAAATTTTAAACTGTTTGTCCTGTGTCGTGTAGTGTTAATTGTATAATTATTATGTTTAAGGCATTCTCAACAGATTGTTGGATAGGCCAAATTTGACGAAGGTCTAAAATGTTATATTACATAAAAAACTTTTATCAACCATCAACTTCGATTTTTTTATCGAAATTAATTATTTTTCTTCTGTTGAAAAAACGTTTCTTGGATTCTTTCAGATGCCCCTGAAGGTGCTCTAGGAGCGAAAGTACTTGGGTAAGATTTAATTAATAAAAATGTGCTCGATATCTGCCTTTCATTTGATCAAAGTTAAAACATATACATTCAACAAAAGTTTTTATTTGCTCCAAGGCGTTAAAGATCTGGTGAAATAGAAATAATGCAGGACATAATATGTAAGTAAGCAACAATTGCGGTTATAGCAAGTTTATAAGGCCACTGAAAATACAAAAAAATGAGAAGATTAACATGGAGCTTTAGATCACCAAGCCTATTAACCACCGTTTTGGAACATGCCCTTAAAATGACAATCTGAAATACGGACATACAAAAGACGACGAAAAATTTAACATTCATTGGTTTAAGGATAGCATATTATCAAGTCATCGAAATGACTTCATAAACAAGTTCAATGCGCTAAGTACATAGAAAAAGTAGCTACAGATACACTTTACCTAAAACTTAGTACATAGTTACATAGTAACTATCATTAGTACTAGCATACGCAGATGATATTGACATTGTGGGAAACACAGTCACCAATGTGAAGGAGACTTTTAATACATTGGAGGTAGAGGCAAAGAAAACTGGTTTAAGGATAAACGAAGAGAAAACCAAATACATGTGCATCAACAGACAAAAGGGACGAGATAGAATAGAGCAAAATGTTACAGTAGACCCATGTAACTTTGAAAGAGTGGAGAGTCTTAAATATCTCGGAGCAACAATCACTGCAGATAACGATATCGCGGACGGGATTAAAGGAAGAATTCAAGCAGCAAACAGATGTATGTACAGCCTCCACAATACTATTAAATCTAAAAACCTAACACAAACATCAAAGATTAGAATTTATAAAACGGTGATTAGACCGGTACTCATGTACGGGTGTGAGACGTGGACCCTGAACAAAGAAACTGAAAGAAAACTTGTTTTGAGAGGAAAATCCTCAGAAGAATCTTTGGGCCTTATCACGACATTAATAGCAACCAATACCGAATGAGAACAAATGCTGAGGTCAAGCAGATATATAGAGCGAGCGACAAGGAAGCCCCCACAAATGAAGGCCCTTAGGACGTCCACGAATGCGATGGAGAGACAATATATGGTCAGATCTAAGAACGAAAAAAAAGAAGATAGTAACTATCACTGCACAGATACATCACTGAAAAGTTGGAAAAGTCTGGTAACTATTAAGGTTTATGGTTATTTGAAAAATGATCCATTTCTCAGATAATCACAAATGACCTTTGCAGTAAAGGTCAAACTTGGTCCTCAGTGAAAGCGTTCATATTAAATGAACAGACACTCAAAATACAGAATTGTTAACATTTAGAACAGGCTGTCGTGACGATGATAATGATTGTTCTTAAGTTTTTCAACTGTTTTAGTCATAACTGTAGGACTACTCAAATGTTTTGTCACCATTTTTCTCTCTCTGTTAGTATAAATTACTCAGGTTCACTATTTTGTAAAGCAAAATGAAACTGTTAAAAGAGACACAGGTAAGTATACTGTTTGGATAATCTACTAATTACGGTTTAACAATTAGACAATTTGCAATCAACTCCACTAAAGAGTTTCTAAATAAATATGCTAAGGGTTAACATTTGGAAGGTATACATATGTCGATGATTCTTTTTATAGGAAGTTTATATGTTATAGGAGCCTTTTTGCTCCGAGTAGTCCCCTAGCTACTGGTCTATCTTCCACTTCTGGCCCCTATTGGTAGTCTGCTTAGCGCGTTATTTAAAAACAATTTGAATATATTATTCCAAGTAAGTCCGTTGGTCAAGGTTTTGATGATTGTTAATGGAGCATAGAAATGTACTATTAGTCGTAAACGAAATTTGTACATATTTGGCTTGGCTAACCTGTATCTTTTAGTACCATTCTGTTAGGAAATTCAAATGGGTCTCATTTTACTAACGAATAATGCAGTTACATCATTAGAACATTATGCAATGATGATGTCTTCTAGAACTGGCATATCAGCTGTGAAAATTGGGAAGGACAATAGGACCCTAGCACATTTCCTTGAGGGACGCATGCTTCAATCAGATAATGATAAGATTGGGAATCCTTATGCCTAATTTATTTGTTAAATTATGATTACATACCGTTAATGTTTTTTGAGTTTGAGCAGTAAAACTCGATGCAACACTTGGTCGAAAGTTAATGGGATCTTAAAATCCCATTTTAAGATCCACTTTACCCCAAAAGGGTAAAACTGTAATGAAAGTCCTTAAATATATTTAGTATTAGTAGTCAATTTGGTATCATTTTTGTGATTTCGGGATATGACAATCATTACAAATTTATACCGATATTAGAACGCCATAATACGAGTAGACTAAAAAAATTTAAATAGATACTTATAAAAAGAGGAAAAGGCTATGTACTATCCCGTCTACTTTTTAATATGCGCTCAGAACAGATGTTTAAAGAGGCACTCCACTTCTTCTTAGTCTTTAACCTGATGCAGGTATGGTGATATCATAAAGCTATTAGCTGATTTTTCCAATGTTCTTCCACGTCTTTCGATCTTCTGCCATTCTAGCATTAGACGACATCAATGAAGGCATACCAATTTACGGAAAATTAGTGAATAACCTCAGATATGCAGATGATACAATACTTCTTGCAAACATCAGAGAAGGGCTGTAAATTTTGGTTGATCACACTACTCATTAGGTACTGCGAGAGGTATGGAATGGCTCTGAAGCTCTTCTGAAGAAGAAAAAACACTTGCCGGCTTGTTGTGGTGTTATAGAAGAATGTGGAAAATATGATGGACACAACACGTAACAAACATGGAAACGTTAAGAAAGATGAACAAAGAAAAAGAAATACTTAACACTATGAACGAAAGAAAAATAAGCTACTTTGGTCACATACTAATAAATAAAAATAAGAGTTGATTCGATTGGTTATACAAGCGAAAATGGAAAAAAAAGAGGACCGGGGAGAAGACGCACGTCCTAATTGAAAAATTTAAAGTAGTTGAGTAGGAAAACAACAATTGAACTCTTCAGAACTGTTGCAGACAAAGTAAAATAGGCAGTGATGATCTCCGGAAAGTCAGAAGACTACAAGTTTGTTTGTTTCGAGGTTGTTATGGTGAGGTATCGGGTTTTGACAGATATTAAAGAAACATTTGAAAATTTGCTAATTGTTTTTTCGAGGAAGCAAATCACGAAAATCGCGGCACAACGAAGTAGTTGAACAATAACGGGGAACACACACAATGTGGTCCAATCCTAAAATACGGACGGATAATATGGATAGACGGGTAAAGAAGAAAAGAAATTCGCTTTATTCGGAAAAAAATTGTTCAGTGTTGACCAAATAATCACAATTTTTATAAAAAATAACACTATGCTAAAATCACAATCCAGATGTAGAAATAAACAAACCAAGACACTTGAATGTTACGAGGAGCACTCCCGAATCATGATTTACAATGTATAAACTTTGTAAATCATTATTAGGGATTTATGCAATGTATATACATTGTAAATCATGATTCGGGAGTGCTCTTCGTAACATTCTATTGTCTTCTTCTTCTTCTGGTTCCTATCCGTTTCGGATGTTGGAAATCATATTGGCAATCATAAATTTGCTCGCTGCGGCTCGAAACAGCTCCGTTGAGGTTTTCTTAAACCATGTTCTTATGATATTCTCCTTCTACCGGGTCCTCGCTTACCTTTGACTTTACCCTATTGTCTTAGTTTCTTTATTTCTAGTACATATTGATTGTGATTTTAGTATAAAATACTACAGAAGCTGTGAATTAATGTATGAGTTAAAATATTAAACCACATAGTACATATTATTTTATAGCAGGAACTTTCCATCTAATCGTACCTTATATTAATTTATTTTTGTCCCTACATTGTCTGCTTAATCATCTATTTCCGTAATTGCATTAATCGATACAGATAAATATATATCGCCACTATAGAGCCGATTTATAGACACAGAAAAGCTATTAAGGGAGACTTAATCCCTCTCAGAGTCGAATTATTCGTTCCATTAGCCAGGTCAACCTGTTATAAATAGCGCACTTCTCTAAATCTTCAGTCCAAGGTGAAAGATCCCAGAGAGACCCTTAAAGTGAAACAGGGCATCGCCCTAAAGTTCGTGTTATGTAATAAGGGTCTACAGATTAAGAGATGAAAGTAGGGGTTCGAAAAATAGTGGAATTTAACAGTCCAGGACACCAGGAAAGAGACTATTGAATCGATCTTCAAAGACACGTTCCTCTGAAGTTACGAAATGTATCTCTGTTAGAGCAAGGTTTTTTACCGACGTTTTTAATGATGCATTTTTGCCATCTTAGTTGTAAGTCCTTTTTAATGGGTGGATATTTCTGTAGGTGTCAATTTTCGGTTCTTCTTCTTCTTCTAGTTCCTATCCGTTTCGGATGTTGGAAATCATATTGGCAATCATAACCTTGTTCGCTGCGGCTCGAAACAGCTCCGTTGAGGTTTTCTTAAACCATGTTCTTAAATTCCGCAGCCATGATATTCCTTCTACCGGGTCCTCGCTTACCTTTGACTTTACCTTGCAATATAGACTGTAGCAGGGAGTAACGGTGCTGATCTCTCATAACGTGTCCCAGATATTGCAATTTTATGCGTTTGATCGTAAACACAATCTCTGGTTCCTTCTTCATTTTTCCTAGAACTTTCTTGTTCGTGATCCTTGCTGTCCATGATATTCTCAGCATTCTTCTATAAAGCCACATCTCAAATGCTTCAAGTTTTTTAATAGTAGCGTCTGTAAGCGTCCATGCCTCCGCCCCGTACAACAACACAGAGAAAACATAGCATCTCAAATGTCTCATTTTTGTATCAAGGGATATGTTGTGACTTTTGAAGATGGCGCTCATTTTGTTAAAGACCGTTCTTGCCTTTCCTATGCGGCACTTTATTTCCTGTAAATTGCTCCACTGTTCGTTTAATAATAGTTCCCAGGTAACAATACTGTTTTACTCGCTCTATCTGCGTCCCATTAATGTATATATGAGCCCCATTTATATTCTCCTTGCTGATAATCATTTGTTTCGTTTTGTGGGTTTTAGTGTTTAGTCCGTACTGTTGACTGTACTCGTTTATTCTGTCCATTAGCCTCTGAAGTCCCTCTAAACTATCTGCTATCACCATGGTGTCGTCGGCATATCTAACATTGTTTACTCTTTCACCATTTAGAAGGATGCCTTCGTCTATTCCGTAAAGAGCCTCGTTAAAAATTTTCTCTGAGTACATATTAAATATCAACGGCGATAGGATACATCCCTGTCTAACTCAACGTAGTATTTTTATGTGGTCTGTTTCTTCTCCGTTAATTTTCATGTATGCGGTCTGATTCCAGTAGAGTTCTGAAATTATTCTGAGGTCTTTGTCATCCAGGTCTGCCTCTTTTAAAATGTTTATCATCTTTTGATGTTGAACTCTGTCAAATGCCTTTTCGTAGTCGATCAAGCACGCGTATACGTCGCGGTTAACGTCCCTGCATCTTTGAATAAGTACCTTTACTCCAAAAAGTGCCTCTATGGTACCCACTGCGTTAATGAAGCCGAACTGTCTGTCCGATATTTGTTCCTCGCACTTCTTATAAATTCTTCCATGGATGACTCTAAGAAACAGTTTCAACATGTGGCTCATTAGGCTGATTGTTCAATATTCTTCGCACTTTTTAGCCCCCTGTTTTTTAGGTATCGCTATGAATTCTGATTCTAGCCATTTATCAGGGATGATTCCTGTATTGTAAATTTTATTGAAGACAGCCGTGATCCAAATTATTCCTTCTTCCTCAAGAGTTTTAAAAATTCAGCTTCGATATTATCAGGCCCTACAGCTTTCCTGCTTTTCATCCGTTTTATTGTTTCTTCAACCTCGGATTTAAGTATCTCCGGGCCCGTCATCCTCTCTGAAAATGGATGTCTATAATCCGTTCTTTGGTCTTGAAAAAGTGTCTCCAAATATATTCTCCATTTGTCTTTCATCTCTTGGGTGTCAATGATTAATTTTCCATTGGTGTCTATGAGTTTCATTTGTGTTCGCTTTTTCAAAAGTACCCGATATTTCTTTTACCTTTTTGTGTACATTAAAATTTTCATGCTTGGCTTGTAGTCTTTCGATTTCTTTACATTTCTCTACAGCTTCTTTTTCTTTAGATTCTCTTATTTTTCTTCTGATGTAAGCCTGCATTTTTTTATACTCATCTTTATTTCCTTTAATTAACCTTCTGCGTTCCATTAAATGAAGGATTTCTGGAGTCATCCAAGTTTTCTTCTTTGTTTCTTTGTTTGGTTTTAGCAGATCTTGTTTAGTTTTCTTAATTATTTCTTCGAATTGATTGATTTCTCGTTGGATGTTATTTTCTTCTTTTAGTTGTTTAACTTGGTTGTTAATATATTCCCCCACTTGCTTTTTAACTTCCGGATGTTGCAGGGCTGTCATGTCGTAGTTAGGTCTAGACTTTTTCTTTATTGTCTTCAGTCTCACATCCATGACTCCCACTAAAGGTATGTGGTCAGATTCAATGTCCGCTCCTGGATATGTTTTGACAGATGTAAAACTGTTTCTGAATCTTCTATTTACCAATATATAATCTATCTGGTTTCTAATTACGTTACGGGGTTTATCTGCTGGTGCCTTCCATGTATACAATCTCCTCGGTGGTAGTTTATAAAATGTGTTCAGAACCACTAGCTTGTTATCTTCTGTGAATATTTCTAGTCTGTCACCTCTTTCGTTTCTTTGTCCTAACCCAAAAGGTCCGATTAGAGACGTTTTCCGTTCGGCCCCAAGTTTTGTATTGAAATCCCCCATTATGATGCTGAACTCATGTTTAGGTATTCGTTCTAATATATCCTTTATGCTTTGGTAGAGAGTCTCTACTTCCTCGTCGTCTTTATCTGCAGTGGGAGCGTATATTTGTATTATGTTTACATTCACTGGATTGGCTCTTATTTGCAGTAGTATTACTCTGTTGGACACTGGGACAAAATTTTAAAATACATCTACTAATTTTTCTCGTTATTATCACACCAACTCCATGTTCTAGTTTTCCATCTAGTGACCCTGAGTAGAACATTCTGTGATCTTTTTTGTCAATGCTTCCTGTTCCGGGCCATCTCATCTCATTTTCGGTTCAGTAACGCAATAATAAAATTAGTTTTATTATTGCAGACTAGTTTTTGTTTATTTTTGAAGTCGACTGAATTTTAATTGGATTTTAATATTGTAGATTGTTTCTTTATTTCATTTCATATGAAAATGATAAAATATTTGTTGTACAGAAGTGGATAAAATACAATGGGAGAAGTCTAAGTGACAGCGCCCACCAAACTGGCATGACAAGTAGCAAGTAGCACTCGTCTAGCATGTTACTTAAAATGTAACCAATGGAAACGAATGATTAGAATGAATGACGTCACTGTCATTTTGGTGTGCACTGAATCATCCGTTTTTATTGGTTACATCTTAAGTAACATGCTAGACGCACGCTACTTGCTACTTGCCATGCCAGTTTAGTAGGCGCTCTCCCTAAGAGTGATAACAATTGATGCCGGATGAAAGAGCATGATCTAAGATCGTTGGAGCATGTTCAACGCTGAAATGATAATTACCCAGTATGAAGAATCGTCTAATGTCAAACCTCGGAAGGAATAGCAGAGGAAGATCAAAAGAAACATATCTGGTGGGAGATGTTTAGATGTATATGGAAGTAATTAGGGAAGTCAACTCCATATACGGATAAAACCAAGCAAATGATGAAGTAGATCTTCTTTCAAAAATGAAACTTAATTTGTCTGTAAATACATAAAGACCTATAAGAAGCTGTTTTCCCGTGAAAACAGGTTTCCATAAAAGATCCGTTATCAAAAAAATTGGTACGTAGAACATAAAGAAATATTTCAAGCTATAAAGTTGCCATCTGACCGGAAATTATTGCGACCAATGAAAAATATATGACTAACAAATAAAAAATGTAAAAGCTACTATAGAAAAGATTTCTTTATATCAGTCTCCGATAAAATTATGGAAAATTTGAACTATACTTCATTAGATCCATTAGAAATATTACAGAATGTACCCAACATTGCAGAGTAATTTTTTCTTGAGCCTGTAGTAGCGCCAGAAGTTGGGCACAATATTTTATTTTTTTTTTAACACTCTGTTATCGAAAAAATTGTCCTTATTAACTTCCCTATCTTTCTACTAATATTCTATACTTATATTTGAAAATCTTGATAAAATAAGTCTTAGTTAAATCGATACAGCAGTTTTCGCAGCACTTCCAGGACTATTTTTCTATTTGTAGCTTGGTCTCCGCTCTCCTATGGTAACCATGGTTATGCCCGGGGTAGCATGGCATGCCACCCTTTTTGCTCGTCTATGATTACGATTCAACGTCCTTGTGATCGTTATTTACGTTTCTGGACGCCATTTGCAGAGTGGATGGAGATAGTTATTCGCGTAGGGGTTTTTATCGCCTCCAGGAGCGCGCATTTGACGTCATCGTACAAGAAGGGGATTTATTTACATTATCTTATCAAGGAAAAAATAGGATGAACAAGAAATTCATTCAAGTCACGATAAGACAGATGAAACAGTAGAGTTGTAGCTTGTATCAGAATATCTACCTAAAAAATATACAAACATACATTTTTACTCATCACTGTTATTTTGATTGGTTTCTGTTTAAGATATTTATTGGTATTTATGTAGTGATGATGTGTTGTTATCTCTGTTGCGAAGTTAGGGTTATCAAAACAAGTGAAATTAGATATATTTGCTATAAGACTAAAGTGCAAGTGATCTTTAACAAAGATGCTTAAATCAATTTCTATAAAAACAATCTTCAAAAACAGACATAAGGGTGATGAACGGAGCAATTTGAAAACATTTATTCAGCTTATGTTACCCTAGACACGAAGCAAAATATCAGAAGCAGGAAAGAATTATAATGGAACCCAACAAGTGAAAAATGCAGTAGTTGAAAGAAACGCAGATATCACAGGGTTGCTCGTTAAGCCGACTTCTCTTTAATATAATAATGGGCAAAATAATACAAGCAGTACGTAAAGGTCATGGCTACAGAATGGGGAACAAAGAAATCCAAATATTATGTCATGCAGACGACGCCGCATTAATTGCCGAGACAGAAGACGAGCTCCAAAGATTAACACATATCTTCAATACAACAGCTAAGAAATACACTATGATAATATCAGCAAAAAAAAAAAACAAATGTATGACAACATCTAAATACCCACTACGGTGTAAAATCGAAATTGATGATAGAAACAACAGAGATGAAAATCCTCCGACAAATATCAGTGAAAAGTCTTTAGGATAGAAAGGGAAGCGAAAACATAAGAATAACATGCAATATAGAAGGCATAAATGGATGGGTGACAAAACGAAAATAGGAGTGAAACGAACACATCAGTAGAATGGCAGAGCACAAAATAGTAAGAACATCACGAGATAAGTCACCAAATGGACGAAGAAGTATTGGCAGATCAAGAAAAATAAGGTGCGAAAATTTAAACAATTTAGGAGGCTAATATTGAAGAAATTATTGGAGGAAAAGCTTATTGATCCAATTGACAAGAGAACATCTCGGCTTTCAACAAAGGACAAACTAAGGACTAAGACAAGATTGTAGTATGTCCCAAATGCTTTTTAATATATGTTGATGATTTTTGAAGGATATATGCCATGATCCATGATGTATGAACTGAATCATCATCACTACCATGTAGCCATTATTGTCCACTGTTGAAAATAAGCCTCTTTCAAGCTTTTCCATGTCTTTCGATTCTGGGCTGTCATCAGTGCGTCAGTAGTGGACCTCTAAAACTTTTTCTGCTCGTGGTTGTCATTATAATATTCTTCTAGTTCATCTGTTGAATCTGATCATCTGATGACCTGACCATCTCCATTTCATTGTAGTTACATGTTTCACTATGTCTTTGATCTTCATTGCTTGTCTAATAGTGTTATTCGTCGGACAGTTATTAAAAGTTTGGCGAAATAGTAAACCCTTGTCCATGAACTGAATATATGAAACAAAACAAATAAATGAATAGATTGGTCTTAAAAAGACTAGGTTGTCCATCTATTGAGGCAAAACTAAGGCAGCATGGGTAGTCATTAAAAACTACCACGAGAAATAAAAAGAGAATGATTTTGTATTCATTGATAAAATAAATGAGGTGAAAAACTCAAGAAGTAATAGAAGAGGATGTTTATGACGAAGGTATATTAAAAGTAAAGTTAAAACATGTGGAAAAATATCTTAGGAAAGCTGACTCCGCTTTCATACATATCACGCAAAGACTGAAGCTTTTTACGAACATTTTTATCGTGAATATCAATATGTTGATGAACATTACTAATGCAGTTGCAACACTAAAATAAGCTTAACCGATGCCTTTATTTTCTTGAAAGTTTTTTTATAAATATAGTATAAATCAAATAAATAGCCCACCATTACAGACGCCAATGACTGCTATGTGTAATTCAATCAATAAAAGACTGAGGAAATCCGCTCGAGTAGCTCGAATCTGCAGCTGGGAAAATGATATAACGCAAACAAATTCTGCCGGAATGTTTTTTGGATATTTTCCTACAGATTTAGAGAGTTGGCCTTTCTAATAGTGGTCATATTGAGTTTCAAAACAAACAAAGAAATGTTTTGCTTGGAAATTCAACGATAGAAAGCAGAGATATTGATTTCCAAAGCCAGAAAAGTTCTGTAATAGGCACGCCGTCTAAAAGATTGGTTTTATAATAAAATATTGGAAAATATAACAAATGTAAATGTGAAAGGGAAGCTGGAACAGTTATAATAGATCAATTTGAAATTGTTTCGACATATATTGGGTAGATGCGTTTATTAATTTTAAAACGAATTTTTGATCACACAACTTTTTAGAATTAAAATAAATTACAACAGCCATTAAATAACCTAGAAACAGCACATAAAAATAAGGCCTTAATAATTTTTTTGCAATTGATTTACTATACCAAATTGTTGTGCCACTTTATCACCGTTTTTAAGAGTGTACTTACTGTTTTGTTTTTATTAACTCGTCACAGTTTTCGACTACCTTTAATTGCAAAATAGATGACAAACTTAACAATGCATACTCGGTAAAATTGATGACAGTTGCAAATTAAATTTAGATGACCGCATATTTCCTTATTTTATATATGGAAACTGTAACGTGTACCTGTTTTTGTTTACATATAATTAACATAATATTACGACGTCCAACATCTCGCGAGCATCTAAACAATCAGATTATGAGCCTTTAGTTGACAATCATGACCAAATTAAGTATATAATATTAAAAGTAGCGGAAAATACTGTAGTTGGATTAAATTTTGCAAAACTATAAACGCGACATAGGTGACATTATGGTATTTTTGTATTGATATCCACCATATTTCCCAGATTAGGGGCTATTTGATTTTAATGTGTCTATCAACAATTTTTGATTTTATCCTCGTAATTCACTCAGACGATATATAAAAATGAAGGAACTCTATTTTCCTAGACGTTATGTGTCTGTTTCGAGAGAAAATTCACAATATTTAACTTTTAAGATAATTAATCACTTAAATACTGACATTACCTAATTGGATGTAAATATGGTTAAATAATTGTGTAACTGACACTACAAATTACGAAATTACATTAATTTTATCTTTAATTTGCATAATTGAAAATCAATTAAGGACAATTATTTCGAAAAATTAAGAACGCAGAACGGAAATGGCTGGTTCCGAAATAAAATTGGGTTATGATGACATAGCGAAGAAGAGGCATGCATGAAGTATATCATGGAATATAATAATTATTTACAAATATAAATAAAATAATTTAATATTCTAGTCATTTTCAATATCACTTCATTATTTTATAATTTAAAGTACCAGTAAACAATGGTACAACGAACAAACAATAAATAAAAGTATCTCTGAAATTAGTATTTCCACCATCAGATAAAAAACCCAGTACCTACTGCTCGATTATTAAAGAAAAAGCACTTGCACAGTGGTGTATACAAACTTAAACTTACATTGGTCAAACTGGTAGAACTTTAACAAAAGAATAGCAGAGCACAAAAGAGCTTTCAATAATAGAAAAACAGATTCTACAAACGCACTTCACTTTCTAGACCAGAATCATTCTTTTAATAGCCAATTTCAAATTCTTCACATTAAAAATAAAGGCCATAGGCTATCTTTATTAGAATCTATGGAAATTAACTAATTGAAAAATGCAGACATAGTTCTGAATGACCAACTTAAGACAAACAGTCTTTTCCTCCTCAACTTATTTAGTTGAAAACTATAAAGTATAAGTGCATGCCAAAATAGATCACTTGAGAAGGGCATTCTGATGAAACAGCTGTAGTGATAAGATATTACTGATATCTCTTTGATGTGAACATCAAAGAGATACTTACAATAGGTGTTATATCTATTCTAAATGAATTTTAAAAACTGATAATCATTGTTGGAATGAAATAATATTGTTAGGTAGCCTGTTGATTCCTTTTGTTTGTTTGTGGAAGAAAAAATTGTGAACGAAATAGTGAAGTGTACAAATAAAAAAGTCGAAAAAGTCCTGGGGATAGAGAACTCGAAATATTGCGACTACAGAGCTATATGCCTTTATTGGACTACTAACTGCAGGGCCAATAACCATAATGTAGATATACTTTGGAGTAAGTTTTATGGACCTACTATATTTAAAGCTACCATGGGGTTAAAACGATTCAAAAATTTGCCAAGATTTGTTCGATTTGAAGATAAGGATACGAGGTCTGAATAAAGAGGAACGACAAATTAGGAGCAATTCGCGATGTGTGGAATCAAGTCAACCAAAACTTTCAGAAATAATATTTACCAGGAAAAAACAACTGTAGATGAGAAATTTGTTCCGTATCGAGGTAGGTGTCCTTTTATGAAAATAAGGTGAGCCTTTGACTCGGAAACATATTACCCTTTAGGTGGAATACCATATATAGGAAAAAAACTGAAATACAGTAGTCAAAGGTCTTGCAACTCAAGTTGTAAAGCTACTAGTTGAGACTTATTATAATTCCAAGAGGAATGTGACTTGCGGTAACTATTTCCCTGATCTTGAACTACTGGAAATTCACTAACTCTGGTGGGCACAGTGAAAAAAAATAAGAGATTTGTTTCTCGAGAATTTCTACCAAAAAAGAACCGTTTAAAGAAATCTTCAATTTTCCGATTAACTCCAAACGCATCTCTTGTTTCTTACGTTCCGAAAAAACAAAGAATTGTTCTAATCCTGTCTATCATGTATCACATTCTTACGTTCCGAAAAAACAAAGAATTGTTCTAATCCTGTCTATCATGTATCACAATGCTTACTGTGAAGATGATGTTGACAAAAAACCAGATATGACTCTATTATAATAGTGCAAAATGTGGTGTCGATTCGCTAGACCAAATGGTTCATAAATATATGTGCAAAAGACGAACTAACCGTTGGCCTTTTGCATTTTTTATGAATATTACTTGGAAAAATTTACATCCAAAATGGAACGAAAACAAAAATAAAAAGCGAAGATTATTTCTTACAACGACAGCAGAACAACTAGTGGTGCCTCAAACTTTGAGAATGCTTACAAAATGTTGAACCACACAATAAACAGCAAAAACTAGAAAAACCTCCAGTTTTAACAAGGAAAAGATGTCACATGTGCCCAAAAAAGGGACAGAAAACAAAAAACAAATTTGTATTGCAATAAAGAAAAATAAATGACTAGTCTATGGTTTTTTTTTATTTTTACTGTTTTTTTAAACCTAATATTTTAATAATTTAATTTGTATTTGCTATTCTATTTGAGAATAAGCTAATCTTGTGGCTTAGTCCCAACTAAAATAGTAAATTGATATGTCAAAGTATTAATTTGTAAAAGTAAAATAATAATATTCTTCTGACATGCGTTTTATTCTATTTTATTTTGTTTTTAGATTGTTTTTGCAGGTACTTTATACATGAACTGCTAATTAAAATAATCTTTTTCCAGGGTATGCGTAAACATCGATCCCTCTTTTCAAATAAAATGGCCTGGTAGATTTACAAAAGTTTTCATTTATTTATTAAGTCTTTATTTGGCTCCAAATGTTTATTACTTGTGAATAAATATTTTTTCTACTAATTTTTTCTTGCATTTCATTATTTTGTTCGAATTCTTCAGGTAGGTGATAAGGATTATAAGATATATTGGCAGTTAGGAAGAAACTCCAAAAGTGCCGCTAATTAGAAACTCAACCATTATAAAAAGCTTTCTTCGTCTTTATTTTTCGGATTAACACAATATGTTTCAAATAAACAGGAAAAAACTAACAAAAAATACGATTATGGAAAGAAACAAGTTATTCACACACATTAAAAACTTGACTTACATAATTGAATCTGAATATGCTAAAATTATTGTGTAACCGACACAACGAATTATGGATTAAAATTAATTTTATCTACAATTTGCATAAATGAAAAGCAATTATCTATAATTATCTCAAAAATAAAGGGTTCGTTATTACACGAAACTACTAGTTTTGTAGCCGGGAGATCATTAAGATCTTTTTTTACGATTGCAAATTGTCCTAGCGTGAATTACTACCTATTGCTTCGGGCTGCTAGATGAAATATTTGAGATTCTAAAGCAGAGAGAGTAAGAGAAGGATTGGCTTATAATTGTTACTATACTGATGATTTTTTTTTATTAATATACACTGCAGGTATATTTTCTATGCAGGATCGATATAACACATACATTCCTCGATACAAAAGCCACGACATTTGATTACTTTATTTACAAATTGTACAATAAATACATTATTTGTAGTTTTCACATTAACTAACCTGAAGGAAAATGTCAACTAACACTCCCAGATTCATAACAAATCAACAAGACAATTGGTATATTTCGATTTAGTCGCCACTGTCAGTTTAGTCAACTTACCAAGCTTTCTAGTCATATATTTGACTCCAGTTAAGTATATCCTTCTTTATGGTCAACAGAGAAAATATAAGATCAGTTATATAGCATATCTATCCACAGGTAATAGCACAGAGGAAGAACAAGACAGATTCTTGACGTAAATAAGCGACTTCAAAAACCCCTTAAAAAGAAGTCTGGGACAGATATATCAGGTAATCTGGCCGGTAAACTTTGAGTGGGTGTAATGGTTCTTAGTAAATGAGTAAAATGGGATCCTCTCTGGAGTATAATGGAAAATATGGGAGTACCTAACCACCTAGTTAACCTAATAAGAAATCTGTATAATAAAAACTCAGCCAAAGTTAAAGTACATGAAATATATTCAAATGCATTCAAAACAGAGAAAGGAACTAGACAAGGTTGCATACTATCACCATTATTGTACAACATATATTCTGAATATATAATGAGAAAAGTACTAGATGAATGGGATGGAGCAATCACTATAGGAGGCAGAAAAATCAGTAACCTGCGATACGCAGATGACACACTTATACTAGCAGCGAATGAAGTCAAAATGATTACCATCATCGAACGGCTAAGCCGAATAAGTGAAGAATTCGGACTTCAAATCAACACCGGAAAAACAAAAATATTGATTGTAGACAGAGCAAATATTAATCTACCGCATATACGCCAAATAGGGATTTTCGAAGTAGTCGACAGATTAAAACAAAAATAATGATTGTAGACAGAGCAAATATTAATCTACCGCATATACGCCAAATAGGGATTTTCGAAGTAGTCGACAGATTTGTATACTTGGGCTCTCTGATAACCAACAATGGTGATTGTTCCTCAGAAATCAAACGTAGACTAGGAATGGCCCGAACCGCAACTGCTAAATTAATTAAAATATGGAAAGACCGAACAATAACAAGGAATACTAAGCTCAGGTTGGTCAATGCCCTTATTTTTCCCATTACTACATATGCAGCTGAAACATGGACTCTCAAAAAAATCGATAGGAGTAAGATCGAAGCCTTCGAAATTTGGGTATATAGAAGAATTCTACGCGTGTCTTGGACAGAACATAGAACCAACCTGTCAATTCTGGAAGAGCTTCATATAAAAGACAGGCTACTAAAAAAAGTAAACCAAGCATACCTAACTTACTTCGGCCACATAGCTAGAAGAACGGGCACCATGGAACTATTGGTAGTAGAAGGAAAGGTAGAAGGCCGAAGACCAAGAGGAAGATCTCCAATACAATGGGTAGACCAAATGAAGAGTTTGGTGGGAAAATTCCTACATGAAGCCGTCCATATGGCACAAGATCGCAGTCAATGGAGACAGCAGACTAACAATATTTAGGGTGTCACTACGCCCTGACAAGAGCTAAAGGATTGAGGAGGAGGAGAATGGTTCTTTGTGGGTGATACACGGATTTTTGGTACCCCAGAAACGATAATTTTGTTTATTCATGTAACCGCTAAGATTTGCTTATGATAATTTTCGATGAAAAATCGTCGTCTTCGTTGAGATTCAGGATGACTCTTGCTAGGTTAGACGCGTTTGGCGGCCAACAGATAACAAATGATGCACTGTCTACACTTTGTAAGAAAACATGTTCAAATCTTTCACCTAAATTCCGCGTAGGGACCGCCCAATATGACCAATTGCGTGGAAGGTCGTCTTGTCGATGTTCCGGGCTCCTCTCCGACATCTTGGGAATAGCAGTGACAGCGATATTCTCAGCAGAACTGCTGCGGGCCGGCCAGATCTCTCGGAGCATCCCGTATTGTCCCAGTCACAAGGTGAGTGGTCAAAGGTCAAACACGGCAGTGTTTGTCCAGTTGCTGTCAAACAGCCAGAATATCTGCAACGAAACTCACGCAGCGCCAAAACAACCGACGAATTGTGCAAAAAAATGGAAGCAATAAACACGTTCTTGCGAAGTAAACCGATTTATGGTTTATCGATTTGTTTTCTGCGATTGTTTACTACACAAACGTCATAAGCGAATTGAAATTTGGCGCCATTGCCGCCATTACGGACGTTTTATATAGTGCCAAATAATTACATGATTAAAAAACAGTAAAGTTATTTATTAATTTAAGGTATTCCGTTTGAAAATTCATCTAGATCAACTAAAGAGAAATCCAACAGCATCAACTGATGATTCGGGGAAAATTTCAGGTAATACACAATAAATAAATTCATGACATTTTTTACATGATCGAATTCGAAGAAGACGGCAGGATATGGTCAAGAAGTTACTCGGGAACGTAGTATTGAAATTTCATTAGTGAGTTATGCTAATCACAAATAAATATACCCGATTTTTAAATCGAGTAAACGAACTGTAAAGAAAATCCCATTTATTACAATATCATTCACATATCAATACAACGATAAATTCTCCAATAAACAAACAAAACGCAGCAGGGGCGGTAAACTTCAATGGAAAGAGAAAAGAATCTCCTCTGTCGGTAATCAAGCCAAAAACCACGTGCTATTATTATACGATAAATAATCCGTAAATACATTTATAAAATGTTACTCAATGTAATTGTTTGCAGTTATTCGGAAGTAATGATTTTTGTTAATAATCGTCGGCCTTGAGCGATTTAAACGACATGCAATGCGAAACGTATAAATATTGCGCACCTGCAGCTCTACACTAGAGATGGCAACGACGTAGCGAACGAATAGTTACTAAGATAACGATACATTCCCAATATTAATACATTATGCAGCACTGAAATTTTCGTTTTAAGAATTTTTTTCGAAGTCGAATTTGGACTTCATTGATTGGAATACATTAGACAGTGTGGACTTAGATAATTAGTTACTGTGTACTGAATTTAGATGAACTTTGAGATGATTCTAGATTGCCATTGATGTCTTGTTTCAGTTGTTCTGTCGTTTTTTCAGACTTGTTTATATCTAATTTTGCATCGTTGTGCTTCATTTGTATCTTTTTTAAAATGAAGTATATTATTCTAAAGGCAGTTAAAATATATCGCAAAAGTAATTACAATGGAGATCTTAATGATGATCGATGATTTAACTTTTTTCGACAGCTTATCATACACAAATAAAAATAAAAGTAAAGAAAACAACGAAAGAATGAGCAGAACATTAGAAAACCAAAAGATATTATTTAATATTAATAATACATTAACTGGTAATATTATCTATTTAAAATTTTGCTTCTTACAATAACATACTTTAGCTTTTTTTGCTTTTCAATACCTCTCCATTCAGACAAAAAAATCATTTATCTTTTTTAAAACCAGTTCCTCCCTACAGTAAGGTGAACTGTATTTGAATGTATGTAATGTATTTGTATGTAAATGTTGAATTTATTTAAAAGGATAGGAAATAAATTCAACATTTTAACAACATTCAAAACAACAAACACGTTGAGATCTATTTTGTCCAAAACCAAATGAGGTTTTTTTTCCTGGTTTTTCCCTCATAATTTACTATGGAATCACTAACAGGAGAATTTTACTGTCATCATGTCATGTGTTTGTCTTTTTAAAGACGAATAACATGCTTTTTTTTCTGACGGATATTCTCAAGTTAAAGTTGATTTCATGTAATCGAATGAACTATCTTATAAGTAAAGTCGTCCCAGGAGCGCAACTCAACAATATTGGCAATATCATTTTAAAGTCGTCTACTTTAAAATGCATAATGTATGTATGAATTGTCAATATAAATGAGTCAGATAAAATTAAATTATTAGAAGAATTTTTCACTATGTAACAAAAACAAAATTTGTTTAATTTACTGTTTATATTTTGAGAACGATTTCCGAAGTGGAAATTGAAACGTCAATAAACGTATTTTTATCTTTAATTGTGGCTTATTCCCAGTTAAATAGTAATTAATTTAAAATGGCACAAGAAAATAGCTTCAGAACAACGTTTTTTAAGCATATTTCAAATTTCAAAGCATATAGTTACATTACAATTCCAAAAGGAGAGAAAGAGAACAATAAGAATTTAATGGTGACTTACAACTTCATATTTTTCTATGCAAATTAAGATAAATCACAGATGAGATCGAACGAACATCTTAAAAATCCGCGACTAAGGATAAAGACGACAGAACCTCCACGTAAGTTTTTGATTTTTTTATTTCTTCAAAATTCGTTCGCTTGTTTATTTTTTTTAATTTTAAACATTAAAAACTAATTAATCAAAAAAAAATTCATCTTCATCCACGCTTTTTAATTAAGAGAATTTATGTAGAGCTATGGCAGATCATGTAATGTGTCTTTTTATCTATTTCGGTTAATTATTGTCCTGTTCCTTAATTTTTATAGTTTCGGATTGTCCTAGCTGCGATTGTTTTATTTTACTGCCTATTTTACTAGTGCCTACTTACTGTAATAATCCATATGCTCCTACAATTATTGTTACCACCATCTCTATAGTACACATCTGTACTAAATTCAATTTTTTCACAAGGATATATACAAGAGAGTAAAATTGTAGAATAAAAGTAAAGTAATCTAAATCGCTACACACATACTCAATGTTCCACGGTTGTAGCGATGATAAGGTCAGTGGATGAATAAAACTTCGTTAACCATTCCGCCAAAACTGGTTCTTTAAGTACTTTTTCATTTAAATGAATTTATCGGTACTATCCTATGTTTATAAATACGCACACTGTCGTTTTATGAGTTTAATATAATTACATACTGTTTATTTATACAATTTTATTAATTATCTTCAAGATTCCAGACCTTTTTGTTAAAAAAAGAAAGTACGACAAGGTTGCGTATTATACAAATCATGCATGAGATGTTATTGAGTAGGTACTCCAAAACATATCGTGGAAAACATTATATTACAATAAAAAAGGTGAGGAAAACAACAAAAACGATGTAAAACTATGTTTATAATAAACAATTTCCGCTTCAAAGTTCCTCCCCTTTAAGTTATGTTAAAAAATGTACAAGAATAAGATACGACAGCTTATTGATCAGTGAAATACTCGTCTAATGCCTCCACTACACATCGGCAGACGCATCTGCAGATATATCATCACAAACTGACCACACATCTGGATACGTCTGTGTTAATTCCCGGGAGACGCAATATCTATGGATGTTGATGTCGAGACCATAGCTGCCGCAGCTATATGCCTATTTAGAACGTTCAACTACTACTTTAGTGTACATCGGAATAGAATCATTAAAAAACAATGAAAAAGAAGAAGTCAGAGGTCAGATATGTGGAAGGACGTCAGCACCGAAACCCTTTGATGATCTGTGCTAAAAAAAACCGACAACAATCGGATATCTTGCAGACGCATCCGCGGACGTGATGTATAAACAACAGATGATCAAATTATCTCATCTACACATCTCCAGACGCATACGTAGACGTCGTCCGAGAAACGACATTTAAGTCAATGCTACAGCACACGGAAAAATTCAAAGAAAACGCGTAATGAAAGACTTAAAAAACTGCAGATTAAAATGCAAAAAATTATTATCTGAAGAACAAAGAAGTGACATTTTTAAAGAATATTGGGGACTAGGAAGTTATGAAAAGAGGCAATATTTTATAGCAAACTGCATCACGTCAGCTGAACACGTAGAAAAAAAAAGGAAGGAAGTTCGAAGGAAAGAAACATAACTTTTACCAATTTTTTCCAAATAAATGGACAGCGGTGCAGGACCTGTAAACAGTTTTCCAATTAACTTTGGATGAAACTGATAAATTTATACAAAGTACCCTGAGAAACAAATCGAATAGTGTAACAGGAATGTACATGCAAGATAAAAGAAGAAAACACACACCTACAACAAAACTTCTGACGCCACGTTACAAGAAGTTATTGCTCATATAAATTCATTTCCTAAATATGAGAGCCACTACACGAGGCGGGTCAATAATAAACAGTATCTAAACTCAGATCTCAATTTGACGAAAATGTACCAACTTTACTTAGAGATGTGTCAAAACCCAGTAGGAAGAACTATATATGAAAGAGAATTTCATAAACTTAATCTTAAGTTTAAGGTCCCTAAAGCAGACGTCTGTCATACCTGTGAAGAATTAAGCATGAGAATCGCTGTTACTCAAGATATAGAAGAAATGAGCCAGTTGATGATCTCTCAAACAACACACCACCTTGATGCAGACTTAGCTTATAAAAGTAAGAAGTTGGATAAAGAGAAGGCCAAGCAAGATACCTCATTTGGCTGTTACACTTTTGATCTTCAGCAGTGCCTGCCAACGCCGTATTTGGAAACTTCTGTTTCTTTTTATAAGAGAAAGTACTGGACTTACAATTTAACTGTACATAACTGTGCTTCAGGAGCAGCTTCCTGTTATATCTGGCATGAATCAATCGCACACCGTGGTGCATTTGAGATTGCTTCTTGTCTTTTTAAGGAAATAATGAACCTGCCACCTGAAGTCACTAAAATAACCTTTTACTCAGATACATGTGCAGGGCAGAATAAAAATTTCCACGTAGCTGCCATGTTCATGTCAGTCATGCAAATGAAAAGCTCAATAAATGAGATCAACCATAAATGTATGATCTCTGGGCATTCACACATGGAATGCGATGTTGACCATTCCCTTATTGAAAAAAGAGAAAAAAAAATCGGGTATAAAAATTGCTCATCCTCATGATTGGGCAACTCTCATTAGATGCACAAGCAAAAAACGTCCATTTAAGGTCAATGAATTAACTTCAGATGACTTCTATGATTTTGCTGCTTTAAGAAGCAAAAAAATGTTGATGGAGAGTTGTTCAAATTGCAGAAATGTCGTTGGCTGCAGTACAGAAAAAAATATGCTACAATATTTTATAAGAGTTCTCTGGAAGAGTCAGAAAATTTTATGGAAATTAATTTTACCGCTCGTACCAGAAGTATACAAAAATTTTTATCAAGAACTGCCAACTACAAGTAAGAACGATAAGAACCCAGATTTAGAGGAGTTTGTTTCTGATGACGAATAACTTCTTCTAGTTTTTAAATTATAAAATAATTTAAAAACTAAATATTACTGTTTTTAAAATGTAAACTTGTGTATTTAATATGAATAAAATATCTGGTCAAAAAAACTTAAGTATTTTATTATGTGATTCAAAGGACTTAAGTCAGATCAAACTTAATTATTTTATGTAACAATTAAAACACTGAAAACTTTGTTTTCAAACTTCCACAAAATTTATTTTAAATACTATCACTACAGCTGTTTCGGGGATTGCCTTTCTCAAGTGATCTATTTTGGCTTGGGTTTACAAATTTTATAGTCTCTAATGAAATAGGTTGAGGAGGGGAGAACTGTTTGTCTCAAGTTGGTCATTCAGAATTATATGTGTTTTTTTAATTTGTTGATTTCCATAGATTCTAACAAGATAGCTTAAGGCCTTTATTTTGAATGTGAAGAATTTTAAATTTGTCATTAAAAGAATGATTACGATCTAGAAGGTGAAGTGCGTATGTCGAATCTGTTTTTCTATTCTTGAAAGCCCTTTTATGTTCTGCTATTCGTTTATCAAAGTTTCTACCAGTTTGACCGATGTAAGTTTTTGGGCAGTCGCCCAAATCGGTCGACCTACATGTTTTCATTCGGATTTTCCACAATACCAATATGATCGCTTCCTATTTCTGCTGATGTTAGTGTTACATCCAAGATTTGAGGGGGTTGTAACTCTCTATTCGACAGAATATAGTCTTCATACATCTTTGTCCTTTACTGTTTCAAAAGTGTTTATTACGTTAAAACTACAAATTATGTAATAAATCGAATGACAATGACTTGCGAGAACGTCCTTATCTCAACACAGTAGCGATTACAAAGTACAATGTACGAAAGGTGTAATTATTTTAATATTTCAAGTTCGTAACCTCTACGACGAGTACATTTTAATGGCGGTCAGCTCGCGCTCTTCCTTTTAATAGCCCTCCTCGTTGATTATTATTGATTGGACGGTTATTTTCAATTGCGTATCTTTACCGATAATGCGGTACCTGATGGATGCAGTACCACCCAGCAACACACACTACTACTACTGCACGGTACGGTTATTTATTTGAGTACTTATTACAGTAGCTGCATCGTCGTCTTTAAGTACTAATTACTATACTGTGTAAAATTGCGTGAATTATCAGGCTATTATCTGCCCCTAACGATGTATATCTACGTATAAGGATGTTTTCGCCTCTTCATTCATACAGAAATAGCAAAAAACCTAATTTAAACACTAAATAAATACAATTTTTTGTCATATTTTCAGTAAATCACTGGAGCATGACAATAGAGACTATGGCATTAAAATAAACAACTTATTTATTGTTGGGATATACTGTATTGTTGGGATTAGTGTGGAGGAGCAAAGAATAATTAACCACAGAGTGTAAAAGTAGTACAATAAACCTGACAAAGGCTTTCGATCGCATCTCAAATCAAAAGCTTCTTACACCTACTGTATAAAAGAAACATACCAATCAATATTATACAAACCATCGAAAACATGTACTTTCCTAATCGAATACAGTCAAAGATAAATGGAAAACTAACACAGCGTATACCAGTACAAAGGCGAGTTAGACAGAGTGACTCATTAGACCCTACTTACTTCTCCGTATTATAATAATGGACGAAATAATACAAGCAGTATGTAAAAGCCATGGTTACAGAATGGTGAACAAAGAAATCCAAGTATTATGTTATGCAGAGGACGCCGCATTAATCGCCGAGACAGAAGACGAGCTCCAAAGATTAACACACAATACCTTCAATACAACAGCAAAGAAATACAATCTGATAATATCAGCAGAAAAAAACCAAATGTATGACAACATCTAAATACCCACTACGACGTAAAATCGAAATTTATGGGAAAATAATAAAGCAGGAAGCAAGGTGTAGATATCTGGGAATAGATATAACCAGTTGCGGAGATGTTGAAGAAGAAGTACGACAACAAAGCTTAAAGGCAAGCAAACACCTAAGACAAGCACACAAAAACAAGAATCTATAAAGCAGCAATTAATACACGACAGAGACAAGACCTGACACATCTAAAACGAGACGATAGAAACAACAGAGATGAAACTACTTCGACGAATCTGAGGAAAAAGTCTGTTGGATATGGAGAGAAGCGAAAATATAAGAAGAACGTGCAATATAGAAGACATAAATAAATGGGTGACAAAACAGAAGTGGAACGAACACATTAGTAGAATGGCAGAGGATAGGATAGTACGAATAGCACGAGATAGGTCACCAAATGGACGAAGAAGTATTGGCAGACCAAGAAAAACATGGTGCAAAACAATTTAGGAGACTAATATTGAAGAAGGAATTAAAGCCTACATACAAGAACGAAAAAGAAGTGTAAAAGTAACGTTGCAGGAATTAATAAACAAAACAAAATGTGTGTGTATAGCCAAAAGATCCTCTTATACAAATAGCGTAGCCCTCTTGATGAGGTTCTTGATATTCTTTCGTATTTCTACATATGCCTGATTCTTTCGGTTTTTCCTCTCACGAGTTTTACTTCTCTTGCAAAGGCCTTCGCAGTGGCTTAAGACACGCACCGTCGTCTCTTCAAGCTCCTTACAGTAATAACAAAGAGCATCTTCGGTCAAATCCATATGACTCAAACGCATTTTGAGTCTACAGTGTCCAGTCAGCAGTTCCAGTACTATCGCACTAATTTTTTGGCTGCGGCTTAATAGGTTTGCCGTAAATTTGGCTGAATGTCCCTTAATACAGTCTTTAGCTTGCCTCGCTCTTGGTACATTTCTCCATCTTCAAAAGACTTAGTATGCACTTACGTGTCAATGGCTACTCGTTTCTGTTTATTCACAATTAGAAAGAAAAGTTCCGAAACAACTAGTCGAGTGCTTGTTGCTTCTCGTGCAAGTCATCAGCCTAATCGTTGGCTCTATCCCTAGACCAGTACCAATATACTTTGATTTCCAACCAAATAAGGACATTCAAACAGTCCTACACAAGTTTTGGGATTAAATCCTTACCTACATTTCTTTTAAGTGAATATTTAATCAAAATCTTTAAACGTTTGTAAATCAGGAAAATCTACTTTAAAATTTTAAGATTTAAAAAGAAATTTAAAATTTTTAAGATTACCCTCACAATATTTTCCATCTTCTAGTTTCTTATTACCTCAATCTTTCTAGGTAGCTACCCCTATTATCTAGATTGTAAATTATATATAAAGGGGTCCTTTAGTCTGGTAGACTTTTTCACACTTGGACTTGAAAGATCTTTCGTACATCTTACACTTATACTTACGGATATTAAATAGACTTCAGTGACTCTTGGGGAGGTTTCTTTGGGTCGAAAGCTTCAACAGGTACTTCAGGTACACTTAGGTTCATTCGCAGTATCTTTTTTGGTCCTTGCAGAGTTTCATCGCTTCATCCATTCCTGTCCCAAAAAAATCTAGCGAATTGATAGTCACTCTCATCTCTCATAGAAGCGTCAACAAGTAGCCTAGTACCTGGAGTTAAGTCGTCCTTAGCTTTCTGGATCTAGTTCATTAGAGTTCTGACAATCTCTAGTCTAGTATTTACTACAAGTCTACCTAGTCTTTTAAGAGATATTTATTGTAAATAAATGTATCCTGATGACGTAGACATGCTAAAAAATAATGGGATGAGACTAGAGAGGAGACTGAATCAGTGCAGACTTAAGTTTAAAGATCAAACTTTAAAAGGTAAGTTTTAAATTAACTCACCAAACATGTAAGTTTATGTACACCACTGTGTAAACACTTTTCTTTTGACTCTTGTTATATATATATTAAAAACAACAATGTGGTGACTGCCCAAAAACTTACATCGGTCAAACTGGCAGAACATTTAACAAACATATAGCAGAACACAAAAGTGCTTTCATTAATAGAAAAACAGATTCCAAGTACGCACTTCACCGTCTAGATCATAGTCATTCTTTTAAAGAGCAACTTTAATTCTCCATATTCAAAATCAAGGCCTTAAGCTATCTTTATTCGAATCTATGGAAATTAATAAATTAAAAAATACAAAATATATTTCTAAATGAACAACTTGAGCTCTCCTCTGCTCAACCTATAAAGAAAGTGTAGATACAAAGTAAAAATACATCTGTTTTATTCCTAGACAACTAAATGATATAAAAATCACTGTGTTTGGAGTTTAATGTACATGAATTGACAGACTTTTAGGTTTTACATATAGTATTTTTGCTGGTGTTAAAGGATACAATCTTCCAAGTGGGTATAAATCTATTTAAAGACATCCTTAAAATGGCAATGACAGTAAGAAAAGGCAACATCAAAAATCAAAGCTCCCGAAATTTTAATGCCTTATCGAATTCCCTTTTAATAATCTAAACAAAAAATGATCTTAAAGAGAGCGTTCCTTTGTCCGATTCGAAAGCCATCAAAAGATACTTTTCAAAGGACCGAAATATGATCCGTACTCGCGGAGAATGTATAGAAAGAAGGTCCAAAAAAACAGAATAAATGTTAAATTTTAAAAGAGGCATGACCGGGGAAAACCGCCAGGGCAGGTCTTACTTCGCGACCCCCAAAATCACTAAGAGACTTCATATAAAAATAAATAGAAATAGATGAAGATTAATTATTAATTTAGGTCCTCTGGTGTCATCGCTGAATGCAGCATTGGAAAAAGAACTATATCGACAAGCCAAACTACCCAACCTAAAGAGGTCAAGATTTTTATTTATGTATTTAGGATGTAGTATAATCTGTAGGGCAATATTGAGGGTAAGAGAGGCCCTGGACGTAAACGTGTATCCTGGCTGGCCAATCTTATGAAATGAACTGATCTCTATTTCAAGCTGCTGTGAATAGAATAAGATGGGTCAATCTGGTCGCTAACATCTCTACAAAATAGGCACATTTAGAATAAGAAGAATAATCTGTAGGCCGCTTTTTGTCTAAAGATTTTAGTAAGTTTCTAATTTATCCAATATTAAAACTTAATGTTCTTTTGTCTAACTCCCCCTCTGGTAGTTGATGGGTGAATTGAGTAGCTTTGCATTCAGGAAGGACATCCGGCAGTAAAAACCTTGCTAAAAACGAGGAAAGAAGAATATGGAACATAGTTTAGAGGCAAGAGCGTTCCTCGTAAGCGACATGCAGTTGCTGCTTTGCCTGACGCCTGCGAAAAGTGAGCTAGGGCTACCCCAAAGAAGCTAGTCCTAAGAGTTGAACTCTCAACGTCGGAAGCATGACAGGTAAAGGAAGAGAGCTCGCTGATTTAATGCAGAGAAGGATTGGTGTACTTTGTGTGCAGGAAGCTCGTTAGAAAGGTAATAAGTCGAGAGATCTGGGAGATGGATGCAAGTTAATATATAGTAGTTCGAACAGTCACGGCAGAAATGGAGTAGGTATTATTTTGAACAACGAGTGGAAGAAAGATCTTGTAAGGGTAACCAGAAGAAGTGATATAAAAACAGGGTGATCAGAGTGATAGCGTAAAAACATTTGGTAAATGGCCTCCTAGAGACACAGAAACTTGGTGGTGGAACGATGAACTACAACAGAAGGTTAGAGAGAAGAAAGAGGCTAGAAAGAGGTATGCCAGGTCTAAAACAGAGGAAGGCAAGGATATATACAAGGTTGCAAAGCGCGCTGTAGCTACTGCTAAGGAAAGATAGTCTGCACAGCTGTATGAAGAGTTGGAAATACCCGAGGAAAAGAAATGGTTATAGAAAATTGCTAAATGTTCTTTTGACGGACGGACTTTCCTTAGTTATACTCTGTTTGAAAATTATTGAAAGCACAGTTGCCAGGACGTTAACATAGTTATTATATAGTAGTTGTAAGTTGATCAAGAATTTTACGAAAGACTACCCCGATGAGATTACTTCTGTTACCAAAGATTAATTTGGTGAAATGATACATTACATACTGATCAATTCTGTCATAATTATGGACAATGTAGTGTCAGTTAGCCTTCACGATTAAAAGAAACATTACCTAAATGAAGTGGAAATACAAGTAAAACAAGGTATAAGAAGTAATATTCAAAAAAGAGCTTTTAGTTATATTCAATACACATTCACCAAAATTTAATAAGTATGGTAAATGAAGTAGCCAAAAAATAATGTTGAGATTATCGTCTTTCTTAGCAGCTTGTTTAGTTTTAGCCAGATCAGTTTTAGCTATCATTACCTTTATTTAATTGATCTAATTTAGATTTGGCTGCTTCCAGTAACTGTTCTTTTTCATTCAATTGCGCATTGACACCTTCAAAAATCTGTTCTATTACCTTAAGGCAACTGAAAAATGTTTGAAGCAGCTTTACCTAACCTTGTGACTGCTGAGCAGCTTTATAATCAGACTGAAGGGTTTGCTGAAGTTGCCGCAGTCTAGAAGTTTCTTAATTAACTGCCATCTCAACTTCTACTTGAATCTCTTCTACTAATGCATTTTTTAGAACAAAGGTAATCAGGAATATAAGCAACATATTAAGATAGGGAGGGAGAAATATTAAGCAAAAGTGGCAGAAGAATATGGGCAATGAAAATAATCTAACACATCAAGACAATATGTGCGCCATAAACATTGCGACAGCAACATAAAGTATTTTCTGGCTTGAGCCGAATAAAATTCATGAAGGGTTAAAAGGTGAGGAACCGGCTCTGTATTGAAGAGGCGCGGTAGTGGTACAGCAGGCATTCTCTCCGTCTACGGTCGAAACAATATCAAGATTCCATACGCCGGTTTTATCCCTCGTATCACGTCCAAGATCTCTTTTTCAGGCGCTTTCTGAATTTGTTAAAGTACTTCGAACTCACGTCATCGAGAAGTCCACATTGGTGGGTAAAAATGAGAACGAACAAGGTGGAGAAGTACCTAAAAGTACTCTAAACTTAATGAAAGGACAATTCTATAGCGACTGAAATTTGAAGTGAACCAAAAATTTACTTCACTTGAAATAAATTTAAGGAAGTTTAAAAATTGCATTAAATAAGGTAATCCGAGGGGGTATTTGTGCAATAATGATAAAAATTAAAAATGAGGAAGTATGGAAATCTTACAAATTATAAAATTAGAGGAAGTGGAACTGGATAGGTCACGTGATTCGAATGACACATAACAGATGGCCAAACGGATACTGGAATGGAGACTAGGAGATGATGCTTAACGAAGCAGAGGTGGACTGATGATCTAAACGGTTGCCATAGGAATTGGATGTGAGAGGCACAAGTTCGTATTTCGAGATGGAAAATTATGAGCAACCGCCTACAGTGGATAGGACATGTAATCCTGGTCCCAAACCTGGGGACATATAATCGAATATGATTAAAAAGATTTTAACAACGAGGTGGGAATAAGAAGACAGAGCAGAGCAAAGCTGAGGTGAATAGAATGCTGAGAAGATCGGTGTTGCCAACTGAAAAATCAAGCAAGGGACAGAGCAGAATGGTAGAGAAAGCTTAATAAGTCGAGACCTTTTAAGGGCTGTAGCAACGTGATGATGATGATGTTGGTAAAGGATTTTGCATTGTACGTTCCAAACTAAAATAAATTCATCAAAAATGTATCTTATGGCTATTAAACAGCACTTATAAATTATTATTTCGATGAAGAAAGACAACAGCAAGAAAGTTGCTGTTTAATTTTGCTTTAGAATATGCAATAAGTAAAATATCGTCTGAGCTGACAGGGGATTTGCTGATCAAGGATCAAAGCTGTTGCTGGCCTTTGCTGATGATATAGATGCAGTCACGCATTCTACAAGAAACGTGAGAGAGGTGTTTTCACAGCTCGAGGAGGAAACAGGTAGTCTGGGTCTCCGAATAAATGAAGAAAAGACGAAATACATGGTAGTAACTAAAAATCCAAGACCAAGAGTTAGGCAGAACATCAGTATTAATGATCACAACTTCGAAGTAGCAAAGGAGTTTAAATACCTGGGGCGATAATCACAGCTGACAACCACATAGAAAAAGAGGTCTCAGCAAGGATAGCTGCGGGAAATAAAGCATTATACTCCCTTTCAACATTATTAAAATCGAAGCTGCTAAAAAAAATCTAAATTAACACTGTACAAGTCGATTATTCGCCCAATTATTACATATGGCAGTGAAACATGGACTCTCAACCAGCGGGAAATAAATAAGCTTCTAGTATTTGAAAGAAAGGTTCTCAGAATAATATTTGGTCCTCAAAGAGATGAATTCACAGGGGATTGGAGAAGACGCCGCAATGCTGAATTGGTGACTCTGTATGGAACTGAAAACATAGTTAGACATATCAAGGCAAACCGAATAAGATGGGCAGATCACGTGGTACGATCAGACGATGACAGAGTGTTAAAGACAGTGTTTTTTGAAAGACCAGATGGTAGAAGATCAGTAGACCGACCGAGAAAAAGATGGAAGGATGATGTTGAAGCAGATTTATCTAGAATTGGGGTACAGCAATGGGAAGTAGAAGCGCAAGATCGTAGAAGTGTGAACTATTCCAAGGAATACGGATGGAGCAATGATAGCAGTTAATATCTGACACCTCCTTCGTGGTTCAAGGTCGCGGCTCAACTCAGTTTTGTCCTCTAGTACTTATACTAAAACATCAAAATACTCTCGTTTTTAAAAAGCTCTTCAGGTGGAAACGAAGTTGTTTTAGAACTAAAAACAATTATTTATGAGCTGCAGGTTAATGTAAACAAAATTTCTGATGTCGAATTCTTGTCTGGACCGTCAAAAATCAGATTTAAGTTTGTAACGAATGTAAAGAACTTCTGGCATGTATTTCGTATATTTATTCTTTAATAATTTTTTATACTACTTCTAATTTGCTTAGTACTTAGCAGCTTTTATAACGTAATCCTTCTTTTTATGATGGGCATTCCAGTTAGGCCCAGAAGATCACATTTGGTCTAATTTAACCATCGTAGAGATAAGTAGTGTACTCGTTGATTCATGTTTCTTCATTTTCGAAAAAAATAGCAGGTACTTTTAAAATTCTATACAACTTAAAACCTAGTAAATGGCACGTAACTTTAAATATTAAATTCGTGTGGATAATTGGAACTTAGACAAATTATATTTCTTTTTATGTTCGAGCTTTAAAAATTGCTTTTAAAAATTGTGGAGCCAAATTTAAGTGATATTTCAGGGCAATCACGGTAACATCCATAGAGTACTAATTATGTCAGAAATTAATTGAACATAAAATAACCACCCTTAAGTACCTAACTAACCACCCATTCAACTAAAACCCCTAAATACCAACCGAACCGGATAATTTTCTAATATTCCCTGTATAATTGTAGTTATCGAGGCACCGAAGGGGAGTGACCAGAATTGAAAACTTTACGGTTTTTTCTTCTCGAGTTCTTCTTTTATTCAAAAGATCGAAACAAAGACAGAAATAATAAAAAAAAAGAGGAGAAATATTGTGAGGCAGGTTGTGGAAGGCGCCAGGTACCATTCGACACATGGGCGGTACCGGCCGTAATGCGAAGGGGTTGGAGAAACTTTTGAAACGGGTTGACAGCTGAAAAATAAAAAGTTGAAAAAATGTTTTGTGGAAATGTTGACGTCATCAGTTAATGGGTTCCAAAAACGCTAAATACTGTAGATATTAATGATGACGTTGCATTTATAGGAAATCAGTACAGCGGCAGAGGAAATATATATTTAAAGGGCAAGTTAGTGGATAAAAGGTAGAGTATCTATCTAAAATATTTGCTTAACTATACAGTTGATGGTCCAAATTATAAGCTGGCTTAATAATAAGTACATTTTTTTGTGCTGAAGATTCGTCTGTTTGACGCCAATTGAGATCTATTTGGGACAGAAACAGTCTGGACAGAAAACGAGAGACACTCAGTTTGGTTTCAAAAACGGTTTAGGAACACGAGAAGCACTTTTTTGAATGCAGTTATTGGTGCAAAATTGCTATGAGCAGAGAAGGTATATCTTTATTTGCTTTATCGATTACCAAAAAGCTTTTGACAAAGTAAGATATGATGTGTTAATATAAGCGTTAAGAGAGATTGGTCTTGTGAAATTTTGAGATACCATTGAATAAAATCCAATAACTACTTTTGTCAGCGAAGCTCCTTTGGGGCTCCGTATTACCATCCTAAAATGCTACATATGATCAATCATATTGTATGGTAACGAGACTTGGTCACTTAAAGATAGCTAAACCGTATTGAATCGTTTAAAATGTAGTGGTATTGAAGCGTTTAAAATGTAGTGTCTAAGAAGGTTGTTTTTATGGGTCGACAATATTACAAATGAAGAGGTCTTACGAAAAGCTAATACCCAAAGAGGGCTTCTAAACATCGTAAACCAGCGAAAGGCCTCATATTTAGGCTATATTCAAAGGTGCGATCAATCATCATCATCATCTTCGACTTGACAATCCTCTGTGGATCCTTGTCTGCTCAAAGATTAGTCGTCATTTATTCGTCTCTTAATTTCTTCGAATGTTTTATTGGTAGTAGTCTTGGACCAACATTGTCTTAACCAACATGGACTTGGTTTTGTTTTCGTTGATGAATAGACCGACCTGTTTCGCCATCATCATCATCATTTGCCTCTACAACTCTGTGAGTCTTGGCCGCATTTACTATTTCTCTCCATTGTTGTCGGTCCTGAGCAGCTATTTCCCATTGCTGTATTCCCTTTTTGCGTAGATCACTGGCTACTGCGTCCTTCCATCTCTCTCTTGGGTGACCAACTGACCTTCTGCCATCGGTCCTTTTCCAGAATGTGGCGTTCATGAGTCTTTCGACACTCGATCTTAGTACGTGGCCAGCCCATCTTGTTTGGTTTGCTTTAATGTAGCGTATTATCTTTTAATCTCCATATACTGTCTAGATTTCATCATTGTGTCTTCTTCTCCATTCTTCTGTTGTTTCTTCTCTGCAAGGTCCATTGATAGTCCGCAGTATCTTTCTTTCCAGTACCAGTAATTTTGTCTTTTACCGCTGGTTCAGAGTCCATGTCTCGCTTCCATACGTTATTGTGGGACGAATTATTATCTTATACACTCTTATTTGCTGGTATTGAGAGTATTTCAGTATGGTCATTAATGAGTAATATGCCCTGTTTCCTGCAATGATCCTGCTGCCACGTCCTCTTCATATTTATTTTCAGATGTTATGATCGCTCCCAGGTACTTGAATTCTTTGACGACTTCAAAGTTGTATTCATTGATTGTTACGTTTTGTCTAACCCTTGACATTGTGTTCTTCGTAACCACCATATACTTGGTCTTGACCTTGTTAACCTTCAGACCAACTTCCTTGGCTCCGTTTTCGAATAGGGTGAAAACTTCTTTTGCATCTCTGGTGAATTGTGCAATTGCATCCACGTCATCCACAAACGCCAATAGTATTTTTGATCCTTGGGTGGCAAATCCGTTTGTTAGTTGTGGATGAGCTTTCCTTACCGCATGTTCCAGTGCAAAATTAAACAGGGGGGCGAGAGGATCTTCTTGTCTAAGCCCGGTGTCAATGAGGAATTCCTCCGACGTGGTGCTGTCAATTCTGATCCGTGCGGAAGCGTTCTCTGTGCTCACCTGTGCTAATCGTACCAGCTTTCCAGGTGCTCCCATTTCTACCGTGGTCTCCCATTTCTACAATGCTTCTCTGTTTCGCCGTCGTTAGAAAATATTGCTTAACTTCTTGCTTGCTACGCCCTTATGTCAATGGCATCAGCGTATTCTAAGATTTGTACCGATCTACTGTAAGTAGTACCGCCGTCTCTAATTCGTGTCTCGGACTGGCTTTTTCAAGGCAATGTTAAACAGGAAGCAAGCCAGGGTACCCCTTGTCTGAGTCTATCCTTTATCTCAAAGGATATACCATAATCTTTTAAAAATCATTTTAATGAGCAAAATTGAAGGTCGAAGAAGGACCAGGTTGCAAACGACACTCAAGGTCCAGAGCCCAGAAACTGGTACGACATAAGAAGAAGCATAATCCAACCAGTACCACCGCCGACACGCTGCATAGCGTACGCTACAAGAAGAAGAATTTAAAACTGAATGGTCGAAATAGATGTGAGATAATGATGTGTTTAATGTCAAAAATAAACACAGAATTGGGGATACCTGTAGAGTCGTAGAATAAATGAAGTCAACCCATAGTTTTGAAAAAAAACTCACTTTAAAAATATTACTTCATCTTTCAATACATAAGAAAAGTAAGATATGTATAACGAAGACCTAACGAAAAATACAGAAAAAGAAATAGGTGAAACAGAGGGTGAAGAGAAGTAATCAACAATCATTATAGTTAACAAATTAAAGATTTTTAAAACTTTTTATTTTTTACATTACATGAAATGAATCATCATATACTGTAAACAACGCAAAATTTGGACATTTAAAAACTACATCGAACATTCTTGACCGCATCCAGTCTCTAGAAACACAGATTCCTACCTATATTTATATAACATTTATCATAATCCAAAGCTCTCCTCTCGGCATTGTTTCCACAGTTATTATCTGCAGGTTTTTCCGTTTCTCAACGTATAATCATCATTTTCCCATTACGAAGCTTCATTCATAGAACACTGAGATCAACACCTGTTGCTTAGTCATTATTCGTTGGCTATCGCTAATTAAAAGGACGTCAGTAGAATACACGTGAATTATTCGTTATGCCGCGGCCTTGAGTTGATTTTCGCGGAGTTTAACACGATACACGACAATTTTTTTATTTATGTTTAATTTTATAACACAGATAATTAATTACATTGTAAATAATTTTCATTCATTATTGAAGTTTTAAAATAACCTTATTGGTTCTTCGAAAGTTAGCAAATCATTTTTATGCAGTAAAAGCCCAAAAATTTGTTCGGTCATAAACCATATCGTAAAACGTAGGATAGTTATAATAGTCTTTCTTCTTCTAATATTAGAGCTTATGCCTGTAGTTATTTACTGCCATCTTTTGAAATTGTTTTGGTGGTCCAGTGTCTTTTGCTTAGATATATTGCAATTCGGGCTAGTCTTTAACTATACATTCGTTTAACAAGCTAGTTCCAGTCCCCTCTTCTCTGTCTACTAAATTAAATGTAAGATAATAAGTATAAGAGGACAATCTTGGGAGACGATTTATCGTAGGTATGGAACACGATTTATATGAACAGAATTACGATGGAGAGAACAGAGAATAAAAAGAAGAAATCCCTGTTTTTCTGCTTTCCCTACTGTACTAGCACATTATACAAATGGATAATGAAAGACTAGCCAAAAATACCAGGGGATATACAACCAACAGACACCAAACAGCTAGTAAAGGTCAATTCAAACACATCAGTCACGTCTCGTCACAGTCCCGACGCCGAACCGAACAATCCGTCATACAAAATATTCTTTAATAGAAATATGCTGCCGGCATTCACATTCAACAGTTGACGAACAGTTTCCCAGCAGTCAGATAATGAATAGTTCTGTGACCAGACGGGACCGGTTCGGTGCCGGGACTGTGACGAGACTGATGTGTTTGAATCGACCTTTAAACCCTTCAAACGATGGTTAGATATCTAGCGATTGAACATGACTTAACGAATACAAATATAATATTAAGATCGGAGAAGAATGGACCAAAAGAGTAATAGAAGAAGATTGTCTGCCTTGAATCCCTTGTGATACTAGCGTTCTTGTAGTAGATCGCCTGGGGTGATAATCCAATACATTATTGCATGTAACGATAGTTAAAATTACCTATTCGGATACTAAACATGTCATCAATATTATCATTCTGGGTCTACAATCATGCGCGGGTTCTAGCCTCCTCAAGAGTTTCTCTCTAGTTGTTCCTCGCCTTCCTCCGCCAAGCACGTATTCCCATATTTTTCATGTCTTCATCGATGTTATCAAAAACCTTCGTTGTTATTGGTCAAATTGGAGCATATGATGCGTTAAATGAAAGAGAAGGAATAAGGATTATATTAAGATAAAAAAACAAACAAGGTGACTACCAAAAACTACACCTATCTTCGTTTTTAATGAACGTATAGCGACATACGTGATACTACTTGACAGTATGGATGATAATAGACTCACAATAAGGTAAATTTGCTTTATTGACCTGAAGAAGACCTCCGATTGAGTACAAAATAAGCAACTGATCGAATCCTGACATGCGTAATAGTAAATAAAATAGGAGGATGTAACGAATATCAATATAATGTTTGTTTATTCTGTCTGTCCGTAACGAAAACTTCGGAGGCGGCATTATATCATATCTTCCTTGTTGTTGCTTCAATTGGAGCATCTGATGCGTTAAATGAAAAGAAAGAGAATAACAATTATATTAAGATAGAAAAAAAAAACAAGGCGACTACCAAAAGGGCACTACAACTTCCTTTTGTTATTAATGAACGTATAGCGACATACGAGATATCACATGACAGTAAGGATGATAGATAATACGACACAGTAGAAGTTAAATTGGTGAAACCACATAAAAACACGGATCATATACCAATCGGCAGAGAAGTCCGACAGGGTGATACCTTATCGCCTAAACTGTTTACCGCAGTACTAAATTATGCTTGTAACAAACTTAACTGGGAAGAGGAAGTCTTGAACATTGACGGTAGAAGATTAAAAAATTTGAAATTCGCAGACGACATAGTTTTGTTCTCGGACAACATTAAGGAGATATATACAATGCTACATGAACTTAGTTAGTGTGTACCAGCGTGGATCTTAAAATAAACATCTCCAAAACAAAATTCATGACAAACGTAGTACCTTCGAAATGTGGTGTTACCGACGTATTTTGAAAATATCATGGATGGATCGCCAAACAAACAAGTTCTCGAACAACTAGGAAAACAATGCGAAGTTTTAAATTTCATAAAAATCAGGAAATTGGAATACTTACGGCACATCATGAGAGGTGAAAAATACGAACTTAGGGTAAAATCAAAGGCAGAAGAAGCGTAGGAAGACGTAAAACCTCGTGGCTACGCAATCTCCGTGAATGGTTTGGATGCAGTTCAATTGAACTATTCAGGCGCGTAAATAACAAAACTATGATTGCGAGAATGATTTCCAATCTCTGATAGAAGTGGAACTTGAAGAGGAAGAAGCGGAAATATCAATATTGGAGACAACGAAGTAGAGCTAGTGGAAAAATACATATACCTTGGACACGAAATAAAGATCAAAAGAGAGAAACAAACAAAGAAAAAACAAACAAGGCGACTACCAAAAGGACACTACAGAGTACCTTCATTATTAATGAACGTACAGCGCCATTACTCTACAAATTTTGATTTATTGACTTATAGAAGGCCTCTGGCTGAGTAAAATATAATCAACCGATCGAATCCTAGCATGCGACATAGCAAATGAAAGGGGAGGGATAAGAAAATAAATCTGCATATAATATTTTTGCTGTGACAAAACAAAAGTACAACATCATAAGTTCTAGAATCTCGATGCGTTAGAATCGGTCCACATTCTAGTATTATATAAACTTCCAATAACAATACAAAATGTGCTACTACATACAAGTGTTTGAAGAAATAAAGTAAAATGATTTACAAACATTTTTTTATAAAGTACAATTTTTTAACAATAATGCAGCATGAAATCGCTGTCCTGGAAGTATAATGACACAACTGTAAAATTTTGAAAAATGACTTTATTGTATTGAAGTAAATCGTCATAATTGTACTTATAAAATCCTCTGTCATGTCGAAATTCGTAAGTAGAATTATGACGATTTACTTCAATACAATAAAGATATTTTTCAAAATTTTACAGTTGTATCAATATACTTCCGGAACAGCGGAATGTAGATTAAATGTATTTTTTTCTCTAAATATTATGAGTTAAACTGAGTCGTGGTACTTACTGATAATTGATTGGAAGATACTGAATCAAAAACTTACCTGAAAATGAAAAATAGATATAATTAATTTTAATAAAAATTGAGATGAGTTTAAAAATATAAAGTAATTTTCACGGGAAAAAGTTCACTGCATTTTATAGATGATAGAAAATGTTTTTGTTTTTATCTCAGTGTTAATTCTGCCGGGAAGGTTTCGTAGACGTTTCGGCGAATTCTCATATAATTTTCGATACCTTGTATTTGGGGTTTATTTAGCACACTGTTTAAATAATTTAGCACAAATTTTTAAAATGAAAAATTCAAATAAAACGTACCGAAAAGTAGGAATTAGACCCAGAGAACAGTAGCCTTCAGGGCAAAAGCATGTACATACTTGATAAATAAATATCTATTTTTGATTTTTTTATTTCTTTCCACTTTTTAGCATCCGTTAAACCGTTTTTCTATTTGTAGCTTCTATTTATTATACTTTTCAACGTAGAAAACAAAGTTGTCTGCTTGGTATTTTACATAAAGTGTAAAAAAAATAAGAATAAAAAATCCACTGGCCACGTTTATCGGATATTAAATCTAAGATTAGTGCCTTTTAATTTACGGCCTTCGAGGCGTGTGCACTGTAATTTCGAGGGACCTTTTATGGTCCTTTTCACTCTTCCAACCCGTTCTCCATCTCTTTTTAACCCAAGGGCTGCTCTTTATAACAAACGATTATGGGTGCACAGAGACGTACTGTCCCAAACTATCAATTTCTTTTACCAAAAAGAAATTAATATTTTCATTGGCAAGATTAAAACCAAAACTTAAGAAATAATCTAACAACTTGAAATGACAACCTTTCAAAAATAGCACAATATTTAGCAACATTTTTAAAATTAAGTGAAGATTATCTAGGCTAGAAGCATTCTACAAAATTAGAACCAGAAAAGTTTTGCGAAGGTTTTTACAACTATACTCTGTTTTTTAACCAGGAGGAGTAAACCAAAAAGACAGATTCACACCCAAGAAAGTTACTAGAAAAGTCACCAAACACATCTTCTTTTTTTGTTGTATATCTCGGCCTTGCGGTAATCGAGTAATCAATATCGGACAACCTTACACGTCAATTCTAACCTAACTTTCTGGTGATCTATTGAACTTCTTTCTGACTTTCTTTTCTAATATCGGGTGATCCAGTTTTATAGATCTTTTGACTAGATGGTAATTAATTTAGAGAATGTTTAGATCCAGAGAGGCAATAATGTTACAGATCTACGTATGTTTTTTCTCAGAAATTTGTCTTTTAATTTGCAAATAGATCTTATATGCAACAAAGCTATGCAAATGCATGTATCAAAAAGAGAGAGAGTTCAAAGATTTCTGAAATACTGTTCTTTTAAACTGCTTAGACCATATTCTTATTCTGGTGTGATGAATTTCTTGAATCTAGGTTTTTTTTCTTACCAGAAGAAATAACTTTGACTTTGATCATTATTTTTAAGCTTAATAATCCAATCTCCTGAATTGCTTCAGCCAGTTTGTTTTACATATTCCTTCCCATTCACTGCTTTAGAATTGACTTTTTCATGTTTCATATCACAGAATAAATTATGGTTCAAATATATGTGTGATCCTACTTTTCATGCATGGTAATCAGTTACCTCATTAGATAGATTTAACATATGTATCAATATCTTAAGGATCTATTTGAAGCACTAAAATGCAAAACAGTAAATTTGTATAAATGTGTACTTGCAATTTCTTTAATGCTGGATTCTTGTTTAATTTTGACAGTGAGTTTGTCCCATTTGTTATCAATAAATAAAATTTACTAGTAAATACTGGATTTCTGTAAGATAATCAACTAATTCAATCTATTATGTTACATTCTAGTATAATTTTGTAGTTTTCTTGTGATGATCTAGAACAGGAAGAACAAAATCAACTGTATCAATACAATCAAAGTAAAACACAACATTACTAATGTTCTTTTATTGTGATGAAAACAAAATGAAAATGCTTCTTAACAAGTATACACAAATTTAAAAGATAGTTGCCGTTTTTCTTATGATAATTAGATATAGATATCATACATTTATAAATTTATAAACACTCTAAACTCTATTTATTATATATATCAGCTAGAAAAATATCACAAAAAAACACTATTATCGCATATCACCAAGTCCAAGTTATTACAAAAACAACAAAAGAATCAGAAATCGATTTATATAATATTCTGTGCATAATATATATTCGAAATGAATGTAAAAATAAAAATTTAATAATTTTATTAGTATTCCAAAATCTCTTCATGTATGTATTGGTGAGATTAATGAACAACTACACCATTTTGAATTTCTTGATTTATTTTTTCAGCAAAAACTGAATCTATTTCAGATATTTGAGCAAGATAGTTTTGTTTTTGGTCAGCAGCCCAATGTATAAACTATTCTTTGAATAATTTCCCCTAAAAAATAACTATGGTAAGACATTCATAATATAAACAATAAATCAATCATCCTATAAACAGTAAGATAAACAATCTATAGTTATGCTACGTAATATTTGCTGCATTGAATCTGCATATGTAAAGTAAAAATATCCTTTTTTTCCCTTTTCTTCCCTTTCCATGTTCTTATGTCTGTTGAACCAAAATTAAACAACAATGTTGTAATAAAAACTTAAAACTTAATATTTAATAGTAACAATAATATACTTGATAATAAAAATGAAATCTATAAAATGTTTTAGTTAATTTTACTATATAATTGTAGCTAACCCATATTTACATACCAATATTTGTACTTACTTCAAATTGATTTGCTTCAAGAATTTATATAATAATGAACGACACATATTTTGTGAACGACACAATTTTACCTAAAGTGAGCATTTCATTCTTGAAAAAGAAGCTGTGTACTATCTGTCGTATAGATGTTTTAACTCTTTCATCCTATGTTGCAAGAATATAAGGTCGACCTTCAATATTTTTAGGACATTTTACTGCTCCAGTCTGCTTATATTCTTTAATTGTTCTATATTCTATTGTTGTAAATAGTTGAATTCACAACACCTAAAATTAGCACATTACTTTAGTAAGTCTTGATTTTAATAATAACTATTCTGTAAAACTAACCTGCTGCCTGTTTTATTTTTACTACCGTGGCTGTTATTTTTATTCCAGAATTATCAATTTTCATGTTTGTACATGTTTATAGTACATTATTTCTCATTTGATGAGAAGAATAATTACCACTAGTACTTGGCATTGAATCCATATTGTTATCTTAATAACACTAATATGTCGCTAAATAGTTCTGAAAAGAACTGTTTTTTATATAAATGCAAACGAAAAATCTAAAGATGTAAGAAATAACACAGAAAATACAAAAAATTGTCAATATAAATTTTGAATTTTAAAATTTCACAAATGTCATTAGTGTCAATATGTCATAATTTAGTGGAGTAAACTTGCCTGCGCTTCGACCAATTACAAACAAGCATTATGGCGCGGAAAATTTGAATTACTCCTCCTGGTTTAAAAACAGACCATAGTGAACGAGAATCGTAGAGTCATAAAACTTTCAAGACAGAAATGACTGGTAAAAAACAAAAGAAAGAATCTAGGAAGATTTCGAACAAGCTTTGAGAAAACTTAAAGATAAATAATATTAGGAAAGATTCTGAATATTACAGAAATTGCCAGGGCTTCAATTTTCTGAAGCTCTAAGAGTATGTCACGAGCAGAGGTGTTGTAATAAAACGGTATGTAATATTTTCATAATAATTCTCCTTTCAACTTTCCACGATGCAGTTTTTTGAGATATCGCAGAATGGTTTTGGTCTAATAAAAGTCTAATTAATAGCTCCTTCTTGGGTTATCGGAAATCTCATCAGCATTTTCTTTATGTGCTGATACCCATAAAAAAGGTAACTTGTACTTCGCCAATTTCGAGTGCTCGGTTGTCTAACTCGCGGACTAATCCTAATAGCTGGTCCCTACCACTCGCAAGAGGCGACCAAAGAGATGTCCCGCTGTCTAGCAGTGGCCGAATCTACGTAGCTCTGAAAGGCCGAACCGAATACTGCTAGGGCACTGGTCCTTACCGATCGTAGAAGTCGATCAATCGGATGGAACGAGAGATGGTGAGCCGTTGCTTTAGGTCGGGATCGCAGCAAATAGCACAGGACGCGAAGAAATAGTCCGGATGTGAGTGAAGAAATTGAAGTTTTACACGCATAAGACAAACTAGGTTTTAAAAACTTCTTAAAAGCCATTTACTTCTTCTTTGTAATTGGGATTTTTTTGGTTCCCAAGAACCATCTTAGCAACTGATTTGAAGCTCCTCCATGAATTCTTTCCTTTGTATCCAGGCTTTTTTCAAAGTCAGTGTTGAATTAAGTTGGCGAATTTGAGGACCCACAAAAATTCCAGCTTTTATTTTTTCAGAAGTTATCTTAAGAAATTTCGTACTTAAATCCTGAAAATATGGTTTATTCTTTCACGAATTGTTTCCTTAAACCCAGTTTAATATGTAGAACCTGTTTGGGGTTAAATAATGGACTGTTAATGCCATTCTTTGAGCCCGGTGTCAATTGGTTTCTTGTTTTCTAAGATTCACTGTATAGTTCACTATAGACATGTCTCTGCTATCCGATTCACAAAGAAAACAAGGTGATTTAGTAAATCCACTTTGCAAACCTAGGAGAATACCGATGATTTTGAAATCTGCCCAAATTAACCAATAGTTTGTCTGGTATTCAACATTTTCAAAGATAATTTTCATATTGTCGTAAGTATGTTTCTTATAAATAAACAAACTGCGCTATTGGAATTAAAGCATATTGGTGGTCTCCATTATATATAAAAGGACAACTTTTAAACTAGCATTTGATGAATCTATAAAGAGTCTCCATTCAGTAGGTTTATAGTTAATTCTAAAATATTCACTCACTGATTAAATTTTATTACAAAAAACCATTGCATCTCTTTCTGGATCCAAAAACTTCTGCAGCATCTTTTGGGAGATTTAAATCTCTAACTAAATCATTTAGTTCTTATTAAGTAAAAAATTTATGTGAGCGATCTTTATCAGGTTCATATGCCTTATCACATACATTGTTATCATTGTCACTACTTTCATAGTCACAGTTATCATTGTTTTAGAATAGTAGAAGGGACAAGAATAGGTGAACTGGCCTAAAAGCAGAAGGAAAGTTAGGATGAACAATACATTTCTTGTTCCTTATTGAGTAGCTACATATATTAATCACACAAAAGTAATAATCGTCCATATAATTTGATGGTTCTCGTCTAGACCATCGTTTCAACACAAATTCGATAAACAGTATGAGGAGCCCATGTCTTGTCTTGATCGCCAAGTTTTACACCAAAATATGAAAATTACAAATTATCTACAAATTTGGTAATATGTTGTTTGTTTTACAACCCCAGAACACCACAAAGATATCAAAACACATTAGGGTTATTCACACACAAGCTCTGAGATTGATTTATTTTAGAACAAATAACAAAAAAATTATTATCTGCTCATACAACATGACAGTAGAATTGAAACTGACGCGCTTTCTCTATCTTCAATCTCGACTAAGCTTATCATCAGGAGGCTAATACTTCCCGCCATAATTAGCAGGGTTGCCAAATGTATACAAATTAACTTTGCCGTCGAGAAGATACTTTATCAATACTTCGAAATAATTACTTCTTAACTCATTTACATTTACATTTTTGTACAAGTTACACCAATTTCTTGAGCAGATGATAAAACCTTCAGTCACATTAATTTCTAAACATAATGCCTATTTATGCAATCTGTGTAGCAAAAAAACTGTATGCGATCGGAAAACAATGTCAACTGATTTGGATTCAGCGCCAAAAAATACTCTAGAAAAACACTTTAGTCTTTAGACATCAAAATTGCAACACCGTGCAATAGACGTTTTTATAAATCTAAATTTTTTGGACTAAAACATAGAGATACAGTATACAAAAAATATTTTGTTTGAAACTTACGATCTAAATTAACAAAAAATTAAGATATTTAATATATTGTGTAGAAAAACTCTAGCCGATCCAATCCTGTACCCGTCGTGGTACGTCCTTGTCTTGCCTATCTCAACCGAAGTACTGGCTGGGCACAAACCGCCCGTAGGCTCGAGCAGTAAATTTCAGGTGTTTGGGTGTAAAGTTATTAGTAGATAGATAACAGCAATGAATGTTAACAATAATTTTAAATTATGAAAAGAAGGGACCATTTCCACGGTCGGGCCTAAATTATTGTACTACCTACGTCAAGACCATTTGAATAGTTATATCGAGAATACATTTACGTAATAATGGTATTAAAAAACGAACACATATTGAATGCATAAATAGCTAAATGCTATTATAAATACAAAACTGTAAACGTTAAAAAATCCAAGAATATATTATACTATTCAATACTTTTAACATTCAAATAAATATAGGAATCAAATGATGAAAAGGATGGCAATGTAAGTCCATAATACTGGTGTATAGGAGACAATAAATTCTCACAATCTTAAGAAGTTTTTATTGAAATAAAATTGTAGGCTATCGGTTTTGGGGCTTATAATAAATGCCCCATCATAAGGCCACATTACAAAGGTTTTGGTTTTAATAAAAACCAACAATAGGATAATAACGGCTGTCTAAATCAGATAAATGTCGAAAAGATGGTTCATTATTGGGTTAGCAGCTGAATATTTAAAAGCCAAAGTGTACTCTTATTTCGTTTATTTTTCGTTATATTTCGTTAGATTTCTCTAACAGCTTCAGACGAAAGCTACAGTAGTGTTACAAAATGGTAAAAATGTATAATTTACAAAATAATATAAAACACTTTTTTGTTTGAGGTTGCAGCAAAAAGTTGTGAAAAAAAGTCTCGAGATATTCATTGTAGTGAATAAAAAAAATGAACAAAAATCCTGTGTAAAACTTTATCAAAATTATACACCACCCAGACAATCTAAGTATATATATTTAATGTGCCAATTTAAAATTATTTATTTAATTAAAATACATTTATGGATAAACAATTATTAAAATACACATATTAGGACGAACACATTATAACATTGTCAGTATTGAAGCCACATGGTCCATGAATTAAATACCTCAAGTGATGGAAGCCTGATGATGCCGGCAGAATGCTCTTTTCTAGAGCTGCCCATTTCCAGAATCACCAATAAAGAAGTCACGTTCTTCAATCACCGTGGAATGTCCAGTCGACCATATTTTTTGCACGAACAGATTGCTAGATAGGTTCGATGATGAATGTTTCATTGGAGATTCAATAACCTCTGTCAAAACTAACTTCAATTCTCCCCCACCCATAAGAACTGCTATATATATATATATATATTATATATATATATATATATATATATATATATATATATATATATATATATATATATACCGGTATTTAGGCGGCACACGCCCTTCCGGTAGGGATCTATGGAGGAGTATCACCGAGACGCAAGCCCTTATCTCTTGCCGTACTGCTCCACCATAGGCCGATCAGGTACCAGCATATTCTAGTCTAAGCCGCAGATCGATTTAGAATTTTAAACTGCTGCGTTAGCCTTTTTGTTTTCTGTACACCGAGCTAGGGATTGAACTGACATTTCTCGCATTGAAGCGAATAATAAGTCAGCCGCCCAGCCCGCTTGGCTATCCGATCGACTGAATCGTAAAGAACTGCTATCTACAGGCACAATTATCGTAAACAAATTGTGAACTCTTCCAAGAACACATCAACAAAAACCTCCCAGAGTTAGGCAATATGTCAACATAATCAAGTTGACAGATTTTCCAAATTGAGAAGCGTCTTCAAGAAGCCTCATCCCTGGCAATTCCAATAACAAGATACAATCTATATACTTCAACTCTACCACCCAAAATCATCGCATTATTCAAAATAAAACGTAAAATGATCAGAGAGTATAAAAGATTCACAGACCCCCTCATCAAAACAGAGTATAACAGGCTCTCGGCGGTTATAAGGTTTGGAAGTGAACAAGCTGAAACAACTAGCGTAGATGCGTGTCACGGCCAAGCTGGATTACTGAGAGGGTGCTAAATTCTGGAACCAACTCAAAGTCCTAACGAAGGAAAACAAGTCAGCCACGTTCACATCTCACAGTCAATAACATCATTCTTAGTAATCCACAAGACAAGGCCGAAGCCTTCAAAAATACACTCCAGGTCGCACTCGTTTCCCCTAATAATCCCGATTTTAAGGAAACATCCAAAAGGGAAGCCGAACGGAGAGTGGAAGATATATTTTTCTACCCTCAGGCACATTTGGGACCTCATCCTCACCCGATAATCGCCCCTTTGACTGAGGAAACCGTCAGGCAGATGTGTAAAATAGGAAAAAACACGTCTCCTGGCCCAGATGGCATCAACACAAGATGCCTTAAAAATCTTACAGAGAATATTATCCCGTTGCTCACCAACATAATCAATGCATGTCTTACGCTGAGCTATTTTCCAATTCCATGGAAAGTGGCCAGCGCAGTTGATTCTCAAACAAAGAAAACCCCGAACCAACCCTGAATCGTATAGACCCATTTGTTTACTGAGCACCCTAGGTAAAGTCTTCGAGAGGATCCTTAAGGAAAGACTCCTTAAGGACGATCAGGATTATCTTGGCGACATCTTATCGACACCCTTTACTTCACAAGCTGGAGTACCCCAGGGCTCAATTCTTGCCCCAATATTAGTCTACAATAGTGACATCCCCCGCCCCAGCATAGATGGAAAACCCTTCTTCTGTACGCCGATGACACTGCACTCCTTACGTCAGGACCACATTAGAAAGAGCGCAAAATTACTTAGACCGAGTTATTAGGTGGTGCAACAAATGGAGAGTGACCATAAACATCTCAAAAACACAACTAATCCTATTCAAATCCTCCAATTGTCGCTATGCCCATGGCCGCATAACTCTGTTAGGAGACGACCTTATTCTCAGAAACTCTGTTTAATATTTGGGAGTTCCTTTTATCAGTACTCTCAACTGGAAAACCGACGTTCAAGATACCCTAGACACAGTGAGAGGAGGTTTAAACTCCTGGTAGTGCTAGCCGGTAAAATGGGCAAGTGAACCTTGTTGCACACCTTTAAAAGACCGATTATTGAATACAAGACATGCGTCTACGCATCTCTTAAACACCTACCAAATTAACACCATTATTTACAGATTTTTAAGAGAAAAAGGTTGAAAGACAAAACTGGGATGATAGTGTCTAAAAGGTCATCCATTACATATGCAGCCAGAATGGGGCTGATTTTTCCCATTCTGAATGATCCCTTGGTGTTCCAAAGTTGGTTTATATATGTATTATCAAAATAAAAATACTTGTTATTGAATACGAAAGTAATTAAGTTTATAAAAGTATTATGTACACTGTCTACTGATCTCCAGGCCAATGTTTACTTACTGATCTTATATAAACTTCAAGATAAACGTTACTGAACAATGAAACCACATCCAAACTAACAAGCATATAACCTTGAGGTAGTTGCATTCTATTGAATTTATTATTAATCTCAAAAGAAACTTTTATAAAGTATTCATTATCACAGTTATCACAGATAGTTTGTCAAAAGTACTAACTCACAAATTGACAGTGGGAAGATTATCACCCACACCGTATTTTGAATATTCTGTAAACCAGATCTCTGCATATACACCCGTTTGATAGATGGCCATAGTAGTCTCGATATGAATCTAATTGAGTGGGATACAATATTCCCTATAACTCCAAAACGTTTTCAAGATATTAGAAGTGGGAAACTATTTCCAGAATCACTTAAAGGGTTATAGTAAATCATATCAACGGCTTATTTTTTTTGTTTTGTTGATAATGTTCAGATGAATGTTAATTAATTTTGTATTACAATTGATTGTTTCCCCTTGTTTGTGTAGTGAATTACAATTCCAAGATTTGTTGATGAGTCTTGATCAACAAAGGTATTCTCTCATTGTGTATACAAACAATAAATTAATTACTCAACTTGTAAACTATTCTCACTCATAAAAATAAATAAAAATGTTGCGATAATCCGGAATGTAACTGCATATAACTCAGAATTGAGAAAAATCATTAAGTTGTCAAAAAATGATGTCGACTCAATTAAAATAATGTTCGGATCTCGACCGCAAAAGACTCCGATCGTAAAATTTAAAATTTTACTTGGGTCTTATCGCGGCTACATTCGAATTTTAGATAAGACCTATGGAGGGACAAAACCACTATGGCTTTTATATCTGTGGGATTTTTATGGTCTATATACCTCAATTCAAAGCGGATCGTTTCGGGTTTAGGCAATAGTATTATGATATATTGGTTGGTGGTTTAATGATTTAATTAATTTTTAAAAAAAGTAGATTGAAAGTGCCTCGGGGGACAAAAAAAATTAAGTTTTGTGGGAATTATACATCAGTAAATTAATAAAAACTTATTATAGAGGTTTAGCTTATAAATATAAAAAAATCAAGAAAACTGATTAAAACTCAACAAGCATTAGAATAAAAGTCAAACCTAATTAGATGGAATATTATATCAGGCTCGTGTTTATATGTAGACAAAAGAAGTTCATTTTTGTCTATCCTTCCACAAAATGTATTAAACAAAATTTTAAACAAAAAAACTGCCTAAAAAGACCTAAAATTAGTCTTTCTACCACCAGAAAAAAAATCTGCTCGATTACATATACAGCAAGATATCAACAAAAATAAATAACACAAGCTTTCTGAATAAACAACAACTTAAGCAAATATATTAAGGACAAGAACCAAAAGAAAATGCACTTACACAGTGGTATATACAAACTTTTATGTAGAGAATTCCCAAAAACTTTCATCGGTCAAACTGGTAGAACTTTTAACAAACGTATAGCAGAACATAAAATCTATATATACGTATAGATTCAATAAAAGAAAAACAAATTCTACGTACGCAATTCACCTTCTAGATCATAATCATTATTTTAATGTCCAATTTTTCGCCAAGTGTGAAACTATATAGCAATTCCTTTTCGTCGTCGTGCCATTCGGTTGCTTACTACTGTGCATTTATCGTTTCTTGGTTCCACTGTTTTGCTTCTAAGAATGAGTAACCAGTCATGTTGTTCATTTGGTCTGTCTATCGAGATCTTTTGCTAGCCGCATTCGTCCTTAACTATCAGTCTTTCCACACCACATCTTCTTTTACGCCGGCTCCACACATGGGGCCAACGTTGGCCCAACACGTTCGTCCAATGTGTGTACTGACAAAACTGTGTTGGGGCCAATGTTGGCGCCAACGTTTTATGACTAGCTCCAACGTTGGGAGTTTTCCGTGGACTGTCGGTTTTTGCGTTCACATCAAAGGAATTGGTGTTGGCTCCAACGTTGAATCCCATGTGTGAAGCCGGCCTTACTCTTCTTATAAAGAGTCTATTGGTAAGGAAAATATCTAATAGTACTGTAGATAGATGAGCGGGTTGTTATTGAAGCAATTGGTCAAATCTCAATTACAATAAGAGACAAAGTTGTGTAGCCAACCCCTTGTTCAAGGAGTTGGCTACACAAAACTTTCTAACCAATCCCTAAATTTTATAACTTTTTTAAATTTTGAGGGGTGAACTTCTTTAGTAAGAGATGGGCGTTAACTGTTATTAATTTTAGAGTAGAAAATAAATGAACAGCGCACATTGTCGAGAACCATCATCAATAAGCGAAAGAGCTTCGATGCATTTACAATGTTTACTGCAGTTGGCATCCGAAACGTCAGGAATAAATAATTTCAGCCCACGATATGTTATTTCAACAGGAGTGCTTCTGTATTCTTACTGCTTCTGATCATTCTTTTGACATTTTTTCTTACCTACAGATATTTTTAACTAGTTCTGCTGAAATACCATAAATTTCTTGACTATTATATAGCTTCACTTGTGTAATTATATCACTGAAATCTTTAATTTCCTGTGTTATGGGTTCTAATTAAATTTGTTCTCTATATTAATCCTCTTCTTCTATTATAATATCATGTTATCATTTATTACCTCGTGAAAATGCTCCTTCCAGATCTCCACAATTTCGGTTTCATCTGCTAGTAGATCTCCTTGTTTAGTTTTACAAACCATAGATTAAGCCTGGAACCAATGGAACCTTTATAACCTGAGTAATATATTATTGGCTTAACTAAAAAAGAGCCTGGAATCTCCCTTACATTTAGAACGACTATTTTTAGTTGAAAAAGTTATTCTCAAGTGCCAATCTTACAACCAAACTGAACTACTACAAAAAAATTTGACATCTCTGTTTCTAATCTAGTCGACAAATGGTGACATAATAAAAATTCTCCTATTCTAGCAGTAGCATATCCTAACGTTTCTCAATACTTACAACAGTTCAGGTGAATTAACTTTCTTTCAATCGAAATTCAATATCTCCTAAGCCAAAGTCAGTATTCGTTTCCCAAATTTTGACAATGAGAATCCAATTGATTTTCAGAATCAAGATCCAAGATTCATGCAGGATTTTCACGGATGATGATAATCAAGATTTGGAGTCCGTTATGCTCTATATATTCCAAATTACCAAGAATCCCTAATGATAAATTTAGATGAGCGATGCTCCATATACTCAAAAGAATGTTCGCAATTTATCAAGTTCTAGAATGGGCTGCCAACAAATAAACTTCTAACCACCAAGTTGTAATTATGCCAGATTCATGGTCTGCGTTATTGGCCTTAAAAACTCACATAATAGTCTTGTCGCTAAAATTTTAGAAAACTTCTGGAGCTGCTTAAAGAACACACTTCTGTAACTTTCGTCTGAGTAAAGGGACACTTTGATATTTCCGGTAACATCAAATCAGACTTTTTTTACTAATTAGGCGATCTTAAAAGGATCACAAATAACTTGGCTTACATCGATCTAATAGCTACACTTAGAAGAAGTCTGGAACAAAATTGGGATATTGATTGGTACGCTTTGCTCAATCGAAGCAACAATCATCCTGTTTTACCTACTGAGCCTTTTGCCCTCATAAGTTACCCCAATAGAAAAATCTATTCCATGTTTGTTACATATCTCTTTAATCATGAAACTGTCAAGACATACATCTATAGACTAAAACTATCCGAATCACAACTTTGCGATTGCAATGGTTATGCTGATGACTTTAGACATAATGATGGCGCAAGAACAAATACCTTTCAAACAAATTCAAGCTTATCACTTACACTTGTTTCGACGAAATTATAAAATAAAGCAAATCATCTGAGAATTTTTAAAAATAATTAAGAGGAAACCTCACATTCAAATATTTATTAAACCGTACCTGGGTCAAACACCGAACGCTTTAGAAATTTTGGTGGGAGCGTCAATAGGGCACTCGCGCACTCGCCACTATTTTTATTTTTATTAGCAGGTATAATTTATTTTATTTTTATACATACTCCACGTAACTCATGACTGAGGACGAAATTGACAAGGTCGACGTCGTTCAAAATGATTTTTTGAGCCAAGTATCTACTGGTCCAACCGAATGATAGATATTACAATACGCGAATAATTGACACGTCGTTAATGTGTAGAGTGGGGATTTAAAGTAACTGTTCTTTATAAATGAACCTTTGAGCTTGAGTAATAATATTGAATAAAAGAACTGAATCAGTGACTGTAGCAATCTATGTAATAATTTAATCTTATCTGAAGTTAGTCTTTCTCGGAATGACTTTCTATTATGGTCTTTCCGCTTTTCTTGATGCTTTAACATGCCTTTGTATTCACATTTGTTCTGGATTTGAATAAAATTGTTTCCCTATTTACTATAATTATAGTGATCACACCTCTACAAATCATGATGTAACTAGAATGTTTGCTCATTGGTGCCAATTAGACATGTTTCTCTTTTCCTCTAATCGATGTAGAACCTGGAAAGCCCATCAAGGTTTCCTTCTTGTTTGCTGCCAGTTTGTTAAAAAATTGTTTGCAGTTTTAGGCCAGTCTTGACTCAATAAGAAAAGAGTATAGAATAGTTAAAGCTGTTTAGAAGTAAGAAAGAATATACGAATATATAGAACACATATTTCCACCTGAAAAAAAGCGATTTTTAGAGCCTGAACTTTGGTTGCATTACCCTCACTTCAGCTCTTCAGCTAAGAACTCAAACCTAACAGTTTTTTTGTTTGTTTTATGCTAACTTTACGCTAAAGCTAGTATAGCCATAGCTTTATCTCGGCAAGGAAAAGCGTTACAAGGACCATCTTGGCGTGATATTGTATTGCTAATTAACTGCTGTTAATTGGTACATTTACCGACGCCTACGAAGAAGCAAAATGGAGATATAGAAGACAAACGTTGAAACCAGAAAAGTCAATCGGTAGGAATTTAGTTGCAAATTTATTGCTGAAGTTTTTTGCCACGAAACAATTTATTGTTACAACCGTTTCTGCGAAACAATGGTTATGCTAACTTTACGGTGAAGCTATTTTTCAGCAATGAAAATGCTGAAATACTGTAGAATCCCTTAAATATAGACGTGAATGCAAGGTAATATTAAGTAGGACTTACTAAGCTAACAACATAAGTTAATTGTGCTAGACATTGAAGGATGAAATGAAAAAGGCAGCAAAGATTAGATTTCACGTACAAAGCTTCTATGTATCTGTTTATACGCATTTGGGCTTAATAGGCCTCGAAAACTATTTTGCGGATTTATTGAAGGATAAATTTAAACAAAACGAAATCAAAACAAACAAACTTTAAGAAAGCAGGAGAAGGAGGAGTATATAGTGTAGCAAAAGAAGAATGGAAGGAATAAGAACACCAAAATACGAGACAAAAAGAGGGAGGGAAGAAAAAACAATAAATTAAACTAGAAAGGACAATACGTAGAAGACTTAAAAGCGATATAACCAATGTTGACATCCAAATGCACCGAGTATGAAAATAATTTACCTTGTTTAAATTAAAACACCTATTGATACTTCTCGAGCCACCCGACAACTGAAGAGACGACATTCCACACCAGCCATAACTTGTACAGACACTAGTAAAATTGAAAATGATTTTTTACGAAACGTCGTATAACGACAAATGGCCAATTTGCGGTTTACGATTACGTTATTGAAGTCCTGAAAGTTTCAATTTGTAGCCACCTGTACCGTGAGCATTTAACGAAATGACAGCTGGGTAATAAATAACGAAATGTTTCAATTAAAGACATATTTCCAATTTGCCGCGATGAATAAATGGCCGGGCATTAAATCTTTTACTTCATCACGCTTTTTTCATTATTCGTGATAACTGTAATGGGGCTTGGCTTGTCTGCGAGGTACGTCACTATTAGCTTTTTTAATTTTAGTTTTAGATGTGATAGTGAGACCACTATTTAAGATACGCAATCCTTATTATAATTTTAAGACTAGTACGGATTTGTTTAAGAAGATCTCACAAAAGAATATCTTCTCGTAAGAAGATCTTACAAAAACTGCAATGAAGTAAAATATAAAGAAACCCAGAGAACCATTCGAAACACAATCAGGAAATCCAAAGAAGACAGCAGATGTGAGAAACTGTGTGAATTACTAAAAAACATGACTACTTCAATGCATACAAAAAGATTAAGGAAGTCACATATATAAAGAAAAAATTCAATACAACAACTCTAGTAGATTATAACAACCAAATAGTATCTAGCACAAAAAATGTAGGAAATATATGGGAAAAATACATCGAAGATCTGTTTGATGACGAGAGAACAGAACCACAAATGAATATAGTACAAGACACAATATTTGATATATTAACATCGGAAGTTACAACAACAATCAATATGGCAAAGCCACGAAAGGCCTCAGGTAGAGATGAGATATATGTAGAGATAATAAAACTTCATTCATCAATGAAGAAAATCGTCCTTAACACTACTATTTAATAAAATATATTCTACTAGAATCTTCCCAGAAGACTGGCTTAGATCGACATTTATACGTATACCCAAGAAAAATAAAGCAAATAGATGCTCACAGTTCAGATTAATTAGCCCAATGAGCCATTTTCTGAAAATTTTACTCAAAATTGTACATCAACGTATATACAGAGAATGCGAAAGAAAGTTAAACGACAATCAATTTGAATGTCGTGTGGGGCTTGGTACAAGGGAGGCATTATGGCAGTAGAAATATCAATAAAAAGAGGAGTTCGTAGATGCTGTGTACTTTCTCCACTATTGTTTAATATATATTCCGAAAAGATGCCAAAATGCCCTCGAAAATATTGAAGAAGGAATAAAAATCAGAAGATTATCAATCGTCTGAAGACGAAGAACAAGGAGGATTTAGAGCAGGTCGTTCATGTACAGATAACATCTTCTGCCTTAAACAAATTATAGAAAAGAAAATTATGACAAATAGAGAGATACATATGACTTTTGTAGATCTTGAGAAGGCATATGATACAGTCCCGCTAAATAAACTATGGGAAGTCCTGGACACATCAAACATACATCAAACATTGGTTAGTGCTCTCAAAGATCTATATTATGGTTCAAACTCCCAAATGAACTTCGGAAACCGCTTAGCTGAAAAATTTGCAGTTACTAAGGGTCTCAGACAAGGATGTTGTATCTCTCCGACTCTATTTAAGATTTATATCTCTGCAGCTCTGAAACAATGGAAAAGGAAAGTCAAAGGAATGGGTATACAATTGAACGATCAGGATTACATATATATACTTTACAGTTTGCAGATGATCAGGTGGTGATCTCAAATGACAAAGATGACATGGAATACATGCTTAGAAAACTAATTGAAGAATACCAGAAATGGGGATTAAATATCAATTTAGAAAAGACAAAATACCTCTCAATTGGAGCTGAAGCAGAACAACTCGATATCTATGACAATCAAAAAATAAATCCATGCAACGAATATAAATACCTGGGCGTCATCTTCGACCGTAGTGGAAAAGACGAACGAGAAATAGAACATCGAATTGTACAAGCACGAAGAGCTATAGCATGTTTGAACGTAGTTCTATGAAGTAAAGAAATATCAAAGAAAAGAAAATGGAACATCTATGAGACTTAAAACTAGCCTACTTTATGGAGCTGAGACATGGAGAATAACCGAGAAATATAAGTAAAAGGTCGAAGCCACGGAAATGGATGCCATCAGAAGATCGATGAGAATATCAAGAGCCGACAGAATACGGAATGAAGTGATAAAACAACAAATGGGTATAGAGGGCACTATAGTTGAGGATATTGAGAGAAAACAGCTCATATGGTATGGGCATGTGAGCCGAATGGAGGACGAAAGATTGCCTAAAAAACGATGATGTAGCAACCCCCAGAGAAGAGGAAACGAGGAAGACCACCACAGAGCTGGAACTTGGGAGTTAGGAAAGCGATTAGCGCTCGAAATCTGGACGAAGACCTAACTCAAGACAGAATACAGTGGCGTTTGGGAGTCGGACAACGGACAACGGAGGGAGATAGCTTGGGGCTAAATATAAACACAAATAAAACAAAAGTAATGGCCGTTACACGTGCGCCAAATGCCGACATTAATATTTAACATTAATATACAACAAACAGATAGAACCCGTACAAAAATTCCAGTATCTTAGTTGCTGGATAATAAACGATTTTGACTACGAAGTTAAAATACGTGCTCGTATAGAGTATGCTAGCTCCGCTTTTCAAAGAATGAAAAAATTCCTAATAAACTCTACCTTATCGTTGGATATCCGATACAAATTTGTAAAAACATTAATTTATTACATATTGCTATACGGAGTGGAAACATGGACTCTCGGAATCACAAGTATGAGACGTGTACAAGCATTTGGGATGTGAGTTTTTCCAAGAATGTTGAAGATCTCTTGGACAGAGCACGTGACCAACAACGAGCTGCTGAGAAGAAAAGAGAGTGAAAGAGAACTTCTAATTATTGTAAAAACCAGAAAAACGAGTTATCTAGGACATATTTACAGAGGAGAAAAATACAACTTCCTACGACTGATAATAGAAGGGAAAGTGGAAGGAAGAAGAGGTCCAGGAAGAAGAAAGTGCTCCTGGCTGAAAAATATAAGAGACTGGACAGGCATGGACACACATTCGATACTAAGAAAAACAGCTCAAGATATAGAGCAATTTGCTGTAGTTATAGCCAACCTTCAGTAATGGAGAGGGCACCTTAGGAAGAAGATTTATTTGTTTAAGGGAAAAGTCTAAGTAGATGGTAATAAGGGCCAGGCCATGTATTCAGAGGCATTATGAATACTAGGCCATTTAGAAAAGAAGAACTGTCAGCTGTCACTAATTTTGAAGAGAAGGAAGACTTTAGGTTTAAGACTCGTATGGTTAGGCCACGTTTTATTACTAAACTTTTTATGTACTTTTATGTAAAATTAAAGAATACATATAATAGTTAGGCCACCTGAGTATTTTATTCAAAAGATTTACACACCTTCAAAAATTAGACCAGTTTCTTTCGACAGCCCGATTCATAAGATCCGAATCGATAGTATAGATTCAATGAACGCACCTCTATTTGCTTATATTTTTGGCCGAAATCTCTTTCGTTTCGCGTTATAATAAGATTGTCTAATATGTTCCATTTCCTGTTTACTCAACTAATCACCTTAAAGAGTGAGACGGGTATTGGCATCACTTAATAACCCGTTCTATCTCTTTTATTTTGAAGAATGAACCGACTGTTAGTGGGTATTTAAGAGAGGATTAAGAAGTTGTAAAAAGACTTTTAAATAATTGATTGCCGTAATTTTCCGAACGTATTTATGTCGTTCTCGTTATGTCTTAAATGAGATATTTGAATATGTTAAGCTAATTAGTCACAAAAAGGTTTTAGGCAAAAGATAAGACACTGATCGTTTCCGACAAATTTTTAATTATGGCCTGTCATTAGGAGTAATTTCTGCGTCTAATTATATGTATACCAGACTTTTATAGCCTGGGAATCACATCAATAACATAAAAGAAACGAATGAGTTTGTGATAAGAAAAATAAAATTAGTAGAAATGCTTATGCAATATCCAAAGACGAATAATCTAGACATGTTTAGATAAATAAACAGGGATCTATCTCTCCTTCGCACTATCGTTGACTATTTTTGGGAATGTGTAAAAACATAGATAAGTATTTAACCCGGCAACTGTTGTGGGGTGAAAATCACCCACGTACTTAATTAGCGCATGGTAAAATATTGGCAACAACGCCAGATTCATCTGGCGCCATGAGTACCTTCCCATAATATAACAGACCTTATATTGCATCATAAATTTCAGTATATAAATAAGATTTGAATGAGTGGTGTCGCGTTCTTTGGACTTGTGGGTGATTTTTAACCCCACCATACAGTTGAAGTGCAGTATTATTTAGTTTTTGGGTAATTTTAACCCCACAACACCGGTTAATTATTAACAGGTAAGTTCTTATACTAGCACAATTTATCTTGATTTTTCTAACAGAAACATAATTTAATTGGTAGGAATTTAGAAAATATGTATATGATATAAAAATATTTATATGAACCGCAATAGCCAAAGCAGAGACAGAATCGGTCAGAAAATCACCATCGATGACTTTAACTTTGAGCTTGTTAGAGAATTCAAGTATCTTAAAACAACAATAACTGAAGACAATAACGGATCACAAGAAATAAACAACAGGATTCAGGCCGGCAACAGATGTCTTTTTGCCCTCCAAAACCTTATAAAATCGAAAAAACTAACAAGACGTACGAAGATACAGGTCTATAAAACAATCATACGACCCGTTGTGATGTATGGAAGCGAAACGAGGACGATAAAAAAGGCAAAAGAAGAGAGACTATGTATTTGGGAAAGAAAAATCCTAAAGAAGATCTTTGGTTCTATGCTGGATGAAGCATCAGGACAATATAGGACAATATAGGATAAGAATCTCTGAATTCCATTCATCTCTGTGAAACCATTCTTTAAACGGTTTATGCTGGGAGTAGGTTGCAGGACCGAATAAGAAACAAATATTTGCGAAGAAGGGCGAGTATTGCTGATGTGGAACGCATAGTGGAACTGGGCAGGCCGGATCAAGCATATCACCAAAAATTGGTAACAAAGAGCACAAAATCGTAAAGAATGGAGAAGTTTAAGAGAGGCCTATGTCCAGCAGTGGACGTCATAAATTAAGGCTGGATGATGATGATGATAAAGTGTATGGGACAATGAATGGCACTAGTCATAATTGTTTCTACAGACTATTAAAACTATAATAAATTCATGGTATGAAACAAGCATTGATCGTCAATTATATGAATATTGTAACAGTGGTATTTCTGTAGCACATATTATGGTTGATTGTCCTAAATATATTAACGAAAGACAGAAACACTCAGTACCTGATAATATATGACAAGTTTTAGGACCTAATGGTAAGTTTAAAAACTTATATAACCATCTAAAGGACAATAATGTCTTCCTTAACAAATTATAAATTAGTTTTTTGTGTAAAATCTTAATAGAATATAGAACTTGAAATGATGAAAGAACTGGACGTAGAAGCTGGAAAGATAGGCCTTAATATGAATTACAGCAAGACCAAAACTATAACAAATACAGATGAAGACATCACAATGAGAATCGGACAAGATGAAATAGAACAAGTTCAGGATTATATATATCTTGGTCAAACTATAAAACTTAATATAGAGAACCAAACAGCAGAGATAAAAAGACGAGTTAGACTGGCATGGGCGGTATTTATCAAACTAAGCTACATTCTTAAAAACAAAAGATATCCACAGCATCTTAACACCAAAGTATACAATCAATGCGTACTCCTTGTTCTCACTTATGGTTTTTAAACGTGGACTTTTACAAAAGCAAACATGGACAAAATCATAAAAACAAAAGAGCAATGGAAAGACAAATGTTGCACATAAAACTAATGGATAAAAAGAGAAACGAGTGGATACGAGAGAAAACAAAAATGAGGGATGTTAGACAAGAAGTTGCAAAATTGAAATGAAGATTTACCGAACACAATATGACAAAAAGAAGACCGATGGAACAAAATTCTTAGAAGTTGGAGACCGTGGGAATATAAACGAAGCAGAGGAAGGCCCCGAATGAGATGGGCAGATGATATCAAGAAGCACGTGGGCTCTATGTGGATGACTGTAGCGACAGACAGAGAAGAATGGAAAAGGATTGGTGAGGCCTATGTCCAAAGATGGACCGAAGAATAATTAGATAGATAGATATAGAACTTTAATTTGGACTTAACATAAAAACTAAAATTGTAGTTTACTTCGTAATTTTATATTGTAATTAATTTGTAATTGTAATTTATACAGCCCTCAATGGCTGATGCGGAAAAAAAACCACCACCCTAACTATTTTTCCAAGTAATTTTTAGAGAAAATTGGTGGAACACGTTTTATTTTCTGACGTTTCCATTTGCACGTTACATTTTGTTTTTTAAAAAAATTGCTCAAACTTAAAACGTAGAACTTGTACTTTCAGAAGATTCTTATCACCGCCATTCTAGCATCAAAATCAACACAAAACTTGAGAAAAATCAACTTGTTGTAAAAGTGGTTAACGATATATGCCTACTTCTTTTATATATAAAAAAAGAAAGGCGAGGTACTCCAAGCGATCGGCCGGTAAGACTGAGTGCGTAGGCTCAACAATACCGCTCTCACACAACCAGCAAGCCACAACTTTCAAGAAAAATCCTCTCCACAATGCATCATTGAAATCCAATTTAGTAAATGAATTATTTATATTTATGCAAATCAGCTAGCGATTGTTTAGAAAATATAATATTGATAATCGAACGTGAATGGCGCCAATATGTTCAGCTAACGTTATAATTTTCAATCCGATAGCGTTCGAAGGCTGTTATTATCAAGAAATCGTTTTCTAATATGTGCATGCTTCATAAGCGGATACTTAAGTTGTATTATTATATATCAATAATGTAAATAATAGAATTATATAACGATGTAATGATAATAGGAGAATGGAATGCAAAATTGGAGAAACGAAAATAGATGACCATTTGAAAGGAGCGATATTGCTTAGGCGAGCGAAATGGCAAAGGTGAACATCTCCTTCAGTTCGCCATCGATACGAATCTTAGTATAAAAAACACATTTTTCTTAGGGTTGCTGGTAAGAGCACATTGTCATGAATATTAAAGAAAAAAATCATGAAAATACTTCCAATCCTTAAGTTTTTATTAAAACAACGATTGGGCGACCACTTTCGCTGTTTACAAGTTACAATATCTTTGGGCCCTCAAGAAACTAAAGGCTCAAATATCTGGTATATGTGAGCGAATGTGTATACAACAATTTTTGTTGTAGTCATTGAGACCACTCTTGGAACAATGCTAAAATGTTGCGCTTCCTGCTGTTGCGCTGTAAACCGATTGCGCTTGCAACTGTTTTGTGATCTCGCCAACCTAAAAGCACGGAGAATCGTCCAGGAAGCGATCTGACTGTAACTGGCTTCCTTCTTCTTCTTCTTAAGGTGCCGTGCATTTATGCGTAGGCGTCCACCGTAGGTCGTCTTGTCAGGTGAGGGGTTAAATAGTCAGGATTAAATAATTCTGTTTTTAGCAGCATTGCGAAGCATTTCATAGCTGTGGATTCCTGTCCTTGTCGAATATTGCACAGCCATGACATTTTTTTACGTCCCAGACCCCTTCTACCCCTTTTCTATTATTGAAAGCCCTTTTATGTTCTGCTATTCGTTTATTAAAGTTTCTACCAGTTTGACCGCAAACTTACATCGGTGGATCTCATGAACGACGACCAGGATCAGGCCCCCCGAGAAGAATCACGACGGCCAGAGAAGACCGTTTTTCCAACGCACTTTTTTGCAAAATCGGTTCTTTACCGCTAGATCATTCCAAAAACATTTTCAAAATGCTCACGGGTGGACTTTAAGCACTTCTACCGTGATCTGAACAGCAGCACATCGACAACACCGACTAGAGTTTGCTAGAGACCACCAGCATTGGACGATAGAAGATAGGAAAAATGTTTTGTTTAGTGATGAGTCCAGGATGGTTCTTTATGGCTCAGAATGCTCAGAAGCTCAGGTTCGGTAATGTTTTGGGCAGGCATTTCATTCGAGGGCCGTACTGATCTCGTATTTATTGGTAGAGGATCGCTGAACTGGCCGGCTCAAAGTCCAGATTTAAACCCGATTGAACATGTTTGGGACCAACTTAAACGAAGGGTAAGAAACAGAACACCTGCTCCAATAAATCGTGGGCAGCTTCGGTTGGCGCTCATGGTAGAATGGGAAACTTTTCCTCAAAACGACATCCAGAATTTGATCAATGCTGATCAATCAATCACAATGAGTACAAGAGCAGTATGGCAAGAGACGGTAACTTGCGGCTCAGTGAAAAGCTGTAGAACCCCGCACATAGATGGATATTTGTCTTTTTTTGTTTATAGGCAATGATTATAATTAAAATGTGTTATACAATGTTTCTCTTATATTGACGTACAATTGAATTGCCAAGTTCCATAGGAAGATATAGTCATAAGTAACATCTCCCCTATGGCAATAGAATTGATGCTCACTTATAGTAACGTAATTTTCAAAGACCAATAACTCTCTTTCTAATCAACTACAGAAGATCTCAAACCTTTTCTTGATAAAGTAGGTAAAAGTAACAAAAAACCTAAATTTTCTGTTAAAAATTTAATTCTCCTTTGATGAAACTGCTTATCAACATTGGTTTGATTTTAATTGGCAGTTCGGGTGGGCTTGATTCAACTAAAAAATGCTACCACAGTGCCCTACATAGATTTATACCCCCCATTCATCATGACGATAATTATAACATGTATTTTTTTAATTAATTACCCACTATTACCCTATTGGACCAATTTTGAGTGGACGAAAACACATAAAACTTTCAATAATTTTTCAACCCATAAAATGTATACTGCAATTATAGCCCATTAAAGACGTAATTTAATTTTTATAATCAAAATTATGATGGCAATTTTCTGCAAGTAGGTTGCATTTATTGGCGATCGTAAAAGTGGTGGTCTACAACACCGAAAATACGCTTTTATGCTTGTTAGTATTGCTTTGTAATGACAGAGACAGATAAAGGGAGCCATAAACATACAAACAAAACCATCGACCAAAATAAAAGTACAGAAAATAGAATCAATAAAATTTCTGGTTTACAAAACAGATTAAACAGTTAATCTGAACAGGGGAGTGAATAACAATAGGCGATGAAGTGATTAATAAAGACACCATTAATACAGTCTTGCTGATAGATCTATAAAACTAACAGATCCAGAATACAGACCAACTGCATAAAAAAGCAAAGAATGCCCTCATAAATAATGCATATCCCGAACATCAAATCGAAACTATTTTTGAATCAAGATTAAATAAATTTTACAATAATAAAAATAAAAATAAACCAAACAGTATCAAGACTACAACTCTTCCATATAATATAAAAGGTTTATCCGAACAACTATCGAATTTTTTAGCCAGGTATAACATAACAGGGGCTCACAAAGGCAATAACCTTTTGAAGAAATATTTCACCAAACCACAGTATAAAGAGGTTCCACACAGTATAAAGAGGTGGAACCTCTTTATACTGTGACCAAACTAAAAACACAGACTCCGAAACTCAAAAAATCACATGTTGTTTACTAGATACCATATATTAACTCATATTAACTATGAAGGTTAACTATGATTGGGCAAACTAGTCAACTTCTTCAATCCAGAAATCATTTTCACAAATATGACAAGAACAACATTACTGCGATTACAAAACATGAAAATGAGATGAAGCATAACTGACTTCGAAAACATCAAAATTTTAAAAACCGAGCAATACAAAAAGAAGAGGGATATATACGAATCAACAGAAATAAAATGAAATATTAACGCAACCAATGAGAAAAAGATACACAGAACCTATATAAAATATATTTCAATTTGATTTAAATAATAATAAATATAACACCAAAAAAAGATCTTATAGACATATCTCCACTTTGCCCTTTTCGGAAACACCAACGATACGCCCATATAAATAAAAAAATAATTATATATTAATGACAGTAAACCATGAGATGTCAGATTGACTCACATCTTCCTTCTCCAACTTTGGCGTTAAAATCACCCATCATCATCAGTTGGCGCTAAAGGCCTTCGTGAGCCTTGGCCTGCTTTAAAACATTCTTCCATCCTTCCCTATCGAGTGTCTGTCTTTTCCAGCCCGTCACTCCAATCTCCCTCAGATCTTCCTGTACATCGTCCAGATATCTGAGTTTAGGTCGCCCCTTCTTCTTCTTCCGACCGGCCTGTTTAGCGTAGTTATTTTAGTGGGATCACTCTCATCCATCCGCATAACGTGGCCCACCCACCTTAGGCGGTTTATTTTGATGATCTTCACAATATCTGTATCACCAAAAAGTCTATAGAGTTCAAAGTTATATCGCCTTCTCCACAGACCCTGTTCGTTTACTCCGCATATATGGTCCTCAATACTTTTCTTTCAAAGACTCGTAGTAACTCTTCATCTCGGGTCGTCATTGTCCATGTTTCCTATCCGTATGTGAGCACTAGGCGTATTATTGTTTTATAAAATTTGCACTTTGTTGCTATTGATATACTTCTAGCTCTTAGTTGAGGGCCCAGGCCAAAATAACAGCGGTTAGCCACGCATATTCTTTTTTTTATCTCGTTAAAAAAATCACCCATGACTACTGTTATATCTCTAGATGTTGTATTTTGTAGGGTTTTTTTGAAGGTCATCGTAAATTTTTTCAATTTCTTCCTCTGTTTTATCGGCAGTTGGCGCATAAATCTGAATAAGGTTTAATTTCCCATGTGCTGTCATCATTTGTATTAGCATAATTCTTTCCGATATTGGTATAAAGCCTACAACTAATTTTGAAACTTTTTTACTGACATTAATTGCCACTCCATACTGATTTGTCGGTACTACTATAGCAGAAAAGTCCACCATTGGTTGTACTTAGTTGATTTCAATGGCACAATAAAATCTAGTTCCAAATTTAATATTACTAATTGAACCTAAACCCAAGAAATACTAATATAAAAAAAAAAACGGAATGCAATCAAACAGGTACTTGTGTTCGTTTCGTGTATATAAACCACAAAAAAATCGTTCCAAGTATAATTTAATTCTCATTGGGGCATCTATTAATTTCTCCTCGGCAGATTTGTTAATTTTTCGATTTCATTTTTCTGACGAACCCCATCTCGCATAACATCCCGCAACTACCGGATCGAATGCCCCGCCATACATCTTCTTGATTTGTTCTGACAGTTCATTAGAATTGACCATTATCACACGAAGAACAAGATGGAGAAAGAGATAGACCTCGGCGTGAGGTGCGGTCGAGAGCGAGATCGACTATTGACGCCATGGAACTTATTCTTACGTATTTTTTTATTGTGGTTTTGTACTCCTGATGTTCGGATGGACCAGTCGCTTAATTAAGTGTCAGGGCTACAAATGATTTAGGTTCTGTATCCTGTGGTTCCATTTAACATTTTCGAGATAACCACTACAGGTATGGACTCGAAGAATTCAATGAGGGTAGAGAATAGGTACTACCGGCAAATAATTCGAATGTCATCGTGCAAAAGACATTTCGGAGTACTACTGAAGGTAGTAAGAAAAATGAAACAACTATTTGTCAAAAAACACTATTCTCCATACTTGCAAAATATGTATCAAAATGAATGAATAAAAAAATCAATGAATATCAAATCAGTAACTGTTGGAAATAATGCATTAAGATAAGGAACTATTGACAATAGTTAAGCACAGAAAGTTAGCTTATTTTGGCCATATCTTATCAAACGATAAGTATGGTTTTCTGTAGTTGATCGTTGAAGGAAAGATCGAATGAAGATAAGGCATTGGACAAAAGAAGTTTCCTTGGCTGCGAAACCTACGCTAATGGTTTGAAATCAGGGAGGGCAGCTCAGTAATAGAGAAGAATTCCAGTTAATGATTGCCAACCTCCGATGAGGACAGGGCACATGAAGAAGAAGATTTGCAAAATATGGTATAGTTTCTACGATGTCAGTTGGACAAGTCATAAAAACAAAATTCGACACTCAAGTGTCGGCGTCTTTGTAAAACATAAGCGGCGCAATAGCAATTAAATAATAAACTTTTATTTTTAAATTAAGGTCTAATATTTTGTTAAACAGTAATAATATTGTTAATTAATTATATTTCTTTAGGAACTTGACACCAAAGATGATTAAAAGTTAATACACAATATAGTCCATTCACTAACGGTAAAATATTGTAAAAACATCTAAATTTTAAAGAACCACTGGGATTGATATGAAATTTGTCATAAACATATAGCTAACGTGTCAAGGAAAAAAAGTGATATTGTGCCGATGTGTATTTTTGCCCTGGGGGTGAGTACCGCACCTTCTTGGGGGGTGAAAAGATATACATCCAAAATAAGTCCGGAAGTGGATAAACTGACTAATTCTAGGTAACTTTTGTTCTATAGAGGTTTTTACTAAATCAATACTTTTCGAGTTATTTGCGAGTGAATATATTCATTTTTCATCAAAAACACCACGTTTTTGGACGATTTCTCGCAAATAACTCAAAAGGTATTTTATGGAAAAATGAGGTACATTTGAGGTAAAAAAAGGTAACATTTATGGAAAAAATGTTGGTAGCAAAAATACAGTTTATAAAAAAGTGAAAACAATAGTATATGTATGAAGTCTGTATACCCAGCAGAAGCAGAGTTATAGCTAATGAAAAATAGATTCTTACCTATTCGTCAAATTCCATATCGAATAATTCAACGTGAAATAATAAAAAAAATATATTTTTTTACTTTTTAATTGTTTAGAGAAATCTTTATTTTTGATTTTTAAAAAAGTTTCTAGCATCAAACGTAAGCAAGTTACGCTCAAAACAAAGTTGATCCCTTTTTTTGGTAAAAAATAATCATGAATATGATCTGTAAGTTTCATCGGTTTAAAGAGCTTATTTTTGAAAGATACATGAAATCGGCCAATTCGTCTTACAGTCGAATTGTCTCTTAGGTTATAGATTAATCGAGAGATCACATTTACTTCGATATACAGAACATATTTTTGACAAGTTGTGGAAGTCTTTGTAGAAATATTCAAACAATTAAACACTATCACTATCCCTGTGTCCAGAACTTGAGTCGTCGTTTGTGTTTATAACTATCGGTTCAATTGGTGGTAAAGTAGGATATTCTTTTTCTTTTACTTGAACATGCGCTACACAATTTTTCCAAATGTCAGTTTTGTTAAGTTCTTCGATCACTGTTCTTATATTTTGGACAACAACGTCACTTAATTGGGGAGATTGATTCATTTTCCGCAATTTCTTTTTTACATTGGCCCATATCATTTCAATTGGGTTGAAAACACAATGATATGGAGGGAGCCGTAAAACCGTATGCCCGTGGCGTTCAAAGAGTTTATCTATTACATATCCTTTTTGAAAATTTTGTTGCTTAATTAATTGCAACAATTCCTTTTTGGTACATTTACTAGGTGTTGCCATGCATTTGTTCTCCATAAATTCTATGATATCTTCCTTCTTGGAGCTAGTATTTGGAATTTTGGTGTAGAGTCTAGAATGGTATGACGCATTATCCATTACTATCACGGAATTTGTTTTAATATTCGGTAACAGCTGTTCCGTTGCCAATTTTTCGAAAAGTTCAGCCGTCATATCCTCATGATAATCAGCTGATGACACTGTTTAATGTTTTTGGCCGATAATAACAAGGCATTAGGTACAAACCCGCTCTTAGTTCCAGCATGTAGAATTATAATTCTTTTTCCTCTCGAACAAGGAGTATTCAAGCAGCACTTTTTGCTATCATCCATCCAGCCATATTGAACTACATCATGGGTGTCAAACCACGTTTCATCAAGATACACAATGTCTCTATTGTCATCTCGATATTCTTTAATGTGTTTACAACTTATTTTCTACTGTCTTAACTCAAACTTAACTAAAACACAACACTACTGTTTGCACAAAAATATTAAAAATATACGTGAACTTGCTGTCGTACACGACGATACTGAATATATCGTTTAGTATGAGAAACCTAAGAAGGCATTTTTGACCAGATAACGATCAAGTTTGAGCGTAATAACTTCCGAAGAATTTGACTAATTACACTTCAGTAGTGCCCGATAAGATACGTAGAAAGTAATAAACCACAGCTGCAATATGGACAATACCGTTAGTGATCAATTACAAATAATGTTTAATTTCTGAATTATTGGGGACTGGACCCTAAAAATTCCTTAACTTTTATTGAAATTTAAAATTGATGATTAAAAGTATATACATACATAACGCAAATGAAATCTAATGTGCTTATTAGTTTGAGAACTAAAAAATGAGTTTACAATTTTGCTATAAAAATAAAATAATTTATATAATAAGTTTAAAATAAAATTAATTTATCACGACGACACTGTTATTGTGTTTATTTAAATGCTTGCCGCCTTTGAAACATGAGAAACAATTTTTACCTGCTAACGGCAAAGCCAGATTTGGTTATAGTGTATGCACTGTCGAAAAATTTGACCAATTACATTTCAGTATTACCCAATAAGATACGTTCAAATTAATAAGCCACACCACTATCCATGTGGACTAATACCAGGAGTAATCAATAATTAGAATTACAAAGATTTATCTTTATTTCTATGTTCGCCGTAGAATTACTGACCGGACCCCAAAAATTGTTCTTTCCCAATTCATATCGTAACAACTTTACTCTAGCAATAATGATACCAAAATTCCGAGGTGTAAAATCATCGTGCCCAGGCGTGTTGTTAAGCGATGACTAACAGATATGGTGATTCTGGGGGATTATAGTATGACTGACAGCATTTCGTCCCAATTAGTAGGAACAAAATAAACACGAAGAAAAAGATAGTTTAGTGGACGATTCATAACTGAGTGACTTTTCTGAGTCTACAAATAAAAATATAAGGAGAACTAGCAGACAGAAGACCTCGGTCATAAACTCTGCCTCTGTACCAAACAGGTTTCCATGACTCCAGTCAGGGTCCTAAAGGTAAACCTTCAGCAGAATTCACTATTGCTATTAGAGGGTTCTTTTAATGCGGCGACGTTTGATCCTTTCTGTGTTACAACCTACTGGATGCTGGTGCGAAGCGTTTTAGTTGGGAAGCAGTTCGTTAGTAGAAAGTAGTGTTATTTGCTAAAATTTAATTATTTTGAATAGTAATGTAGCAGTTCGTTGGTAGAGTGTAGAGTGTTGTTTGCTGTAATGTAATTATTTTGAATAGTAATGTGGCGGTCGTGGAACAATGTGGTTGAAAATATTGCGTACGATAATAATACTGTTTTTTATAGAAAATACCAGTGCCGGTGTAAAAGTAATTCCTGAAAAAAAAGCAAACCCGTAAACTTAACCAAACAAAAAGTCTAACGTACGTCGACATAGAGTTTATATAGAAGATCAGCCGTATACTAGTATAGATAGAGTATAACATCCACAAGAAAAATGAAATTCCTGTAGTACTGTATACCATCAATCACAAAAGTTTTATTTAAAAATCCTTTATAAAAGGTATATAATTGAAAAAAGCACAGAACGTTTTCGGACTAAAAAGACCATTCATCAACATCATCATCATTCCTCAACCTCTTGCATCCACTGTTGGATATAGGTCTCCTCCATGTTCTTCTCACTGTTCTCTATCTTGCGCCTTCTGTATCCAATTTCCGACTGTTTTTCTCAAGTCGTCCTCCATCTTTTTGGTGGTCTGCCTCGGTGTCTTTTGTCTTCTCTAGGTCTCCATTCTATGAGTCTTTTGGTCCACCTATTATCATTTAAACGTGCTATATGTCCAGCCCATCTCCATTTGGCTTGTGCAATTTTTTCTATGATATCTGTCACTTTAGTCCTCTCTCTCACTATCCTATTTGGTACCATATCTCTTCTAGTTATTCCCAACATTGCTCTTTCCATTTTTCTTTGGGTTACTCTCAATTTATTTGCAGAATGTTTGGTTAAAGTTATTGTTTCGGAACCATATGTTATTACTGGCAGTATGCATTGGTTGTAAACCTTTTTCTTCAAGCAAATCGGTAGCGTTCCTTTTAGAATATCTCGCATCTTGCCAAATGCTGCCCATCCCAAGCCTATGCGACGCTGGATCTCACAAGTTTGATTGTCTTTTCCTATTCTAATTTCATGCCCTAAATAGATATAGCTAAAGACCTGATGTACTTCGTTCCCATCTACCCTCATAACATCACTTGGAACTAAATTGGTCATGTATTTTGTTTTTTCAAAGTTTATGTTCAGGCCTATTTGTTCTATTGCCTGTTTTAGTTCTTCCATCATTTTGTGAGCTTCATTTAAACTCTCGGCTATAATGACAATATTCATCTGCAAAGCGCAAGTGGCTTAAGTATTCACCATCAATATTTATTCCCTTTTAGCCCAATCTAGTTTTTTAAAGGCATATTCCAGAGCTGCAGTGAATAGTTGGGGGAGATGGTGTCGCCCTGTCTAATTCCTCGCTCAATTCTATATTTATCGGTAAAGTCATGGAGTTTAACAGATGCTGTTGCGTTGTTGTATATATGTTTTATCAAATTTGTATATCTATAGTCTACTCGGCTTTGTTTTAATGCTCCTAATACTGCCGGTAATTCTACGGTATCAAAAGATTTCTTGAAGTCTATGAAAATTAAAGTGAGTGGTTTATTATATTCAACACATTTTTCAATTAGTAGTGTAAAACCAAATCAAAAAGACCTCAAAAAGACCATTACTAGTGTATTATTACCAGGTGTACATGAATCAAGCCACTAAATCTATAGTTATAGATAGTTGCCATCTAGAACCCATTCAGATATTCTCTGAGGGTAAGCAGCAACCCCTATTGGGAGTTTTACATTGCCATGCAGGGTATCCGTTAAATAATTTAACACCACACAATCTTTACAACAAAATTGTAATATACAATGTGTAGTGTATTATCACCTGGTGATAATACACTGAGGATGGACTTTTTAGTCCGAACATGTTCTGTGATGTAGCCCGAAAGGGTCTTTTTTATTTATATACCTTTTATAAAGGATTTTTAAATAAAACTTGTAGAACAGTGATGGAAAGTGTACGATCAGCCAAAACAAACGATCGGCAGGCTAATTAGATATTTCCAGTTACGAAAATTTGAGTTATCAATAATGAGAGTATCAATAACTTAGATATGTTCCTTTTCTTCCATACTCCTTGATGGAAGTCGCTTAAAGCAGTACGTGCTTAAATATTTTAAAAGTTTTAGGACTTTAATGCATTTTATCAGTCAATAATAACTGCTTGATTATAACTGAATATAAATATACAAAAAAAAAACAGATCAATCACAAAGACGCCTGTATTGCTAACCCCTTATATTTTATAAATAACATTTCTTTGGAGGTATTACGGTAAACCAGCGGAAACCAACACCAACATTTTTCTTGCGGACACAAGATGAATACGTTCGAGTGTGCATCTCCGGGGCACGAGTTCAAGGGATGGCACCAGACCGTGAATAATAATCTTTGGACAATCGTTCGAAAAGATTCGTGAAGGTTGAAGAATCCTTTAACAAAACATGTTACACGACCAACGCCGCGGACTTCGAGACTATAACCAAAGAACGAGACGAAGAAGAGCGATGCTCGAACAGATATGGACTCGAATTTGAGGCCGCCGGCATGATCACACGGTAGGTCAATATTTCTTTGATACATCGATAAAACAATATATTTTAATATGTTATGTGGAAAGCAGTGAAAATCTTCAGGATGTACTAAACAATTTTTCCGGTACTAACGCTGCGATTTTTTTTGTTTTTATTCCTTTTAAGAGGTTTTTATCTTTTAGCATCATAGAAGGGCTCATGTAAGATATTATAATATACAATTCAATACATTTAGAGTGTGTATAATATCTCTTTATATTGTGGTAAACTTTTGAAGAGAGCCTGATGTTAAAACTTGTCACGATCATTAGATTCATGAGAACATACTGATCAGCACTCGAAACAGGGACCTTAGTGTCAAGTATCCAATTTGGCACTTAAACTTGTATCTACCCTATGTATAATTGATCACGGCGGTGCCTGCAAAGGTCCGTTGAGGTCCGAGAAGAGATGTAAGGGTTCCCATTCAAAACTTCCCGTACTACAGATCTTTCAAAGTGTCAGTACTTTTCTTAAGAGGTCCAGATTCGCTGGATCGACTCCTTAGAGAACCGAACAATATCTACATATATTCAACACTCTACAAGTGTTGAAGCAAATAAAGTAGAACTGGTAAGAGAAACACAAATACCTGAGATATTTCATATAGTAAAAATAATAGAAATAGAAATAATTTATTATTATATTCTATTATATATTTAAATTGAATATTCTTACTTACAGATCCTTCAATGGAAGGTACCAATCACAGAACTTACCTGAAAATAAAAAAAAACATAATTAATTAATTATCTAACTATAGAGAGAAATAAAATACAATCATAAATTAATCAACGATACTATTTAGGTCCACTACACATGTCAACGCGGCTTTATTTTACCAAGCAACCGCAATTTACAAAAAAAAAATTCGCTGAGGTCGCTGTCAGGGGCAGTTGGCTTCAGTGTTGGCCAAAATTTTACGTCAAATTTGAAAGGTTTTGTGTTTTTTGTCCGTTTTCATGGAAAATGTGTATCAGTGTAAAGTTTTATGTGCAGTTAGTGAGGTTTGAATGATTGGTCAGTGAGACCAGACATCGGTGTGTTTAGTCGAAAAAAAAAAACCGACAAATTTGTTAAAAAAGGTGAATTGTACTCGATGTAATGTGTCAATTTTGAACGAGTAAAAAAAACAGACAAATTTGTTGAAAAAGGTGAATTGTACTCGATGTAATGTATCAATTTTGAACGAGTAATCGCCACTGTGTTTTATTCATCTGAGATATTTGTAAAACGGTGTTTACAACAGCTTTGAAAAATACCCACATGGTTTCAGTTTTTTAAGAAGCAGATTTTCAAATTTTCTGTCCAGTGCCAACATCAACCTCAAATTAGGCTGTCCTAAGAAGCCGTTTCAGAATATAATTCGCAGTGTGGGATGCAGTTTTTTGTGTTCCAGTTCCCAACCTCAGAAATTTAAAGTAAAAGTAACAGTGAAACCCAGGTAACTTTTTTTGTTTGAACTTTTAAGGCGTTTTAGCAGTTCAAGCACACTGCGATTTGAATGGGCGTATCACTTACATTTCTACACTGCTTACGCGAGACTATCTTTACTCAGTGGCGTCGGCCAACGGGCAACAAATGCATTACTCTCCATTCAAATTAGTTTTAACACGAACTAACTGACCGTACGCTCATGAGATTTGACGTCACGAAGGCGATAACGGTGAAACTAAGCGATAATGATGATGAGTAACACGTTTCACTATTAGATTTTAGTATTTTTTAGCAATTTTCTTAAAAGTTTGAACACACTTTTCTCGATTATTACTGGACACAGAAAGGTGAAAAAAAATCAACGATTACAGAAAAAAAACTCTTTCAAGCGATGGGCGTAAAAGTTTGGTTAGAATATAACGTTTAACAATATAATCCAATTTTTCAACATAAGTAACAAAAAAATTAAAAAGTAAAACCATCATTTTAAAAGCAACATAGTTTCGAATATTGTGTCCAAATTTCGAGACATTTTGTCAGTAAATAACAGTTTCTAGGTTTTGGTGCACCGATAAAACAGCCCTAAAGTAAAAATATACATTTTTATTCTAATAATAATTGGTCTAATTCTAACAATTTAAGAACCTTTAAATAACCTTTTTTTCCTAATACGCTTAAAAAATGAAAAGCACCATAAATTTTAATAACATATAATATTATTATTATTGATTACGAAAAAATAATTACTTACTTTTAATAAACTAATTTATATGAAAACGAGTGTATATTCTTAATAATATATTCTTAATAAAAAATATAACTTCAATATTCTCACGACCGTTCACTGCCTATTGATACTAATACATTCTGTTAAGTTTGCTATAAATTCTACCAGTTTTCCGCATAATTGCATCCTCATTACCGTCCTACATTCGCTTAATCAATCTATTAAAGCATTAATGGTTCGCTTGTAAGTAACTACGTTATATCTGTAACAAATTGTAAAATCATTCATTGTATTCAATAGCATCGATATTCACAAAAAATTAATATAATAATTGTAAACTTGTAACCATAAAACAAATAAATATTTTCAAATAGATTCTAAATTCAAATACATTTCAAAAGTAAGAATTTCAATACAAAAGATCGACAAAAGACGAAAATTCGACATTTCCCAAAGAACTTTCCAAGTGTTTAGAAATTTTCTTCCTCTATTATGACATGTCTTATAATAAAGCTGCCAAAGATAATATTAAAGTTGACAATTGTAAGATAAAATTTTTAATTATTAAGTTATTTCTCTTTGTCAATCATGTTCCATCCACTCCTGAATGTAGGTCTCTCCCAACTGCTTCCATCTTTCTCTATCTTGCGCCAATCTAATCTACTGTTTGCCTGCCACTGCTCTTATATCATCTACCCATCTTTTTGAGGTCTTCCCATGCTTCTTGTTGTCGTCCTTGGTCTCCATTCTAGAATTCTCCGTGTCCACCTATTGTCATTATATCGGGCTACGTGACCTGCCCAGCGCCATTTCATTTTTGTAATTTCTTCCACAATATCCCTAATCTTCGTTCTATGTCTTATCTCGGTGTTTCTAATCTTGTCTCTCAGTGATATTCCAAGCATGATTCGTTCCATTGCTCTTTGCGTTCTTTCAATTTTTTTAGCAGATTTTTTGGAAAGGGCTACTGTCTCCAAGTGGTCGGTACAAACTGGTTGTATGCATGTGTTATACACCGTTTTCTTTTATAGAAATGGAAGTGTTTTTCAAGATATATGCTAGTTTGCTGAAAGCGAACCATGCCAGTTGTGTTCCTCTTTTAATTTCAGCATCTTGATTTGGTACATAATGTTCAACATTTTCTATGGTATGATTTTGTATTTTTATATTTGTCTGATCTCGGCTCAGTATTTTTGTTTTACTGTAGTTCATTTTTAAGCCTACCGCTCCTGAAACTGCAATTAAATTGTTGTAACATATCATTTTTTAAAGACAACAAAGAACAAACAAACTAGACCTGGAAAAACTGAAGACTCAGGAATGTAGAGAGAAGTTCGAGCAAGAAGTCACAAATGAGCTAAGGACACAAGAACTGCACTCCATAGAGAGCAAATGGAATAATATCAAAACAGCAGTGCTGACAGCAGCAGCGTCCACCGTGGGAAACAAGAAAAAGAAGAGAAGAGGAACATGGTTTGATGACGAGTGCAGGCAAGCGATAGAAGAAAGAAACGAAGCGCACAAAATGTACATAACAAGAAGAACACGGGAAAGACGAACATCATTTGAAGTCGCAAGACGGAAAGCAGACAAGATATGCAGAAACAAAAAGAGAGCTTATGAAAATGGACAAATAGAAGAAATGGAACAAAATTTCAAAAAAAAACGAAATTAGAGGAGCTTACGAATACCTAAAAAAGATAAAAAGTGGATATAAACCTCAAACAAGCCTATGCAAAGATGAAAGTGGGCAAATAATCAGTGACCAACAGAAAGTCACAGAAACCTGGTAGCATTATTTTCAGACCCTACTTGGAACACAAGTAGATATGGAAGATGAAATGGGTACGAACCATGTAGAAGAGAACGAAGTTGAAGTAGAAGCTCCAACCATAGAGGAAGTTCTCGAAGCTATTAAGGCCCAGAAAAACAATAAAGCCCCGGGAGTTGACGAGATTCCAGCAGAACTGTATAAGGTAGGTGGCAACCACCTATCAAGTTATATCCACGCGCTTATCAAAGAAATATGGCAAGAAGAGAAAATACCCGACGAATGGAAGAAAAGTATAGTATGCCCAATCTATAAAAAAGGAGACAAACTCCAATGCAAAAACTACCGTGGAATCTCTCTACTATGTACAGCGTATAAAGTCCTCACGTATATTATAAACCAGCGACTCCAACCACTAGCAGAAAATATTATTGGAGAATATCAGACGGGCTTCAGACGAGGAAGATCGACAATGGATCAAATATTTACAGTCAAGCAGGTCTTGAGCAAATCGTGGGAACACGACATTGATGTTCACAACGTGTTTGTAGACTTCAAACAGGCATACGATTCAGTCAAAAGGGACAGACTATACTATATATTGGTAGAATTAGCAATACCACATAAGCTAATTAGACTCATTAAAGCCACAATGGATGAAACTCAGGCATGTGTACGAATACAAAACAACCGGACAGACTTTTTCAAAATCTCGCAGGGACTAAAGCAGGGAGATGGGCTGGCACCAACATTGTTTAACCTGGCACTGGAGTATGCGGTCAGGCAAATGCAAACTGGACGAGAAAACCTACTGACCAATAAAACGGTTCAACTGGCTGCCTACGCCGATGATATTAATATTATGAGTAGAACATCAACAGGAGCACAGGAAGCATACGCAGAGTTAAAAACACAAACGAAAAGGCTAGGTCTGGAAATTAACACAGAAAAAACAAAAATAATGGTACAGACGAGAAGAAATATAATCCCACAAAACATTATACATGAAGATGACATTGAAACGGTTGGAAAGTTTACATACCTGGGAGTAGAAATATATGCCGATGGAGCAGAGGATGGAGAAATACGAAAAAGGATAACGCAGGCAAACAAAGCTTATTTTGCCCTCTCCCATATATTTCGGTCTAAAAGTGTCCACCGAAATACAAAGATGAGAATATATAAAAATTTAATTCGGCCAATAGCATGTTATGGCAGCGAAGCATGGGTCCTGAAAGAAACATCCAAAAACAAACTCGACACATTCGAAAGAAAAGTACTGAGGAGAATACTAGGACCTGTGAGGGAAAACGGAATCTTCAGAATTCGATATAACAACGAGCTCTATCAACTGTATAAGGAAACACCCCTGTCAAACTTCATTAGAATACAAAGATTGCAATGGGTCGGACATGTGATACGAATGGGAGAGGATAGGCTACCAAAACGAGCACTGAACGCCAGAATGCAGGGAAAGAGACCAGTTGGAAAGCCAAGAAAGCGCTGGGAAGACACAGTAAGCAGCGACGCACAAGCACTTTTAGGAGTCCGTGTATGGAGAAGAGCAGCCACAGACAGACAAGGGTGGAGGCAAAAAATAAAGGAGGCCAAGGCTCATTTTGGGCTGTAGTGCCGTAGAAGAAGAGAAGAAGAAGAACATATCATTTAGTTCTTGGATATTATCGGCTATTAAAACTATGTCATCTGCGAATCTCAAGTGGTTTATGTATAATCCGTAGACGATGATGCCCTTGTTATGCTAGGGTAAATAGTTTGGGAGAGATGGTGTCTCCTTGTCTTACTCGACATTTCTCAAAGAACTTTCGAGTGTTTAGCAATTTTCTTTCTCTATGACATGTCTTATAACAAAGCTGCCAAATATAATATTAAAGTTGCCAATTGTCAGATAAAACTTTTAATTATTGAGTTATTTATTAGGTCACAAATAACTTTGTGACCTACTGTGTTATTGTGTGTCGCAATATATCCCTCCCAATTAAGCGCAGATTAGATCAATGGAGTTAAGTTCGCAATGATAAGGCGGTAATTGCAACACCGTAACTACAAGTTTTTTCTACTCCATATATACACTTAAATATTGATAAATGTAGTTTCTTCGCGTCAATATTTCGTACAGTTTAAAACAAATGCTAATAAACCTTCATGAAGAAATGTTTTATCTCCAGCAACGGAGAACATAACTGGACAGTTCGAGTAATCGAATCAAATACCAATATTAATGAAACATATTTCTCCAATAAAATAAATAGGAAATTTCCGTAGGTACAATTTGTAATTAATCTACAGAGAGAAGGCACAATAAACAATCAGGTCAATACCTCACAGTTATTTACTGAAACACAACATAAAACGATCAACTCCGAATTATTAAACTTCTGTCCCCGAGCGATGACTTCTCTTTAAATCGCAACCTCGCATTACAACAGTTTTGTAATTGAATTGCGAAAATTTCACCAGGAAATTAAATACGTTCTTTATCTTTCTCTCTCCTTCTCGCGTAAATGCGTGGGTACGCCCGACCATCTTTCCATACAATTAAACATCTTCGTAGTCGTTTATTAGAAATCACTAAAACTCATTTAAATTGAATCGTAATAACAGGTAATAAAGAGTTGTTGCGAACGGCAGAAACAACAACTGTGATAAAATCGAGAGCCTTTGGGCTGATTTTTCGACCGAACAACAGTGGCAGAACTACAAACGTACTTTAAACAAAGTAATATATAGAAAATTAACTAAGTTGTATGTTTAATATTATGACATTTGAGAAAAATGAAGAAACTGTTGAAGAGAGAAAATTATTTATTCTATCAACGTAATAAACATTTGAAAGGCACTATGAAATATGCACTCCAAACACCCCATGAATAATCCCGCAGTAATTGCACCTTATCAGATTGAGGTAGCCTAAAAATAGGCTAGAAAAAAGAATTCATCTGACAAAAATACTTTAACTAACAACAAATACTAAGATTTTGTTTTTCATCAGAAATCAGTTCACGATTTACAAACATTCCTAAAGACGAAACCCTAAATACTCTGGAAACACAACACAATATCTAACTAGATTACTTATCTCTCATTAAACTTTGGTTATTCAACATACATTCCAAAATAAATTCTTAATATCAATCAATTCCAATGGGATCTTCACACTTTAGAATGGGTAATATTAATGATATTCGTCATTTTCAACCCCTGCTTTAGTTCTTTTCAAATCCTTCTGAGTGATATACATTTCAATATATACTCCATGAGACAGATGGAGAAACCGATTTAACCTTAAAATTACTGAAACTCATAAGAAAAATCAATTTGAAGGTTTCTTCGTCTCTATAATATACCAAAAACCATACATATCCATCTTGACTTGCAAACAGACTCACACTATCCCTTCACAAATTGATTTAAGTATTGTTACCATTGTATCCAGAAGATCCGCAAAATTTAAGGTGTCTTCAAAAAACCTTCGTGCAAAACGTTTATCGCGAAAATCATATTAACAGGCACCAATTAAGAACTATCTTTGACTCACTCTCAATTTAACAGATCAGACACTGACCATAACAAAGCTTTACATCAAAGAGATGACTGATAAAAAGAAAATGAAAACAATCTTTTCACCTCGCTTAAACTCTCTTTTCTTGTCTGATCCGCAGAAGATATCATTCCAAACGAACAATACGAAGTTTATCAACTTATGAAATTCCTTGTGAAGACTGTCCTCAATCTTACACAACGAAAATGTATACCATATGGTATAATCCTGTAGTTGGCTGTATAGCATAAATCACAAAAGGTATATAATTAAAAATACCCTTTCGGACTACATCACCACAACACTAAAATTAACACAATGTGATTCTAGCAGGTAATTCTAGGACTCCTTACACGAACGTTTTAATCCGAAAACATTCTGTAATGTAGCCCTTTTATACAGAATTTTTAAAAACTGTTTTTTAATCTCACATGGATCAAACCAACCGAAAAATTCAGCATTATCTCAAAATAATTGATAATGTAGATCCGAAAATTTCAGACCTATGACTCAATTTCTTTTTATAAACCAATAATTATCCGAGAAGCCATTGGGATAGAAAAACGCACTGATTGTCTCAACAAGAGATAACTTCGATGTTACCATCGGGGATTTAAAAGTACCATAAACTAAGTACATTTAGTATTATGCAAAGCACCAAGGGCCCCTTCTTCTTCCTGTCTTGAACATTGTCTTATGTTCATTGTTTTCAGGTCGTCTTCCACGTCATCCAACCATCTGGTTCTGGGCCTTCCTTTTTTTCGCCTTCCTATGGGCTTCCATTGTAACATTTTCTTTGTTGTTTTTGCATCGTTTTGTCTCTGCACATGTCCCAGCCATGACAGTCTTTGACTTTTCACAAATCTTACAATGTCATACCCTTCATTTAACTCATTAACCTCGTCGTTTCTCCTGATTCTCCATGTGCCATCTTCCTCTTGTACTGGGCCATATACTTTCGTCAGTATTTTTATCTCGAATGTCCTGAGTTGGGCTTCATTTTTTTTTCGTCATTACCCAAGTTTAACATTCATAGGTTACTACGGGTCTAATAAGTGTTCTGTAGATAGGGCCTCTATCTAGGCTAATTAACCATCTGCAGGATATCACGATATTTTGGATAGAAGAGGAAAGTAGTGAAATACAAACAAAAAAAAATAGTAACAGAGTAAGGAATAAATAGAAAAATTGAACAAAGGGGAAAGCAAAAAATTCCGGTAATAAAAATGCCAGCTGACTACAAAAGTAGTAAATTTTAGATAATAAGTAGTGTTTGACACCTAAAGACCATAGGAATTTATTTTTACTTGGTAAAACATTTAGTAAGTCAAATCTGAGATTCAAAAACGAAAAACTAAGACTGAAATGCTCCCGAAAGGAGGTTCAGTAACTTTGGTGTAGATAATTTTTTGATCTTTGTTTCTTTTGACGTTCTATTTTAAATAGGAAATGCATTGAAAATGTTCTACTTTCTTACTTTTCATAATTGTCAATTAGAAAATTGTACATTCTATCATGTGATTGTTCATATTCGTAAAAGAAAAAAATATATATTTCATTAAAATAATTATATCAATTCTGCGATGTAAAACTACTTGTCGCCAATCCTGATGATCCTTTGTCGCCTCCACTGTGTGACATTAAGGCCACCTGTCGGTAATTACACTAATATCAGAATCGTGTTATGATTTGGAAAAAAATAGAAAAAGCTTGTCAACAATCGTATGCAACAGTCATTATTCATTTGTGTAATTGATTGCTTTGAATGTTTCTTTCATTTTTTACGTACATAGGTAAGCACAGGTACGACAGCGATGGTCTTGATTATTTGAAATATAATTGCAGTGTGACAGCTGGTACTTTTCCACAAATACTATGATGGAATATGGAAACAAATAGTCTAGCAAAAGGATGATCGCAATGTTCAAATTAAAAAAATTAATGACTGGGTCCAAAATTTGCAGTAAACATTACGACGTCACGTAAGCAAAAGGATTCCATCAAAGGAATCAATAATAAAATATTGGATATTGCCTCCACTGTTGTTCATTTATTGATGCCCTCAATATAGATACGAACCCATTATTTGGCTGATCTTTTGGAATTAACATATTATCATGGTGGTTCATTTATTCCTGTAAACTATTTCAACTTAATACGAAACTTGAAACTGTTCGGATTAGGTTTATATATGTCGGTTCAGTACAAAGAATATTGATATCAGCGACCAGTCTTTGAATATCAATTCGTTAGGAATAAAGTGTACAATGTAGATAAAATTACTTCGCCTACGCACATAAAAATCCAAAACCTTCGCACTATTTGCATATATATGATAACTAATGTATAGATCAGCACATTTTAAATACAATTATTCATTTTTTATCATTACTACGGAACTGAACGCAAGGTTAATTAATTCCGGTGTTGCGTTCCTCGATAGTTTCATTAGGCAAAGAAACAGCTGCATAATTGTGTTAATAGTAAGAACATCGTGGTGCAACAAATTATAAATTAATGGATTATGTGAGACTAAATTATCGATATAGAACTAAAACAAGAGAATAGTAAAATCTGGAAAGAAAATGAACAAATCAAAAAGGATCTGAATGAGACAAAAGGACGCCTTGAAAGGCTGGATAGAATAAGAAAAGAAAATAATGTGATAATACAGGGAATGACAATAGAAACTGGAGATAGAAGAGTATTAAAAGAAGTGATAGAAAATTTTATGACAAAAGAGCTAAATATTACTGTAAATATAGATGAAGCAGTGAAACTAGGAGATAAAACATGTTTAGTCAGATTGCCAAACAAAGAAGAAAAAACAAAAATTATGGAAAACAAAAGTAAACTTAAAGAAGTGAAAAAAGAAAAAATATATATAAACAATGATCTAACGGCAGAGGAATTACAAATACAGAGGGAAATACGAAGAATAGCAAAAGATGAAATAAAGAAAGGTAAACGTGTCCAAATTAAAGCCAACAAACTTATAATAGATGGTCTAGAAAGGAGATGGAATAGAAACACCAACCAGCTGGAGGACCATCATGGAGGTGGTTCAAAAAACTAGCAAGGGATGAGAGGATACATTATTCGTTGACGGACGAGGCAAAGAAACAGGAAATAACTGCAGATAAACCCGGGCACAACAAAAGTGAAATAAAGAAAAATGGACAAGAAAACAAATATAAAGGACGAAGACAACAGAACAAAAAAAATAAAGAGTTGAAAATAAGCACATGGAACATAAGAAACTATGCTAGCTCCAGGAAAAATGCTAGAAATAGGAAAGGAACTCAAAAAGTATAAAATAGATATTGCAGCACTGCAAGAATTACGCTGGGAGGGACAGGGACAGATTGACAAACAAGACTTTACAATGTTATATTCAGGAGGAAAGAAGCAAGGGCAAAAAGGCGTGGGATTCATGATACTTAGTCACCTAAGAGAGAAAATTATAAGTTTCAAGCCAATATGCGAAAGGATGGCCTATGTTAGAGTCAACAGCAAACCATTTAATATATCAGTCTTGAATTTATACGCCCCCACAGAAACAAGCAATGCAGACGAAAAAGAAATCTTTTATGATAAGGTCGAAGAGGAGATAGAAAAAATACCCAAAGAAGATGTCATATTTGTACTGGGAGACCTCAACGCCCAAATTGGAAAAGAGGACTTTTTACAGCAAATTGCAGGAAAGCATACAATACACGAAAACACGAATGACAATGGGCAAAGACTATGTAACCTAGCAACAAGAACAAATTTGTTAATAAGCTCGACAAAATTTGAACACCCTAAAATACATAAGGTAACATGGAGGTCACCGGATCAGAAAACATATAGTCAAATTGATCACATAATGATTAATAAACGAAAACAATCGTCAATAAAAGATGTAAGAACGTTCAGAGGTGCGTGTGCAGATTCAGACCACTACATGGTCACAGCCATTTTAAGACAAAAAGTTAAAATTGAAACAAAACAAAAAAACCAACATAAAAAGTGGAATGTCAATAAATTGAGTAATGAAGAAGTAAGAAAAAAATATGAAGAGGCAGTAACAGTTCAAATAAAAGAGAAATATAAAGTAGAAGATATAAGCACAGAATGGGAGACGATCAAAAAATCAATAGAAGAAGGTGCAAATATGCAGATAGGTAAAAGTCAGGCTAAAACAAGAAACGAATGGTATAACCAAGAATGTAGAGAAATAACAGAAAAAAAAGTGCAAGCCAGAAATAAATGGCTAAGAACAGATAAAGAGGAAGACAGAGAAGAATATGAAAAATTAAGAAGGTATGCTAAGAAAGTGATAAGGCAAAATAAAAGAAGATGGGTAGACAAAAAAATGCAGGAAATAGAGCAGGAAAGAACAAACAGAAATACGAAAAGTTTTTACAAAAAGATTAAAGAACAAAACAAAAAATACAAGGGCAAAACAAACGGAATAAAAAATAGAGAGGGAATAGTGATAATAGAGGACCAAGAATACAAGCAAGTATGGAGAGATTACTACAGAGAGCTCTTGACGGAGGAAACAACAGAAGAAGAAATGCATGACGAGGAGGAAACAGTACACGAAGAAGAAGCAAATGAAGTAGACATCGAAATTTCAAAAGAACCAACATTAGAGGAATTGGATGAAGTAATACAGAGAAGCAAAAATGGAAAAGCCCCAGGTAAAGATGGAATTAATATGGAACTAATAAAATACGGGGGAAGGGAACTAAGAGGAAAAATACTGGCACTATTGAAAAATATATGGAAAGAAGAGAAAATGCCAGGTGACTGGGAGGTAGGACAGATCATAACAGTACATAAAAAGGGAGACCAACAAATCTGTGAAAATTATAGAGGAATAACATTACTAAATACAACATATAAAATATTGACATCAATAATAAAAAAGAGGTTATCAAAGATCACAAAGAAGACAGTAGGACAGTACCAATGTGGATTCACAGAAGGAAGATCTACAATAGATGCAATACACACAATAAAACAAATAATGGAAAAAGCAAACGAGTATAAATTAGAATTGGAAATGTTATTCATAGACTTCAAACAGGCATTTGATTCAATTAAAAGGAACGTATTAATGACAGCACTTAAAAAATTAAAAATTCCACATAAACTCAGAAAATTAATAGAAATGACAATGAGAACTACAAAAATAAGCATAAAGACACAAAGAGGAGAGACAGAGGAATTCAGTATAAATAAAGGGATGAAACAAGGAGATGCCTTATCAACAACGCTATTTAATCTAGCATTAGAATATGTACTGCGAAATATAAATAAAGGAAATCTCAGAACAAGAGGTGGTCAAATAATTGCATATGCAGATGATATTGCTATTATTGCAAAGAACAGAAAAATAATGAAAGAAATGCTTGAAGAAATAAGAGAGAAAGGGGAGGTAATGGGGCTAAGATTAAATCAAGAAAAGACAAAAATATTAAGATTAGGGAAAAAACCAATGAAGGAAAAAATCAAAATAGGAAGTTCCGAGTTTGAAGAAGTAGAATACTTCAAATACCTAGGAGTTACAATAAGTAAATCCGGAGAAAGGAAATCCGAAATAAAAGAAAAAATATTAGCAGCGAATAAAGCTTATTTTGCAAACAAAAGATTACTTAAAAGCAAAACACTGACTAAAAAAAGCAAGATGAGCATTTATAACACCATAATTAGACCAATATTATTATATGCAGGGGAAACAATGACGATGGTTAAAAAAGATGAAGAAGACTTAAGAATTGCAGAGAGAAAGATTATGAGAACCATACTAGGACCAATCAGAACAGAGCAAAATGAATATAGAAGCAGAACAAATGCAGAAATTAAGGAAGAACTTAAGGAAGACATCGTAACTAAAATAAAGCAATGCAGAGTTAGATGGTTAGGTCACATTTGGCGAGCAGGCGATGAGGCAGTGACATACGCAATGATAGAATGGAATCCAGGAGGAAGAAAGAGAAGGGGAAGACCGAGATCAAAGTGGCTGCAAGAAGTTGAAGAAGACCTCCAAAGGGCAGGAGTCAGTGAATGGAGAGGAAGAACTAGAGACAGGAAAAAATGGAGAGATATTGTCAAGAAGATAAGATAAACAAAAAAAGACTGATCCACTTAAGAAATAGGATCTAGAAAGCATTTGCGGTTTAACCCCACGCTGGGGTGTATAGCCATTATATATATATATATATATATATATATATTATATATATATATATATATATATATATATATATATATATATTATATTATATATATATATTATATATATTATATATATATATATATATATATAAATTATCGATATAAAATATTATAACAAAAACTGTAGGTAGTAAATGCTTAATTGAAGGCCAAACGATTCCAGACGATTGGAATTTGGCCCACATTAGCCCCATTTATAAAAGGGAGACAGGAAAGAGTGCGGAAATTATAGAGGCATTAGCGTAACTAGCTCGCTGGGAAGGTTATATGGTCGTATATTGAACAGAAGAATAGAAGAGGAGTATAAAGAAATTGAAGAACAAAGCGGCTTCAGAGCAGGAAGATCGTGCGTGGACAACACATTTACCCTTCAACAATTGAAAAACAAACAGCTCGAAACCTCCCTACGCATCTGGTATTTATAGATCTGGAGAAGGCTTATGATACAGTTCCTTTAAAACTCTTATTTAGTGTCTTGACGAAAACGGACCTTAGTAAAACATATCTAAAGCAATACTGAACATCTATAAATGTCCTCAAAGCACTGTAAAAAAGGAAAAACTTTCTCAAGGGTATTTACAGTAACGAAAGGCTTGAGACAAGGATGTTGTCTTTTCCCCACCCTATTCAAAATATATATCCAAGAAGCACTGCACCAATGGAGACAAAAATGTGCAGGAATGGGGTTGAAGCTTAACAACCATTATCTGACAACGCTGTTATTTACAGATGATCAAGTAAAATTGCAAGCTGTGAAAGAAGATGCAGATTATATGCTTAGAAAGCTCAAAGATGAATACGAAAAATGGGGGATGAATATGAATATGTCAAAAACAGAATATATGCGAATAGGCAGTGAAGACGAAGACCCGGATTTGGAAATTAGACAAATGAAAAGGTGCTACGAATACAAATATTTGGGAAGTATTATATGCAGTAAAGGAACAACGGAACTAAATATAGACTATAGAGTGCAACAAGGCAGGAAGAGTGTTCAAATTCTGAATTCGATACTTTGGTCCAACAAAGCTATTATGAGAACTAAAATGACTATCTACAAAAGGAATTGTAGAGCCATTCTTACATATGGAGCACAATGTTGGCAAATGACAGTAAAAGGAAAGAAAAAAGTTGACACGGTTGAAATAATTAATTAATAAATAATTAATAGACTACCTGAGAAGAGCTTGCCGTATATCAAGAGTAGAACGTATACCTAATTCTGAAATTAGAAGAAAAAGAGTACTTACATAGAACTTCTGAAAGAATAGAAACTAGACAGTTAATATGGTATGGACACGTACAGAGGATGGACGACAACAGATGGCCAAAAAGAGCTATGGAATACAATCCAAGTAATAGAAGGAAACGAGGAAGACCAGCCAAGTCTTGGATACAAGGTGTTATGGAAACCATGAAAGACAGAGCCATAGATGAAGACACCTAGATGGAGAGATAGAAAAAGATGGCGATCGAAATGCGGGAAGCGGCAGAAGCTATAGGATCCCCGCTTATTATATATATATATATATATATTTATATATATATATATATATATATATATATATATATATATATATATATATATATATAATTACTTACGAGGGTGTGATCTATGTACCCTAGCATGAAGCTATTAATCTTCTTCTTCCCCTTTCAGAGGTCGCAGTTCCTTACTCTTCTCTACCACTCTGTGTCGTCTCCATTTAAACCTTTCTTTTCTAAGTCTTCTACCACAAAGTCCTTCCATTTTCTCCTTTTGTTTTCTCTACCCCTCTTTCCCTCAACTTAAAACAGCTATTTGTGTAACCAAACCATGGCAGTCGTTTTTCTTAAACCTTTTTGAGACTGTAGTAACCCAGGCTCTTTCTAATAATAATATCGAAGAAAAAATTATGCTGATGTAGAACAAAAAGAAAAATAAGAGGAAGCCAGTGAATGAAGAAGAAAATTAAGCAGCTAAAAAGATAAGAATATGTTGAGTAGCAATAAATAAACAAAAAGACAAAATTGGAAAAAGGAAAGTACAGCTGATCGCCAATGCTATGAATTGAAATTTATTGGTCTAATGATTTTTATACACCTCATTTCTAATTTCTTAACACGTAAAAATCGGTTGTACAAATACTGTTTGACTGTTCAAACAGAATTTGTGTTTTTTGCGTCAAAACACCAATTATCATGTTGTTAATGATTAATTCCCTACTGTTAGCACCGCTATTCTCTTTAAAAACATTGTCAACAAAACAAAATAGATCTTAGCCGATACCGACCTACTGATGTTATTAGCGTGACATTACCGATTTATTAATAGATTCCGACACTTTTAGGAACTCGTTTGCCAATTTTTTGCAACTTACTTAACAAAGTTTATTGTATTACTTATAAATATTAATTTAGGTATCAATAGACAAATAGATTCCTGCAAACGTGCTGATGACAATTTATTGGTGTTATATATCAAAAAATAGTTACAAAAAATATAACGAAAAAATCTGACCGTCACGGGATGTCCGTAGATGTGATATTGATATTTTAATGCAGTTTTTATTGCAGAAGATTACGATGGTCTTTATACAGGACTGCATAGAGACGTTTTCAGTCGTTCCGGAATATTTTCTTGCTTTCGTTGTTTCGTAGACGTTTGTGCCACACCGCAAAGAAACTGTTTCTGACACAGTTGTTGGCGGAATTATTATTTTTGGTGATAGTGACTGATAGACGTCTCTAGAGTACATAGATATGTAGTTTCTCACTGTATCTATAATTGATCTATGAATGATGTCCCAATTAACTTTGCATTAATTCTTTTGTCCATGCTGCACACCTGATTTGTTCCTGTTAGATATTTCCCCAAAATCATACAGGATTCTCCTAATGAAGAAAGGCACGTCGGCCGTCGTGTGGATATGCGGTTTATATATCATACATAAATAGAAATATTTGCCATATTCCTCGGAATGTAGCTATTTAATCATTTCTCAATGATAAAAAACTGCTTATCAGCTTGTCTATATGTAAATTTAACAACCGTGATGACTTTACATACCCTGATCTGACCTTTTACGAAATCTGCTGCTGAATGCACTATTTAAAAATTGTTTAGCCGTGTTTACACAATATAATTTCTTGGTAAGCAACAAAACCGTGATATGAAATCTACCGAAATTTACTTAATAGCTAAACATAATTCGTTCATAATATATGTTTGTTCGGATTGAATTTTGTTGAAAGACTATTTTGTTTATTAGGCAATCGATCAAATACCTATTGTTTCAGAATTCACATTACTGAATAAAACATGATAATGACTATGTCAGTGGGTTTTAGGAAATCGGGTGACATTGTTATTTGTCTTTTCATTTCTTATAGTGTTTTCTATATTTTGGGACGCTCTTTTTCTCTTAAACAGAACAGAGAATAAACCATTATAAAAAAGCTACGCACAAGAGGCAGAAGGGAACAAGAAACCTCAGATATCTGCACTACGACAAATGGAAAACAAGATGGTTGCACCACATTGCTCACCACGTTGAATTAAATCCTAAAGAGGTTTCACCAAAGACCACCTGCGGATAGGATTATAGAATCCAAGAGGGACAAAAACAAATTTTAACATTCTAGACGAATTCTTCAACAGGCAAGTGTTATATGTCAGACACCAAGTAGTAGAGTATCAACCCGAAAAGTGAAGAAGAAAGCATGAAAAGGTAGTCACATACGAAACTGAACTCAACGTGTTGGCATGGCACTGGACCTGGCAAGGATGGTTAGGTTTAGAAGAAAAAAATCCAAAATGCAAGCCTCACCTCCGAGGCACACCATGTAATCAACATTTTTCCAGTTTTAGGTTATCCAAAAGAGTACAGCAATTTTTTTCCACAAGTACTCCAGATGGAGCAACAACGAACGATTGTAGAGCAGCAACTTAGGAGTTGATTAGTTGGAGTCACGTCCAAGTAACCAAATTTTTTTTGTATTTGATTCTAGGCTCTTGTATTTTCTAATTCTTGCATTAATGTCCAGATATTTTGCAGTATTCTCATGTGGAACCAGGAGTTCATTTGTTTGATAGTAATTTGATTTAGCTCAAGGGAAATCCTGGTGTATAAAATGTCCAGAACTAGCCCAATATTTCCTTCTGCTTGATTATAAAGCATGTCTGATATCTACGATTCTAGAAATAGAGTACTGTCCTGGTAGGTAATAGATCTGGTAAATAATATGTATTTATGCCTAATCTTCTCAAAAAAAGTAAAAATTGGCAAAATTTTTTTCTCACACTTCGTTGATGACAAAAGGGCCTTTTGTGATAAAAGCCAACCTAATTTCAGTTAAAACATTTTAAGACGCTGAAAACATCCCTAAATATATGTCCCGAAAACATGTTAGAAATCTACAATCAGATAACCACTTCAGAATTTGAAGTCTACAGCCAGGATCCAACGGTGCGTGGAGTGTCACTCCTTACTCCAATGTTGCCAGTTCACCAGCCGTTGAATAGGGCAGAATTGGTAATCTTCGGTCGGCACGGTGAGTCCTGTCATTCTTCTGTAAACCAGCACAATCAAAACTAAACTAAAACCTCGATACTTCCGCCCTTTGGGAACCCCCTAACCATATTTCAACGCGCCAAACGTGTTGGGGCGAGGACTGGCACTCCACACACCGTTAGATCCCAACTTTAGAATATATAACATGTGGTGTTCTAGACCGTAGAAGCAGGCGGCACCTTCAACTGCTTGAAATAGCAAATGGCCCACGGTGCCGTCTTTGTGATAAGGAGGAGGAAATCTACTCACAACTTCTCTGGAAGTGCCAGTACTCGCTTTTCAGAGGTAGCAGATTCAGCCTTTATGCAACCGAGTCAAATGAGGGAGTTAATCCTTAAAGGATCCTTTAAGGATTAAATCAGGAATCCTTAAAGAGATTTGTGGCTTTTTGTGAGACCACAAGACTACTAAAGCACTAGACGTTCTGAACGGCAGGAAGAGCTTAGATTTGGAGCGCCCTGATGATTATAGCATATATGAGAGCCCGGGGCAGCCTGGCCGAAGACCAGGTCTTTATGGGTCTAGTCTTTATGATAAGGGTGATACAATCGACCCGCCTTAGGAGGTCTAAGTGTCTGAAAGACTCACAAATATTCCCTGCCCTTCTCTACCATAATCCTAACCTAAAGTGTTTATTTCAATGAATAAAAGTAATCTTGATTATCTATTTAATAAAACTAATGTTATAGTTTTTACTTTGTTTTAAAGTAAATTTCTTTTTATAGATAATATAAATCATTTTGTTTGCATTCTCAAACCCTTAAGAATAAATATGTGCCAGGGATCAATAGAAAGCTTCTCTTAATTTATATTTTTGCTATAAATTGATAAATAAAACATAGCAAATGATTGGATTACGTGTTATTTTGAACGTATAAGTAATAATGATGTTTACATCGAACCTCATGGTGCAATTACATCCAAACTATATCAAATTTTCCCACATGTTGTTGCTCGAAATGACTGGCTGCATTCCCAGTAAACAAGTTGTCTTCCTGCACTTTTTTGATCGATTAATAGCTGTTTACAAAACCATCATCGAAATCTTTCCTGTTCCACTATATTTTTTGCAAATTCTCGTTCAAACAGCGACTCGCTTGACCTCATTACATGAATTTATCTCAAATTATAGGTTATTTTCTTTTTCCCAACGAAATGATGTAAGATTTTCTAAATATGCACGTCGGGTCGGTCAATCTCCGAGGATAAGATTAGTTTATAATTTAGGCTTTCACTCGAACAAACGTGATCGTTGCGTTTTGTTTTATTAATTGGAGTATGCAGTTGCGCTTTTTAGACGTTTTATAGGTACTCGTAGTGTATTTATTATCTGTTTATTTGATGAAATGCAAAAACAAAATTACAAAGGAGTAACTTAATGAAAAGAGGTCCATTTTATCTAATCAAAGCCATAGAAAAATATCTATAAATAGGCATTGTGTGAAATCGGAAGAAAACCAAGGCAGTTTAAACGAAACGAAATTTCTGATAATCACAAACATATGAACCTATTCTACTGTAAATTATAATAGTCTAAAATATATACAACAATATAATTATTGTAATAAAATAGATAAAACAATAATACATTGACAAACTGGATACTTTACATAATAATAAACTGTGTCATTACTTCGTCAGTTTTAATATTTTTATATCCACTGTTTATAACTTTTTCTCAGCTTTTCACTTTCACGTATCGCATTGTTGTTAAAATTACAGGTCCTGATTTCCTAGATTTACATCCTTATGTTTGCAATATGTTAATATTTTCCTTTTCTATTTTTTGTATTTCTCTGCTTTAGTTTTATGTAGATTACAAGTGAAACACTGATTTTTTTTGTGCAAAAAACCCATATTAAACCCAGTATTGAATATATATGTCTATACTGACTTGGTGGATGGCTTATCGCATGCGTGATTCTTTAACATCCATTCAATATACAGTAAACACAATTTGAGAAGCGTTTATATGCACACGAATAAAATTTTTACTATTTTCATCTACAGAATTTGCTTTGCTTTTATGGCGACCAGACATCTCCAGATATAAGACTCCACCTTCCTGACTATCATTTTTTTTTGAATAGCGTAATTAGCCACATATCTTATGCTAAGAGTGTCCAAAAATGTTTTTTTACAAACGTAAAGTTAAGAGTCAGTCTGGACTCTTAACTTTGCAACCATTCTCTCTTGTCTGAGAACATATCAACATAAATATTTGCTCTAATTTGTCATGATCCACCATTTCCCAAAAAATATTATATAAATTGACAATACCATTTTCAAATAAATTCGATTTACATTTTCTGTTATATTTATCGTAACAACCAGGTCCTAGTTCTCTCATTTTCGTTAATTTTCCAGTTTTACTAGTATATTCTTGGCCAGAGTTTCCAAACACTTGGATACCTTTGTCTCCCCCTTTCCAGATTTGCCTTCTTTGGTATTTTTTCTCATTTTCGTTAATTTTTCAGTGTTTACTAGTATATTCTTGGCCATATATTATAACCAACCGCCTAACACATAAGCTCGATTTCTATCAACGTATCGAGCAGGCTGGATTCAGAAAACATTTTAGTACCATACACCACTTGCACACCGTAAGAACACTGATAGAAAAATGCACCGAGTATAATGTTAAAATTCATATGGCGTTCGTCGATTTCTATAAAGCATTCGATTTCATCGAATTATGTGCAGTGCTTGAATCTCTAGAAAATGCACGTATAGATTCAAGATACACTAACATAATTAAAAACATATATGAAAATGCCACCATGCAGATAAAGCTGGACGAAAGCACAAAAACTAATCCCATAAGACTACTACGGGCAGTAAGACAGGGAGACACTATCTCTCCCAAACTATTTACCCTTGCTCTAGAAGACATTTTTAAGAAACTACAATGGAACAATAAAGGTATCAACGTCGACGGATCATACTTATATTATACCACTTGAGATTCGCAGATGACATAGTTTTAATAGCCGATAATATTCAAGAAACTAAATGATATGTTACAACAATTAAATGCAGTTTCAGGAGCGATAGGCTTAAAAATGAACTACAGCAAAACAAAAATACTGAGCTGAGACCAGACAAACATAGCAATACAAAATCATACCATAGAAAATGTTGAACATTATGTATATCGATGGTGTAGCGCACAAATGTTGTAAGTGCAATCTGTAGGAAAAATGAGTTAAGTATCACGTAAGTATATTTAAAGTTACAGAATTATTGTGCACAAAGGTGGTGGATTGAATCCATAAATTTAATACCTCTAAGCCATATGTCATTCAGTATAAGTACTTCACATTTAAAATCTGTATGCGCACTTGTAAAATCACCTACCACATTTGTGCATTCATTTCTTTGACGGCTTATCCAACAAATGGTGTACCTACCAGTTAACACGTGTTTTTTTGAGGTTATACAATATTGTTTACTGAGTGACAAAAGTATTTTAATAATATGACTTCCAGGGTGGCAAAAATGGTAGAATTGGCATTAATGCAAAGAAAAACTGGTACGTTATTTATAAGACATGTTTAATTTAAAAAGCAAAAGTTTTGTTTTCTAGATTCTAGTATAATTGATCACCAAAAGGAAAGTTCCACAAGTACATCTGAAGTTTTCTATCCACGGAAAGTATATCAAGTAAGTAATATTAGATCAAGTAATTGTAGAGAAAACCTCATAAATAATATGAAATAAATAAAGAAAATGGTTAATTTAGGTAACTAATAGTCCCTATTTCATACATTTGTAATTTTTGTTTGTAGATGTGAGCAGATTACAAAGTGAGCTTCCTAGCACATCCGAGACTGCAAAAATGTTTTCGGTTGCATCAAACAAAGACAGTGAAAGTGAAAGAGACCCTCTTGAAAATTCTAGTGAGTCATACGTACCTTCAGATTCAGAATTAAGCTCAAATGAGGACCAGATAATGGAAGAGCCCCTTGAACAACACCGGGAAGAGCTCGCACAACAAAACAATAAAACAAAGAAGAGAAAACAAGGTAATAAGTTTTTATGGAAAAGATCCATTGTGAAAGGAAATAGGCGTGGTGGAAAGAATTATATAAACAGGAGTGGAAAAACAGTTGAAGAAAAGAAGCCTTTGCCCGTTAACTGCACCAAGTATAGGTATAAATGTGAAAAACATATTACTTAAGATCTAAGAATAATTATTTGTCGCGAATACTGAGAAATGGGCGACTATGATAAGCAAAAATTACACCCGAGTTCATTAGTGACCGATGTTCCAATAAAAAGAAAAAAACAACAAGTAGAACAGTCAAGACGTAAAACTTCAAGGATTTTTTATTTAAAAAATTTCTAAGGCTTGAGAATTCGAGTGTTTAAATTTTTTTTGTAAAACATTTAGTATTTCCCATCGGGTAATTGAAACATGTATGAAAAGTGTGTGTATTACACCTACACTGGATTTGATAAAAGACCTCATAATGTTACAAAGGAACAAGATTTTATGCTTGTCAAGGAACACATTGATAGTTTTCCACGTGTGGAATCACACTATTGTCGGCGGGATTCAACGAAACAGTATTTGTCTTCAGATTTAAATTTATCCCTAATATACAGATTATACATTGGCTTCTGTGAAAATCGAAACGTAACCAAGGTTTCTAAATTTGTTTATCAGAAGATATTCCACAAATATAACACAGCATTGGATTTTTTTATTCCGAAAAAGGACCAGTGTTTTAACTGTAATGCTTATAATACTGCTAAAGGCAAGGAGCCATTAAAAGAGGAATTTGACAGTCACAAAAAGGATGAAAAAAGGATGATGAACAAAAAAGAAAAGGATGCAATGCAGATGAAATCTAAAGATAAGGAAAGAGCCGCTAGAGAAGAAGGACAAACTTTTAGAGCTGCAACATTTGACTTACAAGTAATTTTGTCAGTGCCATTTGCGGGAGACAATGAAATCTTTGATAAGTTGAAGCTAAATGTATATAATTTTACAATTTTTGATGCGTCAGATGCAACAGGTCATTGTTATGTATGGGACGAAACCCATGGGAAAAAAGGCAGTACAGAAATAGGAACGTGCCTCCTTAAATATTTGTATAGCTTATCGAAAACCGTGACGCATGTTTCTACATTCAGTGATACATGTGGAGGCCAGAACAGGAATAAGTAATACAATAAGTAATAAATACAATTAAACATGGAATTGGAAGCTTTTGATTTAAAATTTATTTCGACAGGCTCCTACTTGGAAGCTGATTCCATGCACGCCACAATCGAAAGAGCAAGAAAGCATAAAAAAATCTATTCTACAAGAGAGTGGTTTGTGTTAATTTCAGCTGCAAGAGTAAAACCTAAACCATACTGTATACATAATTTAAATTTCAACGATTTTTATGATCTACAGAAACTTGCTGACCTTATGACTCCTAACAATACTTTAAATACAGCCAAAGAAAAGGTTCAGTGGCTGAACATTAAATGGATTCGTATTGAGAAAAAAGATCCTTTTTTAGTTAAATATAAATACAATTTGTATGATGATACTTTTTTAACCATAGATTTTTCTGATACAAGGAAACTAAGAGGTAGGCCGCAAACTTGGGAGTCATTAGCACTAACCCAAAAATATTTTCACAGATTGCCGGTATCCCAAAAAAAGAAAAAGGATCTCTTATCTCTTTTAAATTGTGGTATTATTTCACACGATTACGCTTATTTTATCAATGACATTCCTGTTACTAATGAACCATTATTACCGGACGACAACAAATCTGTTCACCGTAAGATAATTTGAACCAGTTTGCCAAGTAATGGTTATGCACAAAGGTGGTAAGCAACAAAGTATTTAACAAAAATATTACAAATCATTTTTTTTAAATGTTATTAATTAAAGTTATATTTGAATGCCTTTTGACGTTATTGAAGATACTTTGTGATTTTCTTAGGAATTCGTGATTTAATAGAAAGGTTTAAACTTCAAACCGCTTTTTCTCAAAACAGTAACTTTAGCACTTACAACATTTGTGTGCTACACCATCGATATCTAGTATTGTTCTGAAGCTATTTTCTTATGGCATTTTAAAGTAATTACTATTTAAATGAGAATAAACATATTACTAATGTTCGTATTTTGAGAACGATTTCCGAAGTGGAAAATGAAACGTCAATAAACGTATTTTTACCTTTAATTGTGGCTTATTCCCATTTAAATAGTAAATATGTATATCTAGGTCATGTTATCAAACTAGGAAAACCAAATCAAGATGCTGAAATTAAAAGTAGAACGCAACTGGCATGGGGCGCTTTCGGCAAACTAGCATATATTTGAAAAACACCTCCATTCCTGTAGCCTTAAAGAAAAAGGTGTATAACACATGCATACTACCAGTTTGTACACAGTACAAACAGGTAGTATGCATGTATATACACAGGCTTGGAGACAGTAGCCCTTACCAAAAAAATCTGCAAAAAAAATTAGAAACAACGCAAAGACCAATGGAACGAATCATGCTTGGAATATCACTGAGAGACAAGATTAGAGACACCGAGATAAGACGTAGAACGAAGATTAGCGATATTGTGGAAGAAATTACAAAAATGCAATGGCTCTGGGCAGGTCACGTAGGCCGATATAATGACAACAGGTGCACACGGAGAATTCTAGAATGGAGACCAAGGACGACAACAAGAAGCATGGGAAGACCTCAAAAAAGATGGGTAGATGACATAATCAGCGGCAGGCAAACAGTGGATTAGATTGGCGCAAGATAGAGGAAGATGAAAGCAATTGGGAGCTACCTACATTCAGGAGTGGATGGAAAATGGTTGACAAAGAAGAGAAGATTCTTAGCCCGAGTTTCACAGTTTCTTTATTTTTCGAACACTTGGATACCTTTGTCTCCCCTTCCCAGATTTGTCTTCTTTGGTATTTTTTTTCTTAACAGACGTATTTAATGATGAACTTATACCTTTGGTGCATGTAGAAGTTTCCGCTGTCGATGTATCTTGAGTATGTAATCCTCTCTGAACATTTGGTACCTTATTTTTGTCAGTAGATAGTTCGGTCACAAATAATATATGTAGATATTATTATTTTTGTTTGAAATTCTAAACTAGTATTTTCACGCGAGTTTTTAAGATATAAGATATGCTCAGCAGTTAATAATAAAGAATTTACTTTTTGTCTGTCATCTTCCTGATTAGAAGAGCCTGGTAAATTGATTTGAATGTTATTTATAGTAATATTCCACTACCTTACTTTCTTGTATCACAACTTACAACGAAGTTGTAAAAACTTACTCCATAAATTTTTCGAGAAAAAAATTGTTTACAATGTTTTTATAAAATTTATTCATCAATAATAAAATTTTTCAATATTGTAACATTGGTTACAACGTTTTTTTCCACCAAGTGATTCAAAATGTGCACTTACAATGAGGTGATTTTATTGAATAACTTTATATTTACAAGATATTAGACCAAAATTAAGGTTATCCTTTATAGATGTTATTTAATCCATAGTTGAAAAACATTGTAAGTAAATATTGTTCTGAAGCTATTTTCTTGTGGCATTGTAAATTAATTATTATTTATAACTGGGAATAAGCCACAATTAAAGATAAAAATACGTTTATTGACGTTTCAATTTCCAATTCGGAAATCGTTCTCAAAATACAAACATTAAATTAAACAAATTTTGTTTTTTGTTACATAGTGAAAAAATATAGTCCTAAAAGAAACGGATGGTAAAAAAAGAAAAATCAAAGAAGCGGCTCTAATTATGCTAAATGAGGCCAATTGTGTCGCAAATTCCTCGGCAGAATGTAGTAGGATCTGGTTACCAATATTAAAAGAGGAAGTTATTAATAAGAAAATACCAGTATTAGTAAGTCTGTAACATATAGAGGATACATCATTTATGTTTTTAAATTACGTAACATATAAAATCAGAATTTTTGATGTTTGTTGAAGGTAAACTAAATTCACGAACAAATACTTACAATGTCGGGATAGTATTATGAGGTTTTTTTCCTGGTTTTTCCCTCATAATTTACTATGGAATCACTAACAGGAGAATTTTACTGTCATCATGTCATGTGTTTGTCTTTTTAAAGACGAATTAGATGCTATGATTTTTTCTGACGGATATTCTCAAGTTAAAGTTGATTTCATGTAATCGAATGAACTATCTTATAAGTAAAGTCGTCCCAGGAGCGCAACTCAACAATATTGGCAATATCATTTTAAAGTCGTCTACTTTAAAATGCCATAATGTATGTCTGAATTGTCAATATAAATGAGTCAGATAAAATTAAATAATTAGAAGAATTTTTTCACTATGTAACAAAAAACAAAATTTGTTTAATTTAATGTTTGTATTTTGAGAACGATTTCCGAATTGGAAATTGAAACGTCAATAAACGTATTTTTATCTTTAATTGTGGCTTATTCCCAGTTATAAATAATAATTAATTGTAAGTAAAGTTACAATGTTATTCATATAAAGCGTTGATATTTATCTACACAAACTGTAGGGAATACTGGTTATTAGCACAATATATTGCTTAAATTAGGATTAAACATAAGTTATTAGATACTTATGATCAATTTCATACTTTTCAAAAAAAAATATTTATTTAGCAATTAAGACCAGCTCATACATGGTGTTTATTAAATTAAAGATGCAGTTCAACGCCAACAATGCTTTTTATTGCTTCACTCTTATTTGTTTATTGCTTACAAAATACAAAAATTATTGTAACTTCATACTTAAATTACAATACCCATTGTTTATCGGAAGCTTACAGTTCTCATTGTTTCTCGGAAGATGGTGAATTAATAAAAGGCTCGGAACTACAGCAATAAATTAAGGAAGAGTTTAATACTTTAAATTAGTTAAAATTTAGCAATAAAACATGGACCATCGTAGCCGGCATATTATATGGATGTTGTAGCTTTACAGAAATGTTGTCTTCTTCTTCTTCTAGTTCCATGACCGTTATCGATCGTTGGATATCATGTTGGCTACCATATTCGCTATCGTGACTTTATTGACAGCAGCTCTAAATAACGATGTAGTTGATTTTCCATACCATTGCCTTAGATTTTTCAGCCATGATGTTCTTCTTCTACCAGGACCACGATTACCTTGGATCTTTCCTGAATGATCAGATGTAAAAGATCATATTTTTCAGGGTGTCTCATAATATGACCGAAGTATTCCAGCTTGCGTTTCTTTATTATATTGACCAGTTGTGTTGTTTGGTTCAGCCGTCTAAGGACCTCCTCATTTCTAACTCTGTCGACCCAGCTTATTTTCAGTAGTCGTCTGTATACCCACATCTCAAAGGCAGTCAAGCATTTAAGCATAGCCTCAGTTAGGGTCCACGCTTCTACTCCATACAGCAGGACAGGAAAGATGTAGCAAGATATCATACGAACTCTAAGGTCAATGCTAAGATCGTGACTGCAAAGTACGTTTCTCATTTTTACAAAGGCAGCTCGGGCTTGTTCTATTCGGCTTTTAATTTCTGCGGTTGGATCCCAGCTCTCATTCATATTACTGCCGTGATACACGAGTTTCTCTACTCTGTCCAGTGTGGCATCTCCGACTTTTATACCGTCATTATGTATATAATTTTGTTTGCTAACTATCATATATTTAGTTTTCTTAACGTTGAGTTTTAATCCATACTGATTACAAGTCTGTTTTATTTTGTTCATTAGATTTTGAAGGTCTTCTCCGCAATTGGCAAGGACTAAGGTATCGTCGGCATATCTAATATTGTTGACGGTTACTCCATTCACAATAATACCTTCGGTTGTCTCCATTAAGGCTTCCTTAAATATTTCCTCCGAATATAAGTTAAAAAGTAAAGGCGACAATATACAGCCTTGTCTCACTCCTCTTTTTATATTTATTTCATCCGACAGTTCTTGTTCAACCTTTATTCTTGCCACTTGATGCCAGTATAGATTTGTAATTATTCGTAGATCTTTATCGTCCAATCCAACTGTTTCCAATATTTCTAGCATTTTGTTATGTCGGACTTTGTCAAAAGCTTTTTCAAAATCGATTGCACAAATATACACATTTTGATTTATATCTCTGCATCTCTGTACTAGCACCTGTATACTAAACAAGGCTTCTCTTGCACCCAAGCCACTCCTAAACCCAAATTGAGTATTGCTAATTCTGTCCTCTAACAGCGTGTAAATTCTGCTGTGTATTACTCGCAGAAAGATTTTCAAAACGTGACTCATCAGACTTATTGTCCGATAATCACCGCATGTCTTTGGGCGATGTTTCTTAGGTATTGTGACAAATGTCGACTTTAACCAATCAGTTGGTAATATCCCAGTGTCATAAATTCTGTTAAAGAGATTACACAGAGCTTTAATTCCATTTTCTCCCAAAAACTTTAGTATTTCAGCACTTACTTCATCGGGGCCAAGTGCTTTTCCATTTTTTGCCGTTTGTATTGAACGTCTTACCTCACTTTCTGTTATAGATGGACCTGATATAGCAATCGGTGTATAGTGTTCTACTCTCTCATCTTCAATTAATTCAAAAATGTAGTTTTCCCATTCTTTTAACTTTTCATTGATGTCTAATATTCTGTGTCCGTTTCTGTCTTCTAAGCTTTGGGATACTTGTTTCCATTTGTTTCCAGCGACCTCTTTCAATTTCTTGTGCAGATGAAATGTATCGTGTTTCTTTTCATATTGTTGAATTTCATTACATTCTTTACTATGAAATTGTGTTTTCGTGTGTATTATCTTCTGCCTGATTATTGCGTGGATCCTCTTGTATTAGTTTTTATCTTTATTTCTGACTTCTCTTCTTTGATCCATAAGTCTCAGTATTTCTTCTGTCATCCACCCTTGTTTTTTTCTTGCTTTTAGCGCACTCAATTTTGTTTCTTGAACAGTCTTTAAGATGTCTTTAATTCTCGTCCAGTTTTCCTCAGTACTTTCTTCTTTGCTTGATGTTAACTTCATCTTTTGTTCTAATATCCTAGTTATTTCTTGTTTTACAGTATCATTTAGCATCGTTTCTCTATCAATAGTAACTGTTTGCTTATTCGTCCTTGCAACTCTTTTTAATGTTGTCTGGTCTATACAAAGAATATAACAAAATATTCTATGCTAGCAAGATTCTTGCGTGGATCTTCCTTTTTGCCTGTATTAAGTTATATTTATCTTTATTTATTAAAAAATATCATCTATATCTGCTACATAGGTGAAGATAAATCTGCTTGCTGTTATAATAATATTTTGATATTGGAGTTTTCGAATCCTGGTTGGTTTCAAGTGTGGCAAATCTGATTTTTTCTCCAAATTATATTGCTGATTCAACACCACAGCTGATTATTCTGGTCCGACATTAAGTAAAATATAAAAATGGCTATCAAATTAACTGTAGATCAAAACAACTACAGAAATAATAACAAAAACATAAATGAACTCGTAAATGTCCAGCCCCTAGTGCGACACTCTCTATATCGTCTGGATGTATAATTTCGAAAATAGATTTGAGTCTCAAACTATTATTTCTGTAACGAAACGTCTGTCTGTCTAGCTGCTTGCCTGCGGCTGGTTAAGAGAGACACCAAAAAGATGACATAACAGTCTCACATCGCACGCTTTGGACAAAAATAATCTAAAGCACCTGTGATTCGCCATTCGCGACTGTGCCTATTTATAAGCCAGATACGCCGACGATGGGGCCGTTTTATTGTTTTTGTTTTGTCAAAGACTACTGCGACTTATCACGTAGACAACAGAGATTTTAAGGAAAAGAAATATTTTTATAGTTGAATTTTTTTTTTAATTAAGAAGACAAAAATACCAAACAAAAACGAAAAACATTGCTCCAAATACATTATGGCAATATTGTCGAAAAGCATAAGGATAATTTGGATAAAAAAATAATCAACTCCCCTTATACAGCAAAAGAAGTACCAAAGTAAATTGCTCTAGTAATAAAGAATGCTTCGATGTCGATCGGCAGTAGGTACGACAATACTGACCCCTAATCTCTCCAAAATGGTAGCCAGAAGAGAGCAATTAGACTATTGGAGTCCTTTTTAACAATTATCTCATATGGCGGATAGCATATTTCTTTTAATTATAATCAGTAAGTAATTTTACATTAGTCTTCTGTCCACTAATAAGTTCTTTCTTAAAGTTGTGTATTCTGATGCATTTCAGTTTACCTACCTTCTAAATTTATAGCTGAGGATGACAGAGATGTCGAAACGAGTCCAATGTTTTAAATAATAAAGAATTTTTACAATTTTGTAGTTTTCCTACGAGTGCATAATTGTATTATAGTGTATTTTTATGTATGAGAGAGTAATAAAACAATAAATTATGTATGCAAATCCCTAAACTGTTGATACGGGTGACTCAATGAAAAACAGATATTTGTCAACAAGTTTACAGAAGTATATAGGAAAACAATTTTAAATTGAGTATGACCACCAGGTATAAAGGTTAGAGCAGAATAGAATACAATACTTGTGAGGGTTACTAATCCCTAAATAAGGTTGCCAGTGTCGGAGTGATGGAGGTTAACAGGTACTAATGAATTTGCAAGAAATGTAAGATGTTTATTTTATTGGTTATATATAACCAATAAAAGTTAAATAAGTACCCACCTATTTGCAAAATAAAGTTTAATTCTTTAGATAAAATAAAACGTTTTATTTTATCTGCAATGAGTGCATTCCACGAAGTAAGGGTTTCAACAATCAAACATCTAAGTAACTCTTTAATTCCAGGAATCTACGATAGTAATTGACTAGATAATTACCTTCTAAACTTATTCCACCGAAAATGTGATAGTGGGTTTTTCCATTTTGTAGGAAGGTCCAAGTGGCGTATTCAAAATTCTTAACAGTTCACTAAAAGTAGCTACTTCAGTTGCAAGGTGCAGTTTATTGTGTATACTAGTGTTATAGAAAATTTGGAAGTGCCGTGTAAACGCCGAAAAATTGGTCCTTTAACAGTTAATGAAAAAACATTAATATTTAATTGTTTTAAATCATTTACAGACAAACGTTTATGTGAAAGTGTTGATGAGACCGTTGAGTTAGTTAGCAGTACACTTGATGTTGGGAAATCTACGATTTACAGAGTTATTAAAGAAGAGAAATGTGGTAGTTTTCAAATGCCACGTAATGCTCCAGGGAAACCAAAATTTCAAATAGAATATCATTTTAAAAAAGGACTTCGACGGAAAGTGCATGAATTGTTCTTTAGACAAGAATTTCCAACATTGGATAAAGTTCTTGTCTCAGTTCGAGATGATAAGGATTACCCAGAAATGAGTCGAAGTACTTTATGGAAACTTTTAAAAGAAATAGGCTTCCGCTGGAAAAAGAATCCCAGAAAGTCTATTTTATTAGAAAGAAGCGATATTGTCATATGGAGAAGACATTTTCTAAGAACCATAAAGGAAATGAGAAACCAAAAAAAGAAAAATATTTTATCTTGATGAAACATGGATCAACGAGGGTCATACACCAAATAAATTTTGGCAGGATGAAACTGTTACAAGTCAAAGGCACGCTTTTGTAAATAACTTATCTACTGGTTTAAACCCACTATCAGGAAAGGGACGCAGGCTGATAATAGTACACATTGGCAGTTCAGACAATTTTGTTGAAGGTGGTTTATTAACTTTTGAATCAACGCGTACCAGTGACTACCATGAAGATATGAACGCTGATGTCTTTCAAGAATGGTTCGAACAAATTATAGATCTTCTTCCTAAGAACTGTGTAATAGTAATGGATAATGCAAGTTATCACTCCAGACTTATAGAAGGACTGCCCACAACCAAGTGGTTAAAAAAAGACTTGCAGAATTGGCTGAGTTCAAAAAATATTACGTACCATCCCGGATCTATAAGAAAGGAACTTTATTCGTTGTGTGCCCTTCATAAAGAAAAATTTAAAAAATACGAAATTGATGAAAATTGCCACAAATCGTGGAATGACAGTACTTAGATCCCCACCATATCATTGTGAATTAAACCCGATTGAACTGGTATGGGCACAGATAAAGAGTGAAGTTTCAAGAAAAAATACCACTTTTAAAATTCATGATGTTAAACAGTTGTTTTTGGAGGCCGTAAATAATGTAAAACCTGAAAACTGGGAAAAGGCAGTAAATCACACTATTAAAGAAGAGGAAAAAATGTGGAAGCTGGACAATATTACTGATAAAATGATCGAGCCAGTTATTATAAAACTTGGTTCTGAAAGTTCATCTTCTGAATCTGATTTGGATTTGTAACAAGTAGCTGTAAGTTTTATATTAATATTTTTATTCATCTATTTAACATACCTTAGACGGTTTTAAAAACTCTTTTTCTCTTTTGTAATTTTTAAAAATTAAAAAAATGTGAATTTTTTAAAACCCTTTTTAATGTAGGCCAGTCAGTTCTAATATATTGTGTGATAAAAGAGGTCACTTTTGTTTACATACACATAACACTTTATAACACTGAAATAATTCAGTTATTCTTTACAATTATTCAAAGTAATTTTTCTATTAATCTTGAGCACGCCCATGGAGTGGTCGGAGATACCAGTTAAAATTATGCTAATTACTCTCTCGTTCATAAAAATAAACTATAGAATAACATTGTAACTCTACTTACAATGTTTTTCAACTATGAATTAAAAAACATCTATAAAAGATAATCTTTATTTTGGTCTAATTACTTTTATCCTATCTTATGTAAATATAAAGTTATTTAACAAAATAACCTCATTGTAAGTGCAAATTTTGAATCACTTTTGTGGAAAAAACGTAACCGATGTTACTATATTGGGGAATTTTATTATTGATGAATATTTTTTACAAGAACATTGTAACATTGTATACTTGATTGTAATAATTTGTGATATAAGAAAGCAAGATAGTGGAATATTATTATGATTAAACTTCAAGTAATTACTATTTAAATGGGAATAAGCCACAATTAAAGGTTGAAATACGTTTATTGACGTTTCAATTTCCACTTCGGAAATCGTTCTCAAAATACAAACATTAATTAACATTTAATTAATTAAACTGTTTGGGCATCCCAGTCTAGCCATATACATTTTACAACAAATCCACGCGAATCCTTTCTTTCTTATTTTTCCAAACATTTTTACCACTCTCATGCCAATGTCCCCACTTTTGTATCTATGCTTCTACAGTACTAAACAATGTTGTACATAGAACTGCAAAGTTTACATGTACCTGTCTTGTTTTCACAGGATAACATTTCTTAGGCTTTAATCGTTTATAAAAACCAGGAGACTGTACTTAAGCATTTTGATTCATTCTGACATAATTAATAATAAGTTGAGGACTATTTCCGATATACATGGAAACAGTACGTACATAAATATTTTTATTATAAAGTTCATTAACGAAACTATGCAACTGAATTTTCAGATCTCAAAACCGCTTAGATTGGCAGATACGTCGAATATGTCACACCATAAAAAAACGATATTAATATCTATTTTAAAGTATGTAATTTGCTTACAATAATTTCGGAATTTAATAAATTACCACACAAACGAGAAGTGTAACAGGTAACTGGCAATCTTCCGCATTAGAAAATACTGGTGACCAGTTTACCTATTTGCGGTGATGAGTTTACCTATCTCCAAAGGATGCCGGTGATCAGTTTACTATATCTCGGACGGTCTAATAATTTTATGGGGGGCTATACAGTGATGAATTCGTACACGTCCTCAAGAATATACATACTAGTAAAACTAAAAAATTAACGAAAATGAGAGAATTGGGACCTGGATGTAACGATAAATGTAACGTAATTAGTTTCAGTAAAAAATTCACGTTAAGGTAAAATCAATAAAAAAAATAATCCCTTTATTTTGATATTATACTCATTAATTACCATTTATATGCACCTAATTAAAGAAACATACTATGTTGAAATATCATTGTTGAAATCACTTACAATGATCTTCACCTAAAATTCTTGGAAACTTGGTATTGTAAGTCGACCTAAATCAAGACCAGTAATTTTAACAACAAAAGTACGTGAAAAGCTGAGGAAAAGTTATAAAATATGGACAAAGAAATCTACAAAAGTATTAAAACTGACGAAGTAAAAAATAAAATGTGGAATTTTTTTTAAATCGCTCTCCTCTAAACTAAGCAAAAGTGAGTTACAATGTTTTTCATATCAGGTGTCGATATATAGTTAAAAAATTTAGTTATACTTTTGATCAAAACATGCAAATATTGGCGATTTTTATGAATATATTGACCCTATGGCTGTTCATTAAAATATGGGCGTGAAATAACCAATGTTAATAATTGGACGTAGTTAAGCAGAAAACGTCCAACCCAAAAAAAGTGATTGTTGGGAAATTGAGTTTAAAAGATTTTAGTGTGCCCTAGCTAAACTATGCATAATTTATTCGCCTGGCAATGATTTTAAGATAATGATATTCATCTCGTAGGCACCTCGTTTGTAATTTCTTTTAAATGTAAGTTTCAATGAAGTTATTTTGAAAATTTTAGGTTGGACGTTTTTAACAAAAAACAAAAATCCGAAAAAAATTTCGATAAAACATACTTATGTGGGTTGGAATCTTTCAGATAAATAAATAATGTCATATTTTTATAAAAATTTTAATGATCCAAAGAAACAAAATTACAATGATTTTCTTATGTAAATGTAAATTTAAAAAAAGTTTTAATTATTGTGGGTATCTACCTCAAAATCTAGAACTGGAACATTAAATCCATCAACGTCTTCGACTACATTAGCACTTGTAAAATTTTCATAAAACGGTTTAGCGTCTGAAGGAATTAGATGTAAATAGCTTTTAATATCGTTAATTTTATCCTCTGACAGGGGTTTACCATTGGGCCAGAGTTGCATAAGCAGCGCCGAAAAGCTCTCTGTATTTAATCGTCCTCGTCGCTCAATATCCAAACATACACTTTCATCGCCAAAATAACTAGGTTTCATAAAGATGTGGTAAGGATTTTCTTTTGTTAATATAATTTGTTTTGTCTCCAACCAATTTATTTTTTCTTTATTGGTGCCAACTTTTCTGTTTATTGTGGCCTTCTCGAGCTGGTGGGTACTCAAAAACCATTCCTTTTTCATTTGTGTAGCTGTTATTGGAGACTTTTTACGACATGAATTTATTATATTTATATAGTCTAAAGGTGTATATATTCGTTCTTGACGTTTGAGTTGACATTCTATATCCCCAAAATCTTTATCATTTGGTAGAAAACTATGGCCGGAAATCAGGAATTTAAATGTTATAGTTTTTATATTATGGCTGGTTTGAAGAAGACTGGCCATGAGGAGTGTTATTTTAATATTACGGTTCTGGCCTCCACAAGAATCAGACCACAATATAAGATGTTCAACAGTACTTTCTATGTTTTCTAAATATTTTACAATACAGGAACCAACCTCCTGAGCTCCTCTTCCAGCAGTTCCTTCAAGCCATACATAGGAATAACTCTTATTACGTTTGCCTGAAAATACACCGAGATTATACAAGCAAACTTGCCTCTTATAATATATTACATTGGTTGGAATTTTGGGTAAAGGTAGAGTTTTTTGAAGATCGTATGTTAAACACTCTACATTATCCTCATCTTTAGCTCGTTTTAAATCTGCCTTTAATGTTTCTCGTGATTTTTGGGCCAAATCCTGATGAGTGTCGAGTTCAATTTGTAAAAGTTGCTTTTTATGATCATCCGTTTCATTTTCTAGTTTTATTTTAAATGAATCACATACCTGGCATGTGTCCTTCTTGGGAACATTAAATCTCAAATTAAATTTTTCGTAAAAAATCCTCTTATAAATACCAAATTTCACAGGGTTTTGAACTTCAGATTTGTATAGATCATAAATCTTTAATAATGAGAGATGTGCCGGTAAAAATAATGCAGACGTGTTTTCACGACAGTAGTGCGATATGTACTTAGGCAGTTTATTGATCTGGTTGATTATTTCCTGAATTTTATTTTCAGGGACTTTGTTTAAACCACCTTGTTTTCTACCTCTTTGATCAAGAATTGGAGCACGATTGTTTACCTTTCTCAGAGCTGTTGTTACTCTTGACGGAGTTATTCTAAGACTATTGATAAACATTTGCCTACAAATACGCTGATTAAGTAAGGAATATTGTCTGGAATACAGACGTCTTTCAGTGTTTCTTCCATACATTCTTTTTTTCGGCATTTCGTGGATATTATTGGCAATAAAGATAGTTTGGGCATTATAAGACCCAAGACTCCAAAAACGATCAAATTCTTGTTTTCGTGACTCTGTAGAAATCAACTCAGAACATTTCATCGGGCAGTTACAATTGTAGTCATATTGAAATTCTTTAGCAGCTTTCAATTTTCCTTTGTAGTCAATGTAAGATTCATTTTTGTTCCTATTAATCTTTGATGTTGCTCGCGTCATTGCAAATTTCTTTTTTCTACCCTTCTTTGGACGACCTGATGTACTGGCTAAAAATGGATTATCATCACAACTTTCATTGTTATCGGAACTCTCTTCATGTGACGATGGTATAAACATATCAGAGGAACCGCTACTAAAGACATCACTTATTGACATATTCTGTAAGAATAAAAAGGTAGGTATTATTAGATAATATTTTAAATAAAAATTTCAAAAAATTATAGAAAGCGTCTATTTTAATTAAAGAAGTTAACTTTTAATCAATTACCAGGTACCAAAAAATAAAACAAATTCAATTCATTCAAATTAATCTTTTTCATAAAGTTTACTATAGGTACTCATCGAAAAATAATTTTCATATGCTTTACATTATTGTATAATTACTTTAATCAATAATAATTGATGATCATAATAATAGGTATCAATTTAACATTGGTATAATAAGATTAATACATATGTGTTTACAAAATTGTGTGTACCTAAGGAAGTTGTATTTTTTCTTTTAGATTGTAACAATAGGTACATCAAAGTTTAGTTTTCATTAAATAGAAATAATATAGCGAATAGCATTATAAAGCATTTTACTAAACAGTATAGGTACAAAGATTTAATACTTACATCATAATCATCAACAGAATCTATGGTAGAAGCTGATTCAAAACATCCAGTTTTCTCGTTTAAAACCATTTCACGAATACGACTATTGGATGACGATGGTTCGCTGTGACGGTAGAATTCTGTCACATTGGTATCATCCATATTCTACAATATATTTAAATTATGTAATGATGTATAAAATGCATTTATTTTAAAAATTTAGTAAACAACATAAACTTTTAGAAGCCGTGTCTTATAAACTGATTATTTTTTCGTGATTTTCGGCCAGATTAAAGAAATACCACAAAACTCTATTTTCTTCTATTTTCTTTATTTTTTTTTTAAGATTTAGTAACAAAATAAATTGAAACGTCGTAAAAAAAAAGAGAGTTTTGTGTTATTTCTTCAATCTGGCCGAAAACCACGAAAAAATAATCAGTAAACAACATATAGTTATTTTTTAATAAAAAATTTCCGACTTACCTCAACATTGGTAATATTTGAATCAAATTCCACGCTAGACATTACACTATTTGTTTGGTTTTCCATAAGTTTTGCTAGCTCACACATGTATTTGCTTCTTTTCGACATAATTATTATTAAATAAGTATTTTTAAACCCGAACAGTCAGAAAAATCAGACACAACTGAATAAAAAGAAATGTTTATCAATACATAGGCACATTTACTTAAAACTAAAGGAAAGTGATTACTATGCTTAAGATGAGTACCTATAATAAATTAATTTTTATCGACCAAGTTCCAGGGTTTATACGCACAAGGCACGTTTTAAACATTAATAGGGCACATTCCCGTAATAAAATTTTATTATCGACCGAAATCGAAGATTCAAACTACTTTTAACATATTAATGAAATAGTAAACGTAAAATGATACCAAGTGGTTTGGACGATTTCTGATTATACTCTTATTTTTAACAAGTATACCGAAATTTATAAGTAGAAAACATCCAATTCACTTGGATGTTTTTAACACAAAAAAATGCACAGTAGTTTTGTTATCGCATGGAGCGTTAAAGTGATCCAACCCACTTAGCCTGTTTTAACCACTCTTTTAACACGATTACTTAGATCGACATACATTTTTTAGAAAAAATTCAACCCACTTGGATTTTTTATTATCAATGAAAATCTCAGTTAACCTAGTTTGTGGGTTAGAACTTTGACGATTATTAAAAGAGTATGTAATGTTTTCACTTGGACGGTTTCTGCATATTATAAAGCAAGAAATTATATGCTCGCTGGTGTAAAGAACTCATTTTTAACAATTTGTGGGTTGGACGTTTTCTGCTTAACTACGTCCAATTCTTCTCTACCTGGAGCTGAATAAACTCATCAATAATAGTCGTAAAATCCAAAATGAATATAAATTCCCTTTGTTATTAAAAATTTGCACTGGCAAATGTTTGGGTTTTTCATCGCCTCCAACAATTTGCATCTTTTATTGCTAAGTGACCCAGAACAATAGAAATACAGGTAGTTGGGTAGAAATAGAAACATCTGTTCACAACGTTTTGGGATTGTGAATGTTTCCCAGAAAGACACTATTTCTATTATTCCTTTATATTCTGTAGAGAATTATAGATCATTTTAAACAGACACTTGATATTTATTTCTCTTGTTTTTTACACAGTAAATCATTGTTTCCGCGAAAGATAAAAATACTATTATATATTGTACAGTTTTTGCTTTAGACAGATGTGAAATGAAGTCATATAAATGACTACGAAAAATATAAATTTAAAGGTGCATCCCTTATAAGGTTACTTAGTTAGCGAGGTGTATTATCTACATTACATACCTCTCTAACATGGATAATTAGTGGCGTCATACAACATTGAAACAAAATGTAAGAAAAGAGTAGTTAAAGCTGAAAAATCCTTTAAAAAAATAAGTCCACAATCTTCTTAGAGTACCGTTTCCCTATGGAGGTTAACAATCATAATGGCTATTTTTATTTTTGAACTTGCTGCTCTAAACAAATCAATCAATCTGCATTGATACCAATCACGTAGATTCTCCAACCATGAGTTTTGCCTTCGGCCTTCAGATCTTCTTCCTTGAATCTTTCACTGTATTATGAGTCTCAAAATTTCATATTTTGGTCCCCTCATCACGTGGTCTAGGTCCTCCAGTTTTCTGGTTTGTATAACGTATTGTATTTCTACATCTATATTATATTTCTTTACCAACCCTATCCAGTACTTCTTTATTTGTAATTCTATCAGTGCATGATATTTTTAATACTTTACGGTATAACCAGAGTTCGAAAGCCTCTATTCTTTTTAATTTGCATTTTTTTAATGTCCAACAGCTCCATAGAATAATAATATTGAAAATATATAACAGCGAATGGTACGTAGTCTAATCTCCAATGATTCTGCCAATAGACAAATGCAAACTATCAAAGGAAATAAAAAACATCTCATTTTTTTGGAGTAACAACATTTTGTACACAATTATAATTATATATTCAAGCAAGAATTTGAGACGAACAATATCAAAAACAAAAACCCACAGTATGGTGGAGATATTATGTGGATGACTCCACATGGTGGTGGTGTTCTCCATTTGGCCTCATGGACCAAAAACACTAAATAAATTTGTGTTTCAATCAAATTCATCATGAAAAGAACAGAAAAACACAATGATAGATCTTAAAACACCTGCTCCAATGTAAAATGCCTTTCAGGAAGAAAAAAAAAACGCTAAACGGGGATGATTATCCACTGTCATTTGTAAAGAAGGAATTCCCAGGAGAGCATAAAAACCTGTTCAAAAATAAATTGAAATTTTATGGAAATCACATATTTTTTGTATTATAAATATTAATATGAAATTATTTTGTTCAATTTTGCTTGTTTATCGACTTGTACTGATGCAAATTTTCCAAAATAAAGATAACTATTACTAAGCGAACAAATACTGTGCACTGAGTGAAGAAACATGAGACTGCATTGACAATACCAAATAGAATGGAATATATATCGAACATATTAAGAATAAAACAGGCAGAACAAACTGGAATTCAACAAGAAAATGAAATGGGCAGATCATATCGAAATACATGAGGTGAAAAGGAAAAATGAAACTGTTTTATCAACAGGCAGAACAATATGGGAACAATCTTTATAAGCGAAGTTTCACACAAATTGTGTTGTCTGTATTTTCCGATGGTTTTGATGTTTTAAAATGAAACGGACAGATCATTTATGAAGTACATGAGGTGAAAAGGAAACATGAAACTGTTTTATCAACAGGCAAAACAATATTGGAACAATCTTTACAAGCGGAACTACAACAGTTTCATACACATCGTGTTGTCTCTGTGTATTTTCCGATGATTTTGCTGTTTTAAAGAAAACAACTTGGATGAATAGATCTATTTGTGTTTTAAGTGAATCACAATAAACAAATTATATAATGTTTCTTGGAAAGTTATCGTATCAAGACAAAGTTCTAAAACTGAACTCATCAATAACTTGTTTTGAACGAGTCTACATACCAAAATAATCAAAACTATTTTGTCTCTCTTGTAAACTCTTGTCTGTGTTGTAATACGTGATTGTTTTTTTGCCGACTAATTAGCTCCTTCATACTTTACTATCAAGCTAAAGTATATAAACACAAATCACACTTACCGTTTGTTTTCTTGACCCGTTTTTTGCCGTTTTTCTTGGCAGGCGGCATCATATTAACAGTAACAAATATCACAATACAGAAAAAATCAACTGTCACTTATTTACTATATATCACAGATCGTCGAAAGATTTGTACACAACTTCATAATTCACAGTTAGATATATTTACTTTTCGCAAGGGTTCTAACAACATGTGCGAGCACTTTCCAAACAAAATACTATCAGCCGAAGCCAACTTCGCGAATGATTCGCCGAAGTCCGTTGTCATTCATTTGTTTTACGAGATCGGTGCGAAATCGTCGCGAGAACGACGTACGGTTTTGCTTACAACGCAGCTTGTAGAGTACTGCTCGCCCGTAAGCAGATTACAGGTTGTTATATCATAAGGCCTGCTGTGAAAAAACGGGCAAGCACAATCGCGGTGTTGCCAGAATGGTAGATTCGGGCAGGGAATTTAGTACAAATCACAGATTGGTCAATACAAAACTGGATAAAGGTGAATACAAAAATTTACTGAAAAGTAAAGATAAGTGCTAAGAATAAAAAGGGTGCCAGAACTTTACAAAAAAAAACTAGCAAAATATTTAAGACAAATGGAGGATCCAAATCAAACCATGGATAGTGGGACAAAGATGGAATGGCTTCGAGGAAATATTAAAAAATACAGTACTAAAAGTATATGTTGTTCAACAATGTAATAAATAATTTAAAACAACAAGGTGGTGGAATACTGAAGTTAAGAACCAAGTAAATAATAAAAGGCATGGAAAACATATAGATAAGCAGGCAAAAAGATGACGTGGAAAACCATAATAGGCAAATAGATTGAATAAAAAACAGTACAATACATGGAAATAGTCAAAAAAGAAATTAATCATTTTATTTCATTTTATTTTTATCTTAATTTAGTTTAATTTAATTTAATTATATGTTAGTTTATTTTATTTATTTTATTTTGTTTTATTTTATTCTATTTTCTCTTACTTTATTAAAAGTTATTTTTATTTTATTTTACTTTATTTAATTCTATTTTATATTATTTTATTTTAATTTTATTTCAATCTGTTTTATTTTATTTTACTATATTTTATTCTAATTTATTTTCCTTGTATTTTATTTTTATTTTAATTGTATTTAATATTATTTTTTTGTTCTACTTTACCGTCTCATTGAAATATTTTCCCATCTTTTATATGTTGAAACTTCATCGTTATTATTTGCATTATTAGACTGATTACTTGACTTGATTACCCAGAAAACATTATTTCTGGGTTTTTAAACACTGGTTGCTATCCCTTTAATAAAAATAATTTTCCTCAGAAAATTTCGTAAGAGCTGAAGTTACGGAAGTCAGTGATGTATCGCAGCGAAATACCACAACTGACGATTGTCTAAATGCAGTATACTCTCTAATTCCGAAATGCCTTCTACATCATTATCGGCAAATGTTCAACCACAAGTCAACAATAATTGTCAACCTGCTTTAAATACCGAAAACAAAGTTCCAAAATTTTAATTATTTCCGAAGTAAAACTTACTCCGGAATAAATTCGTCCATACCCAAAGGCCGTGAGAATAAGTTCTAAGAAATGAAGAAAGAAAAAAATTTCAACTATTCTGACCGCTACACCAGAAAAAAATAGATTAGAAAATGAAATAAGAGAAAAAAGAAAAATGGGCTCAGGAAAAAAAGGCAAGCAATAGAGAAAAAAAATCCAAATCCCATATTCGCAAAGTTTTTGATGAGGAGATATCAGAAAGCGAAATTGAGAACTATTGCGAAGAATCAGATGATAGTCTTATGGAAATTGAGACTGAAGATGGTAAAGATTTTGGATTGGATCTTACGAATATCCAGAAAGGAGATTTTGTTCTCATTAAATTTGCTACAAAAAAAAACACTCAAATTCTTTGTTGGTCAGATCGAAAAGGAACTAGAAGAGTCAGAATTTCTAGTATTTTCTTCAATACTAGATTTGTCTACGCCGTGACAAGATTTTGTATTTCCGGATCAGAAGGACGAAAGTCATATTTCTGAAAACGATATTATTTGAAAATTGTCAGCCCCTGAAAAAAATTGGGACATAGGCCTTTTTTTAAGTTTTCCGTGTATAATTAATGTGTAATTTTCATGGGTATAATAGGGATAATTCAATGTATTATGTTAAATAAATATTAAAAATTGAACATAAAAAAAAGTTATTATTTTATTTTCATCAAAACATGTGTCCATATGTGCTTCGTAGAAAATATTGTTTTGTCCACATGTGCCTCCCTTAGGGGCATATGTACACTAATTATACTTTTTTAATTACCAATTTTGGAATTTTGTGCACGTGCCCTAATTAATTTAATTATATACTTCCAAATTTAAATGTACACAAAATTAATCTCATTTTGCGATAAATTTTTTTTTTCGAAATTTGTCACATTGTCTCTCCCCCATATGTCCAACTGAGGGTGCTTTTATTAAAGGATGACATAAAATAAATCTTTAATAACTCTTTTTTGACTCTCTGACACCTAGAGATAAACGTGGCAAAAATATTAAACGAGCAATGCCAGAAGATCAAAACATATTAATTCGTCAGCGCATTCAAAGTTATCAATTAAAAAAAAAGAATATACATATCTAGATAGTAGGCTTAATATAAAAATTATGTATGAAATGTTTATATCCAAGTATCCTGAAACCAAAATTAAATACAACTATTATTACACATTTTTTCACGAAATCTTCAGATTTCGCGAAATTTGGCCGTCCTCAAATAGACACATGCGGAAAATGTAAAGAGTTGAATTTAAAAATCAAAAGTCCCTCTCAAAAAAAGTGGCGGTTGCAGAATTGATGGTGCACAAAAAAAGGGCCAGCAAGTTTTATACGCATTTAAAGGATAGTGGTAAATGATATGCACACATAAATATAAACACAAAACATAGATACATTGTTTTAAATTATACTGTTAACAATTACAACAAATTAAAATTGGAAGTAAAATACTCCTCATATGTAAAAAAAGCCTTCACTATAAGGTAACTCTTAATTTTTGCCTTAAACTGATGAAAATTAAGAGCCTTTATTCTAGCTGGCACTAAGTTGTAGAATTTTATGGCTAAATACCTTGAACCATTTCTGGATCTCTCAAGACGGCTAAATTCTGGTATAAGATTATTGTTAAATCTGGTGGGATAATTGTGAAAATCTACATGCGCATTTTATTGGCTAAGATTTTGTTTAATGTGCAACAGACACTGCATAATGTATACACAAGGTAAAGTTAAAATTTAAAAAAAATGCATGTGCCTCCCTTAGGGGCATATGTACACTAATTATACTTTTTTAATTACCAATTTTGGAATTTTGTGCACGTGCCCTAATTAATTTAATTACATACTTCCAAATTTAAATGTACACAAAATGAATCTCATTTTGCGGTAAAATTTTTTTTTTCGAAATTTGTCACATTGTCTCTCCCCCATATGTCCAAATGAGGGTGCTTTTATTAAAGGATGACATAAAATAAATCTTTAATAACTCTTTTTTGACTCTCTGACACCTAGAGATAAACGTGGCAAAAATATTAAACGAGCAATGCCAGAAGATCAAAACATATTACTTCGTCAGCGCATTCAAAGTTATCAATTAAAAGAAAGAATATACATATCTAGATAGTAGGCTTAATATAAAAATTATGTACGAAATGTTTATATCCAAGTATCCTGAAACAAAAATTAAATACAACTATTATTACACATTTTTTCACGAAATCTTCAGATTTCGCGAAATTTGGCCGTCCTCAAATAGACACATGCGGAGAATGTGAAGAGTTGAATTTAAAAATCAAAAGTCCCTCTCAAAAAAAAGTGGCGGTTGCAGAATTGATGGTGCACAAAAAAAGGGCCAGCAAGTTTTATACGCATTTAAAGGATAGTGTTAAAGAGTTCCACGATATGAACGACGTGGTAGGGCTCGCATTTGACTATAATATATGCAAAATGTAAATATACCACATATGCCTGTACAAGAAGTCTTCTATAAGACCCAACTAACGTATAATGTATTTTGCATACGTAATCTTAAAACAGAAAATTCTTTTTTCTATATTTATCACGAAGGACAGGCCAATAAGGGCCCTAGTACCATCCAACATAAAAGAGTTGAAACTTTTTTGTGGCAACTGCCCTAGGCAAAATAAGATTATGTTTGGCCCTTACAGATATGAGGTGCTTCGATAAAATTGAATATTTTCCCATTAAAGGGGAACTCCTTCTTGCCTTGTGACAGAGATTTCGGTGTCATAAAAAGGCACTTAAAAAAATTTGACAGAATATTTTAAATTCGTAAGAACACAGAAATTATTGTTAATTCAAGTGCCAAAAGCAACGCCTAGATCAAGACAAAACCGTTTTCAAAATGCTCACGGGTGGACTTGAATGCACACCGATACATTACCGAAATTCTAGACGAGCATGTAATGACTTTTGCTGGATTTGTTGGCGAAAACTTTATTTTTATACAAGACAACGCGCGGTCACACGTAGCCAGGATGGTAACGCAATATCTGGAAACTGTCGGTGTGCCAAAAATGAGCTGACCGGTTCAAAGTCCAGATTTGAACCCGATTGAACATATAAATCCAATAAATAAATATAAGTCCAATAAATCGTGAGCAGCTTCGGTTAGTTCATGGCAGAATGGGAAGCTTTTCCTCAAAACGTCATCCAGAATTTGATCAATTCAATGCCAAATCGAATAAGAAGTGTAATTCACAATAGAGGTGGTAATACACAGTATCAATAATCACGACTTAATTGTAATTTTATAAAGAAAACAGAGAAAATGGACAATGTTAATTTTTTTTTTATTTTTCAATAAAATCATTATTTTGGAAGAAGTTATTTTTTGACATTTGTTATTTAAAAAATAATTTCATGCTACTTTAGAACATATTCTTAAACATTATACAAACGTCTAATGGCAATCACTTTTTAGGTGGCCTCTTTTTAGTGACGCGCAGTGTAAAAATAAGAAATACAAGAAGAAGAAGAATTGCATTCGCAGTAATTATTATTTTAAAACACACCAATCATAAGTGGTTTGAGAAATACATATACCAAAGCCAATTATTTTGGGAAATATTGATACAGATACACGATAAGGTGCCGTTTAAAACCGAAACAACTTTTCTTTCTCTTTTATTAGGTACATTCCTGACAAATAATTCGCCAGCAGATGTCATAAAGGTAACCAAAGGGGTTAAACGCATTTTAAATTATTTCATTTACTTCTACATCTGCGATTTAAAAATACAGAAAATTGTAAACAAGGTTATTTATGTACATAATTTGTGTTTGTATTATTGTGTGTCGAAGTTGAAGTTTTTATTGCACAATGCTTCTATAATTACGATTTTCGAAGGCTCGATATTATTGTTCCTACGTTAATAATCGTACATAGTTAATGCGAACAATTAAAAATTAAACATCCAACTATATTTGTTTTTATATTCCATTGAAACTCACAAACCGACTTCAGATTTCCTACCATCGACTTGGCAACACCGCGTCATCGGTGTCCAATTCACTGGTTCTTCGGCAAGGGTGGGGACGTCGATCTTCTATTGTTACAGAACGGCATGCTATGTCGCGGCGGGATGCTGGATCTCGGGACTCGTTGTATACGAGGAAGTGTGAAAATGTCTTGTTGGCGGCATGCATTTTGGAAGAGCGGGAGGGGTGGTTCGAAGTGTCGGAGAGTTCGGAGCTCTTTGAGATCGATGGATGGGAGCTGCAATTCGGTAGTAGGAGTAGCAAATGGTCACGAAATTATGTGGTTGGTATCGAAAATTGGTTCAAATGGGGTTATGATCGATTTAACTGAATATAGATATCGACGAGTTAAGTTGTGGTAAATGAATGAGCTACTTTACACTGTATATACAATACTCATAGAAAACGAGTTTATTTTAATAAAAATACATGGAATTGATATTCTACTGTGTTTTTACATTATGAAAATATTTATGTATACCAATAAATAGAAGTTTTCAGTGATAATCTTTTATTCTTTCTTCTTTAAGTGCCGTCTCCATCTATGGAGGTTAGCGGTTATGATGGCAAACGTTTGTCTATCTTCAGCTGCTCTTAAGAGTTCCTCAAATTCAAGTCCTGTCCAGTTTCTGATATTACGTAACCAGGACAATTTTTTTCTTCCAATTCCTCGCTTTCCTTCTATTTTGCCTTTTATTATCAACTAAGGGATGTAGTATTTCTCGTTGCGCAACAAATGCCCTAAATAACTGGTTTTTCTTCTTTTGACTGTTCTCAATAGTTCTTTTTCTAAATTGAGTCTAGCTAGTACTTCTTCATTTGTTTTTCGTGCTGTCCAAGGAATTTTTAAAATTCTACGGTACACCCACATTTCAAATGCCTCGATTCTATTCAGGCTCTTTATTTTTAAAGTCCACGTTTCGACTCCGTAGAGAAGAACAGACCAGATAAATAAAATCTTTTATTAAATTTGCTTTTTATCGCATAAAGTTTTACTTAAAATTCCCACTCGATTTTCCAAAAGTGACTAAATAAAATTAAATAAAATTAAATGAAATTAAATACAATGCAAATAAAATAAAATAAAATAAAAATTAAATAAAATTAGGTAAAATCGAATCGAATTTACTTAATTTAAAAATCGACTTTCAATAGGATGTCCAGATAGGTGAAATAACAAAGAGTTTGGGAGCTTTAATTCCAAAGTTTAAATTTCTCAGATCTAAAATAGATTTAAAATATTTAAAAATATTACATTATGCACTAGTTGAGTCCAGAATTGGATATGGAATTCTTGGGTGGGGTGGTGTACAAAACACTTATTTAAAGAAAGTCGACATGATTCATAATAAACGATCTTCAAAATAAAACTAACTCAGCTCAAACACTTTCTCTTCCAAACCCTGAAAATCTAAATGCATACTTTGTTAACGTAAGTAAAAATATATCATCGGCTATTTTGCCACAAGATTATATTTCCTATCTTTCCAATTCAAAAAAGGCCTCGAATTCATTCTTTATAAGACCAGAAATCTGAACTGATCCATACAATCAGTAGTATCAAAAGCAAATATTCCTGTAGTACTGATGGTCCATAAAAGTTTTCTTAAATCTCCCAAATAATGTGTTAGAAGTCCTGGTCTCACTAAGTAATGATTCCTTTGAAAAATGTATAATTCCAGAGTGCCTAAAAACAGCCATTATTATTCCTCTTCATAAGGGTGGTGACAAATCTAATGTCTGCAACTATAGACCTATTGCCTTACTACCGGTACTATCTAAAATTATTGAGAGACTTATAAAAGCCCGACTTTGTCCTTTTTCATTGAAAACAACATTTTATCACAAAGTCAGTTCGGCTTTTTATCTAATAAATGTACCAGCGATGCTATGTTTTCTGTAATACATGAGATCTATCAAGCACTAAACAATAATCTTTATACTGCCACTGTTTTTTTGTGAGTATGCCAAAGCTTTTGATTGTGTAAATTACACTTTGACAAAAAACTGAATTTCTACGGAATTCGAGGTATTTATTTGAATTGGTTCCAATCTTACTTGAGGAATAGGAAACTAGTTAGAGCAAATGATACTGACTCTAGTCAGAAAAGCATTATATGTGAAGTACCACAAGGTTTTCCAGTTTTTACTTATGCATCGGAATGCTGGACCCTTAATGAGAAAGACAAAAAGAACATAGATGTATTTGAGATGTACTGCTGGAGACGAATGCTGAGAATACCATGGGTGGCCCGAAGAACAAATGAATCCATACTGGACCAGCTAAACATAAAGAAAAGACTAAGAACACAAATATCACAACAAATAATAAGCTATTTTGGACATGTGCTTCGAAGAAATGGTCTTGAAAAACTTACCATCCAGGGAAAAGTAGAAGGCAAAAGAAATAGAGGTAGATCTGCCACACGATACACGGACCATATTGTTGCTACCATTGGCGCTCCATTGTCAGAATGTGCTAGAATGGCAGAAGATAGAAAAACGTGGAGAAACATTGGGAAATTTAGCTAATAGTTTCATGATATCACGATACCTTCATCAGGTTAACGACTAAGAAGAAGAACCGCAAGGTTCAGTATTGGGTGCACTACTTTTCCTTATCTTTATAAATTTTAACTATCATCACTAACTTAAAAATCGATGGAAATTTTTTTCTTGTTGCTGATGATACCAGTATTACATGGAGCAATTTGAATATTGCAACTCTTCATGCAACTATAACTTCTGATCTACGTAAAATAAAAAACCTGGTCCGACTCTAATTTACTCTCTTTTACAATGGATAAGACAGTAGCATTATCCTATAAAGGAGCTCTTCAACCCTTGCTTCTTAATAACAGTCAGATCAATATCGTTGATTCTGTAAAAATTTTTGGTATTTTTATAGACAGCAACCTTAAACGATCACTTCATATCGATTTGTTAAGTAAGCAACTTAAAATCTTAAGGGGAGTGAGACAGGGGTGCATAATTTCATCACTGATAGTCAATCTGTACTCGGAGCACATTTTTGAAGAGGCTCTAAAAGATATTGATGAAGGCATCTCAATAAATGGAGTCAAGCTCAATAACCTGCGGTATGCAGATGATACAATAGTGTTTTCCAATACCACAGAAGGGCTACAAAACTTAATAAACAGAATATCGGAAACCAGTAGAACATATTGACTAGATATAAACACCATCAAAACCAAGCTAATGATCAGCAAGGAAAACATAACTGGAGCAAATCTGTATGTAAACCATCTGTATGGAGAAATCAAGGCAGATACGAGTTACTCCAATGCATTTTGCAGGGTAAAATTGAAGTAAAAAGAGGCTCAGGACGAAGAAGAATATCCTGGCTTGCTAACCTGAGAGCATGGTATAGAAAGACCTCAACACAGCTATTTCGTATAGCAACCAACAAAATCATCATAGCCAGAATGATCCCCAAAGTTCGGAACGGACAGGCACCCTAAGAAGAAGAAGAAAGCCAACAACTAGCCTCAGCCTGCTATGCAATAAGATCTGTTTCGAAGGAAATCAATTTAGGATCTTTCAAAATAACATATTTTTCTTTGTTCGAGTCTCATCTTCGATATGGCCTTCCTTTTTGGGGTTCTAGTACAGCTGCCCAATCTGATGTTACTTTTAAAATAACAAAAAAGAGCACGGTATCTTTTTGGCCTGAGTAGAGTATCACATTGTAGAAGCTACTTAAAAAATCACGGGATTTTAACTCTTTCCTCTCTATATATCCTAGAAACTGTTTGCTTAATTTGTAAACACCTACAGTAAGACCTAGTCATGACTACTCCACCAGAGATTCAAGCTTTGATGTGTATTTACAGAGTCCATGCACTGAGTTAGTAGAGAAATATTATATTCGGCAAAAAAATTATACAACCATCTCTCTTTACAACTTAAATCTACAACTTCTTTCCTTAAGTTCCGTAAATTGACAAAAGCCTATCTATCTGAAAGACCTAGTATTCAGTGGAAGAGTTTCTTAACAAATAAGAAAGTACAGTACGTTTAGGTACAAGCAACAAAGTATTTATATATATATATATATATATATATATATATATATATATATATATATATATATAATATATATATATATATATATATATATATATATATTTGGGTATCACATGCAGCAGCTTAAACTATTGTTATTGTTATTATTTTTGTTTTACTTTTCTAAGCTTTGTCCATAAAATTTTTTAATTCTGAGTGACCATAAAGCATATTTCTGTTCTATTTCCGTGTTCGACCAATAGGTTTTAATGGATAAATGTTTTTTTTTGGTTTTTGAGAGACAAATGTAAAATTAAAATGTATGTAAAAAAACTACTAATTATAATTTTTTTGTTGTACGTTGAAATCAATAAATATTCAGATTTAGCCATACGGCTCACACTGCCCCTAAGGGGACAATTCACTCATCCCAGATATCTACAGTATCAATAGGATTGAGCTCTGGTGGGACTCTTTCCGTGTTATCGAGCCCTAGGTGACTTGGTATGTTGTATCTCCCAAACCTCTCTTGGTATCTCCCAAAAATTTTCGTACACATCTGGACGTCGCGGGGAGTACAGCTTTCTTCATGGCCTTATAAAGATGTTCATTTAGACCCAGCTGTTTTATGTTAGCTAGGAGGTTTTTGGGAATAACACCAGTAGTAGATAGAACAATAGGTACTGTCTGGGTACTTTCCATTCTCCATTGTCTCTTGATTTGTATTTCTCAATAAAAAAATAAACATTATTATTATTATCCAGATTTAGCCATACAGCTCACACTCCCTCTAAGGGGAAAATTCACTCATCCCAGATACCTACGGTATAAAAAGGATTCAGCTCTGGTGGGACTCTTTCCACGTTATCGAGTCCCAGGTGACTTGGTACGTCGGTGTATCTCCTAAAAATTTTCGCACGCATTTGGACGTCGAAAGTAGCACAGCTTTCTGCATGACCTTATATAGATGTTCATTTAGACCCAGCTTTTTATGTTTTCTAGGAGGTTCTTCGGAATGACTCCAGTGGTAGAAAGAATAGTAGGTATCGTCTAGGTACTTTCGATTCTCCATTGTCTTCTTATTTGTATTTCCAGATCTCTGTACTTGGCGATCTTCTCGTTGTACTTAACACCCAGATTATTGTTGTTAGATATCGCCACATCGATTAGAGTTGTTTGTCTTGTTAGTTTATTAACTAGCACGAGATCTGGTCTATTATGTACTACAGTTTGGTCTGTGAGCACAGTGCGATCCCAGTATAGTTTGTAGTTGTTATTCTCAAGCATACTCTCAGGAACGTATTGATAATATGGGAGATGGTTTTTTGTAGAAGTCCAAGTTTAAAAGCTATCTCTTGATGGAGGATCTTCCCTACTGAGTCATGCCGTTCCTTATATTTAGTTGCAGCAAATGCCTGGCAGCCTCCGGTAAGATGTTGGATAGTTTCTTGGGCTTGACATCCATATAGGCATTTGTCGTTTTCGACCTGAGGGTCTTTGTCGATATATTTCAGGTAATTTTTGGTTGATAGGTATAACCTGATCCTGAATGGCGAGTACTGAACCTTCTGTTTCAGGGAACATCTTTCCTGATGTCAGCCAATAGTTGGACGCTATATTGTCGACATAGTCTTGACTGACTTCATTCGGATGTCGCCCGTGTAAACGTTTACCCATCCAGATGCGCATTTTTTCTGCACATCTAGTAAGACGGTTTATGCACATTTCTTGTTCCCTCAGTTTGATCGGTGTTGTGTCATCTACTGCGCAAATCGCGCGATGAAGAGTAGATGTCTCCGTCTGCACCTGAGAATAAGTTCTTAAATTAGTAATCTGTTTATCTAATTGCTCGCTTATATCAATAAGTCCTCGTCCTCCGAAATATAGCGGTAATGTCGTTCTATCTACTGCACTTCGAGGATGGTGTTTTTGTGCCTTTGTGAGGTGTGTTCGTACTTTTCTCTGAAGAGTTTCTATATCCGTTTTAGTCCACTTAATAATCCCAAACGAGTAGCTAAGCGCGGAAAATGCGTAGGTGTTTAATGCCTTAAACAAATTTTTACTATTAAGATGTGAGCGGAGTAGCTGTTTTACCCTTCCTAAGAATTCTGATGTTAATTCAATTTTCATTTGTTTATGGTCAATTTTCCGGGCTTGCTTTACTCCTAGATATTTATACGTATCATTTTCGCCCATAGCCTCGATGTTTTGGCCATTTTGCATATCGAATCTCCCGGGCTGAACCTTTCCCTTGACTATATTTAGTACACGACATTTGTTACTGATATCATTTGAAACAGTTTCTACAGTTTTTAGCATTTGATCTAATTGATATTATTATTAGTATTATTATTATTTACTGTGGCTATATAGATATTTTAAATACCTAAAAATTGGGTAAATATTAATATCGCCACGATAAAGAATTTTCTCAGTTAAATAATATTCGATATTCGAATCTAAAACTCGCCCAGTCACACTTCACGTATTCCACAACCACGAAGCCCTCGTCGCTCGAATTCCGAAGAGACAAGCAACAAGAAGAATAAAATAAAAAAGAAGAAGCGAAGGCGGTGGTATCTCCAGCAGGTTTTATCGACTTGTCCGACATGGGGGCATTTAATTCGGACACACCGCAGGCGAGATAGTGCTCGAACCGACGGACACCAACGGGAATTCATTAAGACTTAATGGAATTAAGAGAGAATTGGCGAGGGAAATGAACGAGGTGTAAATACATTGTTATAGAAATCGCTTTACAAATTAGTCGAAATACTTTTTCTCGTGTAAAAATTATAATATGCCGGTTGTAAAAAAGTATATTTAGAATTAATTTTGCAAATTGTTCGAAAAGTGCTTACGACATAAAATTGATTGTATACAAGGGGTGTAAATCCAAAAACGAAAGAGATCGAATATGTTTACAAAAAACAAAATGCAAACACATCAATTTTTATTCTCATATTCTTCTTCCACGCTTCGTATTTTCTACTTTTACTTTGTCTGTTGAATAAATGAACCATCACAGTATAGTACTAAAGAAGTTTCAATCTAATGTGAATGTTTTAGGGTTGTGGAAAAATTGCAGTGATTCACCTCTACTAAACAAATTCGCTAAATACTCCAGTCATCAGACGAAAGTGCCACTGAACCCCTAAAACTCATATGAACAAGCTGAATTTTGCTGAGAATATTAATTTTGGGATGTTTAAAAGGTTTACCATTTTTACCCCCGGGCTTCCCCCTAAACCTCGCAATTGGGTAAAAACAGATAATTGTAAACAAAAATGTTTATAAGCACTTTTTCTATAGAATGAACTGTTCTCTTCAAGAAATCAATGTTCAATAAAATTTGTATCACCTCGACGGTAAAAATTCGATATCTTTTGAGTCAAGTGTCATATCGACAAAAATCAAGATGCGATTTAAAGGTAAAGAGTTAAGCGTTCATATGCAATTTTTATATTGTGGCGCATATAAACTCAGATTTTATAAAGGTATTCTCATGAGATTAATACAATCTATCCCTTTCATGGTTGTTGTCGCATTTTCGTATATACATATTTCGAATAATGCGAACAACAACCGTTAACCTCCATTGCATGACTGAGAAGATAAAAATTGGCAGAAGGGTGCGGCAGGGAGATACCATACCTTGTCGCCAAAACTATTTATAACAGTTATGGAGTACGCATTTAAACGGCTAGAGTGGGAATCAAAGGGTATTAGCATCGATGGAAAGATATTCAATTATCTCAGATATGCCGATGATATTGTTCTCATAACAGACAACTTAGGAGAAGCCAGAGTTATATTGTTCTGAAGCTATTTTCTTGTGGCTATAATATTCAGAGTTATGCTACAACAACTACAGCAAGTATCCAGAAATTATAGTTTATTCGTCTTCCGGGTTTGGACCGTGTCATTTGTGAGTGACCCAAAAGTGGGTTCATCTCTAGATGAACTCAGAGGGTCACTCTTTTGGGTCACTCACAAATGACACGGTCCAAACCCGGAAGACGAATAAACTATAATTCTGACTCTGGCCGTGGAAGCCTACGATTTCAAGTATCCAGAAAGTCGGTTTAAAAATAAACTATGGAAAAAAAATGATGACAAATCTCGTCCCCAATGAGCTAATAGAAATCGAAAAGTCACCCATAGAACTTGTGGAAAAATATGTGTATTTAGGTCACGAAATAAGGTTAACTCGAGATAACTAAACATGCGAGCTACTCAGAAGAATAAGTCTGAGGCTGCATTCGGAAAATGAGAGACGTATTTAAAACAAATATACCGATCCATTTAAAAAGAAAAGCTTTTAACCAGTACGTTCTACCAGTCCTCACTACAAAGATGAAGAGATCAATGCTTGGAATAAGCTTAAGAAATAGAATAAGAAACGAGGAAGTAGTCAAAATTTTTGTTTAAAATTATCTGTTACATTTTTCATTTAAAATATTTTTTTCTGAGGCGTAAATATTCTTGGTAAATCGATTCTTTTGCATTTTTACTCCCCTACGAGAGGGATTTACCCCCTCTCGTAGGGGGTAAATCTTTTTTGCATCTTTTTTAGGGCACCAAAATTAAAATTTTGGTAAATTCAGCTTGTTCGTATGATTCTTATTATAAATGTTCAAATGCAATACCTTCAGATAAAGGACAGAGGGTTATTATTTTACATTCTCTCTCTTGTCATTTCCCCATTACCGAGGATCGTGATTTCTTCCAATCTTCCTAACAATTTTGCTCTAAGAGCTTCGCAGAATGAGTTTCCAGCTGAATGCCTAATTTGGTCGGACCATCTAGTTGGTGATCGTCCTCTCAATCTTGTTCCCGGAACGTTTCCAGAAACAATTAATCTCTCCAAACTATCGTCACTTTTGCGAACCACGTGACCGAAAAATTGCGCAGAATACGTTGCCAACATATTGTGGATAGCCTTTTTTTAATCTCGAATTGGTTTAGAATACAAACGTTTGTCTTATGAGCTGTCCAAGGTATGCGCAGCATTCTTATCCAGCACCACATCTTAAAGGCATCAATTTTTTGGCGCTCGCGTCCGCGAAGAGTCCAAGTCTCTGCCCTGTATAGAAATATTGAGAATACAAGGCATTCATCAGTCTCATCTTAATATTTTGAGAGATAGATCTGTCTTTTCAAACTTTAGTTAGGCGACTCATTACATTTTTTGCCTTACCAATAAGTCTCCAAACTTCTGCTTCACAGTTACCATCGTTAGTTATACTAGACTCGGGACAGACAAAACTGTCCACTATTTGGTATTCCTGTAACATGTTAGTCAGTTTAGTCAACTTTATTGCTTTAGTACTCAACTTTTCGCAGGAGATTAAACATTTCTTGCTTATTTGCTGCTATAAGTGTAGTGTCATCTCTTACATTGGAGATTTTTCTACCAGCCACTGTTACTCCATCTGCCCATTCATCTAAAGCCATCCTCATGACATGTTCACCATAAATGTTGAATAAATCAGGTGACAACACGCATCCTTGTCTAACACCTCTCTCAGTCTTGAATTGGTTTGAGAACTTCTGATCTAGTCGTACCGTTGCTACATTGGGCTGGTACAGATTTTTAATGTGTCACCAGATGCATTGGTGTGCTCATTTCTATTAAAAGAGATCACATATTTATCCAGCTTACACAATCAAATGCCTTTTGGTAGTCAACGAAGCATATAATCATAGGTACTTAATATTCTCTAGACTTTTCAATGAGTTGTGTCAGGTTCAGGATTTGTTCCTGTGTACCTTTACCCTTTACAAACCCCACTGGTTCCTGAGGTATTTGGTGATAGGTTTTTAATCTGGTTTTGATGATATGCAACAAGATTTTACTATATATATACACTATATATACTTATAGCATGTATTATATTAGTGACAGTGTGCGGTAGTTTTCACATCTGGTAGTAGTCCCTTTTTTGTTCAGCGGCATATAGATTGAGGTACACCAATCAGATGGCCATTTTTCTGAATTCTAAACAGTGACACAGAGAGAATGGAAGATATGTAATCCTTTGTTTCCTAATAACTGTAGTATTTCACCTGATATTGAATCAATACCTTGGGATTTATTTCTCTTTAGCGAATTAATTGCATCTTTGACTTCAGCGAGTAAGACAGTAGGTTCTCTAGAGTAGTCAGAGGGCCATTGATTTTCTGCTAATACCTCGTTATTTTTATATAGCTTGCGACAGTAGTTTCGCCATGTTTCCAATATTTCGTCCGTATCGGTCTTTAGATTACATGCCTTATCTATTACAGACAACGTTTGGGATTTAAATTCTCTGGTAAAGAATTTGATCTTCTAAAATAAATCCCTCGGTTTATTTCGACAGTCATTTACATTGCAATGAAGAAAATGGATGGATCGCCAATGCATTATTTATATCCGCCAAAAAGTTAATGCTGCGTCTTTATGAGAATATGGAAAGTACAATTGTTGAGGCAACTTCTTCTTAGAGTGCCATATCCCTACGGAACGTCGGCGACTACCATGCTTATAATATTGTTATACTGATCTCGGTCTTGCGCTACGTGTAGCAATTGGTCCGCTGTCAAACCTGTCGACTGTCGCAAATTCCTCAACCAAGAGAGTTTCTTCCGTCCTATCCATTTCTTTCCTTCGATTTTACCGTTGAGAATTAGCCGAAGGAATTCATATCTTGGTCCTCTGATTATATGTCCAAGATATTCTAGGTTACGCCTCTTAATAATATTTAATAGAGTTCGTTGATGTCCCATTCTTCGAAGAACTTCTTCGTTTCTGGTTCTGCTAGTCCATGGAATTTTTAGTATCCTTCGATACAACCACATCTCAGACGCCTCGATTTTATTCATGATATCGGCGTTTAAAGTCCAAGTTTCACATCTAGACAAAAGTACAGACCACACGTAACATCTTGTAAACTTTTCACGGATTTCCAAATTTAATGAATTATTGGATAATAGAGGCTTGAATTTTTGAAATGAGTTTCTTGCCTGTTCAATTCTACATCGAATTTCGAAGGATGGATCTAGATTTTGGGTAATCCAACATCCAAGGTATTTGAATCTCTGAACTCTCTGCAGCGGTTGTTGGTTTAATATCAGTTGGGTTGCGCTGATATCCACTTTACTGGTCACCATGTATTTAGTTTTATCGATATTTATCGACAGTCCCCAATTTGTGCATTCCATGTCAACTCTATTGATTAGCTCCTGCAGATCATCGATGTTTTCAGCTAGAATCACAGTATCGTCGGCGTACCGTATATTGTTAATTATTTCTCCTCCTATGATAATTCCTTTTTGATCTTTTAAAGCTTCCCTAAATAGATTCTCAGAATACACGTTAAAGAGGGTGGGAGATAGTATACAGCCTTGTCTTACGCCTCGTTCAATACTGATTGGCTTTGATTCTCTGTTGTTGGTATTAATTATGTTGAACCATAGTTCCAAAGAAATGTTTTCATAAAAGTGCCTAATTATCATGGACGACGCTTTGTATAATTCTCGATTACTTAGAAAAACTCCAAATACAACTTGAACAAATAACACAAATTAACAAAAATTCTATTCGATGAAGATTTGTATTTTGAATATTCGTATAGTAACGGTTGAAGAAGAAGTGCGACAACAAAGCTTAAAAGCAACTAAAGCGGTGGGATCTCTTAATGACAGAATCTGGAAGAACAAACACCTAAGATAAGATATAAAAACAAGAATCTATAAAGCAACAATTAGAAATATATTAACATACACGGCGGAGACAAGACCTGACACATCTTAAACGAGACGACTACTAGAAACAACAGAGATGAAAATACTTCGACGAATATTAATGAAAAGTCTGTTGGATATGGAGAGAAGCGAAAACATAAGAAGAGCATGTAATTTAGAAGACATAAATGGATGGGTGACAAACGGAAACAGAAGTAGAACGAAGACATTAGTAGAATGGCAGAGGATATGGTAGTACGAATAGCACGAGATAAGTCACCAAATGAACGAAGAAGTATTGGTAGACCAAGAAAAAGATGGTGCGATAATTTCAACAATTTAGGAGGCTAATAATGAAGAATTAACAGACTTTAAAGCCTACATACAAGAAGGAAGAAAAAGTATAGTAACAAGCAGTTGTTAGAAGTTTGAAGGAATTGAAAAAGAAGACAAAACGGTGCATTTAGCTGTAATTAAAATTTTGGAAATCTCAGAACAAAATATGATGTCCAGACATTGATATTTTAGATAGAGACCTTCAATTGGCTCTGATTTATTGATCTGTATCTAGTGCAGTTGTGTCAATTTCAAAGTTTCCTTATTTGGTCGTTATCTTGTTACCACTAACCGTTTTTAACGTCAATCGCAAAAAGTCTTCTGTTGAATACGAAATTCTTTAATTCATATTAACATATTTATTGTAAGGCTTGAAAACAATTTTTAATTAAATATTCCGAGTTATACTTCCAAAAATTTTAACCTTGCATACCATTTGTATTCATACCACACAAAGCCACGCTTATTCCACAAGTGTAAAAAACATCGCACGAATTTTGAGGCCTGACGTTGTACGCTGAAAACGTATATTATGCATATTAACGGTGGTAAACGGAAAGGATTCGTTTTTATGAATCGCAGGAAGAAGCAGATGATTTAATATAGTTAAATATTCATACATTTATTTCATGGTCCTTACTCCTTATATATTCAACTCGGTTTTGCTTAAATATCGTTAACATAGGAATGTGTTATTAGTTGATGCTCACATCTGTCTATCTTAATAAAATAAATGAAAAATATTCAAATAGGTAAAGAAATAATAAATAAGACTGACTCACAATAAATTTAATTTCACTATCAGACGACCGGTTTCGCTTTCTACAATATGCAAAGCATCTTCAGGTCTCGATACACAGTTAAATAAATGCTGAAATGATAAAAACCCATATTAGGGTGTTGCCTAATAAAGATAAACAAATTAGACGTTGTAAATTACAATAATTATGCCAATATTACATGTCTGTGGTTTTATTTCAAAATGAGTAAATTTAATAAAAAGATATAAAAAGTTTTAAAAGTTTAGACAGACAAGGTAAGACCCACAAATTGTTATAAAATAGTCTATTAGATTGTAATAAATTAATAAATGAGCAAATAAATAAACATTACTTACATGCCGGTACTCTATTAATTGATGGATGGTAGAACATGGTTGAAACTACTATGTATTGTTGAATGGAGAACTCAATTCTGCTATTGTAGTTGTTTGACAGTAAACGGGAAGTTCTTGAGGAGATAGATTTGATCCAATGAAGCAGAGACATGTGTGTGATTGTTTGTTAAATGAAAGTGATGTTATATACCATTGTATTATTTAAAAGTTATTTATACTTATTCGAGAGATATATTTATGAAATGTGTGTTATTTATTGAGTAATTGTTATATTATATTGAGTAAATAACACACATTTCATAAATATATCTCTCGAATAAGTATAAATAACTTTTAAATAATACAATGGTATATAACATCACTTTCATTTAACAAACAATCACACACATATCTCTGCTTCATTGGATCAAATCTATCTCCTCAAGAACTTCCCGTTTGCTGTCAAACAACTACAATAGCAGAATTGAGTTCTCCATTCAACAATACATAGTAGTTTCAACCACGTTCTACCATCCATCAATTAATAGAGTATCGGCATGTAAGTAATTTATTTGCTCATTTATTAATTTATTACAATCTAATAGACTATTTTATAACAATTTGTGGGTCTTACCTTGTCTGTCTAAACTTTTAAAACTTTTTACACCTTTTTATTCAATTTACTCATTTTGAAATAAAACCACAGACATGTAATATTGGCATAATTATTGTAATTTACAACATCTAATTTGTTTATCTTTATTATACAACACCCTATTATGGGTTTTTATCATTTCAGCATTTGTTTAACTTTGTATCGAGACCTGAAGATGCTTTGCATATTGTAGAAAGCGAAACCGGTCGTCTGATAGTTAAATTAAATTGATTGTGAGTAAGTCTTATTTATTATTTCTTTACCTATTTGAAATGGACTCACACAAGCAACACATTCATGATTTGAAAAATATTCACCTGTAAGATTTTAAATGTTCACGGATTTGATCGATATTGTTTTTCGACTACTTTAACAGCACAATTCTCATCGATCTTAACAATTCATTATCATCATCGATCAGTTCTGGTTTGCCTATAGTTGAACATAGACCTCCTCTAGATCCTCCATCTATTTCTGTTCAGCGTCTCTCCTATGTTGCTTTGTAACCGTTAAGGATTATGTTCTATATGTGAGGACTTGTAGTGTAACACAACAAACATTGTAGAGTGTTTCAGGTACACAAAATAGACAATGTCGCGTTAATCAGAGTCGGAGGTTCTTACGAAATTCTTCATCATCATCATCATCATCATCATCATCTTTGGCTCTACAACCCTGGGTGGCTCTTGGCCTCTTCAAGAATTAGTCTGCATTCCCCCTATCTTTCGCCCTGGCTTTCCAATTTCTGACCCCTAGATTCCTCAAGACATCTTCGACTTGAATTTTGAATCTAGATCTTGGCCTGCCTCTCTTCCTGGTTCCTACTGGCTCTTGAATTAACCTACGAAATTACCTACGAAATTACGAAATTCTTATTACCTAAAAAAACCACGCAAACTCATTCGAGAATTATAGGTTTTTTGGATTATTACAGTACAACACACTGTCTCCAATTTTTAAAAATGCAGCCCAACATAAACTTACTCTGTTGAGTAGCTCAGATGTCTAGTTATCTCGCGTTAATCTTATTTCGTGATCCAAATACATACATATTTTTACAACTTCTATCGGCTTCTTCTTATGGTGAACTATTCAATTAGTGGATGTTGGCGACAGTTCTGGCATACTCCACTCGATCTTGTCTGGCTCCACAGCTATTTCGTATAGCAACCAACAAAGTCATCATAGCCAGTTCGGAACGGACAGGCACCCTAAGAAGAGGAACCCTGAAACAAATTTTTTATAGACACATATTTATAGACTACAAAGCAGCCTACAACTCTGTGAATAGAAGAGAAATTCTCAAAGCAATGAAAGAGCTAGGAATACCAAATCAATTGGTAAATTTAACAAAACTAACTTTTGAAAAAGTTGAAAGTAGAGTACGAGTTCTGGGGGAACTGTCTGAACCTTTTAAAACAAATAACTGACTGCGCCAGGGAGACCATGTTTCCTGAAACATGGAAAAACAAGAACCGCCTCCATATGACACAATTTCTCATATATAACATTAAATCGATCGCTCTCCTAGCCTTCTATAGTCTTGAATTTTCTTGTTGTTGCCATGTAGGCAGATCCTACTTTCATAGGAGAATAAAGCTCCATTGATAGTAGTCCCAATCCAGATGTTCGCGAGCAATCGCCTTTCCTTTTGGGCTACAGTTAGCTTGGTAGCTGTCGTATCTGTCGATCATCTCTCTCCGTTGTTATTAATTTACGATCTTCTCCTTATCGGCAGACATAACCACCAGCACGTAGCGATGATACACTCGGGACACAGCAGATTGACTTAAATTTAGTCGATTTGCCACGGCCCTCTGGCTGACGCCTTCTCTCAATAATGCTACTGCTTGAGCTGCTTTGACGGATGTGGTATCCATTTATAATGCAGTTGCGAACTTAAGTGACTGATGTATTAGTAAGTGGGTTGTTATGAAAATTGAATCGTACTATGTTAACCGAAACAAGTCGGTGCGTGTCGATTCTGAGTCAAATTCTGACCCCTCTTTACGTGTTGCAGTATATATTTGTAATACGTCATCCGATTCACCAAAAACAAAACTTTTTTAAAACTTAATAACGAGGTTAATGAATGTACAGTAAATATTTTTAAATGTACACTTTTTATAGTTTATTTTTATGAACGAGAGAGTAATTAGCATAATTTTAACTGGTACTTCCGACCACTCAAGGGGCGTGCTCAAGATTAATTGAAAAATTACTTTGAATAATTGTAAAAAATAAATGAATTATTTCAGTGTTATAAAGTGTTATATGTATGTAAACAAAAGTGACCTCTTTTATCACACACTATATTAGAACTGACTGGCCTACATTAAAAAGGGTTTTAAAAAATTCACAATTTTTTTAATTTTTAAAAATTGCAAAAGAGAAAAAGAGTTTTTAAAACCGTCTAAGGTATGTTAAATAGATGAATAAAAATATTAATATAAAACTTACAGCTACTTGTTACAAATCTAAATCAGATTCAGAAGATGAACTTTCAGAACCAAGATTTATAATAACTGGCTCGATCATTTTATCAGTAATATTGTCCAGCTTCCACATTTTTTTCTCTTCTTTAATAGTGTGATTTACTGCCTTTTCCCAGTTTTCAGGTTTTACATTATTTACGGCCTCCAAAAACAACTGTTTAACATCATGAATTTTAAAAGTGGTATTTTTTCTTGAAACTTCACTCTTTATCTGTGCCCATACCAGTTCAATCGGGTTTAATTCACAATGATATGGTGGGGATCTAAGTACTGTCATTCCACGATTTTTTGCAATTTCATCAATTTCGTATTTTTTAAATTTTTCTTTATGAAGGGCACACAACGAATAAAGTTCCTTTCTTATAGATCCAGGATGGTACGTAATATTTTTTGAACTCAGCCAATTCTGCAAGTCTTTTTTTAACCACTTGGTTGTGGGCAGTCCTTCTATAAGTCTGGAGTTATAACTTGCATTATCCATTACTATTACACAGTTATTAGGAAGAAGATCTATCATTTGTTCGAACCATTCTTGAAAGACATCAGCGTTCATGTCTTCATGGTAGTCACCGGTACGAGTTGATTCAAAAGTTAATAAACCACCTTCAACAAAACCGTCTGAACTGCCAATGTGTACTATTATCAGCCTGCGTCCCTTTCCTGATGGTGGGTTTAAACCAGTAAATAAGTTATTTACAAAAGCGTGCCTTTGACTTGTAACAGTTTCATCCTGCCAAAATTTATTTGGTGTATGACCCTCGTTGATCCATGTTTCATCAAGATAAAATATTTTTCTTTTTTGGTTTCTCATTTCCTTTATGGTTCTTAGAAAATGTCTTCTCCATATGACAATATCGCTTCTTTCTAATAAAATAGACTTTCTGGGATTCTTTTTCCAGCGGAAGCCTATTTCTTTTAAAAGTTTCCATAACGTACTTCGACTCATTTCTGGGTAATCCTTATCATCTCGAACTGAGACAAGAACTTTATCCAATGTTGGAAATTCTTGTCTAAAGAAGAATTCATGCACTTTCCGTCGAAGTCCTTCTTTAAAATGATATTCTGTAGATTTCCCAACACCAAGTGTACTGCTAACTAACTCAACGGTCTCATCAACACTTTCACATAAACGTTTGTCTGTAAATGATTTAAAACAATTAAATATTAATGTCTTTTCATTAACTGTTAAAGGACCAATTTTTCGGTGTTTACCTACACGGCACTTCCAAATTTTCCATAACACTAGTATACACAATAAACTGCACCTTGTAACTGAAGTACCTACTTTTAGTGAACTGTTAAGAATTTTGAATACGCCACTTGGACCTTCCTACAAAATGGAAAAACCCACTATCACATTTTCTGTGGAATAAGTTTAGAAGGTAATTATCTAGTCAATTACTGTCGTAGATTCCTGGAATTAAAGAATTAAATGTTTGATTGTTGAAACCCTTACTTCGTGGAATGCACTCATTTCAGATAAAATAAAACGTTTTATTTTATCTAAAGAATTAAACTTTATTTTGCAAATAGGTAGGTACTTATTAAACTTTTATTGGTTATATATAACCAATAAAATAAACATCTTACATTTCTTGCAAATTCATTAGTACCTGTTAACCTCCATCACTCCGACACTGGCAACCTTATTTAGGGATTAGTAACCCTCACAACTATTGTATTCTATTCTGCTCCAACCTTTATACCTGGTGGTCATACTCAATTTAAAATTGTTTTCCTATATACTTCTGTAAACTTGTTGACAAATATCTGTTTTTCATTGAGTCACCCGTATCAACAGTTTAGTGATTTGCATACATAATTTATTGTTTTATTACTCTCTCATACATAAAAATACACTATAGATTGAAACAGGAGACATACTTTTGCAAAATAATTAAGTCAATTATTTTGCACTTGCAAGTGTATATTATTGTATAATTATCATTACATTAATGGGTTAAAATAACATACAGGTTACGTTTTGTTGGGACATCCTATATTTTATCAGAAACCCAAAGCAGGCCCCTTTTAGTCTACTCGGGCAATCCTCAAACATAAATACACAAAAGTTATCGAAAATGTTTATTTTAAATTAAAAATTTCTGGAAATTGCAGATAAAGATATTGTTATGTCCTATCTTATCGGGGACTTATACGATTGATTTTAAGTAATATTTCTCTCGACAACTAAAATATATGTTGACGATTTCAGTTATTGATTATTGGAAGATCAATCATAATAATGTAATAAAAAGGTTTTAGGTGACCTTATATTAAAAATAGATAAGTGTTGATATCTAAAAAAACATATTTTTAAGTATTTATTACGTATTATCTCTTACAAATCTCTTGGAGGTATTATTTAATACAACATTAAACCTCGTATTTTATAAATTTTTATAACTGTCTTATTCTACAATTTTTAAGGAATAACTGCTCTAAGTATAACAAGATTCATAAAATGCTATTGTAAACAACGACGTCTCGTGGTAACTTAAAAAGGGTATTTATTAAGGAATGGAAAATCCATTTTACATAAAATATTGTCAAACCATTCGATGGTCACATTATTTACAAAACCATTAAGGCTTTTTGCCTTCATACAAAGTTCCTCAGTAACAGTACTTTTTGTACTACCTTTCAAGGTTAATAAACCTTGTGGTGTTTTCGCTACTTTTTATCAAGAGTAAGAAGGAACTCTAACACAAATGTTCTTTTTAGCCTACTGAAAGGGTTAATCAAGAGTTACTTAGTTTGTTTATTTTTATTTGTTTAAAGAAAAAGGGTTAAGTTGTTCCTGGTTGGATTGTACACTTGATCCCCAGGGTTGAATCTCGTCATCCTTGGTTGTTAATTCAGAGGTCATGATCTCTACCGGACTATTCCCGGATAACTTCGGGAAGCCAACCGGAAGGAGTGGAGTGTGGAGCATTGTCAATTTTTATCATAAAATTTTGTTATCCATTAATTTTAATAATTTTCTATAATATTTTTTTACCTTAAATCATACCATTTCTTCTAATAATAAAGACCCGTCATTTTTTTTAAATAATACTAAATAACATTTAAGGAATAATTTTCAACTACAGGTTGATTTTTTAAATCCTCCCTATTAACTTTATTGTACAGTTTTATGTATACACATTTAATCAGAGAGTTCTTTATTGGCATTTTCCTTAATATATTTATATTTAAACCTTTGGCGCCTATCCTCTAAGGATAGAGGGTCCATTTCATTTTATTATTAATTTTTAATTGAAAGCCGAAGTGCAGAATTATATTCTAGTAGGCAAGTAAATTACCTATTTAGATAGAATCATTAAATTTTTTTACTTATATTTTGTTATTTGTAAATTCAGATAATCAAGGATCAATTGTGTATAACCAGGAATTTTTTTAGTATATAAGTAACTAGGTTAACTGTACATAAATGGTGCTGGGTAGCATAAATATTTAGACTGTATACTAAGTATTAAATTGGTAACGAAGACAAAATATTTCAATTAATACCTGTTTTCTTTTTCATTTCAACAAAAAAGGTGTGTTTCATTTCATTTCAACAAAAAATTTCTCTAACCTTTGTGTCTTTGGTGTTCCAAAGTTCCTGCCACTTGCCTTGGATATTCCTTTTGAATTTTGATTTTATATCTTCTAGAAGCTGTATGTTGAAGGTGGGTAAGTTGGATGTAGATGCTTCTTTTGCAGCGCTGTCAGCCATCTCATTTTCTGGATACCGATATGAGAAGGCCCCATATTACTGTTATTGAAGTCCCTCAGGTGTGTGGATATGGATCGATTCTAGTATTTTTTGCACTAGGTGATGTTGATTGAAAATATGTTCTAACGAATGAATTGAAGATAAAGAATCGGTGCACAGAGCTACACTTTGATGATTGAAAAAAAGGGAAGTCTTGAAAGAGCTTTTGAAATACTAAAGAGTTCTCCTGAAATCACGCTACATTCGTTGACTTTTCGGTATTGTCCTAATACTGTATCAATTGTAGTAACAAAACAGCCATCTCCATCTGCGTTTCGGGATGCATCGGTATAAAGCACCTTATCATAATGGGCTGTATTCAGAATATCCTTGAAAGCTTTGTTTTGTTGCTTATTAAATTTACAGAGGGAAGTGTTTATAAAAGAAGGTGTTCTAGGAGATAATTTTGTGTCTTGGCACAGTGGTTGTAAGATCTGTGGGATTAAAAATATACATCTGGGCAAGTTTACGAGTCCAGGTCTTGGCGAAGTCAGAAGATTAAATACAGGATTAGTCGGTCGATCAAATTCTACTAGCATAAGTATAAGCTAGGAGTAGTTGCTGCCTCCGAAGGTAAATAAAGGGAGAGTTCATAAGATTCACAATAGAGACATTCAGCGTTACTGGATCGAAATGGAAAAATATTTAAAATGACTAAAAAGATCTTTTTTTTTTTACTTTCCTTGCTAATAACTTTAAACCGATTCATTTTAGAGAAAAGGCGTAATAAAATAAAATAGCGATAATTGAATTTCCTATTCGCTCCGTGCGTGACCATGGTAGGGATACATTGAAACGATGCCAGCGTGCGTAGCGGCGAAATATGACAAAATTGGAATATTGGACAAAATATTTTTACGCATAAATTTTATCAAAAATGTGTGCAAATACATGTTGCGTATTTAATTGTGCTAATAATAGTAATAACAGTGAGTGTAGTTTTTATAGGTTCCCAAAGATTACTTATAAATTAGAGAAAAGAAAAAGATGAATTCGTGCTATTAATATGAAAAAGTAAATATCACATAATTTGGTTTTTATGCAATTGAAATAGGAAAAATATAAATAATTTACCTTGAATGATATTTCATAAGGCTTCAAGCTAACTGCAGATGACTTTAGCTTTTATATCATAACTTTTACTATTATTGTTTTTAATTATTTGCTCTTTTGCGTGAAAAACTTGATTTGCCAGTACTAGATTTTTCCCTTTCTTTTCCGTTTGGAGTTGAAAAGATATATTATGATGAATTTTGAGAAACCCAGTTTTTAATACTTCATTTATTTTGTACATAAACTGAAAAAATATTGTTAAAAAAACTAATTTATTAATAATTGTCAATTTCGCATGTATTTAACAATGTCAAACATATGTCATATGTTTAACCTGAAAATTGGGACTCCAAAATTGTCAGATGAAGGCGGTAGGTGTCGCGTCAGTCACGCACGGAGCGAATATGATACGACTGGCTAAAAACGTTTTAATTTATTAACCTTACTGAAAAAAAGCAATAAATACAAAATGGAGTAAAACAAGCCTATTTTTATTCAATTTTTTTTCAACATCTGACACAGAATCTTCGTGATTTGCCTAAAAAATCTCTATAATATAATAAAATAATAAACAGTTCACCAAATTTCATTACATTACAATCGATTCAATGGATTTCGCATAAAAATTTCGGAATCTAAATTTTCTTTTTAAATGAAATTCTTTAAAATCTTACACAACAAAAACTAAACAATGTAGAAGTTTGAGAACTTTGTACCTAGCCAACGTACTTTTTTTTTATTTTAGTTTGATGGCCTTGGCCGAGAAAATTAGCCAACGTACTTTATAGAATTGAAATCGGATTATTTGGGCGACATCAGAAATTTTTTAAAATATTAAACAGTTTTTTAGCTTGAACCAAACGTTTTAACAAATGTTAAACTGGAAAAACTATTGGAACACAACAAACAACAACGTGAGAAGTATGAACTTGTTAACGCTTTTGTTGAAAACGTTTGTTCATTTCGTTCGTAATATTTTGCTCAAGCGTAAACTTACGATTAACCAGATAGATCACATCCTGATAGATGCAAGGCACTCCTCCGATCTCATAGACGTCAGAAGCTACCGAGGCCCAAACATTGACAGTGACCACTTTCTTGTAATGGCAAAAATCAGAGGAAGAATATCAAACTTAAAGAAAGATAAACACACGAAACAAGACAGAATTAATGTTGATAATCTGCGCATTGAAACCGTTGCGAGAGAGTATAGGAGACAAATGCACGAGGAAATGGAGAGCTTGGAGGTGGGGGAAAATGTAGAGGAACTGTGGACAAAATGTAAAAACATAATAACTGAGAAAGCAACAAAAATATTGGGGAAAACCAAACCAGTTAAAGAAAACGAATGGTTTGACAAGGAGTGCCAAGAAGCAACAGATAACAAAAACAGGGCATACCTAAAGACAAATCAAGCTGGATGCACAAGAAGAGCAAAGGAAGAATACCGGACACTAAGAAGAGAAGAAAAACGATTACATAGAAGAAAAAAGACAATTTGAGCAAAAGCAGTTGGAAAGCACAGAATGGCTAAGAAATCAAAATGAAACTCGAAAGTTCTACAGAAATCTAAACAAAATGCGCAAAGAGTTTAAGCCAAGAATAAGGAGCTGTAAGGATGTAGAAGGAAACATCCTAAATGATACAGCCTCAATCTAAACAGATGGGTTGAATTTTTGGATGCAAAATTTAATGGCCATCATATCGAAGAAGCAGATAACACCCTAGCAAATCGAAATGATTGGAATCCTTTCAACCCAAACGAAAGACCACCTACCATCGAAAACGTTGCCCAAGCCATTAAAAAGCTTAAAAATAATAAATCACCAGGAGTTGATCAAATTTGCAGTGAGCTCTACAAGAATGGTGGTCGATGCCCTACTACAGACACTGCATAAGCTTTTACTTCTTGTTTGGCATAATGAGACCATGCCTTGTGAATGGTCTCAGGCGTGATATGCCCGTTACATAAAAAAGGTGACCAGCTCCAGTGTGTTAACTATAGAGGTATAACCCTGTTAACAACTGCTTACAAAATACTAGCAAATATTCTCTACGAAAGGTTGCAAGTTTACACAGTGGGCATAATTGGTAAATATCAAGTTGGATTCACTCCAGAAAAATCAACAATTGACCAGATTCATTCAATAAGACAGATTCTCGAGAAAACATTAGAATTCAATATTGAAACCCATCACCTATTCGTCGACTTCAAGGCCGCATACGACAGTGTCAAGAGAACAGTGCTATACCAATCAATGCATGAGTTTGGTATACCAGAGAAACTTATCCGACTAACGAGAATGACAATGTCTAACTTAGAAGCCACTGTTAGAATACAGGGAGAGAGTTCTAGATCCTTTGAGATAAAGGATGGACTCAGACAAGGAAATGCTCTGGCTTGCCTCCTATTTAATATTGCCTTAGAAAAGGCAGTCCGAGATACACGAATTAGGGATGGCGGTACTATTTACAATAGATCGATACAAGTCTTAGCATATGCTGATGACATTGACATAGTAGGGCGTAGCAAGCGAGATGTTGAGCGATATCTCCTTGAATTGGAAACAGCGGCGAAACAGGTCGGTCTAGTCATCAACGAAGACAAAACCAAGTACATGTTGGTTACAAAGGATCCGATAGCAAATGAGGAACGAGAAACAGTCTTTGGAAGTCATACCTTTGGACGTGTTGACAACTCCACATACCTTGGGTCGCTGTTGACTGCTACCAATAAAACAAGCGAAGAAATCAAAAGACGAATAAATCTTACAAATAGGGCATACTATGGACTCCAAAAGCATTTCCACTCAAGAAACATTCAAAGAAAAACTAAAATTATTATATACAAAACATTGCTGAGGCCGGTCCTCACATATGGAGCAGAAACATGGACTCTAACGCAGAAAGATGAAAGACTTTTGGGAATATTTGAGCGTAAAATACTCCGCAAAATATTTGGAGCTGTAACCGACCAAGGGCAGTGGCACAGAAGATATAATTTTGAATTGTATCAGCTCTTTGATGAGCCAGATGTCATAACGTTCATTAAAACACAGCGACTTAGATGGGCTGGACACATAATACGAATGCCAGAAAATACCATTGCTAAAAAGCTAACCACAGGAACACCTGTAGGAAAAAGAAGCAAAGGCCGACCACGAATTAGGTGGTTAGATGGAGTAGAAACCGACTTACGAATATTAAAAATCAGAAGATGGCAACATGTTGCCAAAAACCGAACAGAATGGCGACAAATCTTAGAGCAGGCCAAGATCCACAGAGGATTGTCGAGCCAAAGATGATGATGTAAACCTACGATTAGATAGATCGAAATATGATTTATCTGACTTCCAATTTTTTTGTGCTTATTCAGGAAATTCCCGGGGCAAATTATTCAACGCTTTAAAAATATTTCAAATTCGTTATTACTTCTGCAGCATCAATTTCTTTTCATTTTGTTGGACTGTATTATTAACAAGGATAAACATATTATTATTAATTTTCTGACTGTTTTATAACAACAATATCTTTTAACTCTATAAAATGGATAACTGACAAAAAAACTATCCTGGAAAAACACATAGATCAACTTGTCGCATCATGCAATAAAAGATTAAATATATTAAGAACTTTATCTAACAGGGATTGGGGCTCTGATTACGATACACTAATTAGTCTATATAGAGCATTAATTAGATCTAAAATAGATTTTGGCTCCATTGCGTATATTTCTGCATCCGACACAACACTAAAACCATTAGATAATATACACAATACCGCATTAAGAATTGCTTTGGGAGCATTTAGAACAACACCTGTAGAAAGTTTATATAGTGAAACTGGAGGACCATCTTTACTACACCGCACCGTCGCATTTATTTAACATTAACACATGCAACTTCTATAGCATCCAATCGAAATAGACCTATTTTTGATAATACATTCAATATCAAACATACACTTCAAAATAGATCTAATTCACACAAACTTTTCTATGAGAGAATTCGATTATATCTAAGATATTTAAACCTAGATTTTCCAGATATATTTCAAATAAATTTGAACCATCCTCCACCTTGGTGTACCAATATCCCCGAAATAAATTGTAATCTTACTGTATTTAATCAGCATTCTACAAATCCGGCCGTTATTAAAAATAACCTCAAGTCAATCATAAACAAACATGGAGAAAATTGCTGCAAGATATTTACAGATGCATACAAATGCAACACAGGAGTTGGTGTTGCATACCTATGTAACGTCTAACAATCAATTTCAATTCAGACTGCCCAAATATTTCAGCATCTTCTCTGCTGAACTTTATGCAATACTCAAAGCTCTTGAACATATCAAATAAAATACCAAATTGCTTGATTCTAAGTGATTCCCTTGGTGTTTTACAAACCTTAAATAATATGTATCCTAAAAGTTCCCTAAAAAAATGGTAAAATATGAACTAAAGCAAGCTGAAGAAAATTCCAGACGCAATACCTTCATTTGGACCCCATCTCATATTGGTATTGATGGAAACGAAGCTGCAGACCAGTGCGCGCGTAAAGTGTCGGAAAGTGTCGAAACAGATGTAACGGAGTGTCGAAATCCCGCGGGCGATATAAAAACGTCTATAAAAAATTTAATTACGTGTAAGTGGAATCAAGAATGGAATTATTCACAGACAACACTACGGAAAATTAAAGACAATGTTTATCCATGGCTACCTAGAACTCGAAACCGAAAACTGCAAACCATCATTACTCGTCTACGTTTAGGCCATACAAGATATACGCATTCGTACCTTTTTACCAGAGATAATCCCCCTAAATGTGACATTTGTGACGAAACAAACAGTGTTAAACATTTTTTAATTGACTGTCCACTTTTTGTAAATGAATGCAACAGGTTCAGTATTCCAAACAATATCAATAAACTCTTAGGTACAGACTTTAATTATGTCGATTTGGGAAAATATTTAAAATGTATAGGATTATATTATAAAATTTAAACTATTAGAATTGTACACCTACACTGTATTCCCGCTAATCACCTTATGGTGGATGCGGTAAACTTTTTCAATAAAAAAAAAATGGATAACTTCATAGTAAGTTAGTAGGTCAGCAGGAGGCGTATGATCTATAATTGAACCATCAGTTGGCAGATGTCAATTTTCGAATCGTTTTAATAACTAACTACATGTAAACAAGCATCGTCCAAACTCAAAGCATTTGATTTATTCAGTTCGTAGAAAACGAACCACAACAGAATCTTGTTTGATTAACTGTCAATCCAAAATGTGCGTAAATATTTGTCGGAGACACACAATGTTTTTCTTTATTGCTCCGAAATAAAAAAATCCATAAATTCATTGAATTAATCTTTAAGTCGGGACACTTTGACCTAGATTGTCAATCAAAAACTGTTTTGAATGTGAGTTTCGTAACTTGTATGCATCAATAAGCGATGATTTTGCAAACCGCTAACTGTGGAGTGACTTCTAGTTTTTAGTTTTTCGTATAAACACTGAATTGAATAAATAGCTACTAAACGGTGATTTTCACAGAAAGTCAACAAAGTCTTTTTGCACCACTTCCAATTTCCCCCTTTATTTCTAAAAGGTTATTAGAGTATGTACAGTGTGATACTCCAAACCGCTCTGAAATCATATTAACTGTTGCTCAGAACATATTAGTCCAGTCGTCAGAAACGAAAATGCTACTGCACCTCTAAAAATCATTCGAACAAGCTGAATTTTGAAGAGAATATTAATTTTGGGACCCAAAAAGGTTTACCACTTTTACTCCCCGGCTTGCATCTAAACATTCCGTATATGTATTTAACACTTAGGACTTTTCGATTGGTCTTTTGTGGCACGCAGCGATGTTTCAACCAATAGGTGCCAAACACGTATGTGGAATGTTACAATGGTGCGAAATTCAGATACGGAATGTTAAAAATATTCGTAGACCAAAAAAAGACGACTTTTTATTAAAATCAGTTAAAAGGAGACTGATTCTAAAATATTTGTTAATGCATGATTAAAGAAAACGAAAAGAATGCCTTTTGTCATGGTTAGTTGCATTTGTTTTTTTTTTGCGATGTTGGACTAAGGGATGAGACGTCTTTTTAATCTTTTTTTAGAAGGTTCATCTTACGGTGGTCTTCCAAATGGTAATCTGTTTGACCCTCTTAACTCTTAACTTTCTTCAGCTGATTAAAGTAGTAGCACTCTTATATTGTGTTCAAATCGCCTGGACGAGGAACTTTCTGCTGTGTTTAAAATTTTCCAAAGCCGTTTTTTTTAATATGGGATAATCTTTCGTGCAATCATTTTAAAGTTGATGAAACAGTTCCAAATGTTTGGCGTTGTGGTTTTTCCCTTTTTGTCTTGTAGCGTATTAATAAAATCTGTAAACGAAAATTATTGTTGTTCATCTGTTTTATTTTTGTTTAAAATAATATCTTCTCTAACAATATTTTCATCAATGTTATCAATGCTGTTATTAATACAGTGTGGAAACCACTTATGGAATAAAATTGTTTGTGTCCTTATTATAGAAAATAATCAAAAACTCTGGGACACGTTAACTTTTAAATTTAAATGTGCGCTTTTTAAACATAAGTTTAAATGTACAGGGTGATCCACACACGTCTGGCATACTCCATAATCCTTTTTTTAATGAAACACCCTGTATATTGTTATGTTTTTAAAATACTTTTAACAGCCTGATTTCAATGAACTATATCATGTAGGGTCTGTAATGAATAATACAAGGTGAAATTTTGAAATTAATAATTTATCAAGTGTTATGATATTATTTTAAATTAACTAAATACAGACAATAGACTTCTACTCTAAGTGTCAGTACACTGTATATTGGGGAAAATTTCTGTTTAGTAACCGTGTTAACATTTTTTGTCGTGAATAAGACAAAATGTATAGATAGTCTGCTAATTAAACTAAATCGGTAAATAATGCGGATTGTTATCAATCAGTTGACATGCTGTTGACATTTTACATTAAAACAATAAATTCTTAATTAAAAACTAATTTCTTGCAGAAATAAAAATAAAATGTTTAACTTAACTAAGGCCCGAATTGAGATTTTAATGATGATCGGTTACGGGGAGAATTGTAGAAGTCAAGTTGAAGTAGTAAACTTATTTAATCAGAGGTATCCTCAGTTGCCTAATATTTCACAAGGTTCTGTGTCTAAAATTTATGCACAATTCAGAGAACTTAGATATGCCAAACCATTAAAAAGAAAATCGAACTTCATTGAAGATGAAGTGAAAGTGGATATTTTGTTAAGTGTCGCAAAGAATCCAACGTTAAGTTCACGTTAAATTGCACGTCAAAATAATGTGAGTCACACAACTGTGATAAGGTGTCTCCATGAAGAAAACATCATCCATATAAATTGACATTTGTGCAGGAGCTAACAGAAGACGATCCGGATCGTAGAATGGATTTCTGCAAAAGAATGATGGATAAAATTAACAAATGAAATAGCTCTAAAAACCGATATATATATATATATATATATATATATATTATATATATATATATATATATATATATATATATATATATATATATATATAAATAGCTCTTGGCACAATTCTTTTTTCTGATGAATCAAAATTTAGATTGAACGCAGAGGTAAACTGACAAAACTCTAGATATTGGTCAGCGGAGAATCCTCATAGGATGCGTGAGACACAAACTCAGTATCCTCAAAAGTTGAATGTTTGGGCAGGTATTATAGGAGATCATATTATTGGTCCTATATTTATAGATGAAAATTTGACAGCAGAAAAATATTTAAGCATGCTAAGAGACGATGTTCTTCCTTAGTTTGCTAACTTATATCCTAATCCAATAGATCCGACCCTACCGCATGAAACTGTCTGGTTTCAGCAGGACGGTGCAACACCCCATTATACTTTAATGGTGAGAAATTACTTGAATAAAATCTTCTTCAATAAGTGACTTTGATGAAGATGACTAGTGAGCGGCCAGGTAGGTCGCCAGATCTTACGCCTTTGGATTTTTTGTGGTGTTATCTCAAGAACAAAATATATGCAACACAATCAACTATCATTTAAGACCTCAAAAAGTAAGGATAACTACAGAAATACGGAATATTTCACCTCAAACTTTAAACAAAGTTTGAAACGAGTTTTATAGGAGACTGTGTTATTGCCAACAACAAGGTGGAGAACATGTTGAGCATTTATTTTAATGTAATCCAATCAATTACTTCGGGTATTCTATGAATTCATTGTCTTGAAGAAAATACCTAATTTCAAAATTTCACCTTGTATTATTCATAATAGACCCTACATGATATAGTTCGTTGAAATCAGGTTGTTAAGGAGCTTTTAAAAACATGAAAATATACAGGGTGTTTCATTTAAAATACATATTATGCACTATGACAGACTTGCATTGATCACAATGTACATTCAAATTTATCTCTAAAAAGCGTACATTTAAATTTAAAAGTTAAGGTATCTCAACGCTTTTTATTATTTTCTAAAATAAGGACACAAACAATTTTATTGCATAAGTGGTTTCTACACTGTATAAGGTTGTTGTACGGGTAATATCTTTCTAGTTATAGCCGAAAATGTGGGCGCAAAAAGCAAAAATTTTCGATTTGTTTATACTCCTTACCCATATAATGCCTAATATACAAAGAAGAAGTGAAGCGAAGAAGAATGAAATCGTGTTAAGCTAGGTTTATAAACGGACATAGTACATAATCATAAGTCATAAACATAACTTTAACCACAATCATAATTCACAAGATTTAAGATTGGTTTATAACTAGACATAATATTTAAACCATAATATTTAAAAACTACTTCAGAAAATACAAACCTAACCAAATTTTTATAGATCTTGAAGAATTTTTTCTGGTCTTTAGATTCATAGAAAAGTGAAATAATTTTAAATAAATATGAAGATTAATAGAAAAGTTGCTTTGGCCATGGCAGCAGTCCCACTTTATTTAACAATTGTACCGACTATATCTGCCAGAGTTCTTAACAAGCAAAGAAGAGTAAGAAGGTATAGTGTAAGACCCATAAATAGAAAGCGTGATAAGGAATGGGATGAGGAACAGTTCTTTAATTTTTTACGTTGGATTACACATGCGCATATTCCAACAATTCCATAATGTTTAATACTTAATTCATAAATGTTGAAAGTTACCAACTTTGAAGGTCACGTTTTAAGGACTAAATTTATGTTTTATGTATTATGAATGCTTTTAAATGGGTACATTTATTTATTAACTTTCAACATTATGCTTATATAATAAGATTATGGTTAAAGACTAAAATTATGTTTATGTCCGTTTATAAATCCGGCTTTAGACTCGGCCTAATAAAGCGATACCCAAATATCCAAAGTTTGGAGAGAGTATCTTATTATAAACTTTTTTGCCGACGAGCTATCTAATTATTAAGTTGCTGTACAAGCTAAACTACTTGCACCAGGGCTATTGACATATTATATGCTTTTTATGCACATATATTTTGCCAAAGTACACGTTTCAACATTAAATTCTTGGAATTACCGGGTTATGAAACTGAAGAAACCATATCAGCTGAAATAATGCTTGTAATTTTAATACTCAACTTTTGTTATTGTAGAATATTGTTTTATCATCAAGTTACACAATGTGATACAGTGAATATATTTTCATACAAAGCAGTTTTACGCTTAACATTTTTATTGTAGAAATGTACAAGAAGAATAAATAGACCAACTAAACAGATTCCGCTGATTAGAAAAGAAGATGAAACATGGGTAAATCTGTTCGCTTCATACTACTAGACTAGATAATAATAATACATAATAATTAATAATCCATTTTTTTGAAGCCCCCAACCCCAGTCTATTGGATTTAACCCTTTAAGCCGCAAGTTTATTACGATGAACTTTTTTCATACTTTTTTCAGATAATAGTTTGGAATGCTATAGTTAGTATATCAGTTACTAGATTTTGAATATATTTTTGTTTTTTCTATGAAAAAAATGCTGGTCAACCGTTGTGAAGCAAGGAATAATTTTCATGCTAGTTTCCCTAGTACAAAGGGTGTACCAAATGATAAAAAGTGTATCAATAATTGGTACAGGACTTTAAATAATACAAAAATACTGCACAATATTGTAATAAACAAAAAAATATAATAATAAAAATAATAGTTCAGGCACTTAAATGATACGGTTTAAAATAATCCAAGCACAAACCACTTTGCAGTCTACGCACTCTATATCATTGCGGTTCTGTAATCCCGTTTTTGAGCACTGCTCAAACGAAGACACCACGTGAAGACACCTTTTTTTTTTCTTTTTTTTTTGCATGGTTTTCTGCGGCAAATGACGAATATTTTAAAAATACTCAATGTTCAATAGCATCCCATTTTTTTTTCTCGCAGAACAATCTTTGATAGAACTGGTAGCCAATTTGGATCTATATTCAAGATGAAATATTGCTTTTTTTTCTACTGTTACTTTGCCTAAGGGATTCTTTATTTACTATGGATGCGCCAGAAAGGTAATAAAATAACTTCATCTATTTTTTTTCCAAGCTACTGAGTATGTCTGCCAATTTAGATTGCAAAATTATTTTACGAAAAAAAATTGATCGATTGTATTAAATTTTCTGTAGACTTCTTTACATTTAAAAGATTTTCTGGGTAATTTTTAAAGGAAAGCAATAATCATACTGCAGAAATAAACAGGCGAATAGAGATTGTCAGTTCGGCATTTATACGAATAAAGTCACTCCTAACGAGCAAAAATCTAAATTTGGAGATAATATACACTCAGGTGAAAAAAAAATCGATCCATTCCTTATTTCTTACTTATTTGAAGTTGTATAATTTTAGAGACATTAAATTACGTATGTAAATTTAGGTGTACCCTCGTATACGAGGGTATACGTTTCAGGTTTTTGTCAAAAAGGGTCTGAAGCAAGTAGATATTTATTGAATGTTGTTCTTAATTCAACAACAATACGAGTGTAGTGATTTTATTTTCAAAACGTGTTATATTTTTATTTAATTATCCTTCCTAAATGTCTCTAACTCCTACAGATGCTGCAAGGGTGGTGACTTTAGTTCAAGATGGTCGTAGCCAATATTATGCAGTTGAAATGTTGGGTGTTAGTCGATGTTCGCTTCAAAGAGCAGTTCGGCGTTTTAGCGACACCGGTAACTTCACAAGAAGACCAGGATCAGGTCGTCGAACATCCGAAAGAGATGATCGATTTCTGGTCTCATCATGGCATCTAACTTCAGTTGAACTGGCAAATCGTCTGAACGAAGTAAGAAATGTGGATGTAAGCAGATGGACAGTTCGTCGACGACTTCTAGAAGGTAATTTATTATCCAGAAGGCCAGCCCTATCTCCAATACTATCCATAGAACCTCACAGAGCTCGCCTTGCTTTTGCAAGAGAACATGAAAACTGGAGTGATGCAGATTGAAGCAATGTATTGTTCTCAGATGAGTCCAGATTTTGTCTAAGGTCACCAGACGGCCGAGAAAAGGTTTGGAGAAGACACGGAGAGCGATATTTTCAATGTAATATTGCGGAAAGAATAAGTTATCGGGGGGGCTTCGTTATGGTTTGGGCTGGTATCAGTTCAGAAGCCCATACTGATTTAGTTATTGTCGATAGAGGTTTATGACTGCTGCAAGATACATAATAAGTATTTTAGATCAGCATGTGGTACCTTTTGCTCCTTTCATTGGACCTAATTTTATTTTTATGGACCAATATATAAAGGAGGTGGGAATTGTCCGTATGAACTGGCCAGCTTTCTCTGTAAAAGGCCTGGAACAACTCATACCATGATTTTATATTTAACAAAATGTTGTCAAAATATTGCAAATTACTCTTGTTTCTACCATAATGACTTTCATCATGGGGCATACTAGCCAAATGATCCCCCATTAAGACAACAATGTCATCTTAAATGTTTCTGGGCTTATTCAAACGTTTTTCTGTTTTTTCTTCAAATGAATCTCCCAACAAGATGTTTTTTTGAATAATCCGTATGCGTTTTATTGAAATTTGGAACAAGTCCAAAATAAACTTGCGACACACTAAAATAGTGTTTCCTCTTACAGACATACGATAGACTCAGGTCTGATCTCTTGGTTTTTTTGGGTTAAGAGATTTCCTTTTACTTTTGGGATCTTTAGCCAGGTCCATACAGCTAGACAACTGGCTATCTTGGAGACTTTTGTTCTAGCAGTTGTAAAAGCAATCAAAAGCTCTACTTGAAAATCAAGAGGCAGATTTTTGTGGCATTTGTTCTGGCAGCAGTCAGTAACTAAATTGAATGACTTGGAACTAACCTTCTTTCTTGACACAGATACGTATTCTTCACCTTGAACACACCTTAATTTATTGGTTTCTTGTTTCTTATTGTTCTATTTATGGATCACTTTCCTTTTCCTCTTCCCATCAGAACTATTAACTTCTTGAACATCTTCGTAATCACTATATTCTTCATTACGTATCATAGTTCTTATCAGAATAAAACTCGATGTGATAATATAATAGAAGAAAACTTATCAGAATAACAACACCAATACTTTAACCTCACTATAATATATATTATTGTCACATGACACATGACAAGTGATCGAAACAAATGAGAAGCGATAAATAGCCCTCCTCTACAAAATACCTACAGAAATCGTTTATAAACAATCATATATCTGAAGAAACATCCTGCACACTAATATTCAAACAGTTCCACCAACCTCATTTTTAAAGATAAATAAATGAAAATTATACTTTTGTAAAAGGGAAAACATGGCAGACATAAATAGCAATTCTGCGTAAAAAAGGCACATAAGCCTAAATGTCCTTTTCCCGTCGACCGCCTCAATTTTTGACCCTTCTTTAACGGTTTTTGTTAATTTTGTAATAATAATAATTTTTTTTCCTTTTGTAATAAATTCTTTATTGTAGGAAATTTAATTGCAAAACTTTTTTAAATTCACATTTCTAAAATGCATACCTGTCTAGATATAACAACGAAAAGGAGAAAAAGAATTGAATGTTTCCAATTTTTTTTTACATATTTTTACAATCATATAAGGTTTACCCAAAATAGAAAAACCGCCTTAAAGTTACATCGATTACGTCATGGCAAAATAATTATAGAAGACCGAAAATATAAGGCTCATAGACCGATGTCCAACCACGATAGCAGTTTTTAAGCCATATCAAACTAAAAAGATTATTTAGCATAGTACAGATTTTTTAATAAGTAAAGAAGTTCTCATTTAAATAACTAATGCGCTACCTAAACGGCGTCATACAACTTTAATTAAGATATAGTTAAAAAAGCTGTTTATTTATTATGTAATTACATTATTTAACAAACTCGCATTTAAAGTTATTTACCTGCTGCTAATTTTTACCGCTAAGTAATCATGAGGGTCTCATTAAACTATTTTTTAAATTCACAAATCTCATTAATAGAAAAATCTGTTACGAGTAGTCGGGATTGATACATCTACTAGAAAATTAATGTGAAACGGTAAACACTAATAAATACCAGAGTGATTTTTCGGTTACCAATTAGATACACATAGGCGTACCGATTACTTGACTGTAAAAAGGCAAAGCCAAGTATGTACAAACAAGAATTTATATAAATAAGATGACTACTACAATATTTAAATCGGTCAAACTGGTAGAACTTTTAACAAACGAATAGCAGAGCACAAAAGGACTTTTAATAATAGAAAAACAGATTCTACGTACGCACTTCACCTTCTTGGTTATGACAAATTTCAAGTTCTTCACATTCAAAATAAAGGCCTCGATCTATATTTATTAGAATCTATGGAAATAAACAAATTGAAAAATACAGACAATTCTGAATGACTAACTTGAAACAAACGGTTCTCCCCTCCTCAACTTATTCAGTTGAAAACTATAAAGTGTAAACGTATACCACTTGAGATAGGCACTCTGCCGAAACAGCTGTAATGATAATAAATTTATATTATATTTTGTGGAAGTTTTAAAAACAAAAGTTTTCAATGTTTTACTGTTAGATAAAAGGAATTTTCATCAAGTAACGGTCGAATACATTACTTACTACAATATTCTTACGTTTATCTGTGGGTTAAGCGGTTAAGGGAAGCAAATATGGTTTAATTAACTTTATTTTAAAAGTTAGTTAAACAAATCAAAAACAAACTCGCTAAATTACAAATATAATAAATTCTAATTACATTAAAAATGATCGCTTACAATTCACACGAATATCGCTTACACACAATTCGCTGATACTGAATCATTAAAGACCGCTTCAGCAGCTTATATGATAATAACGTTCTACAAATAAGTAGCTAGCGGAGGGATGGAGGCCGAATTTCGTGCGATAATACGAAATTCCAGAAAATCATCGGAACGAGAACAATGGAAACGGCAAGCAGAGTATTCGACGATTCGACTCATCTCAAATTTTCAGCATTTTTCCTCTGAAAAAACATGCCTTGTAATTTTTTGCCAATTGTCAGATGCAATTTTTAATATTGAGTCATTTAGTAGTTGACGAATAGTTTCTTCTTCTTCTTCAGTGTCTTATCCGGTCCGGATGTTGGCGATCATCAAGGCTATCATGGTTTTGTTGACTGATCTGCGAAACAGCTCCGCTGAGGTCATCCCAAACCATTGTCGGAGATTTTTCAACCACGAGATACGACGGCGTCCCGGTTCTCTTCTGCCAAATACTTTACCCTGCATAACGAGTTGAAGAATTCGATATTTTTCTTCGTTCCGCATCACGTGGCCGAGGTACTCAAGCTTACGTTGTTTAATTAAATTAAGCACTTCTTTTTCTTTTGTCATGCGCTGTAGGACCTCAACGTTGGTGACATGGTCCACATAAGATATTTTTAGTATCCTTCTATATATCCACATCTCGATGGCTTCGATTCGTTTTTCAGTGGCTTGCGTCAGTGTCCAGGCTTCAACTCCATATAGTAATACTGGAAGAACGTAGCACCTCACTATCCGCATCTTGGTTCCCAAACTGAGATCACTGCAGCACAGCAAGGATCTCAACTTAATAAATGCAGACCGTGCCATTTCAATTCTGGATTTAATCTCTTGAGCGTAGTCCCATTGTGAGTTGAGGGTAGTTCCGAGGTAAGTGAATCTGTCGACTCTCTGGATCTCTTCGCTACCTGCCATTAGTGCCCCGGGATCTAAATTTGTCCGGCTGACAACCATGAATTTAGTTTTCTTAATATTAAGGTTCAGTCCGTATGTTACGCTCACAGTTCGCACTCGGTCTAATAAGGCCTGCAGATCGTTTAGGCTGGTTGCTAGTAACACAGTGTCATCGGCGTAGCGGATATTATTGATGTATTCACCGTTCACTCGGATTCCCATCTCTAGGTTTGTGAGGGCTTCAGTAAAATTCTCCTCAGAGTATATATTGAAAAGTTTGTTTTCATAAATTGAAAACCTCATACTACTTAAATGTTGGTTAATATAATTCACATATCTAGAATCTACCAGAGAATCCTCAAGATTTCATGGACATAGCTTTTTAACACAGTTAGGAAGGAAATGGTAGGAATATAGGAAGAGGTAATTTCCTAATAACTTAATCAATAAAGATTGCAGGCTATGCCGATGAAAAGGATTATGTCTCGCAGAAAAGAAGATACGGCAGATACGGCAGCAGGGGCAAAAGAGACCGGACTAGAAAAAAATATTCAAAAGACAAAAAGGCTAACACAGGCAAAAACTAGAGGAAACCGACGCACAGTTGAATTGGAAGACAATATTGAAAGTTTGACATATCTGGAAGTTGCATTAAATACGGATGCAACATAAGAACCAGAAATTCAAAGAATATAGTGGAGATCTAGGTGCAATCATGAACTCTACTAACTGTTCAAAGAGGCACGAATTCCAGAATTAGTTAAAGATCAAAGACTTTGATAGGCTCATCATGTATTGAGATTAGAGAGCGCAAGACTGCCAAAACGAGACTAGATAATAAAACTCAGGCCAGAAGGAAGGCCACGGAAAAGGTGGGAGGATGAAGTGGCAGCGGACCCGCAAAATTTGCTAGACGTGAGAGCCTGGAGAAGATCGACCGGCAAGGATGAAGTAATAGTTTGGAGGAGGTCACGCTACTCAGGATAACATGTTTGAAAAGGTTGAAGTGGCTATTGCAATAGCCTTGAATAGGGTCGGAATTACTATCACCACAACCAACTTTTCTTCTTCTTTGAGTGTCTCTCCTATCGGAGATTGGATATCATTAGGCCGATTCTAATTTTATTAACTGCTGTTTTGAATAATTCGTTAGTGGTACAGCCAAACCACTCTCTTAAATTTCTCATCCAGGACATTCTTCTACGGCCTGGATTTCTGCGTCCTTGGATTTTTCCTTGCATTATATATTTTGTAGGAATGTGTACTTTTGTCCTCTCATCAGGTGGCCTAAGTATTGAAGTTTTCTCTTTTTTATATTCATAATAACTTCTGGATCGTTATTTATTCTGCGTTTTCATCTTCATTTGTAATTTTATCCACCCAACTTATTTTTAGTATACGGCGGTAGCACCACATCTCAAAGCTTTCCAGATTTTTAATATTCCTCTGTTTAAGAGTCCATGCCTCAACATCGTAAAGCAAAGTCCTGAATACATAACATTTTAACATTCTAGTTCGAAGATGGATACTAATATCACGATTACAAAAATTTTTTTCATTTTTATAAAGGTAGACCTGGCAATTTCAATACGTCTTTTGATCTCGTGATATCGTGACAACCAACTCAAGCCAAGCCAAAATCCCAAGTATGTGCCTTCCGTCTCCGTACTTCTGCTTCTCGTACCACTCCTAGCGGAGATTGGAAATCATCATGGCCACTGCGACTTTGTTAGCAGCGCGCCTAAAAAGTTTAATCGAACTACACCCGAACCATTCACGTAGATTACGAAGCCACGATATTTTTCTTCTTCCCACACTTCTTTTGCCCTTAATTTTGCCCTGCATGATGTTTCTTAAAAGTTCGTACTTTTCACCTCTCACAATGTGCCCCAAGTATTCCATCTTTCTAGTTTTTATCTCATTTAGAATTTCGCATCTTTTGTCTAAAGTTGGGAGTACTTGCGTGTTAGTGACGCGGTCCATCCATGATATTCTGAGAATGCGCCTACAGCACCACATCACGAAAGCTTCTATGTTTTTTATAGTCAACTGTTTTAGTGTCCAAGCCTCAACTCCATATAACAGGTTAGAAAAGACAACACCGCAGCATTCGTATTCGTAACTTTACATTGATATCACGATTGCAAAAGAGTTTGCGCATTCTATTAAAGAGTGATCTAGCGATTTCTATTCTACATCTAATCTCTTTTGTTTGATCAGTATCATCTGTGATCCAAGCACCTAGATATTTATAACAGGGCACACGCTCAATCGTTGTATTGTCTATTACAAGATTATCTCTGATGTTCTTTGATTTCGTGATTACCATAAATTTAGTTTTTTTCAAATTCATTTTCAAGCCGTAACTGTTACAGTATATATTGAGACTTTGAACGAGATGTTGTAGTTCTACTAGCGTTCCCGTTAGGAGAACTGTATCGTCAGCATACTTAATATTGTTGATCGTCTCACCATTTATTATCAGACCAAGATCTTCTTCCTCGAGTGCTTGTTCACAGATAGCTTCACTATACAGATTAAATAAAAGTGGCGATAAGATACATCCCTGCCGGACTCCTCGACGGATTTGAATTTCTTCTGTTAGTCTGCCCTCAACCTTGACATTTACTGTTTGATTCCAATATAGATTGCATATAATTCGAATATCTCGGCTGTCTATATTTTTCTTTATTAGAACTTGTCTTAGTGGTTCATGTTGTAATTTGTCAAAGGCCTTTTCGAAATCAATAAAGCAGGCGTAAATTTCTTGGTTCATGTCTAAGCATCTCTGTGAGAGAACGTTCATTGCAAACAGAACCTCCCTTGTACCCAGCCCTTTTCTGAATTCCATCTGAGTGTTACTGATGTCTACGTCTAATTTCCTATAAATCCTATTATGGATTATTTTCAAGAACAGTTTTAGAACATGACTCATCAAAGCTATCGTACGATATTCGTTGCATTCCTTTCTATTCGCCTTTTTTGGCAGTAGTATAAAGGTCGAACGGAGCTATTGCCTAGGTATTATTCCAGTTCTATATATTGTGTTAAATAGATCTAGGAGTATTTTAATAGATTCATCGTCCATAAGTTTGAGCAGTTCTACGGGAATTTCGTCAGGACCGGGGGCCTTACCACTTTTTGCTTGTTTGATTGCATATTCTATTTCTTCTCTGATTATATCAGGCCCTGTATCATTTGTATATTCGTTTGAGATTTCTTGTCTATCTTTGTCATCAAACAGTTGTGATATGTATTCTGTCCATCGGTTCATTTTTTGTTGTAAATCTGTTATAATTATACCATCTGTATCTTTGATCAGTCCTGTCTGTGTTGTTCTTCTCCTTCCTGTCATTTCTTTAATCTTTTTGTGTACAATAAAAAAGTCATATTTTCGCTCCAATTGTTCCAAACTCCTGGCATTGCTCACTTAGCCATCTTTCTCTAGCTTCTCTTATTTTCTTTTTTATCAGTTTATCTGTTTCTTTGTATCTTATCGGATTATTTGTTTTGTGTACCCTTCTTTCATTCATCAACTGTAGTATTTCCTCATTCATCCATTCTTTATGTTTCCTTTCTTTCGGTGTTATGGTACTCCGGTCTCCGTACACAGTTATCTAGAGCGTAATGCTGCTGGAATAACCTTGCCACACAAGGTTACTACAGATTCTCACACAAGGTTACTATTCCAGAGATCAATTCTCCTGGTATACTGCTATCTTAACTACTTGTTCGTTACCTTGGATAGAGCATTGACATATAAACAACACTGTACCAACACCAAAATAAAAGTCTGTGGTAGAAATTTCTTTCGTAAAATTACAGGCTCGAACTATGGTGCCATACCATAAATACTGAGGAAAAGGGTACTGACAGTGTCTTTTTCTGCTGACAAATATGCTTCTTCGGTGTGGTTTAAGTCCGTCCATACTAAGCAAGTAGACGTAGTACTTAATGAGACGTAGCCTATTATAAGATACCCAAAACCAACCGCTGTTGATAAAATCTACCAATTAATTCCTGCTGTTATCGGTCCAACAAAGAGATAATGAATGGATGAAATTACATTGATTTACAACGTATGCTGCACCAATTACTATTATCGCCAAAAAATTGAACATGTTAATTTCCCCATAAACGACTGCATTTTGTTTTGGTTATAACAGAAAATTTACTAAGACGTAAGTTGGAGCTCAACCAAAGTTAAAACTCAACCAAAGTTAAAGTACATGGAATATATTCAAATGCATTCAAAACAGAGAAAGGAACTAGACAAGGTTGCATACTATCACCATTATTGTACAACATATATTCTGAATAGAATATATGTTGTACAATAATGGTGATAGTATGCAACCGAACAATATAAAAGACCGAACAATAACAAGGAATACTAAGCTCAGGTTGGTCAATGCCCTTATTTTTCCCATTGCTACATATGCAGCTGAAACATGGACTCTCAAAAAAATCGATAGGAGTAAGATCGAAGCCTTCGAAATGTGGGTATATAGAAGAATTCTACGCGTGTCCTGGACAGAACATAGAACCAACCTGTCAATTCTGGAAGAGCTTCATATAAAAGACAGGCTACTAAAAAAAGTAAACCAAGCATACCTAACTTACTTCGGCCACATAGCTAGAAGAACGGGCACCATGGAACTATTGGTAGTAGAAGGAAAGGTAGAAGGCCGAAGACCAAGAGGAAGATCTCCAATACGATGGGTAGACCAAATGAAGAGTTTGGTGGGAAAATCCCTACATGAAGCCGTCCATATGGCACAAGATCGCAGTTAATGGAGACAGCAGACTAACAATATTTAGTGTGTCACTACGCCCTAACAAGGGCTAAAGGATTGAGGAGGAGGAGAAAGTTGGAGCTGGAAGGTCAGATAATGGAACAAGTAATGGAGTTTAAATATCTAGGCATCACATTATCTAGCTACTACAAGCTCAAAACCGAAGTGAAAGATCAAGTGAATAGAGCAAACAGAGCGACAGGTTGCCTGAATGAAACGATATGTAGAAATAAAAATATCGTGAAACAAATAAAAGGCAAAATTTACAAAACAATCATCAGACCAATAATGACATACACGGCAGAAACACGACCTGACACAGAGAGGACATAAGGGATGTTAGAAACAGCAGAGATAAAAAATTGATGTTAAGACACTATGGGGCAGAGCTAGAAGTACAGATATACGACATAGATACAAGGTGGAGAACATCAAGAACTGGGTAAGAAATAGAAGAGTAGAATGGAACGATCATATAAGCCGAATGACAACAAATAGAGTAGTAAAGACGGCAAGAGACGATTCACCAATAGGAAGACGATCAGTAGGAATACCACAAAAACGATGGAACAACAACTTACTGGAGACACATTGAGAAACAGACAGAGTCATGTTTACATAAAAAGAAGAAGAAGAAGAAGTATTCAAATTGCAGAATAAGATAGATTATCTAGCTTCTAGCATTCAATATCGTGTTTACTTCTAAATCCATAATCTTATTTCTACAAATATTATTACAGTACAAGTTCCTCAAAAATATATTTGTTCTACGTAGTTCTTTGATATTTTCATACACTCCGCCTCTGCCGAACAGTCTTCTATAACACCAGACAGTACCTGAACGACTATGGCGTAACTGGTGTCTAGGTTCTTCTTTCGATTCATTTTTCTTCGCGTTCGATGAAAATTTGAGACTTACTTAGCGTCTGTCGCGGCCTGGCGGTGCTGGTTAGTACGGCATTTTTCTACGGCTCCTAATAGACCATTTTAATTTTAATAGACGGAAGCGTCAGAAGTATACTGGTAGATGTCCTACGTCCGACATCTTTCCGTGCGAAATGTTCTGTGGATGATAATACAGACAGGTACGGCTACTTCCGCAATTAGTCTAATTTCGATGGTCGCAACTATTTATTTATCTAATAGTCTAATTGAGAAACGTTTTAACAACTAATTGGTCCGTTATTGGCGGTGGAACGTAGAAAAAATGAAGTTTATCAATAAATTCAAACGATTGACAAATTAGAGCTGTCAATAGTTGCCTTAAAAATAGGATAAACTATTATACATGTTTAAGATGAAATACTAGTCATGATCTTTATTATCCGTAATAATTATTTAAATGGGAATAAGCCATAAGTAAGTTTATTGACGATTCAATTTTCACTTCAGAAATCGTTCTCAAAATACAAACAATAGTCCCATAGCGGTTATGTGCGTAAACCCCAGCACAACATCATGGTAACATCTGTAACATCGTACTAACATTTGCAAGAGAGTCTTCAACCCTTCCCGAAACTGAACCGAAAGATCTTTTCGCTTATGGCGGAGGATTTTTAATGTTTGTAATGTGTGATCCTTACTTGGACTAATGTAAAGTTGCAAAAATACAGAGAATCATTAAAAACTATAACGGAGTTGCATGATATCGATACAATTGAGCTAAATGCTTTTCTTGGACTCCTCCTATATTCAGCAGCATTCAACCATGAAGACTTATTTGTTGTTTACAACTGATGGTACTAGCCGCTATATTTTCAGATATGTTTTTCAAAAAACAGATTTATGTATCTCCCGAATTGCCTACGTCTTGATAACCCTGACACATGGTCAAAAACACGAATGGAAAACAAAACTGTAGCAAAATCATTTCTGTTCAATGAGTTCGTCGAAATCTGTCGAAAAATTACAAGATGGGCATAAATGCAAAGAACCATTAATGAAATGTTGATTGGGTTTAGAGGACGCTTGCAACTTATAATCTATATGTCCCAGAAACTTTTCAAGTATGACTTAAAGGTACAAGCGATTTGCGACTCGAAGACATTTTCTTTTTATGATGGTTACATTATATTCTAAGAAACGATCAGACAGCAAAGGATTGAGAGGAGAAGAGAAAAAACTCCATGAGTCCACACAGTGTGTATTGAGATTGATCTGCACAGTGTATAGAAGATCTACAAAAAGAAGCCTAACATTTTTAGTCACTCTGAAAAAGAATAAGAAAGAAATAATACTCCCTTGATTTTCCACAAAATAAAAATTGTGATGCTGGGGCTACGCTTTACGGATTTACTAAAGATATTACCCTTGTTTTCTATGTACTAAAATAGAATGTATTTCTGCTTTTATCGATGCATCACAGTGAAGTGAAGAAATAAATGAAAAAGACAATAAACCGAAAATTATATCATACCATAGCACCACAATAGAGGTTGACGAAATCGACAAGGAGTGTTCATTTTACAACAGTAGTCTACGAAGACGCCGTTAATCAGTGTCAATATTTTTCCGATGTTAGATCTGAGTGACATACATAATGCACCAGTATTTGTGGTTGTTCCACAAAGCAAAGGTAAGCAAACCAAATACAAAAAATGCGTTAGGTTTTCTTTCTTCATGTTTCGCGGGAAGGGTGTTTGTGGATTTTCATATTAATATCCATGTTTCGTTGATTTTTACTTCTTCTATCCGATTGAAATTATTTGGGTGCTTATATATTTCCACCACTTCCCGATACAACCGTTGGTAGTACTGTAATGTTTTATCCAGCATCTGCGTTTCTTCAAACAGTATCCGATGTTCTCCACTTCCCAAAGCGTGTTCGGCAACGGCAGCTTTGTCGATATGTCCTAAACCCCAATGGCTTGTATGTTCGTTTATCCTTGTGTTTGTGTTTCTTTTCGTGGTTCCCACATATACCATTCCACATGTACATGGTATTAGGTAACTCCGTTTGTTGCTAATGGGTCGCGTTTGTCCTTCGCCGATCTTAAACAGTCCTTGATTTTCTTTTTAGGCTTGAAAATGGTCTTCACATTGGCTTTTTTAAGTATTCACCCAATTCTGTCCGTTACCCGCGATATATAGGGCAAGAACGCTTTGGCTATACATTATGTTTCTTCGTCTTTTCTTCTAGAGTAGAGACGTTGTTCATCGCTTTATATATTTTTCTTCTGGTATAACCATTATTTTCAGGCATCGAAAGTGCGTATTTTCGCATTTTTCAGATTTTAAATCGCTTATAACTCGAAAACGGTCAACTTAAAAAACCACCAAAATTCTACAAAAATGTTTGTGGAGTGAAAAAACGTGATTTTTGATAATCCACAAAGAAACCGAACGACAAACATTTTTTCTGCATTTTCGTACAACATGGACTATATTATTTATATATTTCTTTCTATGACTGATAATTTTTTTTATACCAATAAAATTGTTTCTGTTCATTGTTTTCTTTGAATAATTGGTTATTTTTTATAAACAAAGAATATTTACAATTCTTTGCAGCAAAATTTAGTATCTCTGGAGACCATAAATCTAAATAATAATAAATCTCATCTTTCCTTATATGTTTGATTATAATACTTATTCCTTCTCACTGTACAACTTTGTATTTATATTGCAGTCGTATTGTTTTATACACTGCTATTAAATTTTATAATGTTATAATAACCAAACCTTACTTATGTATTACTACATAATATAGCTCTTCGACTTCATCATTATTATGGTTATGAGTTGTTGAAATAAAATTACAAGCATTATACTGGTATTGTTCACCAAACATTATTGTATTTAAAACTTTTATGAATGTATATATCGATAAAGTGTTAAATATTATGTTTATATCGTAGTCAACCCCAATTGATTGTAACGAAAATAACATATTTAATTGAGTAACTTATGTTTCATTTAGATTTCCACGCGAAAAATTTTTTTTATGCGAAATGATCGAAATCTTACTTTTACTATTGCAAAAACTGAATTCATAAATTCAAATTTATTAAAGTCGACATATCTCCGGTTCTAATTACCGAAAGTTGATGTTTTTTTTTAATTTAGGGTAACTCGTTGCATAAATTCAATTAGTTACTTTGTGGACTGTTTATTTATATTTTCATCACTAATAAATCACAAGTATGGAACCACACCACATGTTCCTCCAAAATGTCTCTGATGTAACGATCCGCCGTTAAACCTCCTCCACGTCCTCCACCAGGCACGAAAACCAACTGGGTTTACCATCCATGGAAAGGCCTGCAAAAAAAAATAAAAGCACTGCCTCCATATGACACAATACTTTCGTCAGAGAATAATACCTGGCTCCATTAAAAGTCGTCCCAATCCGGATATTCGCGAGCAAATTCTAATCGCCTTTGCTTCTGTGCTGCAGTTAGTTTGGGACCTGTAGCTGCTCTTTTTGGTGTCAGGTTGGCTGCCTTCTTCAGTCTTCTTTTAACTGTCCAAACGCTAATAACTACACCTCGGACCTTTCTAAGCTCTTCTTTGACATTCATCACCCATCAGCCAATCGCGTCCACTGCTGGACATAGGCCTCCATAAGTTCTTTCCAGTGTTCTCTACACTGGGCCGCTTGTAGCCAGTTTCCCGCTACACGTTTTATATCATCGGTCCATCTACTCGGTGGTCGTCCTCGGCTTCTTTTATAGTTTCTGGACCTCCATTCCATAATACGTCTTGTCCATCATCCATCTTGTGTTCTAGCTAAGTGCCCTACCCAGTTCCACTTAAGCGTCGTGGTTCTTTCGATGACGTCTTGAACTCCTGATCTTTGCTGCCTGATTTGTTGATTTGTTATGTGGTCTCGAAGGCTCACGTTGTGTAACTCTGAGTTTATTCGCAGATTTTTGCGTGAGTGTTAAAGTCTCTGCTCCATAAGTTTGTACAGGTAAAACACATTGGTTATAAACCTTTCGCTTGAGACACATGGGAATTGAACTTTTTCGAATATGGCCTAATTTCCCTAATGCTGCCCATGTTAGGCCTATTCGCCTCTGTATTTCATGTGTTTGATTGTCTCTGCTTATTTTGATTTCGTGTCTCAGAAATTTGTAAGCGTCTGTTTGTTGTATGGTATTAGTTAATATTGTCAATAGTTATATTTCCACTCATTACGAGATTTGTTATAAGTTTAGTTTTCTCAAAGTCTATCTTTAATCCTGCTCTTTCAGACAGACTTTTAACCGAATACATCATAGAAACTGTATCATGTAAGTTATCTGCGAATAATACAACATCATCTGCAAATCTTAGGTGATTTAATATTTCTCCATCTATATTGATGCTGACTCTAGAGCTGCCGTGAACAATTTTGGTGAAATATTGTCTCCTTGTCTAACTCCTCGACCTAAGCTGAATTTTTCTGTGTCTTCGTGTAGTCTTATACTTGATGTAGCATTCTCGTTCTCAAAACTTCTACGAGAACGCTAAATCTTTGACATTAGCACCAGTTAAATGTTGATTTTTCAGAAATTTTGATACAACAAATCGATCATCTCTCTCCGTTGTTATTTGTTTACGCCCTCCTTCTTGTCAGTGGATATAATCACCACTATCTTGGCTATACACTCGGGATACAGCAGATTGGCTTAAATTTAGTCGATTTACCACGGCACTCTGGCTTAGGTCTTACTTCTTAAGTACAACTAGAGTGCTGCAGAAGGCTATCGGCTTCAGACAATGGAAGAGGAATCAGCTTAGTAATAGAGCAAATATATTCTCCATCAGCAGTATGGACACGTTCATTTCTATTTTTTCTATCTATGCTGCTAATTGATTCTATCACTCTTGCTAGGGGCTACCGTAACGAAGGTGTATTTTCACATGTGATTCGAACTAGATCATTTACTTTCATATCTGTGGTGGAAAGGAGCCATTTGGGCGATGTTGTAGGTTATGTTAAAAGAAAGATAAGAAAAAAAGTTGGATGAATGACAATATACTGCAACTTATGGAAGAAAGAAGAAAATCAAAGAACAACAAAATAATGTACAACAAGATTCAGAGACAAATAAGAACCGAAATACGAAAGGCCAAAGAAAATTGGTTAAAATCACAGTGTGAAGAGATAGAGCTGTTAGAACAAAAACATGATACGTTTAACATGCATAAAAAGGTGAAACAAGCAGCTGGTCTTCAGAAATCCAACACAGCTAACAAACTGCGAGACCAACAGGGGAATATCATCACAGACAAAAATCAAGAAATCCGCATATGGACAAAATACATACAAGAACTCTTTGATGATACTAGATCCGAACAACCTCCATCTTACATATGTGATGACCACTTACCAATCACATCAGATGAAGTGCAAAAAGCCATATTACAACTAAAAGATGGCAAAGCTCCTGGACCTGACAATGCATATGCTGAGCTCATAAAACTATTTAACACCGACGGTATTCAACACCTAACAAAGGTATTTAATGATATATACTTAAGCGGAGTAATACCAAGAACATGGCTTAAGTCGACCTTTATTACTTTACCAAAGAAAACAAAATCCGTATCCTGCAGTGATTTCCGAACCATCAGCTTAATGAGTCATATTTTAAAATTATTTCTAAAAATCATACATCAAAGGATATATAGACTGTGCGAAGAAAAAATCAGCCGTACACAGTTTGGTTTTCGGAATGCAGTGGGTACGAGAGAGGCTCTCTTTAGTATACAAGTGCTATTCCAACGATGTAGAGACGTGAACTGCGACATTTATGCGTGCTTCATTGACTACCATAAAGCGTTCGATACAGTAAAGCACGACAAGCTGATGGAGATACTAACCAATATTGGAATAAACACTTGTGATTTAAGAATTGTCAGCAATCTGTACTGGAATCAAACATCATCTATCCGGACAGAGGCAGGAGAATCCGACGACATCAAAATCAAACGTGGCGTCCGTCAGGGATGTATACTATCACCACTGCTGTTTAATATATACTCTGAGGAAATCTTTCAAGAAGCAGTGGGTGATGTTGAAGCCGGAATTCGAATCAACGGAGAATTAATCAATAACATTAGATACGCGGACGACACGGTAGTATTTGCTGACAGCTCTGAAGCCCTCCAGGAGTTAATGAACAGAATCACAGAGGTCAGTCAGAGATACGGACTTTCACTAAACACCAAGAAAACAAAATGCATGATGATCTCTAAGAAGGAACAGCAATTTGAACAAATCAGTGTAAACGGTCAACAAATAGAAAGAGTAAAAACATACACCTACCTTGGTACGAACGTCAATGAAAATTGGGACCATTCCATAGAAATCAAATGTAGAATAGAGAAAGCAAGATCTGCATTTCAAAAAATGGCCAAGTTATTCAAATGTCATGATTTATCAATGCCCATAAAAATCAGGTTACTACGATGTTATATCTTTCCTATACTGTTGTACGGAGTTGAGTCATGGACTCTCACAGACGCCACCTGCAAGAAAATTGAGGCTTTTGAAATGTGGCTTTATCGTCGCATCCTGAAGATATCGTACACCGACCACGTTACTAATGAGGGTGTTCTGTTGAGAATGAAAAAAGAAAAAGAGCTGTTAACCACAATAAAAACAGCTAAAATCGAATACCTCGGTCACATCATGAGGAACAGCGAAAGATATGGACTGCTGCAACTAATCTTGCAGGGAAAAGTAGAAGGAAAACGGGGACCAGGAAGGCGAAGGATTTCCTGGCTGAAAAATCTACGAACGTGGTTCAATACAACAACCACAAATCTTTTTAGAGCAGCAGTGTGTAAAGTGCAGATTGCTATGATGGTCGCCAACATCCGAAACGGATAGGCACTACAAGAAGAAGAAGAAGTAGGTTATGTAAATAGTCAACAGACCAACGCTTCCAAAGGAGTTGCTGCATTTTCGAAATTTATTTCCCGATAGAAAGTCTCTTAATAGGCGTATTTGTAACATAAATCTCAGGAAATGCGGTTAAAGATGTACCGATTAAGAAATGCTCAGGAATTATTGATTGTAAAACATTAGGATCAATAGATAATGCATAAAGCGATCGAGAATTTAAAATAGCTTCTATTTGGTTAAAACGGTATATAACTCCTCGCAAGTCAATACCGAATTACTCATTAAACGTACTAAATGAAACTTGGTACTTTTTACTGCTGACTACCAGAGTCCACCCCAATGAAATGATCGGAGAGGAATAAACTGCCACTAAAGTTAACTCTTGGATGTTAAAGTTACCGTTGGATTAGGTAACATGGCGACATATGACTCCACGTTGAAGTTGCTAGTCTTGAGACGGTGTGTCTACGAAGACTGTATGGGAGCAACTCCCAACAGTTGCTCCCATACATCTTAACATCTTAAATCATTATAATAAATTTTGTAAACTAAATGTAATTAATTATTTGTTAACGGGTTTTTACCCATATATTTAGTGGCTACATTCATGTACTCCTAGACACTGATGATGGAATATGGATTCCGAAAACGTTTTGTCTGTTTAACTTAGTCCGTTTGGGCCTTAAATATATACCTTTCACAAAGGATTTTTAATAAAAATTTTTAATATATGGTATACAGCCAACTAGAGGAACGTAGATTCCTTGTGGACCTTTTGAATTATTCAATCTCATAATCGATAATTATGTTCACAATGACCTCAAAAGCCATCACACTATAAGGACTATAGATATCTGCTAAAAACAAATTTCTTAATCTAAATGAAAAATCAACACAAGCATACCAAAACATACCCAGACAGATTAAACCAACGCTCTAACCTTTTTTATGGAATTTTTCTTAACAATAACAAGCAATATGCCCAGCCTCGGAATCCAATATCACGAATAATACCTTATAAATTACAAGATGAGACTGCTCCACAATACAAAACGTAGAAATAAATAAAAATCTCCAAATCCGATTAGAATACCACAAAGCACCAACTGTCTGATCACAAATGATAACTTATGAGTTTTCTCAGTGGGTAAGACTTGGTCACAGTATAGATTCTTTTTAAAGCACTATACTGTGACTTGGTATCGCGGTCTTTGGGGCTTAAACAGGGACGGGTTGAGGTATGGAAGTAAATTTGGACGGTTTATAGTCGCGTTTGACGTATATTGGGTTAGTTACTAAAGTGTGGGCTATACTTACGAGCTTATAAGCCAGATGAAATGGGGATGAGTGTAACTGGTATTAATAATGATATGACCGGTTTTTATGAGGATTACGTTTAAGCCACAGTATAAAAATGTATTCATAAAAAGAGTTTATCTTCTTTCAAAAGAGAGAAAGTTAATTTTTTTACATACAAAAATTAACAAAATGATTCCGAAATTGCCTCCAAATTTTATGCTGTAATTTTTTTTTGTTATTTTGAAGTTTAGACTCCATTCAAGAAATTGATAAAAAACATCAAAAAGGCTCCGGCACTTTTCTTATGTAAAGGTGGTTTCAGTTCAACTGGCTGAAACTTTACAAAGAGGTAGTAGCTTTGGTCATGCCGATCAAAACTTCTCATTGCCCAAATACTCAGAAATAAACTGTTTGTTTCTCTTCAAAATGAAATATCTCCAATGTAAAAATATCCTAATTTTACAGGAGACACAAAAAACAGTTAAATAACGCTATTTTATATTGTATTAAATTAGTAATTGATTTTTTTTGGCCAAACTAAGAAACTAAGATTGATATTGATATTAAGGTGAAATTGATTCCTTAAATCAGTACAAAACATTAAACTAATAAAAAAAATATTACAAACGCGCACATTGGAGAAATTATAAATGATTGAACCGGTACATAGCAGGAATTTCAAATATTGTGTATGGCATGTCATAGTACTATACACCTTGAATTTGGTGTTATTAGGGGAAAAATAGTCATATAAACAGTAAAGTGATTTGTATTATCTTTATTTTAAATAAACAAACTTCGACATGTAGTATTAGTGTATGATATTTTTACGAACACTACCAAAAGTATTATTTTTTGTTGATTTTAGGAAGAGTATCGTAAAAGTGATGATGATCTTTTTCAATAACTGATTTGAGGTCTTGCAGATGTTTGAACTTGTCTTCTGATATTTCAGGAGGTGTCTTGAAGAGCGAGTTTTCATAAACCGACAGGTCTTGGCTTTCTCTTCTGTGTGTAGTACTGGTAGTAGCTTCCAGTTATCTGAGTAATCAGTGGTGTAGTATACCTCTCCATTGGGACTATATTTTAATTGTCTTACATCTACAACTTGCGGATCTTTGGCATTTCTTTCCAGGTCTTATTGAACGAAAGTTACTATCAATAGCGTACTTTTTAAAGAACGTAAAATCTACGTTTTTAATATTATACGGATGTTTTGGCCCAGCAAGACGCATTCTAGCAATGTAATCCATCGGTGAATTAACTGGAGTCTGAAAGTAATGTTCCAAAGTTAAATGAACTGAATCTGCTTCCATCATAGTATGGCCTTTTTCAAGATATAACTGCTGTATTGTAAGGGATTTTGCTCTTTCTGAATCACTTAAAGCACTAGCCAGAGTTCTTTTTCGATTTTGGTAGTTGCATCCATCTGAGATGAATACAAGAGTTTGATAGTTAGCAGGAATATTATTTATATAATCTATAAGACAAGATGTAAATTCATTGCTACTGACTCCACCATTTGCTTCTTGCCAAACGTACAACTGGACATCTTCATCATTTAGAGAATAAATGGTGAAGTTGTGTACTTGGAGTTTGAGCTTATAATACGATTGGAAAGCTAATACTTTTGGACACGTTAAGAAACTTTGAATATCAACTGTAAGAACCAATTTTTCAGAATTTGCGCTACTTTTTAATAACTCTTTTGCCCGTCTTCCTTTTTTCTGCTTTGACATGTGCTGATCATAATCTTCAGTACTTATTGTCTTCATTTTATGTGCAACACACGTATCACATTGATCTTTCCTTTGCTTATTATGTATGCCAATTTTCTCTGCTTCTAAAACAACTTTAAACAACTTGATATGAGCAACTGACTGCTTTCTATCATCGCACCATTCTTTATATAGTCTGTACATGTAATTTGTTGTTATGATACTGTTGTCAACATATATTCTGCTAGTAGATGCTCTACAATAGTGTGAAGAAACTTTAGGAATATCTTGCAACCATTCCATAACATTCTTTTCCTTGCAAATTTGTCTCATTTTTCTTGGAGTAATCTTGTTGAATGTTGGAATCTTGTAGACTTTCACTAGAAGTATAAGTTTCATGAGTGGCTGGCTCCCTTGAGACCCATCGTTTTATTGTGTCTTCTCCTAAATTTAATGTGTTCAAAAACATAACTCGGCATACCTTGAGGTAACTTCCGTCTTTAGAAACAAAAAAAGTCACGAGCACTCTTCTTTTTGGACCGTTTGTCTGAATTTTGAGTATCTTTTCGGCGCCTTTGCACTGCTCTTGCCCGAACAAGATTTGTAACATAAGTGCTTCTATGTTCCCACGACGTAAATGTCCAAAATTTTTTAAAAATTCGTAGTCTATCGTTCTGCGTAATTAAAGAACATCTAAATGAGTGTTCTTTTAAACATTTTGGCGTTATAATATGGTTACATCGCTCCTTAACTGAGATGCCAGTCCGTCTGGTAATATGTTGTACATCGCCAAAAAACAAATTTTGCCTTTTTCCTGTTCCAATATAGTAGCTGCAGGCAAACTGAAATAAGAAAAATAATTATTACCTACTTAATTTAAGCAATAATGAGATGAAAGATATCTAACCGTAGTAGTGAATTTGTTAACATACCTGTTTTTGGATTTTTCATTATAAATTTCATTTTCAATAGGAGCAAAAGTTTGGATAGAATTTTTTTGCACTGGTAAATAGCTTATTTAAAAAAAATTGAGGATAGGCAGTTGACAGATGAAAGTATGAAATATCTCCAATGTGCAGATATTATTATAGATAATAGCTCCAATGTGTTTTTTAAGCACATTGGATTTATTTCAGTCCAACAATTAATAATATCAATATAAGGTTGAATGTTCGAATAATTAAACTTTGACGGTATACAAAGCAACTATCGAACACGGTGATTAATTTAATCTTGCCCAAGTACTTTCGATCAATAGATCATCTTCAGGGGCATTTCGTCAGTTGTGGTCTATCCGACATGAGTAGAATGTCATAAATGTAAATTTGGACATAACAATACAAAATACAATACACAAAGACAAACAAACACTTCAAAATTTTTGAAAAGGAGAAGCTACATGTTGTATAGAAGCCAGAGACAGAATTTCTGTCTCAAAATTACATCGGTGACTCTGGTTCTTTGTCTTAAGTCTTCATTTCTAACTCGGTCACGAAGCGGTATATTCAGCATTGATCTTTCCATTTTCCTCTGAGCGATTTGCAGCGTTTTAGAACTTGTAGCTGTCAACGTCAAAGTTTCGGCACCATAGGTCATCACAGGCAACACACATTGGTCAAATGTTTTACGTTTTAAAGAAATTGGTGGTCGATTGTATTCGATAGTCTTTTCTATTACCGTTTTAATGCTCTGTAGGTGATTATTTGTTCCAAATCCGATACGAAATCCCGCTTGCTCTATTGGCTGGTAGAAATCAAGTTTTTTCTCAAGACGATTCGTTACTATTCTTGTAAAGCGTTTGTATAGGTGACTAAGAAGATTTATACGTCTGTAGTTTTCTAATTCATGGGGATCTCCTTTTTTTGTACAATAGAATTACCTCAGCATTGTGCCATTTGTCGAGTACATTAATGTCCAAAAGGCACATGTTAAAAAGGTTTTTTATTTTCTTAAGTAGGCAAGTGTCTCGGATTTTGACTGCATAAGTAACTACACAATCTTCGCCTGGAGATTTGTTATTCTTAGCTTTTCTTACGGCTAGTTTTATTTTGTCCATTGCGATTTGCGGTAGTAGTTCTGATCCTTGGTTGACAATGCCCTTGAAATCATTTAATTTTATCTGACTCATTTATATTGTCAAATATTGACAATTATACATTTACAAGTAGACGACTTTAAAATGATATTGCTAATATTACTGAGATGCGTTCCTGGGACGACTTTATTGTAAGATAGTTCATTCAATTACGTGAAATTAACTTTAACTTGAGAATATCCGTCAGAAAAATGTGATTCGTCTTAAAAAGACAACCAAATGCAACGATGACAGGAAAATTATGAAGCGAAAATCTGGAAAAAACCTCAGAATACCATGTACACAAGTATGTGGTCTTAAGTAAAAGTAATATAACGCCAGAATAAAAGATTCGCTTCAAAAAGACCAGTTCAGTGGTCATTTCTTAAAGTTTATTGTACTTATTTACTAACACTCTATACAGTGATGAGTGCATTACCACCCGGCTTTCTAAACGTAAGAGATAGAAAACACAGTTACCTTAGATGAAACTCGTAGATGTGGAAAATAATCGATAGAAACCTATAATTTACATTACATTGCATTAACACTATCGATAATCTCACACCTTTAGACGTTAGCTTCGAGCTAAATCACCTCGGTAATAATTATTATGTTTCACGTCGTATGTGTGACGTATTTCCATTTCTTAATTTCGCATAAAGAAAAACTGATTGACCATAATAAAGTAAAAATGTAATAAAATAATTTAATTAATAGTGATTATTTAATCTATTAAAATCTTAAGTTTTAAATTATTAACCAAGAATAATTTCTACTATAATTTGAGGAGTTTCATAAACTTTTATCACGGAATAATTATCAATCCTTCGTAGATTTATGGTAAGAATTCGACACTGCGATGCAGACGATTAGAGTTCAAAACCCATATGTGTTTTCTTTTTTTTGTTAATAATTTGAAATTATGCAGAGATCGTTTTGCTTTTGAACATTTATGTCAGTCGTTACTAGTATTAGATGTGTTTAAGAAGTTAAACATAAATATCTTATTGAAAAAAGTGTCGTCGTACTTTCGAAAATAAAGTAAAAATTCTTCAAAATTAAAAGAACGTTTAAAGAATATTTAAATAAGTAAAAATTCTACAAAAATAAAAAAATATTGTAAATAAACGTATTTACAATTGTCAATTGTTTTGAAAATCATTATCTGTACAGAGGAACTGATATTAACACTGAGAATTTAGTGATGGATTTGACATAAACAGTCTTCACCAGATTATTTTGCATTCACAACTCAAGACGGTAAAACTTTAATTGTATTTAAATTATTTTGTATTTCCGTTTTATAACATTGGAATAAGAATAAATTGTAAATAATGAGTGTTTCGAAAACCTGTTACCTAATATGTATCATATTTTTTATTATTTTTTGATTGATAAAACAAAAATTTTATCCTTGGTGTGAATTGAACCCCAATCTTCTTGTCAATAGACCACGTCTTTAACTATTACAACAATTTCACATACATTAATTGTTTTCGGACAGAACATACCTACCTTTATTTTAGTCAAATATTTTAGTTGAGTTATTTTTATTATTAAATAAACTTAAAGATTTATAATTTAAAATAGCTACTAATTAATGTTTTTTACTATAATATATCTTAATTTATTCAATTATTATTCTAACATCAGAAATTATTAAAATAAAATATTTTCGAGGTTATCCGTATAATTATGACTGAAGTCAAATAGAAACGTCTAACGTCTAAAGGTGTGAGACTATCGATAGTGGTAATGTAATGTAATGTAATTTATAGGTGACAGAACTTCAAATGAATTTAAAGTCACTAAAGGCCTAAAGCAAGGATGCTGTTTGTCACCGACACTCTTTAAACTCTTTATACGTCCAAGAAGCATTGAGGAATTGGAGAAATAAATGTAGATTTATGGGCATCGAAGTGGGACAAGAAACTCTGGATACATTGTTGTTTGCAGATGATCAGGTGGTGGTTGCAACCGATGAGGAAGATATAAATTATATGAATCGAAAATTATTTGAGGAACATGCCAAATGGGGGCTTACTGTAAACATAAGCAAAACAGAATATTTAAAAATTGGAGGAAATACCACAGATCTGAGGCTTGAAAACGCAGTCATAAAAGGTTGCAACCAGTATAAATATATAGGAAGCATCATATCAGCAGATGGCAGAGTTGAGATAGATGTACAAAACCGAATAACCCAAGGGAAAAAATGCATCCGAATACTGAATTCATTACTGTGGTCTAATAAAATAAAGATGCATACCAAACTTCGTGTATACAGAGCAATTGTAGAACCGATTACCACAGATAGTGCCGAATGTTGAACGGTGACAAAGAATGAACGAGATAAAGTAGACGTTGTGGAAATGGATTATCTTAGAAGGTCATGTCGAGTATCGAGAATGGAAAGAATCAGTAATGAGGAAATACGAAACCATACAAAATTCTTTCAGGAATTCTCTTTCAGATAGAATATAAGGAAGGCAATTACAATGATATGGTCACGTGAGGAGAATGCTGGAGGAACGGTGGGCAAAGAAAGCCTTAATGTATGTTTCGCCAGAAAGAAAGAAAAGGGGAAGATCACCAAATTCCTGGAGAAGAGAAATTACAAAAATAATGCAATCTAGAGGCTTCTAGAATCTAGAATATCATGAATTCAAAGAATGTCAAACATGGAAGTAACTAGAAGGATAGGAAATGAGGCGGAAATAATATTAACTATTAAAAGACGAAAACTTGAGTACTTGGGACATGTGATGAGAGGGCAAAAATACGCATTATTACAACTTATTATGCAGGGCAAAATCCGAGAAAAGGAAATGTGGGAAGACGAAGAATATCCTGGCTTAAGAACTTAAGGGAATGGTTTGAATGCAGTAGTGCAGAACTTTTTAGAGCGGCAGTCAACAGAGTCCGCATAGCCATGATGATTTCCAACCTTCGATAGAAGATGGAACTTAAAGAAGAAGAAGAGGCTTAGAAGAGGGAGATTGGAGAGATAGGAAAAGATGGAGGCTGAAATGCGGGAAGCGGCAATCGCCGTAGGACCCCCGTTAGATGATGAAGAAAACATGCATTTTAAGGTAATTGAATGTGTTAGTTCCAAGTAAGTTTTGAATCCAAAATCATACCTAGAAATCTTAGTTCCTCAACGTTTTCTAAAACTTGATCATACAGTGTTAATTTTGGAAGATTTGCAACAATTTGATGTTTTCGAGAAAAGCACATTACTTTGGTTTTAACCGTAGAAAATTTTAGTCCTGTTGTTTTAGACCATTCTTGTAGAGAATTAATAGAAAGTTGAGTAATGTTTGATATCATATTAAGATATAAAAAGTTTTATTTAGCAAAGTTGCAGAGATTTTTATTATGAAACAAATTTTACAAACGTTCAAATTTGTTATTTTACCCACGTTTTTTATTACGGTTAGCAAGTTTTGTTAAATAAAACAATTTTTCAACGAATCTGTTTCGTTTTCAAAGAATTTTAAGTTTATTGTCGTCAACATTTGGCCGGTTAAATTCTGGGCACGTCCTCCTTAGACATCCTGTCTTTTTATAAACACAAAAATACCATTTTAAATTTAAATCCCCAAAATTCATTGAATTGTAAATACACTCGCATTGAATCCGAGCATAATTTGCACCCGGACCAAACTACCTGCGTCCACCGGCCAACCTGTCCTTCGAAATCATAACAGAATCCTTCCCTGTATCGGCACTGTTTGCTGGAACAAATCTTTTTCGATTCAAAGCGAGCTATGAGCTTATAGAAACGTGATTTTAGATCTATAGTTGCGTGCAGCAGAGGCGTTATTGTGAGGTGTGATGTGGGATGTCCAGATGGTCCGTTTGTCAGATTCGTTTTCTTATTATTCTCGTCCTTTTTTTTTCAATGCCTCTTTGTGATAATCTTACGAGGTGTACGAGAATATTTTTGGGAATTCTAGGAATACAAACCAGTTTAGTGCCAGTTTTTTTTATATAAAAATATTACTTGGCATTCCACAAATATTCAACGAACATGAATTTATCGAGAAACTGATTTCTAAGAAAATGTTACTATGAAATAAACTGTATTAATTTACTAAATTACGCAATCTACAACTAGATATACATTATAAAATTTTCTTTAAAATTCGTTACATGTCATCAATGACATTTCTTCGTCGCCATCGTATAATCAACTGATTAGAATTTTTCTAACCATAATTTACGAATTAATTTAGTTATTTTAATTTATTGTCTTAGTAATAATTTATCTTAAAAGATGTAACAGGTATCTAATATTATTAAAATATAGCAAAAATTAAAGGAAAAATAATAATAATTTACATGCGATCTGAGGTGGAAAGTGGAAGGGGGTGAGTTTTTAAGGGCAAAACACGGTTTATCAGTATTTCCGCCTAAACTCAAGTCCAATGAAAAAACTTTAATTGCAAAATTGGAAGTAATAAAACATCTACAACTTTTGTATTTACGTTTTTTCACATAATCTCAAAAATGTATGCGAAAAATTCAAATAACCAAGTTTTTGGTTTTTTTATTTTTTCCACAAAAAAAAAATATTTTCATGAAATTTCGTGAAAACTTACCGTTTTATATTTCAAATACATTGTTAGATATTGTTTTGATTTAAAGTATTTAGTTTTCCCTCTTATTTTGATTTAATATAGTACAGTGTACGCCAAATCTGACGAACCAGCGCACAAACCGGATATCGTTTATTTAAAAGTCGACACGCCCACTTAGACTTTAAACCTTATTCTGGCCTACTGTCTATTTGTGTCTGTCTAATTGTTTGTTTCTTGTATATGTATATCTAATATAGTTTTTGAAATGATATTCTTTTTAAACAAATGCAACTATTTTTTTCAGTGTACGCGGTATTTCTAACTTGTATGAAAAACTTTACTTGGTGTGAAAGACACAAAAAAAGTAGTAATAAATGCAAATATATAAATAAATATAAAGTGGTTTTATATTTGTTTACAGGTATTTCTTATACTACGTTAGAAGAATTTTCAAGGAGCGTAAAGAGTCAATGGAAACAACTGGAAAAGTTACATTTTCCAAAAACTGGAATTAATTTGGGCAACGGTTAAGAATAATGTTAGTCAAAGGAATGTCACGTTTAAACTTAAGGACGTAAGAAGGGGACTATTCGAGTGACAGTAACTGTGGTCTTGGTCTGATGAAGACATTGAATCTTCTTAACGTGCCCTATCAAGTCCCCTTGACGTTGGCGATTAACATGGCGAAACTGTCTCTGTCTCGAGCTATTCTAAATAGTTGCTCACCTTTCTTTATTCCTGTCCACTCCGTGATATTCTTCAACCAAGAGGCCTGCTTTCTACCAATTCCTCTGCGTCCTTCGATTTTACCCATCATAATAAGTTGAAGAATATTATATCGGTCTCCCCTTACTACGTGTCCAAAATAGGCTATCTTTCTACATTTGATTTTATCAAGCAGCTCGCGAGCAGCATTTGCTCTCTCAAGGACTGCCACATTTGTCAGCATAGCCGTCCAGACATTGAATAGTATAATGTTAATACTTGTAAATAGTTTAGGTTGTTAAACTCTTAAAGATGATTATTAGTTTTTTAAGTTGTGTTGTAATATATTTAACTAAAATATATATAACTCTGTATTAGTTTATCTAAAATTACAATTTCAATTTATAATATAAGAGGACTTTTAGAAGGTCCCCCATATTCTCATAATTATACGACCAAAAGTGCATGTCGTGATTTATATGTTTGAAAGAAAGAAAGATCATAGGTGTTACAAGCTAAGAAGCGACGAGGGAGTGTAGTTTATTGTCATAGAACATTTTATTGAGTTTTATTGTATAAAGGAATTCGATTTTTATGAAAAATCATGGGAATTAGTTGGTACATATGATTAATGTTAGAGAAAGGAACGTTTATTGCAGAATTCCATATACTTACTGGCGTTTTTAATTGAAGGTTATTGAAGTACTTCATTTTGTCACTTACCTGAAAAAAGAAAGAAATAAATTAGTAATTAATATAAGTAGCACTAACGTTTTACTGTCTTCTAAAATGACCTACTGATAGTGCATTAGTATTAATAGCAGATCCTTATAAAAAGTAGTTAGAATTACCCATTACACCATGCGAGTTGGTAATTTCAAATAAAAAATAAGCAAACAACAAGATGAATCTGAAACTTCAAGAAATACGAACCCCTTCCCATTCATTTGGCTCACCTATGAAATTTGCAGTTTAAGTCGATTACCATAAACAAATTATACTCGGCATGTTTTTATAAGTTCCCATATTAATTAATATGGCATTTTTATTAATATTTATTAAAAACATTACTATTATGATTTTTTTATTTATTTTCAACAATAAAAAAATTCACTAAACCCTTCACATACGTTGATTTTTTCATGATTACGTTAAACCCAGGGGTAGCTATGGAAAAATGACACCAAAACAATAATATAGTCAGTTAATGTAAAATGTATTTTGTAGTATTGTAAAGCTTTTTGCCGTTTGTGGATTGTACTATGGGTCAAGGTAAAGTTATCGATGAGGAAATTTGTTTAATCATTACTAGATTTTTTTATTCTGAAAAATCCAATTCGGAAATCGCGAATATGTTGCAATTGTCATGCTATAGTGTGAACAAGACATGCAGGGAACAAAATGCAGGGAATATAATAAAAACGTATTCATATGTTATATAGATTTCCAAAAAGCTTTTGATAGAGTGCAACATAGTAAACTCATACATGCATTGAAACAGGTACACCTAGATCCCAAGGATATTAATTTAATCAAAAATCTGGACTACAATCAAACAGCGCAACGGTCGTACGGGTGGAAGATAGTGAGACAAACCAGGTGGAAATTTAAAGAGAAGTCAGACAGGGATGTGTGCTGTCGCCACAATTATTTAATGTATACCAACTAATATTTCAGGAGGCACTATGGGAAAGAACTAAAGGTGTAAGGATTGGAGGGAGCATCATTAATAACATAAGATTTGCAGACGATACCGCAATCATGGCAGAGAATATAGACGATTTACAAACTCTCCTGGAAATCATTAACAGAGAAAGCAAAAGATGGGACTAAAAATGAGTATAAATAAAACCAAATACATGGTGATCTCAAAAAACCCTGTTGACAACATACACCTGACATTGGAGGGTAAACCCCTAGAGAGAGTCGACAAATATAAATACCTCGGAGCAATTATAAACTCACAGTTAGATCAAGAGTAGGAGATAAAGGTCAGAATAGAAAAAGCTCGAAAAGGCTTTATAAAATACAAGTCAATGTTTACAAATAAGAAATTGAGTATGGCCATCAGATTGAGGTTCGTCAAATGTTATGTTTGGTCGCAACTACTATATGGGGTAGAAGCTTGGACTCTGAAAGCCCAATCTATAAAAAAATTGGAGGCATTCGAAATGTGGCTATATAGGCGTATTTTGAAGATTCCTTGGACTGCAAAAGTCTCAAATAAGGAAGTGTTAAGACGAGTTGGACATGGCAGAAAGCTTATGAACACAATTAAAATAAGAAAAACATCGTATCTGGGCCACATACTTCGAAACGATAAATACTCTCTGCTACAAGTCATCATGCAAGGTAGAGTAGAGAGAAGAAAAGGCTTGGGAAGAAAGAAGAAATCTTGGCTGAGGAATATCAGAGATTAGACTAACCTAAGTGTTGAACAGATATTTCACGTTGCAAAATATCGAGAAGCGTTTAAAGAAGTGATCGCCAACCTTCATTAGAAGACGGCACAAGAAGAAGAAGAATATAAAAAACCTTTATTTTTATAGTTTATTCGTCTTCCGGGTTTGTGTCATTTGTGAGTGACCCAAAAGTGGGTTCATCTCGACGTTTCGCTACGATTGTATGTAGCTTCTTCAGGAGAACAAAGAAAGAAAAAGAAAACAGAAGACAGGAAGATGGGTGGTTAGCAACGGTAACTCAGTTACTCAACGCAACCAGAGGCGAATACTAACTACCAAGATGGGCATTTGGTCACAGTAACTCAACTACTCAACGCAGCCAGAGGTGAAAACCAAATGCCAGGACAGGGATTCACGTCCAACAGCTCAGAACACCAACACACTTCGTGGCGCGAACGTCAAGAAGCGCGCGCTGGCCAATCATGTGGCTGCATCGTGGTAGCGGGACCGGACGGCGGCTCTAGACTGAGATTCCAGATGGGAGACAAGTAGTATCCTTCCTCTCGATTGATATTAAGGGGATTTTTTCGGATCTCTAGAGATTCGCGGATTTTCCTGGAATAAAAGAAGGGGCTCTTAGAAATAATATGGGTTTTTTCGAACAATATGGAATGACCGGTTTCTTGGCAGTGTTCTGCAACTGCAGAATGGGAGAAAAGACCTGATCGAATGCATCTTTGATGCTCTTGAATCCGAGTTTTGACGGAACGACCAGTTTCGCCAATATACACATGTCTACATGAACAAGGAATAGAATAGACACCACAGGAAGATAGGGGCGGTAAATGGGTCTTTAGGAGAGGGTAGATATTGGTAGATATTGTGAGATTTTCTTGGGTGGTCGAAAAGTAGTCCTGATGCCTTCTTTGCGAAGAATTTTGCCAATCCTATCAGTGACATTTCGAATATACGGAAGAAAAGCCACAGGAGTATTACCCGAAGATTCTGAATTTGTCGTCCTAGGGTGTAAAGGGGGATGTAGATGTCGGTGTGTAATATTTTGAATTGTGGACTTGGAGTAACCGTTGGCGATAAGGGTTTTTGCAGATGGCCAAGTTCTTCTCTAAGGTTGTCGGGTTCAGAAATCGAAATGGCCCGATGGATGAGAGAGTTGATCACAGAACTCTTTTGGGCAGGATGGTGGTGTGATGAAGCATGTAGGTAACGATTCGTGTGAGTCTTTTTTCTATAAACAGAGTGACCCAATCGGCCATTGGGCTTGGAGGTGACTAACACATCGAGAAAGGGAAGGGACCGATTATTTTCTACTTCCATTGTGAATTTTATACTCGGATGTTGTGAGTTAAGATGATCTAGGAAGGGAGCAAGGGTATGTTGACCATGGGGCCAGATGATAAATGTATCATCAACGTAGCGGAACCAGACTTTTGGTTTTAAGGGGTAAGATTCTAGGGCTAAAGACTCAAAGGCTTCCATGAAAATGTCAGCAATGACAGGGGAAAGGGGAGAACCCATTGGTGTTCCAGATATTTTGTTTGTAGAAATTGCCTCTAAAAGAAAAATATGTTGAAAGGAGGCATTTTTTCCGCAAGATCTGCCAAAACCAAAGACTTGTTATCATTGGTCAAGTGATCTCTCAGAACAACTAGAGAGTCGTGTATGGGGATATTGGTAAATAGGGATGATACATCGAAACTGACGAGAATGTCTTGGGGATCGACCGTGAGGGAGGAGATTAAGGTGATGAAATGTGTGGAATTTCGGACATAAGAAGAGGTACGACCAGTATAGGTCTTAAACTGATTCGACAAGTACTTTGAGAGTTTGTAGGTAGGAGAGTTAATCGTAGTCACAATGGGACGAAGAGGTACGTTATCTTTATGGATTTTGGGAAGACCGTAAATTCTGGGGCAGATGGAGTTTTTCGGAACTATGGACTTCTTAACATCATCGGAAAGATCGGATTGTTTGATGGCATGGGAAATTTCGCGTTCGACTCTAGGAGTGGGGTCTCGAGAAATTGTATTATAACAGGATGTATCCCTAAGTAAGTCGTTTACTTTCTCTATGTAGGAAGGAGTATCCAGGATGACTGTGGCATTACCTTTGTCTGCAGGAAGGAATATTATCTCAGAAAGAGAACGGAGATTTTTAAGAGCTATGAATTCCTCACGAGATATATTGGAAGTAGGGATTTTGGCTGTGTCAAGACATTTAGCGACGTCAAAGCGGATACGGTCGGCTGGAATTTTGGGAATTGTGCGGAGTGCCGCTTCCACATTTGAAACTATTTCTTCGGTAGGAATTCTGGAAGGAGTGATAGCAAAATTAAGACCTTTAGATAGAAGACTGCTTTCTGCACTTGTTAATTGGTGAGAAGAAAGATTAACGACGGTGTTAGTAAGAGGTGAATGAGAAGTAGAAGTGGTGGAATGTGATTTTTTCTTAGATACAAGGGATTGGAATTTCTTTTTGTGAGTTTCGTTGCTTAGAAGAAGGATTTTATCGGCTTGATGATAGGAAATGCGGTCTAAAAGTGACCAATCATCGACACTAAGAATACTGGAGAGTTCAAGATGCAGCTTAAAACGTTTTTGGAATTGAAAATTAAGGGTTTTTCGAATATGTTGAATCCGTTCACGAAGTAGAGATAGGCTGGCTCGATGTAGAATTCGCGAAGAAGATGAAGAGGAAATGTGATGTTTTAGAACAAGAAAATTGTTCTGTCCTGGCATTTGGTTTTCACCTCTGGCTGCGTTGAGTAGTTGAGTTACTGTGACCAAATGCCCATCTTGGTAGTTAGTATTCGCCTCTGGTTGCGTTGAGTAACTGAGTTACCGTTGCTAACTACCCATCTTCCTGTCTTCTGTTTTCTTTTTCTTTCTTTGTTCTCCTGAAGAAGCTACATACAATTGTAGCGAAACGTCGAGATGAAGCCACTTTTGGGTCACTCACAAATGACACGGTCCAAACCCGAAAGACGAATAAACTATAATTCTGACTCTGTCCGTGGAAGCCTACGATTTCATTTAACCTTTATTTTGTCTATTTTATGCCCTACTATATCCTAAAAACAAATTGTTCACCATTTAATATAAACAAAAAAATTCGTCCACAAAGGGTTATCTTTGAATGACAAATAGTTAGATTACATAGTTTTTTTAGTGTTTAAAATAAATCAGATAATTTTAGATAAGTTAAGTTATAATAAATATATTGGATCAATTTTGAATTTTTTGCGTAATTACCCAAAAGGAGGAAGGCTTATTCTGAGGCCTACTGGAATTGCCATCCTTTTTAATGTATTGTTGTTTATAATATTTAGGATAGTTAACGATTTCCACAGTTTCTTAAGTTTCAGGTATTTTTCCCCTTTTCAAATAATTCAGGAGTATTTCAGTCAGTTTTTTCTTCCATTTCTTAGGTTGATAAACTGTAGACTGTAAATCTACAGTCCGTCAGTAAACTGCATTAATGGATTTCCATCCCAAGACGTTAAAATGTTTTTATAAATTATAGCTATAATATTTTCCTTAACTGATTTCAAGAAATAGTTGATAATGACCATAGTAATATTTCAGAATACTAAAAAAAGGAACCACGTAAAACCCACACACAAATGCATCATTATAGAGCCTCTATTCTCAATATCACACAAGAGAACAAGAAACGATTCTCCGAGCTGGATCATTGTGACCGTACGTGAAAAGAACCTGAACAACAAAAGAAGGTGTAGGTCTTTGAATCTCATTTCTACTTGGGTTGGGAAGAAAAGAGACTTTTGAAAGATGACGTACACAGGTGTTCGACGGCCAACAAAAGTCTATTGTCCACGTCGGATTTGATTTTCTATACGGGCCTGTGGATCGTGATTAGAAATGAAACGAAACGAAAAGGAGCAGGGGGTGTAGTGTTTGGTATTAAACTGCAGGTCGGCAGGTGTTGGGTTTCTAATGAAAAATGAGAAGTTCTATAATAGGATGAATAATATGTGACTATAAAATAATATTTGGTTTATTTTACAAATTTTCTGAAATATAAAACGACTGTTGAGAATATTACTTTTCATTTCTATAGGACGAACAAAAAATTTTTCGTGGGTTTGAGTTTGAAAAAAATATTTATATTAGGACAATCAAGTACCAAGTTAGCAAAAAATAAATGTGGAGTTTGAGATATTAACAAAAGACTCTTATCTAGGGATTCAACAATTTTTTTAGTGAAAATATTTTTAAATAATCAAAACGTCAAGCTCATTATTTTGCTCATAACTTAGAAACTTGTGTATTTAGAGATTTGACATCCACGGACAACTTTTTCAGAAAAAAAGAGACACAAAATGAGGTATGCTAAATTAAAATTGTTTAATAAAACTATGTTGATAGCAATATATGTACGTGATATCTCATTTCCACGTCTGATGTGACTAAACCACTATAGTCTATATCAGGGCTTCCCAAACTTATTCGTACTGTGACGCTCTTGGGACTTTGCTATTTTTTTGCGCCGCCCCTCAACCCAACCCCCAATAATACTTATTTACCAATTTTAGTAAAGTTTCTACGATGTCAGTTGGACAAGTCATAAAAACAAAATTCGACACTCAAGTGTCGGCCTCTTTGTAAAACATAGGCGGCGCAATAGCAATTAAATAATAAACTTTTATTTTTAAATTAAGGTCTAATATTTTGTTAAACAGTAATAATATTGTTAATTATTCATATTTCTTTAGGAACTTGACACCAAAGATGATTAAAAGTTAATACACAATATAGTCCATTCACTAACGGTAAAATATTGTAAAAACCTCTAAATTTTAAAGAACCACTGGGATTGATATGAAATTTGTCATACACATATAGCTAACGTGTCAAGGAAAAAAAGTGATATTGTGCCGATGTGTATTTTTGCCCTGGGGGTGAGTACCGCACCTTCTTGGGGGGTGAAAAGATATACATCCAAAATAAGTCCGGAAGTGGATAAACTGACTAATTCTAGGTAACTTTTGTTCTATAGAGGTTTTTACTAAATCAATACTTTTCGAGTTATTTGCGAGTGAATATATTCATTTTTCATCAAAAACACCACGTTTTTGGACGATTTCTCGCAAATAACTCAAAAGGTAAGTATTTTATGGAAAAAATGTTGGTAGCAAAAATACAGTTTATAAAAAAGTGAAAACAATAGTATATGTATGAAGTCTGTATACCCAGCAGAAGCAGAGTTATAGCTAATGAAAAATAGATTCTTACCTATTCGTCAAATTCCATATCGAATAATTCAACGTGAAATAATAAAAAAAAATATATTTTTTTACTTTTTTTTTAATTGTTTAGAGAAATCTTTATTTTTGATTTTTAAAAAAGTTTCTAGCATCAAACGTAAGCAAGTTACGCTCAAAATAAAGTTGATCCCTTTTTTTTGGTAAAAAATAATCATGAATATGATCTGTAAGTTTCATCGGTTTAAAGAGCTTATTTTTGAAAGATACTTACATGAAATCGGCCAATTCGTCTTACAGTCGAATTGTCTCTTAGGTTATAGATTAATCGAGAGATCACATTTACTTCGATATACAGAACATATTTTTGACAAGTTGTGGAAGTCTTTGTAGAAATATTCAAACAATTAAACACTATCACTATCCCTGTGTCCAGAACTTGAGTCGTCGTTTGTGTTTATAACTACCGGTTCAATTGGTGGTAAAGTAGGATATTCTTTTTCTTTTACTTGAACATGCGCTACACAATTTTTCCAAATGTCAGTTTTGTTAAGTTCTTCGATCACTGTTCTTATATTTTGGACAACAACGTCACTTAATTGGGGAGATTGATTCATTTTCCGCAATTTCTTTTTTACATTGGCCCATATCATTTCAATTGGGTTGAAAACACAATGATATGGAGGGAGCCGAAAAACCGTATGCCCGTGGCGTTCAAAGAGTTTATCTATTACATATTCTTTTTGAAAATTTTGTTGCTTAATTAATTGCAACAATTCCTTTTTGGTACATTTACTAGGTGTTGCCATGCATTTGTTCTCCATAAATTCTATGATATCTTCCTTCTTGGAGCTAGTATTTGGAATTTTGGTGTATAGTCTAGAATGGTATGACGCATTATCCATTACTATCACGGAATTTGTTTTAATATTCGGTAACAGCTGTTCCGTTGCCAATTTTTCGAAAAGTTCAGCCGTCATATCCTCATGATAATCAGCTGATGACACTGTTTAATGTTTTTGGCCGATAATAACAAGGCATTAGGTACAAACCCGCTCTTAGTTCCAGCATGTAGAATTATAATTCTTTTTCCTCTCGAACAAGGAGTATTCAAGCAGCACTTTTTGCTATCATCCATCCAGCCATATTGAACTACATCATGGGTGTCAAACCACGTTTCATCAAGATACACAATGTCTCTATTGTCATCTCGATATTCTTTAATGTGTTCACAACTTATTTTCTACTGTCTTAACTCAAACTTAACTAAAACACAACACTACTGTTTGCACAAAAATATTAAAAATATACGTGAACTTGCTGTCGTACACGACGATACTGAATATATCGTTTAGTATGAGAAACCTGAGAAGGCATTTTTGACCAGATAACGATCAAGTTTGAGCGTAATAACTTCCGAAGAATTTGACTAATTACACTTCAGTAGTGCCCGATAAGATACGTAGAAAGTTATAAACCACAGCTGCAATATGGACAATACCGTTAGTGATCAATTACAAATAATGTTTAATTTCTGAATTATTGGGGACTGGACCCTAAAAATTCCTTAACTTTTATTGAAATTTAAAATTGATGATTAAAAGTATATACATACATAACGCAAATGAAATCTAATGTGCTTATTAATTTGAGAACTAAAAAATGAGTTTACAATTTCGCTATAAAAATAAAATAATTTATATAATAAGTTTAAAATAAAATTAATTTATCACTACGACACTGTTATTGTGTTTATTTAAATGCTTGCCGCCTTTGAAACATGAGAAACAATTTTTACCTGCTAACGGCAAAGCCAGATTTGGTTATAGTGTATGCACTGTCGAAAAATTTGACCAATTACATTTCAGTATTACCCAATAAGATACGTTCAAATTAATAAGCCACACCACTATCCATGTGGACTAATACCAGGAGTAATCAATAATTAGAATTACAAAGATTTATCTTTATTTCTATGTTCGCCGTAGAATTACTGACCGGACCCCAAAAATTGTTCTTTCCCAATTCATATCGTAACAACTTTACTAGCCTATAGTGTATTTTTATGTATGACAGAGTAATAAAACAATAAATTATGTATGCAAATCCCTACACTGTTGATACGGGTGACTCAATGAAAAACAGATATTTGTCAACAAGTTTACAGAAGAATATAGGAAAACAATTTTAAATTGAGTATGACCACCAGGTATAAAGGTTGGAGCAGAATAGAATACGATAGTTGTGAGGGTTACTAATCCCTAAATAAGGTTGCCAGTGTCGGAGTGATGGAGGTTAACAGGTACTAATGAATTTGCAAGAAATGTAAGATGTTTATTTTATTGGTTATATATAACCAATAAAAGTTTAATAAGTACCTACCTATTTGCAAAATAAAGTTTAATTCTTTAGATAAAATAAAACGTTTTATTTTATCTGAAATGAGTGCATTCCACAAAGTAAGGGTTTCAACAATCAAACATTTAATTCTTTAATTCCAGGAATCTACGACAGTAATTGACTAGATAATTACCTTCTAAACTTATTCCACAGAAAATGTGATAGTGGGTTTTTCCATTTTGTAGGAAGGTCCAAGTGGCGTATTCAAAATTCTTAACAGTTCACTAAAAGTAGGTACTTCAGTTGCAAGGTGCAGTTTATTGTGTATACTAGTGTTATGGAAAATTTGGAAGTGCCGTGTAAACGCCGAAAAATTGGTCCTTTAACAGTTAATGAAAATACATTAATATTTAATTGTTTTAAATCATTTACAGACAAACGTTTATGTGAAAGTGTTGATGAGACCGTTGAGTTAGTTAGCAGTACACTTGGTGTTGGGAAATCTACGATTTACAGAGTTATTAAAGTGCATGAATTCTTCTTTAGACAAGAATTTCCAACATTGGATAAAGTTCTTGTCTCAGTTCGAGATGATAAGGATTACCCAGAAATGAGTCGAAGTACGTTATGGAAACTTTTAAAAGAAATAGGCTTCCGCTGGAAAAAGAATCCCAGAAAGTCTATTTTATTAGAAAGAAGCGATATTGTCATATGGAGAAGACATTTTCTAAGAACCATAAAGGAAATGAAAAACCAAAAAAGAAAAATATTTTATCTTGATGAAACATGGATCAACGAGGGTCATACACCAAATAAATTTTGGCAGGATGAAACTGTTACAAGTCAAAGGCACGCTTTTATAAATAACTTATCTACTGGTTTAAATCCGCCATCAGGAAAGGGACGCAGGCTGATAATAGTACACATTGGCAGTTCAGACGGTTTTGTTGAAGGTGGTTTATTAACTTTTGAATCAACTCGTACCGGTGACTACCATGAAGACATGAACGCTGATGTCTTTCAAGAATGGTTCGAACAAATGATAGATCTTCTTCCTAAGAACTGTGTAATAGTAATGGATAATGCAAGTTATCACTCCAGACTTATAGAAGGACTGCCCACAACCAAGTGGTTAAAAAAAGACTTGCAGAATTGGCTGAGTTCAAAAAATATTACGTACCATCCCGGATCTATAAGAAAGGAACTTTATTCGTTGTGTGCCCTTCATAAAGAAAAATTTAAAAAATACGAAATTGATGAAATTGCCAAAAATCGTGGAATGACAGTACTTAGATCCCCACCATATCATTGTGAATTAAACCCGATTGAACTGGTATGGGCACAGATAAAAAGTGAAGTTTCAAGAAAAAATACCACTTTTAAAATTCATGATATTAAACAGTTGTTTTTGGAGGCCGTAAATAATGTAAAACCTGAAAACTGGGAAAAGGCAGTAAATCACACTATTAAAGAAGAGGAAAAAATGTGGAAGCTGGACAATATTACTGATAAAATGATCGAGCCAGTTATTATAAATCTTGGTTCTGAAAGTTCATCTTCTGAATCTGATTTGAATTTGTAACAAGTAGCTGTAAGTTTTATATTAATATTTTTATTCATCTATTTAACATACCTTAGACGGTTTTAAAAACTCTTTTTCTCTTTTGTAATTTTTAAAAATTAAAAAAATGTGAATTTTTTAAAACCCTTTTTAATGTAGGCCAGTCAGTTCTAATATAGTGTGATGTGTGATAAAAGAGGTCACTTTTGTTTACATACACATAACACTTTATAACACTGAAATAATTCATTTATTTTTTACAATTATTCAAAGTAATTTTTCAATTAATCTTGAGCACGCCCATGGAGTGGTCGGAGGTACCAGTTAAAATTATGCTAATTACTCTCTCGTTCATAAAAATAAACTATAGTAACAGGTTATAGTTATAACAAAAACACCATTTGAACATTTTTAATTTTTATTAGAAATTAAGAACGAAATAAAAACATAGGCACAAAAATATAAACGAATATTTAGTTATGTAACTGGCTGGTTAACATGAGGGATGTGCTTGCTTTTCTGAACACAGCTTATGAAATCGGGGCTCCAGTTTGGAAATTGCCACTCTCATTTCTTTTTGTAAGTTTATGTTTGACCTGTACTTGTTTTTAATTACTGCAACTACAGAAAAGCTCGTTTTGCACAAGTACGAAGTCGCAAATGGTAATAAAACCTTTAATGCAGCAGTGCTGATGGCATGATATTTATGAGAAAGTGAGCTCCAAAATTCAAATAGTTTGTCCTTGTCGTATTGAAGCTTTAGGCTGGAATCACAGGACAATTCTATCAGTTGTTCTTCTTCCTCTGTTGAAAGTGTCAATAGTGTGGATGACTGCAAAGGGTTTTTGATCCAGTTATATTGCTCCAGATCTTCGGGAAAATATTTCTCAAAGTGTTCGCCCAATGATAGCACGTGTTGTGTAAACATGATGAATGAGTGGAAATATAACTATTGACAATAATACCATACAACAAACAGACACTTACAAATATCTGGGACACGAAATCAAAATAAGCAGAGACAATCAAACATATGAAATACAGAGGCGAATAGGTCTAACATGGGCAGCATTTGGCAAATTAAGCCATATTCTAAAAAGTTCAATTCCCATGTGTCTCAAGCGAAAGGTTTATAACCAATGTGTTTTACCTGTACAAACTTATGGAGCAGAGACTTTAACACTCACGCAAAAATCTGCGAATAAACTTAGAGTTACACAACGAGCCATGGAACGTGCAATGCTGAACGTGAGCCTTCGAGACCACATAACAAACCAACAAATCAGGCGAAATCAAGAGTTCAAGACGTCATCGAAAGAACCACGACGCTTAAGTAGAACTGGGCAGGGCACTTAGCCAGAACACAAGATGGACGGTGGACAAGACGTATTATGGAATGGAGGCCCAGAAATTATAAAAGAAGCCGAGGACGACCACCGACTAGATGGACCGATGACATTAAACGTGTAGCGGGAAACTGGCTACAAGCGGCCCAGTGTAGAGAACACTGGAAAGAACTGAGGGAGGCCTATGTCCAGCAGTGGACGCGATTGGCTGATTGATGATGATGAATTTTCTTACAAAGAAGTCTCTTGGCTTACCTTGTGAATGACTGTGAGTTGATTCCAAATGCCGTTTCAGTTTATTAGGAAGCATATTTTCAGCCGCCAACACATTGTGACAAACAACACATTGTGGAAGTTCTAGGTTCCCTTTAGTAATACAGGTAAATCCAAAATCCAAATATTGGTAGTTATATTTATTTAAAGCTTGACTAAATAAATGAGATAACACGCGTGACAGTACGAAACACGGTGGAGGGGAGCCGGCCGGCAGCAGCGGCCGCTGTCAGAAACAGAATGCGCCTGGCGCTCACTCGACTCCAGTGTTGCCAATGTCCGGATAATTATCCGATTATCGGATAATTTTCGAATTGAATAATTTTTGTATCGAATAATTCAAGGTTCTATCGACTTGACGTTATATTTTTTATTTGATTTATTTATTAATACATATATTTTATACTCATTTAAAATCAAATAAATATATTTTCTGTATTAAAAGACTGCGCTGATACGCGACGCCCCTGGGACAACGCAGCGACGCCCCAGGGCGTCGCGACGCACAGTTTGGGAAGCCCTGGTCTATATTCTTGAAACTTTTTTGAGGATAGACCGCATTAATGAGGACTTTCAGCATGAAGACAGGACCTCATTAGGTTGGAGCTTTCAGTCCAGTAGAGAGCCCTTTTATGAAGGCATCTCGTGGATTCTTCCACGAGAAGTACTAGTTCTTAAAGCTTATTAGGAGAAGGGAAGATAGAAGGAAAACGAGGCATCGGAAGAAAGAAATACTCATGGCTTAAAAACATAAGGGATTGGACAAATCTCGATGCCCACGCACTTTTTAGATCCACACAAGATCGAGAGGAGTATTCCAGAATTGTCGCCAACATCCACTAATTGGATAGGGCACCATAAGAAGAAGAAGATTTTTTATTTTATTTTGTATTCTATTTTTTTAATTTTATTTTACTTTTTTTTTATTTAATAACACATTATATGCTAGAAATTTTAATAAATAATAGAATGCAAAACAGGAGCTAGAGTTTTCAGTTATATTAAATAAGAATGTGCAGCGAGGAGCTGAGCCTAAGAATTTAAGACTGACGTTAGAGAACGAGCTGCGCGTTTTAATCTAGCTCCTGCAGAAGCATAAGTCGACTGCACATTCGAATATGATTTACTTTCAAATGGCTCCTCAACAGGAACAATGGGTGTATATTATAGTATTATTATATGGCGATATAAATAACATTCGTATAGAATGATAGTGTTCAACATAATCTTTATACATTTTTCAACCTCATTTTTAACCGCCAGACGTGGGAATTGAATCGTTAAACGATATCATTGCACGAGGGTAATTAAATTTTCTTTCGTTTCAATGGCCGTGAAATTGCAACTAGCTTTTAATTTTAAATATCAGCTCGATTACATTATTATTATAATTATTACTGAAATTACTCAGGTTAACCATACGATCGTGTAATATCGTTTATATTTAATACTAGCGCCGGTTGGTTACTTCAAATATGATTTTATAACTGTGACTTTCAAAGAATTTATTATAAATATAGGTCTAAGAGAAAAAGAAGAACAAAGTGAATTAAAAAAATACAGCAGAAAATTAAAAAGAAGATTGTACTGTAGGTAGGCGGTCAGCAGACTAGCGCGAATTTTCATACGATGTTTTCTGTATTTTTAAAATTTAAATAATATGTTTAACATTGACTAAAGTAATTTTATTATTTATTATGTATATTTTAAACATATTATATTATATTAAAATAATTCAATAAAATATTATTATGTTTGCTTCTAATGTCACTTGTTAACGTATTACTTCTGACAGTCTTGTCAAACATAGTTAGAAACATCAAGTTAGAATCTATGGAGAGGGCATCACGTGACTAAAAACGACCTCACTTTCGGCCATATTGTTAATACTATTGTTAATATTGTTTTGACACTTTTGACAGATCGTATAAGTTTATTTACGTTTGTTGTTTTTCGAATATTTTAAGTTTTATAATACTTTTATAGAAACTGTAATAATATATTGTGATAGTGCATAATAATAGTTTCTTGTTCTCAACGTAGTTGCAGTAGCAGAAGCAATGCTAATAAAAAATCTTCAGGAATAACGTTGTACAGGTTAGTATACAAATATGTAAACAAAGTAATGGCCCGTACTTCAGAGAATAAATTAATAGTATTTGACTGTATTAATTTATCGTTAAATATATTTTATCGTGTTTTTAGTGTTTACCGCGGGATAAATAAATCATAGTTTATTAAAAATGTATTGCACTTTTTAGATTATGATTAAATCTTCTAAATAACTAGCCATATTTTTATAGTAGTTTTAATATTATTGAGTCCGGCCATGATCCCACCGCCATATTGGTATTATCGTTAGCCACACCTACCTACGCCGTTTTTAATACACACGTTAATATGCTCATAGCTTCTCCATAGATTCTAACTCTATGGTTAGAAACCATAGTGAAATCCATGATACTAAAGATAAACCCACGCGCACGCGATCAGTCTATCAATCTCTCTTGCACGTGTGACGTCACTTGGCGACAAATATCACCAAAAATGTTCTGTTTTTCATGGAGTTTTGTCAGATTTAGTATTGTTTTATCGTTTATCTAGTACGTTGACAAATAAATGTGTGCAATTTATATAAAATATATTTCAGAATGAAGATACGTCGATTAAATCGAAACGCAACATTCTTCGTATATTTCAGAATATTAAATTAAAGATAAACTTTTATCGCCAAGTGACGTCATGCGCATCGACGTACAAAATTCGATTGCGAAGTGGTTTTATCTTGGAAGTCATAGTATCATGGTGAAACCAAACTTGAAAACATAGTTAGACATATCAAGACAAACCGAATAAGATGGGCAGGTCACGAGGTACGATCAGAGGATGACAGAGTGTTAAAGACAGAGTTTTTTGAAAGACCAGATGGTAGAAGATCAGTAGGTCAACCGAGAAAAAGATGGAAGGATGATGTTACGTTTCGAAGGTTTAATCGCCAACCTTCGAAAGGAGACGGCGCCATGAGAAAAAGAAATTGGAGCTGGAAGGTCAGATAATAGAACAAGTGATGGAGTTTAAATATCTAGGCCTCACATTATCTAGCTATGGTAAGCTTGAAACTGAAGTGGAAGATCAATTGAATAGAGCAAACAGAGCCGCAGGCTGCCTGAATGAAACAATATGGGGAAAATAAAAATATCGGAAAGAAACGAAAGGCAAAATTCACAAAACAGTCATCAGACCAATAATGACATACGCGACAGAAACACGACCTGATACAGACAGGACAAAAAAGATGTTAGAAATAGCAGAGATGAAAACACTTAAAAAAACTGATAGCAAGACAGTATGGGACAGAGCTAGAAGTACAGATATACGACGTAGATACAAGGTGGAGAACATCAAGAAATAGAAGAGTAGAATGGAACGATCATATAAGCCGAATGACAACAAATAGAGTAGTAAAGACGGCAAGAGATGGTTCCCTAATAGGAAGACGATCAGTAGGAAGAGCACGAAAACCATGGTACGACAACTTACTGGAGACACATTGAAAAACAGACAGAGTCATGTCTACATAAAAAGAAGAAGAAAAAGAAGAAGAATTTTGTTGAGCGATGAAGATCACTTTTGGTTGAACGGCTACGACAACAAACAAAACTGCCCTATTTGAAGTTAAAATAATTCTGTTGAAATGTATGTTAAGAAACCATAACATCCAGAAAAACTGACTGTTTGGAGTGCTTTATGGTCTGGTGAAATGATGCTGGCCAGAATGTTACAGTCAATGGTGACCGCTATGGAGCCATAATTATTGCCTTTTTCATTCTCCAATTGAGCCATGATCTGCAGGAACTGTGACTTCAATAAGACGGCGCAACATATCACACAGCTCGTGCCACACATCGTTTATTGAAGGAAACGTTTGTTAGCCGCATAGTTCCACGTTTCGGACCGTGAATTGGCCACCAAGATCATGCGATTTAACACTGCTAGACAATTTTGTATGGGGATATGTGAAGGTGCTAGTCTACGCCGAAAAGCATGAAACGATGAACCACTTGGAGGACAGCATTCGCCGCGTTGTTGCCGATATACGGAGACAAATTTTGGAAAAAGTCATCGAAAATTGGAACTCGAGATTAGACTACGTCAGAGCCAGCCATGACAGCCATATACCAGAAATCATATTAAAATTATAATGCCAGAAGATTATCTTTTGAATTTGATGTCAATTTAAAAAATGGTCTTTGTTTTATTCCAATTCAAAGTTTTATACCTCTAAAAAAACACCCTTTATATAGATATGTTCTTTCCTGACTCATCTTTTGTTTGGGTAAGCTTGGTCGTCAACAGTAGTTGATGTTAAAGTTCTAGTTTCTCATTAAAATAAATCTTTATACATATTATAAAAGTTTAAATATGTTGAGACTACCATTTGCTTTGTTTTCCTCATTAATTTTCACGTAGCAATTATATACATATTATACTCACATAATAATGTAACAACTTAATGTATGCAATCACAAAACACAAACGATCGTATTACATTTTTAATGGAAAACAATAAAAGCACCTATAAAACCAATTTGTTTTACTATGCCAGTGTTAAATTATAAATTTATGTTTTGCAAGACCGTGATTAATACTCGTAAATAGATGGAAAAACACTAGAATAGATAAAGGAAACTCTTTGTTTTCGGTTCATTTCATAATTAAGAAATTACTTCGTTAAAGAAAAAAAGCGTTATAATTAAACAATGGTTTTAAAAGCAAGAAAGCGAAGACGAAACTAACATGACTTCCTATATTTTCATCTGGATTTTGTTGGTAACATTTTTTTAAGTGTTTGAGTACCCACAATTTGTTTTCTTGTATTGAAAATTACTCTATTATGATTGGTGTTGCGTAACATATCGATTCTAAGTTAATTACTACACATTTGCAAGTATGTAGATGTAACAACTGTGTAATAGGACCCTTTGTACGAAAAAAATGCTTTGCTTTAAATAATACCTTTTAATAACACCCATTAACATTACCCAGAAACTTGTTTCATTGTATCATCCTCTTCCATACAACTTCCAACCTTATTCCACATACAGTAATTAATTTAATTCAGCACATTTTAAGACATGGTAAGTATTTAAACACCAAATTCTGTTTTTCTATGTTTGTTATTTAAAAAACATAAATTATGTATCCTCTATATGTTACTGACTTACTAATACTGGTATTTTCCCTTTAATAACTTCCTCTTCTAATATGGGTAACCAGATCCTACTACATTCTGCCGAGGAATTTGCGACACAATTGGTCTCATTTAGCATAATTAGAACCGCTTCTTTGATTTTTCTTTATTGCCATCCGTTTCTTTTAGGATTATCATTAGGACATTTTATTGATAATGATTTTAGGACTATCATTCCATTGAACCCTATGTTCATTATCCCATGCGTGTTTACATATTTGAGATCTATCAAATTCTCTATTTTTAATATAAGATTGATGTTCACTTATTCTAACATTTAATGGCCTTGATGTTTCACCTAAATAAAACTGATCGCATTCACAAGGTATTTTATAAATGCAATTCTTTGACTTTTCTTGTTCATTATTAGGTTTGGTTTTAGACAAAATAGATCTCAATGTGTTTGTTGTTTTGAATGTTGTTAAAATGTTGAATTTATATCCTATCCTTTTAAGTTTTTCTGATAATCCTTTTATGTATGGTATTGTTATTTTCCTCGTATTATTCCTTGTGTACGTTGTAGGATCTCGTTTGCTCGTACGCTGATATGTTTAGTCTTGTTCTAGTTGCCAATGTATCATCACTCTCTAATTTTGTCTTGACAATATTTAAAGTCTTATCTAACGGCACATTTGTAAATAAACTATTTATGTCAAAACTATTTTATTTTTACATTGTAATATTGTAATTATGATCTCTGAGTACGAGTCAAGTGTTCTTTTAATGAAGATTTTGATTCGCTATTTATGTTTATGGTACTGTTTGTAATGCGCATAAGTCCAATTTTCCAAATTTTATTACATATTTTTTTGCGTCTCATAAAGTCTCTAAGCATATAATCGAACTAGTATACTCCCTAAAACGACACTCAGCCCTAACAGCAAGACGCAAGAATCTGGCACGCTTAGTCTTGTTCTTGCTCAAATCTTGAACGGTCAGTCTTGTCTTGGTCTTGGTCTTACGAAAACGCAAGAACAAGACCAATACCTATTTTGGGCAATACATACTCGTGAGCCACAGTTTGGACACATATATATCATAAACATAGAGGTACGGGTAGGAATTTCTTGCGGACTTCTCAGGATTTTCCCAGGAACAGTCTTACAGGTTTAGTAAATTAAGCCCTGCCCTTGTCCTGAAGCCATTTTAATTGATTTTTATTTCATTTTTCTTTTTAATATATACATAGGTTATTGAACTTCATATTGTTGCTTACCATTTTTTTTACGTTTCTGAATATCTTTTTAATTTCATCTCGTGTTCTGGTTCCTGATTATTGTTGGTCAAAGCATTTTACAATTATATTAGTGACATAATATGCGAAAAAAATAGTAATTTATACATATAAATGCCGCAATACACACAAAATGTATCATAATTTAGGAAGCAGTTACCAAAAATTCTTATTTAATAACCACAAAACCAATGTTTATCACCAACTAATTTCGGTTTCCTTAATCGATAGTGATTTCAATATTTATTTATAAAGATTACCTATACGTAAACTATATTATACTACACACAAAACTTTAATTATGGAATATATAATTAAAAAAATGGGTTACAATTTTCCAAGATTTTGTGTAATTGAGCCAGATTATTAAGAGCTTGGAGGTTGAGGAACACACAGAATTTATGGCAGGTAGATGTACTATTGACCATTTGTTTTGCATTACACAGATTATTGAAAAGAAAATAGCCGTTAATCAAGAAGTACATTTATTGTATGTAGATCTACGAAAGGTTTATGATAGCGTACCACATTATAAATTATGGGAGGCGTTAGAGAAAACAAACATAAGTATGAATGGAATGAATGGTATGAATATAGTTGGAGACACTTTTTCAAGATCAAAGAACGGATTATAGGCATCCATTTTCAGAGAGGATGATGGCCCGGACATACTTAAATCCGAGGTAGAAGAAGCAATAAAACGGATGAAAAGCAGGAAAGCTGTAGGGCCCGATAATATCGAAGCTGAATTTTTAAAACTCTTGGAGGAAGAAGGAATAAATTGGATCACGGCTGTCTTCAATAAAATATAGAATACAGGAACCATTCCTGATAAATGGCTAGAATCAGAATTCATAGCGATACCTAAAAAACAGGGGGCTAAAAAGTGCGAACAATATCGAACAATCAGCCTAATGAGCCACATGTTGAAACTGTTTCTTAGAGTCATCCATGGAATAATTTATAAGAAGTGCGAGGAACAAATATCGGACAGACAGTTCGGCTTCATTAACGCAGTGGGTACCAGAGAGGCACTTTTCGGAGTACAGGTACTGATTCAAAGATGCAGGGACGTTAACTGCGACGTATACGCGTGCTTGATCGACTATGAAAAGGCATTTGACAGAGTTCAACATCAAAAGATGATAAACATTTTAAAAGAGGCAGACCTGGATGACAAAGACCTCAGAATAATTTCAGAACTCTACTGGAATCAGACCGCATACATGAAAATTAACGGAGAAGAAACAGATCACATAAAAATACTACGTGGAGTTAGACAGGGATGTATCCTATCGCCGTTGATATTTAATATGTACTCAGAGAAAAATTTTTAACGAGGCTCTTTACGGAATAGACGAAGGCATCCTTCTAAATGGTGAAAGAGTAAACAATGTTAGATATGCCGACGACACCATGGTGATAGCAGATAGTTTAGAGGGACTTCAGAGGCTAATGGACAGAATAAACGAGTACAGTCAACAGTACGGACTAAACATTAATACCCACAAAACGAAACAAATGATTGTAAGCAAGGAGAATATAAACGGGGCTCATCTATACATTAATGGGACGCAGATAGAGCGAGTAAACCAGTATTGCTACCTGGGAACTATTATAAACGAACAGTGGAGCAATGTACAGGAAATAAAGTGCCGCATAGGAAAGACAAGAACGGTCTTTAACAAAATGAGCGCCAGCTTCAAAAGTCACAACATATCCCTTGATACAAAAATGAGACATTTGAGATGCCATGTTTTCTCTGTGTTGTTGTACGAAGCGGAGGCATGGACGCTTACAGACACCACTATTAAAAAACTTGAAACATTTGAGATGTGGCTTTATAGAAGAATGCTGAGAATATCATGGACAGCAAGGATCACGAACAAGGAAGTTCTAGGAAAAATGAAGAAGGAACCAGAGATTGTGTTTACGATCAAACGCATAAAATTGCAATATCTGCGACACGTTAGGAGAAATCAGCACCGTTACTCCCTGCTAAGGTCTTAGTCTATAATAAGTCTTAATTGCAAGGTAAAGTCAAAGGTAAGCGAGGATCCGGTAGAAGGAGAATATCGTGGCTGCGGAATTTAAAAACATGGTTTAAGAAAACCTCAACGGAGCTGTTTCGAGCCGCAGCGAGCAAGTTATGATTGCCATATGATTCCAACATCCGAAACGGATAGGAACCAGAAGAAGAAGAATTTACACTTTTTTTCAGTAATTTACGAGCAGACATTTTCAAGACCAAAGGAAGTAAGAAAATCAAATACCGCTAAATGTCTTTACAGGTCTAAATTACCTAATTAATTACAACTGTGTATTAAGTACTCTTTGCATTTCATTACATCTATTTTTTTAAATGGAGTTATTTCTAACGTTTGTTTATCAGAAGTTTTATAACGATTTATGGCGTAAAAAAGATTTATCACAGCGATGTCAGTGTGTCTGGCGCGTTATCAAACTAGTTCCAGAAAATATTACGCAATTAAATATTTATAAATATAACGAGGAGGTTAATATTTGTATTACTTTTGTATCTTATCAGGTAAAGGTACTCGTACGGGCGGAATTTTTTGTTTGTGATTGACAAATACTGCTCGGTTCGTTATCGCTGAGAATTTAATGCCACTCCATCGTGATGCACGATTAACTGACATGTAGATACATAAAAACACCTGTTATAAAATATACACTCGGGTTATAATGTGCGAAAACATTTTTTATTTATGGTTTTTTATAAATTACATACACGGGTATTTGTTTAAAAATTCACTAAGACAAATTTGCAGTTTTTATCCAATAGATAAGTTAATATAAAAAAATTACGATCTTCTCAGTATATTCAAATAAGAAAGATCTGTGATCATTGCAAATAAAACATAGTGTCGGCTGATTAATTTTCTAAATCTAACATTTCCAAAAATTTAACAAATCTACTGCGGGAATTTTGGTCTTTCTTTTCTATTACTTAATAAAAAAAGAACAATCAAACATTATTTTAACTCATTCTGATTAGGACTTCTTCTCTAAATTTTTATTACGTTTGAGTTGTTTGATGTGTTCAGATGTTATAAAACCAGCAGCCCGGGTGTAAGTGTATTTCTAAAAATCTTCACCATATCCCCTCCCATTCCACTGTTTTAAAACTACATCATTGTTGCTTTCACTCTCCCTCTCCAATCTCTCTACCTCTTTCACTGCCGCAGCAATCATAGAATTCACGAAGTTTCAATCTTTCTTGCTTCTTCTTCTTAGGGTGCCTGTCCGTTCCGAACGTTGGCGATCATTCTGGCTATGATGATTTTGTTGGTTGCTATACGAAATAGCTGTGTTGAGGTCTTTCTATACCATGCTCTCAGGTTAGCAAGCCAGGATATTCTTCTTCGTCCTGGGGCTCTTTTTCCTGCAAAATGCATTGGAGTAGCTCGTATCTGCTTTGATTTCTCATTATATGTCCCAAGTACTCCAGCTTACGGCTCTTCACAATGTTGACTAAATCCGCGGTTGTGTTCATCCTCCGCAGTACTTCTTCATTGGTGACTTTGTCTGTCCATGGTATCTTCAGGATTCTTCTGTATAACCATAATTCAAACGCCTGAAGTTTTGATAGAGTTTCCGCCTTCAATGTCCACGTTTCTACTCCATACAGAAGTACTGAGTACACGTAACATTTAAGGAGCCTTATTTTTGTTTTCAGGGTGAGGTCATGGCTCTTGAGCACAGAGCTCATAGTCAAGAATGCACTTTTGGCCTTTCCGATGCGACATTTAATCTCTTGGGTATTGTCCCACGACTCATTGATTATAGTTCCCAAGTAATTGTATTGTGAGACACGTTCAATTCTCATTTGGTTCACATACAGATTTGCTCCAGTTATGTTTTGCTTGCTGATGATCATTAGCTTGGTTTTGCTGGTGTTTATATCCAGTCCATAGGTTCTACTTGTTTCTGTTATTTTGTTCATTAAGTTTTGCAGCCCTTCTATGGTATTGGAAATCACTATTGTATCATCTGCATACCGCAGGTTATTAAGCTTGACTCCATTTATTGAGATGCCTTCATCAATATCTTTTAGGGCCTCTTCAAAAATGTGCTCCGAGTACAGATTGAATATCAGTGTTGAAATTATGCACCCCTGTCTCACTCCTCTTAAGATTTTGACCTGTTCTGTATATTCTCCATCTATTCGGAGTACCGCTGATTGATTCCAATACAGATTAGCTATAATTTTTAAGTCTCTTCCATCAATCCCTGTCCTCTTCAGCACTTCCATCATTTGTTCATGCCTGACTCTATCGAACGCCTTCTTGTAGTCAATCAGGCATGCAAAAACATTACAGCTGACATCTCTACATTTCTGAAACAAGATCTGCACGCTAAATAAAGCTTCCCTCGTACCAACGGCGTTCACAAATCCAAACTGATTGGGCGCAATTTGTTCCTCGCAATTCCGGTAAATTCTTTTGTGGATGACCTTTAAAAACAGCTTCAGCAGATGGCTCATTAGGCTTATTGTCCTATAATCTTCACAAACTTTTGCTCCTGGTTTTTTGGGCAATGGTACGAACTCCGATTTGAGCCACTCTACTGGTATTTTTCCTCCCTTGTATATTTCATTAAATATATCAGTTATTATTTTTATTGTTCTGTATCTAATAGCTTCAGCAGTTCTGCAGGAATTTCATCAAGTCCCGGTGTCTTTCCATCCTTCATTTGTCTGACGGCTGCCGTTATTTCTTCTGGTAGGATTTCGGGACCTAAATTTTCTTCAACGGTGGGCTCTTGTACTGTTCTAAGGTCATGGAAAAGTTTCCCCAAGTATTCTTCCCATACTTTTTTTTATCTTCTTTGGTTATGGCAAGATTGCCTTCATTATCTGTTATTTTTCCGCTGTTGCGTTTTCAAAACTTTCCAGCTATTTCCTTCACCTTTCGATGAACATTGAAGTTATCATATCGACTCTGACACTCTTCTATTTCTTGACATTGTTCTGTTTTTTGTTTCTCTTTGGCTTCTCTTATTTTTCTTCTGACGATGGTATGTATTCTCTTATATTCTTGGAGATTTTCTTTGTTTTTTTTCTCTGATCCATAAGCTCAAGTATTTCATCGGTCATCCACGATTTGCGTTTCTCTGTGTCTTTCTTCAGGTGTTGTTCTTTTATTTCTCTCACTGTTTCTTGTATGATGGTTCAGACCTTCCTCTATAGTTTCTGGAGCAGCAATTCAAACAGCAGTTCCACTGTGATCTTCTCTCTTCCTTTCATCCAGCCCTGGCATACAAACATCCAGAGCATGTATAGTTGCGGTAAAGCGGAGCATTCACTTTCCGATTTCAGTTCCCACTTAGTATGACTACTATAGTTAGATAGTCTTCTCCACTAATCCAACTTGCTATCAAACTAACTTCAGCCTAGTCTGTATTCTCGATAGTGTACATCGTTGAGTCAAAAAATGTATTGAGTAAAGTTTAAGCCAAATATAATTAAAAGGAGGAAAATGGCAGCATTGTGCTTGCTAGTGTCATCATTTAAAAAGAAAGGAAACACATTGTGTGTGACACTAAGTTGCTTAATGTAATTACTGAGGATGATTACAGACACTACCGCAGAATGCTATGTTGGTAGTGTTTTTTTACTTCAACATCACATTCAGCAAGTGTTGTTAAACTATTTTCTGCTCATTTCGCTTCTCGTATAAAACTCTACTAGTATCCCACAAACAGAGACTATTTCTATAAATATTAATAAATTCAGAAACTCCTTCACTGGTCAAGCGCTGACTGAGGAAAGTTTTGATACGACTTCCGACCCCTCCATTCATGCACCCACTTCGTCGCCAGTCTGAAGTTGGACCTTCGAATCGTTCCTCTAGATGTTCCGACCCGTACACCTAAATTTCCAATAATTCAGCAAACCCACTCACGATCTGATATCGGATCCAACTTCGGAGGTTGGACCACAAGTCAGACTAAATATCGAAAAATAAATACTGCGCTTAACATATATTGTAGAATATTTTAAATGCGGCCAAATTTGATCCCATCTGTTTTATTTTCTTTTTTCACAATCTACCCGGATGCATGTGCGAATCGTTTTAGTTGAGAAGCAGTTCGTTTCTGTTATTTGACACAAGTTGAAGGACAAAGCTAAATGCTTTCTTGTTTCCGACAAAATTAAAAACGTGGACATTTATAACACTCTGATGGGAGACGATTGTAACATATTACAATGGACCCCATGCAAAATAATAGACAAATTGAATTTACTTAATTTTATATTTTGGTTTGCAGAAATATGCCACTTTCCAGAATACGAAAACGGAGATAAGTCCTTCGAAAATTCTATTGGGACAGGCAACTAAATTGGTCCTAACCAAAATACCGACCAACTGACGTTTATTCTCCGTCCTATGAATTTTGCATCAAGAAAAGGTTCCTTTTATTTAAGAGGCTCCAAGACTTGAAGGTCCCAGAACAGTGGAGTCACGAAAATGGCATCAAGGGATTGGTTTTTTCAATTTCATAAAGAGAAACTCCACCTTATCAATAAGTGTACCAGAAGCGATAAGTCACGCAAGGACTGTACATTTTAACAGGATCAATATTGATAATTTTTTTCACAATTTGGCCAGAGCGATGGAGAGGGGCATATTTGAGCCTGCGAATATATACAATTTAGATGAGACAGATGATTTTCTGTTCTTCATCTTTTTAAGTATTTTCCGAACTTCCTCCAAACATTTTTGTGTTGTGTAATTAATATTCTGACAAATTCTTCTTCTTTTTCTAATAACGCTACAACCCTTTGTGAGCCTTGGCCTGCGTAACAATATTCTTCCATCTCCTCTCTACGTCATCTATCCATCTTTTACGGGACCTTCCTCTTGTTCTGTTTCCTTGGGGCTTTCATCTCTGGACTACTTTTACAGCTCGATTATCTGGCATTCTTTCTAGGTGAACAAGCCAGTTTAGTCTTTGTGACTTTACAAATCTAACAATATCTGTGTTCTGCATTATTTCGTCCAGCTCGTGGTTAATTTTAATTCTCCACGAACCATCGCTGCATTGGATTGGTCTAAATATCTTCCTTAGTATTTTGCGCTCAAATATTCTCAGTTGATTTTCATCAGTGGTTGAGGGGGTCCAGGTTTCACATCCATATGTGACCATTGGTCTAATTACTGTTTTGTAGATTCTAAGCTTGACTCACGATTCAGTAACTTACTTTTCATTAAGTCTTTGTATGCATAAAAGCACTTATTACCGCTAAGAATCCGTGCTTGTATTTCTTGGCTGATGTTGTTGTTGTCATTTATTATCGAGCAGGTAGGTAGGGAAAAGTGGAGGCATATTTGTAGGTATGGTTGTCTACCTTCAAAATCTCATGTTGATTCGATTTTGTTCACTCCATATATTTTGTTTTGCTTTCATTTATATATAGACCAAACGTAGCAGCTTCTCGTTTCAGTTCTATAATTTTTTCGCTTCATCATCATCATCATCAATGGTACTACAGCCCTATGAAAGAGCCTCGACCTTCCCAAGTCTATTACGCCAGGCAGTCCTATCCATTGCCAACCGTTGCCAGTTTGCTGCGCTTATCTTTCTACCATCCTCATCTACACCATCCTTCCATCTGAGTTTTGGCCTACCCCTTTTTCTACTTCCCACGGGTTGTGACGTAAGGATTCTTCTATGAGGGTTGTTCTGCTGTGATCTTGCTAGATTTCCTGCCCATCTTAGTCTTCCTATTCTTATAAGAGATACAATTTTTTCGCTTAATACCCTTTTATTGCGGCTTAATATTATGGCAACATCATCCACAAATGCGCATATTTGCATTGATCTTGTATTAATACATCCGTTTATATCCAATTTTCTAACAGCTTCTAAAGTTAGATTAAAAAGTGTTGTTGATAAGGCATCACCTTGTCTAACTCCATTTTCAATTCTGACAAATTACAAAAGTGTAATAATGAAAAGACTCTCGTTTTAAAAAATTGTTATAATTTTAGGTTTTTTATTTGTAAATGAACAAAACAAGAGCGGGGACGTTTTTTGATAAATCTTAAAAATTTTGAACGGTATACATACCGCACTGTGAAAACAAAAGTGGCATTATACTGAAAACATCAATTTTTAGTTATAGCGACATCTGCATTACTTTTGACTTAACGCTCCTTTTGCAAAGACTCCTGTTCTAATAGCTCGCATAGTTTCTCCTAGAAGTCGCTAGTGTCACTTTTGACTTTTAGGTGTTTTGTCAAAGTGGTGATTTCAAAAGTGGCACTCTATCTGTTTTCGGCGGATTGTTGAAGGAGAAGCACGTCGTGGTAAGTAAAAAAGTGACATTTTTTCTTTAGTGCCGGTTTTTACGTAAATTATGTAATTATTCTGCTAGTTAATGAATGAAAAACTGGCATTTTAAGTATAGTGTCGGTTTTTGAATAACCTAAATGACTAAGTTCTTATATCAATGAATTAAATAATAGCATTTTTCGTTAAGTGCCATTTTTTCTAAAGATTGGAATGAAATTATACTGTTTTTTGTAACTAGATAAATGTCAAATTTAGTTTAATGTCAGTCTTTTAGTAAAAATAATAGGACAATCATGCTGTATTTTAATAAATAAAAGATATTTTTGCAGTTTCTCGTGTGTAGTCGTTTTATAATAATGTAACATAAATAACTGTGATTATTTGTTGAAAAATTACATGATTTTAATATTAAAATACACCATCAAAATATTGCTAAGTGCATAGACTTTTTTTGTTTAAGGGGTTATAATCATGGACAATTCACACAGTAGAAGTAGAAGAATATTACAATTAGTTGCTCAAAAAGGTAGTCAAAATCCAGTACCTGAAAAAATGGAAGAAAGATGCCGAAGTTTAGTTTTTACAGAAACTAAATCCAACCATTTGCAAACATCCAGCAAGGACTTCGCTTCGTTTAACAAAGAAAACTTATCCAGTGATGACAGCGGTGACTTTTCACCCGTTTCGGATGATGACAGAACATACGCACCCCCCAAAAAAAGATGCCGTAAATCTAGCTCTTCATCTACTTCCAGATCTTCATCTTCTTCCAGCTCGTGCTCCTGTTCTACAAGATCTTCTACATGTTCTTCAAGTGCTTCCTCACATTCTTTAACTAAATCTGTAGCTTACGTAGATGAAAAAAATGCAGAACTTTCTAATGAAAACGAAATAATCATACATGAAGAAGTAGTAAGTAAAAATGGTGGTGATTTGACGACAATTATAAATGAGAATAATTCAAATTATTTTAACGAGGATTTTAATGAACATGTTATATCTAACGATGTTGGTGAAGAGTTGTTAACTATAACAGATAATGAAAATGTTCGAATTGCAAATAATAATGTCGTGGAGGATATTCCATCTGCGGTTGGAAATGGGATCGACAAACCTAGGAAACAAAAAAAAAATGAACGATATGCCAAAACTGTTAAGTCTTTAAAAAGACTCTGGACAAGAATATGTTTCGAGTTCTAGATCAAAAAAGTGTTCCAAGCTAAAAACTATAAAAAGTTCTTGTGGATTACGTTGTCGCCTGAAAATGCCCCGAAAAAATTAATGAGGAATCAAGAAAAACGATTATTCCATGATTATTGGGGAATGGCTTCGCTGATCAGACAAAGAGAATATATCGCGCGTAATATAGAAGAGATCCATCCCAAGTATCAATACAAGAAAGCAGATTCGACTAGAAAGTTAAAAAGTGCGTTCTATTTTGATGTCAATGGTACTAAAAGCAAAATATGTAAAACATTTTTTAAAAATACATTAAATATAACAGATAGATGTATCAGAACAGTTATTGAGAAGAAAAATAATATGACTGGTATACTAGAAGGTGAACAAAGAGGTAAACATGGAAAACATCGGAAAGTGCCAATTGACTTGACAGAAGGAGTAAAACGTCACATCAATAGTATACCTCGAATTGAAAGTCATTATTTGCGGAAACAAACAACGAGGGAATATATAGATGGCGGAAAAACCTTAACAGAAATTTATTTTGATTACAAAGAAGACTGTATACAACAAAGATCGCCCTATGTAATGATACACACATATCGAAAAATATTTAACGAGGAGTTTAATATTGGGTTTTTTGCACCAAAGAAGGATCAATGTGAGCAATGTACTAAATACAAGCTTGCTGAAGGTTTGTGAAAAAAGTTGCACAAAAAGAAAATTATGAGCGACATTTGGCTGAAAAGAAAAGAGTCGCGAGGAAAAGGCTAATGATAAAGAGAAGGTATCGCACAGTTTTATTGTGGCATGTTATGACTTGCAAGCAGTAATGCCAGTTCCAAATGGTGAGGTATCAACTTTTTATTACAAGTCTAAAGTAAATTGCTTAAATTTCACTATTTCTGAACTCAAACAGGACAAAACTGAATGCTTCTTTTGGGATGAAACACAAGGAAATCGCGGAGCTAATGAGATAGGTAGTTGTATTTTAAAGTATCTACAGAAAAAGTCGCTAACTGCTGATGAAGAATTGAATGTCATCTTTTATTCTGATAACTGTTGTGGACAGCAAAAAAACCAGTTCATTATTGGGATGTACAGTTGCGGTCACGGAATAGTTTACAGGTTCACATATCTAGGAGCCCATTTTTTAAATTTTTACTTCGTTTAAACGCACCTTTTACGTCAAAGTGACGTTGCCAGTGGTGTACTAGCTAGGATAGGTAGATTAAAATTAAAATATCAAAATATTTTACAAAATGAAAAATATAGAAAACAGTTTTTTGAATAAAATGGATTATGATCTTAATAACGAAAATAAAGAAGTATTTTTTTTTAATATGCATTTTATTTTAAATCTATTTTATATTAAATAACGATAAACAATGATAAATAATAATTAATATTTGGTGGAAGCCCCATTCTTGTCAATACAATTTTGCAGTCTTCTGTTCATAGATAGCACCAATCCCCTCATGTTATAGTTAACAAGCTCTTCCCATGCCTGCTCAATTGCTTCCCATAATTCAATTCTATTCCGTGGTCTAAGGTTTCTTTCATTTAGTTTCTTTGTTAACTCTGCCCACACATTTTCGACGGGGTTAAAGTCTGCACTACGGGAAGGCCACGGAAGAACATTAACATCAGTTTCTTCTAGCCATTCTCGAACAATTCTACTCGTATGCACCGGGCAATTGTCATGTTGGAAGATAAAGTCGTTGTTGGGGAATCTCTGGATCACCGATGGCAACATTGTGTGCTCAATAATATGTTTGTAATATAATCCTGTTAACTTCTCCTCTACATGATAACAAACGCCCGGGCCTTCGGCACTTATCCATCCCCATACGTTGACAGAGAATCCTCCACTATTTCTTAAATGATGCGTATACTGTTCATCATACCTATGATTTCTCGGCCTATAAACTCTTATTCGACCATTATTATACGACTGAAATACTTTTTCATCGGAAAATACAACCCTAGACCAAAAATTCTCATCGCGGTTTATAAATTCATTACAAAATTCAACTCGTCTCCTCTTGTGATCCTCAGTCAAAAAAGGTTTCCGTGCAGCTACACAATTTAGCAGTCCACTTGCTTTAATTCTTCGACGTGCAGTGCGAATACTGCCTGGAAACGCTGCCTCTTCTCTTGACTTTTGAGCTGTGGCAAAAGGAGATTCTCTCAAATAATCTACTAACATCTCATCCTGTTGATCTGTGGAAATCTTCTGCCCTCCTGAACCGCCCAACCGTGCTATAGAGTAAAAATTATCCCATCTTTGTTTAATCTTCCATATGCACATATGACTCACGTTCAAATCAGCAGCAACTTGCCTTAGTGACCAACCTTCTTCGAGTTTGGCAATTGCTCTTGCTTTTTGCGCATAATTCAAATGTATTCTAACCATTTTGGAAGAGTTTAATATACTTTTATTTTATTGTTGAACACTCGCGAAAGCATTGACGTTTTGAAATTTTTTGACTTTGACATTTATCAAATCCGTACGACACTGCAATTTTACAGTATTACAATATAAAAAGTAAGGTGTAAACTATTCCGTGACCGCAACTGTACATACATGCTGTCTTAAATTTAAAAATAAAATCTATTACCCACAAATTTCTAATTACGTGGTCATACTCAAAACGAAGGAGACGCTGTACATTCTTTGATTGAAAAACAAGTCAAAAGATGTCTTAAGTCAGGACCAATATACGTACCTTCGCAATATATTTTTGCTATTCGAAGCGCAAAAAAAAGAGGGACAACCTTTCGTTGTAAATGAAATGAGCTATGGCGATTTCTTGGATATAAAACAATTACCGGTTCCGAGGCTGAATAAGAGCGTAGACGGCCAAGTTGTAAAACTGTCTAATTTAAAAGTAATCAAAGTTGAGAAAAACGAACATGAAGACATAAAAATTAGCTACAAAACATCTTACTTTGATGATTTTAAAGAGCTTGACTTAAATAAAAGATCCAATAGAAATAGTCGTCCTTCAGAAATCAAACCTCTGTATCAGCGTAAATTGGATATATCACAGAGAAAGAAAGATGATGTAAGAAGTCTTATTGATGCTGGCTTAATTCCCAATTATTACAAATCCTATTATCAAAGTATGTTTGAATAATATTTAAGTTTTTTAATTATTTTGAGTTCAAGAAAATGTTAAGTTTCATTAAGTATTAATAACAGTTTGTTCACTTTTATCAAATAAACAATTTTTCTTTTTAATATGACACAATTTCGTTTTATTTTTCTCTTTTTTTATCATAAGGTAAATATTAACTTGACTTTTTATTCTAATGATCAGAACTTTTATGTAAAACAAAAGTGGCACTATAAGGAATTTTTTTTAAAGATTTTTTTCTAAATTAGTAGTTACATTATTAATTTGCCTTCTTCGGTAGAAGCTAACTGTGCTTTAATCAAACTGTTGAATAACATTAATTATAGTATTTAATTCGGTTATTTTAGTTCAATATCCATTACAGAACTTTTCGAAAAACTTTTAAACGGTCATACTGAAATATTTAGTTTTTGGGATAATGCCACTTTTGTTTTCAAGGTGCGATACGTTAATTTTAGATTTAGCTCTGTTTTAATAAAGTTGTTTTAGTATCAATAGAAAATGTAGCTAGCCTATTTCCACACGACAGGTAAATAACTTTTACACTTTATGAACTGCCGCATCCTTAAATTTGAGCACTTTGAAGGCATTAAATAAAAATTTCTCTCGATCAAACGTCACATTAATTTGTCGTAAATAATAAATAATTATCTAATTTTTTATAACGGCGTACCTTGTACGTGAATAAAGTTAGGATACAAATTATGATCAGCCTTTAGTCACACATCGGGTGTAGTAATAAAATTAACCAACAGAGAAATAACATAAACCTAAGAAATGACACAAATTACTAAACAGGCGAGAGAATCATAATTTTTGACATGGCAGAGACGTGCTACCATGCGCGTCCAGCTGTGACTTACAGAAGGAGCAGGCAATTTTTTACGGAGTATTTTTGGAAAGATCTACGACAAATGTTAAAAATTGTTGGGATTTTTTTCTATTTCGAAAAATGTCCTTTCGGTAGTTAAATAATGTCAGTTCCTGGTAAGTTTTTAGTTTTTATTGGTCTATGAAGTGTTTAAAACACAAGAAATAGACAATACGCCGTGACTTACGCACGGGACATGTTTTTTCCCTAAGTATTGTGGAAATATATACGACAAATCTTAGACATTGTTAAGATTTTTGTACATTCGAACAATGTTTTCAGTAGTTAAAAAATGTTGGTTCTTGGTAGGGTTTTATTGTTTTATTGGTATATAAAAAACCTAAAATATGCGCTTTAAAAGTAAAAGCCCTTTTTGAGTATTCCTTCTTCTGCTTCAATTTCTTTCCTTATTAAAAAATTTAAGAACTCTTTCTTTTTACAGTTACTGTTAAGTAATAGTTCCTTTATTCTGCAATGGTAACTGGCATTATCCATAACTACGACATAATTGATCGGTAAAAAATGTATCACTTGTCCACAATAATTTTCGAAAATATTCTTTCGTAGAGTTTGAAACAAAATCTAACAAACCTTGATAAGAAAATTCTTTATCTTCTTCAATATGAGTGATAATTAAAGGACGACCTTTTCCAGCCGGAAATTTTAATACAGTACACACCCTCACTCGGGGTGAATCAAAACTACATGCACATAGGCAGTATCATTTTGATTACTGTGTTAAAGTGGAGAAGAATTCTTCATAACAAGTTAATACGGACACTTTTAGACGACAATTACCATATTGTGTACAACTGTAAGTAAATTGCGACTATGTCCCATAGTGTTACCCCATAACACAATGAAACAGAGCTAGAAGTACAGATATACGACGTAGATACAAGGTGCAGAACATCAAGAAGTGGGTAAGAAATAGAAGTGTAGAATGGAACGATCATATAAGCTGAATGACAACAAATAGAGTAGTAAAGATGGCAAGGGAGGGTTCCCCAATAGGAAGACGATCAGTAGAAAGACCACGAAATCGATGGAACGATAACTTGCTGGAGGCACATTGAAAAACAGACAGAGTCATGTCTACATAAAAAGAAGAGGAAGAAGAAGAATTACCATATTACATTGATACGGCTAAAACACAGCGATGGGGTAGGCAACGGGAAACCACCTCATTATCTTCTTCTTCTTAGCCTTCTGTCGTCCATGTTTGGACATAGGCCTCTCCCAACTCATTCCATCGGTCTCTATCCTGAGCAACATATTTCCAATTTGCTCCGGCTATTCATCTAATGTCATCAACCCATCTCATCTGTGGTTTTCCTCTTGGTCGTTTACTTTCGTAACGTCTCCAATGTTGTATTGTAGTATTCCAACGTTGGTTTTTCTGTCTAGCAGTGTGGTCCGCGAAGCTCCATTTAAGTTTTGCAATTTTTATTGTTATGTCCTCGACTTTTGTTTTGGATCTTACCCAGTCGTTCCTCTTTTTATCTGACAGTCGTATACCTAACATTGCTCTTTCCATTGTGGCTAGTTTATTCATGTTTGCCTTGGTTAGGGTCCAGGTTTGACATCCATATGTCATGATAGGAAGGATGCATTGGTTGAACAATTTGTTCCTCAAGTATTGGGGTATTTTGCGGTTCTTAAGTATCCAACTAAGTTTTCCAAATCCTGCCCATGCTAGTCTTGCTCTTCTAGTAATTTCCGCACTTTGGTTCTCTTTGTCAAGTCTCATTATACTTCCTAGTAAAGTCACCAAGGCATGGATTACTGAAACGAATAATATTACTGATCATGGGCTGCAAAACTCAAGATGTGACAGGGAATGCAATACACAATTAAACCAGAAGGCTTCTTAGGTCGCTAATAAGCGAAATCCTGGTGCACAAAACACCACCAGATATAAGATGAAAATGAAAAACCTGTCTAAAAGAGCTACATGGTATGTAACAACTTTATTATGAAGCTGGTAAGCGGCGAAATCTAATCACTGAAACATTTACCACACTAAACATTTTTACCACATAACAACAACACAATTTGTTTAATTTATTAATGATTTGTATCCGAAGTTAGGGAATCTAACCTAAATTTTTTGTATTAAGAGTATTCAAATAACAACTTATAAATAACTTACATAAGTACATAAGATAATAATTGGATATACAAATCGTCAGAAGTGGACACTTTTTTCTCGAATACCTATACCCTTCATCAAGCACTATGAACGACAATGAAAACCGCCATGTACAAACTCGTAAATATCCATCAGATGCTGTCAATAGAATCACCGTTATCAAATTGCCGTAAAACGTGTTTTTTTATTTCCACAAACTTCGTAAATAAATAGTAAATAATTAAGAACCTATCACTTCGTACTTTATTTCCAATAAAGTTAAATTAGAAAAAAATAAAATTGTGCAATAAAAGAACCATATACGCAGCGGGAGGTTTCTTAATTGGCGCTGAATGTTTAATTTAGAGAAACGTTTCGGCATTTGGAGACGATCGTGAAATTTTAGAATTGCTTAATACGTTTATCTACATAAAACTAACATTCTAATGCAAGAATTTCTTGAAACTACAGACATATATACATACATAATAATATAAGTCAGCGATGCACACTTTTACCTAGAGTTTTAGTGACATTTAGAGTTAACATTAACATTATCACAATCATTATTATAACAGACAATGCATTATGCTAACTCTACGTTTAACCAGTACACAGAGGTAATCATTGCAAAGAGGCTATAAGTAATGTTTGTAGAATAATTTAGAAATATTATAATGATTGTTTAAGGTCTTCTTCTTCTTAGAATGCCGTCTCCCTACGGAGGTTGGCAATCATAATGGCTATTTTTATTTTAGAACTTGCTGCTCTAAACAAATCAATCGATACAAATCAATTGATACCAATCACGTAGAGTTTTAACCATGAGTTTTACCTTCGGTCAACAGATCTTCTTTCTTGAATCTTTCCCTGTATTATGAGTCTCAAAATTTCATATTTTGGACCCCTCATCACATGGCCGAGGTATTCCAGTTTTCTGGTTTGTGCTGCGTTCTGCACATACGATGACCTCAATATAACAATTAAGGTCATCCTGAAGGGGGAGAGATATTCTGTTCAATCTAGAACTCGCTGGTTTCCCCCTTTCAAAATGGGTATGTATATTCAAATAAAAGAAGAGAAATGAAAGGCAGCGGACTGTATAAAACTCTATTTTAAAAAGCTGTAAAATTAAACATAAATATACATAACCAAATAAACCATTATAATTAAAGAAGAATATATTACTTAAAGAAGAAGAATATATTACAAACTTAACTATTAGCTACTAAGAAACACCAACAGATACACCAAAAGACACACCAAAAGACAACCATAAACCAACCAAAACAAAAATGTCGATTCTATAAAAAAACCACTGACAAAACAAAAGACAAAACCTACCATAGCCGCAAACATACTATACATAAAAAGATAAAAGATAAATTAATAATCTTACAAAAAAATCAACCTAAATAAGGATATAACATTTTAATGTTGTAAAAGCAAATTAAGAATGCGGTGCATACAAATAATTAATAAATACAATTATTAATACAAAACATAGAAGAAATAAAATCGGTGTTAACAAAATACAAAAAAAAATATACAATACAGTAAATAACCCGAAACAAATGCAAAATGTCCAATTAACAATGTTCAATCTCGATCGCGGCACAAATACGATAAAGTTCCAAATGTCAAATAAATATACCAAGAGCACATACTTGATATATGCAGCAACAAATTAATATGGTGTATTGTTTCTTACCCCATGAAAAAGATAGCTCCAACGCTATCGCAAATTATGTCTTCAGCGACATTTCAACTACCAAAAGTTGTGATGCACATTAGCGTATTTCTTGGCCGATGCGGAATCAGGTACTCTTCGTCTTCACATTGTTCACATACACATGTTCATCGTTTGAGAGATACTTTTCGACTCTGGTTTTGTATGGAACGCAAACCCTTATTTTAGGTACACACACATGTGCTGATATTTCGCAGATGGCCCGCCTTACAATCTCTAGCCCTTAAAACCGCTGTGTCACACGAAAATCTGGTTTAAAATATACGAGGAGAATAGAAACTATTAAAAAGTCTGTTAATACATTTACAAATGTTTATATACAGTTGCGAAACTGCAACAGTTTGTATAGTGGTGATTAGTTCTGTTTCTTTACCAACCCTCTCCAGTACTTCTTTATTTGTAATTCTATCAGTTCATGATAATTTTAACACTCTGCGGTTCAATCATCGGTATCTCTCGTTACCATCTGGTAACAAGAGTTCGAAAGCCTCGATTATTTTTAAATTGCATTTTTTGATCTTTGTTTTTTTAGCGTTTACAGTAATTCCCATCCCAGCACTACTCATATTTAAGCTTGCGATAAGATGTTGTAGATCTTCTATACTCGTTGCTATGGTCACAGTGTCGTCTGCATATCGTAAGTTGTTAATTAATTTATCGTTAACGGTAATTCCCACTTTGATATTATTGAGCGTGTTCTTTTTGAACAACTGGCGTTGACTGTTGTAACTTCTCGTTTATTGTAATAAGAAGTTCATCCCTGGGATCTGTTGCTGCTCGCAGTCGTTTTTTTTTTCATAGATGAAGTTTTGGTAGATGAAGGAGTAGTATTACTAACTGATAGTAATGAGTCTTGAGACAATTGTGAATCTTCATTATCAGCAGTTATTGGTGAAAAATTGTCATCGCCAATTGGGCTGCTTAAATTAGTCACCTAAAAAAATGAGTAAACTTATGTTATCGTGGTTTCATGTTGTTGCCAGAACTCAATATTTAGTTCACCTTTTATATAAACATTTTAGTGCATTAGGTAGGTTAAATATTTTTTACAAATACTGTTTTTTTTAGTTTCCAAAAAATGAAGAGGAATGGAAGAATGTTGCAAAATTGTTTGAAGAAATGTGGCACTTTCCACACTGTTTAGGTGCTATAGATGGAAAGCACGTTTGAATTATTCCACCAGCTCACTCAGGCTCTTATTTTTACAATTACAAAGAATTTCACAATTTAGTTCTTGTGGCTATAGCGAATGCAGATTATGAAAGTCTAAACATACCTCAACCAGCAAAAATTGAACCTATTGAACGAACTATGTTTTTGTTGGAGATGATGCTTTTCCGTTAGGACCAAACTTACTAAAACCATTTTCTCATACTAATTTAGGAAAAGAAAAAACCATTTTTAATTACAGATTGTCACGTGCGCGGCGCAAAATTGAAAATATATTCGGAATTTTAGCTGCTAGATTTCGAATATTTCATACAGACATACAGGTTAATGTGGAAGCTATTGAGAAAATAGTAATGGCATGTTGCGTTGTACATAATTTTTTGCGTAAAAAAAGTCCAAAAGGATATACTCCTCAACACCATTTGGATCAAGACGAAGAATCTGGAACATTTACACCAGGACTGCGAATTACTTCAGATGATTTAACCAATTTAGAAATCAGTTCTAGTGCTAAGAGTTCAACACAGGTCGCAAAAATTACAAGAGAAAATTTTATGACATATTTTAATAATGAAGGGGCTGTTAGTTGGCAAGATAAAGTTATTAGAATGTATTTTTTTTTAATTTACTTACCTCTTCCTCATCAGATAGATTTGAAATAGCTCTTCGGGGTACATCCTGATCATTTAAAAATGAAAGCAACGGAAAATACCACAATTTAGGTTTATAAATCTCGTCTGTCCCTGCACCCAATTTACTTGACTGCAAACTAATTTTAATTCTCTTTTATAGGATGTTCTAAAATTGTTAATTTTTTTTCTTACATACTCTTCATTCGCATCTTTGTTTACTTCTTGGAACTTTAAAACTAGAATGTCCATTGCCGTTTTCGGGCATTTCTATCGTGGTACGTTTTACCTTTAATTCGCCATAAGCATTCTTGTTCTTTATTATAATTCATAAAACTCTCTTAAAAAATTCTCGCTAAATGAAGCCATGTCGATTTTCTATATAATCAAAGCAAGTGTGTAGTTAAAAATGTATTTTTGCAGTATCGACAAATTGTAAACGGTCACACACGCTCAACAAATTGATGAGATCAACTCTGCAGTACTGCAGCAGACAGGCCAGTCTGTCTGCGGTCTGCTTTCCCAGACCGGTAGAGAGGTAGACCTTCAGCGGAACAACCTTTTCCATAATCGTTGAAAAGGAAGCTTCCCGAAAAACGACATAAGTATGGAATTTAGATACGATGGTTATTCTACTTCCTAATGGACCACAGGAGTGATGACGTAGATTTTATTGACATACATCAGTTTCACTTTCCAAACAAACCTGGTTTAGTGTGGATAATTTGTATTTTTCGTTATTTTTTCATTTATTTTATAGAATCTTTCCACTTATTGCAATATTTAAGTATTCTAATAGTTACTACAACAATTTTACAAGGTTTTGTAAATAATAAAGCACATTGTTTTATGCTAATAGCAATAAAATGCATGTATCAATAAAGTAAGGTTACAATTTCTTTATTTAAACTTTTAAACTATATTTCATAGAAATAGAACTCTGAATTATGATGGTATTATCGTAAAAAACACTATGCTTACAAGAAAAAGCAGCAGAGGAAGCAAAATGTTAACTTTATAGAAATTAAAAAGTCTTGAGATTTGACATTTCAACTTTTGTTTGGAAAGTAATAATGTCAATGTGACAGTCGTGGCGTCACACTCCTGTGGTTCATTCTAGATGCAACATGGAGGGATGTAAAGACAGAGCCCACATGTCTTGCAAAAAATGCCAAGTTCATTTATGTATGAATGGCAGGAATTGTTTTGACGATTTTCATAATAGATAGGCTCTTAAGTAATTTTCTAAACAATTATTCTTTTTTTTGTATTTTGTTAGATGATAATAATAAATTTACTTCTAGTATTAGAATAAATTAAATACTAATTAGTTAATTTGTTGTTTCTATAACATCCTTAAAGGCAACATATACATTGTGAGGTACAAGTCCTAACAAAAAAACGGATGGAGACGCAGTATTTTTTTGTTACGTATTGTTTTAGTTACCTCTTTCAAGCATATCTGCCAAATTTTATAATTTTTTAGATGTCTCTTTCTAGATGTATGCTTGAAAGGGTTAATAAATTTTGTGGAAAAAGTAGAAAACAGTAATATTTTGTGTTTTATTGCTAAATCAATATTTACCGATTACTTAATTTGGATCAAATAAATAAATAAATGAAGTCATTAGTTCAATGATTTGTTATATCTGATAGCGTGTCTTATTCTCATAACCTCTTAACTTAAAGTAGACGTCGACCTTTTTCATCGCTTCTCATTTCAAAAATGATAATTTAGATCTTCTTGTCGTTTTTATCGACAATTAAGTTAAAAAGTACCATTCATTTACAATTCTATGGACGATATTATTGATTCTGATGAATAAAAACACCATAAGGCATAATCACACTGTAGAAAGTGTGCGTCGTTATAAGTTGGAGGTTGCCTTCGAGATTAACTAGATCGTTTATTAAAAAATCTTTATATAGAGAAAATTAGATGTTCAGAATTATAATGGAAAAAACAGCTTACCAATTAGGTAGTACTACAGGCTGATTATACTTTTTTGGCAAACTACGCAATAGGTAAACGGGTGTGCCGATTAATATTACACAGACATCTTATAGTACATTATTATCATTTATAGAAAGTAGTCAATAGTGATGTAGGTTGAGTTTTTTAAATATTTTAGATTTTAGGTATATATATAAAAGATCTTGTGACGATGTAGGCAAACATATATAGTACATTTCACGAATTTGCAACTACAGTAGGGCCTCGCTAATCCGGACTCCTTCTTGTTCGGCGATCGCTATAATCCCGGCAATGGGGTTTTCACGCGGGTGTAGGTGCGAGGACTGACGTGAGCTGACCTGTCATCAGTCTTTTGTTTATCATGTTGGTACAGTGTCAATTTAAACGTACATCTTGGCGCTGTCACGTAAACATTCAACAATAATAATAAAAGATAAATTGCGGGTTATAGAAATGTTAGATAAAGGTCACAGCTATCCTATCAGGGGAGGTTTGGTATGATATAGGCAGGTCAACTATGGGCGACATAAAGAAAAACAAAGACAAAATCTTAAAGTTTGTAAGCCTAATAGAACGTGGTCCCGATGTACGAAAAACATTGAAGAAATCGAAAACCCCGTTTTAGAAGATGCTTTGTTTACGTGGTTTTTACAACAAAGACGATTACATGTTCCTGTAAGTGGTGATATGATTTATGAGAAAGCTCGTCTTGTTCATTGCCAGATTATATACTCCAATATCGAGTTTAGTGCAAGCCGGGCACGGTTAGACAAATTAAAAAACGCGACGGAATAAGACTTTTAAAAATGGTCGGTAAAAGAGTATCCAATGATGAATCCGCTCTTGGACCATTCCAACTAGAGTTACACGAAGTTATTAGAGAAAAAACATTAACATCGGAACAAGTGTACAATGCTCAGGAATCTGCTTTGTACTAGCGATTACGTGTTCTCTTATTTGTTATCGTGCACACAAAAAATGCTTGGCTTACAAAAGACTTGTTTCTTGAGTGGTTTAAAACGGAATCTGTTTCCGAAGTCTGTCGCCATCTTTTGTCTCTCAATTTGCTTCCTCGGGCACTTTTATTGTTAGATAATTGTTGTGGTCATCCATCAGCAGATGAATTTATTTCTGAAGACGGCAACATTTTTGCTATATTCCTGCCAGCTAACACCACGGCCTGTATACAACCAATGGATCAGAACGTTATGCAAAATGTAAAGTAAATTAACGCAAATCGCTTTTGGTTAACTGGCTTGCATTATATTCTGACAACCTCATCGACACATTAAAATCGATATATTTAAAGGACACTGTTTTTCTTTTGGCTAATTGCTGGGCCGACGTTAAGGTAATCTTTACTTAACAAATCATGGAAGAATGTGCATCCTGAATTTCTCACTGATAATGATGAACCAGAAGATGTTGTTCCCTTCGCCCAGATTTTTAATAGGTTGAAGAGACCCAATTATCCTCAAATAAGTAAGGCCGAAGCTCAAGAATGGGCTGCTGATGGTGCGGAAAGTGAGATACAAAGATATTGTACCGTTTTTCAATAAAACAAGCGGTTCGAATTTATATAAATATATTTATTTATAACTTTACAGTTCGGTACTATCTTATCAACTAAACTTACTCCTAACATCGTTACATATAGTGTTAACTGATGAGGACATGCAAGCGGCTATATATCAGGATGATGAGCAAGATGAGGACGACAGCGTTAAAGTTCTCGCTTCAAAAAAAGTTGGTAGTTCAGAGGCAGTAGGAGATTTCAACACAGCTTTAAATGGGCCAAAGAAAACGAATTTGATAGCCACGATGTATCCCGGTCGGCTTAGAGAGCAGACTTTTGAAATAAAGTGCGCAAATTATAAATTAGTGACGAAACAGAACACGCAAACCGAAGAGCAATAATGCTCTTCTGTCGGCGTGTTCTGTTGCGTTACTGTAATTGTTGCGTCCAATATATTTATAGTAGTAAGCTTTGCATTTTCCCCAAATATTTAATAAGATTGAATTCACAATGGTAAGGAGACCACAATGGTAATGATCCCTTGTATTCGGAGAGTTCAGATAATTCTGATGAACAAATTATACAGTGTGTAAAAGCCAAATGGAATCAATTCATTATTTAGGTTACTGTACATATTTATAAAAATCCCGAAACACGTCAAATTTAAATTATAACTTGACATTCTTTAACGTGAAAATGCAACCCCTACCTTTAACCCCCTTAGAATGACAGGTACAACCCCCAATTTTTTAAAATAGGAAGTATAGGCTTGTGATATATCGTTTGAAAGGTCTTTTCATTCTCCATTCAAAAATGTTGTCGCTTTCAAGTTTATTAAGATTAATTAAGATAAAATAAATTAAAATCATGTGGTTACCGAAATTCGCTACAATACAATCAAAAACTAAAATGTAATGCAAAACGTAATAAAATGTAGAACACGAAAAAGAACTATGAATGTTAATGAAGTAGATGTTCAAAATGTTCACCTGCGAACGTCTTGGCAACATCCTAATCTCAAATAAAACTGTCTTCTAACATTATTTAACATAACAGGCGTGATCGACCTAATCGCAAGCGTTATTCGTTCTTTTAAGTCATTTAAATCAGAAGGTTTAGTTTTGTACACATGGCTCTTTCACATATCCCCATAAAAAAATCTAATAATGTAAGATCAGGTGATCACGCTGGCCATTCAATCGATCCTCGCCTCCCTATCCACCGATTGGGAAATATTGTATCGAGGTACTGCCGGACATTAAGTTGGTAATGTGGTGGTGCTCCATCCTGCTGAAACCATATCGTATTCGCGGAACTTGAGGGTTTCCTGGATCAGGATATAAATTTGCCAACGTTGGAATGACATCATTTTGAAGTAGTGCCAAATAATTGTTGCCATTCAAGTTGCCCTCAATGAAAAAGGGACCAATGATATTGTTTCCTACAATCCCTGCCCAAACATTAACCTTTTGAGGGTATTGAGTGTGTTCTTCTCTCATCCAGTGAGGATTTTCCGTGGCCCAGTAGCGGCAATTTTGCCGATTAGCATAACCGTTAAGTGAAAAAGTACACTCATCAGAAAACATAACGTCTTCTAATTGGATAATATTGTTATCCAACATGTCCATCATTTGCTCACAAAAAAAGTTCCTATCAAAATCGTCTTCCATGAGCTCCTGAGTAGGTATCATCTTATAGGGATGCAATTTATTTTCTTTTAATATGTTTACTATCGATGTATGGCTAGCATTGAATGTAGTGGATGCCTGTCTACTCGATGTATGTGGATTTTCCTGAAACTCAAGCAACACATCTAATTTGAGTTCATCACTCAGTGCATTGGCAGCTGCTTTTTTTATCTGCCTTACATGACCAAACTCGCGAAACTGCTTCTCTATTTTACTTATTGTTCCTTGGGATATAGGCGGTAAATTAGGAAATTTCTCATGAAATAGGCGAGTTACTTCCTGTTGTGTTCGGTGTTATCTCCGTAACCAATCATTTGTAAAACTGTTATTTTATGCATTTCCGTTAATCTAACCATTTTTCAGAATTGAATTGAACGAACTTTTTACTTAAATTAAAATACTGACAACTTAAATAAAACAATTTACTAATGCGTGTTAAAATAACGTTGCCACGGAAATTCTTTAAAGTTTTTTAATGGTTACCATCTAAAAACCACATTGCTATGGTTTTTGTTCACTTTCTCATTATCAAGACCTAAACGGGAAATAAGTTTTGAGTATATTTTAGCGAATTTCGGTAACCACATGATTTTAATTTATTTTATCTTAATTAATCTTAATAAACTTGAAAGCGACAACATTTTTGAATGGAGAATGAAAAGACCTTTCAAACGATATATCACAAGCCTATACTTCCTATTTTAAAAATTGGGGGTTGTACCTGTCATTCTAAGGGGGTTGAAGGTAGGGGTTGCATTTTCACGTTAAAGAATGTCAAGTTATAATTTAAATTTGACGTGTTTCGGGATTTTTTATAAATATGTACAGTAACCTAAATAATGAATTTATTCCATTTGGCTTTTACACACTGTATAAAAAACGAAAACTTTTGTATCGTAAAACGTCAAAATATTATAGGGTATGTCAGATACTACATATTTTTCTTATGACCGGTTTGTAAAATACACAAATTTTTAGGTTAACGTAAATCAAATTAGAAATTTGGGCTGTGGGACTTCAAATTTGGAAGCTGAAGAAATGAGTAATCAAAATGTGAAAGGACATAATTCTACAAGTTCAGTTCAGGTATGATGGCTTTGAAGTTTAAGCAAAAATTAAAATTAAACTTTGGACTTTTTTAGGTCAGTGAAAAGGCAGATTTGGATTCTAAAGAAGTCATTAAGCAAATTACGCAACCGACAAGAAATTTAGAGACACGTGTTGTATGATATGATGTTGTTGGTAACTTGAATGCTTTTTCTCTTCAGCAAAATAGTTCTCCAACTTTAAATGTTGATGATAGTTCACTTTCATTTTATAAACTTCGACTGACGGAAGATATACTTATCGTTTGGTACCGAAACCAATATTTATGCCAAAAAATTATTATTGTTCTGAAGCTATTTTCTTGTGGCATTTTAAATTAATTACTATTTAACTTTGAGAACGATTTCCGAAGTGGAAATTGAAACGTCAATAAACGTATTTTAACCTTTAATTGTGGCTAATTCCCAGTTAAATAGTAATTAACAAATAATTAATGGTATTATCAATGAATCAGTAACACGAAATTCTTTTCTAATTAATTGGACTGATACAAATAAGGAAGAAGTTATAACATTCTTGGTCATACTCATAAGGATGGGCCTAAATCCAAAACCACAACTAAGACACTATTAGAGTACAAATTTTGATCATAAATGTTCCATTTATAAAAGTTCACAGATGTCAAGAAATAGATTTGAGGTACTCAAATAGCATATTGTATATACTGTTATACTGTATATATTTAGCTAGGTATTAAATTTGTTGTGAAGACTAAATATTTCAATTAATACTTGTTTTCCTTTTTATTTCAGCAAACAGTTTTACAAGATACCTTGGAAGGTATATGTTAATGCTTTCCTGGCGCCCAATCACATCTTACAGCAACTTCCATAGTTTATCACTTTCATTGACATTATTTCTATATTTTTTTTATTACCTTGTCATTCATTTTCTCATTTTACGGTCTCTTGAGGGCATGCAAATTGGCTGAATCCTCTTTTGAGTGTCAAGTAGTCACTCTCCGGCACATTCTGCTAGCCGGCTTTAATTAATTTGTTTTTTTGTCACATTGGCGCTATACAAGGTGAGTCATGAGGAACTTTACATACTTCTACCATATGTAGAGTCCCTCAGGGAGCATATCATGTGGCCACTAAAAAATGTCAACTCCTCTTCTTTATTAATTACCAGGGTGATTTGTGTAATTGATCATTTATTTCATTTTACTGTAGTGTTTATACGGCTCATTTGATTTCTTTAATTTCTGCATGATACAGTACACTACTATTCAAGCATTCGACTGGTATTAGCTAAACTAAAAAATTTCAGGACTGGCTTTGGAAAATTAATTTAGGGATTCGTATTAAACATTACACCCTGTATATATATATTTTTTCAAATGCAATAAGTGATTTTTAAACTACATAAATAGCCAATGAAAACGACATATATGCGACAATGTTGTCGCACTTTTATTAAATTTTTAGTGAACGATAAAATCTTACCAAAAATAGAACAACCATAATGAAGTATCAAATTATAAGGTATTAATTTAACCAAATGTTATAAATTTCAAACATTTTAATTAAAATGAGTTCCTACAATATAATCTAATACGTAGAAAATTAACATCTTTACTGTTACTTTGTATTATCTCTACGATAGAATCAATTGTTTTTCAATTTTAAATTTTTACTCATAGATCGTATTGGGGCATTATTTTCGATAAATAATAAATTAAATTGATTAAAAAGTCAAACCTCTTGTATGTGTTAGTTTTTGTTGATTGTAAATGATTAAAATTTCATGTCAAATAATAATACATTGCATCAATGTACTAAATAAAAATAAATCTAAAAAAGTTTAAAATGAAGGTTGGCGTTGACCATTTGACGTTTCTTGATATTTTATACTCATTGTCATTATTGTCATTATCAATTGTTATTTATGTGTACAAGAATACATATTTCTTATGTCATATCTACGTTAAGTACATTGTGTTAGTTTTGGTAGAGCTTTTGTTACTTTCGTTCAAAATGCCACAGCAGTTTTCGACCACAGAATATGCAGACATAATATTTGTTTATGGATTCTGTAATGGAAATGTAGGGCTGCTAGTAGAGAATATCGCAGGAGATTTCCTAATCATCGAACTCCCAGTCATCCAACAGTTGGGTCAGTTTTTAATTATTTGCGAGAAAATGGCACTTTTCCTAGTGAAACAACAGAGCGACATGTAGATGAAGCGCAGGAAGATGACATTATGGACGCCGTTACTATGAACCCTACAATAAGCACTAGACAAGTAAGTCGAGAACTCAATGTTACTCAATCAAAAGTAAGTAGTGTCTTACAAAAAAATAATCTATACCCATATCACATTCAAATGGTTCAGCGACTACATGCTGGAGATGAGATCGATAGGTTGGAATTTTGTAGATGGATTAACAATAATCGACCAACGCTATACAGGACACATTGTTTCACATTGAAATTCACATGTGTGGGCAGAAGAAAATCCCCATGCTATTCGAGAACGTCGTTCTCAGTTATGGATTTTCGGTTAACGTGTGGATTGGTGTCATAAATAACCAATTAGTAGGTTCTCAGTGAATATTAATAACCGACAACAATTAATTGATAGAATTATACATTGTTGTAATACTATTAGAAACGATCCCCAGAGTATCCGTAATTCAATACGTCAATTAACAATTCGGCAACAAAAATTTGTACAGGCTGCAGGGTTCCATTTCGAAAATCTATTTTGAATTATTTTTATTTTGTTACCATTATTGTATCTTTTCCAGTTCTAATTTATGGATTTATCATAACTATGTACATATTTTTAGTTTTTTTTTTAAATTGTTCTTCGTTATTGTTAGTAGTTACTGTTTTTTGTTGTGCAGTGACTCAGTTTATCATTTCAATTAAAATGTTTGAAATTTATAACATTTGTTTAAATTAATTACCTTATAATTTAATACTTCATTATGGTTGTTCTATTTTTGGTAAGATTTAATCGTTCACTAAAAATTTAATAAAAGTGCGACAACATTGTCGCATGTGTCGTTTTCATTGGCAATTTATGTAGTTTGAAAATCACTTATTGCATTTTAAAAAAATATATATACAGGGTATAATATTTAATACGAATCCCTAAATTAATTTTTCAAAAGCCAGTCCTGGAATATTTTAGTTTAGCTAATACCAGTCGAATGCTTGATAGTAGTGTACTGTATCATGCAAAAATTTAAAAAATCAAATGAGCCGTATAAACACTACAGTAAAATGAAATAAATGGTCAATTATACAAATCACCCTGTTAATTAATAAAGAAGAGGAGTTGACATTTTTTAGTGGCCACATGATATGCTCCCTGGGGGACTCTACATATGGTAGAAGTATGTAAAGTTCCTCATGACTCACCCTGTATTGTAAATTTGTTAAATTAACCCAAATACTTTTGTTACATCCTCCTCCTCCTCAGTCCTAATCTCTTTTGGGATGTGGTGACACCATCGGACCTTCACAGTTTTTTTACGATTTCCCTCCATCCTTCTCTGTCCTGGGCTAGTTGTTCTGCTTCATGTAACCCTTGGTTAATCAATATTTTTGTTTGATCTACCCAACGGCTTGTAGATCTTTCAATGGGTCTCTTTTCTTCAACTCTACCCTCGACTATCAGTTTTTCCATCGTGCCTGTTCTTCTAGCAATGTGTCCAAAATACTGCAAATATCTCTGTTGTATTTGTTTAAGCAATCTATCCTTCACTTTAAGTTGTTCTAATATCGATACGTTAGTGCGATGATCAATCCAGGATATTCTCAACATGTGGTGGTATACCTACATTTCAAAAGCGTCCAGTTTATTTTTATCCGCTTTCTTTAAGGTCCACGTTTCGGATGCATATGTGGCTATGGGAAAAATGAGCGCCCTTACCAGCCTTAGCTTTGTGTTACATGACACAGACACATTTTTGTTACAGTCAGACAGGCAGAAGTTTCAAAAAATGGATAACTGAACACAGAGCTAGTTTCATGTATGAAAACACTAATTCCACATAATCCAATTATTTAGTTAAAGAAAATTATGAATTTAACCATAATTTTGAAATTATACAGTATTTGATTCTATTTACCCTACCCTATATATTGTATATTCATCATATGAATAATCAATGTTTGTCTTCTTTAGATTTATTTTCCACATGAAGGATATTTTTTTATCTTTTGTATTTACAAATGTTTCTTGTGGTCGTATCTAAAACATATGTACTAACTAACTACTGACACTGATGGAATGAAAGACCAATCCCACCTTAACACCATTTCAAAAGTAGCAGATTTCACGGTTGAGATAATGGCAAACATTACAATTATCTTCGTTCACCTCGAGCACTAACTCATATTTTATGTTCTACCAATATTACTAACCTTACCTACTTAAAATAATTTATTTGAGATTTGTAGAATTCTTCCCGTAATTATTCAGTACCTAGTTAAGAGTCCATTCATGATTTTCTCCCATTCATTCCGATAGTTATAAATGGCAGATCGTTACTGAATACTATAGTCTAAAAATATTGCGAATATTATTTACGTTCTTTGTTGTGCTGCCTGATTAGAGACTATTCGAACCATAGGCTAATCAATGGGGGTCTCGAAAAGTGTTTACTAAAACATTTTTGTATGGATATTATTTTTTTACGAGTTTGATGACTTGATGTTATTGTTATTCAAGAAAATATTAGTTATAGCACACAGCATCGATATTTACCTTGTTGAAACTCGATTTCTTTCAACAATAAGCGCGTTTAAAGCATCATTATTCACTGTAAATTAGCAACGGAAAATTATTTAAATAAAAAACTCCTTTAATTGAAATTTTTTTTTGGACTAAAGGTGGCATTTGTTTAAATCGATATCTATCGTCGACGAACGATGTAAGTTTGGTCAACTGCTGTCAAAAAAATGAACATTAAAACGACTAATACTAATACTACTAGGTACTTAATAATAGCATAAATTACCTAACCTGTGGAAGTTTTTGTCAGTTTATTCTATCGGGCGAATCCCCCTGCGAATGGAGGATGCTTTCCGTAGAACAAAAACCGACACCTGTCATATAATCAGCCACAGCTCAACAATAAGAAGAACCAAAAGTGAGCCAAACAACAACCGGAGCTCCACCCGCTGAAGGTGCTGCGCTGGAACATCAGCCGGCGGCACTCACTCAAGTGGGACAACCGAGGCATCGCATGATAATGGTTTGTGTCTATAAACGAAAATATGTTTCGTTTATATTACAAGGTAACGAACCTCGGTAGACAAACGACCTGCTATCGACAACATCTGTATGCCGAATTTTGCAGGGAGTACCCAGATATTCAAGTATTTGAAAAGAGAATAGCAGATCAATACCGGGTAATTGTTGTTTGTTGTTTGTTTGTGTTTAAATGACTGCGGACACTAAATCCATTCGCCAATCTTACAATTTGAGGTGTAGTGTGTGTGTGTGTGTAGAGTAATTGTCTTGTTACTTAGCAAAGTCGACGTCATTGTCTTTGCTAAGAGACGCTAATTGTATCCGAACGTCTGCGGTCCCTCCGGTGTGTACCGATCACACAAGGATAGAAATTATTTTCATTTATTAATTTTTTTTTAATAAACGAAAATTTCCACCCAGGTGGGATTCGAACTCACGACCTTTAGGTTTAAAGGCAGGCGCTCTTACCACTGAGCCACAGAGGGGGTACCGGGTAATTATAAGAAATAATCTTATCCCAAAGACTAGAAGTGAAGTCGAACGGGAGATTCATAGCCCAGAGTTAGTTGTAGATCAAATCCCTAATGAAATTCCTAATGAGCAGACTCCTGAGCCTCTCTTGCAAGAAATCCAACCTGTTAATATGCAGAAAGACAACAACGAGTAATCAATTCCAGTCTGTGGTGTTTACCTTACAGAATTATAGACCACGACCGAGCATCTAGAGCCACTCGGTCTCTCGGCTCTCAGAGAGTTTTACGCTTCTATATTGCAATGGAGAGTAGAACATCAACAGGAGCACAAAGGAACATACGCAGAGTTAAAAACGCAAACAAAAAGGTCTGGAAATTAACACAGACAAAACCAAAATAATAATACAGACGAGAAGAAATATAGTCCCACAAAACATTATAAATGAAGATGACATTGAAACGGTTGGAAAGTCTACATACCTGGGAGTAGACATATATGCCGACGGATCAGAAGATGGAGAAATACGAAAAAGAATATCGCACGTAAACAGAGCTTATTTGGCCCTCTCCCATATATTTCGGTCTAAAAATGTCCACCGAAATACAAAGATGAGAATCTATAAAACCTTAATTCGACCAAAAGCATGCTATGGCAGTGAAGCATGATTCCTGAAAGAAGCATCCAAAAGCATCGAAAGGAAAATACTGGGGAGAATACAACCTTCTGTGGAAGGAGGACCTGTGAGGAAAAACGGAATCTTCAGAAGTCGATACAACAATGAGCTTTATCAACTTTATAAGGAAGCACCACTGTCAGACTTCATTAGAATACAAAGATTGCAATGGGCCGAATATGCGATAAGAATGGGAGAGGATAGGCTACCAAAAAGAACACCGAATATTAGAATGCAGGGAAAGAGACCAGTTGGAAAGCCAAGAAAGCGCTGGGAAGACACAGTAAACAGCGACGCACTAGCCCTTCTAGGAGTCCGTATATGGAGAAGATCAGTCACAGACAACTAAGGGTAGAGACAAAAAATAAAGGAGACCAAGGCTCAATTTGGGATGTGTCGTAGAAGAAGAAGATGTTGTAATGAGGGTATGAAACACCTGTACTTGCTATATATGACTTCTAGTCAGACCTATCCTTATGTATGGAGCACTCTAAATGCCAACAAAAGACCACCAGAGAGAAGCTAAGACCACTGGAGATATAATAAAAAATCGTCCAGAGTTGAAAATGGTGCCAGATGCAATGCAGCCTAAGTATAATTAAGAAAGGCCTTTTACTGTCTTTTTTTCAGGAAAGGAAAGTCGAATCAAATGAATCTCATAATAGTAGATCAATGGTCGTATAAAGATGGCTCTACAGCCGATGCAGAAGTTGGATCTGAAGAATACAAAGGAAAACCGAGGCTAAGCCTTAATGGAAGCCTGTTGTAATCACTCCATATTTTAAGCAGAAATTTATGCTATAGAAATATGGCTGCAAGAACTAATACAGCGAAACTCTAGAAACAGATCTATAAAAATTATGTCGGACAGTCAGGTGGTATTAAAGACACTGGAATCAAATTGAATTGACTCTAAGTTCGTTAGGAACTGTCTACGAATCTGATTCAGATCGGAAAAAGTAACAAGTTTACTCGTGGCTTCTAGACAAACTGGTGTTAAAGAAAACGAAAAAGCGAAACAGGAAATTGCAGATTTTCTCAGACTACAGAGGAAAAGAGGAATACCTTCTGTGCAACTAATCAGGGTTGGATAGGATGAGGTCAATACACATTTGAGCATTATTAACTGCAGCCCTACGACTTCGTAGAAGTGTCACCAAAGACTAGAAAATAAATTGGAATTTTATCAGCCCATAGAACAGGCGGGTTTTAGAAAAGGCTATGGAACAAACGATCACCTACTGGTAATAAAAAATCTTATAGAAAAATGCACTGAATATAATAAACCACTAGCTTTAATATTTGTCGACTATGAAAAGGCATTCGACACCGTAAATCAACAAAAAATGTTGGAAGCCTTGACAGAATGCCGAATTGACTATCGGTATATAAATATAATTAAACACATATACCATAACGCAACAGCCAGTGTTAGAGTGGGTGATCGTCAAATCCAGAAATTCCCGATACAACGTGTAGTACGCCAGGGGGACACCATATCGCCGAAACTGTTCACTACGCTTTTGGAATATATATGTAAAAGGGCAAAACTGACCGACAAGGGCATAAACATAAACGGAGAAAAGCTTAGCCATCTAAGCTTTGCAGATGATATTGTTCTAATAGCTGATAGGATAAATGGGAAAAAAGAACTTTTAAATCAGCTCTACCTTTCCTCGCTAGAAAGGGGATTGAAAATAAATATATCTAAAACCCAGATGATGACAAATCTTGTAGTCAGCGAAGATATATGCGTCGGAACAAGATCCATAGACCAGGTAATGGCCTATAAATAACATGAGATCCGCATAGGAAAACACAATCAAACCGTTGAGCATCTCCGTCGTATAAGACTGACTTGAGCAGCCTTCGGCAAGCTGAACCATATTTTCAAATCGTCTGAAATACCAATATGTGTTTTGAAAGTGTTAACTTATGGTGCAAAAACGTTGACCATGACAAGGAAAACAGTTCAAAAGGTCTGTGTTGGGCGTTTCACTGCGAGACAAGATCCCAAGTCGCCAGCTACGACAAAGAACAGGAGTGGCTAATGCAGTAGAGAGAGAGTAGCAACACTGAAATGGAACTGGGCAGGTTACGTGGCTCGAATGACAGATAATAGATGGACAAAGCGCATACTGGAATGGAGACCAAAGATGATGCCTACCGAAGCAGAGGTCGTCCGCCAACACGTTGGACTGACGATCTAAAACGTTGTCATAGGAATTGGATGCAAGAGGCACAAGATCGAAATAGATGGAAAATTATGAGCGAGATCTATGTTCAGCAGTGGATAAGCGAAGATTGAATGATGATGATGATGATGATGATTTAGTAGGAGTCTTTCAAAATATCTTGGACATCAAGGGTAATAAGCTTATCGGGCGATAGGAAGAAGATTCGGTAGACAATTTAGCTGGCTTTCCTATCATTTTAATATGAGCATATTTGCACTGGATGATCGCCAACGTTCGGAACGGACAGGCACCCTAAGAAGAAGAAGAAGGAAAAATGGCTTAACTGCAGCATTCTATTATAGATAATAGTAAGCATGAGAACTGCTTTCCTGGGTAAATGTTTTAGGATTCACCCATAGATTAAATCATTTCCTGGAGCTTTGTTAGAGTTGGTATTTATTATAATTCTGCGAACCTCGAATGGGAAGATTGAAGGTGATAGTTGACAGGATGCATATAGATATTCGCTAACTACATCATCATTTATGTTTTGACCTGAATCTGGAGTAAATACTCCTATATTTTCTAAATATTCTGCAAATACATTAGCTTTTTCATTGTAAGTTTGTAAATTTAACTAACGTAAAATTTAGATTCGTGTGTTCCTATTTATGGCTTTTGGCGAGTGAGTATACGAGTACCTAAAAGTAAATTACGCTATTGTACCTACGCCTATGATTTATATAGTTTTAGCACGAGCTTTTCTATTTCTAACATACGAAACTGAACTTAGTCATATTCGAGTCAGAAAATAGTTACGAAACATGCGTTTTGTGTCTCTAGTCACGAGTTTAAGACTAATTATAAACCTTTTATAACGGAACAGTTTGTAGGTGGTCTTTCTTTGAAAACTACAATGCCGGTGATTTTAATATTTTCGTAATGTGTAATTATGGTTCAAAATAACGAAGATTCGGAACCCACATCTGCCTGTGTGTGTGGGTTATCAATAAACTACTCAAGATTTATAAATTAATGAGTTACCATTGCATTTCTATACAACGGTTCATATTCAAACGTCATCAATGAAAATCTACAATCACTAGCATGCTGAACACCTCTATTTTTCAATTAGTATGTACCTCTGAGCTGTTAGATAAACTAGGCTAATTTTGGTGGGTACGTATTGGAGTAAATCACACAGAAAAGGAAATCTGATTTCCCACACAGCTTACATTGGTATCAACTATTATTTCTGACACAGCAGAAATAATATTCATAATAGGAGAGCGGTTTACCCCTATAAGCAGATAAACCGACTAGTTTTTTGCATTTATACTGGATCAAACTCTTTTTATTCGATTTTATATATTTTTTTCAAGTTTAAATGTATTTTTCATTTTTTTAAGTGAGTTGGAAATTTTATTAACAAATAACTTATAATAAAAAAAAATTACCGAATTTTTTAGATGTCTCATTGAAATAAATACTTGTTCTGTTTTGGTAATTTTTTGAAAAATGCTTCCATTTCGATTTATTTGCAATTTTTTGTTAAAAAAGCCATGATTGGTGATTTTTTGGATTTTTTTTCTGAAAAACTACTAAATAAATTGCAATTCAATAAAAAGCTTTATAATCTTTAAACCTTCAACTATAAGTAAGAATATTTTGACAAGGATAAATCCGCTTATGAACAGCTGTCATTCTATATTTTTCATATTCATATTTTGTCAAATGGTGTTTCAAGCATGTACAAGTACGACCAAACCATTGCAAAAAAGGGGTCAGATAACGTTGCCTCAATGTTCTATTATTTTTTAACATCTACATGGATTCTGCTGTTAAAAATTTATGTGTTTGCCGACTCTTGCGGAGGACAAAACAAAAATCACACTATCATCCAGTTCTTCCACTACGTCACTGCTACACTAAAGAGATTTGTCACTGTGGCAATTACTTACCCAGTGCGCGGCCATTTCTTCATATAACCGGACAAAACATGGGATTTATCCCCAAAAGTGCAAAGGCTGAAACCCTAGATGGCTATAGAGAGATTATAGAAGCAGCGCGAAGATTATAGCCACATCCATTTGATGTTGTATCATGTGAACAAATTATGTTTAAAGAGTGGGGTACATTTTTGTCCTCTAAGTTCTACAAAAAGAAATTTTCTTTTCCTTTTTTCGACTTTATTTGACAACTAAAACAGTTAATGTTTTTGAAACAAAATGCAAAACTGTGGATCACAGTTTTGCATTTTGTTTCTAAATTTAAAATTTCTAATGAAATTATGTGAAGAAGCGTTATCTAAACAGTACTTACTATGTTTTTTGAAACAAAATGCAAAACTGTGAATCACAGGAAAACATATACCGAATCTTTCACGTCGTCTCTAGTAAAGGATCAACGGAAGAACCAGAAGGAGAAAGCAACAGAACCTAATCAACTCTACCAAACGCTTAAGTCTTTGCCCAAAGAAAAGTGTGCTGATCTAAAATTTCTAATGAAATTATGTGAAGAAGCGTTATCTAAACAGTATTTACTATGTTTTTTGAAACAAAATGCAAAACTGTGAATCACAGGGAAACATATACCGAATCTTTCACGTCGTCTCTAGTAAAGGATCAACGGAAGAACCAGAAGGGGAAAGCAACGGAACCTAATCAGCTCTACCAAACGCTTAAGACTTTGCCCAAAGAAAAGTGCGCTGATCTAAAATTTCTAATGAAATTATGTGAAGAAGCGTTATCTAAACAGTACTTACTATGTTTTTTGAAACAAAATGCAAAACTGTGGATCACAGGAAAACATATACCGAATCTTTCACGTCGTCTCTAGTAAAGGATTAACGGAAGAACCAGAAGGAGAAAGCAACAGAACCTAATCAGCTCTACCAAACGCTTAAGCCTTTGCATAAAGAAAAAGTGTGCTGATCTAAAATTTCTAATGAAATTATGTGAAGAAGCGTTATCTAAACAGTACTTACTATGTTTTTTGAAACAAAATGCAAAACTGTGAATCACAGGGAAACATATACCGAATCTTTCACGTCGTCTCTAGTAAAGGATCAACGGAAGAACCAGAAGGGGAAAGCAACGGAACCTAATCAGCTCTACCAAACGCTTAAGCCTTTGCCCAAAGAAAAGTGCGCTGATCTAAAATTTCTAATGAAATTATGTGAAGAAGCGTTATCTAAACAGTACTTACTATGTTTTTTGAAACAAAATGCAAAACTGTGGATCACAGGAAAACATATACCGAATCTTTCACGTCGTCTCTAGTAAAGGATCAACGGAAGAACCAGAAGGGGAAAGCAACGGAACCTAATCAGCTCTACCAAACGCTTAAGCCTTTGCCCAAAGAAAAGTGTGCTGATCTAAAATTTCTAATGAAATTATGTGAAGAAGCGTTATCTAAACAGTACTTACTATGTTTTTTGAAACAAAATGCAAAACTGTGAATCACAGGGAAACATATACCGAATCTTTCACGTCGTCTCTAGTAAAGGATCAACGGAAGAACCAGAAGGGGAAAGCAATGGAACCTAATCAGCTCTACCAAACGCTTAAGCCTTTGCCCAAAGAAAAGTGTGCTGATCTAAAATTTCTAATGAAATTATGTGAAGAAGCGTTATCTAAACAGTACTTACTATGTTTTTTGAAACAAAATGCAAAACTGTGGATCACAGGAAAACATATACCGAATCTTTCACGTCGTCTCTAGTAAAGGATCAACGGAAGAACCAGAAGGGGAAAGCAACGGAACCTAATCAGCTCTACCAAACGCTTAAGCCTTTGCCCAAAGAAAAGTGTGCTGATCTAAAATTTCTAATGAAATTATGTGAAGAAGCGTTATCTAAACAGTACTTACTATGTTTTTTGAAACAAAATGCAAAACTGTGAATCACAGGGAAACATATACCGAATCTTTCACGTCGTCTCTAGTAAAGGATCAACGGAAGAACCAGAAGGGGAAAGCAATGGAACCTAATCAGCTCTACCAAACGCTTAAGCCTTTGCCCAAAGAAAAGTGTGCTGATCTAAAATTTCTAATGAAATTATGTGAAGAAGCGTTATCTAAACAGTACTTACTATGTTTTTTGAAACAAAATGCAAAACTGTGGATCACAGGGAAACATATACCGAATCTTTCACGTCGTCTCTAGTAAAGGATCAACGGAAGAACCAGAAGGGGAAAGCAACGGAACCTAATCAGCTCTACCAAACGCTTAAGCCTTTGCATAAAGAAAAGTGTGCTGATCTAAAATTTCTAATGAAATTATGTGAAGAAGCGTTATCTAAAACAGTACTTACTATGTTTTTTGAAACAAAATGCAAAACTGTGAATCACAGGGAAACATATACCGAATCTTTCACGTCGTCTCTAGTAAAGGATCAACGGAAGAACCAGAAGGGGAAAGCAACGGAACCTAATCAGCTCTACCAAACGCTTAAGCCTTTGCCCAAAGAAAAGTGCGCTGATCTAAAATTTCTAATGAAATTATGTGAAGAAGCGTTATCTAAACAGTACTTACTATGTTTTTTTGAAACAAATGCAAAACTGTGGATCACAGGAAAACATATACCGAATCTTTCACGTCGTCTCTAGTAAAGGATCAACGGAAGAACCAGAAGGGGAAAGCAACGGAACCTAATCAGCTCTACCAAACGCTTAAGCCTTTGCCCAAAGAAAAGTGTGCTGATCTAAAATTTCTAATGAAATTATGTGAAGAAGCGTTATCTAAACAGTACTTACTATGTTTTTTGAAACAAAATGCAAAACTGTGAATCACAGGGAAACATATACCGAATCTTTCACGTCGTCTCTAGTAAAGGATCAACGGAAGAACCAGAAGGGAAAGCAATGGAACCTAATCAGCTCTACCAAACGCTTAAGCCTTTGCCCAAAGAAAAGTGTGCTGATCTAAAATTTCTAATGAATTATGTGAAGAAGCGTTATCTAAACAGTACTTACTATGTTTTTTGAAACAAAATGCAAAACTGTGGATCACAGGAAAACATATACCGAATCTTTCACGTCGTCTCTAGTAAAGGATCAACGGAAGAACCAGAAGGGGAAAGCAACGGAACCTAATCAGCTCTACCAAACGCTTAAGCCTTTGCCCAAAGAAAAGTGTGCTGATCTAAAATTTCTAATGAAATTATGTGAAGAAGCGTTATCTAAACAGTACTTACTATGTTTTTTGAAACAAAATGCAAAACTGTGAATCACAGGGAAACATATACCGAATCTTTCACGTCGTCTCTAGTAAAGGATCAACGGAAGAACCAGAAGGGGAAAGCAATGGAACCTAATCAGCTCTACCAAACGCTTAAGCCTTTGCCCAAAGAAAAGTGTGCTGATCTAAAATTTCTAATGAAATTATGTGAAGAAGCGTTATCTAAACAGTACTTACTATGTTTTTTGAAACAAAATGCAAAACTGTGGATCACAGGGAAACATATACCGAATCTTTCACGTCGTCTCTAGTAAAGGATCAACGGAAGAACCAGAAGGGGAAAGCAACGGAACCTAATCAGCTCTACCAAACGCTTAAGCCTTTGCCCAAAGAAAAGTGTGCTGATCTAAAAGTTCTACTGAAATTATGTAAAGAAGCGTTATCTAAACATTACTACAGCCAACTTCTTTCTGCGAATCAGCCTGAGTTATCATTTGAGCTCGATGATGTTCCCGACGATCAAAGCGATTTTTAAAAATCAGATTAACTTTAGTAAGTAGTTTATAGCTTGGTTTGTTCTTTTAATGTGATGTAGTATGCATTAAGTAATAAAAAACTAATAAAAATAAAATTTTTTTTGATCTGTTCAGGAGAAGAACCAACAACTCAGTCCACATTTTGTTTAAATAAAAATATCTAAGTACCAAAAAATAATTTAACCATAACAATATTCCAGCTATTTATTAAAAGTACATATCGAATTAATTATATAAAAATATTTAGCTAAAAATGTAAAAAAGCATAAGATTTTTATCGTTTCAAATCTTGTTTTCTTTCTCCTGAAAAATATAGTTTTTTAACTTTTTCCCCTGTACCCTTCAAATAGGAATAAAGAACAAGACATAGTGATGTCCATATTAAAAAATTGTTAAATTTTCTAAAAAACTCAAACCGCTAGTTAAGAACACATTAAATCTTTACCGCTACAAAAGAAAGTGGGTGTTGTAAAAATTTATCCACTTTATATGATAGTTCGTGTACTTTTTAGCATTTCTAAAGGTATTGTAATCATTCTAAATATAAGTTTCATTGTCACTTAATTCATTCACAAGTCGTTACGCATACCTTACCATCAATAATATACCTGTTTTATCATCTGGCGAACTTGCTGAACTCATTGACTCTTCGTACCCATTCATTCTTATTCTTCGACTACGAATGCAAATTTACAACCGTGTTTTCTCATAGAGACCGTTCGTCTATTAACATAAATCAATATTTGATTAGCCATTAGGCGATTTTTTAAGACGAGCTTCATAAATCCGAGTTTTGACATCATACCTACACTATTCATGTACGATGTCGTTGTGCAATATGGTCAATATTTGCGGAGGTGTGGAACGAAAGAAGACAAATTCGATTTTGCTTTTTTTAAATAGTAATTAATGAAAGTTAAGTGAAATTATTGTAGAGAAATCTAACAAGAATTCTACGTAAATACTAAAAAATCAATAAATTAAAATTAAAATTATTCAACAATATTAAACACATTATTTTGGCGCCTTAATAAAAATGTTTTGGCGTCTTGGTAAAATTGTTTTTTTTTTGTATTGCATTATACTTTTGTCTTCTTCTTGTTAATATATTTATCCATGACGGGTATTGGTGTTTTTATACATAGCTATTTTAGTTAATTTGCTGCTGTTCTAAATAGTCTAGTGGTACATACTGAAGATCTCGAGAAGATCCAGAAAGAGTACCGTGCAAGGAAGAAGGACTCTACAGGAAAATCCGTATAGAAAAAAGAAGGCACTGAAAAGAGCTGTGTAAAAAACTGGATGAGGACAAATCTGGGGTCAGATATACAGAATCGCCATGAACAGGTTCGATGCGTATCCGCATTACGAAATGCCTATGGACAAGAAGCTTGAGGTAACACGAGAGCTCTTTCCGGACGACAGATGGCATGAAGTATCGAGGGTCGAGGGAGCTGTACCTTCCGCAGGATAAGATACGACCTGAGGTGTTGAAGGATGTAAGAAGGACAGAGCCTGCGTGGCTTCTGGAATACATGAATGCACTGCTTGAAGCACAGATCTTTCCTGAGCCTTGGAGGACATCGAGGTTAGTACTGCTCCCCAAGGCTGGGGAAAAGTATCGCCCCATCTATCTCCTTCCATGCATCGGTAAGCTGTATGAAAGGATGCTGCGAGTACACATAGAGGACAGGATTGAGAGGTCAGGTGGTTTATCTTTTGGAGGCAATTTGGTTATTGTAAAGGGAAAAGTACGATTGATGCAATCGTGAGTGTAAACGAAGCACTGCGCAAAAGGGGATGAACATCGCTAGGTGGCCCTGCTGTTGTTCGATGTTAGGAATGTATTCAATACGCTGCAGTGGAACGGGTAAATAAACGCAATGGATTATGGTGGAAAAGGGCACTATTGTCGACGTGACGGTCGGGGTCCCACAGTGATCTACCTTGGACCCGACGCTATGGAACCTGGCATATGAAGGGGTTATGAACTGTGAATACGGAGAGGGTACAACCCCCTTGCATTCGTGAACAACCTCGCTGTACTGATAGTTGCCCGGGATGAGCCAGATCTCAAATACCAGGTTCGGAACAAGTCGGCGTCGTAAAAAAATGGATGACGCAGCACAGACGGAAACTTGCGGAGATAAAACCGAAGCCATCAATCTGAAGCGGAAAAGAAATTACAATATGCGGGTATGTCTAACACCCAAGAAATACGTAAAGTACCTAGGAGCGACGTTACACCAGAATGCTTTACAAGGTGTTGAGCAGTCGATCGTCCTCTACGCGGCACCAGTCTGGAGCGGGGCGGTAGAGATAACAGCCTATAGAAGGCTCATGACACGAGTGGCATGCGCCTACAGGACTGTGTCTACGGTAGCCTTGAGGACCATCACTAGTTGTGTTCCGTTGCATGTTTTGGTTGGCAGCGTTGCAGTTTTCTGATACCGAACATAAGAGATTGGATTGGCAATCCAAAAATTGCTCTGAGCCGTATTTTTTAAACACATGGAACGTAATAAAATTTTATTTTTAGGACCATATAAAATATTAGTTATAAAAAGATTCTTCTTCTTCTTCTTCACTGACTTTATAACTCGGGGTGAGTTTTGCCGCATCCATTATCGCTCTCCATCATCTACGACCTTGCGCTTCTATTTCCCATTGTTGTACCCTAATTCTAGATAAATCGGCTTCAACATCATCCTTCCGTTTTTTTTCTCGGTCAGCCTACTGATTTTCTACCATCTGGTCTTTCAAAAAGACTGTCTTTAACACTCTCTCATCCTCAGATCGTACCACGTGATCTGCCTATCTTATTCGGTTTGCCTTTATATGTCTAACTATGTTTTCAGTTCCATACATAGTTACCAATTCAGCGTTGCGGCGTCTTCTCGAATTCCCTGTGAATTCATCTCAGCATCTTAGCAGCTTCGATCTTGATAATGTCGAAAGGGAGTATAATGGTCTATTTTCCGCAGCTATCCTTGCTGAGACCTCTTTTTCTATGTGGTTGTCAGCTGTGATTATCGCCTCCAGGTATTTAAACTCCTTTACTACTTTTACTACTTTGAATTTGTGATCATCAATACTGATGTTCTACCTCTTGGTCTTGGATTTTTGGTTACTACCATGTATTTCGTCTTTTCTTCATTTATCCGGGACCCAGACTACCTGTTTCCTTCTCGAGCTGTGAAAGTATCTCTCTCACGTCTCTTTCTAGATGTGTGGCTGCATCTATATCATCAGCAAAGGCCAGCGACAGTTTTGATCCTTGATAAGCAAATCCTCTAGGAAGCTGAGACGATATTTTACATATTGCATATTTTAATGCAAAATTGAACAGCAACGTTGACAAGGGGTCCCCCTGCGTAAGTCCTGAATTTATACCAATTGATATCGATGTTCTGCTTCCTATATTTACTTGTGCATATGAGTCTGTCACGCACATTTGCGTTAGTTCAACTAATTTTCTTGGTATTCTCATTTCTAACATTGCTATCCACAATTTGCTTCTTTTTATGGAATCATATGCTTGCTGAAAATCTATGAAAATTTGGTGCACATCGCGGTTGAATTCCCAGTTTTTGTCTAATATTTGTCGAGTGGTATAAATTATATTAGTATATTTAAAAATTTACAACTTGCCAATTAAAAGCGACCAAATTGTTTTTAAAAGAAGAAAACGAAAAATTAGGTTATGTGTGTTTAAGAAGAATATCGAAAATGGAAAAATAGTTTGACAACGACACATCCGATCACTCTGTAACGGCCATTTCGTTCTTATCGTAAAAGAACTTTAGGTGTAACTTTTGATATACTCGCTTTATTCCTTTGTATTCAAATAGAATGTAAATAAAATATATTTCTATTATTTCACCATCTAAATCACTAACATAAAAACGTAAATGTTTGCAAACAGCAGCAAATCACAAACACCAAATGCCAACAAGCATTTCTCAACGTTTTATATACGAGCGAAGATAACGCACCAAACAATGCATTCAAGAATAAAATAAACTTTTGCTGCAGATTCAGATAAGAAAGCGAAAAAACACGATATACGTATATGCAGTGACGGGGAGGAACTTTAAGAGTTGTTTGGATTTTTAAATATGATGAAATACGCGAAGCCTTTGGGAGATCTGAATTGTTCGTGTCAGGTACAGTCAATAAGAAACTTTTGAAGTCTAGCTGTTTAAGCTTACACAAATCGTGAAATAACTCTGTAATATAATTGATGAGTTCGACCGTTACTTGACGGTAATTCATTTTATGTAACAATAAAATACTGAAAACTTTGTTTTCAAAACTTCCACAAAATTTATTTTATTTTAAACTCTTGTCACTACAGCTGTTTCGGCTGATTGCATGTCTTAAGTGATCTATTTTTGGCATGCTTTTACACTTTATAGTCTTTCATGAAATAGGTTGAGGAGGGGAGAACTCTTTGTCTCAAGTTGGCCATTCAGAATTATATCTGTGTTTTTTAATTTGTTGATTTCCATAGATTCTAACAAATATAACTTAAGGCCTTTATTTTGAATGTGAAGAATTTTAAATTCGTCATTAAAAGAATGATTATGATCTAGAAGGTGAAGTGCGTATGTAGAATCTGTTTTTTTTTATTATTGAAAGCCCTCTTATGTTCTGCTATTGGTTTATTAAAATTTCTACCAGTTTGACCGATGTAAGTTTTTGGGCAGTCGCCACATTTAAGTTAATAAACACCATTGTGTAAGTGTTTTTTTTTATTTTGGCTCTTGTTGTTTTTAATATATTTGCCTAAGTAGTTATTTGTTCTGAAAGCTAGTGTTATTCCTTTCTTTTTTATGTGTTTGGCTATTTTTGTTGATATTTTGCCTTTATATGTAATCGAGCAGAAAGTACTGGGTTTTCTCTTTGGTGGTAAAAATACTAATTTTAGGGCTTTCTTGTGTAGTTTTTTATTTAACATTTTACGACTATACACAATTCATCATCCCATTCCACACAACATAAACTGGCAGCCTATCATAGTATGTTACACAGATTTTTAATAGAAATTCCGATGTCAAAATACAACTTTGAGACAGAATTAAATACCATTAAGAAATAGCAGTAAACAATAGATACAACGAACAAACAATTAATAAAATGTTATATACAGATATACACACATATATATATATATATATATATATATATATATATATATATATATATATATATTATATATAATGCTTCAATATATATATATATATATATATATATATATATATATATATATATATGTGATATTTAAAAACTTAATTAGCTAATTAATTAATTAATTAATTAAAATTATTTAAATGATATGACTATGATTCTATGACACTTTATAATTCTCTTATCTCAGGGTTCTATTCGTGCTTCAATATCTATGCTATTACATGTGAAAGGTAAGGTTCAAAGAATATCGGAATAATAAAAAACATATAGGATCTAACATTATATATTGAAATAAAATAATGAAATAAAATTCACACTCAAAAATTTTCAATAAACAAAATCTCATATAATGATTCTCAAAATTTTGTTCTACGTACGTGAACCTTCAAAATTAATGGTACAAACAATATTAGTAAAAAAACTCAAAATCCCAATTATTATTCTAAATCTCCTAATCGAAATATTTATATATTTTCCAAAGTAATTGTAAAAATTGTGTTATCAATGAAAGGAAAACTGCAGAAAAACAAAACTATCTCTCTATGATGATGAGTGGTCCAAATCCTTGTTCTTTGTAGTCTACACTATCTATTCTTAACAGCTCCCTAGGTCATCAGCAATCTTACAACAAATTATTGCAAGTTTATCGTCCTTAATGATCTCCTTCAAATGTACGAATCGTTCAAATTTTGCTAGCTTCTTCTTCTCTCAATAAACTGAATCTCTCGTTGACCTGAGTGAAAAATGACTCTTGGAATATCTTTTCTTTACGATAAACTGAATCTCTCATTGGCCTGAACAGTGACTCTTGGAATATAAGTAGAAAATATAACTTACAATCTTTTACTGGATCAGCTTCTGTCAGATACACTAACTATACGAAAACTCACAAACTTTCACTCCTACTGCTTCCTACCTCTGGGAAACTACCCGAGAACAACGGCCGTTCGCCTTGCACCCTTGGAAACCAACTGCCAATCCTTTTTGTTTCAAAAACTAACTAAAGTGTCATTCTCAAACCAATCATCCCACCTTTTTCAATCTCATCCAATCAAAACGCGTCATACATCTCCCATTCCTTCATTTCGATCACAAACAAATTTTTACCTACAATTATAAAATTTCCGAACATTATTTAAAAACTAATCTTTTTCTACCAATTCTTCTTCTTCTTCTTCGGGTTCCTTCTCCTAGCGGAGGTTGGAAATCATCATCGCTATTTTAACTTTGTTGGCCGCATTTCTGAATAATTCTAATGAGCTGCAGCCGAACCACTCTCTCAAATTTCTTAGCCAGGACATTTTGCGTCGTCCTGGGTTTCTCTTCCCTTGTATCTTCCCTTGCATAATCAACCTCAGTAATACTTACTTCTCACCCCTCATTAAATGTCCCAGATATTGAATCTTTCTAATTTTAACAGTTTTTATGACTTCACATTCTTTCTTCATTCTTTGTAACACCTCTATATTAGTTACTTTTTCAATCCACGATATTTTATGCATTCTCCTGTAGCACCACATCTCAAAGGAGTTTAATTTTTTGATTTCAGACTGCTTTATTGTCCACGCTTCCATGCCATATAGTAAAGTAGAGAAGACGTAACAACGTAGCATTCTTGTGCGAATCTCTAGATTAAGGTTACGGTTGCAAAGTAATTTCTTCAATTTTATGAACGTGTTTCTTGCCATTTCTATTCTAGATCTGATCTCCTTTACTTGATCTCCATCTTCGGTTAGCCACGTTCCTAAATATTTATATGTTTTTACTCTTTCTATCGTTGTATTATTGATGATCAGGTTATTTACATTTTGTGGTTTTTTTGAGAATATCATTGATTTCGTTTTCTTGAGATTCATTTGCAGTCCGTAACTTTCACATGCATTGTATACATGTTGTATTATGTACTGTAGATCTTCCATGTCACTTGCAAATATGACAGTATCGTCGGCATATCTAATATTATTAATGCTATTTCCGTTGACATAAATACCTTCCACGATATCCAATAAAGCCTCTTAAAAAATCACTTCACTGTAGACGTTAAATAAGAGTGGTGAAAGGATACACCCTAGTCGAACTCCTCTAAGTATACTTACTTCCTCTGTCAGTTCTCCTTCGACTCTTACTCTTGCTTTTTGGTTTTGATACCAATTCTTAAAAACTAACAAAAACCTATCTTTCTAAAATCTATTCTATTGTCCTAATCACTGCACTAATGTATTTGGAAAACCCGGTTCAATTGTCTTAAGTTCGCTCACGTCACTCAAATATATATTAACAAAGAAAATAATTTATGCATAGCTTACGTTTTGTTCAATATAGGTAATCCAAAGATAAAAGGACTTTTATTTTTCGAAATGTTTGTCGTTTATTAATTCGACTTATCTGAATTATTTTAATTATTTAAACTTTGAAATATTTTTAAACAAACCGATATTTTCTTGATTTTACATATCATAACAATATATATATATATATATATATATATATATATATATATATATATATATATATATGAAGATATGTCGATAGCAAGCCATTCAGAGCGGTGCTGGGAATAATTTATTCCACTATGCACCAACAATTTACCCATATAAATTACCATTATTCTTGTACTCATTGCGTCGAGTAAGGACAATAAACATACGAAGTAGGTTGCGTTTCGATTTAATTTAAGTCTCTTACCACTCCATGACACGTGTTTCTGGGTCTACCAGTCTACCACTTCTCAGTCTACCTCTGGTTGCCAGAGTAATCGGCGCGTTTTGATTTGGTTTAAACAGAATTTATGACACTGAGATATTACCAACTTATTGGCTTAACTCGACTTTTGTCACAATACCGAAGAAACACCGTGCAAAGATATGCAGTGATTATCGGACAATAATTCTGATGAGTCTCGTTTTGAAGATCTTTCTGTGAGTAATACATAGCAGAATATTCAAGATATTAGAGAAGAGAATTAGCAATATGTACTCAATTTGGATTTAGGAGTGGCTTAGGTACGAGAGATGCCTTATTCCGTATCCAAGTTCTGATCTAGAGATACTTCTTCTCCAGCTTTCTTCTCCTATCGGAGGTTGGAAATCATCATCGCTATTTTAATTTTATTGGCCGCGCTTCTGAATAATTCTAATGAGCTGCAGCCGAACCACTCTCTCAATTTTTTTAGCCATGATATTTTGTGTCGTCCTGGGTTTCTCTTCCCTTGTATCTTCCCTTGCATAATTAACCTTTGTATCTAGAGATACAGAGATATAAGTCAAAATGTTTACATCTGTTCAAACGATTTTGAAAAAGCTTTTGACAAGGTCCGACATAACAAAATGTTAGAAATATGGAAAACAGCTGGACGATATGGAAATATGGAAATATGAATTGGACGATAAAGACTTATTAACAATTACGAATCTATATTGGCATCAAATAGCAAGAATAAAAGTTAAACAAGAACTGTCGGATGAGATAAATATAAAAAGAGGAGCGAGACAAGGCTGTATACAAAGCACGTGGTGTTCGTGTGTATTAAGGTATAAAAAATGCTTATTAAAAGCTTAAAATTTTTATTTTAAAGAAGATCTTTTCGGAATTTAATCATCCCATCATCAGTTTAATAAAAAGTTTGAGGGTATACAAGGCAACTATCGAACACGGTGATTAATTTAATCTTGCCCAAGTACTTTCGATCAATAGATCATCTTCAGGGGCATTTCGTCAATTGTGGCCTATCCGACATAGTAGAATGTCATAAATGTAAAATTTGGACATAACAATACAAAATACAATACCCTAAGACAAACAAACACTTTAAAATTTATATGGAGAAGCTACATATTATATAGAAGCCGGAGACAGAATGGGCTCCCGGTCTGACGGAAATGTAGAGATGACATGTGAGGTTGACATATAAGGTTTAATAAAAAGTTGTTAAAACACATTGTATAGCCACATAAAAACATTGGAAGGACATCCGTATTAAAAAACAATCGTCATGGTATTTATTCAGGTAACTAGAGTTAGCCCTAGACTCCAGCACAGATCAGAGGTAATGTAAGTCGATAAAACCTCACCAGCTACAGGGGGTCATGTAAGATACCCCATTTTCAGTTTTTATTAATCAACAAGTTAACAGTATATTGCTTTTACCTTTATAAATACCATGAGGATTGTTTTTTAATACAGATGTCCTTCCAATGTTTTTATGTGGCCAGACAATGTTTTTTAACAACTTTTTATTAAACTGATGATGGAATGATTCAATTCCGAAAAGATCTTCTTTAAAATAAAATTTTTAAGCTTTTAATAAGCATTTTTTATACCTTAATACACACGAACACCACGTGCTTTGTATTCAACATGTATATTGTATACTAGCCACTCCTGGATATCTCCACTTCATGGTTTGTTCCAGGTTCACTTTTAAGACTGTATACGTTTACTATCGCCTTTACTCTTTAACTTGTATCCAAAAGAAATATTTAAGGAAGGCCTAATGGAAACAACAGAAGATTTTATTGTTAGTCTTTACTATTTATATTGTTTATTTAAACTCAACGTTAAGAAAACTAAATATATGATAGCAAACATAACTATATACAGGATGACGGTATAAATGTCGAAGATGTCGTACTAGACAGAGTAGAGAAACTCGTGAATCTCGGCAGTAATATCAATGAGAGCTGGGATCCAACCGTAGCAATTAAGTGCTATTGTATGGAATGGAAGCGTGGATCCTAAGTGAGGCGATGCTTAAACGCATGCAAGACTTTGACAAGTGGTTATACCGACGACTACGAATAAGCTGGGTCGACAGTGTTATGAGGAGGTCCTTGGACGCCTGAACCAAACAACACAACTGGTCAGTATAATAAAAAGACGCAAGCTGGGATACTTCGGATACATTGTGAGACACCCTAGAAAATATGAACTTTCACATCTGAAATTAAGGGAAATGTCTAAGGTAAACGTGGTCTTGGTAGAAGAAGAACATTATGGCTGAAAAATACATAATACGATGGTCACATCATTATTTATGCCCATATCATTATTTAGAGCTGCTGTCAATAAAGTCACGATAGCGAATATGTTAGGCAAAATAATATCCAACGATCGGTAACGGTCACGGAACTAAAAGAAGAAAAGTTTGTTTCTCGTTGTTTGACTTTGTATGCATATTGGTTTTAAAGACACGTTAGCATATTTGTATTTTTTTGTATCTTTCTTGAACAAATCTCGTCAAGAAGAGACTGGAAGACGTGTTGGCAAGTGAGAGAGCTCTATCCAGTCAGCAATTCGGGTTCAGAAAATGTCGATCAGCAGTCGACGCCGCAATCTGAATCAAAAACGCGGTGCAAACTACTAGAAAGAGAGGGGTGGTTCTTGTTCTGTTGGACATTAAAAACGCTTTCAATTCGGCGAACTGGGGCCTCATAGTCGACAAAATTACCGAACTTAGGTCCCCTATATGTGAAATATCGACTTTTCTTTGTCACTCAAAAAAATAATGTAGCGCCCGTTATTTTCCTTTTTATTTAGTACCAAATTCTTTCTACTTCATGATGTTAGATTTATAAACCCACTTACCAAAGCTCGCCATTATGTCCCTCAAAACATCTGAGTGCCGGTTTCCAAAGTGAACATACTTGGACCTGGAATTCTTCATTTCTCTTTTAGTTCAACTTTTATGCTACCCAAAGTTATCCCCATGTTTGGGGATCTTCATTATTCACCCAGACCTAAAGCATGTTACAAGTTTTTTGGTTATTTCTTGTTCTCTTGTGGTTCTCGTGCCGATTCGAAGAATATTTTTCGTTTCCTTTTTTCTCGCATTACCCTGTCTCTATGCGAAAACTATTTATAGTCTATCAGTGAAGAAAGACTCCCTCCTCCTTTATAAGAGCTTGGGACCGATAACAGTACTGTTAATTTGTTCGGCCCACCCAACAGCATAGCTGGTGGAATTTAATAACTCGATAAATAAAGCAGATGTTTTTATTGTATGTAACCAAAAATTGATCATCAAATAAAAATAAAATTTAATTTTTTAAACGATAATTTTTAGGTCCTGTAGTTTATCAAACATATTGCGAAACGAAAATAAAATATAAAAATAACGTAAGTTATTTATGAATGAATTTAAAAATTACATATGGATAGCGCAATACACACCCGGCCTTTGATAAAACAAAACTGTTCCGAGCAAAAATAGCAGAATGTGTGATGAAACACTATTAGAAACATAATTTATTATATTTTACGCAGAAGGATTATATCTCCATTCATACCGCGAAGAATACACTGCTCGAGATGATGAAGGGTACGACAATAAAATCAAGTCAATTTCTTAATTCATAATAATATATTTATAAGGATGGTGTTGATGCTAATTATGGGATAAAATTAATTTTTGTGATATTTTAACTTGGTATTTCAAGTCAGCAGCGCATACCCTGGTGCGAACATTTCGTCTGACCACAACCCCATAATCGCGAATGTAAAGCTTCAATTGGCAAAGGTTAAAAAGCTATCTAATAAAAAATACATAAAGAAGATTTAGATCTACATACAGTAAGCACATCAACGAGAACTTGAGAAATATAGAAGGAAATTGCATAAAGAAAACCTGTGAGAAAATAAAAATAGTCATAGTCGAGGCTGACGAAGTAGTCGCAAGTAAAATAAAAAGAAGTTAAAAACGCAAAGGAAAGCTGGATGAAAGAACGTTCTGAAGAATTGGAATCACTACAAGAAAAGGGAGACAGCTTTGGACTACATAAAAAGGTCAAAGAAATTTTAGAGAAAGTATATACAAGAAACACCATGAGACTCGCCTGAAGAATGATAAAGGAAACTACGTTCATACTCAGGAAGAACTAGCTAAAATCTGGGCAAACTATGCTTCGTCCCTCTTTGCGGATAATAGAGCTAATCTGCCATCTACTAACTTACCCAAGGAAAATTTATCCAGCCCTTCCATTATCCGCGCCGAGGTGGAGTACGCTATAAAACTAGCAAAACTAGGCAATGCCCCTGGACCGGATGGAATTACTACGGAAGCCATAAAACTGTTGGAAGATAATAAAATCGACATGCTGGTAACAATTTTCAATGCCATATATAATACCGGCCACATTCCAACGGATTGGCATTATTCAACCTTTATAATGATCCCTAAATCACAAAGAGCGATAAAATGCAAAGACCACAGACTGATAAGTTTAATGAGAAATTTGCTTAAGGTGTTTCTTCGCATTCTTCAAACAAGAACATCCTTCAGAAAGCTGAAAGATCTAAGCGGTGAGACACAATTTGGTTTCACCAGCCTGGGTACACATGAAGCAGCTTTCTGCATGAATACGCTTGTACAAAACTGAATGGATCAACGAAAGAATATAGTCATAATATTCCTCGATTATGAAAAAGCGTTTCACACCGAAAAACATGACGCAATGATAAAAATGTTACACAACGCTAACATTGACGAGAAAGTTATGAGAGTTATCCAGAATCTCTATTGGAATCAAAAAGCAAGAGTGAGACTGAACAAATCAACCAACACAATTCATTCTCAATGTGGAGAACATTTTTGCAGAGGCACTGGAAGGCTCTGAGTGTGGAATAAAGGTAAACGGTAAACGCTGTGTGCGCAAAAATGCTCAGGTCCATACATGTGCCCACATAAAGTTAACCCGCACGAATGCTATCCGTCAGTAGTCAGTTTCTGGACGACATCAAAGAATATTTACGCGCCAATATGCTCAGGTTGTATGGCAAAGTATGTGTCATGCTATTACAGCACCATTACAGCAACTATTACAGCAAATAAAGTATTTTGCCCTCCCCTGGTGAAAAGAAAGTATATAGTATTCTAAAATTACTATGGGCGAAACAAATCAAGACGAATTAAAAAGAAAGACAGCGATCGCTTTAACCCGATGAAATTGGGCTGTGTGAGTAAACATTTGGATTATGCTTTCTCGTTCGAAATTCTAAAACGCGATTTTTTAATGTTTAATAGGAACTTTATGAGAATCCTATAAATACACATGGGATAAAAAATGCTACAGTTTTATATGTAATATTTAATTGTACGTCAGCGGAAAACATTTTGTAGATTTAATATACTATATTAACTGACAAACGCCTCAATAGCGCAATGGAGAAGGAGGTAATTTACATACAGAATTCGTCTAGGCAGAGGAAAAGAAAAAGTCTGATGTATACAGGATCGGTACTTGTCCGAGATACAACAGTCGTTTGGATATTACAAGCTAATCTTTGTGCAAATAATTTAGCGTTTAATTACTAACATAGCAAACATTGATTATTTTTACCAGTATATATAACTACAATCGAAGACTAAAAAATTATTGATATTGTAACTTGTAAATGACACGGGTGATTGCCTTTGCTTACTGATAGTGATAACCGTTTATGTTTATTTCTTTTCTTAGTTACAACAAACAAAGACTTTACTGTTACTCGATAAGTAAAAATAGCTTGATTTAGCTGCAAGACGAACACGTTTGATAAGTTTATATAAATAGTGTTTACATATGTGCAGAAAAACATATTTGAAATTTCAAATTTAGACATCTAAATATCAAAATATTTTCACTCATGTCATGTATTAAAATTTCATGTACCGAAAGGGTGAAGCTGTAGAGCTACCTCAATTATAATTCAATTGTTCTATAATATATTCTAAAAGCATAAAAACCTGCCTTATCTTATAATAATTATTATTATTACTTTAGATGGCCTCCAAGCGCCACGGGTAATAAATAGAATAAACAGCGCACAAAACACAAAGAGAAGACACCACAGTATCTGGATTGTGGCAATTCAACGTTATGCCATTTGGACTCTGTAATGCTCCTGCGACATTTGAGAGGCTTATGGAAAATATGTTGAGGGGGTTATCTTGGAAAACATGCCTGGTTTATCTAGATGACATAATCGTCTTGGGGGAGACATTTGAAGACCATCTGAAGAATTTAAAAAATGTTTTTAATCGACTTAAAGTCGCCCAATTGATGTTAAACCCCAAGAAGCTATTTCAAGGTAAAGTGAACTATCTTGATCATTTAGTCAGTAAAGAAGGAGTGGCCGTGGATAAAGGAACAATCAATTCCGGTAAGGAATGGCCAGAACCAACTGACAAACATCAAATGAGAAGTTTTCTTGGACTATGTACTTACTATCGGAGGTTTATGAAGAAGTTTTGCAGATATCACTAAGCCATTAACGTGACTTACCGAGGAAGCAAGAAATTAACATTAGGATGCAGACTGCCAAAATGCCTTTGAGACCTTGAAAAAGAATTTAATCACAGCACCAATTTTAGGGTATCCACTGCCAGAAGGAGAGTTCATCTTATACATGCAGATGCAAATAATGTGAGAATTGGAGGAGTGCTATCTCAGATTCAAGGAGAACAAGAACGAGTCCTTGGATATTTTAGTAAAGTTTTTTCAAAACCTGAGCGGAATTATAGCGCCAAGAGAAGAGAACTTCTAGCAGTAGTGAAATTGGTAGAACACTTCTATCAATACCTCTATGGAAGGAAGTTTTTAATCCGAACCGACCATGCTGCCTTTAAGTGGTTGAGACTAAGATAAGGGAAGAACAAGAGAGAGAATCAGTTGTACAGAAAATTCGAAAATGAAAAGAGGAAAACCGTCGACCGCCTTGGCAAGAAGTATCAAACCTATGCTCAGTAGTTAAGACGTATTGGGCCCAGTGGGACTTATTTATCATGGCAGATAGCTTGCTCAAACGAGTACTGGAAAATGATGACGGTTCAGAGAAGAGAAGACAGTTGGTGATACCAAAGAGCAGAATAACCGAAGTACTTCGTCAGTTACACGACAGTCCATCAGACGGGCATTTCGGTGTAAAGAAACCCCTTTAACAAATTCGGGAACAGTTTTATTGGATGAACAGTTCCAACGACGCGCGACGTAAAAGACTGGTGTAAGAAATGTACAATTTGTGCTATGAGTAACGGGCCTTGCCGAAAAAGGAGAGCTCCTATGAGACAATATAATGTTGGAAGCCTGTTTGAAAGAATAGCTTTGGACGTTGCTGGGCCATTTCCAGAAAGTGAAAACGGAGGCAAGTACATGTTGGTAGTAATGAATTACTTCACTAAGGGGGTCGAGATTTACGCAATTTCAGATCAGAAGACCGCCACCATTGCAGATTTGTTGATCCAAAAATATATCAGCAGATTTGGAGTGCCTTTGGAGATCCATAGTGACGAAGGAAGGAACTTCGAAAGCGAAGAAAACAAGAACTACATAATATCATCCGCAATCGGATGGTATGGTAGAACGGATAAATAGGACAGTTGGCAAGTATTTGACAAAGATGGTGTCCTATCATCAGCGAGACTGGGACCAATATCTTCCGTTCTTTACAATGGCCTACAGATCTGCTGTTAACGAATCAACAGGCCAGACACCAGCCTATTCTGATGCGAGATGCGACTACCTTGTGATCTACAGTTTGGGTGCCGACCTGGAGAAGATGTAGCAGGTGAAGATTATGTAATCGAATTACGAAGAAAAATGAACGATGTACACGAGTTGGTCCGTTCCCATCTTCAGATCGCTAGTGACCGAATGAAGAAACGGTACGTTATGAAAGCCGAAAAGGGGTGCTTTAAGAAGAACGACAAAGTTTGGCTCTATAATTTCAAGAAGCGAAAAGGTTGTTCTCCCAAGTTGCAGCAGTTTTGGAAAGGTCCATACCTCATTATGGAAAAGATCAACGATGTCATCTACCGAATAAGCAAGATTTCGAAGGGAAAGCCGATGATAGTACACCATAACCGGCTTGCGTCTTTCGAAGGTGACCACAACGTAAATGAATGAGTGGAAGTCCAAGATGTGTCTGACCTCACGTTTGAGGAATTCATGGGGGCCTATGAAGGTACCGGTAAAGCAAGACATGGTGTTACCACTGAAGAAAAGCAAGATCTTATCGCGCTTCCCGATGACTACTCACTGATCCTTCCCATCCGGCCAGTATCAAAGACACACCAGGGTTGGCATCCGTCTTTCGAATAAAGTTTCGGTCGAGTTGCAGAACTTCAATGCCAAGTGCCAGCTCCCGTGAAAACCTTGAAACTCCAAGATGCATCACGTTACCTTTTCTACCTGGTAACAAAAGACACTGCCCGTGACAAACCTACCTACCGAGAAGTATGGGAAGCCTTACTTCAATTGAAAGAGCACGTACTGGAGTCCGACGTGCAAAAATTAGCCATACCAAAATTGGAGTGCCGCCAATTATCATGGGGTTCAAGAACGTTCAGCGAAGGTCACCGGGCTGTTCGAGGGAACTCCAGAATAACGGATATTACATATATATAGAAAAACTTTTTATTGAAAACGGTCAGTTGGAAAATAATAATTGTATTGAGTCGAGTTTGAATTGTAACCCGGAAAATAAATGTTATAAATAAAGACTCTAATAAACTAAGTGTTAGAACAGTATTTTATAATAAATACAGTTGGAAAGAGCTGAGGGACAAATATGTCCAGCAGTGGACGCATACAGGTTGATGATGATGATGATCTACTGTATCGACAGACCAATACATACGCGGCAGAAACACGACCTGACACAGAGAGGACAAAAAGGATGTTAGAAACAGCAGAGATGAAAACGCTTAGAAAAATTAATATCAAGACACTATGAGGCAGAGCTAGAAGCACAGATATACGACGTAGATGCAAGGTAGAGAACATCAAGAACTGGGTAAGAAATAGAAGAGTAGAATGAAACGATCATATAAGCCGAATGACAACAAATAGAGTAGTAAAGACGGCAAGAGACGGTTCCCAATAGGAAGACGATCAGTAGGAAGACCACGAAATCGATGGAACGACAACTTACTAGCGGCACATTGTGCCGAGAAAAAAATTATTTCCCTGGACTATTTTGACTGGATATATAAACTATTTTACATTGTTAATTACTTTCTAAAATTCGGCGCTAAAATAGTTTTGCTGTCTTTCATACTATACACAATGAAAGAGGAGATAAAAATTATATGTAATTACCTAATTACTATTAATTTAAAATGTGGAATCCATAAAAGGGTATCACATTTAGCATTCTAATCTTACAATACATTCACACAGTACAACAATCGAAAAACTAGAACAATAAGGAATTGAAATTGGATGTTTTACCTATAATAATCCTTGCATTTTTCCATTATCGACCAGTAAGTCCTACAAGGACTTCAAAGTACTCTCTGTACAAGGAAGTGGTAAAAATAAACATAAAATACCAGAACGCAATAGAATTCGCTATATAGAGAATCTCCGAACCATGTCTTGTCTCACCAAACACAGAAGTGAGTCAATTTATTGTAAAGAAATCAAAGAAGGCATCTAGATTTACAGCTTTTTGCAAGCGAGTTGTTTAAGGAAAAATAATAATTGCGTTATTCTCGGTATTTGCATGTAGATTTGGAATGAGCGAGAAATTATTTCAAGTGTAAAGTGGCACAAAAAGTTAGTCCCGGTGTTTCTGCAAAGTTCGAATGAATTCATTAAAATTGATAAATATAAAATTTTCGTCTTACTTTAATCTCATTAAGTCGTTCTTGTTATACAATGTTTTCTATACGATGTACATGCCATAAGTTTTCTGATGTCAGGAAGTGGAAGGGGTACCCGAAAATGTGTCTGATTTAGTCATGTGTATTAATTTTTCCTTATAAAATAAAAATAAACAAAAGCTACAATAAACGATATACTTTTATTGTAGTTTCCTACAGTTCTGACATACATCTGTAATTTGCTCTTAACACATAAATACATTGTATTTGTAGCAGGAAAAACGAGTTTTTCTATCATTTTTCCAGCCGCACTAGATGCACCTTCCAGCAGGTAAATGCATTTCTTGATTTTCTGGTGCATCACTTCGAGATACTTCCATAAATATCAGCTTCAGCGTGTTCAGAAGTATTCTAAGAGCTGTTCTCCTTTTCAAATTTGGATGAACCAATGCGTTTGATAAATCTCTTAATGTTGTCTCCGTTTATTTAGATCTCCGTTGCTTGATCTATATATCAAATGCGTTTTTATTCCTGTAATATTTAATAATGTGTAGAATATCACCATGAGCCATCTTCTGCTATTCCGGGAGCAGTTGTAACTAACGCACAACTTATCTACAATGTCGAAACCCCCATTTACATTTTTTATGAGTAGTGACCGTTACTGGTTTAGATTTATCACCACTGTTTAAGTCAATATCATCATGATGGTGCACACTTAATATTAACATCACATTTTTGCGTAGCTTTGGGATATTAGAAACGATTATGATATCCTAAGTAAAGCCAAAAATGCTTGTATGGATTGGACGTTTAGTGGGGTTGAAAAATTCAACTGGCAGTTTTATTTTATATTTTTTTGGCGTAATTGTAGTTATTTTGTAATCCCAAAGCAACTTTTCCACAAGTGGAACTGATGTAACTAGTTATCCATTGTCTAGTTAACGTGTGAACCAGAAATGTGTTTGCACAATTCTAAAAACACTTCAGTAGGTTTGTTAGAAAATTTATATGGCCATCGGATTGGTATCCCACGTAGACTTCCATTTTTGTAGTTTAAAGTATTTACTTTTGAATATTATTCTTCTTTGCCGTCTCCCAATCGGAGCTTGGATATCATCATCATCACTATCTTTACTCTATCTACTGCTGCTCTGAAGAGTTCTATAGAACCGCATTTAAACCAGTCTCTTTAATTCTTCAACCATGACACTCTCCTTTTTCCTATACTCCTTCCTCCTCTTATCTTATCCTGTATTATTAGCCCTAGCAGTTCATATCACTGTCTGTTCCAGATATTGTAACTTTCTTATTTTAATTGTGTTTATTATTTCGCATTCTTTGCTCATTTCTCGGAATACTTCCATGTTAGTTTTCTTCTGTGTCCCTGGTATTCTACGCATCCTCCTGTAACACCACATTTCAAAGGACTGTAACTTATTTATGTGTTCTTGCTTCAATGTGCAGCTTTCAAGTCTATATTGCAGTATCGAAAACACGTAGCATCTCAGTGCTCTTACTCTCAGTTATAATGTAAGGTCTTTGTTGCAGAGAATTTTCATTTTTACAAAAACATTTCTTGCTATTTCTATCCTGGCTCTTATTTCGGTTGTTTGATCATTATTGTCTGAAATCCAGGTTCCTAGGTACATTCAACCCTTTCTATCGGTACATTTCCCAAATGTATGTTTTTTTGGTATATTTGTTATCTTTTTTATTATCATGTATTTGGTCTTTTTTATATTCATTTTTAGTCCGTATTTTTCACCGAAACTGTTTGTTTTGTTTAGCAGTAATTGGAGTTGTTCAGCAGAGCTTGCTATAATCACGGTGTCCTCTGCATATCTTATGTTGTTAATAGATCTTCTTTAAGTCTTTCTGTCTAACTCCTCTCCTGATTTCAATTTCTGGAGTGGGTTCGTTATCTATTACGATATGAGCTCTTTGATTCCAGTAGAGGTTTGTTATTATTCGTAAGTCCCTAGAGTCTATGTTTTTTGTCTTCAAAATTTGGACTAATTTTTCATGTCTTACTTTGTCAAATGCTTTTTCAAAATCAACGTAAAAAACATGCACATTAACATTCATACCCATGCATCTTTGAGCTAATACAATAAACAAACTGACTATCATCTATTCCTTTTTCCATTTTTTTATTTATACGACCATGTATTATTTTCAAGAATAATTTGAGAATGTGACTTATTAGTGATATTGCTCTCTATTCATTGCAATATTTAGCGATTTGCTACTTTTGAATCACAAACTGCAAATAACTTGAGTCCGTATTTATTAGGTTTTGAGGTAATGTACTGACAGAACGAACATTTTCCCCTGAAAGCAGGGAGTATCTCATCAAAGGTAACAAATGATGAATGATTGTAGGCATTTTGACAATTTTTTACGAATTGGTCAAACACCACACGAATGGCATCTAGCTTCTCAATTTTTGATCGCTCTGCACTTGTTTCCTTACCATTAGACCTAATGCAACGAAAAATAAATCGGAACCTTTGTAGAGTCATCGTAAGATTAAACAGTTCTATACCATAACCTTCAAAGATCTTCACAGTGGCCTAGCCCAGATAAATACAAGAGTCCTATAAAAGCACGGATTTCCATTTCATCACTATGGCTAGCATTTTGCTCTCGAGAATAGTTTTCTTGAAAGGAGGCTATGTATTTATTTGTATTTTCCACAATGATATCAATTATTGTGCCATTCAAAAAATAATTTCAAATTTTGACAGCGTCCCTTAAGTTTTTAGTAATTTTTGTAGGCCTTGGTAAGCAAATTATTATGTTATCCTATCTTGATATCCATAGGATAAAAAATTAGAAAAAAAAAACGATGTTTTTAGCAATTTTTAAATATTTTAATTTTTTTTTTATTAATATTCCCGTTTTATTTGAGAGAGTGGATAAGTTAATTATTATTATTGAAGTTATGTCACACAACTTTTTCGCAAAAATCAGAATGCCACCTCTTACATTCAAATGTTGCTGTTTTTTCACAGTTCCGCCCTGGTCTAATAATAGTGTATATTTCTTTATTTTTTTATATTGTATATGAGTAGATTGTAGTTCGTAAAACACGGTGATATTTTTGTCCTGATATTTTATTCAATTCTCATCATCTCATTCACAATCCCACACACATTGTTTCAAACAGTTTTAATTGGCATGTCATTGTTCTGGGATTAACTTTATTTTTGGCACATGTTCCTTATAATCAAAATATTTTCATATAAAACATAAATGATCTTAACTTTGTTTAGGCTAGAAGACTTACAGATTTGACAGTGAAGATTTTCTCAAAAAATCCAACGCACGCTGGGATTTTTTTTCTCCGAACACGTACAAAACATAAGCCATCTCGTCAGAATTTAATCTTACCTAGATACGGAATATTATGTTTCTTGAAACACAAGTTGTTTGTTGACAAGATAAAAGATATAAATAGAAATAAATAAGGACAGCGATTCTAAAATTTCAGTCGATTTTGGTGTTAGGTTTCCCTTATCCTTGGACAGAGGCGTAGGTCTATTACCTAACGCAGAGGAAAAATGAGGTGTGCGTGATATTTCAGACGTAATTCGATAGTATGCCCACAAATGTTCCTATTTAAGAAGACACAGCTGTTATAAAATATATGGCGAGAGATCGTTATATCTGACAAAAAAAATTGTTTGATTATAAATATCCAGCTAAGAAATATACAGTTGTACAGTTTGTTACTTTAACTGAAGCAATAAATTTAATAAATATAAAATAAACAAAGATAATGACAATCAGATCACTAGTTAGCTGAATGTGTTGATCTGTACATTTCGAAACATCACCACACAAACTGAGGATCAGAATAATGGTTCTGTAGATATTGGAAGAATACTGGGAATTTAGAACACTTAAGAGTCCCCGTACACTAGAAAGGTATCAAAATTACCTAGAAAATGAAAACACAATGAATGAGAATTTAATAGCTATCGAGCAATGAGATATATGTAGAAGAACAATTAAGGAAGCGGCAGATGACGTCCTAGAACCAGAAGAAACCACTCCACGCAACGGTTGGTTAAATTAATAAAGGTATACCTCTTTCAATTATACCTCATATAACCTGGTTTCAGAATTTCAAAGCTCCTCGTAAATATATTACTACTATAAATCGACTACGCTTTGGACATGCATGCTACCCATGCTATTTATTTAAAATAGAAGTCATCGATGATGATAGTTGCAAACATTGCGGTGAGCTAGGTGACCTCGATCACATCTTCTTTGAATATCCTAAATTTATTTAGCATTCAAACTCCCTGTATACAAAATTAACTAAATGCAATATATACGCCCCATATAATATACAGTCCTTGTTAGCCATAGGTTCTGTAACAATATACAATTTAATTATAGAATTTTTGTCAGATACATGCATAGCTTTATAAATCTGGTACTCGTTCATGAAAACTTTCATGATCATGAGCGTGTATAGGGTTAGACTTGTAACCTTTGTTTATCCTATATGTAACAATACCTTATCCGTGGTCCAGTATTGTCTGTTAATATAAATGTCTTGACGAACCCCTAGACGAGAATCGAGTGTCCTTGTATTTTCCTTCGTCCTTCGTATTCGTCTATTTCGTTTTAGGGATATCGCTGTGCATTTCTCTGAAAAATTACTAAACGGAAAAAATGAAACGAGAAAGTTCTATAACATCCTAAATATGACAATGAGATGAGATGACTATGAGATATAGTTATATAGGACAATCAAAAGCCTACGACAAGTCGCAAAGAGAAATTGTTAGGAGATTGCCGTGATCAAGCCCTTCAATCACCTCGTTAACAACATTAAATACCGCTTCCGTAGTAGAACAAGCACTTCCGAATCCACATTTTGAGTTGCTAAAGTAATTATTTGACTCAAAATAGGAATAAATTTGCTGTTTGATAACCTTTTAAGTCACTTTGTCAAAAGAAGAAACAATGCTTATGGGTCTGTAATTGTCAGTTTTTGAGGAATCACATTTTTTGTAGATTGGTAGTACTTTTGAGTATTTTAATACTTCTGTAAATACTTCAGTTGATAGAATTAAATTAATAATATGAGTGAAAGGTGTAAAAACTATTTGGTAAGTTTCTTTTAAAATTTTCCTATTAATTTTATGAAGGACCCTACAATTAAAATTACTAAGAGACTTTATTATTTAAGAGACCTCTTCTTCCACAACGGGACGAAAAAAAAGGACTTGCTCGGAGAAGAATATTTTCTATAATTGAAAAGGACATCGACATTAATAGTGGGAAAAGAGGTAATTATATTTTCTGCAGTAGTAAAAATTGATTTAAGAGAAAGATTAGATCTGTAAGACCTTAATTCATTATTAAACCATTACACGAGGGTTTTTTTCAGCCGTTTGTCGTACTTTTTCTAGAGGAAAATGTTTTAATATTAAATTGTTATAAATTTCGACAGAAAAGACTGTTAAAAAATCTGGATGATTATTAATATCATAGAAAAGTCCATATTTGTAATAGATAGCGGACGTTTAAACTTCTCTAAACCAGAAGTAATAAACCGTTGAAATATTTGATTAGTGTCAACAACTTTATTCTCAGGGTCAATAAATAAAAATTGAACTCGATGGTCAAAAAAACCAAGGTTCAAATAGGCCCACGCTGTAGATATTTTCAAAAAAAAGTTGTCATAATGTTGTCGATGCAACTACTGGACTGGGATGTGATTCTAGTATAATCGTTTATTCGCTGTAAATTTCGCCGGTAGCGCTCTCTCGCGGTTTGAAACTTGTACTTTTCTTGTAAAATCGCTGTAAGTTAATATGACAAAACGAGAAAAATAGATATTTATCTAAAAATACAAAATTATGAACTCAAATATTATTGTAAACTGATTACTGAACGAATACACAGAATTAATAGTAAAAGTATTTACGCCTTTTTATTTTATTCATTTTAATTATAATATTTAAGATATAAGTTCCTGCGACTGGATGACTACTTACGCAAGAGGCCATTGACAAAAAGAAGAAGTTTATGTGAAAATATTTAATGGATAAAGGATTCTAACTCGATGGATAAAGGTTGCTTTTACCACAAAATAATAAACAAACAGAATGCCCACTCTCAGATGCCGCCTTTGAAGTTATTCAGCACGCGCGCCATGTTTTAGAAGGAAACACATAACACAGACATATGATTTGTGAGGTTATGTAATTGTTAATATTTATGTTTAATTATATTATATTTAACAATGGTAGTATAATTGAATAGTATGTCTATGATTGCCGTAAGTCAATTAAACCGGGTTAATTTTTCTATGGACACCGCATAAACAACGCTGGTTCCCTTTAAAACATGGCGGAACATCTGCGCGTACGAGATGAGCGTACTAAATTTTCCATGGGCATTCTGATTGTTTATTATTCTATGCCTTTACCTCTGTAACATTGTAATTCTTGTTTTCATTTTGAATTTTCATTCTGTTTTTGCTCAGTTATTTTTTGTGTGCTTAGATATCAATTTTTATTAATTTTATCAAAATGGATATTAAACATTATACTGGTTTTAAGTCTATATTTCAACCAGCTACACAAAAAAGAGGAAATATTTAGTTGATGCAAGGCATGTACGCAATGTTTCGGAATATATTAGCTTTACACCATAGAAATATCATGTTTGTATTAAGTATAGGTTATTTACTTATTTTTCTTACCGATAGCAATAATTCATTTTTCCCTTTGAAATGAATAAAATTTACAATCACTATTATACCCAGTATTTTTACATGTATCATATCTTTTTCTTTTTGAAAAATCCATATTCGCCATTATTTAAAAGTTTACAAGTTAAGTGCACAAAACTGCCACTAACAGCGTTGGTGAAAACTGTCAAATCCCCTCTACTCATCGGCTCACAGCGAATAGTTACTTTTAGACCAAAAGATGTTAATAGATTTTGAATATAAAAAAAGGGTCAGATTCAATTTTAAAATTTATAATAAAATCACCAAGTATGACCAGTTTGTCTGCTTTAGTAAGCATGGACGTTACGACATTTTCAAAATTCACCAAAAACAAGTCAGTGACCCTTGCCCGATCTGTATACAGTTAAAATATTGATTTTTATTGAAGGTACATAAACTGCACAAAACTCTTTTCTTTTACATAAATTGCAACTCCGCCTTGTTTCTTTTTTACCCTACAAAAGAAATTAGCTAATAAAAAACCGAAAATGCTAACTAATTTCATTTTTCACTTTGCCAGTGCTCCGAAAAACATAGGAGGTCATATAATTTTTGATCGGCAAGATAAGCATTGATCATAGCGATTTTATTTAAAATACACTGCGAATTAACATGAAACATGCTTACCGTACCTTGTCGAATTTGTTTATTTTGATAAAAGTTTGTAGAAGCTTCTAGGTTTCTTCCTTCGTCTGCTTTATATGCTGAAAATTTCTTTTGAAGTTAAATCCCCTAACGGTAGCTCCTTTGGGCCAAATGTTAGGACTTTAGACTTCGTAAATTTTATCGAAAGGCATGATACTTTATATGTGGAGTATTTGTCAGTTCTATGCCATTCCGCGCAGTTGAAAGTAATATCGGGTACTACCTTACCCAAAATTTTTAGAAGATACATTAGTAAGACTTGTAAAAACGACTATGAGTAAAGTGACCTGGACAGTGCAAATACAAGGCGATCTGTCACAAGAATTTGAAACATATGCAGGGTTACGGCTGAGAGATTCGCTGGCGTGTTTTCTCTTTAATATAGCATTAGAAAAGACTATAAGAGATGCCTAGTTACACAATAGGGGAACAATTTTTAATAAGTCAACGCAGATTATGGTTTACGCTGAAGATTTGGATTTGATCGCACGCACCACACGAGGACTGAAAGAGAAAATAGAGCTAGAACCACCGAACAAAACTTTAGCATAAACCACTACAATTTTGAGGTAGTCCATAAGTTTACTTCTCTAGGTTCTCTCATAACAAGAGAGTTTGTGTAGAGAGATTTTTTGCCGACCTTCAGACATGAGGAGGTCTTTCTAAGAAGGATAACCTTTCCATTTTTATTTTATACTTGCATCTTAGTACAATCAAACTTGGATAATTCGAATCTCAGGGGACCGCTAAAAAAATTCGAATTGTCCAAAAATTCGAATTATCCAAAAATCTACAAAAAGCAATGATACTTACAAAAGCATATGCAAACGATAAAAATCAACACTTTTGCAGACGTTTTCGTTCCTACTCTTACCCGAATTTTGTCAATCGAAAAAAATGGGCTAACAAAATTCCACCAAGAATACCAATTAAAACATTTACAAGCTATAAAAATGGTCAATTATTGTAATTATGGCAGGTGTTCTCATTGTTATTTTCGGCCAATCTTGGTCGATAAAAACCGCACAGTGAGAACGTGTCATTAAAACAATAAAAATCATTTTGTCCCAAAAAATGTATTGAAAATAAGAAAATTTGTTACAATTAACAAAAAAGACAGTTTTTAACTGTTAAAGAGTTTAACTTTTTCCAAAGAAATCTGACATTTTTAGCTGCTTTTTAGAATTCAGCTTCTCGGTATGACAATGGCAATGAATTCTAAGGTGAACTAAAAATAGAGTCACTTACATCATTTTTATTTTCAAAGTACCGTCTAAGTTGTGTAATATGGTTCGTTGCTTCGGCTGCACTGCAACATATTCATCCACGTTGACAAAATCTTCATAAGAGATGGCAGGATCAGAAATGACGTCCTGCCAGCCGTCAACTGAAAGCAGCTCTTCTGTTAAAGTGTCGTTAGAATTTTCTGCGTTCTCCTCCTTTTTTACGAAACCAGCTATTTTGAAACAGTGTTTGATCGTTTCGGTTGTGTTACTTGCCCCAAGCTTTCTTACACATTCGAGAGGCTTGAAAAATGCCTTGGTCCATAGGCTAAAGAACTGAAGTCATGTTGGCAGGAAAACAATTAGTTTTACATTTTCCAATAATGGAATAGTGTTCTAGGCCGTACAGTTGTCAATAAAAAAACTAACTTTTCTCTTATAAACTTTTTGTCTAATTTCATCAGCCATTTCTCGAAAAGATCCCTAGCCATTCAAGCTCTTGCGCTGCTCACATATTCCACTGGTTTTGACTTGACGTTCTTAAAACAACACGGATTAGCCGACTTACCAATCATCAGTAGAGGTACCACTTCTGATCCGTCCATGTTTGCACCAATTAGGAGAGTGACTCTTTTTTTTTTGCTTAGTTTTCCTCCGTGACATTTTTCATTTTTAAACGTCAGTGTTTTGACAGGAGTGCATTAAAAAAAGACCTGTCTCGTCAAAATTGAAGATATCTCTTTCATCTACATCCTGAATCATCTCCTCCAGTTTTTTTCCATTTGTTGGCTTCTTGTTCATTAACAGCCTCACGTTCTCCACAAATGGATTTGAATAAAATTTTCTTGCTTTCTTTGAAGCTGTCTAGCCACCCTGTACTCGATTTAAAGTTGTTTTTCCCCATTTCAACAACAAATTGTTCAGCTTTGCTTGTTATAAGGCGACCACCCACGGGAATCTCCTTATCCTTATCATGTTCGAACCATTTTAAAACACTTATTACTATTAAACTGGGAATAAGCCACAATTAAAGATAAAAATACGTTTATTGACGTTTCAATTTCAATTTGAAATTGAAACGTCAATAAACGTATTTTTATCTTTAATTGTGGCTTATTCCCAGTTTAATAGTAATTAATTTACATGCCACAGAAAATAGCTTCAGAACAATATTTTAAAACACATTTGGATTTTCTATCTTCTTAACCTTTATCATTCTTTACCGCACTCACTTCAGATTTTTTTTATTCATCAACTAGGTATATCCCTCTACTTGCAGAAGTAGGTGTGAATTATTACGTGTTAGGAGGAATTCCAAAGTCCTTGGTAGTCTCAGATTTTTTCCTCGTTCCATTTTCTACTTCTTAAATTGCTGCTATTTTTCCAATAACGTCAAAGTTTTGTATGTTCGAAGTTTACTGAAGGGACATGCTAAGGGCGAGAGAATTTAGGTGCCAGCTATCTCTTCGCAGAAATTTCCAGCATGAAATTGGCATTTTAGCTTGTAGAGAAGTTCGAATTATCCAAAATAAATTCGAATTATTCACGACTTTTTACCATTACTTATATAGGAAATGCTAGGGACCAGAATAAAAATTCGAATTAAAGAAGATTTCGAATTAGAGAAGTTCGAATTAAGCAGGTTCCACTGTATACATTTTCATATTCGTTCAAAAATATATAGTAATAACATTACTGTTATTCATCATCTTTTCTTCTCCTAATGACTTTTCAGACAAAGAATGTTCTTAACTTATTAAAATTTCCAAATTTTCTCGTACGCCAATGGTCAATTTACACCTCAATAGACAAAAGTTATAAAAAATGATGCCTACGTTCACCAAGACATTTTCTAATATTACAAAATGGTCAAACGGAAAATAATTTGTGACTTGTCGATGGTACTACATGGTATTTTGTTAATAATTAATACTTTTAATTATTTATGTTGAAGAGAGAATATGCGCCGGCTTGACATAAACGACTCTATCTTTTTTATTTAATTTATTTACATTCGATTGGAATTTTTTTTTAATTGTCCGATATTAATAAATTGACAAGAATAATAAATGGTCCAGATAAATTGAGTTTTTTTTTATGACAACATAATCTGTTGTGGGTTGAGTTTTTTCATTAAACAATCACTTTCTGTTGTCATTTCCTTCTAAATTGGTACTAATAATTTAACTTCAATTGGACACTCTTTAATTGATTGATGATTGGTTGATTTTTAATTTTCCATATAATAATGTTATATTATATAGAATATATTATATATTATATGTATTAATTCTAATATATAACAGCGCTACATGCCCTGGGTTCTAAAACCTTGGATATTTCCCTCCATTTTCGGCCCTTGCTTTCTCCCTCCAATTTCTCACGCCAATTTCTGACAAGTCTTGCTTTACTGCTTCCAACCATTCCTTCTTAGGACGTCCTCTTCTTTTTCCCCATTTCTCCCTCCTTCAGTATTGTTTTAACTGGCATTCGTATAAAGTGTCCAAGCCATCTAGCTTTTTGGGCTCGTATTTATGCCGTAATTGCTGGTTTTCCATACATCCTCATTATTTCTTTATTCGTTCATCTTCTTCAAATATTCTCTGCCATTTTTATTCCTCCGAAGATTTTTTTGAGTAACTTTCTTTCCAGATCTACTTTCTTTTCTTCCTGGTGGTTTAAAATCCACGTTTCACTGGCATACATCACTGCTGGTCTGATAACTGTCTCGTAGACTCGCAGTTTAGCTGTTCTTGACACATATTTTGCCTTTAGTAATGTATTTAGTGATCTGCTTCCCTTCATTAATCTTTTATCTATCTCTTTTTCTTCTTTTCCCGTGTTCGTTATGGTTACCCTTAGTATTCAAATTCTGACACTTTTTTAAAACTATAGACCGTCTCTGCTTCTTTAATTTTAATATATTTGTTATTCTTTGTTATGTCTCCCCTCATTTCCATATATTACGTTTTTGTTTGGTTTATTATTATCACATCCTCCGCGTACGCTATGGACTATTCCCTGCTATTGAAATAGTCCTGTTTAAGCTTATATTTGATCTTCTTACGATATGTTCTAATTTTAGATTGAATAAATTCGTTGATAGCAGATCTCCTTGTTTTAAACCTCTATTCACTGTGAACTGTCTTGAAAAGCTTCATTCCATCGTTACCCTATTCATCGTGTTCCTAAGCGTCATTCTCACTAACCTTATAAGCTTTTCTGGTATTTTTAATGTTCTCATGGCTTCATATAACATCTTTCGATTTAAGGATTCATATGCTCGTTTAAAATCGATAAACAATGTAATCCTAAGTTTTGTTCTTAGCTATTATTTTGTATTAATTATAACATACTTTTTTGATCAGTAGTTGTTCTTCCTGATCTAAAACCTCCCTGGTATTCTCCAATCACTTTGTTATCATATTTTATTAATCTTTTCCTAATAATATTGCAAGTATTTCATAGACTACTTCTAATAGTATACCTCTACAGTTTTCGCACTCTGTTTTGTCTCGTTTTTTATAGATAGGACAAATAAGAGCACTATTCGATTATTATTTAAAGAAGCGCTGCATAATTTGGAATGGGGCGTGAAAGTTAATGGAATTCTGATAAAAACAATCAGATATGCAGACGATACAGTTATTTTAAGTGATGACATGAATGGATTATAATGCCTTTTAAATGCCATTGATAGAGTGGGAAGAGAGTTTGGCCTAAACATAAACTGTGCAAAAACAAAACAAATGGTGTTTAGCCGTTTAGCACATCAAGATGCACGATTATATGTTGATGGTCATATAATTCAAAGAGTGTCCAGTTTTAAATATCTTGGTTGCCATATTACTGAACAACTAGATCCAGATCAAGAGATAAAATGTAGAATCGAGATAGCCTGCACGACATTTTTAAAGATGAGGTCATTCTTCTGTAATGATTTTAGACTTACAACTTCAACTTCGAAAGCGCATGGTTAAATGCTACATTTGGTCAGTCCTCTTATACGGTGTCGAAGCATGGACATTAAAAATATCCACCATTAATCGTCTAGAGGCCTTTGAAATGTGGCTGCACAGACGTACACTAAAAATTCCATGGACGACTATGCTGACAAATGTGGCAGTCCTTGTGAGAGCAAATGCTGCTCGCGAGCTGCTTGATAACATCAAATGTAGAAAGATGGCCTATTTTGGACACGTAGTAAGGGGAGACCGATATAATATTCTTCAACTTATTATGATGGGTAAACTCGAAGGACGCAGAAGAATTGGTAGAAAGCAGGCCTCTTGGTTGAAGAATATCAGGAAGTGGTCAGGAATAAAGAAAGCTGAGCAACTATTTAGAATAGCTCGAGACAGAGACAGTTTCGCCATGTTAATCGCCAACGTCAAGGGGACTTGATAGGGCACGTTAAGAAGAAGAATTCCATTATTTAGGCATTTCTTCCATTTGCCAAAATGTTAGTGTCAAGTAAAATATCTTTCCTTAAATCTTTCGTCACCTTCATTAAAAATCTCAGCTGGGATACCACTTTCTCCTGCACTTTTGTTATTTTTTAGGTCTCTTATTATTACTTTCACTCCAATTAGAGTTGGTTCCTCGCACATTTTTTCTTTATTTTCTTGCCAATTCTCAGTATGATGTATCATATGCAAACCCTAATGGTTCTAAGTAGTAGATATTAAAATCACTGGCTTTCTATGGGCTGCTATGGGTCAATGCCGAAAATGTCTTACATCATGTGTAGAGGCAATATTGATCCATTCAACCGAACCCATGTTGGAACCGCTCCAGTACTGAAGGTAAATTCACTTGTTTGATTTAAAAAAATAGAAGATAGATAAGAGGGCTTCCAGTAATTGTTGAATTTCTGGCTCCCAACATCTTTTGGAAACGGTGCAACTATATTTCAAGCGGAAATAAGATGTCATGGACAAGCCATTGAGAAGCCAAGTATGTAGTTGCTTGGGGCCTGCAAACAATATCTTAAACAATTGACAGCAAACGACAAGTTAACCTATGGGCCCTAGGTTACAAACGGATCAAACAACTTGCAAATGGTAAAAGTTTTCAAAAATAAGAAATTGTTTCAAGAAATTGTGCCGGGTATATTTTCAAGAAAGAAACTTCACAAATGGATGCCCCTGGAAGAAGAAAAAGACCTCGACGGTCATAGAATGAAGGAATTATAAGAGCGATGGAATCGAGAGGTTTGGAGGAGGAGCATGCCTTGGACCGGGAGGATTGGCGGAGGAGAACGGAAATACGGCTGTAGCCGTCTCCAAAATGTATTGTATTTACAAGTTGGATCCTGTAATATATATAAATATATATTTTCAAGAAATCCCATAAAGAGTAATTACTTCTCTCAGTATACATTGGGGACGAATATGAACTAAGCTTGTCAGGAATTTTTTTGAAAATTATTAAATCCTTAATCTTAATTATTAATAATTTACTTATGTTTAATGCATTCTCATATTATTTATAAAATGTTAAAAACTGTCAAGTTGATAAACCGTCAATATTTTCTTAAGTTCGGTAAAATACCCGAGAAATCATCTCAACGGATGTTCGTGACTTTTTTATTATTTCAAGCAAACTTGGCATAAGTAAATACAACCTTAAGTGGGTGATCGACGAACGAGCCATAATACCGCGGTTTTAAGATCGACGGTTTTACTCGCAGCTCGTTGGTGTTGATCGACTAGCGAGTAAAATAGTCGTGTCAACCGTCTACAGCCAACATATCGTGTTCAATTGAAGTTTTATATTACCTCGCTATAGCATACTACATCTGTTCACTTCAACGGTCGCCAAAAACTGCCGGTTTGGCTCGTCACCCCTGATACACGTGCGGTTTTAAACGACGAGCCAAGTAAAAAATAAAACAAATTGACGAGCCGCGAGCCAGGCTCGTAGGTATATAAAACCGCGGTATTGCAATGATACACTGAGGAGCTTTACCGACGAGCCACAAAACCGCAGTTTTACTCGCCTGTCGATCAGGGCCTTTAGAAAAATATCCATCCATATACATCTTCACACCAGCCAAACATTTTACTTGTAGAACCGTTCTTTCGAATGTTTGCGTTATGGGAACCGGAAAATATTATTCTTAATATTACGAGGGTAGTTAAAAGAATTAGTTTAATAATTCAATTTCACTATAATAGAAATATCAGATGCTCTAACTAAGGAAAGAAATATGGATTACTCTTAAAGACGATGATCTACCGATAAAGACAAAAAATATTATTAAAGGTTGGATACGTCGATTATTAGGCTCTAACAACTCAAATAAAATTCGTAGAAGACGAAGAAATTCTGACTAAAGATCTAGCAGTTAAGTAAGCTTATTTTAAAATTGGTATCTTCAACCTAACTTCCAAAACTGAAGTAATCTGTTTTCACCTAAATTACAAGCGGGCTCGGAGAATGGTGAGTACTCCACATGGTGAGTATCAGTATCCTCATTCAGGTCTTCAGCAATAGCTTTAGCTAATTCTTTGACACTTCTTGCATTCAGCGTCTACCGCTGAATGTGACTACTGACTGGAGGTTGCTGATCAACATGGCTATTTGCACTTTCAAAACTGCTGCACAGAACAATTTAATCGATACCAATCTGAACCCTTCACGAAGGTTTCGCAGCCAAGAAGATCTACGTCGCACGCTTCTTCGGCCTTTCATTATAAGCAGTAAGAACTCATATCTTGTGCCTCTAGAGACGTGGCCACGGAACTTAAGTTTTCTCTTCATTATAGTAAATATAATTTGAGGTACAATATTCAGTTTTTCCAACACTTTCCAGACTGATTTGTGACTCTAACTGTCCATCAAGCTCTAAAAACGCGTCTGTAGACTAACATTTCAAAGGTCTCTATATTTTAGAGACTTCATTATTTAGTACCTTGGTTTTTACACCGTACATGTGTATGGGAAACACATAACACCCAACTATTCTGATTCTAAAAGTACTTTAGATCTGACACTTATTGCATGAAATTTGTGTTAAATATAACTCTTTACTAGTATAAAAAGTGAAAAATTATATCAGCGATATATGTTTTAACTATCAGCAATCTGTGTCAAGACATCTATAACGATAGATTTAATCACTTCTTTTAATTCGTATGAAAGTTCAAGATGCTGTGTTTACTAGCTAGTTCGTCAATTTCAATGCACTTATCGTTCATCTACATTTCCTTTGGTTACTTAACTTTGTTTTTAATGACATTGTCAATTTTCTTGTATTCTACAAATTGACATTGTCAATTTTTTCTGCTAATAATTTTTACTTAGTTTTGTTTTAGGTGTTAAAATTATTTCTTTGATTTTTACCACTGTATATGTCGATCTGCTACTGTGTTTTCTTTGTCTTTGGGATCATGGATTTTTTAATTAATTCGCTGAGTTGTAATTTGAGCAGTATCTGGTTCTCGTAATTTTTTGATATCAACTTCGGTGTAATTAAGTTGCCTCCATTTTTTTCTTAGTTGTATATTTATGTCCATGCCACTGGATTGTGATCTGATGCAACATCGTCCCCTGGCTAAGTCTTTGCTGATTTCATCCCATTTCTAAACTTCTTAGTGACAAGAATGTATTCAATTTGATTTCGGAATATTCGATCTTTCTTGTCTCCTGGTCTCTTTCATGTGTATATCTTCTTTTGGGCAGCTTAAATAAGGTGTTGCTCATTAATATTTGATCTTCTATACAAAATTGCAATAATCTGTCTCCTCTGTGGCTTCTCTCACCCAATCCGACCTTTCCAATGTGCTCTTCATAATTTTAATTACCGATTTTGACATTGTACTTGCCTATCATTACTGTAATTTTCAGCTCTTTTCTTAATTTTAACACATCTTGCAGTTGGTCGTAAAATGCTTCGATTTCTTCCTTAGGTTTGTCAGCAGTGGGGGCGTATAACTGTATTAAGTTGAAATATGCCAATAGTTGACTGAAGTTGAAGCATGATTATTCTATCGGAAGAGGGTACAAAATTCACTAAATAGTCGTTGGTTTCTTTATTGAAAATAATTCCTGGTCCATTAAACTAGGTTTTATTAGTGTTTTCAGACTAGTGTAGATTTCAATTTTCTATTTAACATTTTCCCGAGTTTGTTTATCAGATCCAGACACAAGTAGATAGCTTATTAAAGCTCATAAAGGATGGGCTGATAAATAATTAACTGAACACCATCATAATATTAATTGCTGAGCCGTTACATTCACTACAACATAATGGCTCCTAGAGACAATTTAACTCACGAAATCCAAAGCTGCATAAGCTTAGAGGCTGATAGAGACACTCTGTGCTATGGAGCCATGGATGATCCGTTTAGATAAGTATAGTTGACTAAAACATCTTATCGTGAAACAGTTGAGTAAGTAGCAGGAATGAAATGACGCGGTTACAAAAAGTTCTAACAGTGATTGAAAGGAATCCTTATAAATTAAGGACACACTAAGAAGAGTTCAAATTTCAGTCAGTAGACGAGTCAATCATGGAGATAATCAAAGAAATTTCAATTAAAATCGATCAGACTTCTAAAAAAATAGATAGAGACTGGAAAAGATTTTTGAAAGACCGAAGAGAAACTAGAGGTTTCTAAAAAGAAGGACAGAAATTTGAAAATGTTCCTATAAGAACCGAGAAGCGTCTTAGAAAGAAGAACGAGAAGTTCATAGAAGTTTCGATGAACTTAGATTAGACAGAATGAACAGCAGTAAAGCTAGATCCGATAGTGGAGAAAGAACAGATTAAGAATAAGAATTAACACACCTCTATGAAAATGTCCATTTATAATAAGTATCCAAAATACAACTGCGATGTAGCAGTCTAGTAAATCGAGCGTAAATCCTATTCTAGTCTTTTTTTTTTTTCTTTTCTGTGGTGTTACAACCCTTCGTGAGTTTTAGCTCACTTGCAACGTGCTCCATTTATCTCTGTTTTGCGCAAGCTCCATTAAATTCTTCACGCCCATAGCTATAAGGTTTCTTGCTCATCTTCCATATCTCCTCACTGGAGTCGAGGTTTGTCGACGTGGTCTTCTTCCAGTTGGAGATTCTTCCCCATATCAGCCTTACTATTCTTTTGTCATAATGTCTTCTGAGTTATCCTGCCCACTGGAGTCGCTTCTGGATCTTCGAGCTCTTTGTTAGTTCTTATTCTATATTATCCTGCTGTTCCATCAAGAACAGGCCCAAATATCTTCCTTAGGATTTTTTTGTCCCAAACACGTCATCGCTCTTCGTTTGCGTTTGTTATCGTCCTCGTTTCGCTACCATACATCTCTACGGGTCGTATAACTGTTTATTTATATATTGTAGCTTTGTATGTTTTATCTCTGTATATTTATACATTTGTAGATAGCCAAACGGGAGATGTAGGCCCAGAGATAACCAAATCAGAGGTTAGTCAGGCATTAAACTCAATGAAAACCAATCAATCTGCTGGTCCAGATGAATTACCAAGCGAGCTATTAAAGTTGGTCAACGAGAAAAACCTAGACATAATAGTAGAAATGTTCTGGTATTTATACTACGGAAATCATCCCTAGAGAAATGTTGACATCAGCATTTGTGTGTTTGCCAAAGAAAGTGAATGACTAAGAGAGCAGTGACTATCGAACCATAAGCTTAATGTCACATACCTTAAAATATCTGTTGAAAATTATGCACGCCAGAATTCACTCTAAACTGGAGCTGGGTATTAGTGACACACAATATGGGTTCCGCAATGGTATGGGTACCAGAGAGGCATTATTCTCCTTCAACGTGCTGACATAGAGATGTTTGGATGTTATTACGGCTTTTTTACGTGCGAAAAAAGAGACATCTGAAGAAATGGAAATAAAGAGAGGAGTCAGGCAAGGCTGCATACTATCACCTCTATTATTTAACGCTTATTCTGAAGAGGTAAATCGAGAAACTCTGGAAGATGAAACAGACGGCATAAGGGTAAATGGAGCCTTAGTTAACAACATCAGATATGCAGATGATACAGTAATAATAGTCGATAGTTTACCTGAAAGACTCATAAATAAAATAGTAATGTGTAGTAGGGAGTACGGACTCTCTCTCTCAATATCAAAAAGACGAAGTTTATGAAAATTTGGAAAAACAACCATAATACTAACAAAATCTTGATAGAGGGCCAGCAGATCGAAAGAATAAAAAAGTACACTTACCTAGGAACACAGAAAATAATAACTACACTGCAGAAATCAAAGTCAGAATCGAAAATGCACGTTCTATGTTATGAAAATGGAAAAAGTCCTATGTGGCAAAGATTTAACATTAGCTCTTAAAGTATGCCTAACAAAATATTACGTATACAGTGTACTATACTATGGAGTGGAATCATGGAAGTCAAATCTAGAAACAATGAGACGACTTAACGCCTTTGAAATGTGGACCCATAGAAGAATTATGAGAATTTCCTGCGTAGATAGAGTTAAGAACAATGAAGTACTGAGAAGAATAGTAAAGAGAAGGAAGTTGAACTTACAATTAAAGAAAGAAAGCTACAGTACCTCGGAGATGTGATGCGGGGCGAGAAGTGTGGCATAATGCAAGGAAAAATAGATGAATCGGAAGAAGAAGCATCGGAAGAAGACGAATTTCATGGTTTAACAACCTGAGAAAGAATGGTTTGGATGCAGCTCAAAACAACTCTTTAGAGCTACTGCCTCAAAAATTAAAAAAACTATGATGAATGTCAACCTCCTGTAGCGGAGATAGCACCTGAAGAAGAAGAAGAACTTTATATGTCTTATTATTTATTTCTCATTTAAAAGAGTTTGAAGTGCATAATTTCAAGATGTTCTATTTTATTCTATTCAAAATTTACATCGTATTTGGTCTTTACAATATTTACAGATCACATGCAATATTCTACATGTATGTTACGCGGTATTATATTTTTGGTTGCATTCACCGTTTAGTTTTTGATCATTCCTCGTAATAAACGATCACGAACCGTTCAAGGAATCAGAAGAAGTGGTTGTGTACGATTTGTGTTCGATCACGTACGAAAACAGTGCTCTCCTCCTAAGCAAATACACTTATGAAAAATATCCGGCAAATATAGTCAAATAATAAACATTTTTAACTGGGACTTTATTATGAATTATTCATCTCTCGTAACAATTGTCATAACACGAACATTGTTGAAAATGATAACATAAACCAACTCCAGCTAAGAATGTAATCAAAATACAGGAATCTTTTTTTCCTTAAATTTAAATAAAACAAAATGTGTGTTAGATATGATTGAAATTTTTTCTTTGTTATAAAGGTGTCTCGATGCCATTATTTATATTATATATAATAGAATATAACATCGTTCAAATGACCGTTGCGGCTACGCTAAGTGGTACGCATCCAAAAATGTTATACCTATGGTTGCATGAGGGTTGCTATGGTTTATGTCTTATTCGTATGGTCCTGCGACTTACAAAGACAAACTCACCAAAATAAGTCTAATGGAATCAAATAGAATGATCGCGGTGACCAGTTCACATCACCTCCAATGTCCAATCACACCAGAATGTCCAATATGCCATGAACTGCGTGGAACTTAGCGCCGTTTTGTTGAAACCACACGCCGTTGGCGTCCATATCATCCAATTCAAGCCAAAAGAAGTTGGTAATCATCGACCTATACCACAGGTGGAGGATGATTGGTTCAGGTAGATCAAGGACGAATCTTTCGAGCCCCAAAGCTCTCCAGGCCCTTCTCCATAACGCCCTTCATAGCACGAGGATGCGCTATGAGAGGCTACTATCATAATAATGCTTGTCACGTGAGAGTCATAGGAAGCGAGACTCCCACTTGACGTCTTCTTTGCACCAATCCAGGACAGCGTGAGGCGCCCTAGTCCGGTGGTCTTCTTTTTCTTGTCGTCTTTATGTATTTTGTATATTCGAGCATCGAGCTTCCGTAAGTCTACCAGATCGTTTCGACTGAACAGATTCCAGAGTTTCAACAGTCGGATAGAAATCGGATTTGGTTAGCATGTGTCATTTTTTTTTTATTTTTGATATTTTTTTCATTTTGTTTGGAGTGAGGACCAGCTGAGGATGGGAGTTAGTCGAGCATTGCACAGCTACTTGCATGTATCTCTTCTTAGTCATTGAAAAGCAGTTTCTGTTTGGGTCTTCTGTATTTCCATCGATGCAAGACATACTTTATGATCTCTCGCAGGAGGTGGTTGTGATGTTTTAGCGAATTTTGTTTTCCATCTGATCTAATATGCTGATCTAATGGTTGTCTCTGAAAAGGAATCTTTTCGATACGTATCGAGAGACGTTCGCTGCTTCTCGTGCTCGTAGTGCTTCGCTGTGGACAGCTTGGATTTTTTTTCTGTTCGTCTTGTAAGTATGTCCACATGCGAGAGATGCGTATGTTAGGACAGGCAGTACGATGCTGTTGATGAGGCTTAAATTTTGCCTTCTATACCGTTCCTGTAACACGGGATATGAACGTAAGTTCCTTGTCCACGTGTCCGAGGTACTTTGCTTCATTTGACCATCTACTGCTACTGATTATATCTTTATCGGATTTACTGCGATTTTCCAATGTATGCACAATTCTTCTAGGGAGTCTGGTGGAACACTGCCTCCGGAATTCCAACTTTATCCATAGTTTCTTATTCTTTAAATCAGCCCTTTGTGCCAAACTCCGTCGAATGCTTTGCTTATGTCTAGGAAGGCTGCTTCGGTGTACTGTCTATCGTTGAAACCTTCTGCGATGTACTTTGTGAACCTGAGTACATGTTTTTCGCTCGAGTGTTTGACGCTAAATTCGAATTGGGCTTCTGTAAGACCTGTAATCTTTTTGTTTTCTCTTTGACTCTTTGAGCCTGCACTTTTTTTTCTGACTGCTGGCAGTAAGCTTATTGTCCTGTAGTTCTGAGGAAAAATGTTATTTTTTTTCTGGTTTATGGATTGTCATCATATGAGCTTTTTTCCATCGATTAGGCAATCTTCTAAACCTAATCAGTGCGTTTGTTATGTTGGTTAAATATGCGACTTGCTGGGAGGTATTTTAGAACCCTGCTGGTTGTTTCGTTCGGTTATTTCTTTGGTGAGGTTTTCTAGATCAGATCGCTCACTTCTTTTGAGGATATTTGTTTCAGTGGTGGATATTCTGCTTCTGCCGGTCTTCTGTTATAGTCTTCTTCGTATTCTTCCTTAAAGTCTGAGTCTTGTAGTTCGTGGAACACTGTCTTCATAGAGTGGTTCTCATGACTTCGGCATAGTCTTTGTTGGTGTATTCTATGCCGTTTTCTCTATGTAGATGTGGCACTGGTTTCCTGCCGTTTCTTAGGGTTTTCTGTATTTTCCATACATGGCGTATGGTTTTGCTGTTTTCTTCTTGTTGCTTCAGATGGTCCCATTTCTCGCTAGCGTGTTTTTGGAACTCGTTTTTGATCTACTTATTTACTCTATGTGCTGTTCTTGTCTCATTTGGCTCTAGTTCTTCTGGCTCTTTTCTTTGCTCTGTTCTGCTCTCTAATTAGTTTCCTTAGTGGCCTCATCGACATATAGTACTTGCAGTAGACGGTGATAGCCTGGGTAACGTCGTTCTCAAATAAATATGGTCAATGACGCCGCCAGCCCAAAATCTACACGAAACAGTAGCTTTTTCGGGATACATTGATGCAAACTAATAATGGTGCAATCATATTGATTCGATTTATAGATAGTAATATACTTTTAGAAGAAATATAATCCTATAAGTATTGAATGATGTATATTTTTATTTAATAATATTTAATGTAATGATTTTATGTTTCTAGAAACAAAAACTATAAATAACCTCAATGTATTCTTGACCCTAATAAAATGTTTTCTCCTGTGGGTGGTGGTTTAACATATCTAATGTGTACAGAGTAAAAAAAGCAGAGAGGAGACGAGATAAGCAAATATTGACGATAGAATCGATGATGTTATTGAACAAACAATTTCTAACCTTATAGCTCGGAAAGTGCCTTGGGCTGAACGAGTTGGTCGTAGAGGTTGATGGATCGGAATACGGAATTGTTTGTTTTTCGGGATAAATGGATTGTAATATTAATTCGTGGGGTAAACACGTGCTCGACTTAATTTTTTTATAAATCATTGCAGTAGGCCAAAAAAGTATATCTCCACTCTTAATAACAATTGAAAAATAATATACATATGAATCCACGTCTCACTTACAGAACTTTTAGTCGGATAACTTTTTTCGCTTTTTCAGATATCTTTTACTTGCAATAACCTACATTGTTGTTCAGTACTTTTACTAGGTACCATAGTACCAATATTTTTATATATACCTATAATTTGTGATTATTATATTGATTAAGATGCCGTAGTACGTAGTAAAACTCTGTTTATACAGGGTGTTTCAAAAAGGTATGTCATAAATTAAATCACGCATTCCGGGGACAAAAATAAATTGATTGAATCCAACTTACCTTAGTACAAAAGTGTACACAAAAAAAGTTACAGCCTTTTGAAGTTACAAAATAAAAATTGTTTTTTTGTTGTCTCCCAAACTACTTGACATTTTGTAATAAAAATCGACACGTTACTTTCTTGTCCTGAAAACATTTTTCATAAAAAAAGAAACAACAAAATCTACGCGCACAGAAAAATTTTAAGGTGGGTGTGCAGCCCCAAATTCCCCTAAACTTTTGAGTACGTTCAAATCAAATGAATTTTGTGGCATCATTAGTTTAAGATATTATTTTTAAAAAAATTTTGCCTCATCACTTTGTTCAAAAAACAGTTTTTATTGAGTTACTTCCCTTTTCATTAACCTTTAAAAAATTACGTGCAACTAAATAAATGACTTAAATGAATTAACAAGTACAAAAAATGTCTATAACCTCTATAAATATGATATTACAAAAAATGTTCCAAATGATCTCCATTTCCTTCAATATACATTAGGTATCGTTTTATCTTGACCGTTTTATCGTTTTAATTGACCACAAAAGAAATACCCGATAGCTGGAACGATGCGGAGACACTATTAATGTTCAAAAAAGGAGACCGAAAGAAAATTATAGACCTATAACATTACTAAGTGTTGTATTTAAACTACTAACGAAGATCATGACAAATAGACTAACAACTAAGCTTGACGAATACCAAGCAAGAGAACAAGCGGGATTCAGAAAAGGGTTTTAGTACTAGCCACCATCTGCTAACAGTAAAAATACTGATTGAAAAGTATCAAACGAGTATCAAATCCCATTATACATGGCATTCATAGACTTCCGAAAGCGTTTGACAGCATAGAACATTGGGCCATCGAAAACTCACTACAGAACGGCAGAATTGATTACAGGTACACGGACCTAATAACAAACATATACATAAATGCGAGTACCACAATAAAATTGACGAACGAACACGCTACAGAACCAATAAAATTCGAAAGAGGAATCAGGGAGGGAGACACAATATCGCCAAAATTGTTCAATCAGGCTATGGAAGACGTATTTAAAAAATTAGAATGGGATACATACGGAATAAGAATAAATAGAGAGCTCTTGAACCACTTGAGATATGCAGACGATATAGTCCTGATAACAGATAAGAAGGAAGAGTTACAGAAGATGGTTGAGGAACTAGATAGAAAAGCGACAGAGGTAGGTCTAGAGATGAACTATAATAAAACCAAGACTATGACAAACCAAGAAGACCAATTAGCAATAGTAGTCAAACAGAATAAATTAGACAAGGTGGCAGAATACATATATCTAGGACAGATAATAAAGCTGAACAAGGACAATCAAACAGAGAATAGAGACTAGACAATGGGCCTCATTTGGTAAACTATCATATATTCTAAAAAATAAAAAGTTCCCTCAATATATGCGAACGAAAGTATTCAACCAGTGCATTTTACCAGTTATCACATATGGCTCACAAACATGGACTTTCACAAAGGAGAACATCGACAGGATATCCAAAACACAAAGAGCAATGGAAAGACAGATGCTGGATATCGGTCTTAAAGACAGGAAAAGAAACTCATGGATCAGAGAAAAAACAAAGGTGAACGATGTATCAAGACAGGTTGCAAAACTTAAATGGAACTTCGCCGGTCACACCTCCGGCAAAAAGATGAAAGATGGAATAAGCGAATTCTACACTGGAGACCATGGGAAAAGAAAAGAAAAAGAGAAAGACCACAGATGAGATGGACTGACGATCTTAAGAGAACGGCAGGAAAGGACTGGATGTAGATCGCCCAAAATAGAGACCAATGGAGATTAACAGGGGAGGCCTATGCCCAAGAGTGGGCGTTTAAGGCTGATTAGATAGATAGATAAATCGTTTTATCTAATAAGGAAAACCGAATGCGCTGAAAAATCACATTTTTCTGACGAAATTGATTTGCAGCTTTCCTCAATTCCTACCCTCAATTGTTCTTCGTCCTCTATTGTCACAGAATAACTGTAATGCGGTAATTATCACCATTTAAATTGTTGGGAAGAAATACTGAACCTATTAGATTGTTATCCACAATTCCTGTCCAAACATTAACTTTGAAAGTCCTTTGGTGATGAGTCGTTTTTTTTGGCGTGAGGATTTTCGTCGGCCCACATGTGCTCGTTATGATGGTTTGTTCTTCCATTTCTACTGAAGGTAGACCTCGTCGGTAAACAAAATATTTATAATATAATTACATTTCGAGTGTTTTCCATTAACAACCAATCTCAAAATCCAATTCTTTTAGGATAATCTTCAACCAATAACTCTTGAACCGTTGTTAAGTGATAAGGTTGAAGCAGCGGATCCTTAAACTGGGAAGGGGTCCTCGTGCGTGTAGTACAGGCACGTCCGTGCTGGTGCGTCCTATCCATCTAGAGTCGTAACATCAAGGTGCGGTACATGCTACGTGACGACGCGATCCTAGCGCGTCTGTGTATTTAACAGACGACAAGTGCAAAGTTGTTTTACAGTTTTTTGCTGAAAATGGAATGGACAAAGTTGTTTTTGATTTTTAAATTTGTATCAAGATGAATGAAGTTTATGAAATTCCACGGCGCCAGAACATAAGAACCGAACGATGCATACATGCATGAACCGAATAAAAAATCAATTGAAGAATATTACTATTTCGATTAAAGAAGTAAAAAAGAAGAGAGATAATTTAATGTCGTCATACAAAAGGCAAAAAACAAAAGTTAGAGAATCGATGGGAACTGCTAGTGGGCTGACGATGTTTAGAAGCCTGAGTGGCCTTTTTATGATATAATCAAACACTACTGTCACGGACCTACACAGACTGTCACGGACCATAGGAAGAGCTCTGTCTGCGTGCGTTGCCGTCCGTGCTGATCGCTGTCCGTGATGATCTGTAGAATTGCCGATCGTGGCGTGGGTGTGGGAAGCCACTATAAGGTATTCTACTACAAAACGCATTGCGCCTGCTGCACTATTCCTGACATTCACCTACGATATTCCCGATAGTTTATTGAAATACATAATTTATCTGATCCAACTTACCCAAAGTTAAATGCATATCTGCCATTTCCTGAAATGTATAGGCCATTGTAATATCAAAATTTTAATATTAGTCTTATTCACACAATAAATGATAGCTTTAAATTCATATGACTATTATTGATGGAACTGTTTGTAATTATTGTGTCCGTAGAAACTAATTGTAATTTTATGGCCAACTAGGAAAAAACTAGTTTTTTCGAAAAAGTAGATAAGAGGCAAAAAAGTTTTAAAATATAATGTTTTAAACTAATGATGCCACAAAATTCATTTGATTTGAACGTACTCAAAGTTGGGGGGGATTTAGGGCTGCACACACCCCTTGAAATTTATCTGTGAGCTTAGATTTTCTTGTTTCTTTTGTATGAAAAATGCTTTCAGAACAAGAAAGTAACGTGTCCATTTTTATTTACAAAATACCAAGTAGTTTAGGAGATAATGCAAAAAAAATTTTTATTTGTAAAATTTTTTTGTGTACACTTTGTGCTAAGATAAGTTGGATTAAATTTATTATTTTTGTCCCCGAATGCGTGATTTAATGTATGACTTCCTGTTTGAAACACCCTGTATTAGTACATTAAATAATTAAGAAGGCAGATAAACAATTTAAAAAATCTTATGAAAATACTTTTTTGTAACTTTCACATTTAAAAATATTTTTTTTTCTACAAATATCGTTTTATTCGCATAGTTTCTTTAACTTTTCCGCTCATAAAATTTACCTTTACCACCACAAAAAGGATAATTGGCAATACACACCCAGTACCAAAACTAAAACTTTCCGTAACATGAATAGTTGGTGATGATTCACACACTACGACATTGTTAAGTGATTAGTGACGAATAAAAAGATTTGTAGGCAGTGCTAGAAAATAATTAGCCAGAAAAAGAAAACGCCTTCTTTAAACTTGCTAATTACAGTGGAAGTACGGCATAATGGGTGTAAACAATAACACTTACTGGTAGCACTGGTACCACCTATATAATTGATGATATTGATATGTCTTACATTTTTGATTAGATATAGATATTAAGTAGATTTAGTTTTTATTTATGTTTATACTTTATACCATTTTCCTTTAGATTCTATGCTATAAACACTTTTGAAATTAAATTTAGAATTATTTTGTAAACATCTATTAGTTGCAATGGAGTTCCATTAAGGGTGATAATTGGACTTTGTCTGTTTTTTTTGACCATTCGCTAAGTTGATTTACAGGGGTTTGGAGCACATTGCATGTGGCAATTGTACTTTTTCCCTGACAATATAAAATAAGATCATCTGCGTATATTAAGTGCTTTGACTGGTGGACAAATACTGGAACAAATATCATTTATTGCAAGAATGAACAGTGTTGTACTGAATACTGAACCTTGTGGGACTCCATTATTTTGCCCGAACGTCGCCGAAATTTCCATGTTTTCACTTTGACCGTTCTTTGTTGTAAAAAGTTTTTTATTAAGGAGTAAATATTTCCTGTTATCTTGTATTGACGAAGCTTTTCAAGAATGGCGAGATAGTATCGAAAGCTCCTTCTATATCAAAGACAATAGCGATCAGATCTTGTTTGTTTGAAATAGCGGAAGCTATTTGTGTTTGTGCACTAAATTGTCAAGGGTTGAATTGTGATGTCTGAAACCGGATTGTGCTACGTCAATTATTGCATGTTTTTCGGGAGTTTACATAATGAACAGGTTAGAGAGATAGGTCTGTATGATTTTTTTAGGTTTGAGGGTAGATCAGATTTTAGTATTGGTATGATAATTGATTCACGCCACAGTTTGGCTAAGTGCTGAGTATGCCATATGTGGTTATAAAGATTCAGCAGTGTTGCGAGGCTGGAATGAGATAAATGTTTGATGAATATAATTGAGATATTATCTGGTCCAGCGGCGGAGTTCGTACAAGAGGAGAGTGCAAGTGCTAATTCTTCTTGTGTAAAAGGAAGGTTAATAGCGTCAATGTCGTGTCTACTAATTTGTGCAGTAAGAGTAATTTGTACAATCTAATCATTTGGACTTTCAATCTGTTCGACTTCAGATCTGAATTTCAATGCAAAAGTCCATGTTATTTGATTTATAAACATAAAATAAAAATAATTGTTTTAAGAAGATCAAAAATAAATATCTTAACTTTGTCCTCAACCCGGTATTGTCATGTCTGCATGTATTACAGTAATAATTTAACCTGTTTTAGCCTCAATGAAATATAAATACGAATGCAATGCCGTGGTGTGTGTTTTATGCGTCTACGTTTTTTCATAATTCTATACAAGTATACATACACATACGTGCATTATGTGGTCAACAAGAGACGATTTCGCTGAGACACGAACGCGGTGTTCATAAATATTAAAGATTTATATGAGAGAACAATCTTCAAGCTGGATTATTTTTATTTTAATTGTGTCACACAAGAATATTATCTCAGTTGATGAAAATATGGGAATATATGAATATTTTTTAACCCTAGATTAACACCGTTACCCGGTAGTCGCTTGTTGCCAGGCATACGTAAATTTTACGTGTAATGGTAAAAATGGAAAAGTTTGTTTTAAGATTTATTAAAAAAACACGCTAATCTTTATAATAAAAAAGACAGTAGGTACCTTAAAAAAATAAACAAAGACTTCTTGCTTGATGTGGAAAATTCTTCACAGTTTTTCAAGACTGTGGGCATATCTTTTAATGCTCACCACCAATGTGCTTTTTGCATATGAGGCATTTTACTTTTGTCATCCTTTTCTTATAATATGGACAGAGATAACAGTACTTTCTAGATGCTTTCGCAGCCTCTTCTGAGGCGGATGGCTGCTCTGATTTTCCTCCGGATACATCAGTAATGGTTGTTCTCAACTGACGGCTTAGAGTTGGAATCACCAGTCTCTGCTTCTGCCATTGCTGTGTTAAGTTCTACTTAGTTGTAACATAAATTCAACTCTACGTAAAGGCTTGTCATTTTTATTAGCTCGATAAAAATTATGTAGAAGAAACCTATACCAGCACAGATTAGACCAAAAGTTGCTACATAATATAGAAGACCAGTCAGTAGAACAAGTTTACGAAAACATAACGAGTAGCATCAAAGAAGCAGCAGAGGAGGCCATTGGACTAAAAACTAATTCCGCTAGTAAAAAACTTTGGTGAAATCAAGAAATTGAAGAACTAGTACTTCGGAAGAAAAAATCATACCACAAATGGCTAAACACAAAACAGGAGTTGGATAGAGAAGAATACAAAGATATTAAAAGAAGAACACGACAACTAGTAAACACAGCTAAACGAGAAATGTGGGACAAAAAATGCAAAGAGATAGACACATATATGGGAGGTAGAAAATGCTCAGAGACGTGGAAATTCCTGACAAAACTTAAATCAAATGAAAAAAGAGAAACAAACATACAATTAATAACAACAGAGAACTGGATCCGACATTACGAAAATCTATTAACAGAAAACAGAGAAGAATATAGAGAAATGTCCCCCACTTATGACCAACGGCTGCGGGCGGATGAGTTACTAAGTGGAAGGGCACTTTGTCCAACGGTTGGGAAACTGGTCCTAAAGGCGGATGAATCGAAAAATATGTCAACGGCGTAAGGATGCAGAAGGCAACGGGGAACCACTGCATTAAAGACTCTTAGAGTACCCCTAGTAAAGTCATGAATGGCAAATGGCAAGTAGAGTAAACAAACTTACTGATTATGGAGCACGGAATCCAAGATCCGGCAGGGGAGGAATAACTGTAGATCACAGGGCCTCCCAGGTCGTAAACCAGAGAAATCCCTGTGGACTTAAGACATTGAAAATAGCAACCTGGAATGTCAGAAGTTTATATGCAAGTGGTAAATTAGCGAACGTACTGCTTGAAATGGAAAACCTCCAAATTGATGTTTTAGGTATAAGTGACGTACAGTGGCCAGGCTCAGGCAAACAAATTACAAATAATGGAATCATGTATTATTAAGGTAACAACGAGGTCAAGCATCGTTATGGTGTTGCTATCTTAGTTGCAAAAAAGGTCAATTACTCTGTGGTAAGTTTTACTCCTTATTCTGATAGGATCTTATCAATACAACTACAGTCTAAAAAAGGTATAGTAAATTTTAAAGTTTATGCTCCTACGGCAGATAAAGATGACGACGATATCGAACTGTTTTACCATGATTTGGAACAAGTCTTAAAATCAATGAAGAAACATCACACTACAATAGTAATGGGCGACTTCAATGCCAAAGTTGGCCAAGGAAGAGTGGATGGATATGTGGGGAAATATGGTCCAGGAAATAGAAATGAACGTGGTGACCGTTTGATACAATTTTGCCAGACGGAAGAATTTGTAATAGCTAATACACTTTTTAAGCTACCAAAAAGAAGATTGTATACATGGAAATCTCCCGGTGATACAACGAATAGAATAATCCGAAATCAAATTGACTTTGTCCTTATTAGACAAAGATATCGTAATTCTATACTGTCTGCCAAAACTTACCCTGGAGCAGACATCGGTTCAGACCATAACCCCATAGTAGTCACATTACGAACCAAATTAAAACTGGTTAAAAAATCCACACCAAGTAGAATTGATATTAAGAGATTAGGGGAACCACAAACAAAGGAACAAACTCTAAAATAAAAACTCTTACTGAAAATCTACGTAATGCCCAAGAACTGAATAAAAGTAGCTATAATATTGATCAGAAATGGGAAAATATAAATGTAGCAATAATTAAAACAGCAAATGAAAACTTAAAACCAAAGAATAGAAAACATAAAGATTGAATGACAAGAAATAGTACAATTAATGAATAAAAGAAAATCATTCAAAACAAAAAATCCAATTAAATATGAAACTGATCGATTAATAAAAAAGAGAATAAAAGAAGCTAAGGAGAGAATGTTACATGAGCAGTGCCAAGAACTAGAAGAAATTGAGAAAAAATATGACTTTTTTAACATGCATAAAAGAATTAGAGAATTAACAGGAATGAGAAAAACACTTCAAACTAGGCAACTAAGAGATGAAAGGGGTGCACTTATAACAGATATAAACCAAAAAATGCAGAGATGGGCACAATATATAGCACAACTTTTTGAAGACAAAGAGAGAACAGAAGCACCAAAAGAATTTAAGGATGATACTGGGCCTGACATTATACGAGAAGAAATTGAATATGCAATGAAACAAGCTAAATGTGGTAAATTTCCCGGGCCTGATGAAGTTCCTATCGAATTACTTAAAATTATGAATACTGAATCTATTGATCTTCCTTTGGATCTATTCAATACCATATATAGAACAGGTATAATACCTAAAGAATGGCTCCAATCAACATTCATACTGCTTCCCAAAAAAGCCAATGCAAAGGAGTGCAATGAACATCGCACCATAGCCTTAATGGGTCATGTCTTGAAATTGTTTTTAAAAGTAATTTACAATAGAATACATAAGAAATTAGATGAAGGCATAAGTAATACACAAATGGGATAAGGACTGGGAACACGAGATGCACTGTTTGCATTAAGTGTTCTTTCGCAGAGATGCTTAGATATTAATCAGGAAGTATATGCCTGTTTAATTGATTTTGAGAAGGCATTTGACAGAGTGCAGCATAATCGACTTTATTAAATAAAAACATAGACAGTAGAGACATTAGAATCATCTGTAACCTCTACTGAAATCAAACAGCAAAAGTGAAAGTTGAAAACGAACTGACCAAGGATATCCAGATTCGCCGTGGGGTCCGCCAAGGGTGTATTTTATCACCCTTGTTATTCAATTTATACAGTGAAGCCATCTCAGAATTAGCGCTTGCCGAGATCAGTGAGGGCCTTATAATAAACGGTGAGCCACTTAATAACATAAGATATGCTGACGACACCGTCCTTCTGGCAGAAACACTAGAAGAACTGCAACACTTTGCTGAACAACTAAATATATATTGCAACGATTATGGACTAAAAATCAATTTGAAGAAAACCAAGTTCATGGTATTTACAAAAGCACAAAACATCAAAGTTAAGCTAGTACTAGATAATACAGAAATTGAACAAATATCTTCGTACAAATACCTTGGAGCATAGATCACAGAAGATACTGATCAGACAAAAGAAATAAGATGCCGCATTGAAATTGCGCGGTCAACTTTTAATAGAATGAGAAAACTTTTTTGTAATCGCGATATCAATATATCGCTCCGGATAAGAATGCTTCGATGTTATATTTTCTCTATCCTTTTGTATGGAGTTGAAGCTTGGACACTTAAAAAATCCAACATTAAAAACCTAGAAGCATTCGAAATGTGGTGTTACCGACGTATTTTGAAAATATCATGGATGGATCGCAAAACAAACGAACAAGTTCTCGAACAACTAGGAAAACAATGCGAAGTTTTAAATTCCATAAAAATCAGGAAATTGGAATACTTGGGGCACATAATGAGAGGTGAAAAGTACGAACTACTAAGGAATATAATGCAGGGTAAAATCAAAGGTAGAAGAAGCGTAGGAAGACATAAAATCTCGTGGCTACGCAATCTCCGTGAATGGTTTGGATGCAGTTCAATTGAACTATTCAGGCGAGTAACCAATAAAATTATAATTGCCAGAATTATTTCCAATCTCCGATAGGAGTGGAACTTGAAGAAGAAGAAGATAGCAAGGATATTGGTCGGTAATTCTCGATGTTTGCTTTGTCTCCTTTTTTGAATAGTAGAATGACTTCTAAGTTGTACCATTTTTGAGGAATCTTTTCTTCATCAATTACTTTATTATAAAATATTTAATACCTGTTCCATTTTTCTGCCACCAATTTTCAACATTTCAACTATAATTTTATCCTCTCCCGGAAATTTATTCGTTTTTAGTTGATTTAGGGCCATTCTTATTTCATAGTCAGTTATGTCCGGTATTTCTTCTGAGCCGGTGTTAATTATTGTTCGTTCAGTACCTACGTCGTTGTTGTGGTTGTGTATTTACCGAGTATAATTTAGTGTAGAATTTTTCAATGGCCTCGCTTATTTCCGTTCTATCTCGGACGGTTACGTTTTCCTTATTTTTTATTTCTATGATTTTTGTCATGTTATGTTTGTAAAAATACCCTCCTATTTATATCATTCTGCATAATTTCATTTATATCTACTGCACTGCTTATTGGAATTAAGTATAGAGAGTGTATGCTACTTGACACAACAAAACCATATGTTTACAAAAAATCACCGCACCCTCTATAAACACATAACGATTTGTCGCCTTTTTAAAAGCGAGGAAATTCATCGACATAACAAATATCTACTTTAATGCATTTACCCCTCTAATTTTTTTTTCGTTTTTATTACCGAACGTTACCATTAATAACAATAACATCCAAAGGATTTAGGGTTGTTTTGGTTACAAAGTTGTTTCAGATGTAACGTCTGTGCTTTTATAGCCAAGCGGATGGAGGGTGGAAAAGAAATTCCAGAAATGCCGCATGATAAAAAGATAATAATATTGCATCGAGTGGTAATGTACATTTCAGAAATGCCGCGAAATTACCATGAAGTATTATTGATTCTGGTTTTTGAGTTTTATGGATCTCGATATCTAAAACCTCTATATTTCCTGCAGTGGGTTCCGTAAACTTTTTAAATTATTAACAATCTCTGATACATTGATACTATACATTGATACTCTGAACACTATACTGGTCACTGGATAATTTAAAGAGTACATTAAAACAATGTCAGCTTTTGTTTAGTTTTCTTTAACAGAAATACCTTCTTCTTTTAGTGCCGTTTCCACTAAAGAAGGTTGGCTATAACCATTGCAAATTATCTTCGTCTATCTTCTATCACTATGTTCTACTTTTCTTAAGAGTTGCGAATGTTTTTTCGCCAGGATATTTGTCGTCTACCAGGACACCTTTTTCCTTTGATTTTACTTCCTTTATAATCAGCTGCAACAACTCGTACTTATCATTTCTAAGTATACATCTTCTGCTATTAAGAAGTTGTAATGGGGATTTTCCTATACCTTTAAATGGATAATTTCTATAATTTATTGATGCTGACTGAAGGTCTACACGCTTTCTTTCATCTATGGTTTTCCTTGCAATTGACACTGCTTTTTCTGCTAATCCATTTGAACGTGGATAATTAGGACTACGAAAGATTAAAATAAAGGTCCAATTTCTACTAAACTTTCTAAATTTATTACTATTATGATCCAAATTGTGCAAAAACTGTCTTAGTTTCAGCAATTACTGTATCAGCACTCTTGTCTTTAATGGGTAATACCTCTAACCAGTTAGAATATGAGTCAAATAAAACTACGTAACTTTTTCCAGCATATGTGAAAATGTCGGAACCAACCCTCTCCCATAGCTTTTTAGGTAGTGGATATGATAATAGAGTTTGTTTTGGGTTTTTTTAGCAAATTTTTAACAACTCTTACATGCCCTTATATATGATTCAATATCCATCGCCAGATAGAAATACACGACATACGACCACATAGAAATAAGTCTGACAGAAGTCAAGAGAGCAATCAAGACATTGAAGAACAAAAAAGCCAAAGGACCCGGGGGATACCAAACGAACTAATTAAAAACGGAACGGAAAAGTTATTCCACATGCTACACAGAATGTTCGAAAGAGGACTAAATGGAGAGGAAATACCTGCGGAATGGACACAAGCATACATCACATCCATACATAAGAAAGGAAACAGGAAAAAATGTGAAAACTACAGAGGAATTAGTATAATATCGTCGGTAGGTAGACTTTACGGGAAAATTATCAAGGAAAAACTAGAAACTGAAATAATAGGAAAAATTGGAGAAGATCAAGCAGGGTTCACAGTAGGAAAATCATGCCTAGATCATACGTACACATTAGAACAACTGACAGAGAAGAAAATGGCAAAAGGTAGACCGGTCCATCTGGCGTTTGTTGATCTAAAGAAAGCATACAACTCAATACCTAGAGTCAAATTATGGGAAGCAATAAATGATCTCGAAATCCGACAAACACTAATAAAAGCAGTTAAAGCACTGTACAAAGAAAACAAAGTAGCTATTAAATGTGGAAATAAAGCCTACAATACATTTAAGACGACAAAAGGACTTCTACAAGGCTGTGCTATGTCCCCTACTCTGTTTAAAATATTCTTGGAAAAGACACTCAAACCATGGACGAGAAAGTACGAAGGAATGGGCATACCAGTAAGAGACGAATACCTATACACCTTAAGTTTTGCCGACGATCAAGTAGACATCGCACAAGATGAAGAAGATCTCAGTTTTATGCTCAGAAAACTAGAAGAAGAATATAAAAACAACGGAATGGAAATAAACTTAGAGAAAACCGAATACCTAACAACAGAAAACAAGGATATGAGAAACCTAGAGAAAGAGGAGGGAAGACAAGTAAATGGAACAGATAAATTCAAGTATTTAGGAACCATAATATCGAAGCAGGGAACAACAGAAGAAAATATAAACAACAGACTAAGACAAACAAGAAACTGTATAAGAGAACTAAATTCAGTGCTGTGGGATAAGAACTTTACGATAAAGACAAAAAAGAGAATATATAATACCCTGACAAGAAGTATCCTGACATATGGGTCCGAAAACTGGACAATAAACAAGAGACATAGAGGTAGAATAAGAACAGTAGAAATGGAGTTCCTGAGGAGAAGCTGTAGACTAACAAAAAGAGACAGAATTGAAAACGCAGAGATTATTGAGTGCAATCAGACATAATCGACTCTATAGAGGAGAAGAGACTATCCTGGTACGGCCACGTCAGAAGAGCGGCCAGAGGACGCTGGATAAACAAAATCACAGAATGGGGCCCGATCGGAAGAAGGAAGAGAGGAAGACCCCGAAGGTCATTCAGAGACGAAATCGACGAGGCTATGGAGAAAAGAACCCTGCGAGATGGAGACTGGAATGACAGGGAAAATCGGAGAAAACGGTTGAGTGAAGAAAGACAGTGAAAACTGTGGAAATCCTTAGTAGTAGTAGTATCCATCGCCATTTTTTTTTAAAGCCTCTCTATTCGGATTGCCGAATATAGGCCTCTCCTAATTCTCGCCATTCATCCCTGTTGTTTGTAAGACGTTTTCACATTGGCCCTGCAGTTCTTTTAATATCATCGCTCCATCGCATTTGAGGTCTTCCTCTTGGTCTTTTGGCTTCATATGCCAATACCAGACCAATAATAAATTTAACGTTGTTCTTAATGAAATAAGAACAACTAATTTATTGTCTAGAAAAAGAAGGTCATTAGTTATAAATGGATTCTCCTTTAGTTTGGCAAAGTGACATTTTCTGGAATTTTATATTTTTGCTCTGGTCAGCCACTGATGATAAAGTCAAAAACAACTTTTTTTCGTTCCTCAGATAGTGGTAAATCATTGACAATTGAATGAACGGCAAACTCTATCTCCGTATCAACAAATCTTTTGTTGTTTTTTAGAAATGCCCTTGATAGTGTGTCAGATATGTATATGCTTTTTCCTGGTTTGTATGACACAACTATGTTTGACATAACCTTAAAATGGAATCAACCTTAAAATGGAACTGGACAGGGCACGTCGCGAGAACGAAGGACGGCAGATGGACAAAACGCATTCTTGAGTGGAGACCCAGACAAGATGCCTTTAGAATAGAGGACGACCACCAACAAGATGGACGGATGACCTGAAACGGACACATCAAAATTGGATGCAGGCGGCTCAGGACAGAAATTTGTGGGGCGAACTACGGGAGGCCTATGTTCAGCAGTGGACGAGTATGGGCTGAATGATGATGATGATGATGATGATGATGATGACACAACTAAATCATAATCTAATAATTTTAATCTCATTCTCAGGATTCTTGGTGAAATCGACTGTAAATCCTTTTTAAAAATTGATTTCAGTAGTTTGTGATCACTGTGGACGTTTACACAAGCTCCATAGACAAAGTAGTGAAACCTCTTTACAGCAAATAAAATAACTAGAGTTTGTTTTTGTCTTTGAACATACTGTTGCTCAGTTTTTGTAAGGCTTCTTGATGCAAAGGCCACAGGTCTGCCTTCTTGCAACAAACATGCCCCCAATCGATCTTTTGGTGCATCTGTTTCAATTTCTGTTGGTTTCTTTGGGTCAAATACCGCCAAGATTGGTGACTTAGTCAACAGATGCTTTAGTGAATCTTGATGCTCACTTGACCACTGCCAATCTACAGCCAATGTTGTCAAGTTTCTTAACGGGGCAGATATTTTTGATAGGCTTGGTACGAATTTGGCTACATATTTTACCATTCTTAAAAATCTAACAACATCTTGTTTGCACTTTGGTGTAGGCATGTCTAAGATTGCTTTGATATATTTATCACTTGTTTTCACACCATCCTCTAAAAATATCTGATCCATGGATTTAACACTAATTTGTTTGAATTGTACCTTGGACTTATTAAACTTTATGTGCATTGCATTTGGTAGCACAATCAAGAACCCTTTTTGAGTTCCTGTCATGTTCTGCTTCTGAGGCACCAGTGACAATTAAATCATCAAGTAAAGGCCAAGCCTTCACGATCTCCAAATATTTCAAAATTCTTTTTCTGGAATACTTCTGGGGCTGAGCAGATACCGAAAGCCAATCTATTAAATTGATACCTACCAAATGGTGTGCCGAAAGTCATTAAATCTGCACTTTCATCATTCAGCTCCACTTGCTAATGACCATCCTTTATGTCTAAAACGGTGAAGAACTGTCCCCTACCAAGTAGAGTTGCAATTTCATCAACAGAAGGAATTTGAAAGTGTTCTCTCTTGATGGCCCCATTAAGTTCTTTTGGATCAAGACATAGCCTTAAATCACCATTTGGCTTTTCCACAATGACAAGTGGGTGAACCCACTCTGTTGGTTTATCTACCTTTGGTATGACTCCTTGCGCTTCAAGATCACGCAGTTTATTTTTTTAAACGTTTTAGTAAAGCATGTTTTGTAGATATGGTGCATGAGCATGTTTAGAAGATAATTAGCCAACGAACTATAGGTGCAGGGCACTATAAGAAGAAGAAGAAGTTAATAAGGTGGTGATCGCCAATATGATAGCTAACATCCTCTCAGAAGTTACAACACTCCAAGAAGAAGAAAACCCGCAAGTTTAAATTTCCAATTTTATATATGTATAATAATATTATATTATATTATCTAAAAGTATATTTTTATTTTCAACACAAACGAAACGACGATGAAATGACATAAGCCACTTATTAGTTTTTTTTCACATCGCAAATAATTGCAAAGGTCAAATGACATCACATATTCACGACGATCAACTTGGATTCATGGTCACCCGATTGTCGAGCCTCGTCAGCTGCTTTGTTATGCAGTCAGAAAGTCTAGCGGAAAATTGAGGATACTTCTATAAAAACTATAAACGTTAAACAATTATCGAATGACTTGCAATAACGATACGAATCGAAAAGTGATTATGTTCCAATTTGGTGTGTTATTACATTATCATTATTATATTGTTAGAACGTGTAGGACATTATTTCGGTATTATGCTATTAGATGTTGACGGAAGTTCATTACGTTTTTGCATACAGCTTAACACATTATTGTTGTTTAAATACAAAAAAAAAAATAGATTATATATATATGTACTTACGTACTTAGAACTACTAACAATGAAGCTCTAATGTTTTTTTTCTTTAAATTTATTTACAATGTTACATTAGCGAAACTGTTGAGAATTGTGAAACAAACATACTTTGGAATATTCGTAATTAACAAAAGATTAAGCAGTTCTGTCGTAGAAAACACAAAATTAAAAAACTAAACACAAATTAGAAAATATCAATAAAGTTTTGCGAAATTAAATATAATAGAAAAAAATATAACACTATAGATTGTCTCAAAATGACTAGTCTGTACAGGGTAAATGCACAAAATCGATGCCATACTTCTTCCTACTTAACCTAATCCATCTTTTGTGTTGAGGGTAGCTTAAGCACTAATGCCCACTAACGACCCTGCCTGGCTTCCTTCTGGCAGTGGTTCTCAAACATAAATAATATTTGCTACAACATACTTGGGTTAAATTAATATAAAATAGAAATTAAGAAATGCCTTTTATTTATGTTTTCACAAGCAGTTTGTTTTTAAAATATGTGCTAGCGATACAAACCATTTGGTTATAGATTTAAATAAAATCGAATAAAATAAAACTAAAATAATTATAAAGAAACATTTTATTTATGTATTGTTCCGTTCAAAAGGTAAGGGGAGAAGGACTTTTAAAAACCACACTGTATATGTTGACAGTAACAAAGGGTAGAAATATCCGAATATAAAACTAATAAATAAGTTGAAAATAAAAGAAGTCATTGTATTTAATTTCGTGTGTTCGTAATCGTAATTGTAGACCATTATATTTAGTTCCTTTTTCTGTCAATTGCTGTCACATTTCTTCTGAACCATCATCATCATCATCGTTATTATCGTCACTGTTATCACTATCTCCGTTATTTATATTTATAATAGTTGGTTCGATATCATCCAACAAATTGTCAATTTCTCAATTTTTTTTTCTGTTGCTACTACGAGGTTTACGTAGTTTTTCCATTTCTCTGGCGTAATGACCTGGTACGCTAATGTAATTAAATTTCGCATTCCAGCTTCTTTAAAATTCGCGTTGTCTATAGTCTTCTTCAAAAAATAGGTCCTTTGACAGAAGCAATTCTTGAATATCGTTTTTTAGTGTTGAACTGTTGGGAATTTGTTCTGACTTTCGGCTGAGATAGGAGGCATTGTCCATTACCACAACAGTTTTTTCTGGCAAATTTAATAATAAGTTATTTTCGAACCAATCTTCGAAGGTCGGTCCTTCCATTTCGTCGTCGTAGTCGTGAGTATTTTTCTTTGCCAAAAACGTGAGCTCTGCTCCCTCAACAAATCCACTGGTAGAACCTACGTGCAATAAAACGAACCGTGTACCACGAGGTGTTGGAGCTTTTAATCCTGTTGTTAGACCACGAACAAAAGCATCGGGATGAGATGTAATTGTTTTATGAACCCATTCTTTTTTCACACTGTGCCCGATATTTACCCATGATTTATCCAAATACACTGTTGTGTCTTGTTGTATCTTTGTATCGTTGTATCTATACATTGTAACTTTTTTTTTAATATTAATATATCAAATTATTTTTAATTCCTTTTACCCCCGTGCGATACGCCGATGATTAGGAATCCCCGTGTTTACGATAGGAAATAATATTGTAGATACCAAGCTAAAATGGAATTCCCTAATTAAGAAAGGTTTTTAATCCTTCCGTCTTAATACTCTGTATGAAAAGAACAAATGCTTTTTGGAATGCAGTTTCCTTTTCCTAAATTGGTAATTTTCGTCGAAGGCCCGTACCTTTTGACAATAACTTAATCCCAAGTATTATCTGTTTCTTATGTCCAATTGTTAATACCGATTATTTTACCTCAAACTTTCCAATAGTCGTTAAGGCCTTACCTTCTGAGAAACAAATACAACTGTCCTATCATTCTTGAGTGGGGGAATATTTTCTTCTTCCTTTTTCAGGGACAGTTGGTGAAATTTTTAGTGGAACCAATTTACTTGTTGGTGGGCAGTTGTTGAGTGAGGTAATATCTCGTGAGACTGTTTGGTGGGCCGTTGTTGAGTTAAGGCCAATATCTCGTGTTACGCTTTGCTCACTTTATTTCTTATCGTATCGTCTTTGTGAATTATTTTCTAAGTGTGTGTACACTTCATATTTGAGTTTTCTTTCTTTAGACTATATTAAATTATATATAGTTCTACACTACCTTTAATGGTTATTAAATTCAGTGTTTAGTACCAGAAAAGTATTAAATTCAGTGAATTAAGTTGCCTTTGTCAAGATCTACTGTAAGTAATCTTTATCTACAATTATCTGGGCGAGTAATATGGTATGGTACCATGTCACCTGTTATTATCTGGACGTATCATCTATATCTTCACCTGTAGATTGCCGATTTTTGAATGTAATTGAACCATTCAAGAAATTTCTATAAATATTACCGATGAACATACCAGTCTCAGTTTTTTATTAAATAATAGTGCGAGATAGTTAATTGACTTAGCCAAGTGCGGTTTGGTTTATGTTTTCATTCCTGTAACCTTTTTGTTTTTTTTTGTAAATTTAGAGTTAAGTAATTTTTGCTATCTTTTGTATTTCCTATAATTTTTGTTCATTATCTTTCCTATGATATCTCGAGATACGCCAAACTATATTTGTATATGATTGCCTTATATATCTTGGTAAAGGTATTTTTTTATTACATTATAGCTTAATTTTATACATTAATAACAACATTTCATAATTGTGTATTTTTATTACCTGGGTTGCATTTAGCAGCATCATAATTTTGTGTTTAATATATTGTTATTGTTTTATGCATGTATTTTATTTGTCGGCTTTTAACAAGTTCCCTGATAAAATAATAGCTCTGAACAATTACTATCTTTAAATATTACTATGCGTTTGAACTGTAGAAAGATCAGGCTGATTAAGTTTCGTTAAGTGTAATATTTAATATATTTATTGTTTGATTATATATTGCGTTGACCAGATTTATTTGATAATTTACTGTTAGTATCTTTCCTTGGGTTTGATCTCTGAACCTAAATATCTTTTCTTATCTCTTTTCTTTTCTAAGGTTATCTTAATTTTCTCCTTAACCCCAAAAAATTGAGTGACGCCCTGTTTCTATTTTCTCTTATCTTCGGTAATTTTACCCATCTATCTTTTTGTTTATTTCTGTATCTTTTCTAATATCTCTTATCCTATCTTTACCTATTTCTTCCGTTGGATCCATTCCCGGTTCCAAAAGCTAGTTTCGAACCCACGACTCGCTATCCACCAACCATCTGGCTGCCGTCCGCAGTGTCTCCATTGGTTATCTTTCTAGCACCACCCAAAAAAGATTTCCGAGGTTACAACATGTTGTATCCTTCTGCACGGTATTTACGAATTGCAAGTAAATAACGATGACGCCACGAGATGATTTCTGGTTTTTTAATCAAAATTGAATTTCTGCCACGTTTTATAAACAAAAAATCCACATCACTCAGCAACCGATGTAGCGTGGAGTGTGAAAAGTTGGGCAAAGTTTCTTCGACATTTACAACAGTTAATATGGTGTTTATTGTTGGTGGCATGTTGTCACAAAAAAAATTGATAGACTATTCTACCAATTTGTTGGCCCCTAACACCTTCATCGTACTTGTTGTCACGAGAATTACCAACCGTTCGCTTCTTGGGCCTGCTCTTTGGAGATTGTTATGCAGCAGGTGATGAATATTCCTGTCGTATGCGAAACAGAGTCTTTTCGCAAACACCACTCATTTCTGACACTTTCCTAATTACACTTGATACAGAAACGTTGTTATCCTGATTAAGATGATAAATTAATAATATTCATTAGTAGCTTCCCAGAAAGTTTCAGAGCTTTTCCACGTTTCCATTGAACAATTTTCTCCATTTTGCGGTAAAAATTCGGCGTCAAATATAAAAATAGCCAACAACAGAAAATAACAATAATTGCCAACAGCAAATCACAACAACAGCCACCAACAAATAATAACAATAACAAAACAGTAACAGTACATCCAAGATGGTATAAATAATCGTAAATCGAATATGTTTACGCTGCATCGAATGGCTATTTTGCAATTGTTTTTCAAGAAATTTGTTGTAACCACGGTTCCAACAATTGGATCAAAGTTTACCAAACGTCATTTTGTTCATTTTTCCAAAAGGAACAATTTTCATTTTGGTAAAATTAAATATCTCTAATAGTTTAGGAAATACAATAATTCAAACAATTAAATTATTAATAAAAAATTATCTGACGGACTTTTAGCCCGGTACCTTCGAAAAATCGAATCTAGGCACCAAAAACATAAAAAAACGTTAAGTACATAAAAGGGGACATAAAAGTGCATAATCAATACCCCTTCCTGAATCCTACACTCACATTACAAAATACGTTGTAAAATATAAGAATCGTAAATATGGGCTTAATACTCTTTTTTGGTGCTATTCTATATCAATATACAATTAGATTAAGAAAACCTTAAGTCTGTTTTAGACTATAACATAAAATGATATAAGAAAATGTTATACCAAAAGCTTACATGAAATGATTCTGTACAATATTAGTACAAGAAGTTTTGTGTATTACATTATCACATTTTGGTATCAAAATATGTTATGTGATTCTGCGCATTACATGCTAAATAGTCCTTTTTTAAAATTATTATGTTGGTGTACATGTACTTTTAACCTCAATGTTCTTATTCTTCTTTTTGTTATTGTAACGTAAACTCATTGTCTTCAACATTTAACCTAGTTTTTTATCCACGTAAATACCTAGTTAGTTCTACCCTCGTTTTACTTTTGCTTTAACAAAGACATAGGTATATATATTTATGATGGATAAGAAAATTCTCCTATTATCTGCTGCTTCCATTACAACATTTCTTTTAATTCAGACAAGCAAGAAAAAACGCCAACGAAATATGTGGTCTAGAGCTTGGCTTCAAAAAAGACAATAAGTTCGTGGTGTTTTAAGTATGTTGTAAACTGAATTAAAAGACAATGAATCTGAAAAATATAGAGAATATTTAAGAATGTGAAAGCCACAATTGAATGAACTTCTTGAACTGATTCGAGAAGCGAGAAGATATTACCAAACAGGATACAAAATTGTAACTGCGCATGCGTGTGTAGTAATAATTGGTATCAAAATAGGACATGTTCTAATTTCTATACCATTTTTTGTTAACAGAATTTGTTTTCTGTTTTACATTATGACAAAACTTAGTATACCATTTTCTTATATCATTTTATGTTATAGTCTAAAACAGACTTTAGATGGATTGTTTTATAATGTACTTCCTTCTATTTTTATTTTCTTTTCAAATAATTAATACATACATATGCAAATACTTTCATATTGAAATCAAAAGTACAGACACACCGGATGGAGTGCTAATCACAGATCATGCCAATATGACTTAGTAAACATCAACTAGTTATAGGAATTGACTCATTTATCTCACAAAACAGGATGTTCCACTGTGTGAAAACTCCGAAGATCTAGTCCCATGCGTACATAGATGACCGTTTTGAAGTAAGATAAAATTGTTAATATTGATAATAGTTAGTGATATTTGGTTCATGATTTTGAAAAGCTTTCATTTTAACGTTCATAAGCCTCAAATCTGAATTTAAATAGTATCGTAAAAAAGTACTTTGGGATTCTAATTATATTATATGCTCAGATCTTCTTATCGTGTACGAATATTCTTTATATTTAATATAACGTAAATCTGTTAGCTATCACCTATGCATAAAATGTCAACATCTTGTGAAATCTGGTCATCTCAACATTTTGTCTATTAGGTTTTTTTATTTACAAACTCGCATCAACCTGTAAGGCTATTAGCGAAAAAAGTAAAGTATTAACAATAATTGAATAGCGTAACAATTAAATTTTGTATAAACAGTTTATTTGCTTTTAGATATTGGATAATCACTTTGGCACGACACTTTAAGAATAGTTCTCTCAAATTCTCCGGGATTCCGAATTTACATCTTTCCGCACTGTGTAATGGGCACTCCACTAGAAAGTGTTTTAATGTTAGCGGGGCCTTGCAAGCATAACACTCCGGTTGGGGATCCTTTGTCATCAGATGTCCATGCGTAAGACGATTATAACCAAGTCGCAGTCGTGTGATAACCTGAGAAAAACGATTGATGGAACTATCAGACCTTGGTTGAAATATTGGTTTTATCTCAAGTAATTTTGTCTGTTTTTTGTGCCATCTGCTATTCTATATGTTGACTATTTTGCTGTGAAAACATGATTTGAAATGTGTCGCTGAAGTTATTGGATCGAACTCAATAGTTGTGTCCTCTAATGCTTCTCGTGCATGTTTATCCGCCAGATCGTTTCCCGTGATTCCAATATGAGATGGCATCTACTTTAGAAACGTTACACTTAGAAAAGTTATTTCTACTTTTAATGCAGCAAAATCCAGATCCATAGACAGTTTTGGAAATATTTAGCCCTAGAATATATTTCAAGAAGATTTTCCGAAATTGTGAACTTTAATGCTGAACGTGAACTAAAATTGTAAAATAAAATCCTCATATGACTTACCATTGACGCATATTTAATATTTCGTATAGTATCTTCTTCTTCTTCTTCTTTTATCGTTTATCTCTGGCACTTGATCATAAGATCTTTGTACCTGACCCTGTTTTTTGTGGTCTCAAAGAAAGTCAACAGTTTCCAAATTGGTCGTTTTAGGATCTTTTCTGGTTCAATCCTCAGCTGACCAGTGAATTTTACTTCATGTCACTTAGCTAATTGAAATGGCATAAGATGTGCATGGCAGTCTCTTGGCATTTTGTGCACTATGGTTCATTCACCTTACTACTTTTGTATAGGTGTTTTCTTAACCGCAATGCTCAGTCACCATTTCGGCGACCGTTTTATCTCTCTTTTATTAATTTTCATCAAATTTTCCAAAAGTTTTTGTCTGGCTCTTAATTTCTTTTGATGATTGTTTATCAGTTACTTCTGAACCTAGCTTCTTGGCTTACAAATCTGCTCGTTCATTTCTATCCACCCCTTCATGATTCGATACCCATGTTAAAGACACTTTATTTTTTTTGCCAGATTGTTAAGGAGATCTTTATAGTTTCTCACCCATTTTGATTTGGTGACTGTGTTCTTTACAGCTTTAGTAGCCACTTGGCTATCTGTAGAAATGTAGATTTTCTTTGATTTGGGTTCTTCATACATGATTTCATTAATCTTCTTCTTCTTAACATGCCATACACCAAAGTGCGTAGGCGACTATCTCATTACTAGAATTCTGTTCTTGGCGGCGTGACACAGCTCACCTGTATTGTGTATTCCTGTCCATTCTTTAATATTCCTTAACCAGGATAATTGTTTGCGGCCGGCTCCTCTCCTACCTTCGATCTTCCCTTGTAGGATTAACTGTGGTATTTCATATTTTGCTCCTCTCAATATGTGCCCAAGGTAACCAATCTTGCGTTTTTTAATTAATTCAAAGAGTTCTCTTTCCACGCCGGATCTATTAAGGACGTCATCGTTTCGAACTCTATCCACCCAAGGTATGCGCATCATTCTTCTCAATGACCACATTTTAAATGCTTCAAGTTTGTTGATAGATGTTTTTTCCATGGCATGGAAAGTCCACGTTTCCATGCCATAAAGCAAGATGGACCATATGTAGCACTTGACCATTCTGTAGAGTATTTCGAAGTTTAGGTGTTGATTACATAGGAGCGGTCTGAATTTCACAAAAGCTTGTCTTGCCATTTGTATTCGGGTTTTTATCTCGTGTTGTGGATCCGATTGGTCATTGATTGTGGTGCCAAGGTATTTAAAAGTTTTCACGCGATTTATACGATTGTCACCTATATGCATATTATCGGGATTTCTGGAGGGTTTCTGCTAATGACCATATATTTCGTTTTCAAAATGTTGATTTTGAGGCCATATTTTTTACCTATGCTATTCACCCTATCAAGTAATAACTGCTGATCTTCCAAATTATCAGTTATAATCACTGTGTCGTCCGCATAGCGTAGGTTGCTAATTAGGATGCCGTTCACCTTAATGCCTAATTCCGTATCTTCAAATGCTTCCGCAAATATATTTTCAACATATAAATTAAAAAGCATCGGAGAGAGTATGCAGCCTTGGCGGACACCTTTCCGGATTTCAAATTCATCCGTATATTGGTCTTGATCAATCCTCACCTTTGCCATTTGGTTCCATTATAGATTCTGAATAATTCTGATCTCCTTCTGGTCAATGTTGGCCCTATGTAGTAGTTCCATCATGATATCATGTTTAACATTGTCAAATGCCTTCTCGTAGTCGATGAAGGTGAGGTAGACATCTTTTCGTTGATCTAAGCAGTTTTGTATTAAGGTGTTCAAACATAAAATTGCCTCTCTTGTTCCTAGTCTTCCCTTAAAACCGAATTGTGTTGACCCGCTAAGTTCTTCTAGTATCTTGTACATTCTTGAGTGTAATAACCTAAGGAAGAGTTTCAACAAGTGACTCATTAAACTGATTAAGCAGTGTTCATTGCATTTTGTGGCATTAGCTGTTTTTGGAATCATCACAAAGGATGACTGCAGCCATTCTCGCGGAATGTAACCAGTATCATAAATTCTATTGAACAGCCTCACCAAAATTTCGATATTCTCCTCGTCTAGTAGTTTTATTGCTTCTATATTAATTTCATCTGGACCTGTTGCTTTATGCATCTTTATATTGCTTCTATATTTATTTCAGCTGGACCTGATTTCATTAATGCAGGCCACCAAAGCAAAAATTTTAGCCTGCAACAAAGTTGTATATTAACCTAGGTTGTAAGATTTGTTATAATTACATGTTTGACCGAAAACTCTTGATTCACTTTTAGCTCCATCAATGAATCATATTAAGTCCCCAATAATATTGTTCTGAAGCCTAATTAACGGTTTCCGAAGAGGAAATCCAAACGTCATTTTCTCAATGAAGATTAGTTTTGGTGTCTTTATATCTAAGTTTATCTGAAAGATTGTTCCAGTAGTTTTTGTATGAGTATTCAATGTATAATTCGGCGTCCAAGTATTATTTACCTTAAGTTTCAGGATGGTCATAAAAGTTTTCGCAGAAATACATAATTCTACCTGGGGAAACCTGTAATAGTCTCTAAAAATGCAGTTCCTGTACTATTCAAGGCTCCTGTCCTATTTAGAAGCATTTGTCTTTGTAGCTCACAAAAATTACGGAGTGGTCTTTTTAGATTGAATCACCAGATTTTACTTACAAATCCTGCAGAACGGTCGCGTAACCCTGTTAGCTATGTTGTTAATGTGAAAGCTCCAATTGAGTTTGGAATCCAGGTTTACCCCTAAATACTCGACCGCATTGGTGGTTTCCAGTTTCTTCCCAGATAATTTCAGCTAACTTAGATTTAATACAAGATAACTGAAATATGAAAGTACTGAAAGCAAAAAACTCAAGCGGCATAACAAAAATCATAGAAATAAAAAATGAGAAAAACGTTACCGTCCGAGACAGAAAGGAAATAAGCGAGGCCATTGAAAAATTCTACACTAAATTATACTCGGTAAATACACAACCACAACATTGACGTACTGAACGAACAATAATTTACACCGGCTCAGAAGAAATACCGGATATAACCGACTATGAAATAAGAATGGCCCTAAATCAACTAAAAACGAATAAATGTCCGGGAGGGGATAAAATTACAGTTGAAATGTTGAAAACGTGGCAGAAAAATGGAACAGGTATTAAATATTTTATTTAATAAAGTTTAATGAAGGAAAGATTCCTCAAGAATGGTACAACTCCGAAGTCATTCTACTATATAAGAAAGGAGACAAAGCAAACATCGAGAATTACCGAACAATATCCTTGCTATCACATCTGTATAAATTACTAACTAAAATCATAACCTAACACATAAGCTCGATTTCTATCCACCTATCGAAGAGACTGGATTCAGACAACATTTTAGTACTATAGACCACTTGTACACCACAAGAACACTAATAGAAAAATGCAGCGAGTATAATGTTCCAACTCATATAGCGTTCGTCGATTCCCATAAAGCATTCGATTCCACCGAATTATGGACAGTGCTTGAATCTATAGAAAATGCACGTATAGATTCAAGATACACTAACATAATTAAAAACATATATGAAAATGCTACCATGCAGATAAAGCTTGACGAAAGCACAAAAACTAATTCTATAAGACTACAACGGGGAGTAAGACAAGGAGACACCATCTCTCCCAAACTATTTACCCTTGCTCTAAAAGACATTTTTAAGAAACTAGAATGGAACAACAAGGGTATCAACGTCGACCAATCATACTTAAACCACTTGAAATTACTATCGAACCATACCATCGAACATGTTAAACATTATGTATATCTAGGTCATGTCATCAAACTAGGAAAGATAAATCAAGATGCTGAAATTAAGAAGAAATTAAGAAGAACACAACTGGCATGGGGCGCTTTCAACAAACTAGAATATATAATTGAAAAACTCCTCCATTTCTGTATACTTAAAGAAAAAGGTATATAATACATGCATACTACCAGCTTGTACCTACGGCTTGGAGACAGTAGCCCTTACCAAAAATCTGCGAAAAAATTAGAAACAACACAAAGAGCAATAAAACGAATCATGCTTGCAATATCACTGAGAGGCAAGATTAGAAATACCGAGATAAGACGTAGAACGAAGATTAATGATATTGTGGAAGAAATTACAAAAATGAAATGGCGCTGGGCAGGTCTATCTTGGCGCAAGATAGAGAAAGATGGAAGCGAGAGAGAGAGAGAGAGAGAGAGGAGAGGAGCGAGAGAGAGAGAGAGAGAGAGAGAGAGAGAGAGAGAGAGAGAGAGAGAGAGAGAGAGAGAGAGAGAGAGATTGGCATACTGCCAAGAAGGAGCAAGAAAGCGAAGCACATTTATCCTATTGTATACTTTCTTTATATATTATATCTTTCACATTTATTCATTCTAGTTGTATATATAGTTAATAAACATTAATTGTAGTTAATAAATACTCTGTGTGACGACTCTCTTTTTAATTTGGTTTAAGTATCCACTGGACGTAATTAACGATACCTTTTATGATTATTTTTCCTAAATTATATGCCTCTCAAAATTGCTTGAGTTTATTTGTTTAGCATCTTCATCAAAAAAATGTAGCCGCTTAAAATAGTGTTTTCCCTTAATTTTGGTATAAGACGTTTGTTTCACAATAATTTTTGGATGATTTGCGAATTCTTATTTCTCTGTATTCAAAGGACGTACTAAACCAACTGACGTTCTAATTCAGTCTCATCTTGCATAATTTCATAACAAGACACCTGTTTTTAGCATCATCACAGACACCTTCAGACCGTAGGAGCGCCAACCAAGAAACCGATACTTCGAACCGTTTAAGCTTTTTGCCATTTTCCTCGAGTATTATACGTAGATACGTGAGAGACAAGAAAAGTGGCAGTCCGTTTATAGTAAAACTGGAGGCATGGGAACACTCTTACACAGGTCGTTTACGTCTTACGCTTCTGTCTTATTAGACCATTTATATGGTATTTCTTAAGTTTAAGATGGATTGAGTTGCGTCTCCTAAACGAGAATTCAGATTTCCAATGGCAACAGCATTTCTTCGAAAGGAAAATGCCACTATTTGTTGAATAGAAATGTGTCGATATAGAAATTTATGGTCGAGATATTTTATAAATGCTTAATAACAATAGTTGGACAAGATGTGTTTGAGAAATATTATTGTTATATAGAAATGTTATTGTTATAGTATTATTAATATGAATACGGTTTAATTTTGTTTTATTGAAGAACTAATTAATTAATTAACGTGCTCAACTACTCTTGTCACTGGCACAAATAGGATTACAATATCTTATGCAATATATAAAAAAGTAAAAAACTGGATGGCCGATGAAATATTTAAGTTAATGAGAAACAGTAGGATCATTAAACCTGTAGACAAAAGCTAAAACCTGTAAACAAAGATTTGCCAAGATACATAGAGAAATACAGAAGAAAATAGGGGAAGTAAAGGAAAAATGTGTGTAGTGGTTAAATGAGAAATGCTGTAAAATATAAAAAATTACACGATTCTGAAAATCTTTTAAAAAAATGAAAATCTTTGAAAAAATTACTGAAAATGCTTTATGTATTGTTATGATTGTTTATTTTGACTTTGATTTTAATTTATTGAGCCAATCAAAATAATGTAACTTAATTGTTATCAAATGTAAAATAAAACTCCTTATATTACCTGTGTTCGATGGATTCAAAGATTTTCTAGTTGTCCGTTATCGGGATAGAGAAAAAGGATAATAATAAAAGAAACGATTATATTACAAAAAATTACGTATTCTTTATTTTATATGAACGAATAAAACAATTATCAAATTCTGCCGTTATCTTATCAATCAGCATAAAAGAAAATAAATGAAAATATTATAATAATAAGATTTTAAATCTACATAAATTTATATTCAGTGAAAACCAATTTTACTTAAATTTTCCTTTACTTGAAAAAAAAACCACAAAACTTTAAACTTTTGATTACTCTAACAAACCTCAGTTCTTAAATTTGAATGCTAATGAACATGATGTCATCACAGATTCTTCACAGATATTAATTTCAATTGTACAAAACACTTACAGCTTATTTTCTTATTGAATTGTATGTTGGAACATACCCAGAAAAGTCCAGTCTCCTCAACGATGTGATCTCTCCTTTTTGGCACCTCGGCTCCTTCCTAACGTCTCTGCAAACCTTCTGCACTAACCAAAAACACCTGATTCACTTCACCAAAAACTCAGCTACTTATTAATGACACAAGGACTTCCTTTTGTCAACTTGATGCCGTAAAACTACTTTCACATATCTTCACAAAATGCCCACGGTAGATACAAGGACCTCTTTTAATCTACTTGTTAGCTCCTTCTGCAAAACTATTCATTTCTTTTCACAATGCCGGTATCCAACTCATGAACCACACCCTATCTTGAGACAAACGACTATTTCCTTCGATGACCAAATTATAACTAACTTCTCCGGTCCTCTTAATCGGCTCACCAATTCCCATTCAAAAAACGACCGTCCAACCAAAAGCTCAAATTGTGTTTACCATGATTTTAGAAAAGCCTAATTTCTGTTTCAGAGAAAAACTAAAGAGCTTACTTTAAAATTGGTTTTGTCAATAAACAATTTATACATATTTCAAAAGATTAGAATATGGTCATCTAATACTCGATTATACAAACAATGAAAAGATTAACTTACTTAATAGTTTTTGATAATTTTGTGGGAAACGGAAAATGTCGTTTGCCAAACAAATTTCTATTCTTATCTACACTAAATCTTATCTTAAATTACTATATACAATTTGTTTATACTGATATCTTAAAATTTTATTCCGATTGATCTTTTTATTTATTTTTCTTTGGTTGGGAAAGAAGAAGTATGACAGTATATTATTAGAATAATATATTATACAAATATATTTAATAAATACGTATTATCTATATATAAATTTCAATAAGAAGCAGTAAAAAAATCTGTAATTTTTTTGTACGCCAGTCTCGACGTGCTGATCAAATGCTTGGTATCTTATATGCCTCTGCATCATGATCTCCTCGCTGCTGTTGAAGTTGTCTTCTGCCCTCCTCATAGAAGGGCAATTCTCGAACTTCAGATTTAGTAATTATTGTTGTGTTGCCTTGAGCCAGCTGAGTGACAAGGGGGCTTAAAATGATGTCTTTTTCGTTGGATGAAGAGTCGTCAATAGCCACTAAGTTTGACATCAAGTTTTTCCAAGAAACTTTAATCAAACGTTGTGAAATGGATGCTCAATAATTTGCCAAATTAAAAACGACGTCCGTGAGATTAACTTTCTTCAAAGCTACTACCAGATCCGTTACACTTTGCTCGTCAGCAAGAATGTTGGAGAGTAAAGCTTTTCGATAGCGCAGTTTTGTGGTCTGAATGACATTCTGGTCTATTGGACGATTCATAGCTGTCCTGTTGAGTGGTAAGAACATGGCAAATATTTTATCATCTTCCCTACGAAGTTCATCAGCGGATGTATGACCAGGGCAGTTGTACACCAGCAATACTGCCTCCTGAGGGAGTTTCACACGTCCGAGAGACAAACATCACGGACGAATTCAGATTTGAACCAATCCAAGAACAAATCTCTTATCACCCACACACTTTTTTGCTCTCGATACCATACGGGAAGATCAACAGATTTGAATGCACGAGACTTGTTAGCCGTCCCCCCAATAAGCAAACAGAAGTTTGTGACTCGCTGAAGCATTTGCACAAGGCATAAAAGTGATTCGTTCTTTCATAATTTTTCAACCAGGAGCGTTTTTTTTCTTGAGATGACATCAATGTGTGGTCTGGTAACATGCGCCAAAATAACTTACTTTCATCTGCATTGTAAATTTGCTCAGGTGTCAAATTGTGTTTAATCACACAAGTTCTGAACAAGTGTAAATTTTGGAGTTTAAACAAAATATAAATAAACAAGAAAATTATACTTCGTTATTTCTACACACCTAAATAAATGTCCATTTAAAAATTGACAGCTGGTAAACACTTCCATATATTGCCAGTATCAATGCGATTTTTATTTAATTTACAGCAACCATATTTTCTTTGTAATATTATTCCAAATATATTATTTTAGGACAGACATCCTTTCTATGAATCCGCACCCCGCAGGCATAACACACCAACCAACCCCGAGGTATATCTAATTTTTTGCGTCATCTGGAAGCCATAAAATTTGGTCTGACACCGAAAGTTGGAAGATATATTTGGGAAATTTAATATTTTTACGGACCGTTACTAGTTCTGAAGGGTCATTTACACTTCGTTAGTGCCAATAGGAAACACATTTCGAAATGTGTAATGAAAAAGTTGTACAGGGTGTACCGAAAATAAAAAGGGGAAACAGAAAATATGAAAAAGCTACATTAAATCTGTAAATTAATTGAATGTTCAAATTATAGCAAAAATAATTCATTTAAAATATTTTTTTTAATTAAATATTTTTACCATCATCAATCTCTTTGTTCTTCCTCTCCTACTCCTCCCAGGAATTTTTAACGACGTTTCGACGAATGCTCTCTCATTTTCGCATCCATTATTGGTGACATCCACAGACTTTCCCCCATATAATCATTCTTAATTTTACCATTTTTTGTCACTTCACTCTAAGCTCTCATTTCTGCCCCATGCACTCGATGTTCCCCTTTCTTTTTAACTACCCAACATTCAGTTCCGTACATAATACCTGGACTTATAGCAGTTTTAGAATTTTCCCTACAGTTTCATTGTAATCTTTCTCATACAACACACCATCCTTCCTTCTACTTCATCCATCCCACCCTAATTCTACTGCAAGAATTTCCACCTATTTCCCCATAATTCTGTAAATCACAGAACAATATCCCTCCTGAAATCCATAGGAAAAATATTGGAAAAAATTATCTACAGAGGGCTAATGAAGCAAGCAGAAAGAAAAAGAAAACTAAAGAAGACCAATTATTGGGATTAAGAAGAAGAAACTGCGAACTCCAACTAGAATGAGTGATCATAGACCCTGTAGAAAATTGTCTTTTCTACAATAGCTTGTCTAATAAATAAACTATAATATTAAAAATATTCCAATTTCATATCTCACTAAATATACGAATACTATACGATTAGCATGACATGCCTTCTTTCTGCTGTATTTTATCTTTTGTTCTTGTCAGTTTTTCAGATTTAAACTATTCAAACCCAACTACCCTCTTTCTCTTCTCAAATAGAAGCACGAAAGTAAAACTCCATTTTTAGCTTCTCAAATTGAAGCAAGTAATAGTTCATCTCACGCTTCTCATATAGAAGCAGATTCAAGTATAACTTCTTTTTATTAAATAGTTGTAATTAAATTCAGTGTCAGTGGATAAAATTATATAAGTGCCTGCTATTCCAATTTATACAAAAGAAGTCAACAGTTTTTGTGTCAATATTTTGTAAATGCTGGTCCGACAAATTACAGGGTTGCCGGATTATACTACTAAACTTTTTTTGAATACTTGAACTATAGAACATGTTTAAGAGCTCAGTCTCTAAACCTAGTGGACAGGACATAATAATGTCATCAACACACTTTTTTTTGATAAAAGGAACGTTAAAAGGAACAATCTGGAGAACAATATCCAACAGATCGTCCATTACATATGTAGCCAGAATTGGGAAGATACTAGCTTCCATAGAAGTGCCAAAAATTTGTTTATATTTGTTCTTAAAAGAAAAACAAGTTAAATTAAACAAAAACTCTATCATCTCAATAAATATACTATAATCAATGCTACATACTGCAGAAATTTTATCCCAGTGTATATAAATAGACCGTAGAACAGCATTTGTAAACATTACTGAATAGGGAGACCACATCCAAACTGACGAGAACATAATTATGTGGTAAGGCAGTTCTGTTAAACAACTCGGCAACTTGGAAAGAATCTCTGATGTAGCAATCATTATTCGAATTATAAGTTTGAATTGAAATATTAGTAAGAAAGCCCGCAATATGTTCAGTTGTTGAGCCTATGGAGAAACTATAATTCACATGTAAATTGAAGGTGAGAATCAACGCTATTGAAGACTGATAAGGTGCTTAAAATCTTATTAGGTGGTGTTGCTAGGATCAAGTCGTCGACATAACGCTTTACAAAGGGAAACTGGAAATCTAACTTACTGATACTCTCATTGATAAGGTCGTTGAGTACGAAAACTCTATCATCTCAATAAATATACTATAATCAATGCTACATACTGCAGAAATTTTATCCGAATGCATATAAATAGACCGTAGAACAGCATTTGTAAACAATACTGAATAGGGAGACCACATCCAGACTGACGAGAACATATATATGTGGTAAGGTAGTTCTGTTAAACAACTCGGCAACTTGGAAAGAATCTCTGATGTAGCAATCATTATTCGAATTATAAGCTTCAGTTGAAATATTAGTAAGAAAGCCCGCAATATGTTCAGTTGTTGAGCCTATGGAGAAACTATAAGTCTCATAGTTAAGGTAGGTTTATGGATTTTAGGGAAAGTGTAGAATTTCTTTTTGTCAGATTTAGTCACTACTAACTGAGGGTAGGATTTAAGGAAACGTTTAGTTTCTTCAAAGGGCATTTGGAGGAGAGAAGGGAAACTCCTATCTTTGAACGAGTTATTAGTGATTATGTTAATCGATCTAGCAACTGCAATATTTCTACAATCAGGATGCGGAATAAGTGATGATGATCTAAAGTCAATATCTGATAAAAACGGTGAATCAATACCTAACCGTGAATCAATGCCAAACTTAGGACCTAACGAGAGAAACTTACTAACGTTTGGTGGAATTTCAACTTGGGGATATTTTTTTATCCAAGAGTTCTTAGTAATAAGTTGGTTGTTCAACATAGTACATTTGCAATTGTTGAATTGATTAATATTGCCATTTTTATGCAGTGAATGCAGAGGTTCATTCGGTCATTTATGTTGACAAAAAAGGGAGAAGTCAGCTACTTTATTGGTTTATTGACTACGTTTCGGTTTTTTAATTTGTCAAAAGCTTTTTCAGTTCACTAAAAATATAATGAAGAAGTTTATTTTCTTTTCTAGTTAGTTCTAGTCTAGCTATTTTCTTGTGGCATTTTAAAGTAATTACTATTTAAATGGGAATAAGCCACAATTGAAGTAAGTTTATTGACGTTTCAATTTCTACTTTGGAAATCGTTCTCAAAATACAAACATTAATAAATTAAACACGATTTGTTTTTTTATAAATTTATTAATGTTTGTATTTTGAAAATGATTTCTGAAGTGCAAATTGAAACGTCAATAAACTTACTTCAATTGTGGATTATTCCCATTAAAATAGTAATATATATCTACATAATATTCAGAACAACCTGGTTCCTAAAGTTGAAGACAATTTTTTCCATAACTGATCACCAATAGGTTAAGATTTTTTTCCTTCGACCATCCTTGTAATTGCGATTCCTACAAGTTCTTGATGTACATACTTTCACCAGTATTTCAAAGAAAGCAACTCGCATCTGGACAAACAAATATTTCCTCAAAGCATCGACAAAAAAAGATGTACACGCCAATAATAAACAGCGAGAGACACAAGAAACAGACGTTAACGAAAATAGAAAATATCGAGCCCAGATGTTAATTTTTCGTACAAACAATGAATATTCACGGTTCTATTTCCACCGAATTGCTAAGACAAATAATTACATAAACGAGACGCTTTTGTCTACCGTTTTATTTATATTGTGTTCTTGTTTGTTGGCAAGTTAGCACACGTAAATTTAAAAAAGTTGTCATGTAACAGCGAGATTTATGGTTCTGACAAGCAATAAAACTACTAGGTTCTCAGATGTTTTAAAATATCGATAATTTGGAAGGAAGAAAACTATTTCTGTTGCTATATAAATATAAGATCATTAAAATATAAAAATAATCGATTCAGATTATTGATTTTCCTACCGTAGAAGCTATATTAATGAATGATAATAAGTTATCATTTAGTATATAGCTAAAAGAGTTGATGGTACTGAAGATTCACAATTTGGAGTTTCAATGTCCTGGTATCGCGATAAGAGCACGAATGTTATGCATTCGTGTGTTTGGCCTCCATTACTCCTATATTCAAGAAAGGGAATAAACTTGATCGTCATAATTATCGCCCAATAAGACTGGTTCGTATTGTCGGCAAGGTTATGGAATCGATTCTTTCGGAATCTATTGAGTTTCTTCTTTAAGAAAATGTCATCCCTTACCAACAGCATGGCTTTATCAAAGGTCGTTCAACGATCACGAACTTACTTCATTGTGTAAATGATTGGTATCCTGTCGATGTAGTCTACTTAGACTTCTTCAAAGCTCTCGACCGTGTTCCAAAACGTCAATTATTCGCTAAATTGGATCACTAGGGTATCCGCGGAAAGTTAAATATTTAGATTCAAGATTTTCTATCCGACAGATAGAAGACCCACTCACTAGATAATATACTTTTTTGTATCTACACTAGTGATCTACTCATTGTATCCAGTAAGGTTTCAATTTACGCTAATGAGCGAAATTATATGTGAATCCAATTATTAACCAACATGTTCTTCAACGCGATCTTGATACAATATTCAAATTGTTCCCGGAATGGATACTTCCGCTTAACATTGAAGAATGTGTTGTTTTACATATCGACCAAAAATATCCCATCACTACCGTACTTCATTAATGGACATCTCTTAAACTCAGCAACCTCCTACAACGGTCTCGGAGTGATAATTAATAGTGACTTAAATTGGTCTGATAGTGTCAACGCTATTGAAACAATTTCTACGTGAAAGGAGAGTAAAATGTCAGCTGATGTATTTCTATTAATGCAAACTATTAGGAGCCTAGAATTTCTCATTTATCTCATTTCTTTCAGTAGTCTGTCTTAGTGATGTTTTAGGTACAACTGTATCACAGTATCACTATTCGTCTTCTTCAGTCACCAAAATTAGATTTGAAGAAGGCTACTGAGACCATAAAAGCATTCTTAAAAATAAAAAATCAAATGCTGAATTTGTTTTTAGCAAACTTTACTATGAAGCAAAGGTAATTGAACAACTAGACAACAACAACTAGACATTGAATTGAAGATCCCTCGTATAGTTTCTCGTTTCTCATTAAACCTGCCGTCAAAACCAACCTGCTAGATCTTGCGAAGAATATGTCCCAAGATCTATCTTTTTACCCCATTTAGACAATATCTTATTTATATATTAATATATCAATCTGTTTATTTAGAAGAACGTCTTTCACCGAAAGTTATTTTTAAGATTTATAAGAATCTATTTAATCTTCGAGTTGTTTTACCTAAAACTGATAATACATCAGAAGATAAAGTTGCATTAACAAAATTGTTGACACCTTCTAGGATATTATTGGACCATCTACTGCATATTCCACAGTAGAACAAGAGTTTTCACTGTGGATTCAAAAGTGGAAAAGAGTCGTGCAAAATAATGGAAACTTCCTGATTCTGTTTTGGAAGTATTAGAAAACTACAATATTCATATGTATTTAAATATCAGAATATTTCTGCAAATATTAATTATACTGCCAGTCAATGCAGCAACAGCAGAGCGTAGTTTTTCTACGCTTAAGCGTCTAAAGACTTGGCTTAGAAAAATAACTTCGGAGAAAAGGTTAACTGATTTAGCACTCATCAATGTGCATTCTGAAATTTCTCTAGATGTTGATGCAATCATAAAGCGATTTGCTAAATCAGATAGGCAAAAAGAATACATTTTATAAAATTATATAATATTTACTTATATTATATACTATTCTTATAGTATTTTTATTTACTGAACTTTTATTTATCACTCGTTGCCGGCTGTTGCTAAAAATTCATGAGAAAAATTTTAATACCGAGTAATAAAATATTCCCTTACATAAGGCACAAATCATATCAATCGTAAAGGTGCAAAAATCTAAGTCCTATATCAAAATCACCCTCAAGACCGCCTTCCGACAAAAATTTCTGTAGATCAGCCACAGAAAGGTGCAAAAATCTAGAGCATATATAAAAATCACCCTCAAAACCCATACACATGACCGCCTCCGACAAAAATTTGTGGATCCACCAATGTGTGCAAGTTCTATTTAATAGAAATTGTTGGTAAAAGAATCGTCGTAAACTTGGTCGTCTATATTTGGTTGGGGGAGATGGAGAGGAAAAATTGGTGTAGACCGTTCCAAACTTTGTGTTTCTGCATGTCACACGTCTTAAACCGCAATCTGCCTTATGAATTACATAAAATGCTAGCTGTATCATTTCCTAAAGTACAATGTATGGATACATTGTAATCAAAAATGCCATTAGCATATGGAGCATACATAGACACAAATAGAACACAGAAGAAAAGATTGGTGGAGTAAACTTCACTAGAAAATCAACGCTCCTTAAGGCTGTAGTGCCGTTGATATTCAGTAATGAAACTGTATTTAAACATAAAATAGTCTCTTAGAGACTAAATTAAACATAAAATTTACTAAGAATTTCATAATAATTAAGTACACATTAATTTTCTATAAAAGACTATTTTTGTACTTACCAAAATAGGCAACACAATTGTCAATGTGAATGTGGTTAACTTACCTAAAACAAAAAAGGATCATTAGAAAGTACGCTTACAAATTAGTACAAAATTGTCTACGAGAGCAAAGACATGTAACAATTGTTCTGTTTACACAGATACCTCTAAAAACACTGATCCAGTAGCAACTGGTGCAGCTGTCATTACTAGACATAGGCAAATATTCAAAATACATATATTGTATATTTTATGCAAATATCTGGGGATTGTGCATATTTATACAAAAAATTACATAAAATGCATAAACCTTAATTTATTTTGAATTGCGAATTTTAAATATATACAGGGTGGTGAATCGTCAAACGGGCCATAGGAAACTCAATGAGAAATTCTAAATTGTTGAATTCCTGCTTCCCTAATTATTTTACACCAAAAGTCATGGGAAACTATTTGTAGAGGACTCAGATATGTATCGAAAACGATTGTTAAAATTGTTCTACGACTTAAACGTATTCCAAAATTTTGCTAAAATATAATACATTTTTCAGGCCACCCCTAAAAGTCAGGAGAGACGCCGTGAAAAGAATGTGTATTACGTGTTGCGTTTTGTCATATTGACGTTTGTAATATTTGACAATATTTAAATCAACTATATTATATTTATCTATGATTTAAATGGCCAAAATTTTGTGATTTATTATTTAAAAGAAAAATTAAGTTAATTAAAAAATGTACTCAGTTAAGGAGAAAAGAGCAATAATAAAAATGTTTTATTCATGTTTTATTATAACATTTGTTATAGTTTTATGTTTAGAAATTATCATATATTATTATTAGGAATAAAGATCACAGTAACAGTATATTGGAATTCATTGAATTATTGTATAACTAACATGAAATTAAATTTTAGTGTATTAGAATATCTTACGTTAAATAAAGATCCGGTAGTGACAGAAAAAGGTTCGCGCTATTGCCTGAATACAACATTATGCGATTTTTCGTCAACTGAGTACATTTCATTATATTGAACGATTTTTAAACAATATAATTTATTGTTCACAAAGTAATATTGTTCAGTAGTAGTAGTATTTAGTAAAATTCATAATTATAATTTAATCATAAAATAAAAAAAAAATTGACAATTCAAATTGTCAAACATCTCACATGAATATGATCAGACACACACGTTATAATATATTCTTGTATTACGTGTGGCCTAACTTTTAGGGGTGGTCTGAAAAATCTATTATATTTTTGCAAAATTCTGAAGTACATTTGATTCGTAGAACGGTTTTAACATTTGTTTTTAATTCAGAATTTAGTCCTCTACAAATAGTTTTTTATGTAAAATAATTAGGGAAGCGGCAATTCAACAATTTAAATTTCCCATTGAGTTTCCTATGGCCCGTTTGACGATTCACCACCCGGTATAATCAAATATAAAATATCAAATTTATACTATAAACAGCGAGCAAAAGTACGTGTTAACGAACAGCTGTCAGAAGAAAATGAAATTAGATGTGGAGTGAGACAGGAATGCGTATTGTCGCCAATTCTTTTTAATGCCTACTCCGAAGAGATACTGAGAACAGTTCTTGAGGGTGAAAAAGTTGGAATAAAGGTAAATGGAGTTCCCATTAACAACATTAGATATGCGGACAACACTGTAATCTTAGCCGAAAATATTGAAGATCTTCAGAGACTGGTGACCAGAATAGCGGAGTATGGAAAAGAGTACAGTCTAACAACGTCAAGAAGATGAAATTTATGAGAAAATCGAAAACTTAAAGAAATAACGAGAATCTTTTAATAAACGGAACCAACGTGGAACAAGTGAACACATATTAATATCTGGGAACAATGATTAACTCATTCAGGAGATCAAAATCAGAATAGAAAGAATAGAATAGAATAGAAAAAAGCTTTATTCTCAGGATTCACAAGTTAAATACAAATATAAATTATCAATAGAGAGAATGGTGTCAGTTACAATTTATAATGGTTGCTGTAACAACCTACACTTAACATAAAAGTAATATTAAAATATAATGATAATAACAGTGACATTTAGATTCAGGTAAGAGCATCGAGCAAAAAGATAAAAGAGGGAATGTAAAGGTAGTGGGGGCAAAAATATTGTTAGACAGGAAGTGCGATTTTTAGAGGCTACATTAAACAAGGAACGAGAGTCTCTCTCCTTGTTTGACATCAAATTTAGTTGGGTTATGTTATTGTTTGTCATATGAAATCTTATTTATATTGAAGTTTTTTAGCAATTGTGTCCCATGTTAGACTATTATCGTTAATAATTAATTAAAACTTTCTCGTCTAAGACACATTCTGAAAAATATTATATAGCTACTGTTAATAAGTGTCGGAAAATTTAAATTTGGCGCATTCGCATTTCCGGATACGTCCGCCATCAGAGGCCACTTTTTTGGTCTCCTTTTCATAAGGAATAGATTCCCTCTTTTGTCTTTTTGCTCGATGGGTAAGAGCCCCTAGTCTGCCTACAGGTCAGCTTGAAGGTATTCTTCCACTTTGTATGGTTCAAGGTGTATGAGCAATTGTTGAACAGATTTTCTATATTTATTTACGTCAGTTTCTATTTTGATGCTGTAAGGCAGTTTATTAAAGAATTTAATACAGGCATATTCTGTGGTTTTCTCAGATGCTGTTAGTCTATGTATTAGTATATTATAGTTTATGAGATTGTTTCGTGTATTAGTATTATGGTTTGTTATGTGTTTCAAGAATTTATGACTATTTTTAAAAATGAAAAGTAAGCATTCATATATATGTATGTTCCAGCCATTGTTAGTATGTTTAGCTTTTTGAAATTACCTCTACATGAATCTCTGTATCTCAAGTTAAGTAGAGTTCTGATTGCTCTTTTTTGTAATATAAAAACCTGTTCAGCGTTACCACTTCCCCCCCCCCAGAAAACTATTCCAAATCGCATTACAGAATGAAAATTTGAAAAATATACAACTCGTTTACATTTTTCGTCCACATAATTTGCTGTTATTCGCAGGTAGATGCTAACCTGTTACAGATCTCATTTATATGCTATGAAAGTGCTATTTACAACGGATTTAAAATTGGAACTAAGAGTTAAGTTGGCGAGGTGCTATGTTTTTTCGACATTGGGCCTTGAATGCGTCATCAATGAAAAAACTGGAATCATTCGAGCTGTGGGTGTATAGAAGAATTCTGAAAATATCGTGGACATAACACGTCATAAACAAAGAGGTTCTGAGAAGAATGAATAAAGAAATATAAATTTCAAATACAATTAAAACAAGAAAATTGGAATATCTCGGACATATTACACGTGCAGAGAAATACACCTTGCTCCAACTGATTATGCAGGGAAAGATCCAAGTAAAGAGAAACATAGAGAGGCGTAGAATGTCATGGCTGTGCAACCTGAGAGAGTGGTACGGATGTACATCAAATCAACTTTTCAGAGCAGCCGTCTCAAAAGTCCAAATAGCTATAATGACTGCCGACCTCCGCCGCAGAGATGGCACTTGAAGAAGAAGATTTTAAATATTATTTATCTAACCATAGATAATGGTATGACTGGACATTCCAATGTTCATTTTTTTTCATATATCAGTCTCCCACGATAGGTACCGATAGTACCTATAAATACTCACTAATATTCTTGGTACTGTTGGACACAGTAACAGAAACAGGTAACCGATTATATTCCCATAATAAAAGGGTTTTTCATTGCGTGGGGTATGAAAAGAATAATTGTTCTTTTACAAATCATTTTGTTCTAAAAAGTGAAACTGGAAACTTAAGCATCCTCATTAGAGCTTAATTGTAAGTACTAAATATTTAATACTTTTTTATATTTAATATGTTATTTATAATATCTTAATGATTGCATACATTAATGTTAATAAATCTGAAATAATATAATTACTATTTAATACAATACCAATACCTATTTTTTATGTATATTTCATTATAAAATAAATATTTTAACTATTGCTCAAATATCAGTGACTGCCATGCAATAATCGTGCAATTACTTGAATGTAATTTCTTCTATTGACCCCTTTAGTTTAAGATTTTATCCCATTTTACGAAATCGAAGGCCTTGGAATAGTCAACAAAGCATAAATAATAATATGTTTCTATGTTTAACTCTCAAGATTTCTCGATAATTTGACAAATATTAAGAATATGTTCTCTTGTTCCTCTACCTGAGACGAATCCGAATTGTTCTTGGGTAATTTGTGGTCAGAGAATTGATTTTACTCTTTCATTGATGATGGTTAGAAGTACTTTGCTCGCGTGTGATATTAATGCTACTGTACGGTAATTCCTGCAATCTGTCCTGCAATCTGTGGTGAACCTTTTTTATATATGGGAATAAACGTGAGTTTACCCCAGTCATTTGGCCACTTTCCAGTATTCCAAATCTCATTGCAAATTCTAAGCATTACTTCCGTTACTAATTCCCCCATTTCTTTTGAGTGTTTCAGCGATTATTCCATCTTCTCCTTCTGATTTTCTGAATTTTAGCTTTTTAATTGCCGCCTCAATTTCTGATTTCAATATTTGAGGTTCTTTTTCATAACTTCTTCTCTCTATATTATTGTCTGGGTCGTTGTTAGAGAATATTATTTCGCAGTATTGTTTCCACACCTCTGCGATACTGTCTGAGTTTGTTATGATATTTCCACTACATATTATCTTTGATGATCTGTGTCTGCGGTTTGAATTCTCTCGCTAGATACTTGACTTTTGAGAAAAGTTCTCTAGATTCTTGGCGATTAGCATGTTCCTCTAGTTGTACACATATGTTTTTAAAATATAATATAATATAATTATTTTTGTCCCTTCTGCACAAGTGTGCAGCAAGTTTGTACAACTACTTGCCAAATTTTATTAACTATACAGCGAAGTATTTAAAAAATAATAGATAACTTCTTATGATAACTGTGTGTTTCCAACTTTTATGTCCCAAAAGTTAAGTATTAACCATTGAAATTAAAAATAATGTGATATATTAAAAATGTTAATTTTATTCAATTCCACATATCAACAATCTCCCTGTAGCATTTACGCTATTCGAAATTCTTAAAATAAGAACAAACAACATAAATATAAAGAATTATCGAAATATTTTTCCTTATCACAACAAATCGTCCGTGTTTTGTGTTTACACCGACTGCAATATTTCTTCCGATATCCTCCAAGAATGTCGAAGGATAAAATGGTCGGTAGACCTGCAAAACTGGCTCGAGATGCCAGATACGAAGAAGAGACGAGACGTTTTTGCATTTTCCTGTATATAGAAACGCGTCGGCCACCAGAGAATCTCCGTAAGGATGACAACCTTACAACTAGGGGAATATATTATTACTTTGGAACAATTGAATTTAGTACGGGTGCTCAATCAGAAAATTTGATACCTAATTATCGAGAATAAAATGTTATAAAAGATAAAAAGTGTTAAATGCTGAAATTATCAACCATAAGATTCGTAATCGTGGACATGGAAGTTCCAGATTCGGCAGGAGGGGAGATATACATTACTATTAAGCTTTTAAGCTCATAAACGCCTTTTGAAGAAAACCATCAGATAAAAAAATCTAGTTTTAGAATCTGCACTTGAAGTCAAAATTCTCAATAAAACAAATGAACAGAATGAGAATATATCTTCTGCGATTCAAAGAAATGAGATGACAAGTCAGGAATTTGTTTAAAAAACGGCAGAACGGAATACGTAACTAACTACATACCAATTTCAGATCTCTCTCTTCAATCCTGACCCCCTAGGGTGAGTGTAGTGGTCGACGTGATGTCGTGTATTGTCCGTCTCCAGAGATCTCTGTCTCTGGTCATTTCTTTTAATTCATGCATAGGTCTTTGGCATATTCCTGTAATTTGATCTATCCATCTTGTTGGGGATCTTCCTCGTGATCTTCGGCCTTCTACCTTTCCTTGTATTATGAGTCTTTCCATGATTTCTGTGTTTGCTCTCATAACATGCCCAAAATTTTAATTGTTGGAGATGGACTTTACTAGAGAGTCGTTGGCTAACTTTTAGCTCTCTTAAAATTGAATTATTTGTTCTACGGTCGGTCCAAGGAATTCGTAACATTCGTCTCCAACAGAACATTTCAGTGGCGTCTATCTTTTTTCTCTCCGATTGTCTCAGAGTCCAAGATTCACATCCGTAGGTCAGTATTGGGAATATTAAGCAGTTGATCAACCTCATCTCTATTGCTCTTGAAATTTGACATTCCTTCCATATTTTGGTCATTTTTGCTGTGGCAACTTTTGCTAGATCACATCTACGTTTAATCCCTTCTTGTAATGACCCTGTGTCTGTGATTAATGATCCCAGATATAAGTATGAGCTCACAACCTCGAACCGGTCAATTGTGGTTATGTGTGGATGATTGTTGTGTAGTCTATCCACTATCATGATTTTTGTCTTTGATATGTTTAATTGCAGGCCAAATATTTGACTTTCGTTTATTTTCGTGAATTTCAGATAGGGTTAGATTATTTATTCAGCTAAACACTGAAACAGTAATTTTTTCAGTTTGTTGAAAGAATTTCTTGCCTGTCCTATTCTTGCCTTAATCTCTTCCAAAACTGAAACCAAGTTCAGTGACCTGCAAAATCTTAAACGATTTTTGATCAACCCAGATGGCAGGTCTTTTTATAAGTTACTTACATCTCAAGCCAACGATGAAAACAGTGGAGACTCTATCTCGATTACCTTTTAGATGTTTTTAAAATTGCATAAACATTTGACATGTCAAATAATCCTGTTTTTACTCATTTTGAATACTCTTACTCACCATAACACTCTACAAATTTTATTGAAGCATATGTGTACACCTTTTAGAGTACAGATATTACCAAAAAATTATTTTTGAACTAATGTTAGGTAGAAATTGACTCTATTGCAGAATCCACCAGAAATGCGAAGAAGTTTTTTACCCTTTTTGGAAAGCGGGCTAAGGAAACAGGCCTTAAGGTCAACTGAGTTAAGATCAAGTGCATGGTAGTTTATGGTAGTATATGGTAGTAGGAATCATTCAGATACTTGGGAACAGTGATAAGAGTCGAAAATAGTATTGAAAATAATGTTGCAGCTAAAACCATAGTAAATAGAGTGTATCATTCGCTACCAATGCTACTTAAACCAAAATTGCTCTCAAAGCCAGCTAAAAGAGCAACAACGTACGGAAGTGAGACATAGACACTGACCCAGCGTGAAATACCAAAATTATTAGTTTTAGAACGGAAGATCCTTCCGACGATTTTTGGGTTTGTCGAGATGAGCTAACAGAAAAGTGAAGATGAAGACATAAGCAAGAACTACAAGAACTCTATGGAGAAGGACCACAAAGTATGACACATTAAGGAAACTCGGATACAACCTTCTGGGAAATGCCCGAAATGGCAGAAGCTCAGTTGGAGCCTAAGAAAAAGATGGAAAGATTCAGTAACGAATGATTTACCTAAAATGGGGATACAACATAGGATATTGCTGCACAAGACCGGTAATATCGCAGAAAACACTAAACGCGACAAAGACTCACTTAGAGATGTTGAGCCAAGAAATAAGAAAAATTGCACAAGCCAAAGTCCAACCAGGGCTGCAGAGCCAATATTGCTGATGATATATTCCATTATGTTTTCCAAGGTTTCGATGATTTCCATTTATTTAATAAATCACCAAAAAATATAATTAAAACAGTTTCGGAATTAGGTTTTATTAAATATTAACCTGATAAATGCGAATTTTGTGGCATACCTGTGAAAAAGATCAAAATTGTTATCGAAATGTCGGGAAAAAATAAGGACATTTCTAAACAACTAGTAGTTGGACCTTTATTACTCAAAGCAAAAGATTTTCTATTAATGTGGTGATTTGTGATCACCTCCAGAGGTTTTGTTCTTCTAAATTCAAACGGGCTATGTTAGACAAAACGTTTTCGGAATCCATATTCCATCATCAGTGTCTAGGTGTACATGAATGTGGTCACTAATTATGTGGATAAAAGCCCGTTAAAAATTATTTAGTTAAATTTAGTTTACATTCATCATTCCTCAACCTCTTGCATCCACTGTTGGATATAGGTCTCCTCCATGTTCTTCCACTGTTCTCTATCTTGCGCCTTCTGTATCCAATTTCCGACTGTTTTTCTCAAGTCGTCCATCCATCTTTTTGGTGGTCTGCATCGGTGTCTTTTGTCTTCTCTAGGTCTCCATTCTATGAGTCTTTTGGTCCACCTATTATCATTTAAACGTGCTATATGTCCAGCACATCTCCATTTGGCTTGTGCAATTTTTTCTATGACATCTGTCACTTTAGTCCTCTCTCTAACTATCCTATTTGGTACCATATCTCTTCTAGTTATTCCCAACATTGCTCTTTCCATTTTTCTTTGGGTTACTCTCAATTTATTTGCAGAATGTTTGGTTAAAGTTATTGTTTCGGAATCATATGTTATTACTGGCAGTATGCATTGGTTGTAAACCTTTTTCTTCGAGCAAATCGGTAGCGTTCCTTTTAGAATATCTCGCATCTTGCCAAATGCTGCCCATCCCAAGCCTATGCGACGCTGGATCCCACAAGTTTGATTGTCTTTTCCTATTCTAATTTCATGCCCTAAATAGATATAGCTAAAGACCTGATGTACTTCGTTCCCATCTACCCTCATAACATCACTTGGAACTAAATAAACTCTCGTCTAAAAGGACAATATCATCTGCAAAGCTCAATTGGCTTAAGTATTCGCCATCAATATTTATTCCCCTTTTAGCCCAATCTAGTTTTTTAAACGCATATTCCAGAGCTGCAGTGAATAGTTGGGGGGAGATGGTGTCGCCCTGTCTAGTTCCTCGCTCAATTCTATATTTATCGGTAAAGTCATGGAGTTTAACAGATGCTGTTGCGTTGTTGTATATATGTTTTATCAAATTTGTATATCTGTAGTCTACTCGGCTTTGTTCTAATGCTCCTAATACTGCCGGTAATTCCAGGGTATCAAAAGCTTTCTCGAAGTCTATGAAAATCAACGTGAGTGGTTTATTACATTCAACACATTTTTCAATTAGTATTTTAAGGGCTTGTAGGTGGTCATTTGTTCCATAACCTTTCTTAAATCCAGCTTGCTCCTTAGACTGATAGAAATCTAATTTTCATTCTAAACGTTTTGTGATGATCTTGGTAAACCATTTGTAGAGATGTGACAACAGACTTATCGGTCTATAATTCTCTAGGTCTGATATATCTCCTTTTTTTGTGTATTAGGATAGCAATTGCATTCTTCCATTTTGTAGGGACAATACCTTGGTTTAGACATAGGTTGAATAGTTCAGTTACTACTTCCAACAGTTTCTTGCCTCCTACTTTATCAGCTTCTATTACTATTTGGTCATCTCCCGGAGCCTTGTTGTTTTTCATTTCCTTTAGAGTTAACAGTTAACAGTTAACAAAAGCCAGTTAACAGAAGAAGACAAAACACAAATTAGAGAACGCAGAGTAATGAACCAAGGATCGGAACTTTTACCTACCATAACGATAGAAGAAGTGAATCGAACTCTTAGTTTACATTATTTCTTATAAAATATTAAGATGTTAAAGTTACCGTTGGATTTGGTAACATGGCGACATATGACTCCACGTGAAGTTGCTAGTCCTGAGACGGTGTGTCTACGAGGACTTTATGAAAGCAACTGACCTTTCTGAGAGTTAACTATTTTTGATGTTAAAGGCTTCGAAGTGGGTCATATATTCTATATTCTATTCATTTAATTTCATCATTTTGTAGACAAAAGCGTTAATTTATTTATATTTCTTAGTCATACGTAAAAAATAATACACACTATTATGCCACCCTTTTTGCCCTCTTACCCGTACTATTGAAACCAGAACCGTGGAGATGGCTCAGCGTTCACCTTGGGAGAAGAAATATCTATCCAAATACGTACGATGCGGCATAAAAATTATTCTTAAAAAGGAAGAAACTAGAGACAACAGACTCATCGCATTGTCTCTCTTGTTTTACTAATTGGTATTTAGTTCAAGAGATTATTCAATGTTTCCCACAGTATATTTTATTAAGAAGGCAGAAAAAAATGTTGAGAAATTAAAAATCTGAGTCACAGGTGCAAGTATAAACGCTTAGGAACTAACAATAGATTTACACACACAAACATATCACCTTTTTTAGAATCTGTATCGCATGGGAATGTGTACTATTCTATTTTGCTGTTTTAACCTGTATTATAAGCGATAAATGTAGTACTGAGTAGAATACTAATGGCTTACAAAATATTTTGCACAAAATAACTTTATTGTAGTATATTTTATCGGTTGTCTGCAGTATTGCTTATCTATTTTCGGAAGCTTTAATGCTTATTTAATAATCGAGTTTATTACTAGTTGTGTCAAAAAAAATAACGAATCATGTGAACACAACTGCCAAAAGATCAACACCTACATAGGAGGTAGAAGAAGCACAGAGAGTTGGAGATTGATTAAAAGTATGAGAAATAATAAGAAAAAAGACGTTATATCACCAATAACAACAGAAAAATGGGAAGAATATTTCAAAAAATAACTAACAGAACAAAGACCAGAATTTGCTAACATGGAAGACAACACGATAGGTATACGTATAAATTCATCACCATTACAAATCAGTAAATCAGAGATGGAACAAATAACTGAATCCCTGAAAAATGGAAAATCCCCTGGTCCCGGTGGCATCCCTGCAAAATTAGCGAAAGCCAGTACAGACAAACTCCAGGAACAGTTAAGAAAACTCTTTTAAGACTGCTTGAATGGGGCCGAATTACCAAAAGAATGGAAATTATCTACCATGTCAACTATCTACAAAAAGGGCAGCAAGGATCAGTGTGAAAATTACAGAGAAATTACGGTAAACAGCACAGCAAGTAGGATGTATGGGAAACGTATTAAGAACAAAATAGAAAATAACTATAGAGATTACGAAGCAGAAGAGCAAGCTGATTTTAGAGCTGGGCGATCCACAGTAGACCACCTGTACTCTATTACGCAAGTTATTGAGAAAAAAACAGCCTTCAATAAAGAAGTTCACCTGGTGTGCAAAAATTAAAACTGGATCAAGGATATCTAAAGGATTTAAGGGCACGAAAGGACTAAAGCAGGCTTGCTGTATTTCGCCTACCCTTTTCAAAATTTATCTGGAACAAGCACTCAAGCTATGGAAAAGAAAATGTAATGGCATGGGAATCCCTCTCAATGACCAGACTACACTGTACACCTTATGTTTCGCTGATGACCAAATACGATTGCCCAGGATCATGACGACTTGAGTTACATCACTCGAAAGCTAATAGAAGATTTAGAACAAATGGGGTCTCGAAATCAACATTAAGAAAACTGAAGCCATGTGTATTGGAGGGACAAAACAATCCATTATATTAGACGATGGGGTAGAAATTAAAAACTGTGATAAATACAAGTACTTCGGTATGAAGATAACTCAAGATGGAACACTCGATGCTGCTATAAAAGACAGAAACATACACGGTAGAAAAGCCATATCTATGACGAACGGCATTCTGTGGGACCAAACAATATCTAAAGCGAACAAACAACTCATACTCAAGACCATACTTAAAAGTGTAATCACATATGGCAGTGAAGTTTGGCCAATGAAACAAAGAACAGAGAAACTGTTACTAGCAACAGAAATGGACTTCTGGAGAAGAGCAGCAGGCAAATCAAGAAGATATCGGATACCAAATGAGAGAATACGAGAAATGATGGGAGTCAAGCATACAATAGTTGATGACATAAAAACAAAACAGGTAATATGGTACGGCATATACAGAGAATGCCAGATGACAGGATTCCAAAACAGATTTTGACGTGACAAAGAGACAAAGAGACAAAGAATAGATATAGGGAGCAAAGACAAAAAGTAAAGAGGGTGCTGAGAGAAAAGAAGAGAAAACACATAGAAAATAAGCTAAAAGAAATAGAAGAGAATTACAGAAATAAAAAAATAAAAAACCTGTATCAAGGTGCTATGAAAAAAAAAGGTTTCCAACAAAAACCCATATTCGTTAAAAACAAAGCAGGAAATAATATAAGCGGGGACGCAGAAATAGTCGAAAGATGGAAAGAGTATTTTGATGAATTACTAAATGGTAATAATAAGTCAAACCAAAGAGAAAATATGGAAGCAGAAGCAAGAATTGAACACATAAACGACATAGAAGATAATTCACCCAGCAAAAAACAAATCGAGGAAATCATAAAAAATCTGAAAAACAACAAATCCCCTGTAAGTGATAACATAACAGCAGAGATGATGAAATATGGTGGAAAACTGCTAAATAATTGGATATGCAAGATCATAAAAGAGATATGGATAAAAGAACGAATACCAGAAAATTGGAAGGAAGCCATTATTTGTCCATTACACAAAAAAGGAGACAAAACAGAATGCAGTAATTACAGAGGAGTAGCGTTACTAAATACCATATATAAAATCCTATCAAAATCGATAAAAGATAAGCTGGAAAAAGAAGCTGAAAATATAATAGGCGAATACCAGTGTGGATTTAGACGAGGGAGAAGCACAACGGACCAAGTATTCATAATAAGAGAGTTACAAGCAGAAAGCTATGAACACAACTTACCAACGATAGCGCTATTCATCGACTTCCAGCAAGCATACGACAGAATAAAAAGGAAGCAATTAAAAGAGACCCTTGAGGAACTGGTAGTTAGCAGAAAGTTGCGTAACATGATACATCTTACTTTATAGAATACAGAAAACAGAGTCAAAGTCAACAATCATGCATCGGACAAATTTATAGTAAACGAAGGATTAAGGCAGGGCGATCCTTTGTCATCATTACTCTTCAATTTATGCCTAGAAAAAATAATGCGAGAAGCGAGAATTAATAGAGAAGGACTCCTATATCATAAAACACACCAAGTTTTGGCATTTGCGGATGATATAGTGTTGCTGGCAAGAGGAAAAAAAGAGCTACAGGAGATAGTACAGAGAATAGTAAAAGCAGCAAAGAAAATGGGACTTTAAATAAATGAAACTAAAACAAAATGTATGCAGTGGGCATATGATCAGTTTAGGGATGGACAAAAGTTTAAAGTAGAAGTAGAAGAAAGATTATCATACGAATTCGAAATGGTGGAAAGATTTACATACCTAGGTACAATAATATCACGTAAACCTAACATTAAAGAAGAAATACAAGCTAGAATAATGGCAGGCAATAGAAGTGTACATGCTCTTAGTGGAATGTTGAAAAGCAAGTTTTTATCAAGAAAGGCAAAAATACAGTTATACAAAACAACTATACAACCAATAGCAACATACTGCAGTGAGACGTGGACAATGACAAAAAATGAACAAAATCTACTGGAGATATGGGAAAGGAAAATTTTGAGGAAGATATATGGAGGAATAATAAGGGACGGTTTATGGATAAGAAGATCAAATGATGAGTTAAAGAAATTATATAATCAACCTAACATAATAGGAGTCATAAAGGCACAGAGACTAAGATGGCGAGGTAACCTAGAAAGGATGCCAAACACGAGGACTCCAAAAAGGGTACTAAACTACAATATAACTTCAAAAAAGAGAAAAGGAAGGCCAAAAAATAGATGGAATCAGGAGGTAGAAAAAGATATGAAAGAAATTGGACTAGACGGCCAGAAAAGAAAAACGAATAACAAGAAGGAATGGAGAAAAGTCACATATCGAGCCAGAGAAGATCTCAGTACATAAAGGAAAGCGAAAATGAAGAAAGAACAAAATTTTTTAAGCCATGGGCCTCTAAGGCCTTTAGTGCTATTGTATATATATATATATATATATATATATATATATATATATATATATATATATATATATAATATATATATAACTAAACTTAAAACGTCAAAGAAGCTGTCAAGAAAAACAAGCAAAAAAAATATGAAAATCCTGCAGAGTCTATTGTTCTAAACGCTGTGAAAAGCTCAAATCAACCTGACGTTGTTATAGAGATGTGTGCTGAGTGATTCTGTTCAATTTGCGAGGGAAAAATAATTGAAGACATGATCCAATGCACCAAATGGTGTTCATTGAACGACGATTTTTGTGCAGAAGTCCGACCTGGAGCCCAAACTTTTTCTTGCTTTGAATGTAAATAAAAATATTATGTACCTACGTTCAAACTGAATAATTTCTGCTATAGGAAAATAAACTGTATTAAACAAAACAACATTAATGGTATTCACACTTTATACTGATTTTGCTATACATTGATTCCTCTACATAGGTTACTACGAGTACAATTAAGGAAACCCATGGTACAATGAAGGCAACTAGTTTTCTAAATTGTACCACTTGCAACCTACCAGGATGTTTATTATTTATCCTAATACACCGTTCAGTTAAATATGACATATATTATTCAAATTCAAATTCCAAATATGTTAAGTGGTACAATATTGACAACTGTCCCCTATACCCCTGCCTAATTTTTTGTAAAACATTTGCAACGTACAACGAAGCTACAACGCATACACATAAATGATTACATTATATTATATTTATACTCTAAAACATTTTGACCATTTCTTCAACAGGTGGCAAATTGGCAGGTAGGCAAAACTTGTGTTTTTAAATTATTATCCTTAGAATTCCAACAGATAAATTCAGATTTTTGTATTCTCGCCCAAGCCAAGCGAATCATACAGTAAATCGAATCCTTTATCCCCAAATCCAATTCTATTGTCAAGAAATCTTGATTTGTATTCTATAAATCTGATTTAGTATGTGTTAGCTAGAAACCATTTTAAATCCAGTTGCCTTCTGGGAACAGTTGCATATATTTCAGTTGTTTTTTTAAGAGCTGTCAGACAAAATACAGACTTGTTTTTTGCCGCTTAGTATTAATTTAAGTCGTGTTTTTGTCGGGTCTAATTCGTTTGATTGTGATTTATTTGTTACTTTTGTGTGCCCGTTTTTGCTGGCACGGTTGGTAAGGTATGATTAATCCGTTCGATTTTACTTGATTAGGAGATATATTGTTTCCGGTAACTATACGGTGATGTACTTTATTTGGGATTGACACAAAGACATAATAAGTTATAAGCTCTAATAATGTATTCAAAATGCTTAAAAAGTAGACAACATATTTTAACGAGTTTATAGAAACATTTACCTTGTAGTGCGATCAAATAGTCGATTAATTGAACTTGGAACATTTTGACAGAATTATTATTTTTTTTATTTACAAATTCGCATCAACCCAAAGGTTATTAGCGAGAATCAGATTTACAATATTAAATATATTATATATTAACAAAATTAATAGCTTTTAAGTAGTTTAACATATTTGTGAATGAACAATTTGCACCAAGTGCTTTCTCTAAGTTTATTGAGATACCATAATTGATTCTTACTGTGGAGAAAACTGGACAGTCTACAAAAACATGTTTCACCGAGAGTTTGAAGTTACACTGCTCACATTTTGGTTCGGATTCTTTAGTAATTAAGAACTTGTGGGTGGCACTGGTATGACTTAATCGAAGACGAGTTATTGTCACTTGATCCCTTCTTTTAGTGGGGAAACATCTCCATGGTTTAATGTCCGGTTTAATATTGTTCTGAAGCTATTTTCTTGTGGCATTGTAAATTAATTACTATTTATAACTGGGAATAAGCCACATTAAAGATAAAAATACATTTATTGACGTTTCAATTTCCAATTCGGAAATCGTTCTCAAAATACAAATAGTAAATTAAACAAATTTTGTTTTTTGTTACATAGTGAAAAAATTCTTCTGATAATTTAATTTTATCTGACTCATTTATATTGACAATTCAGACATACATTATGCATTTTAAAGTAGACGACTTTAAAATTTTTTAAAATTTTCTTGGAGGAGAAACATTTGTTAACATCTGTTTTATTAAAAAATGATTATCCTTTATCGTTTATAAATAGGGAATTTTCAACAATCGATCGAATAGAACAGAACAACTTAGAACGAGATCCTACAGCATACACAAGGAATAATATGAGGAAAATAACAATACCGTACATAAAAGGATTATCAGAAAAACTTAAAAGGATAGGAAATAAATTCAACATTTCAACAACATTCAAAACAACAAACACGTTGAGATCTATTTTGTCCAAAACCAAACCTAACAATGAACAAGAAAGGACAAAGAATTGCATTTATAAAATACCTTGTGAATGCGATCAGTTTTATTTAGGTGAATCATCAAGGCCATTAAATGTTAGAATAAGTGAACATCAATCTTATATTAAAAATAGAGAATTTGATAGATCTCAAATATGTAAACACGCATGGGATAATGAACATAGAGTTCAATGGAATAATTCAAATATAGTCCTAAAAGAAACGGATGGTAAAAAAAGAAAAATCAAAGAAGCGGCTCTAATTATGCTAAATGAGGCCAATTGTGTCGCAAATTCCTCGGCAGAATGTAGTAGGATCTGGTTACCAATATTGAAAGAGGAAGTTATTAATAAGAAAATACCAGTATTAGTAAGTCAGTAACATATAGAGGATACATCATTTATGTTTTTTAAATAACGTAACATAAAATCAGAATTTTGATGTTTGTTGAAGGTAAACTAAATTCACGAACAAATACTTACAATGTCGGGATAGTATTATGAGGTTTTTTTCCTGGTTTTTCCCTCATAATTTACTATGGAATCACTAACAGGAGAATTTTACTGTCATCATGTCATGTGTTTGTCTTTTTAAAGACGAATTACATGCTATGATTTTTTCTGACGGATATTCTCAAGTTAAAGTTGATTTCATGTAATCGAATGAACTATCTTATAAGTAAAGTCGTCCCAGGAGCGCAACTCAACAATATTGGCAATATCATTTTGTAACAACTATTTTGCTTACCACAGGGTAAGAATATGGGGGACAAGATTGAGCAAACAAAATAATCGAAACAAGTGCATACGGACACTCAGTTGGTTGTTGGAGAGCTGGGTCGTGGATAAGTTGAAGATATTGGGGGTTAGATTGGGGCAACTACAAAGAAAAGAAATAAAGGGGTACTTATACAAATCTCTTGGGACAAACAGAATGAAAATAAACGAAAACACCTCAAGAAATTTAATATAGGGCGCCACTTGAGGTGCCCAATTATACCTATTACAACCACTAGTTGTAACTAGGGAAATAATTGTATAACATCAAAAATATAAAAAAAAATATCTTTTTCAAATAAAACTCAAAACAGATCAGAGAAACAAATTAAACATTTATTTTTGTCTCAAACAAAACAGATCAAAAATACATATTATAAAGGAAACATATCATATAATATAATACAAATAACAAAAACTTACATGTTCTTTGTTTACTATATTATGGCCAATTAGATTATCAAAAATTAAGGATCCTTCTTAATGAAAACATATAAATTTAAACTTATATATGAAATATCGTTTCTACATAATTATCAAATTAAAATTGTCATAACAAAAAAAAACAAATTAAACTTGCTGTCAGGTATCACATTTAATTTTGATGACAAAGAATGAAAGCAATTATTACTTTAGCCAAAAAATATCTGTCTTTACTTTGAAAATTAATATATTGAATTGTTACCTTAAAATTTACATATTTCGTCACTCAACTTAAAAAAAAACTTGTTACATCTCTGACTGGAAGCTACTTGTACAAATCCTCTAACTGGGACATAGGAAACATTTCTATACTCAGGAACGAGGTTGGGGCAAACAGATGACACACGAAGCTGGTGGCACACCCTATGTACTGCTTTAAAATTTTACCATGTTCTGGTATACTGCATAAATCCTTTTAGTGGTTTCTCTATGCTGATCCGTCATGTTTACGGAGAGTCCACTGTTTACAGGTCTGATTAATTAACCCATTACACAAAATTACCGGCTGTTTATGAAAAATGCCCAAGTCCTTTCAACTCGAGCTGCCTTACATCACCTGCCTACCTCGTTGCTCTTTTTAATCTCGTCGACCTATTGTCACATGTTTGCCCTGTTTGGAATCTAAATGTCGACTCCCTTTCGCTTCGTTACATTTTACAAGAAACTAGCCAAAAATTTCCCTTCCGTCTTGCAGCTAACCTGTCCCCACAAACTCAAGAACCAAAACAATATCCCCTCGCTTGTATCGACAAAAAAACAAATTTTAAATGTTCCTTTATTGCCTAAACAAACAAATATTCTTTTTTTTTGACCCTCGACTAATAACGAAAAACAACTTTAATATTAGGGGAATTCATGGTTTATTGCGTTTTTAACGAAGAAAACAAATAAAACCTTTTTTTTATCAGGGGGCATCATAAATTTACATAATACAAATTAACAAAATACGTGCGTATTTTAAACTTGAGTTTTACCTGGCTTATAACAAAAGGTTCGATATTTGAATCTAAACACAGACAAAAAAACATCTATATTTACTTTTGAATCGGTAGAAATATACGCATTTAAAAATCTCGTCAAAAAAACTTGAAATATTATTTCGATTGTTTTCTTTGGTAAAAACAACAGGAGCGTAACACAGAAATCTTTTCTATACACTTTAAATAAAAAACGCTACAATGCCCCTTCTTAAAAGAAAAAACTCGGATAATTCTTATCCAGTTTTTGATAAAGGCAAAACAACAAAAACCAAATCAGAAGATGACCTCTTAACTGAGTCGAAACTTCTTAATAATATCTTTTAGATGATGGCTAGCATGGGATTAAACAACAAAAACAAAGTTAGTTACAAAGAATGGGCTAGCGTGCCATCGATCGCCAGACTCTTTAAAGTCGAGTAGACTGAAATTTTTGACTCTACTTGAACTGTAGGTGACATGAGTTTCTATGCCTTGGGGGAAGCTAACCTTATTTCACCCACTTGAAATTGGACTTCTCTTCTACGTAAGTTGTAACTTCTAGCGTTACGTTCATATCCTTTTCGAAGATTAGCCTTAACCTTTTCAAAAACTTTATCTATACCTTTGACTTCTGAAGCATACATGTTACGGTCACCTGGAATTATCTCGATATCTTGATTCTGTTGATCCTTATGATCAACACCATAATAGTTTCCACTTAAAGGAACATGACGGCCATAATTCAGGAAAGCTGGAGTATATCCAGTCACTTCATGCTTTGCAGTGTTAATAGCTTGTCTGATCTTTGCTAAATTCTTATCCCAATCTACGTGGTCTTTAACATACGTACGTATTGCTGTACCAATGGTTCTATTGTTCCTCTCCACAAAATTACACTGAGGTGCATATACTGGGCTAAACCATACTTTCTGAACGTTATACCTATTACAGAGCTCAATGAAGAGAGGATTGTTCAGATTTGAGGCATTATCACAAATCACATATTGAGGAACACCAAACATTAGGAAAACATCATTTTCCAAAAACTCAACAATATTCTTAGCCGTAGCCTTTCTCAAAGGTTGGACTAAAGTATATTTACTAAACCAATCAGCAACTACTAACAACCACGTATAACCTTTCTTTGAACGAACAAAGGGACCTATCAGATCTATTGCAACTATTTGCCAAGGAAACTTGGCCTCTCTCTGCTTACCCATTTTACCTAATGGAGCATAATTTGGTGTCTTCTGAGCACCACAAACTTTACATGACCTGACAAACTTAAGCACATCAACACGCATCTGGGGCCAATAATATCTTTCCTGAATACGGGACAAAGTTTTGGAAAATCCAAAGTGAGCACACGTAGGTGGCTCATGACAAGACTTTATAACTTCAGACCTTTGTGGTTTGGGCACAACAATTTTCCATTCTACATCATTAGTCTTAAAAGAATTTTTGGTAGGGGCAAACTTATAAACAAAATCATTCTCCACCTTCCACTGTGGATAATCAATGGGGATCGGATTATCTTTGATCTCAAATTATCAAACCAAGGGTCTATTCTATCTACATTAACTTGTAAACAATTAACATGGGGACGACTATTGGGCTCACTGATGACCTGTAAGGTCTATTGGACTTAGACCTATTCGAAATACAACACTTAGGACAAGAAGATATGATCACACCTTTATGACCACAACGCCAACAAGGCACTGACTTGCTTCTACAATCACGGGAAATATGACCTGGTCTATTACAATTGAAACAAATAATCTTTTTCGTATTTCTTGGAGCTTGATAAGGGGCTGACTGCATTAATGGAGGTGGGGACGAAAAAGATTGAATCATTGGAGGTGGGGACGAAAAAGACTGATTTCTTATTTCAGTATTCTCTGGTGGACTGGGTCTATTATTCTCATATTTATATTTGGGCTTGGGTCTCCTAGAAGAATTTTCTCTGTCCTGTCTGTCACCTACTCCACTTCTATCTTGCTTGGTTTGATTATTCACCACATGAACTTGTTCTTTGGGCTTTTCTGAATCATCAATCGAAATACCTGCAAGACCTTTAGTAGTCTGCAACAAGGGCAGGACATTCTGCTCTAAACGTTTTATAGTTGCTACTAACATTTCTACTGTAGCAAAATCTTGAAGGGCTATCAGTGGAATGTAATCCACTAAAATATTTTTCCTGATTATTTTCACTTTTTGAGCTTCACTAGGATATGTTTCCAAACGTTTAAAAAGGTTTTCCATCACTGCTGAATAAATGGTTATGGATTCATTCCTTTTTTGCTTTCTACTTTTAATTTCATCAAAGAGATTATCATTATAATCTGGGTGTAAAAAAGCAGATTTGAGTAGGGCTACCAACTCATCCCAACTATTAATTTTATCTCTAACACTCCTATACCAAATAGCAGCATTACCTTCAAATAACTCAATGGCTGACCGAAATAGGATGTCTTCGGAAATATTCCGAGACCTAGCAGAATCTCTAACTTTTTCTAAAAATGTGGGAAGGGCTTTACTCTCACCATTAAACTTGATATGTAAATCAGAAATAATGACAGGAGTTGAAACCTGTATTATTGGGGCTGGGACTGTACAACTGGGAACTACAGGGACTGAAACTGGGCTACTAGTGGATGGTTTTACCAAATCATCAAACATTTCCTCTTTTTCTAACACATTACCCTTCAACACTAACAAATCATCTTTACACTCTTCAACAAACTTTAATACATCTTCCTCAACATCATTCATAGGGAAATTTTCTAATCTGGTATCTAAATGTGTAGACCTTGTCTCAAATCTAGCAAAATCAGCTTTGTTTGATTCTGCATTCATTGATTGAGCAATACTATATAAATCTTTTATAATCAACATGATCTCATTCAACTCTTCCTTAGGATCTACTACATTATTAACCAAATCGACTAAACTTGAAGACAAAGTGGCCTCCTTGGCCAACAAAGCTCTCAACATCTTTCTCTTATCATCAACTGTCTTATTTGGGACATGTTTACCTCTTATGAAAAGCTCATAAGATAACTCTCCTGATTTCAAATGATTAACCTGGGTAGACTTCATTTTTCAAAAATTGGATGAAAGCAAACACACAAAATAACTGAAATCAACCTCAACAACAAGTAGAAAATATGACAATTTTAAGAAACAACCGTTTCCATTTATCACCTGATAGTAAGTCTCACTTGCACTCCCGCGTACTGAAATCCAAAACTCAATCAGTTTGCTGCAACTTCTGCTCTTGACCTAGTAATCAGTTGGTAAATAAAAATGAGGTCTATAACCTGTCTCCTAAAAGTTCACACTTCCACTAACAAGGACTAAAAAAAATGGTTTCAAACAACATGGGACAACATGGACACTAACAAGCAACATAAACCGTACATACAAGGAAAGACAAAATACTAATAATATTGAAAACTTGACCTTTGAGTGAGCTACACTAAATAATACCAAAATAAACCAACTCTTGTTCCGAAAACTAAATGAGACTGCTCCTAGTCAAAACTAAAACAGCATCTCCTGATCACAAATATTACACCTGTGGTCATTCAGATACAAGAAAGGATACACAATAAACAGTCTACTACTGAGACTAAACTTGTCGAATCTTCTCTACGACTCACAATGACTACCCCTCGTACAACAACATTAATTAACCCTTGGCATTTAAATACACCTTCAGAGACGGTTAATTAGAAGACAAACTGCATAATACTACTTCTCAACTACATAGCTCAAAAGTCACTCAAACGAATACACACATTTACTCAAAATGACCCAACAAATAAAAAATTACAAAAACCGATTATTCTGTAAAATTTGTCGAATCAATAAAAAAATAAATGTAACAGTAACTGTATAATTTGCTAGTGTTTTTAAATTCTTTTCAATATCAATACCTCAATTAAAACTCATATTTAAATATTTAACTCAAATATTTGCTTTCATTTACCATTACATATATGAAGAACAATACATATGTCACTATAAGTACATTACCTGAAAAAACAACAATACATAATGTTGGTACAAAATACATACATTGTAATACAAATACTCTACTGTTTGTGAGACACTTTGGGGCACTATTCAAAAGGAAAAAAGTTTCATATAAATGGGTTGGGAAAAATGAATCAAAATCTAAAAAAAATGGAAATATTCAAATGCCCCTAGGTTGGGCGCCAAAATTGTAACGACTATTTTGCTTACCACAGGGTAAGAATATGGGGGGACAAGATTGGGCAAACAAAATAATCGAAACAAGTGCATACGAACACTCAGTTGGTTGTTGGAGAGCTGGGTCGTGGATAAGTTGAAGATATTGGGGGTTAGATTGGGGCAACTACAAAGAAAAGAAATAAAGGGGTACTTATACAAATCTCTTGGGACAAACAGAATGAAAATAAACGAAAACACCTCAAGAAATTTAATATAGGGCGCCACTTGAGGTGCCCAATTATACCTATTACAACCACTAGTTGTAACTAGGGAAATAATTGTATAACATCAAAAATATAAAAAAAAAATATCTTTTTCAAATAAAACTCAAAACAGATCAGAGAAACAAATTAAACATTTATTTTTGTCTCAAACAAAACAGATCAAAAATACATATTATAAAGGAAACATATCATATAATATAATACAAATAACAAAAACTTACATGTTCTTTGTTTACTATATTATGGCCAATTAGATTATCAAAAATTAAGGATCCTTCTTAATGAAAACATATAAATTTAAACTTATATATGAAATATCGTTTCTACATAATTATCAAATTAAAATTGTCATAACAAAAAAAACAAATTAAACTTGCTGTCAGGTATCACATTTAATTTTGATGACAAAGAATGAAAGCAATTATTACTTTAGCCAAAAAATATCTGTCTTTACTTTGAAAATTAATATATTGAATTGTTACCTTAAAATTTACATATTTCGTCACTCAACTTAAAAAAAAACTTGTTACATCTCTGACTGGAAGCTACTTGTACAAATCCTCTAACTGGGACATAGGAAACATTTCTATACTCAGGAACGAGGTTGGGGCAAACAGATGACACACGAAGCTGGTGGCACACCCTATGTACTGCTTTAAAATTTTACCATGTTCTGGTATACTGCATAAATCCTTTTAGTGGTTTCTCTATGCTGATCCGTCATGTTTACGGAGAGTCCACTGTTTACAGGTCTGATTAATTAACCCATTACACAAAATTACCGGCTGTTTATGAAAAATGCCCAAGTCCTTTCAACTCGAGCTGCCTTACATCACCTGCCTACCTCGTTGCTCTTTTTAATCTCGTCGACCTATTGTCACATGTTTGCCCTGTTTGGAATCTAAATGTCGACTCCCTTTCGCTTCGTTACATTTTACAAGAAACTAGCCAAAAATTTCCCTTCCGTCTTGCAGCTAACCTGTCCCCACAAACTCAAGAACCAAAACAATATCCCCTCGCTTGTATCGACAAAAAAACAAATTTTAAATGTTCCTTTATTGCCTAAACAAACAAATATTCTTTTTTTTTGACCCTCGACTAATAACGAAAAACAACTTTAATATTAGGGGAATTCATGGTTTATTGCGTTTTTAACGAAGAAAACAAATAAAACCTTTTTTTTATCAGGGGGCATCATAAATTTACATAATACAAATTAACAAAATACGTGCGTATTTTAAACTTGAGTTTTACCTGGCTTATAACAAAAGGTTCGATATTTGAATCTAAACACAGACAAAAAAACATCTATATTTACTTTTGAATCGGTAGAAATATACGCATTTAAAAATCTCGTCAAAAAAACTTGAAATATTATTTCGATTGTTTTCTTTGGTAAAAACAACAGGAGCGTAACACAGAAATCTTTTCTATACACTTTAAATAAAAAAACGCTACAATTTTAAAGTCGTCTACTTTAAAATGCATAATGTATGTCTGAATTGTCAATATAAATGAGTCAGATAAAATTAAATTATCAGAAGAATTTTTTCACTATGTAACAAAAAACAAAATTTGTTTAATTTACTATTTGTATTTTGAGAACGATTTCCGAATTGGAAATTGAAACGTCAATAAATGTATTTTTATCTTTAATGTGGCTTATTCCCAGTTATAAATAGTAATTAGTCCGGTTTAATATTCCGAAGATTGGACACTGAAAATTCCCACCGGTTTTGCCACTCACTTAGGATCCGCGATTTGATAACACTTGAAACATCACTAGCTATCATGTATTTCACAATAATAGAGTCAGCTGAATAGACGGCTTCACGCGCACACCTATCTGCGTCTTCGTTAATTAATAAAATATGTGATGGAATCCAAATAAAGATTACCTCCTTATTACAATTTTCTATCTCTATCAGATTTTATTTTATTTTTTCAAGAATATGATTCTCTGGGTATATTCTTCCTATAGATTGTAGTGAGTTTAGTGAATCAGTCAAAATTATATATTTCTGATTTGGTGAGGATATAATATATGTGAGTGCCTCGTATATGGCATATAATTCTTCATTAAGAGTACTATAGTGTATTGGCAACTTATATTTTTGACACATATTAGAGGATATAACTGCTGCTCCGACGCCATCTGTTGATTTTAAAGCATCTGTATAAATTTGAGAGAAATTTGTATACTTTGATAATAAGTTTTGCAGATTTTGATGTATTATACTATGGTTAGTAGTGTGTTTGTCCAATGATGTTAGAGTAGTTATTATTTTAGGTACTCCCAAAGTCCATGGTGCAGCAGGTTCAAAACTAACAGGAAAGCAAGGAGGTAAGGTGGTGTTCAGAGATGAGAGATCCATTTTGATTCGGTGGTAGAAAGGTTTATGTAGACGTGGTTTATTGGAGAAACATGTTGATAATCGGTTAAGGTGATCATATTTGAAGGTGTGGTTGTTAGGATTTGCATTTGATTTAATTGCGTAGGTTAACTTTAAGTACATTCTTCTGTGATATAGTGATGGTTCAGCTGCTTCACAATACAGGCTTTCTATTGGTGTAGTTCTGTAAGCTCCCAAGACAATGCGGAGTGCAGTATTGTGTATTGAATCTAAAATTTTAAGGGAAGACTCAGTAGCCGATGAATATGCTATCGCGCCATAGTCTAATTTAGATCTGATTAGAGTTCTGTAGAGAGAGAGCATAGTTTGTCTATCTGCCCCCCAGTCTTTTTTAGATAGTGATTTAAGGATATTAGGTCTTGCTTGGCATTCGATTGCCAATTTTTTAATCTTTTCTTTCCAATTTAGATGTTGGTCGAATGTCATTCCTAAAAATTTTACATTATTTTCTCGAACTAGAGGCTTGTTAAATAGTGAGAGTGGAGAGTGATTAGGGTAGCTTTTCTTTGTGAATAATATAAATTGTGTTTTTTCTGTAGAAAATTGAAATCCACAATTTTGCGATCATTCCTCTAGTTGATGTAAAAACGTTTGTAGCATACTCGTGATGTTTTCCATATTTTGGCTTCTCGCATAGATAACAAGGTCGTCTGCGTATAAGAGACCTTTCAGTGGTGAGTTCATATTGGCTAGAACATCATTTATTGCTACTAAAAAAAGTGTAGGGCTTAAAACTGATCCTTGAGGAATACCATTCTTTAGTTTTGTTTTTGGTGATAGCATACCATTAGTTTTAAGGTGGAATGATCGATTGGTTAAGAAATTATTAATGAAAGCTAGGCTGTGTCCTTTGATATTTAAATTATGTAGTTTTTTAACTATTAGGTGTTTCCAAGTGGTATCATATGCTCCCTTGATGTCAAAAAATATTGCGAGGCATTTTTGATTGGCAGCAAAAGCTTCAAGTACGTAATTTTCTAATGCTAAAATATTGTCCATTGTTGACCGATTTCTACGAAAACCACTTTGATTTGGAATTATTAGGTTTCGATTCTCAAGAATCCATAAAAGCCTTTTATTTACAATTTTTCCATTAATTTACCCATAGCACATGTCAAAGATATTGGTCTATATGAATATGAACTTTTTGGATTGCTTGGTTTTAAAATTGGTATAATAATAGATTCTGACCATTTTGATGAAAATGTATGTTGCATCCATATTAAATTAAATAACTTTAGTAAGTACTGATGAGCCTTTGAAGGTAAATTTCTTATAAATTTTACCGGAATATCATCAAGTCCCGCTGCCGAATCTTTAAATGAGGTAAGGGCTTCATTGTACTCTTCCATTGAAAACGGTGAGTTTATAGGACTTTTATCTATTTCGTCGAAATCAATAATTAGTTTATGTCCTTCATGTTGCTTAAGTGTGATAAAACTCTGGTTATACTGGGTATTACTAGACCTATGTTTATAAGTGTTAGCCATTTCTTCTGCGATAATTACAGCATTATTGTAGGAAATAAAAAGCATACAATTTCGTATTATTTATTATTAATTTTGACCTGAACGCCAAAATTGGAAAGGGTAGCACAAGCAACGTAGTGGAAAATTTTGGATTAGGTAATAAAAATTAAAATGGAGATAGATTAATACAATTCTGCCAAGATAATAAAATGATTCTCAACAGTTGTTATCAACAGGTCCTCGAAGACACTTCGTCTCAGGATCATATAACCTATGTAGGGTCATAAGTCGCCATGTTACCAATTCCAACGGTAACTTAAACATCCTAATTAGTAATTATAAATAATGTAAGACAATTAGAAATTTGTAACATTTAAAGGGTTTTGGCCCATATATTTTGGTGGCTCATAGCATGTATACCCCGTTTACACTGATGATGGAATTAACATTCCGAAAACGTTCTGTAATGTAATTGTGATAGCCCGTTTGGGCATTTTATTATATACCTTTTATAAAGGATTTGAAATAATTTTTTTTAATAGATATTTATATATTACATATTTATAGTAAAAAATGCGTTCTTTTTTTAATGATGCGTTACAAAATCTGAAGCATACCTCTCTGTTCGCCTTGTTTTGTTCTTCTGTCAACAAAGGAAACTCGTGCTTTTTATGTACCTGCTTACATTGATTTAAATTACCTCATACAATGCGTTCTGAAATAAGTATTCAAACAAAGGTGCAAAGAGCAGGCAAACTTAAACCCACCTCATGTTTGATCCTGTCGTCAAGTTGACGGATATACTCGTGTGTTCTTCTCTTTCTTTTTTCCCTATTTTTTGTAGTTAGTGATACTCAAACAAAAGGACATCGCGCTTAGCATAAATTGAAGAGGAGAGCTTTCAACTGTTCCGGTTCTTGGCGTGGGCCGTCCTTTTAATTATCAACTCTTCCGATTTGGCAAACAGCTCTTTTTATGTTGATACAGAGGGGTATCGCAGAGGGGGCAAGGGGTATATACACAAATGGCTTTTCTTAAAATCGTAAACTTTACATGTTTTTTTTTCTCTTAACCTGTAAAATACTATACTGTCCAAATTAAGTCGAACAAGAAAAAAAAATAATTTTTTTCTAAAAACTTAGCTTTTATTCATTACATACTATAAGTAGTATAATAGACTAAAATCTATATATTAGTACGAAGTATGTCCTCCTTTAGCAGAAATGACCAACATGCCTTGGACAAATAAATTTGATTCATCACTTAAAATCTCCAGTTCGTCAACGTCTCATGATCATAATTCATTGCACCGCGTTAAGCGTTTTTTTTTAATAATTTTCTGTCTTAGAAATAGTTTTTCTTTGCCTTTCTTGTCTTCCGACCAACGTCCAGTAGCCTTTTACATGCAGTTAAAGTACACATTTTAACACCATCGTCCAATAACTCCCTTCGAAGGTTTATGCTTGTCTTTCTTTGATTAAGTTTACTATTTTTTATAATAATTTTATTAGTTTTTGGAGTTTTTTTCCGTTTGCGCCTACATTTTCCATTTCTTTTTGGAGATAATGATTCGGGATCATTGATGTGTTCTTAAAATAGCATGCAGATGAAAGAAAATAAGTATAACAACATTAGAAGTCCTAAAATTTCCTAGTTGGCGAAACTAAATTCAAATTTTTACCAACCTCTGTGCTTTCTACAACTTGCGAAGCAGACTATATTTGCATTCCACAAGCCGTTCATCACGGTAAAAATTCGCCAAGTTTATAGTTTCGACAAGTAGGAAATCTTAGGATTTCTAATGTTGTTATTAGATGGCGTTGTAACGTCTGTAAATAATTATTTTTATAATTACTGTACTATGGCGGGAGATACTTAATTTCGATTCAGAGCCTCTGCATATGACCCTCTGATGATACCTAATGAGGTTGAAATACGTATAGGCGGATGGCAGATGTCCTACATTGAAATTAAATCTAATACCGTTTTTCTGTTTTAAAATAAGTATATATTTGAGACTATGGAAATAGTCTTTTCCTTTCAAACAAAGAGGGAGACCGCAATTTAAATTGGCAAATGAGGAATGATAAAAAACCACATGCTAGATCGAGAGAAAAACAAATAGAACATGCAAAAGAACGCAAGAAATACAGTAAGGCCTCTATCCAAAGATGCATGCTTTTAATTCAGCAGGTAGATGGAGATAGATAAGGAGTTTGAAATTTTAACCCATCTTACTATCTACCTCGAGCTAAGTGATGTTTCTCACTGAAATAAGTCGCTCTAACATCTTCTTAAAGTCTAAGCATTTGATAAAGTTTATCATGAAGGTTTCAACTGCAATGTAAAACAATGTTTGCCGAAACAGCACTTCAACCAAACATTACCACCCGCACTCCAAAACAACCAATACCAAACCTTTATAATTATCAGAAAATATATAAGTAAACAAGAAAGTCGTGAGTGAATTAAAATCCTCGCAAAGAGATGGCATTTTTCCTCCAGTTCTGGTCCATTTTCTTTTATTCCTGAAATACTATTTTTTATTTGTTCCTGTACCACGTTTTCCTACAATTTTTTCCTCAATAGTTAGTTGTAGTTATTCGTCATCTCTTTTGTTCAGACAATTTGGCTGTTTTTCAATCTCTATAGATTTTTGGATAATTCTTGATATAATAATAAGATTCTTGATTTATAAAAGCAGATGGGGCTATAGCTCTGGAGTTTTTAAAATCGATTTTGTGTAAAATCGAAAATTGAATCGGAATTGCGAACAGAAATGGAATGTTCATAAATCCTATTTTGGAGTCTATGACTAGGTTGGCCTATATAAAATCGGGGACAGTTTGCACAGGAAATTTCATAAAGTCCGTGTTGTTCATTTGGAATGCTGTCTTTAATTGATCGGATAAGGGACGAGAGTTTTTGTTGTGTCTAAATATTGTCTTTACCCCTCTTGATTTAAAGATTTTGTCGATTTTTTTAGTGATACCTTTGATGAAAAGCAGAAAAGCTTTCGTATGATGAGGGTCTGAGTTTTTGGATTTTGGATGCTGCTATGGACGTGATTCTAGCTGTAATCATTTTGGATAAGGGCTTGTTTTAAAGAAAGGAGCTCAGCGGATCTACTTCCGTCATCGCAAAGGCGTACTCATCTGGACACAAAAGTATTGATCACTGAATTAATTTTTGAAGGTGGGTGATGAGAGTTGGCATGGAAGTAGCGGTTGGTATGAGTGGGTTTTGGGGGATTGATTTTTCCATATGAGAACGTCTAGAAACGGTAGGGATGAATCACTTTAAACTTCCATCATGAACTGGATACTAGGATGCATACTATTCAGATGGGGATTGAAACGATACCAAAGCATCCGTTACGTGAGACCAAATGACGACTGTATCGTCAACATATCCTAGCCAAAATGTGGGTTTGAGCAGTGATATGGCTAGTGCTCGGATCTAGTCTTCCATAAAGATATTGGCAATTACTGCAGATAATGGGAAGCCCATTGGGGCATCATTTATTTGTGTGTAGTATTGATTTTGGAAGATGAAATAAGTATTGGATAAGCAATGTATAATGAGAGAGAGACAGAGATAAGTGGTCTTACTGGATACTGTATTTAGTTTCCAGAATGTTCAAGGTTTCGTCATTAAGAATATTTGTAAAAAGTGAAACGATGTCGAAACTTCCTAGAATGTCTCAGCGTTAGATAGGGTATTGTCTAAGAAGTTCGATAAAATGAAAAAAAAATGTTCAATTTAGGAATCTTCGCGCCAATCTCCACGCAAACGTTCAGTCAACGACGTCAACATCGCCGGTATAAATGAACCATCCACCAACCCCAGCAGCAGTAGTACAGAGAGTAGTGTTCGTGTATGGAGTAGTATCTGGAGTTTTTCTTTATTTTCTGCTATGATCACCGTATCATCTACAAACCTAACGTTTATTACAATGACATTGATTCTTGCTCCATCCGGACATTCTTCTAGTGAAGATATATTCAGCATATACATTAAAAAGGATTGGGGACAGAACACACTCTTGACATACACCTCCTTTAATTTTAAGAATTTAGCGTTACCACCGTTTTTTCGAATCGATATCATGTTTCAACCGCACCTCTTCGAGAATTTCTATTAATTTTTGATATTGAATCGATCAAAAGCTTGTTTGTACTCAACAAAATGTAGACGATTCTTTTCACTTCCAAATATCTCTCTGCGATTAACGTTAGTCCCAAAATTGCATCTCTTGTTTCCGTACCCTTTCCGAAACGATATACTGAGCGGCTTAGACATTCGTCACATTTGTTGGAAATACGGTTAAATATTATCCTCATGAAAATTTTTGCTACGTAACTTATCAGAGATACTGTTCTGTAATCATTAGATTTGCCGGTATGGATCAGCGCGCGTAACGACGAATCGCTGCTGCTCATTTAGCGTTACCCAGGGGACACGTGTGATCATACCTTGCGATAGACCATGGACGCGAGCAACTCTGTCCCACATTGCCCTGTCGGAAGCCGCCCCCGTCCCATCGCAAACCACACTGGCCCGCTGTCCACCAAACACAGAATTACTGCTTGAAAACCATAACGACCCGAAGCACTTATCGTTAGACATTGCCCTAAGGAAAGCCGCCCTAGAGACGATACACACCAAGTACCCAGCACATGAGTGGCTCCACATCTACTGCGATGGATCCTCGATGCCGGACTCGGGAAGAACAGGAGCAGGATTTGTCTCAACGTTCTTCAAAGGCTCTAAAGCTGTGGGTGCCCCTCTCACCAACTACGACGGCGAAATTGCTGCTATACACGAAGCTGCAAAAAATCTTTAGAATTTCCAACACCCCCAAAAAGTTGCGTTCTTCATCGACTGCCAAGCTGCAATCCTCGCCGTCGACAAATCGATACACCGACTGTGCCAAAACAATATCTTGCCGCGTCCAACTATCGAACTTGATGGAAAAAGGATGGCTGATTACTCTACAATGGATCCCTAGTCATGTCGGTGTTGAAGGAAATGAAGCGGCGGATAAACTTGCAAATGAAGGAACTACTCTTCCACAGCCGCCTAACTTCCAATCGTACACATCAGCAAAGTCCACCATTAGAAGAGGAATCAAAGCGTAGATAAAAGAGCAGCAAATACAAACCGGTGCTGGAAAATCGTGGGCCCACCTAATAGAGTGACCAATCCCTCGCAACTTGCCGAGACCCATTAGTGTAGCCGTATTCAGAACAACTACGGGGCATGACTACCTGGCCTCCCATTTACATCACATCGGCGTCCGCGAAAATGACAACTGTCCACTATATGATCAGCCCCAGATGGATGCTGCTCACCTTCCAGAGTGCCCAGCCCTGAAAACAGACCCACCCGAGGAGGGTGAAGATCGCCTACGAGAAACGGCTCGTCTATACTGGTCAGCGCGCCACCAAATGGCTAACATGCCAAGGGTGGGCATTGGCTATTAAGTAAGTAAGTAAGTACATTTTCCGGTATTCTTTTATTTTCAATGATTTTTATTTGATTAGAAACGTTGGAGTCATTCAAGTTGTTCAATTCATACTTGATTATCTATTTTTAAATATTTACTTCCTCACTAACTTTATAGTATATCTGCGTTTAGATTTCTGTTATAAACAAAAATTTTACTCAATATTGGAGCACAAATATACAGCAAATCTTCGTGAGATCCGCCCTTGATACAGTGAACTTGCTTGCTAACTATCGACGACAACCAGTCGACTCTTTTCTTTTTAATTTCGAGTGGACTGTGTGTGTGGGACGGATTGATGGACTGACATGTTCTTTCGTAAGATATACGAATAAAATTTATAGCTACAAGCATAATTTTTCTCTTAACTGCTTCTTTTAATAAAGGACAAATTGCGTAATTCGGATGACGAACCAACTGATTGACATTAGGTGCTTGTTTTCAATGTATTTTGTATTAAATTTGTATCCTTATTCATTCAACAATGTATATGTATAATTCCACAGAAAATCGTCCTTTTTTGATTCCAAAAACGCGTTTTCAAATTTGAAGGCACACTTCTCACACCAATATTTTTTCGTTACTTATAGCTTAAAAGTGAAGAAAAAAAGAATGCCGTTCGCCGGACGGAGGGTACCTACTCATCGCTTTTTAAGTGAATTTTTAAAATTTACTCATCAAAATTTAACCGTATTTTCAAGAAATACTTAAAATAGCTTTGGTATCGCTTCTATAGCACCTTATGGACTCAGAAAAATCAAAATAAAGGTATTTTCTCGTAATTTTGAGAAAATATCTAAAAAACAAATACAATAAACTATAATATAAAACAATAATTTTTTAATTGTTGATATACAACGTTATAATTATAATTATATTCTTCTACAACAAGTAATATTACTTCCGAAGGGAATATAAAAAAACATACACAAGATATTTATAATATTAAATTGTATATCAACAATTAAAAAATTATTGTTCTATGTATATTATAGTTTATTGTATTTGTTCTTTTAGATATTCTCTCAAAATTACGACTACTTATATTGACATTATTGTTTTGAAACTTTGAATCTATCCAAAAAATGTTTAATAAAGAATATTATCTCTACTTTTATTACTTAAAATTAAAATACAGACTTTTTTCAAGTAGTCATCTGCTATTAAATACGAAACAGTGTAACTCGTACGTAAAAAATGTAAAATTATAAATAAAATACCTGTGACCTGTTTTTTTTTCTTGAAATTACAAGAAAAGATCTTTACTTTGATTTTCTGTTCTTTTTGAGTCCAATAGGTGCTATAGAAGCGATAACACAGCTATTTTAAGTATTTCTTGAAAATACGGTAAATTTTTGATGAGTAAATTTTAAAAAATCGCTTAAAAAGAGATGGGTACCCTCCGTCCGACAAAAGGCATTCCTGTTTTCTTCCTTTAAGTTATAAGGAACGAAAAAAAAATTGGCCTGAGAAGTGTGCCTTTAAATTTGAAAAATGTTTTTTTTTGGCATCAAAAAAAGGACAATTTTCTGTGGAATTCGACATATATGTATATTGACAAAGATATTTTTTTAGTTGTCAAGATATATAGAACGCATTTAGCCTGTTTTTAAAGTAACATAGACATTTTTCATCTTTGGTCCGAGTGAAAAATGAGTTTGACAGAACGAAATATTGGTGTTTGGCATTGTTGAAATTTAAATTACAAATAAAACATATACAATCAAAAGCAATAAGATATTTAAAAATTAATACTTTAGAATTACAAAAAAAGAAAAAGTAAATAGTTTTAAAACAGTTTTTAAAAGCAAATAGTAAAATTTCTGTATAAATAATAATGTTCGTAGCTCATAACACTCGTAGATAATCGCTAAATACAACGTGGGCCCAGTTGTCTTAAGAGGACAAACTCTATATTGTTATATTGTCACATATTTGTATATATTTTTCAATGTTATAATATAGATATTGTACTAATTATGATTTTTGTTTCAGGGCTACCTACAAAAAAAAAATAAAAAACACAAAAAACGGCCTTAGCCACCAAAAAATTAAAAAATACTAACAAAAACCGGCGCAAGCCAACAAAAACCCCAAAAACCCGGGCACGTATAGCCCAACCCCTTGAGCACCAAATCTGAGTCTAGCTCAGAACGGAAAATTATGTTGTCATTATTAATACTACGACAGACTATTCCAGCCAAAACGTTTTTACGGTGAATTTCAACTGAACTCAATTTTTCCGAGGTTTCCCATACATCCCGACCAGTGAAAACTATGTAGTTATTCATACTTCGACGAACTTCTACCCCAGATTAAAAAAAGAAGCTTCTAGCTGCAATGGAAGCCGAGATAATGTAAATTTTTCCTACGTGTTTCAATTTGAAGTTCCTATCTCGAAAAAAAAAACGGAGCTGAAAAAGTTATCCTCTCCACTTTTCTATGTCGATCTTTCGAAAGTACCTTCGTTTCAAAGGGATGTAAGTTTCGAAAAATTTGATGAATTTTATAGCCATTAGAGAAGCCATTTCAAAACTGAAAAATAACAAAGCCCCTGATTTGGACAATCTTCCTTCCTAACTCTTTAAAAATGGTGGTGATACTCTTTTTAAACACATACATAAATTAGTAACCGAAATCTGGCAACGGAAGGAAACGCCCGCAGACTGGAAATTAGGTGTAATCCACCTTCTTCACAAAAAAGGAAAAATGATGGTGTGTGATAATTATAGAGGCATCACCTTACTTAACGTGGCATATTAAGTATTGTCCAATGTATTGTACAGAAGATGGATACCCTATGCCGAACAAATATTTGGGAACTACTTTTTTGAGGCAGATTTTTGAGAAAACCCTTGAGTTCAAAGTCGACACCCACCACATATTCGTCGATGTCAAAGCCGTATACGACTCAGTCAACAGACAAAAACTTCTACAGGTTATGGTGGAATTTCAAATGCCGCTTCATCTTATTCAACTAACGGAACTTACACTCACATGTGTAGAGAGTGTAGTCAAAATCCAAAACGACTTTTCAAGACCCTTCCATTGTAAAAATGGACTGAGATAAGGAGATGGATTGTTGTGTCTCATATTTAAACTTGCACTAGAAAAAGTAATTCGAGAGTGCCATATTAATACGAATGGCAAAATCTTTAATAAATCTGTGCAATTGGTCGGATATGCAGATGACATAGACATTACTAGGTCCACAGAATCTCTGATCGAAGCATTTTGGTCATTTAGGACTTAATAAAGTTTCAATATAAAGTTTACATTTTCATTAAAAATTTGTGCAAATTTTACTTTTTAATGTTTGTAAACAATGGCGATATAACTTTTTTAAAAAATAGTCCCTAACTTCGTTCCTATTGGTCACAGAAGGTTTTTTTTTAAATGTGATTTTTTTTACCAGCTATCCAATGGTTGTCCGTACAAGTCTATAGCTGAAAAATATATAAGTTATTAAAATTCTTTATAAGTAAAAAACATGCCGCTGTTTCAAACGTTTATTTTGTAAATAATTTCGATGAACGCAATATGCATTTAACTTCTGAGATAGTTTTAGTCTTATGAAAGAAAGAATCTTATGAAATTTTCTAAATGTGTCTAGCATCATCAATAGAGCAAGTTCAATAGTTTAAATATTTAGCCTCAGGGATAAACAAGTTAATTAACTTTTAAACTATTTAACCGATTGGCTGGAAATTTCGCACAAATTTAAAAGACGGAATTCCTCGATGTTAAAATGTATTAATTACATTTTATTTTCTTAATAAAAAATTAGTAAAATTTATAAATTAGTGCAAAAAACAACTTTTTTGCAAATATCTCCGTAAATTATTTATCAATTTTTATTGAAAAAACGAAAAAATAAAGATATTCTTGATATAAAAAATGATATAAATATTGTTTATGTAAAATATAAGGGAAACAAATTACTATGTCTTAAAAGCTTCAGATATCTGCGAAAAATTTTTCAACCTTTTTTTTAACCAAACTGGGCTAATTTTGTATCATATATGTAATGTAATCTTTTTAGATGTATTGCCCAAGAATAATCTTAAATAATTTACGTATTTATATTTTTATAATTATAATACATACATAATTAAATTTTCTACCTTTAATAAAAATGAAAAACTTTGGAACTAAACTCGAGAATACATAATATTTTTTACAATATTCGTAACTTATCTTAACTTTAATCTCTATAATAAATAGAATTTACTAGAGAAGATTTAGATATTATAAATATCGTGAATAATTTTATATCGCCAGCATTCGAACATATCAATATTTTCGTAAAGCAATACAATAAATATCCACCTACTTTATAAACTGTCTTTGAATTCGTTTAAACATTAAACATGAAATATTAAACATTTTCTTTTCAATATTATTAAATTATAAATACTGGCTAACTGCTCTGAAATATGGTGTAAAAATTAGCTAATATCTGGTGGTCTGAGAAGTAACCCCTTCGCCGGTTAGGGCTCTGAGATTTCGAACAAAAAAAAATTAGTTATGGAAAGTCCTACCATTTTTTAGGTATGTCAATTTTAGCAGCCATTTTTGACAGCCGCATAAATTTGGCGTGTTTGAAAAAGTAACGCCCAATACGGCACCAAGTTGACATAAAGCTCTATACCTCTGTGTGCATTACTAACATTACAGTACCATCTGGAGACATTGTAATGTACCTGAATAACCTTCGCACTGTTGTTTTCAATAATGCGTAAATCTTAACATTTTTAATTTTTATTAAAATAATTCAATCATTTTCCGTATTAAAAGTGTAAAAGTCCAAAGTATAATCTAATTCACACATAAAAAGGTAATGTTTGCTAATTTGGACCACTTTTCAAATATCTATTGTATTACACATGTTGTAACCTCGGAAAGCTTTTTTGGATGGTGCTAGAAAAATCACCAATGGTCAATGGAGACACTGCAAACGGCAGCCAGATGGTTGGTAAAGAGCGAGTCGTGGGTTCGAAACTAGCTTTTCGAACCAGGAATGGGTCCAACGGACGAAATAAGTAAATATAGGACAAGAAAAGATATATCAGAATAGATACAGAAATAAAGAAATAGATAGATGGGTAAAATTACCAAAGATAAGATAGAAACAAGGCGCTACTCAACTTTTTGGAGTTTAAGGAGAAAATTAAGAAACCCTAGAAAAGAAAAGAGATAAGGAAACATATTTAGGCTCAGAGATCAAACCCAAGAAAAGATATTAACAGTTAATAATTAAATAAATTTGGTCAACACCCTACATAAACAAATAATAAATATATTAGGTGGACTCCGTCCACCTACTTACCTACAAAACTTAATCAGCCTGATCTTTCTTCTGGTCGAAGGTATAATAATAATTTAATATAATAAGCAAATATTCAGAGTTATTGGTATATCAGAAAACTTGTTAAGAGTCGACAAATAAAATTCATACATAAAACAAAAGAATATATTCAACAACACAATGATAGGCGGCTGAATGTACACAAAAGTAATAAAAATGCACCATCAACTGATCAATGGTTGTATACATATAAAAATGAACAGTATTATAATTAGAAAATATCTTTACAAATACAATATAATACAATCATGCAGAAATAAAGTTTTATCGGCATATCTGGAGATAATACAGTAAATAAAAAAATGAATAACAAATAACACAAAGTTGATTAAAGTTAAATAACTTAAATTAAAGTAACTTTTTCGGGGTGATTTTAATCCACGAACTCTGCAACTTTCTCCCACGTCCCAGGATCTCCTTTATATCTCTTGTAGAGACAACGTCTTCCAATTTTGGCTCCTCTTCCAAACTAATTTTTCATTGAACCACCGTATGCTGCTCGTTCGTAAAAGAGTTCGTTTACATCTCTTTCATCCACCTCCATATCCATAGATTTTCCAAGAGAAACAAACTCATCTACCACTGACACTTCAGGTTCCAGTCCTTCGCAGGTCCTTTCATCTACAGCCTCAGGCCACAGTTTCTTCCATACAGAGGTTAAGGTCCTTATTGTAACACCTAGCCACGTCTGCTCAATAATTCTTAGGAATATTAATATCTTAAAGTGGTCCTTCCAGAACTCTCGAAGGGTAAGGTTTGTGTTCTCCGTCACCTTAAAGCAGCGTCGAAAAATGTGTTTGGTATAAAAACTTCTTAAAATTAGAAATCACTTGCTGATCTATGGGCTGCAAGATAGGAGTGGTGTTGGCTGGTAGGTAGAGAATCTTTATAAACTTCAACTTTTCGAGTAAATCATCTTCAAAATTTGGTGTATAAGAAAGGGCATTATCGAGGACAAAAAGGATTTGCATGGGTAAGTTTTGCTGTAGATATTTTTTAACAGAAGGTTTATCCACTCCACAAAGAATTTCCTAGTGACCCTAGCCTTTGGATTTGCCCTCCACACAACTGGCAGTTTTTCATTTAAAATCTTATGTGACTTTAAGGCTCTGGGATTTTCTGAATGGTACACTAGAGGTATGACGTAAAGTAGAAGAGTTAATCTATCTTTCATAGGTTTGTGACTTGGCATCGTCTTCTCCTCTGCCGTTACGTAACTCCTATTCGGCATCTTTTTCCAAAAAAGCCCTGTCTTGTCACAGTTAAAGACTTGCAGAAGGATGTATGCTTTGGCTTCTTTCAGTTAAGAAAACGTTTTGATGAAAACCTCAGCTGCTTTTTATTCCGAACCTGCTGCCTCTCTATGCCTGACGACCGAGTAAATGCCGGTACTTTTTCTTAAATTGTCAAACCAGCCCCGACTGGTTTAAACGAGTCTTGTACTTGTTTTATGAAGACAACATTCTCTATTTATGATGACCATGGCCATTCATTTTTTGGGGTTTTAATGGAGTAGTGATGCGCATCATAAGGTGTTGCTTCCAGATAACACCTCTAGCCTCTCATACTCAATTCCTATCCTCACCTCCGAGAAGTGTGATCCGGATCACACGGGTGAACCCCGGTAAACCTGAGCAACCCTACTGGAGACTGGGTAACCAACCCCAGTGGAAGGTAGGGTCAGGGCTGACGAGGAAGGGAGAAATGGTCCTCCGAAAAGGGGGTTGGGCATGAGGCTAACTCCCTCATCCCATAAAAACCTATTGTTACGAAATCTCGAGATAGAAAAGCCGGACTGAATTCAAGACGACGACCCACGCACCGAACTAAGGACAATGATTTAAAGATCAGTACTTGGAATGTAAGAACGCTGTATAGGACAGCGGGACTGAAGCTGCTGCAAGATCAACTCCTAAAATATAGAATAGACATTGCAGCCATTCAAGAGATGAGATGGACAGGAACCGGCATTTTGCATAAAAAAGAACATGATATATATTACAGCTGCAACCCGAACCGACATGAGTTCGGAACCGCGTTCCTAGTATCAAAGAGAATCAAAAATTTGATTATTGGTTTTAAAGCCATAAATGATCGGTTATGCATCCTTCGAATAAAAGGAAAATTTTTCAACATATGCCTGATCAACGTGCACGCGCCAACCGAGGAAAAAGACGAAGAAATTAAAGATCTATTTTACGAAGATCTCGAAAGAGCATATGATAACTGTGCCAAAAACGATATTAAAATAATCATTGGAGACATGAACGCCCAGATAGGAAAAGAGATATGCTACCAAGATTATATTGGTAAACATAGCCTCCACGACGTTACTAATGACAATGGTTTAAGGCTTATTAGTCTGGCAGCTTCCAAAGATTTAATTGTGGGAAGTACATGTTTTAATCACAAGAATATCCATAAAGCCACTTGGATATCACCAAATGGACATACCACAAATCAAATCGACCATGTTATAATTGACAGAAGGCACTTTACAAACCTAATGGACGTAAGAAGTTACAGAGGAGCAAATATTGACTCAGATCATTTTATGGTAGGGGCCAAGTTACGACAAAGAATTTCCAATGCCGAGTTCCAGTCACATATAAAAGAAACCCTAGAACACACCTGGGCAGTCGACCAGCCAAGCACGGAAATGTGGAACAACTGCAAGGAGGCTCTGAAATTAGCAGCCGAAAGAACATTGGGAATATCCCGAACCCAAGAAAGAAACGACTGGTTCGACCAAGACTGCAAAAAAATAACAGATGAGAAGAACAAGGCATTTAGGACCATGCAACAACGAAAAACTAGAACAACAATAGATAGATACAAAAACTTAAGGAGAGAGGAAAAACGCATACACCAAAAAAAGAAACGAGACTCGGAAAATGACATGTTAGAACGGCTCGAAAGCCATATGAGTCACGGAGAAACAAGAAAGTTCTACCATCAAATAAATAGTATTAGAAAAGAATTCAAACCAAGAATCAACTATTGTAATGATAAGGAAGGCAACTTACTTACCAACAAAGAGGACATCCTTTTACGATGGGTAGAGCACTTTCGAGAGTTGCTGGAAGGGGAACCTACTAACAATATAGAGCTGGAATACCGAAATGAGGAACTCGTGGAACCCCCCTCGGTAGATGAAGTAAAAATATCTATAGAAAAACTAAGGAACCATAGGTCCCCAGGTAGCGATGGCATCCCAGCAGAGTTATTTAAGCACGGTGGAGAGCAGCTCACCAAGGTGATGCGAGAAATTGTTTGTAGAATTTGGTCTGAGGAGCAAATGCCAGAAGAATGGAGCTTAGGCTTAATTTGCCCGTTACACAAAAAGGGAAACCAACTGGAATGCAATAATTACCGCGGAATAACTCTCCTAAATACAGCATACAAGATATTATCAAATATTTTGCACGAGAGATTAAAGCCTTATACTGAAATGTTTCTAGGGAATATCAGGCAGGATTCAGGCCTGGACGTTCAACCATTAACCAGATCTTTACACTACGACAGATCCTCGAAAAAGCGCAAGAGTTTAACATAGATATGTATCATATTTTTGTCGATTTTAAAGCGGCATATGACAGTGTCTTAAGACCAAGTCTTTACAACGCTATGAATGAGTTAGGAATTCCAAAAAAACTAATATGTTTGATAAAAGTGACAATGGCGAAGATGCTATCAGCAGTAAAAATTCAAAACGACTCGTCAACCCCATTTCAAATACATAGGGGGTTAAGGCAGGGAGATGCGCTGGCGTGTCAGCTTTTTAATGTCGCCTTAGAAAAAGTTGTACGAGACGCTAATTTAGATAGCAGGGGAACAATATTTAATAGATCAGTCCAAATTCTAGCATATGCAGACGACGTGGACATTATAACAAGAACTAGGGCGAGAACTGCGGAAATCCTAACCGAGCTAGTAGCAGCAGCAGAACGAATGGGGTTACATATAAATCAAAATAAAACCAAATTCATGGCGACTAACACAAACACAAGAGCTGGAAATGTTGACACAAATTTAATCATCAATGACCAAAACTTCGAAGCAGTCAATGAGTTCATATATCTAGGGACATCGGTTAACCCCAATAACAATACATCTGAGGAAATAAAAAGGCGAATAATAATTGCAAACAGGTGTTATTATGGTCTATCAAAGTACTTAGCTAACAAACGTCTGTCTCAAAAAACTCGTATAAGGCTGTATAGAACACTGGTAGTCCCCGTTCTCACATACGGATCAGAGGCATGGACGCTAACGAAAACAGATGAATCCGCTCTATCCATTTTTGAAAGAAAGGTGCTACGCAAGATATTTGGAGCGGTCTGTGAGAACGGAATATGGAGGCGTAGATATAACTTCGAACTGCAGAATATCTACAAGCATACGTTTGGTGGTAAAGATATTACCACTATAATTAAGCGAAACCGCCTGCAGTGGGCAGGACATGTAGCCCGGGCCCCTGAATCGAACATGATAAAAAAGATTCTAACAGCGCAACCTGTGGGAATGAGACGACGGGGTAGACCAAAGCTGAGGTGGATGGATGGGGTAACACAAGATGCGGAGAAGATCGGAGTCGGCAACTGGAAAATTCAAGCAAGGGACAGAACAGAATGGCGTAGAAAGCTTGAGAAGGTCGAGGCCCTCTAAGGGCTGTAACACCAAGATGATGATGATGATGATGATGATGGCCATTCATTATTATTCATTGTGTAACTACTATAGGCATTTTAAACTATTTTTTTAAGAAATTTAAATATATAAACCTACAACTCTGCCTTTTAACTTTTTTCCATTAGACTTGTAGTTTCGCCTGAAATCGTGATAAACCGTTTTTTACTCATAAAAACTCACCCATTCCACTTTCCGACCTTAGATTACTGGTAAATTATTTTTCCTTTAATTTTTAAAGGAAAAATATAGAAATTTTAATTTTTGTTATATTTTTTTCCTTTTACAATGGGTTCCATCCTGTTATTTTTTTTTTGGTTACAAAAATTATCGGTCCTGCCTATGTGAGGTAGATAGTCACTTTTAAAATCAAATTGCTGTAATAAAGATAATTTAAGAATATATAAATATAATAAATGATATTGTTCTGAAGCTATTTTCTTGTGGCATTGTAAATTAATTACTATTTATAACTGGGAATAAGCCACATTAAAGATAAAAATACATTTATTGACGTTTCAATTTCCAATTCGGAAATCGTTCTCAAAATACAAATAGTAAATTAAACAAATTTTTTTTTTTTTTTTTTTTTTTTTTTTTTTTTTTTTTTTTTTTTTTTTTTAAAAAAAAAAAAAAACAAAATTTGTTTAATTTACTATTTGTATTTTGAGAACGATTTCCGAATTGGAAATTGAAACGTCAATAAATGTATTTTATCTTTAATGTGGCTTATTCCCAGTTATAAATAGTAAATAATAAATGATGTGAATAATTTTATATCGCAAACATCTCAATATTTTCGAAAAGCCGTACAATATATATCCACCTACTTTACACTGTCTTTAATAAAGTCTGTGGATCGTTTGAACGTCTTAGAAATATGAAATAAATTCTTTTTCTATTTCTCGAATATTGGTAAATTATGCAAGAGAGACACACTCACGCCGATCAGGTGGGTAATAATAATTCAAAGTAATGATTTTAAATCGTGGGCGCCACATCCGGCTTGGCATGCCTAATAGATGCTTTTAAAATATAGAAACTTCTGATCTGTTTGACACCTGTGTTATTCGATAGGAATTATGCATACAACAAATTATACTGCCCAAACAAAACATAATGTCAACTTCTAAAATAGACTCACTATTGCATGTTTCGATTTTTTCCATGTACATACAATATACAAATATTTATCTTTGCCAACACGGTTGGAATTTGGTTATGGATCATAAAATGACAACTTCCTATATTAATTAGTACTCTTTATGATCAAGAGTACTTAGTATTTAGTACTCTTGATCATTATAAAAATGATCAAGAGGCAAAACAAGCTTACTATGAGGAAAAATGTAAAGAGATAGAAGATCTTCAAAACCAATACGACCTATTCAACCTACATAAAAACGTTAAAGAAATGACAGGGTTGCAAAAAAGAAAACACAGCACAACTCTTTTAGAAAAAAATGGAAATACTATGATAACGACTGACGAAAAACTAAAACAATGGTAAGAATATATGGAAGAGCTCTTTGTCAACGAAAGAGGAAACTTTTCGACGAAAAAGACATAACTTTCAAGGTTTTTTGTAACAGAGAAACAAGTATAGAAATTACAAAGGAAGAAATATTGTATGCACTAAAGAACACCAGAAACAGAAAAAGTCCGGGGCCAGATCAACTGCCTATTGATATTCATAAAATAATAGCAAATGAGTACATGATGTCCTCTTAAAGTTCTTTAATGAAATTTATCAGTCGGGTGACATACCCAATGAATGGTTGACTTCAACATTTATTTGTCTCCCAAAAAAGAAAAATGCTAGATAATGCATCGACCACCGCACCATAAGCCTGATGTCTCTCACGCTTAAAATTTTTTTAAAGATAATCCATAAACGCATTTACCAAGTACTTGATATGGATAATTAAAGAAACCCAATTTGGATTACGTAGAGGCGTATATACCCGTGAAGCCCTCTTTGTATTCAACGTACTAATCCAAAGACGTTTGAATGTGAATCAAGATATGTACGTCTGTTTCATAGATTACAACAAGGCTTTCGATAAAGTCCGTCACAAAGAGCTAATGGACGTCCTCAAAGCAAAACAATTAGAATACCTTCGAATTATAAATAAATCTATATTATAAATAGTAGGCACACATACGCATTAATGGACACACATCAGAAGAGTTCGAAATTAAAGAGTAGTGTGACAGGGGTGTGTATTGTCACCACTACTATTCAATGCATACTCTAAATAAATTATTAAAATAGTTTTTGAGGTAGAAACAGCAGGAATAAAGCTCAATGGACAATGCGCAATTAACAACATTAGATATGCGGACGGAATATGGAGAAGAATATAAATTATCAATAAACATCAAGAAAACTAAACTAAACGATATCAAAAACCCAAAATGATGATGAAAGCCTGACAATTAACGGTAAAACTTTAGAACAAGTTGAAAACTACAATTATCTTGGCACAATAATTTTAATCACACAAACGATTACTTCAAAAGAAATCAAAGTTCGAATAGAGAAAGCACACACAAACTTCAATATGAGAAAGGTACTTTGTGCAAAAGAACTGAAATTAGACTTGAGAGTTAGGCTGGCAAGGTATTATATTTTCTCGACTCTGCTTTACGGGATAAAAGCATGGACACTTAACGAATCGAGTACTAAAAAGTTGGAAGCATTTGAACTCTGGATGTATAGAAGAATCCTGAAGATAACATTTACCGAGCATGTAACAAACAACGAAGTCATGAGAAGAGTCAACAAAAGAATGGATATATTGGAAACCATTAAGACACGGAAGCTGCAATACCTGGGGCATATTATGCGTAATAAAAGATACACTATACTTCAATTAATTATACAAGGGAAAATCCAGGACAAAAGCACATTTCTGTAGCACATAAACTTGATTTCTATCAGCCTAAATAACACGCATGTTTTAGGGCAGGATATGGCACAAATGACCATTTGCATAACATAAAGATGTTAATTGAAAAGTGTATAGAGTACAACATAAAATTAGTCCTTGCATTTGTCGATTACAAGAAGTTGTAGTATATCAAAGACCTATTCTAAAAATATAGATATACATACAGTGATCAAAAAAAAAATTTTTTACAATAAATAATTGTGTTCAAACAGAAATCTAGGGCACACGTATTGCTAACATGAGTGTTTAGTTTCAAAATTCTTTTGTTGCACTTTAAGGCTGAGCTTGAAGATTCAGCAGGTTTATATACACATTTGGCCTAGTAATCGAGTCAGTTTGTCATAGAGAGAAATGATATAAAAAGAGAGGCATATATCCACCAGAAACTAAGAGAGGCCTATATCCAGCAGTTTACGCGATTGGCTGAATTATGATGAAGATGATGATGATAATCATGATGATGATGATTAAAAATGGCCTATGTTAGTGAACGTATTTTAAATATTCTATATTCTTTGACGTGATAAAGTTTTATTCGTATTAATAATACCGATGGCCGTCAGACGGTAGAAGTGTCGTTATTGTCAATCAGATAAATAAAGAAAAGTTGGTTCGACATTTGGCATAATACCGTCTTATTTTCAGATATGCCTTACTTTTTCAGGAAGCACAATAAGATAATATGACCCTTTCTGTAAAGAATAATGCATTATTTTGACTTGTGGTCAAAGTGTCAGTCTTGTAAAGAAGTTGAGGTTATGTTTAAAATGAATTGTAGGTTATAACAATGTTTTAAGGATTTAGCGGTAGACACATGCTACAATTAACTTCTGTCAAAAACAATAGAGTGTATTATGGAAAGTTCAAGAATGAATTTTCAAATGAAGACAAGTATTTTTTTAACAATAATTTAATGAAAAATGACAGTATTTTTTAGTTTTTACACTATAGCGTCCTCGTTTTTATTTTTATCTGCCAAATCTTAATTTGTAAAAAACGTGTAAAAGAATTTTAATAAGGAAGTAAATTATCTCCAAACACCGAACGCATTTTTTTAAGAATAACGTCACAACTCAAAAAATTATGATCTAAAATAGGATCAAAAAAGTATGGAACAGACTATAGCGTTTTAGAGTCTAGTACACACCATAACCAAAATATTAGCTTGATCGCAGTTATGGTTAAAATTTTATGATATTTTTAAAATTCATAGATTTTTTAAATGGCCATTTCTGAAAATTGTCACATTTTGACATATGACGGTCTTCTTCCAAGGTAGCGATATATCTTTGTTAATATTACATTGTCACTGAGGTAAAAATACATTGATCAGTAATATAGGCTCTTTGTTAGGTTTTTTTATTATGTCGAGCATTGTAAATGCAGGTTACAGAATTCTTGCACACCTGTGTCCAGCCTACACACAACAAAAACCGCACTATTCGATCGGAAATAGGTATGAATTCATTCATTGATTACTGTGTTCAAGCTTCTTAATTCAAAAAGTATGCACGGTATATTACTAGAATATATTATAGTTTATCTGAGTGTTTTAAAACATATAAAAAGACCTTTATGCTACTCTCTACCCACCAATTTATTTAAAATTTTTATAGTTTTATTTAGGAGGCATTTCTTAAATTGAAAAATATATTAAGAAGACGTGAGGTTAAACATTTTATTTAGAGTGTTCACTCACAACTATTGGTTGCTGTCTTTAATATTCTCTTATATGGCATTGAGACATGAGTACCATGCAATTAGAGCAAATAAATGCCATTTGTAGTGAGGTGCATAAAATGACATATTTTCGCATAGAATTACCAAGTTAAATATGCGTATATGCGGTAAGTTACTGCTATAGTCTGGTAAATAGTAAATAAAATTCTTCTTCTTCTCCTTTTTATATAGACATGACTCTGTCTGTTTTTCAATGTGCACTCCAATGTGCACTAAGGTATCGTCGGCATATCTAATATTGTTGACGGTTACTCCATTCACAATAATACCTTCGGTTGTCTCCATTAAGGCTTCCTTAAATATTTCCTCCGAATATAAGTTAAAAAGTAAAAGCGACAATATACAGCCTTGTCTCACTCCTCATTTTATATTTATTTCATCTGACAGTTCTTGTTCAACCTTTATTCTTGCCACTTATATTGCCAGTATAGATTTGTAATTATTCGTAGATCTTTATCGTCCAATCCAGCTGTTTCCAATATATCTAGCATTTTGTTATGTCGGACTTTGTCAAAAGCCTTTTCAAAATTGATTGCACAAATGTACACTTTTTGATTTATATCTCTGCATCTCTGTACTATCACGTGTATACTAAACAAGGCTTCGCTTGTACCCAAGCCACTCCTAAACAAAAATTGAGTATTGCTAATTCTGTCCTCTAACAGCGTGTAAATTTTGCTGTGTATTACTCGCAGGAAGATCTTCAAAACGTGACTCATCAGACTTATTGTCCGATAATCACCGCATGTCTTTGGACGATGTTTCTTAGGTATTATGACAAATGTCGACTTTAACCAATCAGTTGGTAATATCCCAGTGTCATAAATTCTGTAAAGAGATTTCACGCTTTAATTCCATTTTCTTCCAAAAACTTTAGTATTTCAGCACTTACTTCATCGGGGCCAAGTGTTTTTCCATTTTTTGCCGTTTGTATTGAACGTGTAACCTCACTTTCTGTTATAGATGGACCTGATTTAGCAATCGGTGTATAGTGTTCTACTCTCTCATCTTCAAATAATTCAGAAATGTAGTTTTCCCATTCTTTTAACTGTTCATTGGTGTCTAATATTCTGTGTCCGTTTATGTCTTCTAAACTTTGGCAAACTTGTTTCCGTTTGTTTGCAGCGGCCTCTTTTAATTTCTTGTCTAGATGAAATGTATCGTGTTTCTTTCCATATTGTTCAATTTCATTACATTCTTTACTGTGAAATTGTGTTTTCGCGTGTCTTATCTTCTCCCTGATTATTGCGTGGATCCTCTTGCTTGTATTCGTTTTTATCTTTATTTCTGACTTCTCTTCTTTGATCCATAAGTCTCAGTATTTCTTCTGTCATCCACTCTTGTTTTTTTCTTGCTTTTGGCGCACTCAATTTTGTTTCTTGAACAGTCTTTAAGATGTCTTTAATTCTCATCCAGTTTTCCTTAGTACTTTCCTCTTTGCTTGAGGTTAACTTCATTTTTTGTTCTAATATACTAGTTATTTCTTGTTTCACAGTATCATTTAACATCTTTTCTCTACCATATGTTTGCTTATTCGCCCTTGCAACTCTTTTTAATCTGTCTTATTTTTCCTACTAAAATATTGTGATCTGTTGGTATATCTGCGCCTGGATATGTTTTTACTGCTAATACTGAATTTCTGTATCTCTTATTTATACATATGAAGTCTATTTGGTTACGAACAACTCATTCAGGTGTATCTGCTGATGATTTCCAGGTGTAATGACGACGTTTTGGAAGTTTGAAAATTGTGTTTGTTATTACTAATTGTTTTTCTACACAAAAAGATGCCAACATATCTCCTCTTTCATTTCGTATTTCCAGACCATATTTTCCTATGATATTCCTGTTCAACCAATCTTTGCATTAAAATTTCTCATGATAATATTGAGATCGTGTTTCTTTGTAGGTGCTAATACTTTTTCTAAATCATCATAGAATTTCTTCTTGTTCATAGTCTTGTGTGGGTACATATACTTGTAATATGTTCACATTGATTGTTGTTGATTGTATTTGTATTATCAGTATCCTGTCTGAGAATAGGACGACATTTTTTACAGCTTTATCTGTTTCCTTCCACAATTATTGCTACACAATTTTTGTGTGTTTGAGCTGTCTTTTCCTGAATAGTATACAATGTGATCATCTACAACTACTTTTCCAGACCCTGGCCATCTCATTTCACTTATTCCAAGGATACTTATATTTAGACGCTTTATTTCTTTATTGTGTTGTGAATTTTTCCTGGTTCGTACATGCTTCTTACATTAGATGTACCTATTTTTCTTTCTTTAGAAAATCTTCTTCTTCTTCTGGTAGCACTACAACCCGGGGTGGGTCTTGGCTGACTGCACAACCTGCTTGCATCTCGAACGGTCGTCCATGATGTTTAAGTCAGTGGGTAACCCCATTGTTCTCAAATCTGACCATATATTATCTCTCCATCGCATTCGTGGACGTCCTAAGGGCCTTCTCCCAGTCGGGACTGGGACTTCTTCCCAGATTAACTTGGTAAGGCGGTTACTATGAACATGGCCAGCCCATCTTAAACGTTGGGATTTAATCTCTTGGACTACGTCGCTAGCACTATACATTTGTTTGACCTCGGCATTTGTTCTCATTCGGTATTGGTTAGTATTCGGATCGTGATAGGGACCGAAGATCTTTCTGAGGATTTTTCTCTCAAAGCATCCGAGTTTACTTTCCATTGCTTTTGTCAGCGTCCACGTCTCACACCCATACATGAGCACCGGTCTAATTACTGTTTTATATATCCTGATTTTTGATGTTCGTGTTAGGCTCTTGGATTTAATAGTGGTGTGGAGGCTATACATACATCTGTTTGCTGCCTGAATTCTCCCTTTGATCTCTTCCGTGATATCGTTATCAGTGGTGATAGTCGCTCCGAGATATTTAAAACTCTCCACTCTTTCAAAGTTATAGGGGTCTATTGTTACATTTTGTCCTATTCTATCTCGTCTCTTTTGTCTGTTAATGCACATATATTTGGTTTTCTCTTCATTGACCCTTAGACCGGTATTTTTTGCCTCTTTCTCTAATTTATTGAAGGTTTCTTTTACATTGGTGACGGTATTTCCTACAATGTCAATGTCATCCGCGTATGCTAGTAGTAATTTTGGTTCATTTACTGTCAGTAGTTCTGTTCTAATTTGTGCGGTTCTTACTACTTTTTCCAGGATTATATTAAAAAGAAGAGGTGACAGCGCGTCTCCTTGTTTCAGTCCACTGTTTATTTCAAACGACTCTGAGAGCTTGTTACCTATCCGCACTCTAGATCTACAGCCATTTACACAAAATTTAACGAGCTGGATAAGTTTTTTTGGAACTGAAAGTTCTGCCATTGCATTCCACATCTGATCCCTTTTAATGCTATCGTATGCTTGTCGGAAATCTATGAAGAGATTATGAATGGTTTTATTGAATTCCCATCCTTTTTTAAGCAGCTGCCTGAGAGTAAAAATCTGATCTATGGTCGATCTATTTTTTCTGAATCCGGCTTGGTATTCCCCTATGAAATTTTCTACAAAAGGTGTTAGTCTACTTAATAGGATGCTCGATAAGATTTTGTACGCCGTATTAAGTAGGGAGGTGACTCTATAGTTAGAGCACTTGGTTTTGTCTACCTTTTTATGGATAGGAATTATTACACTTTCGTGCCATTTTGTTGGTATTTTCTCTTCGTTCCATATAAGTGTTATTAGTTTGTGTAATTGTGTATGTAAAGTTTTTCCTCCGTACCTAAGATATTCGGCTGGTATATTGTCAGAGCCTGGAGCTTTTGCGTTCTTCAATTTGTTAATTGCTTGCAATGTTTCGTCTATTTTTGGGTACTCTACCGGTAGGTCCACCCCAAGGTATATATCCTCTCCATGTTCTTCATCTTGGTGTATATTAAGTAAATTTTTGAAATATTCTTGCCATGTTTGGGGTAATTCTTGTTCGTTGATTATTAATTCATCATTATTTTTCCTCAGTACAGACACGCAGTTAGGTCTGAATCCTCTCTTTTCGTTTGACACAGATTTGTAAAATGCTCGACTATTTGACTGTTGTCTATTTCTTTCCATTTCTTCATACTGCTGTTGTTCGTATTTTCTTTTTTTTTCTCTAATTAGTTTTCTTGTTTCTCGTGGTGATGTTGTATAGTTTTCTTTACTTTCTGTTGTTTCTTTCTTTAGAAAATGTGTTCAAGTTTCTAGTTGATCGGGAGATTCTTAGCACCCCTGATCCATATAAGGAGCGCCCGTACTCGGGGCCGTTGTATTTATCAGCCATTTCCATGATTGTTTCTTGGGAAAATTAGGCTCTAGGTGGTTTCCCGTAGCCTTCATAGACTGTGTAATAGAAGGAAATATAGTACGAGTGAGTCCTAACAACTATATTTTGGAACAAGCAAATATTTTGTGAATAAAATTACAATTTGCCGAAATTCTTTTATTTTAAATTTTTTTAATTTTAAATATGAAGTTAACAACATTTTTATGATGTATGCAATTATTTTTACAGTTTAATTATATATTTCCATACATCAAAAATAATTCCATACATCATAAAAAATGTTGTAAATTTCATATTTACAAATAAAAAAAATTAAATAAAAGAATTTCGGTAAATTGGCAAAATAACTGATTGTTCCAACCTATAGTTGTTATCGAGATCGAAAGAGAAGTGAAGAGAGAAGAAAATGTAACGTACAGTGTATAAATAAATGGACACAAAATAGAAAAAAGAATGGAATAACCACATAAGCAGAATAGAGTAGACCTGTGTCGTCAAAATAGCAAGAGACAAGTCACCAATCGGCAAAAGAAGTATTTGAAGACCGCGTAAAAGATGGAGTGACAACCTTCCATTAATCCGCCAATGAACAAGTAAAATCGCTTATAAAGAGGAAAAAGAAGAAGAAAAAGTAAATCTCTTTAGTCTAAAATACATTTCTAAATTTATCATTCCAATTATAAACATAAAAGCAATAAAGCTTTACTGTCCCATCACATTCAGTAGTGTTTGAGCACAAACTAATTTTCATTCATCCTTGCGTTTTATTGCACCGTAATTATTTCCGATTTATTTATTAAACATGCATATTTTTTACAAGTAGCTTCTCGTACTAGCCGTTATTTACTGGCCAGTATATCGGTCCATTCAACAATCTTTATTCGTACACATTTTGACGCCAGGTTTTTACTTACACTATTTAATGAGTATACACTGAGTGCGAGGATGAGACAGGGAGTGGTTGTGACTTAACTTTTTTTCATAACACTATGTTTATTGGTGGAAGATTGCTGTAAAGTGTCGAACAAGGTCGTAGAGGAAAGCTGTTGTCTATTTACTTGTAATAAAACCGTAAGAGTTTATAGTAAGTAATTTTAACTACCGTTTGTTTATTGTTTATGGACCGGTATTGAGACGGGTTGAAAGCTTACAAAATCGTAATGGGAATACCACCTACTACGCGAACGGCCAATAAAATAATATTATTTTTTAAAGAAGCTTTGGGTAACGCTTTTAAACGGTAATACATTTTACTGTTTATCAGTGAAAAAACAACCACCGTTGTCATAATAAATATTCACACATGTTCATAATAAAATGAAAACGCTTAGGAAATAAAATTTACAAATTAATATTTGTGATATTTTTTTCTTCTTCTGCTAGTGCCTATCTTCTATGGATGTTGGCTACCACAATGGCCCATCGTATTTTATTAGCAGCTCTTCGAAATAGGTCTATGGTGTTCATACTTGTCCACTGTCTCAAATTCTTAAGCCAGGATATTCGGCAGCGTCCCGGTCCTCTATTTCCTTCTATTTTCTCTATTTACGTATAGAATGGGTTAACAACTCACTGGTCAAGCTTAAGAAGGCGTGCTTTGTTGCTATGTCGCTGTGGCAAAGCAGAAGTACAAACTGACTTCAGACGCGCCACGTGGAGAACCTGAGAGGTGCCTATAACAAATGGTAAACACAAGGAACGTGCAATTAGCTGAAATAAGTCATATGCAATTAGAATCGAAACATATATATTTAAAATAGGAGCTGGAAGAAAGGTAAAGTGATAAACAAATAAATATACACACAAATATATATATATATATATATATATATATATATATATAATATATATATATATATATATATCAGGGGCGGCTCGTGATAGTACAAGATGGTGAGGCACACTACACTTAAGGAAAATTATTATTATTATGGTTAGCTTCTCTTTGCTCCAGTCATACCCGGCTAAGGAGGCATTGCTCGCGCCAGCAAACAATGACTTGGCGTGAGAAGGACTTCTGACGATACGCGCGCGGTGTAATAGGGTGCTCATAAATGTAACTTAAATCATACCCAAGGTGTCGTTAAGCGACTTACTCCCGTTTATCATGAAATCTCATATCGTGAGATAAAAGCGAACGAAAAACGAGGGAGCTGTAATCCTCGAGCCTGCACCTTGGTTAGCGGCCAAGTTGTAGCCTCAAGGATCTAGGTAGCCTCTCCCGTGGCCTTTTTTTATTTTTATAATTTTTTTGTGAATTTTTTATTACTTTATATATTTTTTTTAATTTTTATATTTTTTATTAATTTTCTTGGAATTTTTATATTTTTTTGAGGGTTAGTAGGTATTTTTTATCTGGGAAATTTGTTAGTAAGTGTTATAAATGGCGACTGCTAATCTAGTGCCATCTTCTTCACGCTCTCACATATCCCTTCAGTTGAAGCTTCGGTCTAGCATATCTCCATTGATCATTCTCGTCGTAAGATGTTAGCCGGAAGGTCGATTTTGTGACATCATAACCTGAGGCCGTTTACGTTAAAAACTTAAACAAAGGGTTAAATTTTGTTTTTTGGTCTTTTATTTCACGATTTTTAAAAATTATAATTATTTTAGAAAAACTTCAAAAAATATAAATTCTGAAAGATAAACTGAGTTCTAAAAATTAAAGTTTTTCATAAATTAAAGGAATTCTACGAGACTTCTGTTCTGCAAAATGATCTATTACATCGTCTATAAAAACGTTCTCATCCTGTAATTTTATAAATGATTTTTCAATTGAGATTTTTGCCATATTACTCAATCGTGTCTGTCCAGTTGTATTTCTGATGTAATTTTTAATCCTTTTTAGCGCGGAGAAATTTCTTTCTGTAGAAGCACTTGTCACTGGCAAAACAACACAAATGCATAATAATTTAAAAACTTCTGGCATACAAAGTTTTAAATCATAATCGTGAAAAAAAGTTAACATTTCATAAGGGCTTGCGCAATTTTCTATTATATCATTCCCGTACATAGCGGATAATTCACTTTTTAGTTGATTTATATCAAAAATATTATACTGCGTTGTCAAGTTTTGTAATAGATCATGAGGAAATTCTTTAGCTAAAATGGGAAATTTTGATATATTCAACAGATCAAAGAAATGTAATTTTTCAACGTCGCAAAACCTAACCTCTATTTGGGTTGCTATAATGTCAAGAATTTCAAAAAAAATTTGCCTTAATTGTTGAGTTTTATCAGTCATTTCAACTCCCTTACGACGACGACGTTTAGAGTGTAACGCAGCGGTATCCAGTTTTTCATAAATTGTATCAAAATAAGTACTGTTACTCCTAAATTCACGTATTTTACTTAGGGTATTTTGCAGTAAACTTCTGGTCTTAACAATGTCTGTATTTCTATTTTGTAGAATGGAAAAAACAGTATCAGTTTGATAAAAAATCAACGAAAATATTTCTAAAAAAAATATGTTCTGAAGATCTTCTAAAAAAGCTTTTAAACTTACTGCTTCTCTTATTGTTTTGTCATCAAAATCGCGACTATTAATAATAAAATCAAAGGTCTCAAGTAATTTATCCTTATTATTATTAACAGTGAGAACTGCGCGTGAAGTAAAATTCCAGCGAGTTGCTACATTAGAAGGTATACGATTTCCTCCAATGTGTTCTAACACTTGGGTACGCTTTGTACATTTAGAAAAATATGAAGAAAAACCGGATAAGGTTGAGAAAAGAACTTTAACTTGTTGAATTGAACTGCATGCGTTACTTAAAACTAAATTAAAGACATGTACATAACAATGAATGAACATGACTTGAGGCGCTATAGATGCTGTGCTCGGTGCTAAATCCATTTTTCACTAAAACCGAAAATCCTGCAGACAAAAACAAACCCACCAAAATTATTTAAAAAACTTAATTAGAATTGCACTTATTATATAACATGTAATCTTACTGTTTTTTTAATGAAAAACAACACGAGATACGTCAAACGTGATCCTGCCGCACCAACAGGTCAACAGAAAGTAATTTAACTACTACTTACTACAACAATTTTGCAGAAATGTTCCAAAATGTACCAATGTTGCCAATCTGGTAAATGCATAGAAAAAAAATATTTTTTGTTAAATCGGAAAACAATAGAACAATATGTATAGTACCATCTACTAAAGGAAAATACTCCAATGTTGTTACAATTTTCAAATAAAAATCTATGTTTTATTTAAAATGTACTTTTGTACTCAGAGGGAAAAAATGTAGCGAATTGGGTACCTTTGTACCCAAACGGCAACGCTGCTAATTAAAAGAACTAGACCAAACGAGAGCGGCATGCCTCTCCTGATCGGTGAAATAGTGGGCAGAAAATAAATAAATCATGTTGAATTTCGCTACATAATATGATGTCTAATATGCCAGACAGAGCAATGCCGTGAGGCTTGCATCGGCTATAATTTTTAAAGAGAGAATGAGATGCACAGATGATATACTATTGCTGGCGCGGAGAATGGAGCCGTTGTTTATTTAATATTTTGTGGTTTAAGCTTGTCCCTAGTCCGGCCCGTAGATTATGAAGAAATATACAAAGATAAGACATCAGGGGTGTACATATTTTAATTTTTTATCATAATGAAAATAAAGTTATTTAGAAAATTCCAAAAAGTTAAATTGTAGTTAAAGAACGTAAATACGTAAATAGTCGATTGATACTGGTGAGGCACTCCCTCACCTGCCTCATAGGACCAGCCGCCCCTATATATATATATATATATATATATATAATATATATATAAATATATATATATATATATATATATATATATATATATATATATATCAAATTGCAATTGGTCTGTATGAAATGAAACTCTATTTGTTATTTCTCAATATTTCGTCACGATTTTGTGACTTCTTCAGGAGAAAACTGTAAATTTATTATAATTATTATATGTACACAAAATGAATATTTCAATACTTACAACTGAAGATTAAAAATTTAAATTTTGATACCATATCCAATTTAAATAAATGATATTTTTTTGATTTTAATTTATTTGGGAGTTATGGTAAAAGCAATATTTTATAGAGTGAATTCACATTGTACAATTTTTAGCGAATAAGTTTTAGTAAACAATTACATATTGTGACAGTATTATCCATGTAATAAGGTGCAAAAGTAGAAGATTGAGAAAGAATCAGGAACATGGTAAATTGATCTATAAAATGTAATTGATGGTACGTAGTCAGTTATTGGTCTGATGTTGTTAGATACTGATATTAAGATCATATCATGCATTGTTTAGTATATTACAGTAGATATTACTTAAATGGTTGGTGTCTGTCTTATAATTGATAGATTCTGGAGTTTTATTAATGTGTACCATTTCAAGGAAAAGTCGATTTTTATAATTATCAATTTGTTCCAAGATTTTTACATTATTAAAGTCAAAGTTATGTCCTGTCTTTAAGTGGTGGTCCACTAAGACATAAGAGTTTTTTCGTAAGTTACAGTCACTTTTGTGTTGAGTGACACGTTGTTTAAGCCACTGTTGACTTTGTCCAATATAACAACTTTGACATTGACTGCAATTTATTCTATAAATTATATTACTCATTAGTGAATTTGGAGTTCCACTTCTAAATTCAAGGTTGTTCTCAAAAATAAAAGTTAAAACTTTTAATAAAACCGATTGATTGATTTCGAAAATCAGTTTACGGATTTATTTATCAGATGTCGCTATTGCGTCCAGATCGAAGCCATTTTATAGTTGCTTCTATTATGACAGAAAATATTATTTTCACGTTCAGAGCGTTTGTGAATAGCCGCTCCGAAGATCCCTTTTAGGGTGAAATACGTATACGTGAAATCCAATCTTAACTGTCTTTCCTGTTTTCCGATATACTCTTTATGAGTACAAGAAACCAATTCGCTAAGGAATTTTTCCTTAGTTGAGGAGATATGTTTGGAAATTTTTTGGAAGCTAAAATTGCATTTGTGGAATGCAATTTTAGATTCCCCATGTCTCTAATAACATTTTTATTGACGGCTGTTTTGCCTTGCAATTCTTAGAAGGCACAGATTAAAGCAGAAATCTAAATTTGGTTTCGAAAATCAGTTTACGGATTAATTATAAGACACCCCGGAAATAACCTGAGTCATTCCAATCGTAGAATATATTTATAAACATGTATGAACTTCATTCGCTACAGTAATAATTACAGAATGCAGTCGTTTACAGATTGTAGACTAAAAATCAGAGCAGATTCCTTTGACTAACGGCGGTACGATCAAAGGCGGTCTTGGCTTTTGCGAAAACCATAACTCCGTGGGTTTATTATGAGGTAATAACTTAATTTACGCGTTATAATACAGTCAGGTGATCTGCAAGAATATCCTATCACGTAAATGTAGAAAATTACCGCGTTCAAGTACACATAATCGTAAAATGATTGTGTTAAGTTCGTTCAAATTGCTTACGGAGAACGCTACGCCTGATATCTATATCCCTCGAAAAAATAATGAGTGCGGTGATTTCTTCAAATTTGAAAAATTGTGTGATGTAAAAAGTTCGTAATTAAAATTAATTAATTACTATTTAACTGGGAATAAGCCACAAGATAAAAATACGTTTATTGACGTTTCAATTTCCACTTCGGAAATCGTTCTCAAAATACAAACAGTAAATTAAACAAATTTTGTTTTTTGTTACATAGTGAAAAATTCTTCTAATAATTTAATTTTATCTGACTCATTTATATTGACAATTCAGACATACATTATGCATTTTAAAGTAGACGACTTTAAAATGATATTGCCAATATTGTTGAGTTGCGCTCCTGGGACGACTTTACTTATAAGATAGTTCATTCGATTACATGAAATCAACTTTAACTTGAGAATATCCGTATTACATATAAATATAATATTACGAATGTGCCATTAAATAAGACTTTAAGTATAGTCAAGACAAAATTAGAGGGTGATGATTCATTGGCAACTAGAACAAGACTAAACATATCGGCTATAATGGAGTTATTAACATTATGTACTGATAATACATATTTTCAACTAAATAATGAATTCTATAAACAAAATTTTGGTCTAGCAATGGACTCTAGTTTATCTCCATTCTTAGCCGATATATTTATGGAAGATTTTGAAACAAATATCATTTCTAAACAAAATTTCAAACCCACAGTATGGTGGAGGTATGTAGATGATGTATTCTCAATATGGCCTCATGGATCAGAGTTGTTGGACACATTCCTAAATGATATAAACGATAAAGAAGAGACAATTTAGCATGGAAAGGGAATATAATAACACGCTACCTTTCCTGGATGTTTTAATCTCTAAGAACGATACTGGATATGAGACTCAGGTGTATAGAAAACCAACACACACCAATAGATATTTAAATTTCAAATCAAATCACAATATTAATGTAAAAAAAGAGAATAATTAAATCCTTATACGGTAGAGCCAAAATTACTTGTTCTAACAAAAATTCGTTCTTGGAGAAGAAACATTTGTTAACATCTGTTTTAATAAAAAATGATTATCCTTTATCGTTTATAAATAAGGAATTTTCAACAATCGATCGAATAGAACAGAACAACTTAGAACGAGATCCTACAGCATACACAAGGAATAATATGAGGAAAATAACAATACCGTACATAAAAGGATTATCAGAAAAACTTAAAAGGATAGGAAATAAATTTTAACATTTCAACAACATTCAAAACAACAAACACGTTGAGATCTATTTTGTCCAAAACCAAACATAACAATGAACAAGAAAGGACAAAGAATTGCATTTATAAAATACCTTGTGAATGCGATTAGTTTTATTTAGGTGAATCATCAAGGCCATTAAATGTTAGAATAAGTGAACATCAATCTTATATTAAAAATAGAGAATTTGATAGATCTCAAATATGTAAACACGCATGGGATAATGAACATAGGGTCAATGGAATAATTCAAATGTAGTCCTAAAAGAAACGGATGGTAAAAAAGAATTAAAGAAGCGCCTCTAATTATGCTAAATGAGGCCAATTGTGTCGCAAATTCCTCGGCAGAATGTAATAGGATCTGGTTACCAATATTGAAAGAGGAAGTTATTAATAAGAAAATACCAGTATTAGTAAGTCAGTAACATATAGAGGATACATCATTTATGTTTTTTAAATAACGTAACATATAAAATCAGAATTTTGATGTTTGTTGAAGGTAAACTAAATTCACGAACAAATACTTACAATGTCAGCATAGTATTATGAGGTTTTTTCCTGGTTTTTCCCTCATAATTTACTATGGAATCACTGTCATCATGCCTTGTGTTTGTCTTTTTAAATACGAATTACATGCTATGATTTTTTCTGAGGATATTCTTAAGTTAAAGTTGATTTCATGTAATCGAATGAACTATCTTATAAGTAAAGACGTCCCAGGAGCGCAACTCAACAATATTGGCAATATCATTTTAAAGTCGTCTACTTTAAAATGCATAATGTATGTCTAAATTGTCAATATAAATGAGTCAGATAAAATTAAATTATTAGAAGAATTTATCACTATGTAACAAAAAACAAAATTTTTTGTATTTTGAAAACGATTTCCGAAGTGGAAATTGAAACGTCAATAAACGTATTTTTATCTTTAATTGTGGCTTATTCCCAGTTAAACAGTAATTAATTTACAATGCCATAAGAAAATAGCTTCAGAACAATATTACAATTAATTGTTTTGTAAATTAATTAATAATTAATTATTTCTTTTACACTATGGATCCAAATTAAACATATACGGCTCTCACTCACTCCAGTCTCACTCAAGGGGAAAATGATGCCTCCGGTATCAAAAGGGTTGAATTATTAGTAGATTCTTCATGTTCGAGCACGAGGTAACCTGATTTGTGGGAGTATGTTCCAAAATGGTACCCCATGTTAAGATAGGCAAACTACCCTCAATCCCAGAATTTATTTTTTCACGTTCTATGTGATTAAAAAATAAGACTCAATTTTAACACGCCGCCCCCTTCACGCCCCGCTTAAAAGTTTTCTTTAGGTTTAATGCAAATTTAAAAATTTCAAAAAATTAACACGCATAGTTAAGGCTTTTTCAAAACATGTCTATTTTTATAGACCCATAGGTTGTGTGTACATATTCTAAAAATGATTTTTTAATTAGGCGTATAACTTTTTTTGGACATGATTTATGGTCTATTTTTTATATGGTCTATTTTTTATTTTCTGTATTTTATCAATAATTATGATTCTAATTTTTTCCAGATTTTTCCAAAAGCTACACCACCTTCAAAAAGACGAAAAATGTTTTTTATGGGTTTTTGGGACTTTCCCCTATTTTATAGACCTACATAGATCAAGTCGAAGATTTTTATATATTTTACATAATTTAAAGTAATTGGTATCAATTACAAAATAGTTCAAAGATGGTGTCAACAAAGTTCATATCACATCCCTCGTCTAGCAGATCAGCGCAATAAACAAGTAAGTGACCGACCAGAACTAGCAAGGAGAATCAAGTTCCTCCAAAAAAATTTAAATGAACTGCCTAAAATGCCGTCACACTACGCTCGAAAATTCATATAAACTATATTTGAAACCCATATTTCATAGAATTTCTGACGCTTTAAAATTGTAAATCTTAGTAAATGCGAAGCTGAAAGCGTCCCTTCTATTGGCAGAAAGAAGTTCTTTTAAGAATAATTAGTCAACAAAATATTTTAATTTTTCCCAATAAGAAGGACCAGTGTAACACGTGTTGTAGCTACAGAGCAGGAAACATTACAGAAGAGGCATGGCAAGCTCATCAAAAACGTAAACAGGACTAGAGAGATGAAATGGAAAAAGACAAACGTGAAGCTCAGTTAGGAAATCAGTTCACAATACAATTAGATTTCCAGGCTGTAAAATTAGCTCCCTTTACACACGCAAGCGCGTTTTATTACAAGACCAAGCTTGCCTGCCACAACTTGACAGTATACAATTTGGCTACAAAACATGCCAGTTGCTATTGGTTTTCTGAAGATCAGAATAATCAGCTTGTTGCATCAGCATTACGTTTTGTTTATTAGATTTTCTTTCAAGATATTGAGTAACAGAGAATAAAAAACCTATAACAATTTTTTCGGATGGATGCACTGCTCTGAATCGGAATGCAGTTATGGCCAATGTCCTTTTAAATTTCAGTATGTTATGCCGGGTCCAGACCAAGCAGACAAAACGAAAACACAATTCTGAAACAAAAACACGATAAACCGACGACAAAATTTGTCGTCAAAAGACAAAACAAAATTGAGACAAACTGTCCACACCAGAACAACAAAATATAAAAACAAAATTCAGTTGGTGACGTTGTTGTTGTGATTAGTGTTGGTTAACCATGTGGCGTTTTAATCAAGAAAAAAATGAAACTGAAGATTTATTGCTAGCCGCAAGTTGTTTTTTTTTTGCTCTCATCATCATCCCAGGTTGCTAAACGAAAACCCAAACGTCGTCTTTCTCTAGCATACTGATTGTTAACATTCTTTATTTTCTTTTCAACATCATTTAATGGCACATTTAGCGATAAAGAAATTTCTTTTAAGGCATCGGCTTTCTTGTAGCGATTTTTATAATCTTTATTTTTAGGGTCCCATAATATCGGATGCTCCCTGTAAAGTTCTATTAACTTGCATGTATTTTGTGTATTCCACTTTTTGTCCCCCGACATGTTTAGAAAAATACACTAGTATTTATTTAATCACTACACAACAGAAAAATACACTTGATTTTGATAAAAATTGTACATTCTATTTCTCCTACTGCTTAACTTGTTTTGGCACGCACACGCGTCCACACTGCGTCGACAACTTGTCGTCAAAAACACAGACAAAACACAGACCTTTTGATCTTTACCGACCTGAGACGGGACCTGAAAAAGTTTTCAAATCTGCAAACAAAACAAAATTGTTTCAGAAATGGCTCAACAAATGTTTTCGATTTGTCGCCACTTTGTCGCGAAACATGAATGTTTTTGTTTTGTCTGCTTGGTTTGGACCCGGCATTACATAACATAACAATACATAAGAAATTTTTAGAAGTTAGGCATACACAGATGGAGGTGGATTCTGTGCATGAATGCATTGAGAGAAAATTAAAGAATAGATAAATTAAAGTTCCAAGTGATTATACATCTATCACAAAAGAAGCTAGAAAGCTTACAAACCCATATGAGGATATTAATTGTGATTTCCGTTTTTTCAAGGATTATGACGAATAGTAAACGATCCAACTCTTATGGATCTATTTTCTATAGTCCGTTAGGACATATTAAGGTAAAACTTGATCATACAAAATCAAATTTTACTGATCTTCCTGTAAGACCGAAAAATATCCCACCAATATCCAAATATCCTGCATTGTTTACAAAACGATGTAAAATTTCCAAGGTAAAGTGGCAACATCTACAAGAACTAAAAAGTGTCATTCCATCGGACTGTCACTTTTTCTATTACAATTTGCCACATTTTGTTTATCATTTAAAACTTTTTACTGTTTAAGTTAATCTGTTATAAAAAGGTTCTTTTTTATTTAATTTTTATTATATAATCATAATGCATAGAGTCCTATGTAACAAAATATTTTATTTCAAATTGTCCTAGCTGACTCACTAAATGTATAATGCGAGTAAATCAACTTTTGTTAACATTCACTTTTACATAATAAAATTTAAGTAATTACGTAGTTTTTTTATTTGTCCCTATATCAATATTTTTAAAATAAAATGATTTTTTCTTCCTCCTGTAGAACACACTTTTTGTAGGACATATTGCCTGCTCACCGTCGATATTCGACTTGTCTTTACTTCCACATTTTGTTCGTTATCTCATACCAACTGAATTACATACCATTACATAGCTAATGTTAAAACAAGGCGTTAAAATTCAAAGGACACTACGATCGTTGGCTATCCAAAAACAGAAAGCGGTAGCCGTTGTCACTGCGTAAAAAGAAAACAATAAAGTGTGGTGGTGAAACCATAAAAACGTTGGACAGGTTATTACTTATCTAAAACGTTCTCGTGTTGCCCATATCGTGAAAACAACTTTAAAAAACATCACTGAAAAAGGTCTGGAGAACGTAGGTACTCGAGTTTCGCATGTCGTGTGAGACAGTGTTGCTATATTTTCTGAAATTTTATAAATTTAGTCACAAAAGAGACATTTACAAAGTGCTACAATAATTACAACAGAAGTAGATCTTTATTCTGTAGATATCTCCTTAATTTTACGGCATAACGTTTTTGTGAACGATTATTCACTTCTTCAGCACTGAAAGAAAGAAAATATTAGTTAGCCATAATATATTCTATGTAGGGGAGAGTGTCAATGAAACGGACAGTTTACTTTAATGACCCAGTACATTATTATGTTGATTTGAAATACCACAAACAATTTATTAAACACAAATTTAATACTTGTGCTTCATTTGTATAACACGCATACCTCAATAGAAGAATTTTTTTTTTGAATACTTTGATGTAAAGAATAAAATGAATTTTGTCCGTTTCGGCCCGCCGATGCCTTGAAAAGGACATACGGTGCTTTGAACCGGACAGGGAAGCTAATATGCGTCTAATTTGCTTTCGAATATTGTACATGCTTTGGGAATACCACAAAATAATTAAAGACACGTTTTAAGTAACTTTTTATTTACTATGTTGCAAGTATAGGTGAAACAAAATGCTCTTAAATAAAAAAACAGACTTGCACAAATCGAAAAAATTTGTGTGATCAAAATAACAAAAATTTGCCTTTTTTTAATTCAATAAAATTTTAACTTGGTAACTACTTAACACGGGATACTCATGAATAATATGGGATAGTCATGAATATTCAGTTACAATTATTGCAATAGAAATTAAGAACTCCTTTAAGACCATAAGTTTCATGAGCCCAATAGTGACAAATGAAACACTGCAGCCAATCGATTTTGCTTGAGGCATAATCACCTTTACAAACCGTACACAGTTCGTGTTTATTGTCATTATTTGTCATATTCTTCTTAGTATACAGAGATAAAGAAGCTTCATCATCACTTGAATCGTGTAACGATATGTTTGTATCCGATTCTTCTGTTGTGAATTCATGGTCTTTAGCACTGTTTAACTTTCTTTTTCTTTCATTTGATACTTTCCTTTTTTTGTATGAGCTTGACTCCCCAGACGTAGACTCCTTGCATATAATACTGTTCACTCTTTTCTTTGTTTCAAGTGATACCTTTCCTTTTTTTCGCAAGGCTGCCTCCTTTTCCTCCAGCAATTTGTCCTTTTCTGGTGTATCAGTAATTATTGCTGTTTTCCCTTTACGAGGTCGTTGACTATCTGTTTTTCTAGGTGGAGCTTTTGGGTAGGGTCTGATTTGTTCCGGAGTCAAAGATGATCCACATAATGTCTCTGGATCTTGAACTGGTAGATCAGCATGTAGTGTAGAGTTAGATGATATAATATAGTAGGTAATATATGTTTACCTAATATGTTAGTTGTATTACCAATTCAGCGTATAGAAATACTAGAAATACTATTATTTTATCGATCAATGTAAAATACTATTATTCTCTCATGGATAATGTGGAGCATATGGGGCTTTTGCGTTTCCATAGCAGAAATCTTTTCAATTAGAGGTCTGGTCCTTTTGTGCAATATGAGCGGCGTTAAGTGATAGTCGTATGCCAGGTTCTTGCATTTTCCTTTCTGTTAATACTGCGAACAGTGTACCAGTGGCGCACCCAGCGGGGGTTAACCCCCCCGGACCCTATTTTGACACTGTTATTCACACATTTTAAGGACTTAAAATGGTAGAGGTAGCATAAAAAAATTTCGGTGCCCGACCAAAACCCCCCCAGAGCAAAATTCCAGGTGCGCTACTGCAGTGTACACAGTTCTTCAACTATGCACTGTTTTCTTGTTTGTGCTCTTCTTTTTCTCAGTATGCTGAAATTAAGAATTTGTCCCGTAATATTATTATTTGAATGTGTCGCATACAATATCCACTTTTCTTGTTAGGTCTTCTCTTAACTATTTTCATATTAGGTCTTCTCTTTTTACAACCTAATTAGCTACTACACTGATTCTATGTGACTACAATATGTGGCATATTATTAGCAGTCATATAATAAATGGGTATTCTTAATTTTTTCCATGTTTTTATTTATCTTTCAAACTTCTACTCCTTCTAAAAGTATCGTTTTGACCTTTGATCAAAGTAGTTCTAGTTTTATCTTAATTGCTACTCTCCTTTATACCCTCATCTTATTTGCGATATTAAATATTTTCCCTTATAAGCCTATCCATCATCACCAACTAGTAAAACTCTTAGATTGGTTCCAGTGCCTAAAGTTATGTTGCAGTTTATAGTTCATCATCATCAACCTGATATTATAGACCTCAGCAAAACACTAACTCTGTGCTTTGGTTTTTCAGTTGGTTCACTGATCACTACAGCAAACAATGCGGGGAATATTAAAATACAATGCACATCTCCATAGGAAATTATCCGTAACACCTTTGCGAAAATTACACCAGGTCTGGATGAAATAATGACTTTTGCCTTAAAGAATTGATCAAAAAAGCCAATACTGTATTTTACATAACTCAAAAATAGCATGTTAAGGAGGCTCACCTGATAATGATATCCAAACCTGGCAAAATCGACACCTACAAATTCCAACCCATAAGCTTACTGCAAACTATAGGAAAGAGTACAAATAGAGTCATAATCCAAAGGTTAAAAGAAGAAGTAGGCCATCTAAGAGTCGCACCAGGAGCGCACTCTAGCGTAGTATTTGTAGATGACAGCAAGGCATACGACAGAATTTGTCACGAAGGAATCATCTATTCGATGAAAAATTTTATAAGAAGGCAATGACATGCCTTATCGCTACGTACTTCCAATACAGAAAGTTCAAGATTCGGATAGGACAAATTCTATCCCCAGAACCTAAAGCACCACCGGGAGCAATATTCGTCTTCTGTAGCTAACCTCTGTGGATGTTGGCAATTACGGTGGTTCACATGCCTTGGTCAGAGCTGGGTTGGCAGCGGCTCTGAATAAATACACGGTTGTCATTCAAGCCAACTGTATGATATTGTTTAGGCACGATGTCATTCAACGCTCCTTAGTTTTTTGCCTCCTATCTTTCCTTACAAATTCAGCTGAATTAGATAGTTCTTCTGATTATGACAGCTTTCTAATTTTCACAGTATTCATAATTTCCAGATCTTTGTTTGTGACATGTTACCCTTACTTTATACAATATACACTGACGACCGAGCTTTTACTTGACAAATACGAGTACACCGAGAGCGTTTCTGAGACTGTTTTAGGGATACTCTTATAACCTCTAGAAGACAGGACGAACTCAACGAACGAATGGTACATTCAATAAAAAATATAAAAAAAATACTGAAACATTGAACCTGTTTCCAGAGGCATCCAAATTCAAATTGACGACAGCAGCCCCTTCACATATTTGAATGATAGCCTGGAATAAGAGTGGTGATATGCTTGATGATTAGGAAGGGCTGTCTTGCAGCACAGTACCTTGGGAGTACTCTTCGGAATCCTGGTCTGTAATTATTTTAACAATGTTTGATTATTGAGCCATGGTTACATATTATCCAATGTGTAGAAGATTTTGTTTTATTATGGTAATAATATCTTTTTCACCGAACCGAAGCAAAAAAGTAGTTCGTGCAGTACTTGGAAAGTATTGCACGAAAGATTTCTGAGGAAGAGCAGTCAAAGCATCTCCTCGTGTCTTTCCTTCATAGATTTTGGTGTCTTTCTACTAATATTTTTCCTGTACTTTACCTTCTAGTATGGTTCAGAGTAATTTATATCTTTTACCTCTCAACACATGATCCAAGTAATTCATTTTCCTCATGTTGACCGTGCTTGGTAGTTCTTTTTGTTTGCTGAGGCGCCAAAATACCTCATCGTTGGTAACCTGTTGTATCCATGGAATTCTCATCATCCGTTTGTATGTACACATTTCAAAGACATCTAATCTTTTTTCCTGTTTAAGAGTCGATTGTCCAACTTTCACAGCCAGACAGAAAAACAAAGAAATCATAACATCTGATCATTCGGATTGTGAACTCCAGGCTAAGGTGTGATCTTGTAAAAAATGTCTTCATATCAATGCGTGTTTTCCTCGCTTGTTCGATTCTTGATAGAATATCTTTTTTTATGTTACACAGTTCATAGGTTCTTCAAATGTACGTTTATTCTCCTTTTTCTTCTTCTCGTAGCACTACAAGACGGGGTGGGTCTTGGCTGACTGCACAATTTGCTTCCACCTTGAACGGTTGTCCATAATAGTTAGGTCAGTGGGTAAGCCCCATTGTTCTTAGATCTGACCATATATTGTCTCTCCATCGCATTCGTGGACGTCCTAAGGGCCTTCTTCCTGTGAACGCTTCCTCCCATATTAACTTGGCAAGGCGATTATTAGGGAGTCTATGGACATGCCCAGTCCATCTTAGACATTTTAATTTAATCTCTTGGACTATGTCGCTCGCTCTATACATCTGCTTGACCTCAGAATTTGTTCTCATTCGACATTGGTTGCTATTAATGTCGTTTTAAGGCCCAAAGATTCTTCTTAAGAGTTTCCTCTCAAAACATTAAGTTTTCATTCAGTTTGTTTGGTCAGGGTCCACGTCTCATACCCATATATGAGCACCGGTCTAATCACCGTTTTATATATTCTAATCTTTGATGCTCGTGTTAGGCTTTTAGATTTAATAGTATTCTGGGTTGTGAAGTTAAATGGGTCTAATGTAATATTTTGTTCTATTCTATATCTTCCCTTTTGTCTGTTGATGCACATGTGGTCGATGCGCATTTGGTTTTCTCCTAATTTATTCTTAAACCAGCTTTCTTGGCCTCTATCTCCAACTTATTAAAAGTCTCCTTTACATTGGTGACTGTGTTTCCCACAATGTCAATATCATCTGCTTATGCTAGTATTAACTTTGGTCCATTTACTGTCAGTAATTCTGTTTCTGTGCTGCTCTTACTACTTTCTCCAGGGTGATATTAAAAAGGAGAGGTGACAGCGCATCTCCTTGTTTCAGGCCACTGATTATTTCGAAAGATTCTGAGAATTTGTTACCTATCCGTACTCTGGATCTACAGTTATTCACACATAACTTAACAAGCTGGATAAGTTTTTTTGGAATTGAAAGTTTTACCATTGCATTCCACATCTGATCCCTTTAAATGCTGTCGTACTCTTGCCGGAAATGTATGAGGAGATTATGGATAGTTCTATTAAATTCCCATCCTTTTTCAAGCAGCTGTCTTAGAGTAAAGATCTGATCTATGGTCGACCTATGTTTTCTGAAGCCGGCTTGGTATCCCCCATGAAATTTTCTACAAACGGTGTTAGTCTACTTAATAGGATGTTCGTTTATTCTTCTTTCTTCTTTAAGTGCCCTCTCCGCGACGGAGGTTGGCAATCATCATGGCTATTCTGACCTTCGAGGCAGCTGCTCTAAACAATTGCCTTCAGCTGCAACCAAACCACTCTCTCAGCTTCTTCAACCAGGAAACAGGTCTTCTTCCTACGCTTCTCCTACCGTCTATTTTTCCTTGAATTATGAGTCTCAAGATGTTGAATCTTTCGCCTCTTATTACATTTAGATTTAATCCGAACATTTCGCTATAACGAATTACCGAATTTAATATATTTTGCAGTTTATATGTCGCAAATTATCGGCTTAACTTGTTGGAGGACGCCCTAAAGGCATTTTCTCTGACATTTTTCATAAACTCCATTAAGTTTTGATAAATCCACTTCTGCGTTACGGAACTGTAATTATTGTCAAGATACCAATATTGTTTCCGCGTATATGATTTTAAAAACACTTATCTCGAGTGGTTATTTTGTTTACTCCAAGTATTACCCTCGGGTAATATACGATACCAGACTGATTTTTATTATATTTTTATGTTTGGCAACAACGTGCTACTGATCTACGTACGGATAAGGAGAGCAAAACAGGCTGGACTAGTTTAAAATTCAGAAGGATATCTCGCCACAACAATGCCTGCATCTTATGCTTTGCTGGTTATGGTGACTTTCTTGCTTTACTTTAAGTAGGTACGTTGTAAAGTTGTTGGCCGTTTTATGGTGTTCTCGCGCCTTTTTCGCTCTTTTATTTTACTTTTTGTCCAATGTCACTTTACAAATTTATATGCGAAGTTTTTACCTCAATAGGGGAACTTTATTTGCTATTAGAAATGTAAAATTGATATAAAATACAATAAAAAATGATATATAATCATTAGATAAATATAAAGTGGTCGCGAACATGATAGGAAAACAAACAAAATATAAACATTTCAAGCCGTTAAATAAAGAAAACATAATAAAATTTCCTATTGAAACGAGAAGTTTTGCACAAAGCGGGTAGTTGTGTACCCTATTGATAAACAAAAACAAGGTTTAAATAAATAACGATAAAGGTCTGGGCTTCAGTCTGGTAGAGTTATCTTGGTCGGGGTTCGACAGGCTAAACTACAGAAGATAAACGAGTAAGATGGAGAAGAAAATACGAAAGAGAAGAGAATTTTGAGCACCACCCCACGAATAGGGAAACCTAGTAAATAAGAGAATGAGCAGAAAATAATATATGAACGATAACGAGAAAGATCCGAAATAATGGGAAAGATGCCAGTGTGGATTTACGTCACACCAGTACCTTAAATTGTGTCGATTTACACTTCCACACAGCGAAAAGTTGTTTTATCTGAAAAACATATTCCGTTAACGATATTTTCATCATTTTCAATTTTATCCATCATTGCCTCAGTAAAATCTTATCTATGATCGAAGTCATCTTTACTTAATTCTTGCAATAAGTTAATTTTGTATGATTTAAATTTATTTTTACGTAATAAACGTAAGACTGAAGAATGACCTACATCATGTACTTGTGCAACCCTGCGTAAGGATGTATGTGGATCTTCAATAAAACTTTGCATTATATCTAAAGTTTTGTTGTCATTTATAACTCTTTTCGGTCTACCTGATCGGTATCTATCTTTTACTTCTCGAGATTCCTCTAATCGCTTTACAGTTTTTTGTACCGTCGCCTTATGAATAGGAGAGAACAGTTGGGGAAAGTATCATTGAAGAAGTTGGCTACTTCACAATAAGATCTTTTTCTGTCACCGTACCCTCTCATCATAAGAATAATAATTCGTTCTTTTTCGTTACGAGCCATTTTAGAGAACCAATTTATCTTGCAGAACTTTTCGAACTACTGTCAGTTTTTGTTAATAATGTAAATGGTGAACAAATGTCAAAATCACAGCATTCTATATTTAAATTTATTAAAATCTACATATTTTGCACTGTTCTACATATTTAAGACCTTCCAGACTACATAAAATCATAAGTGTTACATATGGTTGAGCTCGTATTGAATAGGATATTCCAATAATGCCTGAATATACAGGGTGATGAATTTGTAAAACCAAAGTTACTATATATTTCGGGATAAAATAGTAAAAGCACAAAGAGCGATGGAAAGATCAACGCTCGGGGTAAGACTTATAGACAAAAAAACAAACAAATGGATTAGAAGCAAAACCAAAGTTAAAGACGCAGGAGAACATACTGCCAAATTAAAAGAGAAGCAGAGGAAGACCACAAATGATATGGGCTGATGACATTAAGAAGATCGGAAGACACAGCTGGAAGCAAGTGGCGCAAAATAGAAAACATTGGATTGGTTTGGGGAGGCTGGATTACTTAAGGCTGAACAAGAAGAAGAAGTATATTGTCGATCATTGTTCTAAGATCCACCATCATTATTCTTTTATTCACTTCACCTCAATCCTAAATATACTTTTTTCATCGTTTTATATGGCAATTGTTAATCCAATCTTAGCTCGTTCAGTGTCCGTTTTCCTTGCCACTTTTTTATCATTGATTAAAGTTTTTAACCATTAAAGGTCGATTTATACATATCAGTGCCGTATCCGCTCCGTGATATGAGAGTGCCCAGCAAAAAACAATAATGTACTCTTATGAGTATATTTATACATTGGCGTTCTCCGGACGGGCCGTCCGTGTCCGGCCTGAAAATAATCCCAAAGGATATTTTTGTTCTTGAGCACGATTTTATTGTTTTGTGAACGCGAGTGCTGGTAAACAGATAAGCAGGAGATGTTGTGCGGTTAGTATATTATGTTTCTTTTATATGTATTAAAAAAAAAAAGAAAAAGAAAAAAGAGTACTGCGACATTCTAAAATATTCGTGAAATTTTGTTTCATCGTCCAATAATTCTCCGTTTTTTGTTAAATTCTCCGTCGGTTTGCCTTTTTTTTCCACATAGGATGCTTACTTTATCTTCTTTGTGTCCACCTTTTCGGCTCTTGCTATTCTTCTTCATCAAATAATAATGCCAACACGGTGAGATCTTCTATCCAAAACTCCATATTTTCACCTCTCGTTTTCACATAAATATGTAATAATGTTTTCCTCTCGCCTCTTATTCGGCCCGGTACTCACATTGTTACAACGCGATTGTATATAAATATAACATTAAAAATACCCGGACTCGGCACTGACACGGAATGGATACGGCAAAGATCAGGAAGTGGTCTATCGTTTTAACTAAATTGATTCATATGTCCAAAATGAGCATAACTCTGTAAAAAGATTGGTATAAAGATACACAAGAATCGAATGGCTAGTTTAGACGACTGTAGACCAACAAACCATCGATGTAGTTGTTTAAATAAGCTTTAGAGATGATAAACTCGGCTAATGGAGTTGCCATCTTAACATAAAACTAACTCTAATAAAAAGAATATTTCCTACTAAGATCACATCATTAGCGTATATTTCATTATTATAGATTTCTTCGTTTCAACATTTATTTTGAACACAAAAAGCCAGCGGTGGGCTCCCTTACTACATATTATTTTCTTGTCATAACAAATTTTTCCGGCTGATGCAAATATCCGTATCATCGAGAACGAAATGTGGGAGTTCCCTTTCAATCGTCGATTGACACGCAGCGATCAAACAAGATTTCTATGAGAATGTCCATTCACAGTCTTCTCAAGTTTTTGCGATGAATGTGAAAAAGTTGAGGATGCGTTTAAACGATCTCATAATTTTATATTTCCGATTTTTCATTTCTCATGATTTTCTTATTAGAGTATTTGTTAATTAAGAACTGTTTCCACAATTATGACATTTATAATAATAGGATAAATGGAGACAGATATTTGCAATTTATCTATTTATAAGTGAATAATTTACTAAAAAGAACATAAAATATTGACATGAAATGTTAGTAAATTCTAAAGGGCAACCAAAATATAGGTGTCTTCATTTACAATTGATCTCCAATGAATGTAATTTAACATTAGCTTTTTACAAGGCGAAAAACTCAGGTTTACTCAGCTCAACATTTAGTTTAGTCTACAGGATGATATTAGAACTAAATGTTGTAACATTTTGACAAATTTTAAAAATAAAAACAAAACACTACAAAAGAAAATTAAAAAGGCAAAAGCTTTTTAAATAAAAACCCCAATTTAGTTGTTTTGAGCAAATTGTTTTAAATAAAATAGATTTTTAACGTTATACTTCTATACGCGCGTTCGACGTTAGAAATTTGTACGGGAGTGAATCGGCAAAATCATTACATATGTAAGATATGAGTAAGAGAAAGGCAGAAGATATATTTTCTCTCTCAAGAATAAAAATGTTACTTTTGTAAATATATTTAATATTTATTAATATTATTATTTATGTAATATGTTTTGTATTATTTATTAAATGTTCATAATTATTTTAGGCTTTTGTATTTCAAAATAATAATTACAATAAATCACTGTATGACCAAGAACAAGCAATTTTGAAATGCATTACTGTTATGTCTAATTGTCAAATTTTTCGAATCCCAATATGAATTTCCTTTTTTATTTTTGAAATATTTAAAAACTCCACGTTAATCTTATTAAACATATGTAATATACTCAAAAATGCGAAATTTTAAAATAAAATAAAAATTTACAACATAATCCGAGTTGTTGATTTTTTATTTTTATCTTCCACAAACATTTTTTGAAGTTATACTTTTATTCGCCAAAATTCGTAGTGAATCGGCAAAATCATTACATATGTAAGATATAGGTAAGAGAGACAAGATATATTATTTTCTCTTTCTTTGCCTCTCGAGAATTACACAACTTTTTGCTAAATCTCAGAACATCTATTATCATTCACTACGTTTTATACCATCATTAACACCTAAATTATTACAAACACTAAAGGTTATTGACAATATAAAAATAGCAACAAAGAACATAAAACCATTTCATCTTTATATTCCAAAACTATCTTATAGACAAATTAGATAAAACAAATGTAGTATACAGCATTAGTTGTACTCAGTGTGAAGCTGAGTATGTTGGTGAGACCGGAAGAATCTTTCAAATCGCATTATTTCTCACAAAAGTAATTGCAGAATTAAAAAACCATCTTGTGCTTTGGCAGAGCATGTAATCGACAAAGACCATAAATATTATGGATTTTGATAATAATAAAATTTTATGTAGTGAAAGTAACAAATTCAAAAGGACTTTTTTGGAATTTTTTTGTATTAGCAAAAGCGATAATAATTTAAACAAAAGATCAGAAATTCAAAATAGAAGTAAAATTAATTATATTATTTCTATGTAGTTTATATATGAAACTAGTAAAATATCACAATTTGAATTAATTTTCCATATAGTTGTTACACTTTTTCAGGCATCTATCAATGGTGAATAAATCTTCTTCTTTTTTGTTACTAAACAAAAAAGAATTTTTAAGCACAATTTTATTATTGGCAATATGCTTGTCAAAAATAAAAAAATTTCAGTTGGTATTTATGACATTGAGGCTTAATTGTAATTGTCACTATTCAAATTTATTTATAAATTCAATTGTTTTTGTGTTAAGAAACTTTTTCAAAATTATATTAAAATTTCAGAGAAGCATTTATTGGATTATAACATTTTTATGATAATATTTTTTGAAATATGTTAGCAGCATTTTTATTAACTAAACTAATTTTATTTGGTGAGTTAAATTTTTTCCTTTTTAGTTCAACTTTGTAAATTAATTTGTATTTTTTAGCAGCTTTTGGCATATACAATATATTCCCTACTACATTGTGCCCGATGTTTTCTGGGTTTACTGCTGGTAGTTGTCCATAAAACCTATCGATCATCTATAATTATATGTATTTCTTCTAAACTATTACGCGCACATTTCCATTGAAATTTATACCTATCATTATATTTTACTGCTTACAAGTGTTTACGTCATAACTTTACCGACTTCACATATGTTTACACATATGAAACGCAACAAGAGGAATATTAAACCATTAAAATTCTACTTAATAACAAATTTTAATATCTCCTCTCGTCGGTTATAGATATTTCGTATCAAGAAATCTTCCCAGAGATATTATCAGATACGCCAACAAACATATTCATTAGTTATTTCAACTCCCCGAGCTTTAGTACCAACAATAAACACCTCCTACCTACAATTGTAGGTTCACCATATTTTTACTTGGTAGTTGGCTAACAGAAGTCATTATTTTTGGTAGAGATGCTATCAGATACGTTGAACGGTACAACGTGGCCGATAGTTTGTTTTACAAATTCGTAGTTACTTTATTTGGTAAAGATAAGATGTTTTACATTCTAAATTAAAAGGCTTTAAAAACTATATAAGGTATCTACTAAATTCAACTATTTATGTTGTACATAATGTTTACATAAAAGGAATTTTGTCCTGCTTGTTTTTATGTTTTTCCAATATATTTCAATATATTAGACGCTTTCGTATAGTAAAATATCGTGGTTTCTTCTTCTTCTTCTTTTGCCCTTTAATTCGTCCAATTTTGAACATAGGCTTCCCCCAGTTTCCTCCATTCGCTTCTGTTTTGTGCTTTCTGTTTCCAGTGTATTCCTCCTATCTTTCTAATGTCATCTCCCCATCTCATCTGGGGTCGTCCTCTTGCTCTCTTTCCTGTCCATGGTCTCCATTGTTGTATCGTGTTGTTCCACCTATTGTCTGTTTGTCTGGCGTTATGACCTGCGAAACTCCATTTTAGCCTGGCTATATGTTGACCTGCGTCTTTGACTTTTGTTTTGTTTCTTATCCAGATGTTTTGCTTCTTGTCTTTTAGTTTTACTCCCAACATTGCTCTCTCCATGGCTCTTTGTGTCTTCACTATCTTATCCATGTTTGCTTTGGTCAGAGTCCATGTTTGGCATGCGTATGTGAGAATTGGGAGTATGCACTGGTCAAACACTCTTGTTTTTAAGTACTGTTGTATTTTCTTATTCTTTAGGACCCATTTTAATTTCCCAAATCCTGCCCAGGCTAATCTGACTCTTCTTTTTACCTCCGCTGTTTGGTTTTCCTTATTTATTTTTATTATCTGTCCCAAATATATATAATCATTAACCGCTTCTATTGTGATTCCATTTAGTATTACGTTTCTATTATCTTGTGTGTTTGTCATTGTTTTCGTTTTGGTAAAATTCATTTTTAGGCCTATTTGTTCAGATTCCTTGGCTAGTTCGGTTAGCATAGTTTGTAGTTCTTCAAAACTTGATGTTATTATTACTACATCGTCTGCATATCTTAGATGGTTTAGTTTCTTTCCATTTATGTTTATTCCCATGTTTGTCCATTCCATTGTTTTGAAAACATCTTCCAGTGCTAATGTAAATAATTTAGGAGAAATAACATCGCCCTGTCGCACTCCTCTGTTAATTGGTATAGGTTTTGTGTTTTCTTCCAATTGTACTGTCATTGTTGCTTTCTTATATATATTGTGTATTAGCATTCTGTATCTGGAATCTATTCTACAGTTGTTTATAGCTCTTTCTATTGCCCACATTTCCACACTATCAAAAGCTTTCTCATAGTCAACGAATGCTAAATGCAGATCTAAATGATATTCGTTAGCTTTCTCTATCAGTGTCCTAATTGTTAAAAGATGGTCAGTGGTGCTATATCCTTTTCTGAATCCTGCCTGCTCTACTGGTTGATATGAGTCAAGTTTGTGTGCTAGCCTGTTGTTGATAATCCTCATGAATAATTTATACGTTTGCGACAGCAGTGAGATGGGTCTGTAATTTTTTATGTCCTTTTTGTCTCCTTTTTTAAATAGCAGGATTGTAAGACTTTCGTTCCATTCGTCGGGTATTTCTCCTCTATGTAGGCACTGGTTAAATAGATTTCGCAGTGTTTGCAAGATTTCTTCTTTCCCTTCTTTCAGCATTTCAGCAAGGATTCCATCCGGTCCAGGTGCTTTATTGTTCTTTAATTGTAATAATGCTACCTCTATTTCATAATTTTCTATTTTTGGCAGTGTTTCTGAGTTTACATTAGTGATTGTTTTTTTAATATATTCTTGTGTGTTTACGTTTGCGTCTTTCTTTGAGGTGTATAGCTCTTTATAAAATCTTTCTACTTCTTCCGATATCTTATCTTTTCTCCTTTCTTCCCTTCCTGTTTCATCCTTTATTGAAATGAGTAGAGGCTTCCCTAAATTTGGTCGTAAACATTTTAGGCCCTTGTTTCTCTCAATTACTTTCTCAATTTCATTTTCAGTGTATGTTCTCAGATCTTCTCTTGCTTTTCTTCTAATTAGTTTGTTTAGTTCTACGTATTCTACTGTGTTTCTTTTGTTTTCGCTTATTAGTTTTCGTCTGTTTTCCATTAATTGAAGTGTCCTGCTACTTAATCTATTTTCTTTGGTTCTTAGTTTTTTGGCGGTTTTCATTCCCGCTTCTAAGAGTTTTTCTTTCATTTCTTTATTAATTTTATTAATTTCCGACTCTTCCTTTCCTAATTGGTGTTTATAGTTTTCCCTTAAAGCTTGTCTATATTCTTCTGCGTTTTGTTTTATTCTGCTATGGTCAATAGCCGTTGGTTTTCTTCCGGCTTTCTGCATCTGTAGTTTGTTTATTTCTATTTTGGCTCGTAGTATGCGGTGGTCGCTGCCAGTTGAGAATTTATTAAGTGCAGTTACGTCTTCGAAGATTTTTGTATTTTGGCAGAGGAAGTAATCTATTTCATTTTTTGTCACCCCATTTGGGGAGACCCATGTCCATTTTCTGTTTGGCTTCTTATTAAAGTATGTGTTTATTGCATGAAGGTTTTGTTGTTCTAAGTATTCTAGTAGTTTCTCACCCCTACTATTCCTTGTTCCAAGTCCATAATTTCCTATTTTGTTTTCTGACTCTTCCATTTTCTTTCCGATTTTTGCGTTAAAATCTCCCATAATGATCGTTGTTTTTATGTTTTTGTCTTCCATTGCTGTGGTGATATCCTCATAAAATTTGTCAATTTCTTCCTCCTCGTGTGTTGTTGTTGGGGCATATACTTGTATTAGTTTCATTCTTGTCTTCCTGTTAATTTCTAGTATTATGTATCCTACTCTATCTGATATGCTCTTATACTCGATTACGTTTTGTTTAATTTTCTTCTTGATCAGGAATCCTATTCCTCCGTATGTTTCTTCCTCCTTTCCTTTGTAATATAGGCGATTTCCTGATTCTAGTTCTAGACACATTTCTCCTCTTCTTTTGACCTCTGACAACCCTACAATGTCCCATTTGATTTTAGTTAATTCCTCTTCGAGTTCGTACAGTTTTTCATCTTGAGCCATGGATCTGATGTTATATGTCGCTATGTGTATTTTGTTGGGTTCTTTCAGTTTCGGTTTTCTCTTATTTGTTCTTGTCGAGCTTTTGCCTCCCCCAGAATCCTTGAGGCTGATCGGTTTCCCGATGTGGGATTCCGGATTTCTCCTACCCACCTGGGGTACATTTCCTTTTTGTTTTAAATTCGACATAGTTTGGGGAAAAATAGCCTTAAATCACCACGCTGGCCAGGCGGGTTGGTGATTTGTAACTTTAAATAACATCTAAATGCAATTAGAGATCTTCAACTATAGATAATTGATCTACCATTTCGATTAGCTAGGTGGGGTATTCAAGTTTTGTGAATGATAAAGACACTGAACATAAAATTGACAGGTTTCGGTAAATACTAAGGAATAAAACAAAAGACGATCCAAAAGACGGAATAAGACAAAATGATAAACTTTTATAAACACTGAGCATACCTAGTTTGTTTTATGAACAAGATTCCTAAGGGTAGCAAAAGGCATAACAAAACTTGATGGACGGAGAAATGAAGTCGTAAGACAATAAGTCATTACTTCTCCTATCCATTCTTGTTACTCTGCAGCATCTTTGCACACATTCCATCTCTGTTGCTACTATCTTACTGCTGTTTTTCTTGTTTATAATCCATTTTCAGTCCCATATGTCATAATACTTCGCACTAATGTTTTATACATCTGTGTTTTTATCTTCATATTTAGGTGTCTATCCCGCCATACTGAGTTAAGTTGTCGGATTGATGTTCTTGTTTATCCTAATTTTTGCTTAATTTCTTCCTCTGTTGTTGCTTTTCGTGATTATAAACCCCAAGTATTTGAATTTATCCTTTCCTTTGATTGTTACGTTGTCGTAAATCTGTAGATCTTCTATGTCTTCTTCACTTGTAGATATGTACTCATTTCTTTGCGAGATTAATATCTAGGCCAGCCTTGGTATCTTCTTCTAGTAGTTTTTTCATCATGTAACTGAGGTCTTCTTGGTCTCGTGCAATCACTACTCGATCGTCTGCAAAGCTTAACGTATATAGGTATTCATTTCGTACTGGTACTCCCATGCCTTCGCATTGTCTTCTCCATCTAGTCAAGGCTTTCTCTAAGTATATTTTGAATAGGGTTGGAGATGTGGAACAATCCTGCAGGAGCTCTTTTGTTGTGGTGAAGTTTCCTATGATTCTTGTTCCCATTTTAATGGACACTTTATATTCTTTATACAGAGCTTTTGTAGCTTCTATGAGTTCCGTCTGTATTTTTAATTCGTACATTGCCTCCCATAGTTCTAACCTTGGTACAGAGTCATACGCTCTTCTCAGGTCCACAAATGCCAAATGTATATCTATTTGCTATTTTCTTTTAAAACAGTTGTTCCAGTGTGTATATATGGTCTATGCATGAAGCACATGAAGGTAAGGACAAGAGGTTTGTTGTATTCTATAGATTTTTCAATGAGCGTATTTACTGTATGGAGGTGATCATTGGTACCACAATTTGATCGGAATCCTGCCTGCTCTCGGTTAGTATAAATCTAATTTTTTCTCCAATAATGATGTCAGTAACCTAGTAAAGAGCTTTTATATGTGGTTTAACAGGCTCTAGGTCTATACCACACTTTGGCTTCAACCACACTTTCAAAGGTGGCTTCAACCACACTTACCAGAAGTAACCTGCAAGTCTCTTAGTTCGAAACATCCAGATATATATTCGTCATTTAAGGTAAGCATTTATGAGTCTAATTTCCGGAATGCTAGGGACTCATGGAGCATATGTCCAGCGTTTTTTTATACCTACAGAGAACGCACCTGAGAAATTCGACATAAATAACGACGTTGATGTTAGTACACAAAATAATAATAAGGTAGATTCTTTTGAAAATTTTACAATCATAAGTGTTAACTCTCAATCGATAACTAATAAAAGTAACAGAATTGAGGTAATATTGAGCTCAGAGGATCCTGATGTTCTATGTGTATCTGAAACATGGTGTAGTGATCTAAATAGGGATTTATTTTGTTTTCAAAATTATAACCAAGTAGAGTCTTTCACAAGAAAAGATAAATGCCATGGAGGTGTTTCGATGTACATAAAAGACTGTTTATCTTGTAAACCTCAAAACTTTTTAAATAATATGGCGGAAGAAATACATTTTGAATGTTGTTGTGTTACTTTTAGCTTAAGAAATAGTATATGTTATCTTATTAATATTTTCAATATCGCCAGAGCCCTTTCTGGCGATATTGAGATATTTGTTAACAAAGTTTACTCGTGTCTAAATTATTGTTTTAAACATTTTAAAACCACTACTTTATGCGGCGATTTTTATATAGACTATCTTTCTAGACTATCTTTTATATAGACTCTAAGGAAAAAGTTTTACTTACTGATTTTATACAAAGTTTTAATTTAAAGTGTCAAAATAAAGAACCTACACGAATATTTACAGACAAGAATGGAAAAACTTCTAAAACTAAATTAGATTATTTTCTTACAAACTGGTCACATCAATATGAAGAAACTACCAAAGATTTTATTTTGGGAGATCATTTTGATTTGGAGTTTTTGTTAATAGATGCTAAACCAGACAAAGGAAATTTAAAATAAGTCAAAACGTAACATTCAGAAATCTTTCCAAATCGAATTTATTAACTTTACAAAACAGATTTTTTACTGAAAATTTTGAACAGGTTTACGAACATCTCGATAATGCGAATTTGGCATGTGAAACATTTTTGAACATACTCACGTACCATATTGACATATCTTGTCCAATGACTACAAAAAGCATTTGCAATAAGTCTAAAAATAGTTGGGTAACAAATGATATAATACACGAAGGAAATGATTTGAGAAGTCTTTTTTGGATATAAAATAAATCTAAAAATATAGATATTCATTTAAAATAAAAAGAAAAAAAGAAACAATATGTCAAACTAATCGACGAAACAAAAAAAAAGAGTTTCTTTTAAAATAGTTTAGAATGTAAGACTACTCTACAGCAAAAGCAGAAGTTTATATGGCGTACGGTTAATAAAAAAATAGGTAAGACGGTAAAACATAATAATTATGATACAACTTGCTGATAAAATTATTACTAATAAATATGAGATGGCAAACTCTTTTGTAGAGCATTTTACTACTTGTCCTAAAAATAAAATCATAAATATTTTTAAAAATACCAATTTTGATCATTATACCACACAACATGTAGATAAATCCTTTTATTTTTTTCCTGTAGTTGAGTATGATGTTGAGAGGTTATTGGCTCCTTGAAAAATGTTATCTCAGTAGGTATTGATTGCATATTAACTAAATTAATAAAGTGTATTAGCGAATACATAGCGCAACCCCTTGCAAATGTAATAAATTTATCAGTAGAACAGGGTATTTTTCCACATAGCTTGAAGGTAGGAGTTGTAACTCCAATATTCAAAAGTGGAGATACTTCAATTTTAGATAATTACAGGCCAGTTACAGTCCCTACTATTTTGGGTAAAATTTATGAAAAATGTGTATACAAAAGAATGTATAGTTTCCTTAGTAAATACAATATATTATGTTCCAACCAACACGGATTTCTACCTGGAAGATCAACAGAGAGTGCTACCACTGAATTGCTTATGCTTAGTTTCATTCACATCGCACTGGATCGGGGAGATTTTGTGGGGGCACTTTTCTTTAATCTCTCAAAAGCATTTGATACCATAAACGTAAGAGTTGCTATAGAGAAGTTAAAAAATCTTGGTTTTAGGGGTCAGTTTCCATTATGGCTGTCATCTTATTTACATTCTAGGAAGATCCTCGTTAAACTTAGTGATGCACGATCAGATTATGGTGATATTGATATTGGGGTTACTCAGGGTTCAATACTGGGGTTATTAATATTCCTATGCTATATTAATGATATGCCCAGATATGTCAGTTCAAATAACATATTTATGTATGCAGACGACACAAGCATTGCTACATCTGCTTCAAGTGCCGAGGAATTAACTGTTCAACTGAATGTTATATCAGAAGATTTTACAGAGTGGTGTAAAAAAAATGCTTTGATTGTTAATGCTAAAAAAAACACAAGCATGCAATTCTACTACAGATCAAATTCAAGTTACCAGTTTTCTATAAAAGTGAATGATAGCCTGGTTGATTCTACAACTTCCACCAAACTTTTACGTTTGTATATTGATAGTAACATGAGCTGGGAATCTCAAATTAATCATGTTTGCAAAAGAATAAATAGTAGTTATTACGCAATATTGCAAGTAACAAGCTTTTTCAAAAAGGAACAGTTATTGAATGTTTATAAATGTTTGGGATAGTGCTGTGAATACTGCAAGAGTGTTTGTCTCTCAGAAAAGGATAATTCGGTTAATTTTTGATTTACCATATAGGCATTCATGTCGACTTATCGCTTGTCATTTGTCTTCTTTGATCTAGCAGCGTTTCAGTACATGGACTTATTTTACTATATGATTTTCTTTTAGAACAGTGCACTCGGTAACTTTCTTGTAAGGCGTTTATGATGCAATTATTCAAGTTGTTAAGATCGTTCTCGGAGGTTTCATGCAGTAGTAGCTTATTATTGTTATGTACCTGATATTGGTTGATATCTAATGGGGGTGTCCAGATACCATGAAATTTATTTTTGATCATTATGTTTCTTTCTCTTTATGTGTTGATTTGGACTTTCGCTCGTATCATTCTGTGGTCACTTTAATTATTTGTTTTTTATCATTTATAATGTAGTCGATTTCGTTCCTTGTTCTACCGCTTGGATTTTGGAATAAGATATGCTACTCTAGATTTTGGATCTTTATTATCTTATTCGCGTGGTTTTTATGGACAAAGAAATACATAATCACGTTAAATTCTTTCCGAATGAGTAAATTAGACGGACGTTTTCTATCGGTCTTATTATTGATTGAATTTTAATCTTTCTTTATGAGAATCATCGTCACTATACATCTTTTGTAGTTCTATTCTTTTTCTAAACTCTCTAAATGTTCAAAATCAAAAGAAGATACGGAATTCGAATAATTTTATAATCGAATCTATGAAAATAGGACTTATAGGCAATAAATTTTGTTCGCTTTAGGCTACAATTTAAACATATTAGGAACATGTTTCTATTTTGTTAACATTTCCAAAGATCTTGTACGTATAAGGTTTTATAACTCATTTCATAATAATTACATATACACAAGAAAAAATCCTCAAGACCAAATTCCATTAAAACACTGACATTTTATGTAAACTTTATCTGAATCTTAGAAACAATGATCGAAAACAAACAGCGAACTCAATAAATAAAGATAATGAATTCATGTAACACTCAATACAACGTACATAATTCAGATAAGCTCCACGCAATCCGGCAACAAATAGTAAACAATCATTGTTATTGGTATTAACAAATTGCCATACCTCGTTGTTCAATGGGATTGCGACTGTAAATACCAATTGGGTCGATTACTGGGAATAATACAGGTGTTGCGAGACTATATATTTTTTTCGCTAAGAGTAGTATCATTAACTTTATAATGCCTAACTTATATTTGTTTTAAAGTAGTTTAAAGCTCTAAAAAATTCATTTATTTAATATTAAAAAAAAAGACGTAAAATAACTTGTTTACCTATTTTTATCTGGTTAAAATATACAAATAAACTATTATTTCTTCACAAATGACGTTAATTGGAAAGTGTCAGTTTTCTTTTTCTGTTCTTGAAGCCGTCTTTTCTAAATAGACGTACTACAGTCAATTGATTTATTGTAGATCTTTAATTTATTCGTAATACTCATTCTAGAGTTCTGAAACCCCATCATATATGTTTCCAAAAAAGGCTACAAACTCTGCAGCTTGACTGTCCATGAAACAGCCGCTTTGTACGCATGTATCCCTTGACTGGTCATTGGTCATGTCCACTAATTAAAAACTTTTATAACAGTATACTTAGAGGGTTTCTGCTTTTTTTCACTACTTCAGTTCTATTAGCGCCTGTTTAAGCTACTTTTAGCAGGAAAAAGATGACGAAAGAAAATACGAAAACTTGAGTAAAACATTCTCGATCAATCCTCCGAACAGTAAATATGTCAGTAATTAGCGATAATTGATATTTAATATTAGCTTGTCAGTTTGGACAAAATAAGGATTTTTTTTATTCAAATGTACAATTGTGTTTATATCTAAAATTTAAACAAAGGTGCAGTGTAAAAGTGTTACTTCTTCTGGACTAAAAACTGTACGTTTGATTTTCCTATTTCATCTATAACAAATCAAGGGTAAACAACTATTTTGCCGATTTGGCGTGAGATTAATTACCAGTCCTTCCGGTAATGATCCATTATAAGCACCGGGGTCGTATTCAGCTTATTTAGCCAAAGCATGGAAATGGATTCAGCAGCGGGAACTTCCACCATGGAAAGTTCTGGCAATCTACTTGTAAACCAATCATCAAAATTATATTCTACAGCTCTTAATCAACCTACAAATAAATTTCCAAACAAAAAACAAGCAATTCTACTTCACTCACTCCCAAACTTTAATATTGAAGTTTACCTTAATGCAGTAACTTCTAAAGTGGATCCCAGAAAAATACATTCTATTTCTAAAATTGTAAATGATCGTATTCGTATCTTCTTTACCAATGAACATACAGTCGATGAGTTTCTAGCAAACGACAATGGAATTGTAGTAATTAATCAAGAGCATATTCAAGCCCGAAGACTAATAACTCCAAATGAACGATTGATTATTTCCAACGTATGTTTAAGTATTCCGCACAGCGTTATAGAAGAACAATTAAAAAACTTAAGTATATTTCTAATTGACTTTCTCAGAATAGGGACTTTAAATCCAGCATTCAAGCATATCTTGAGTTAACTTAGACAAATTACCTGATTATATGTTAATTAACTGTGAGGATAACAACTATCGAATTTTCTTTTCCATCGAAAAGCAATCTTGCTACTTATGCAAGCAGCAAGGAAATTTGAATCTCAGTGTCCCAATAAAAATAATCAAACTCGTTGAAACAACACCTAAAATAATGTTCATCTAAACTCTCTACAGGAAGTACACCAATCAGCTCCCCTTTTGACAATTTCTTCTATACAATCCTCTCCTACTGAGACTGAAACTACAGTACAACAATCAACTCCTTCCCAATCAAATAAGTATACTTCGATAAGCTGCGACCTACCCAATGAGACTCAAATGGATACCTGTGATCAAGATACATCCTCACCTCAGCATCCTAAACGAAACCTATCTGAAATAATATGATTTAAGAGATATAGTAGAACTCCTAGGCATCTCATGGAGTGTAAGTAATTCGTTGACTGAAGTAAAAATTCCTTTTTCCATCAGGACAATGCACCGTGTCAGAATTGTTGGAGTATCCACCGTATTGACCAGATTTGGCACCTAACGACTTATATACAAAAATGCATGCGTGGCAAGCGTTTTTCATCAAATGATGAGGTCATAACAGCTATGGAAGCGTATTTTTTAAATGTGGGAAGACAAAGGATATCCTGTCTTAAAAACCTGAGATGATTTCCAACATTCAATAGAAAATAAACGCGAAGAAGAAGAAGCAGGTTAATCAGCTTTCAGCAAGTTCATCAGCTTTTTAATTGCCATATATTCTCCAATCATCTGGAACCCATCAGTGTCACGGAATAAATGACCATCAGCAGTGCCTTAAAAATCAAAAAATTTTATAATAGAATATAATAAATCCCTGGTCCATATTTTTGTTGACTTCCACAAAACATTTAACATAGTGGACACAGTCGCTATGTTAAAATCAGCATCAGAATGTAGAATAGACTACATATAAACCTTTATTGCCAGACTGAGAAGACAAAAATTGTCAAAGGGGTGCCGCAGAGAGATATTTTCTCGCCAAAATTATTTATAACAGTTATTGAGTACACATTTAAATGATTATAATGGGCGACTCACTACAGCAACTCTTTCATCATTTCACCATATGGTTCAGAGCTTTTGGTAATAAATAAAAATAGCATCCAAAATAAAAGCAATGGCAATGAATTATTGGTGTAGATGTTGTCAAATCACTAAAACAGATAGAGTAAGGAATATTGAATTCAACCAGAGAACGTATGGGCATTGACATTCAGCAAATTATAGAATGGCATGACCATGTCGAAAGGATGAATGATCTAAGATGATTAAAGAGAATATTACAGTTGATTACGGAGGAAAAAAGGAAGATCAAGAATATCGTGGAGACGAGAAGTTATGGTTCCTTGTACACTGACGGAGGCGTACAAGAAACGACTAAGTATACAAAATTAATTTGAGGTGATTAAATTTGGACTACACAGTTTTTTCTTTCAAATTTGTCAGAGTAGGGCATAGCGATATCCATACTTAGTATTATTTTTTTGAATGTAATAAAATTTTTCAAGGTATTTGAGTTTCCTTGTATTCCTATTGCATATTTTAACACAATTATAAGGTCAAGATATTTCAGAGAGTGCATTCTTCGATTGCTTCTTCTGTACGTTATTAATGAAATTACTATAATTATTATAATATGTTTCCATTTTTAATTTCTTTTAGTTTTTTCGATAAGTTTTAAAAGGAACGACGCTGACCGACCATTAAACAAAGGTGTGTCTTTCTATCCCCGTTTATATATATCTTCGACATACAAACTATAAAAGGACTGTCTAATAAACGATCAAATCACAATTCGCCAATCAATTTGCTTCGTTAAGTAAGCATTGTTTTTTATGGGAATTAGATACACAGCATTGCAAACAAAGATCGAGAGTCGATATCGGTGGACGAAGCAATTACTCTTCTCTTCAATATAAATTAGGAAAAAGTCAATCCAAGCTATCGAACGCTCGTTGTTGGGAAAATTTTCTAACGTCACGTATTAACTTTATAATTGTATTGTATAAAATAACATTTTATGATGCTTAAATTTGCATTTCTATCATTACTTCACTGTATTTATAGTTATGTAGATTTATTAAAATAAATAGATATGATGATGGTTGTTTTTTTTATGGTAACTGTGTTTGTCACTAGGATACGTACTTTATTCGCTGGTTGGAGTAAATTATCCAGTCCAGTCTGAATGGAAATTCGGATATCAAACCCAAGAGTTAATACCTTAGCTAGCCAAAGACGAACCCTCCTCAGCACAATGCTTATCCAGCAAATATTATTTGTACTTGCTACAATTTTCAAAATAAATAATAGCTCAGAATGGTGATAAAATAGTCAGTCTATTTATATCTCAATTTTCGATGGTTTTGGGTTTTTGGGTTTTCTATATTAGGAAAATGTGCTGCATCGATTGAAAAACCTTTTATCACAAAGCACGTGAAATTGCACCTCTGTCACTCATGATATACACAAAACCACGTAAGTCAACACGTGTCTTAAAAATTGTTAAATACTGAACATTTTTGTACAGTTATATAGGTTTATAAGAATAACAACTGTTTATTAGAAGCTATGGTAAGTGAAAACATCTTTAATGATACGTAGACTCATTGTTTTACGTTAAAAAATTTCGAAAATAATTTATTTCAGTAAATTTTTAAGTGAAAACAAATTGTAATACGAGGTTTTGTTACCTACCAAAATATAATCAAGTATTCACAATAATGATTAAGTTTCTTAAAAAAAAAAATTAGGTGTTTTTTTGTTTTATTTATAGACAAGCCTGGTTTCGAAAATGGTCAAATCAGCACTAGAAAGTCTAAAAGCGAATCCTGATATTGACCAGAATGAAAGTACTACCAATCCAAATTCACATTATAAAGAGGAAGTCGCAGAACTTAAGAACCGACATGGAGAAGATTGGAAAAAAGCAAATGCAGGCTTTGAACAAGTTTATGAGACCTTTCAAGAAGAATCCTCAAGTTTCCAGCACATTGCTTCTTCATCAGGCTGTTCACAAAACATTCAAGTACATTCCTGTATTATTTTGAACCCAAAGAGTACTGATATTCAAACAGGATCTCATTTAAAAAATGACACCCAAAGCAGATGTCTGGCTAGTATTAATATAAAAGATAATGGTATGAATGTTGATGTGAAGGAAAGTACTCAAGTGGAGAATGTCAGTAGGGATCTAATTTTGAATACAGCAAATCTTAGTGAAGATGCAGAAATCGAGACTATAACACCGCCAATGAATTATAATAAGAACCTTTCGAAGGATCAGAGTCAAGTTATCATCCAAATACTTCGCCGGATTCTGAAGATGGAGTTATAAATGTTGCTGGACGCAAAAAATTTAAAGCGACGTCTAAAGAAGTAAACGAGGTCCGAAAAGAAACAAATAAGAAGAAAAGGCGTAGCAAAAAAGGCAAAGCAGATTCTTCTATTTGGGAAAGGAATGAACAAAAATGTTTAAGAATGCAGGTTAAAGAATATAGAGCAAAAAATAAGGAGATAAATGGATCTATAGTTACCATGAAGGGAATCTCCCGGGAAATGAAATCAATATGTATTTCAGCAAAGTGTTTAGCAGAAAAAGAAAAAAGGAAATGTTCAATGATAACTGATAAGCAACGAAAGAAGATTTTTGATGGGTTTTGGTCTGAGATGGCATCACAAAAGGTATTTGTATGTACGCTAGTTAATAAACAACCAACAACGCAAAAAAGAACACAAAATAAATCACGGCGTAATTTAAGTTTATTTTATCATTTGAAAATATGAAATTATACAGTAATTCCGATTTGCAAGAAAATGCTTCTCTCCACATCAGGATTGGGTGAATGGAGTGTTCAAAACTGGGGAAAACTAGTTGTGACTCAGGCATCCCAAAAGTAATTACTATTACCTTTCCTACCAAGATTAAGCCTGTCAATATTGAACGCATAAATAAAGTTAAAGCATTCCTAGAAAACTGCCAAAGATGCCCTCCTATTATTGCCATTCATCAACGACTATACTTTATTTGGATACGACATTTCAATCATATAAGGAAGTGTATAATGTATACAAAAATTATGAACCACAATCTGCTGTCGGATATGTTTTCTTGATGTATATCGTCCAAGAAAGGACCAGTGTGATTTATGTTTTTCGCATAAATTGGGCAATGTAGAGCAAGAAAATTATGAATCGCACATTAGCGAAAAAGATTGCGCTAGAAAGGAAAAAATCAAGGATAAAGAAGATGCGTTGAAAGAAAAAGTGTGCGTACTTACGATGGATGTACAAGCGATCCAACTTATACCTGTTGTCCCAGCAGGCATGGTATACTTTAAACAGAAACTCATCATCATTATTCATCATAAATCAGCTCTGAGTTGTCCATTGTTGAACATATGCCTCCTCTAAACTTTTCCATATGCTTCTGTTCAGCGCCTCTGCTATCCAATTGGTCACGATCCTTTTGAGGTCGTCGGTCCATCGCGTTGGGGGTCTTCCTTGGCTTCGCTTGTCAGCCCGTGGTCTCCACTCAAGCAATTTTTTTGTCCAACTGTCGTCTTTCATTCTTGCAACATGTCCTGCCCATCTCCATTTTTGCCTTGTAATATGTCTTCCACTCCGGTTCGTCTACGAACTTCCTCGTTTCTTAATCTATTTCTTAAGCTTATTCCAAGCATTGATCTCTCCATCTTTCGTTGTGTCCTTCTCAATTTTTCGGCTGATGTTTTTGTGAGAGTTAAAGTTTCTGCTCCGTATGTGAGGACTGGTAGAAACAGAAACTAGCATGCCATAACTTCATCATCTATAATGTAACAAATAATAAGGTAGTTTTTTATGTATGGCATGAGGGAGAGTGCAAAACGGATCCCAACTCCTTTACATCTTGTATAACTGATTTTTTTAATGAAGAGTTAGATGCCCAAAAAAAGAACAAACCAAAATTTTTTTATAGCGATGGATATTCACTTCAGCATTTCTGCAACGAAAATTATACGGTAATTATACAGGAATATTTGGTTAAGGGGCTCTCGCAAATGGAGTGCGACAGTGTGCACTCCACCATTTAAAGAAAGAAAAAAATAAATGCATTTATTCACCATCCAATTACGTGGAGATAATTAAAGAGGCCCATAAACATTTCAAAAATCCATATAAAGTTAGATACATTGATCACCAAACTTTTAATGACTATTCCGAAATTAAGTATTATTCGTCCATTCGTCCAGGAAAAAAGTGGGAGATGCATGCGTGAATAATTTGAGGGCTCTAAGCTATTCCAGAAATTTGTCTGTCTAATTCAAACTAAACTTGGAGCAGTTTTTATCAGTTTACAAAGATACGAATAATGCCCATTACAGAAGACAAATTCAATCATCTGCAGTCTCTTAAGACCGCAATTCACCCAGATTATCATGGTTTTTATGACTCGTTGAAGCACTAATTTTTTTGTTTTCAAAATATGGAAAATAGTTGTGCTTATTTTATTTTATATCAGAATGCTTATTTTACATGTTTGTTTTATTTCATTGAAGAATAAACATTTTATTTTTCTTCTGTAATAGTGTTTTTGTGTGTAAAAAAAGGCGTAAGGGAGCCGAAAATATTGCTACCAAAACCTCGTAAGACCTGAAATTAATACTATTTAAATATCAAAAACTCGTATCTCACGTTTTTTTGTTCGAAAAAAATTAACTTATTTTTTCAAGTTTAACCACTGTCACAAATAATCTATTTCGTGGAAGTACCTACAGTTCAGAAAAAAAAAACAACTTTAAAAGTAATATTTTCTACTATGGGAAGTTTTAGATAATTTCGCAAAATAAATTTTCAGTTTTTCAAAAACAAAAGTCAGTTCAAAATACATTAATTTTGAGATACAAGGATTTGACATCTGAAAGACGATATAGATTTTAACTGATCCGTTTCGCCGTCTCTCCGACTATTATCTTGGCCACTCCCGGTCACCTGCACTAATATTATTATAGAAAGGTCGTCAGCAGACAGGCCCGAAGATAGTGCAAAGCAAAACAGAGCGGGAAAAACGCATAATATCTAGTATGCAAGGTGCCTGGCAGACGCGATGCGCGCAATTTGTCGCTCGTCTGTGCATTTTTGCGTCGTCGCGTTCTTCTTCTTGTTTAGCAGAACAGAATCCCTTCCTGGTTCCATTAATTAACCTCCGTCGTGATATGGGAACCGGCGATGATTGCTGGTGGTGCTGGTGGTAGAGCCGTCGACCGGCGACCGCGTCCGGCCAAGATACCGACTTGCACCTAAGCATGCGGGACATGGCATTCTATTGAGGAAATTGTACGCGTTTATTATGTTTATGCATTAGTACCAGACGTCGAGACAAGACCTGTATATATGCGAGTGCAAACCATTACTTATGTCTACGAATATCGATCGTACAGTTCCTTTACGAAATACAAATATAAATACAAACGATAAAACTTAATCACACATAGAAAAAGGATCGAAATTAAAGGTTAAACATGTACATCATTCATAACTAACTCAATTTATGCATAATGACTATGCATTTATAAATTATTGATGAAGCTTTATAAATTATTCTTCTTTATCAACTTATTTATTTAGAAAAGAGCTTTAGTGGTGAAACATACATACATAAAAACAAATAAACACAATAGTTCAACAATTAGCTGAATACAAAAAAATAAAGAACAAACCATTATTTTCAACTAATAGTTGAATACATCTTTCAAATAAAACTACCACAGCTTAAACAGACCCTTCCAAATTCTAAAAATCTAAATTCATCATCATCAATCTGTATGCGTTCACTGCTGGACATAGGTCTCTCTCAGCTCTTTCCATGGAACTTCAAGAAAGCTAACTGGTCTGCTTTCACCAATAACCTTGACAAATGCCTAGGATGGATTCCACCAAAGAGCCAGAACTACGGGAGACTAACAGGAGCAATAATCACCTCAGCAAAAGCGACAATCCCTAGAGGATACCGCAAAGAATATATCCCTGGTTAACGCTGAACTTTAAAGAGCATCTTACTAAGACTGCTGCAAAACTCCGAACTCGTAACAACATCCTGCAAAAGCTCTGCGGCACTACATGGGGCTCCTCAGCACCCACACTTAGATCGACAGCATTAGGACTGGTATACCCCGTAGCGGAATACTGTGCACCAATATGGATAAACAGTCCACATACTCACCGTGTTGATGTCCAACTCAACCAAGCCATGCGAACTATTTCGGGCACAATCAAGGCCACGCCCACTTACTGGTTACCAGCTTTGAGTCATATAGCTCCACCACCCATCCGCCGGGAACATGCCCTTGTCAGAGAATTTACAAAAATCAATACTGATCCTGAGCTCCGCTCCCATGTCCGAACTTCCGCCAGAGACATAAATAGGCTCCGTTCAAGACACACGCCTCTAAAAACAGCAAAAAGGCTAGTAGATCAAAACTTTAATGAAACTGAACGGTGGAGAGAACAATGGGAGAATAACGCTGCACCAGCTAACTGGAACATGCCATGTATTACAAGCAAATCTGAGGTCTTCAACTAACCGAGACGAATTTGGAACACACTCAATAGAATGAGGACGAACTGTGGCAGATGTTCCGACTCACTTTTTAGATGTCGAAAAATACAATCACCAAATTGCGACTGCGGCGCCAAAAGGCAAACAGTAAAACACATGGTAGAGGAATGCCCGATTAGATCCTATAACGGCAACCCTTCAGATTTCCTGGCTGCTACAAAAGAGTCAATCGAATATATTTATAATCTAGATGTTTGTTTGTAGAATAATATTTTTGTATTTACTGTTGTTTGTAATTTATATAATTTATATTATATGTATATATATGAACCTGTGATGTAGCCATACGCTAAATAAATAGCTCTTTCCATCTGTCTCTGTCTTGTGCGGCTTGCGTCCAGTTATTGTTGACGCGCTTCAGCTCGTCAGTCCATCTAGTTGGTGGGCGTCCTCTGCACCGTATTGCTTCTTGCCTTGGTCTCCACTCTAAAATACGTTTTGTTCATCGGTTGTCTGATAATCCGGTGACGTGTCCTGCCCAATTCCATTTTAACGACGCGATTTTTTCGATAGCGCCTGTTTTTATTCTACGACGTATTTTTTCCTTTGGGATTCTGTCTCTAAGAGAGACACCACATCTGGCGCTCCATAGCCATCTGAGTCACGCGAATCTTATTAACAACTTATTTTGTGAGTATCTATGTTTTATATATTGTATAAAAAGAATAGCGACGAGTATATTAGATGTAAAAAGCAGACGTGGTGCAAGCTGTGACTCAGATCATCTACTAGTACAGACACGGTTTAGATGCAAAATCAGTCGACAGGTAAAAGGAAAAAATATCAAAAACAAGAAAATTAAACTTAGATAACCAAAAAGTCTCTGAGGTACAAGAAGGATTTGAGAGAACAGTGGATGAAAAATTAGTAGAAGAAAACAGAGCAGACTCCATAATAGAAACCAATGGAACACCATAGGCAGTATCATACACTCAACACAGCGAAAGAAGTCCTAGGAACAAAGACACAGCAGAGAGAAGAAACATGGTTCGATGACGAATGTAAACAAGCTATACAGGAAAGAAATGAAGCACATACTCAGACGTACTAGAGAGAAAAACAGAATTTGAGAACAAACAACGAAGAGCAGATAAACTGTGCAGGTAGAAAAAGAGAAAGTATGAAAACCAACGGATACTAAACATAGGGAGGGAGTTTAAGGAAAACGAAACACGTAGTGCATACCAATTTATCCAACATTTAAGACAGGGATACAAACCGAAGACTAGCCTCTGCAAAAATAAGAAGGGTGAAATTATTAGCGATATGGACGAAATTAAGAGAACCTGGATGACATATTTTAAGGAATTACTAAACAAAGGGACACCACCACCATTACAACAATACAGGCAGCAGCAGGCACGGCAGGAGGTACAATAACAAGAGCTGGGGAAAGATGGAGAAGAAAATAAATTAACTAGACCCCCAACGCTAGAGGAGGTCCAAACGGCAATCCACATACAAAAAAGCCATAAAGCACCGGGAATAGATAAAATACCCGCAGAACTACTAAAGCAAGGAGGAAAGAATTTGACAAGCAAGAATTCATTCTTTATAAGAGTAGTTGAAGAACAGTTTCTACAGAATAGCATGTCATGGCTGCACAATTTCATAGACTGGTTTAATTGCTGTCTAACCCGATTTTTAGAGCAGCAGTGAATACAGTTCAAATAGTCGTGATGATTGCCATCCTTCGGAAACAAAACCCAAAAAATTACCTGTGCTACCAGATTCGAAATATGGAAACATTTAAAACATGATCTTCAACGACATTTTTTAAAATTAATGTATATATCTAACTTCGACATAAAAATCAGCCTATAATTTATAACGACAAATTATCACTATCATCACAGGCAATAATCAAATTGATTTATTTACCATTCGACATGTCGAATTACTTACGTGACCTCTCCGCATCTAATAATATATCTGCAATTTTATGCCGGAGCATAAAACAAGCTCCCATTTCAATAAATTTGTTTAGTTTTATTGTTGAGTGCGTACAATTTATGCTGACAGATGGCAATAGGCGAAGTTCATAAAAAAGCACTAAACTTAACTTTGAACCCATTTTGAGGTATGCAAATAAGACGGTGCAAGGCACTTCTTACAAATCGTTTCATGTCGAATCTTGTTAGAGAAGTAGTTTTTAATGTTGGACAATATTGTTAATAGATTAAATGTTAATCGAACAAGAAATAGTAAAAACGAAGAATTATATTTTTATAGCCTAAATGTATATCTGAACGTTTAAAGGGTTAGTATTTTATATAAAAGACATTTGGTTACAGTGTGCACTGAAATAAGTATTATTCCCTTTTTATAAGTGAGTGGTATACCCCCAAAGAGATTTACAAATAAAAAAAATACGAAAAAAGTAAATGGTGTATTTAGATATTAGAAAGTTTAGATAAAAATATGAAAAATAATCTCGTCTTATTTTTGGACCCTATGCATATTTTCTACTTAAACTTTGTTAATGAAATTTAATGAAGTTTACTGAAGTTTTACCAAGTGCAAGTACCTGTTGCTCATTGCCTTCTTAGTTTTAGTTCCCTTCTTATTCCTCCACGTTTTCACTCGTTTGATTTAGAATTGCACACTGCTTTCGGAAGCTCGTTCATTTGGACTACATGTCCATACCATCTTAATTATTGTTGTGTTTAACATTTTTTTTGTATCTCTAGAGTAGGGAGTGCGAATTAAGTTCCAATTGACCCATTGTGCATCCTCCTAGGGAGGTGTCGTCCTTAGCCCGTTGTCCATCCTGCCATTTCTGGGAAGGTGGACAAGTCACCAGGGGATATTTTACTTATACCCTATAGGGTCCCCTGTCTGCCCTGTACCCTGTAGGGTCTACCCTATAGTTGGAATCGCCCCACCTGCTATCAGAAGACAGGTCACGTCAGAGATAGAACGAAAGAAGCAGGAGATGGATCGAAGACACTCCTTGTATGACCACCAAGTTCAGCCAAGTAGAATAAGATCTCGGAAAAGCTTTCTGAAAAAGTCACGATCTCTTCCCGAAGAGCCAAAGACGCGCTGAATACACCTATGGCAAGCGTCAACTACAACACATTTTGCTCTCTCAGAGGAAATGGTTACTAGACACAATTTGCCGTATCCCAGATGGAAAGCGCTAAACAGACTAAGAACTGGCGTTTCACGTGTTAGTAGCCTGAAGAAATGGGGATACCAGGAGGACGATACCTGCGACTGTGTGGGTGCGGTTCAGAATAATCACCATCTACTATCATGCACGCACAGACGTCAACAGTGACTTATACGCATGTCTGGTTGATTAATAGAAAGCGTTTGATCAAGTCCAGCACGCCAAGATGATGCAAATACTAAAAAAAGTAGGAATTAACAACCAAGATTTGAAAATAATTAGAAATCTTTACTGGAATCAGACAGCAAATCTCAGAGTTGAAGGTAAACACACTGACTATGTAGATGACACCATAGTATTTGCGGACAACTTAGAAGACCTACAAGTTCTTATGAACAAAATCACGTATTACAGTCAACAATATGGACTCAATATAAACGTTAAAAAGACAAAGCTTAGAGGAGATTAGAGCACGCATCGCAAAAGCTAGATCCACCTTCAATCGGATGGCGGCTTCTTCAAGAGTCACAACCTCTCTATTGATACAAAAGTAAGAATACTGCGATGCTACGTCTTCTCTGTCCTTTTATATGGTGTTGAATCGTGGACCTTCAACGAAGATATGAGCAAAAAACTGGAAGCATTTGAGATGTGGCTATATCGGAGAATCCTTAAGATCCCGTGGACTGACCGAGTTAAAAATGAGGAGCTCCTCAGAAGAATGAATAAAAACCGAGAGGTACTGACCACCATTAAATCTCGAAAGTTACAATTCTTCGGACATATTATGCGAAATGAAACCAGATATGCTCTCCTTCAAGCCATCCTGCAAGGAAAAATATTTGGAAAGCGAGGACCAGGAAGAAGAAGAACACCTTGGTTGAAGAACCTCAGAATCTGGTCAATACAACATCTGTGCAGCTTTTCCATGCTGCTGCAGATAAGATTAAGATTGCTATGATGATCGCCAACATTCGTAACGGATAGGCACATCAAGAAGAAGAAGACTATCATGCACAGAGATGAGAGAGACCTACACAGAAGAAGACCTATTCTTAGCGAATGACAGGGTATTTCACTTATGTGAGCAGATGTGGGTCAGGACTCGCTAAACGCGTACTATTGTATTAACGATAACTCCGGGCATTCACTTAGGATATACTCTACAGTTTAGTCTTCTCCTTCAAACTTGCTGCATAGAGGTATGTGTAGGCCCAGTGTGTGGAGGTGTTTGCTTAGTTGGCAATGACCAGTTAAAAAACCAAGTGTCAAGAGAAGGTTTTTCCTGGTCATTTCCAAGTACTTCTTTGATGCTAACTTTACAAGGCTACTTAGTGTTACCTTGGCAAGTCTACATCCTTGCCCTTCTTACCATCTTTTCACGTTTTGCATATGGGAGTGATATTTGACAATTGCCACGATTGTTGTAGTTGACCGACCAAAAAGATCCCCAGGTCCTAAGAGTCTTAGGCCTGCCACCTTAGGATGATGGTATTACCATCCGAAGCTTGAGTTAGTGACTCGTAACACTCCATTACTAACCCTGATGTGACACGTGGTCTATTCAAGGTTAGCACCGTTTGTCTGCTATATGTGCAAATTATTATAGTTTTCCCGGCCATACATTTTTGAGTTATCTCTTTTGTGGCTATGGAGATACCAGCCAGTTCTGTCTAAACTACGCTATACCTCATTTTATTCTTAAATTCAGTGATCTAGAATATATTCCGCATCCTGAGCCTTCTTCCATATAGGAGCTATCGGTGTATATGCAAAACGCATTTGCCACGTTTGTCTCCCTATACCGTCTTGTTTCGATTTTGTAAAGTTTGTCTTGTTGTAGTTGTGTAACATATTCAACAATTTGTTCGTTTCTTAGTCTGTATCGTCATGATATTCCGCATGATATCCGCGGTACATCCATATTTATAGCTGACAATGGTCTTTTGTTATAATTGTAACGCTTCAAAATCACTTAATTGTTTAAATTTACTTTAATACAGAAAGCAGTAACTTTTATGCGACGCTGTGCAAGATAAAAATTATTCAGAGTAGCACGTACGAGCAACAGGTAAAAACTAAACCTGCTCTTTATAGATTTCAAACATGCTTACGATTCTGTAATAAGAAGGCGTCTGTACCTTAATAGTAATATTTTACTTGGAATTCCTGAAAATATGATCAGAGTAGTAAAAATGAGCTTAATGAAGACCGACAATAGAGTAAGGATAAAAAGAACCCTAACAGGAACGTATGATTTATAAACAGAAGCCAGGTCCTGGTCTTTGCGGACGATGTAGTGTTAATGGCAAGAACTAAAGGGGAACTGCTAAGGATTTTCAAACTCTGTTGAACATCACATCTACAACAAGGGTAACAAAGTTTAGAAACTGTTTAAAATATATAACTACTAAGAGATAAATGTTTTGACAGTCATCATCATCATCATCATCAGTAGCTCGACAACCCTTTCTGGTTCCTGGCTTGTTCTAAGATTTTCCGCCATTCTGTTTTGTTCCTTAAGTGTTTTCAGATCTTGTTCCACTTGATCCATATATCTAAGTTTGGGTCTTCCCTTTGACCTTCTCCCCACTGGTGTTTGCCTTATTACATGTTTTGATGTTTCAGTCTCCAACATCCGTTCAACATGGCCAATCCAGCGCAGACGTCCGATTTTTGTGGATGTTATACCTCAGGTTCATTTTATGCTGTGTATAGTTCAAAATTGTATCTTCTGCGCCATATGTCGTTTTTTTTTCACCCCCTTATATATGTGCCTAAGGATTTTTCGTTCAAACATACCTAATAGGTTCTCATCGCTTTTTGACAGTGTCCATGTCTCTGATCCATATACAAGGAATGGTTCTATCAGGGTTTTGTATATTTTGCACTTGGTTTTTTTTCTGATGTTAGATTTTAAATGTTTAATTATTTCTTCTGTTAACTTCTTCACTGACATTGTTATCTGCGATAACTAGTGAACCTAGATATGTAAAATTTTTCACGCTTTCGATGTTATAGTCTCCTATTGTTAGATTCTGTAGGTTTCTTTGCCCTGATTTGTTGGACTTCATGTATTTGGTTTTTATTTCGTTAATGTTTAGGCCACTGTTTTGTGCCGCTCTTTCTATCGCATTAAATGCTTCTAACATCTCTCTTCCATAAAACCATCTAAAAAAGAGATAGATACCGAACTTCTTAAAGAACGCAAAGAACAATACATAAACCAGCTAAAAAGAAGTGACATATCACAGCTAAAGGGTCTGCAACTAGACGAATTAAACGATAAAATAACAACAGAACTACTAGAAGCAGGCCTGAAGATTGCTAATAAAGAAAAGCGAAAACAACAAAAAAATAGCGCTAAATCACAAGATATGCTAAAAAAAACGACGACAACTACTGAACGATAACAAAAGAAATACAGTGGAGTATACCGAACTGAATAAAACAATAAGAAAACAGATAAAGGAAGATTTAAAGAAATACCAAGAAGACCGCATTAAGAAAATCATAGAGAAGAACAAAAGTTTAAAAACAATGAAGACAAATATAGGAAAAATAAAACTAATCATGCTTAAAGCTGAGAACAATGAAGAAAGAGATCTAGGAGAAATAGTAAAAATCACAGAAAGATATTACACAGACCTATACAGTTCTAAAAATGACCCACCACTATCATCTAAACAGAATCTCACGAGGAAAATACAAAATGTTGGCTCAGAGATATTACCAGAAATAACTGAAGATGAAATCGAAAAATCCATAAACGACATGAAAAGAAATAAAGCGGCCGGTGAGGACAAAATACTGGCGGAACTGCTAAAAGAAGGAGGAGACACGATAAAAAAAATGCTAAAAATACTGTTCAACAAATGTCTGTTTGAAGGTAAAATACCCAAACAATAGAGAAATGCCAACACAATCTTAATACATAAGAAAGGAGACCGAACAAACCTAAACAACTACCGTCCTATTTCCCTTTTGTCACAACTATATAAAACCTTCACAAGAATAATAAACAACCGACTAACCTATAAACTTGATAACTACCAACCAGTGGAACAGGCCGGATTCAGAAAAGGATACAGCACAATCGACCATCTACATACGCTTAAAATCTTAATTGAGAAAACCAATGAATACAACCTTCCGCTGTACTTAGCATTCGTAGATTATGAAAAGGCTTTCGACAGCAACACTGGGCGGTTGAAGAAGCTCTGGTCAATAGTAGAATAGATTCAAGATACCGACAATTGATACATGATATTTACCAAAACGCAACCATGACCGTAATTCTGGACGACAAATTAATAACGGATAATATAAAAGTTAAACGAGGAGTCCGACAAGGCGATATAATTTCACCTAAACTGTTTACCTTGACCCTCGAAGACATAATAAAATCAACAGATTGGGAAAACAGAGGAATATGTATTAACGGAAAATACCTAAATCACCTTAGATATGCGGATGACATACTCCTGATCTCCTCGGAACGACAAGAACTGGAATTAATGCTGAATGAACTTCATGAAAAATCACTGCAAAAAGGCCTAAAAATTAACTTCAACAAAACAAAAGTAATGACAAACACGGAAGACCAAGAGGCAATAAAAATAAAAACAGAAAAAATAGAACAGGTAAATGAGCATATCTATCTAGGACAAGCAATCAGAGCTAATAGAGAAAATCAAACAGCCGAAATATCGAGACGAGTAAGAATGGGATGGGCAGCGTTCGGCAAACTTTCTTACGTTCTAAAACATCAAACAATCCCTCTATACTTACGAAGCAGGGTATATAACTCCTGTATCATACCGGTGCTCACCTACGGAGCACAGACATGGACATTTACACAGGCCAATTTGGATAGAATAAGGAAGGCACAAAGAGCGATGGAGAGACAAATGTTGGGTGTATCACTTAGAGATAGAAAACGTAACCAGGGATCAGAACCAGGACAAAGACAGTAGACACGATACAAGCAGCAAAACTGAAATGGAAATGGGCTGGACACAATGAACGTCTCCAAGACGGACGATGGAACAATGCCATCGGAAAGTGGCGTCCATACAATGCAAAGAGATCAAGAGGCAGACCACAGATGAAGTGGAAAGATGACATCAGGAAACAAGGAGGTCCCACATGGCAGAGAACAGTTCAAGATAGGGAAAGATGGAGAGAACTGGGGGAGACCTATATCCAACAATGGAAGGATAGAGAATAGGTTCAAAAAAAACATCTCTCTTTTGTTTCTAGCTATGATATCAACATAATCTGCAAATGAAAATATTTGTACACTTTTTGTTATTATTGTTCCTCTGTTGTTGACTTTTGACTCTCTAATTATTTTCTCTAATGTGATGTTGAATAGAATACAGGATAGGGCATCTCACTGTCGTAGGCTGTTCTCACATGAATTCTATCTTTTAGTGCGTTTTGAATTCGAATTTTGCTTTGTACTTTAAGTGTTTCTTTTACTCTATCAATGAGTTGAGTTGGAATATGCACTCTTTCAGTGCATGGATCAGAAATTCTCGACGGATGCTATCATAGGTACTATCAAAATCAACGAAAAGGTGATGTGTGTCTATATTAAATTCACTAGTCTTTTCCAAGATTTGCCTCAAGACAAAGATCTGATCTATTGTGGATTTCCGCCTGCAGAAACCACATTGATATCCCCCAACTATTTGTTCCGCATATGGTCTCAATCGGTCATACACAATATTTGACAGTATTTTATATGCCACAGTTAGTAGCGTTATTGCCCAGTAGTTTTTATATTGAAGCTGATTTTTTATGTAGTGGGATAATTACTCCGGTATTCCAGTCTTGTGGCAGTTGTTTATTATTCCATATGTTCACTATTAGTTCGTGTATCGCATTCAATAGGGAGTCTACGCTTTCCTTTATTAATTCTGCGCTAATGTTGTCTAATCCAGGTGAGTTGTTGTTTTTCAGTCTGGTAACTGCTTCTTGCATTTCAGCTACTGAAGGGGGGGTTGTTTCTCTGGTATCCGTTTGATCCAGTATAATTCCATCATATAGGGGATCTTCGTTTTTTTTCAAACTTTTCTTTGAAGAATTCTGTAAATCTTTGTAGTATTTCAATCTGTTGAGTTACTATATCTCCTTCTTTGTCTCTGCACATCATTGTTCTTAGTTTAAATTCTTTTTTACTTTTGTTTAGTTTGTTTTGTTTTAAGTTTTTGGTAGAATTTTCTGGTTTCTGATAGTTTATTTAGTTCTTCCATTTCTTGGAGTTCTTTTTCTATGTGTTCTATTTTTCTTTCTGTGATGTATTTTCTTCTGTTCCCTTCTTAGCATTTTATATTCCTCCTCTGCCTTTCGTGTTCTATGTCGTTGTTGTAGTCGTTGATATGCATTATTTTTCCTCTCTGTTATGTTACAACACTCTTCATCGGACCACTGTCCTTCAGTTGACTTGAGCTTTTTTTGTAGCTCCAGGGTCTCTTTGGCCGCGTCTTGCATGATGTTTTTACACGCTTCCCATTCTCTGTTTATATCCTCGTGCTTATGTCTGTTTTCTAGCCTTCCTGTTATATATTATTTGTATTTTGCCTTTTTGCTGTTGTCTGCTAAGTTTGTCAATGCTGCCACTACCGGTCCATCTCATTTCCTGTTTTGACAGTGGCGCAGTAAATATAACTTTTAGTTATTTTCAGCTACACTAACAACCATTAAGAAATCAAGTATAAATAGGAATTAGGTATATTAAAAGAAGAATAAGGAAAGTAGTAGTATCAACATTGTTTATACGTTATTATTATACAATTTTATTAGGTAACTATTTTTCGGTAAATAAATGACTCGAAATATTTCTGCGCTTTTATTAAATCTCTCTGTATATCGACCAGATGGTTGAAGCTTTATCTAAACGCGGAATAAAAATAATAAAAACTTATAAGGAAAATTCTACTTTGTATACAAAAGTAGGAATATCCTTTTCGGATCGTTATGTCGTATACGTCGTTAGCTGCTTATACCATATAGAGTCTCAACCATTTGCTATTATTGCAAGCTAACCTTATACCTACCGGAGACGAAATAGATAACGAGTATTATACCATTCGTTCGGCGTGGGATTCCGTAATATACGAATAGTGAGTGTGTGTGTACCTTTGTTGTATCAGTTTCTGGTATTACAAAGGAATTTATAAAATCAAATTTATCTGTGCTCCTTTTCCATTTACGATTTTAATCCTATCATATTTCTCATAAATACATTTATATTGGTTTTCTATTTCCAACCGGTATTATAATTGTGGAATATACGAATACCTTTATTATTAGAAATTGCCTGCATATTCCAAGCTAATACCAGCATTCAAAAAATTGTGATTAATTTCTCCAAATTGTATTCGCACGTCTTCTCATATTTTCAGCTTGGTGTTTTCTATTTAGCACAGTCGTTAGAGATTTGCCCCCTAAAAATCAAAAAATCATATGAACAAGCTGAATTTTGCTAAGAATAGAGACCAAAAAGATGCAAAAAAGTTTACCAGTTTAATCCCCGGGTTTCACCATAAAACCCCCACGTAGGAGGGAATAAACTAAAAAAAAATCGATTTACCCAGTATCTGTACGTCATAGAAAAAAATATTTCAAATAAAAAACGTAGCTAAGATAATTTTGAGCAAAAATGTTTATTGGCACTTTTTGCGTAGAATGAACCGTTCTCTCAGAAACAACGCTTGAAGCGATCGGTGATTTTGAATGTCAGTTCTGCGCGCGAAATCAATTTTTAATAAAATTTGTATCAACTCGACGGTAAAAAATCGATATATTTTAATTGAAGTGTCCTATCAAAAAAAAAAAAAAAAATGAAAGAGTGCAGGTTTTGGAATGCAATTTTTGTGTTTTGCCGCAAATGAAGTCAGTTTCTATGAAGCTGTTTAATATATAAACTTTGTGCAAATTTTACCATTTTTTACGATTCTCGTGAGATCAATAAAAATTATTATCTTCATTGAATGAATTACAATGCAATTCGATTTTTGGCAACTGATATAATAAGTTATTTGAAATATGACTAAAAACGCAGAATTTAAACTTTTAGATTACAAACGATCGCACGCCACAGGAAATGTCTGCAAAAACATGATTTTTATTTGTATGCAGATGACACCCGACTTGCATGTTTTGATTCAAACTTAGAAAATGCTGTATCTGAAATGAATTTAGCTTTGCAGTCTGTTAATAAATATTTAAAGATCAAGAAACTAAAGTTAAATGTGTTAAAGACGAAAGCTATGATAATAACAACTAAACACAAATACTCAAATATTGATATATACTATTAATCTTTGATTAATTACTATTTAACTGGGAATAAGCGACAATTAAAGGTTAAAATACGTTTATTGACGTTTCAATTTCCACTTCGGAAATCGTTCTCAAAATACGAACAGTGAATTAAATTACTAATAATTAATTTAATTTACTGTTTGTATTTTGAGAATGATTTCCGAAGTGGAAATTGAAACGTCCATAAACGTATTTTTACCTTTCATCAATTAGCCCATATTTGCCCACTGCTGAACGTAGGCCTCCCGTAAAATTTTCCACTTATTTCTGTCTTGAGCTTCTTGCATCCAGTTTGTGGTGATGCGCTTGATATCATCCGTCCATCTAGTCGGTGGTCGTCCTCTGCTTCAATATGCATCTTGCCTTATTCGCTATTCCAGAATCTTCTTGGTCCATCTATGATCCGTTAATCTGGCAACATGTCCGGCAAGCCCATTTATTTTTTTTTTACCTTTAATTGTGGCTTATTCCCAGTTAAATAGTAATTAATTCTACTGAGATGTTTTTGTTGTGGACTAAATTTGTCATAAATTGTGTTTTTGAAAAAATTATTTTAAGACCAATTCTTTTTGTGGCAGTATCGAGTTCTTGGAGCCATTATCTGTGCCTGATCAAAGCTGTCTGCAATAAGAACGATATCATCTGCAAATTAAAAAATTTCCATCTACACTGATGCTCTTTTCGTTCCAATCTATTGTTTTACAAGCGTATTCTAGCAAAGTTGTAAATAATTTAGGAGACATGTTGTCTCTTTGCCGAACGCCTCTTTCAATACGAAAGGTCTAGTCGTAGATATTAATAAAGATTGCTTAAGCAGTTTATTTTGAAAAAGGAGAATTTGAAATTGGCCATTAAAAGAATGATAATGACCTAGACCTGAATGACCTGAATGATAACAAAAGAAATACAGTGGAGTTTACCGAACTGAACAAAACCATAAGAAAACAGATAAAGGAAGATTTAAAGAAATACCAAGAAGATCGCATTAAAAAAATCATAGAGAAGAACAAAAGTTTAAAAACAATGAAGACAAATATAGGAAAAAGAAAACTAATCATGCTTAAAGCTGAGAACAATGAAGAATGAGATCTAGGAAAATAGTAAAAATCACAGAAAGATATTACACAGATCTATACAGTTCTAAAAATGACCCACCACTATCATCTAAACAGAATCTCTCAAGGAAAATACAAAATGTTTGCTCAGAGGTATTACCAGAAATAACTGAAGATGAAATCGAAAAATCTATAAACGACATGAAAAGAAATAAAGCGGCCGGTGAGGACAAAATACTGACGGAACTGCTAAAAGAAGGAGGAGACAAGATAGAAAAAAGCTAAAAATACTGTTCAACAAATGTCTGTTTGAAGGTAAAATACCTAAACAATGGAGAAATGCCAACACAATCTTAATACATAAGAAAGGAGACCGAACAGACCTAAACAACTACCGTCCTATTTCCCTTTTGTCTCAACTATATAAAACTTTCACAAGAATAATAAACAACCGACTAACCTATAAACTTGATAACTACCAACCAGTGGAACAGGCCGGATTCAGGAAAGGATACAGCACAATCGACCATCTACATGCGCTTAAAATCTTAATTGAGAAAACCAATGAATAAAACCTTCCGCTGTACTTAGCATTCGTTGATTATGAAAAGGCTTTCGACAGCATTGAACACTGGGCGGTTGAAGAAGCTCTGGTCAATAGTAGAATAGATTCAAGATACCGACAATTGATACATGATATTTACCAAAACGCAACCATGACCGTAATTCTGGACGACAAATATAACGGATAATATAAAAGTTAAACAAGGAGTCCGACAAGGCGATATAATTTCACCTAAACTGTTTACCTTGACCCTCGAAGACATAATAAAATCAACAGATTGGGAAAACAGAGGAATATGTATTAACGGAAAATACCTAAATCATCTTAGATATGCGGATGATATACTCCTGATCTCCTCGGAACGACAAGAACTGGAATTAATGCTGAATGACTTTCATAAAAAATCACTGCCAAAAGGCCTAAAAATTAACTCCAACAAAACAAAAGTAATGGCAAACACGGAAGACCAACAGGGAATAAAAATACAAACAGAAAAAATAGAACAGGTAAATGAGTATATCTATCTAGGACAAGCAATCAGAGCTAACAGAGAAAATCAAACAGCCGAAATATCGAGACGAGTAAGAATGGGATGGGCAGCGTTCGGCAAACTTTCTTACGTTCTAAAACATCAAACAATCCCTCTATACTTACGAAGCAAGGTATATAACTCCTGTATAATACCGGTGCTCACCTACGGAGCACAGACATGGACATTTACACAGGCCAATTTGGATAGGATAAGAAAGGCAAAAAGAGCGATGGAGAGACAGATGTTGGATGTATCACTTAAAGATAGAAAACGTAACCAGTGAATCAGAACTAGAACAAAGACAGTAGATGCGATAGAACAAGCAGCAAAACTGAAGTGGAAATGGGCTGGACACAATGAACGTCTCCAAGACGGACGATGGAACAATGCCATCGGAAAGTGGCGTCCATACAATGCAAAGACATCAAGAGGCAGACCACAGATGAGGTGGAAAGATGACATCAGGAAACAAGGAGGTCCCACATGGCAGAGAACAGCTCAAGATAGGGAAATATGGAGAGAACTGGGGGAGACCTATATCCAACAATGGAAGGATAGATAATAGGTTCAAAAAAATGACATAGAAGGTGAAGTGCATACGTAGAATCTGTTTTCTATTATTGAAAGCCCTTTTGTGTTCTACTATACGTTTATTAAAGGTACTACCAGTTTGACCGATGTAAGTTTTTGGGCAGTCACCACATGTATGTTTGTATACACTAGTGTGTAAGTGATTTTTGTTTTGGTTTTTGTTATTCTTAATATATTTGCGTAATGAATAGGCTACTACCAACCCTAATAATTTTATGGCCTTCTTAAATTACGATTTTTTCGATGGCTTTATATCTGTTGTGTTAAAATGCATGTTTCAGGTAAAATGTTTTGTGTTTTATGAGTTCAAAAGATCTCTTCATACGTTAAAAAAACTTTTTCCTTTCTAACTTGGTCGGTCGCTGGGATTTGTAATATACGACGAAACACCCACAACTTAATTGATGTATTTATTTAAGCACAATAATGGCGTGCATTAATAGTTGTTTTTATTGTTTGGTAAACTTTGTAGCAGTTGTTTTGACATCATTTTTTCATAATCATCCCGACATTAAACAATTCTCCTTTACTTAAATTACCTCAATACATTTCATAACTAAACTCCGTATAAGAACTGTTGTGGGCATAAGCTTTTTAAAACATTTTTACTTTAATATTGTTAGATGGTACTTCTTTATAGTACCTATATGGTACTTGTCTGATTAAGTATGCAAGATAGGTACTCATTTTCATAATTATAATAATGGTTTAATGTAAAACAGACCCACGTGAATACCGTAAAATATAAATTGTTAATTACCGATACAGTCTTGTGGAGCCAATATATTTGCCGATATGAATGAATTTAAAAGTATGTATTTTCTGTTTGAAATAACAAAAGGATAGGTTATACTAAAACACAAGTTTTGAAAGACTAAAAAAAGATAGAGTGTATTAAAAAACATGTTTAGAGAAGCATCATTTACTCAACAAATATAATTTTTAAGTTTCAGCGAGAGCAGCGAACATGTCATTTAAAAGATGTATATCTTTTATGTCATTCATGTCATTTAAAAGATATACAGGGTGTCATAATTAATTGGATATAAGCTACGGGTGATAGCTGACATCAAAATAAAGCGTTTGATAAAATTGCTCAAGTAAAATGTTGCTAGTTTTTGTTCTACAGACTGATTCATTAATATTTTTTTATATTATTTTTTACAGAATACATTCTGTGATGTCCTCTCGTAAGGAGTCACTATCCGGGTAGCTTTTAGACAGTCAGAGACAGAGTTCAAAACAAAAATAAAACTTTATTGTCTTCCTTAAATTAAATTGACAAAAATCTTATGTACATATTTACAATTTGGTTTAGTCTTCTCAGTACCTGGCCTATTTATTCAAATTAAGTTTGACCTTGTCGTATGAAATTAGTTTTATCGGTAAGCGAATGTGTATTTGAAATTTTATGGGAACGTTGTATCGATTTAATAACAGCGGACGATAGGTACAAAGAAAGGAAAGGAACTCAACACGTCCCTTGAGTGATTCGGGTTAACAGGACACTCCTCGACAGTCTCAACACGACTGCTTCAGAGTATGGGTAGTGAAGAGCTCAACACGCTCTTCGGGTAACGGCGGTATGGAACGGAACAACTTGTGAACTCAACACGTCCACAAGCCGGGGTAGGGAAGAAGAGAACCTTCAGTCAACACCTGTCGATTCTCCCTCTATGAGGAAATGTTGCGGTTTATATAGCGGAGCTTGGTAATTAGTTTTGCCCTTTCTACTATCGATATACTCCTACTTCATGGGTTGGTTCGCGCGCACGCTGGTTTAACGGTGATGGCTTGGACTCATCGTTATTATTCTAGAAAAAAAACATGAAATAACATTAAATTCTACACAAAAAAGATATTCTTGTTTCATATCAAAAAAGTATACCGTTTTCGAAATAAACATATTTTGTTAATGATACGCATGTATTTAATTTTTCGGAAAACAAGCAGGTATGACCTAGGTTATACCTTGGTATGCTGTGAACTTAATGGCAAAGTCAAGGCGTAAGTACGAATTTGTTTACTGTGTGTTATTATAAAGAGTATATTATTATATAAAAAAAAGAATATGTGTGTACTTTGTACGCAGGTAAAAAGTTATACTTCTATTATATAATTTCAACTAAATAAATATATTTTAAACAGTTTATTTGTGTTTTATTTAAATATTAAACTAATTTTAATACTTACAAGTTTTCTAAAAGTTTTTTTCCAAAAAAAAAGTAAGCAAGGAAATAACATGACATGTTCCTAAGCAGTCATCCATTCAAAGCTTGACCTAGGTCGACATTGCTTGACTCCTGTTTTCGAGCGGCAACTGGTGTAAGCCAGTGTAGTATGGCCGCAAAATTCATACTAAAATGAATTATTTTGACATATAATATATATATATATATATATATATATATATATATATATATCCGGTTTTTTAGGCGTTACGCCCGTCCGGTAGGGATCTATGGAGGAGTATCACCGAGCCGCAAGCCCTTATCTCTTGCCGTACTGCTCCACCATAGGCCGATCAGATCCCAGCATATTCTAGTCTAAGCCGCAGATTCATCCAGAATTTTAAACTGCTGCGTTAGACTTTTTGTTTTCAGTACACCGAGCTGGGGCTCGATCCCACATCCACTGAACCATTTGACAGTGAAGCGAATGAGAGGCAGCCGCACAGCCCGCTGAGCTATCTGACCGAAACATATTATATACACAAACATGTTATATATACAAATAATATTAAGATTGTCTTTTAATCGTCTTTTCATCATATTTTAATACCTATTATCCTATTTCCGACTAAGACAAATTTAAAGACACAAAAATTATAAAATATATTTTTTTCACACTATATTTGCACTGATACATACGTAATTTCTAAGATTTAGCAATTAACTTTATACTACCGGTGAGCGCGTAGGTACTTCATACTGTCATTTGTATAAAAATTCACTCTCAACATTTTCCCAATTGCACCTAAACTTAGCAGCTCAACGCTATATATTGAACTTTATCCCAATAGAAGGCAACCAAATCATAAAACTATTAGATCATTGTTCGACAGATTAGGTGAAACAGGGTCATTTCATCCTAAAAACGGAAATGCTGGAAGACCGAGAGTAATTGATGCGGATATGGAGGATGAGATTGTGGTGCGTGTTGCAGAAGATCCAGAAACCAGTACAAGGCTTATTTCTGCGGCCACTGGTATAAGCAAATCTACGGTGTCAAGAATAATACGGACAGAAAATCTGTATCCGTATGATCTTACTCCAGTACAGAATCTTTTACCACAGGATTTTCCAGCAAGGCTCCGATTTAGTCAGGTTATGATAGGGCGGCATTTAGACGATCCAATGTTTTATAATAAAATTTTATTTACCGATGAAGCCTCATTTACTAGAAGAGGTGTGTTTAACTGGCGCAAAAGCCATACCTATGCGACAGAAAATCCTTATACATTTCAAGAACATTATTTTCAATATGAGTTTTCCATAAATATCTGGTGTGGCATATTTGTGGATTGTATTGTAGGACCAATCGAATTACCAACTAGTCGTATCGGAGTAACGTATCTAAATTTTTGGGAGAAGATTTACCAACTCTTTTAGTAGACATACCTCTAAATTTAAAACGTAACTCTTGGTACACGTTACACCACCACATTACAGCCTTGAAGTTAGAAATTATCTAGATGAAATTTATTCTTAAAGGTGGATTGGTAGAGATAGTGTTTACCCATGGCCAGCACGCAGTCCCAAACTAAATCCTCTAGACTTTCACTTGTGGGGCTATTATTTGTCAAATTTAGGAAGAAGTTTGAAAATCTTACAATCGCCACGCCCACCTGATGCGCACTAAATTTATCGGAAATATACCAGTCGAAGTCAACACTAGGGATGCTAGTATCGAACGAAAGTATCGATACCAATATCGCTTGAAGTATCAAACGTGTAGTATCGATACTCAGAATATCGCCGAAAAAAGTATCGATACTTAAGAGTATAGCTGGATTTATAGTTTGACGTACTGTAGACGTAGCGCACTGGAGACGTAAGAAACGGACTGTAAATATTTTTTCAATTTATAAATGGACGTAGTGGAATTTTTGCGCATGAGTAAAGACAAGAATTGGTGACCCACAACATTTAATATAACCTATAAATTATACAATTATAGGAATCAGAATTCATAATAAACAAAGGGTGTGTGTTTATACTATTGTTTATTATAATTTTTTTTTATCCTTTTTGCGAGTTAGAATGGATTGTGAAATATACGAAGGTATGCTCCTTGGCGCTGTAGAATTGCTGCTGTGCTGTGTGCAGTAGCATCGCAAAAAACTAGAAGGACAATAATAAGGCGACCAAGACGTTATAAAACAAGACCAATAAACCGTAATAGAAAAATAGAGAATGCTTATAATTATTTTTTAAAGATGAAAACAGAAGATCCAGATCAATTTTTGGCATATTTCAATATTGGTGCAATGAACATAACCCATTCTTTCTTTTGATTGGTCAGACGTAAGAAACGCACTGTAAAAGTTGAAAGTTGACCAACTCTTCCGTTACAGTGCGTTTCGCTTACGTCCCGTCTTGCGTTTACGTTCATTTATAAATAGGAGTACACAAAAGTCTATGTTGATCTTTTTCCAGTGCGTCTGCGTCTACAGTCCGTCAAACTATAAATCCAGCTTATCGAACACCGATATTCGAGAGTTATTGAAACTTGAAACTGAAAACATAAGAATCTTTTATTTTGACAAATGACATTAAATATTTTTGTATTTTGTAAAAATATAAAATAAACTGCAAGATTCTTTGTTTAATAAGATCCTAAATAAAAATTAAAATAAGATCACAATGAAACGAGTAAAAATTTAATTATTTTGTCATTTCATGAAAACTATAATCCATAATACTAATCTTACAATATGCAAATGTAATTAGAAAAAATGGGGAATTTATGGACAAGGACAATGTATTATTGGGAGACAATGGACATCCAGTCCTCAACTACCTAGTAACAACATGACAGAATCCTCAGACAGCAGTTGAAGTGCTGCATTTATTACAAATTATAGAATTAATATTTAAAGAACATTTGAAATGAGATGTAAGTTTCCTTTTATTCAAAGAATAATAACAGCTTGTTCAGTTGTACATAACATTGCAATAGTTAATAAAGAAAACATTCAAATACTAGCAAATGAGGATACTGTGGATATAGTTTATGAGGACATGTGTGTCAACATAAAGGATCTTTTACTACATAACAATGTATAATAGGGTTTCAATTTTTAATAATATTCTCTTCAAGCATCAGCTTTCAGAGGTTTGAAAAGATTTTAGGTGTCTGATTTGGGTCAATTTAATTTTTTTTTGTGAACAAAATACGAATGCTGTTATAAAAATGTTTTTATTTTATAAAAAATATTGACAAAAAAATATAAGGAATTAATTTAGCTTAAGTTCCATTAATATAAGGGAACTCAAGCTAAAATCAAAAAAATAAATAATATTAAAATTGAACTCACCAGGCTTCCAGGTTGAACCTCATCAACCAACGAGGTTCGTCCCAGAAGCCCGGTGACTATAATTTTAATATTAATTCTTTTATTGATATATACACATATAATACTTAAAAAACTATATATGTATAAAACATTACAAAACTGCTCCTCTTCTTTTATGGAAACAAATATATATTGTTAAAAAACAACTATAAACTGATATTTAATATAAACTGTATAAAATGTTATAAAACAAAACTATAAATACAACATTATTAGGATCCCTGAAATGACAGCAATTGAATTAAACATCTACGAAAAAAATGAAAATATTAAAATCGTTTCTACTTACAGATCACCAAGCTCATGGCCAAAGGTATTTAATTCATGCCTTAACAATTATTTATGCCATACAAAGAGGTCGGAGATTAATATGTTTGCAGGAGATATTAATATTGACTTATTAGTTGATGATGACTATGTATCGGAGTAAAACATGCATGGATATGTATCATATATAAATCAAATCCCAAAACGTCACAGTAAAATGTGCCTTGATCATTTCTTTATTGAAAATTCACAAGAAAGTAAACATAAACTTAGTTCTTACATTTTTACCTACGAAATAACTTATTATAGTCCCATTGCATTAATATTAGAAAATTTCAAACTCTTCAGTTAGTACCACAAATAAACAAAAGAACACAATGTTCAAAAATATACTGATTATATACAGTTAAAACTAAATTTAAAAGGCGAAAATTGGATTTCTCTTTATAGTTCCACAAACATACATTATACAACTGAGGGGTTTATCAATATGCTACAACGAAATATTGAAATAACCACTAAGGAAGTAGAAATTCGAAAAAAAAAAACAAAAATCAAAAAATAAAAAGCCTTGGATCAATTTAGACTTATTATTCACTCCAATGACTCTTTGGGCATTTGTAAAAGAATTGTGTGGTGGAACAGTAGTTAAAACAGAAATTGAGCAGATAAAGTGAGATGATAATTTAATAACAGATCATGGAAAAATTGCAGATCTATTTAATAACTATTTCAGCGACTTGGTAAAAAATATGCTGAGAAAACTGATACACCTCAATCATGTTGAAGAAATTGAGTAAAAAATAGCATATATTTATTTCCAATGAATCATAAAAACTATACATACACTAAAAAATAAAAAATCGTTCAGATCAGAAATGTTAGAAGAAGTTGCAGAACAAATTGCTAAACCATTGACTTATATAATCAATAACTGTTTCAGATTAGGTATATTTCCCAATGTATTAAAAACAGGTATCATTAAACTACTTTTTAAAGGTGAAGATAGTAGTGAACTTTTGGACTATAGACATAGACCAATAAGCTTGACTTTGAATCTCAGTAAAGTAATCGAAAAAATTATAAAATCTTGTCTAAATAATTTTTTAAACAAACATAAGATATGATCTGAAAATCAATATGGCTGTAGAGAGGGGAGGTCTACAGAAGATGCCATTGGTAAAAAATATTTACAATTCTTTAGATAATAAAAAAGCTTCTTTATGTATATTTGTAGATCTCTAAAGAATTTGATACTGTAAACCACAAAATACTGTTACATAAACTAAAAAATTACGGCCTTCAAATTGTTAGAGAGCTACTTAAGTGGCAGACAGCAAAAGGTAACTGTAGGTGGTAAAATGAGCATGACCAGAACTGTGACTTACGGAGTAGTCCCGCAAAGAACAGTGTTGGGGCCGCTTTTATTTTATCATTTATATAAACACTTTACTTACATTACAGACTTCAAGCCAGATCATATATTTCGCTGACAATACAGCCATTTTTTATAGCAATACAAATGGAAAAAGTTGAAGGAAAATGTCGAAATGGACTTTGTAAACAATAATAAAATGGTTTCAACATAACCAGTTAACATTAAATACTAAAAAAACTAAATACTTTTTCGTCATACAAAACTGGGTTACCAAACTTCAACCAACTTGAAATTGACAACGATACAACAATTCCAGAAGCAGAAAAGATTAAGTACCTTAGTATTGTAATAGACAGATACCCAAAATGGGATCATCATATCAGATATGTACTCCAAAAAATAAGAGGTTTACTCCCAAAATTCAAGTATCTTCGCAACTACAAATCGTTATTATATTTACACAGTGAAAAATCATTTCTGAATTGAATCCACCATACACATCACACTAGAAATAAAAATTTAACAATATTAGTGCATAAAAATGGAAAAAACATTGGCCAATCTTGCATTGATTTTTTGGGACCAAAAATGTTTAATTGCCTACCATGCACCATCAAAACAATACAAAACTATAACAAATTAAAATAATTGTTCCATGGTAATAGATATAAATTGCATGAATTAATGAACAGCTATTAATGAGCTTAAATTTCAAATAAATGTTATAATTTTAAATTTTTGTTTTACTAAGTGTAATTTGTCAGCAGGTTGTTACTATTTTAAAATGTTTATAACTGTAATTTGTGTGAATATGTTAAAAAAAATTCAACCCTCACGTACCAGTTCTAGTCCATGTGACACGACAACTTCTATGAGAAACTGATTTTATTTAAATATTGTACAAAATAGGTAAATTTATATTGTAAGATATTACTATCATATATATATAAAATGTTTGTTGATGAAATGGTATTCTTCTAATTACACAAAGAACAAAGAAATTTAAAAATTCAAACATACAAAATATATAATAACACATGGATAATCTTTTATTTTTCACACTTACACCTACCTACCTAAACAAAAAAGAAAGCAAGAAGCACTCCTTTAGAGCCTCCGCATACATATATACAGTGATGAGTACACTAATAGCCAACGGAATACATAGTACTTTGTGAAATAAAAAGAAATATTTCGTAGTTTCACAGTCAAACTGTCACAGTGGCAATTGACAAATTCATTCGATACATCTAAAGCTGAAAAACTATCAATATAATGTAAATGTATACTTTTTATTAATCATTTCCCTCTACTAGTTTCATCTCATTTTATTTCACAAAGTATTATGTATTTGCAATATTTTGCCAGTTATTAGTACAATCATCACTGTATATTACACATATATATATATATATATATATATATATATATATATATATATATAATCATAAAGTATAAAATCATATATAAAAAATACAAAAAATAAAAGGTACAACACATTTAACATTTAAAACCACTCCTCTTCTTTTATCGAACTTAAAAATATATACTTAGTTAACCTACTTCCTAACAAACGGTTTCTTAATTGATTCAAAATCAAGCCTGCTTTTGAGAACAACCGCTCTGAAGGTACTGATGTCCCAACTATAACCAAATACTTCATGGCTTGTTTGTAAAGCAGTGGAAATAAAGTTTTCATTTCTTCCCATTGCTCTAAAGGGTTCGAATTTAAATTAGCCACTGGATTTGCTAGATAAATAGACAATTCATCTTGTAAATGATCATTTTCTAATCTCCTACGTTTTGTACTACCTGAAGAGTGTGCCAATTTTTTATGGTAGTTCCAAAAATCAAAACTACTGTCCTGAGAGTTACTTTCAGAATCTGACCCACTTGATATCTCCCGGTATTCTTGTTTAAGTTGCTCTCTTAAATATGAAACTGCTTTGCTTGCTGCCAGTGGTTCTTGAAAATGTAGATTTTTAAACCTTGGATCAAGTAATGTGGCTACAGCAATTGCGTGATTATACTCTATTTTGCTAAACCTCTTTTTTAGTTCAGTTTTAATTTTTGACTTTAGGTTATCTGCTAGTGGCAAATCTAAATTAATCATATCCAGCTGATTTGAAACACATGCCAACATTGGAATGATCTTTGATATTGTAATGTACCCTTCTCCAGAAGCTTCTCTCGTAATGTACTCTAAAGGTCTGAGAAGACAAATAACTTCTTTAACCTGTAATATTTCTACCGCTGTTAACATTGCTGGTGCATGCGGTTTACTTAATAATATTTCACTAACTAAAGAAGAAAGTTCCACAAACCTCTCTAGCATATAAAATACAGAATTCCACCTGGTGGTAACGTCTAAAATTAATTTTTTTAGGTTGCCACTAGCAGTTCCCTTATTCAATTGGCGTTTCCTCAGTTCGTCACTAACAATCACACTGTTTTTTGCCCATTTGACAATTGATCTTACTTTATTTAATAATGACTTTGTCTCCTCGTTATCTAAAGAATGCTCGACAACTAAATTTACTAAATGAGCAAAGCAGGGAACATGTTTGATCTTTCCAAAGCTTTCACTAATTGCCTTCAGCATATTGGAACCACCATCTGTAACCACAGCTTCCACTTTTTCAAGATCAATGTTCCACCTATTTAAAATTTCTAAAAGCTGGGTAGATATATAATCAGAGGTGTGACGTTCTGATAATTCTGATAGATCAATAGAAACCGAAGTTAGTTTTCGGTCTTCTATAAAGTGCACAGTTACACCTAAAAAACTGCGACAAGACATCATTTCGCTCCAGACGTCACATGTTATAGAAAAATGACTTATTTCTGAAAATTTTGTTTTATAAAGATTGGCTATAACCTCATACTTAGTATCCATGAGTTTTTTAAACGTTTCCCTGCTAGGTACTTTATATAAGGGAGCAAGTTCTTTTATTAGTCTCTTAAAACCAACACCTTCTACTATATTTATTGGCCTATTATCGTGGCAAATAAAAAATAACAAGGCACTTGTTATTTTTGAAGAACGAGCTCCACCATCTAAAACAATAATTAATATGTTCATAAATGATCTTTCAATTTTTAGTTTTTTTTACTTACCGCCGTATGAATTAATTTTTTCAAATGCAGCTTGAAGTGGACCTCTACATACTTCTTTAATGGTACTAGAATTTCCTTGAAATGTACTTGTAGAAGGTTCAGGAATTTGGTGATTGGTTTCAGGAGTTGCCGGTGTTGGTTCTTTATAGTCAGAACTAAATAGAAAAACAATTATTAGTTTTATTATTTTAGCAATAAGTACTGTAATTGTTACCTGTGAGATGCCTTTACTTTGTCTGATTTATTTATGATGTTTGAATGCTTGGATTGTAGATGTTTTGCCAAATTAGAGGTATTTCCAGACGTTTTAAAAGTTTGGAAACATATTTTACATTTCGCTGATGTAGGTCCAACCTTTTCAAAATAAATCCACACATTACTTTTTGGTGGTGGCATATTTTTAATGTAAGAACTTATATTGTAAATATAACAAATTTAGAATTCACCACAAAGTAAAAAAATACTACTGGGTGATACAATATTAATGAATAAAAACACTGAGTTATAAAATATTTATGAATGTTTATCAAATATTTGATATTCACAGAGAACGTCACCACGTGGTGTTTATATTTATAAAACAAAAATAAAGCACACAATAAAGCCTCGACTACTCGAACTGTCTGCTGTCGCTGTCACTGTCTGTCGAACTCGACTCTTCCGGTCTTGATGAAACACGAAATCTGGTATCGAATCGTTCGATACCAAACTATTCGATACGATACTGGAAAGTATCGTTTGTCCCGGTATCGATACCAAAACTACTAAATTATCAGATAAAAGTATCGATACTTCGATAGTATCGAAGTATCGTTAGCATCCCTAGTCAACACTTCAACTTGTAAAGGTCGGTCGGTACAGTCTGCGGCAGAGTTTTCTTAAAGAATAGTTTAAATCAAAAGAATTTAAATCAAAATTAAATCAAAAAGTTTTGTCCGGTCAAAGCCGGGAAATTATAGCAAATGTTATGCATTTTATGCAACAAGAAGCAAGGGACAACGTACCTCTAATAGACTTAAAACAAGTGCAAAAACGTGTTGTAAACGTGTATACTTTTCGTATATTTGCCAAATAATACCTAAAGTCACATGTTTATAAAAAAAACTGTAATAACCGTCAAGAGATATGGCAAAATATTGTAGAGGGAGTTTAAATAATTAGGGCCAAAGAAACTCATTATTAAAAAAAAAACTTCCACAAAAGATTTAGATTATGTAGTTTATCTCATAGAGAACATTTTGAACTTTTTTTTTCGTTTCGATTTGAATGATTCACTTTGTCCATTGTTTTATATTCACTTCATTGTTTAATTTAATATAATTTATGATTTTTTAAAATTTGTTATTGAGTAAAAGGTTTAATAAAAATATTTGTTTTAATCATATGCATTTTGTTTGCAAAAATTATCTACTACTAATACATTTAATATTCACTGGTATTTAAGACCTTTTGAATAATGTTTGAATTTATAGTTTTTGTAAAATTTTTTCATTTTATGCACGTCTCTAAAAAATACGTTTATTTAAAAAACGGTGTATTTTTTTTGATTTGGAACAAGAATACCGTTTTTGTGAAGAATTAAATGTTTGGAATGTTTATACAGGGCGGAAAAAAAAATTATGGCCACATTAATGAACCAATGTTGTAGTAGGAGACGCTACCTAGAGTCAATGGTAAAACTAAGCTTATTTTCTTAATAAGCATACTAAATAATAGCAAGATGCCAAATTTCACTAAAATCGGTTGAACAGTTTTTATTATATCCCTAAAAATAATCTAAAAAATATTAATGAATCACCCTGTAGAACGAAAACTAGCAACATTTTGCCTAAGCAATTTGGTCTTAAACGCTTTATTTTAACATCAGCTATTACCCATTAGCTAATGTCCAATTAATTATGGGACACCCTGTATAAGTATATGTGGAGGTATCGTCCAAAGGGTAAATTTAGAATAAACCATTGATCTTTTATTCGGATACTTTGGATGAAAACTTTTCAATGTTTTATATTGAATACGAATGCTGTTTCCCAATAATAAACAGGCACATGGAGATCTCCAGATAGCACCACAGTTATACAGATTCTAGACACCAATTAGATATAATTAACGTGCGTACTAGGAGTGCTTTTGTGGGGTGTCAATATTTTTTTGTACTTACCTCACTCGTGAATCACTTGTAGTCTAGCTCTGACGAACCGCGACTAAGACACCTCTTCCAGACTGGAGCCCGGACCTTAGCATATTGTTTTGTGTAACCGTATTGCCCTTTATGAGACAATTTACTATCCTAAATAAGGTATACTCATCTACCGCCCGAATGGTGGTACTACAACGCTATACTATAAGAATAACACTGTCAGCAGTCATCTCCAATGGTGGCTTCATTTTTAAAGTATGTTTTACAGATTTATGTCCATTTTCATTTTTGTAATAAACGGTTAAAATTGTAGCCGCTAAGCTTAAACAATAATTTAGGCAAGGGATATGTCCCACACAACATTTCTTTTAGTGTGTAGTAAGAATTTTGTTTTGGATCATGTTTGGATTGCGTTAAACAAAAATAGTAAACGTTCTTTATGCTCCTGTCGCTTTAGTGATCTCGCGTAATGCCAAAAAAGAACGATTCACACCCGGAATTGGCGACCACATTAATCTTAGATCCTATTTCTGGCAAAATATCGAGAATATCATAATCCTTCATCCGAGAAATTTATTAAAGCGTGAATTTTGGCTTTCAAGTATTTTCTAGAAATAGCACCAACTACTGCATCACCTGTCGCTGTGCCTCTTTACTCAGAGACATGCATAATTACCGGGATTTTCAAAATTTAAGTGCTTGCGGTGAACATAAATTGCACCCTTAAGTGGATTATTAATTTATAGTTATTTTGTAGACGTCATTTCCAATCTATAGTTTGTCCAGATAATACTTATTTTTTTTGTGTGTGTGTTTTGGCTTGGACAATTGTCATTCAGCCAGTCTCAATCAAGATAAGTTTATTAATGTAGTGAGTGTGTGTGTTTGTGTGTGTAGAGTAATTGTCTTGATACTTAGCAAAGTCGACGTCATTGTCTTTGTTAAGAGACGCTAATTGTATCCGAACGTCTGCGGTCCCTCTGGTGAGTACCGATCACACAAGGATAAAAATTATTTTCATTTATTAATTTTTTTAATAAACGAAAATTTCCACCCAGGTGAGATTCGAACTCACGACCTTTAGGTTTAAAGGCAGGCGCTCTTACCACTGAGCCACAGAGGGGGTTCAGATAATACTTAGACGAACAGAAAAAGGGGATATGTAAAATATCTGTCTGTAAAATTAAATTCTCACTTATTGATACTGCGTTTTAACATGAGGTCCGTTGACTGTTAATGTCTTTAAATAGATATAATATATGACATGAGGGACTCAAATTACGTTATAAACTATATCAAATTCTTATATAAACCAGACTACTTAAAATTAGCATGCTTACTACAAATACAAATACAATACACACATTACTACTAAAAAGCACCTAATAGAAAAAAAGACTATATATTACAGATCAATACTAGTAATAATAGGATTAGTATTAGTAGGAATTTAGGATAAGATTGTATAGGAAACAATGACTAATGAAAAAATGAGTACAAATTGTAAGATTGGCGAATGGATTTAGTGTTCGCAGTCATTTAAACACAAATAACAACAACAACATTACAAAAAATAATAAACTTAAAAACTATATATTTATTAATTACTGTTAAAAATTAGTAATAGAAAAGCGCATACAAAAAAATTACATAAAAAAGAAATTACTTGCCTTGAAAAGGTAGGGATACGTCCGGTATTCTTCTAAAATTAAGCAAAACCAAGAAAAAAACAAAAAACTTTTCAGAAATTAAAAGAAATAGGATATATATGATCAATAACTTCTAATATTTGAAAGAAATTCAGACAAAAGCTTAAAAAAGTGATCCATACTTCTATTTGTTTTTTTGACTGTTTATATTTATTCATATATTGTCGATAAACAGGAAAACAGCGGAACGTCTCTATTTTACTAGTATTTTTTAAATCATAATGTTTTTCTATCAATTTTCTAACGTCAACTGCTTTTTCGTGTTTTACTTGTAAAGTAAATAGTAAATCTTTGCCTTTTAAAGCATGTGGTCTAAGAAACTTATTTATTAAGAGCGGTTTCAACATGCTCTCTCCCGACGTATTGCTACAAAGTATGTAATAATATTACACGATCGTTACTTGCCTTTTTTTCCAATATAGTCCTGTTTCATCAGTGTTAAATACTTGATCGGCACAATAGTCCCCATCTTCAATAATTTTCGCTAGCTCCTGTGGAATTTTTTTTGCTGCTGCTTTATCTGCTGTAGCACTCTCTGTGATCTTGATACTATTGTGAAATATATATCTTGTCGGGAAGAATCGCGTTGACAATTTAATACTCGACGTTTCGGCACCCGTTTTGGAGCCATTTTCAAGAGGAATACGGTTCCGTTCGAGTTCTGGGAGTTAATCTCCCTACTCCCCTTACTTGTGACGTACCAGTATTGTGTTTTGTATAAATACAAGAACCGTCAAACGGTACCGAGGATTCAATCTGCATTTATACTATCAGTGTGCGCGGGAACGGTATACGCTGACGTGGTCTGAGCTGACGTGGTCTGAGCTGACTTGACCTGAGCGGTGTGGGTTGGGGCGGGGGGTCGCCGAACCAGCGGTCGCCATGTCAGTCATTTAGCGTCATTGTTCGTTTTTAAGCTGTGAGGTCGTTGTTCAATTTCGATGGCTTCACGAATGACTCTCGATTTTAAGAAGCGGATGGAAGCGATGGTTTTTGCTTTTTCGAAATCTATTTTGTGACCTGTCTGAATATGATGGGATAGGGCGGAAGTAGTATCAGAATGTTTGACTGACAGAGAATATTCGTAAATATGGTTATGGATTCGTAGGTTGTCTGTCCTATGTATGTACGTGGGCAACTGGAACAAGGTATCTCGTAGACACCATGGTCTTTATTGGGGATTTGGTCTTTTACGGATCTGACGAGATTGGACAACCTGGAGTGAGTAGTGAAGATGGTTTTGGTGTTTAGAGGAATAAGAGTTCTACTGATCTTGTTAGTGACAACTTTAATAAAAGGTAGAAAGAGTTTGGGTTGATACGGCGGCAAGGTTTCTTTTTTGGATGGAATAGGGTTTAAATGCTTTTTAATGCTCCTATTGATTTGAGTTTTGTGGTAGCCGTTTTGTAAAAGTGTTTGCCTTAGTTAATTGATTTCGGATCACCTGTGATTGTTGTCGCTTAGTCTTGTGGAACTAGAAATAAAAGTGTTGATAACTGAATTAAGTTGGGCGGGGTGATGATGTGAGTGGGCTTGAAATAACGGTTTCTATAAGTGGGTGTCCGGTACACGGAATAGGAAAAACTGTGAGGTGGGATTTTCTGAATAAGAACATTAAGGAATGGCAAAGACGCTTCAGACTTAAATTCCATCGTGAATTGAACACTGGAATTTATTCCATTAAGGTGGGAGAGGAAGAGATGTAATGTGTCTTTACCATAGGGCCAAAACAAAGGTGTCATCAACGTACCGTAACCAGCATGTGGAAATATTCCATGTAGATATCAGCTATTACGGGAGAGATGGGGGATCCCACTGGGGCATCTTTAATTTGACAATAGAAATGATTTTGGAGTAAAAAATACGTATTAGATATGCAGTGTTGTATAAGATATGTGTTTTGGGGGATTTGATGTTTAGAGTCCAAGATAGAAATGGTTTCATCGATGGGAATATTGGTGAATAAAGAATCAATGTTTTTCAGAAGATCAATAAAATGAAAAGAGTTTTTAACAAAGGATTTTCGGCTAATGGTTGTAAGGATAAAGCGACATGGTTGTAAGGATTTTCAAATCTGATTGTTTATCAGAAATTTTGTGGTATGTTAGTTATATCTATGAATTTATATTATATATCAGAACGCATAAAGGTTAGTTGTTGGTGGTAGCACTCTAAGAGACGTCGCGACTACCCAATTATCGTTCTTCGTTAGTTGGTGGTTGCTGAGTAATCGTCAATACATCATTCTTACAACTCATCATTATTGGAAATAAAGTACCACCTAACTTCGTACGTTACATAACAAATATTAAATTAAGTGTATTCAATATAGTCGCTAGATATAACATGATAAGAGCGTTAATAAGATTAATGCTTCTAGAAAAAGTTAATGGAATTACAGGAGATGAACGCAAATTAGTATAACTAAGTGAAATGCGGATTAAAAATGTTAAATTTTTATCGACCCATCGCCCCGCCAAGCACGTATTCCCATATATTTCTCATGTCTTCATCGATGTTATCAAGGAAGCTTGTTCTGGGCCTTCCTCTTCTTTGCTGAACAACAAGTCTATTAAGAAGCGTTTTTCTAGTTGGGTCATTTTGTTCCATCCGCATTACATGCCTATCCACTAGTGTTGCCCAAATGCAAGAACGAGACGAGACTTAGACAGTCTTGGTCTTGGTCTTGCGTCAATACACCTGGTCTTGGTCTTGGTATTACACTCCTGGTTTTGGTCTTGCAGCAAGAGTCTTGCAAGTCTCGCAGTTACCCATTAGCATATTGCTATTTATTAAACGTTACTTTAGATCTTAGAACAACGTAACAAAATAGGTACATTTTAAGCTTAAATTAACATAGCCATAATAAATACCAACCAAATGAATAAATGTCTAAACAACTGACACTGGGTGGGGTTTGAACCCACGATCCAAGCGATCCGTGCCTATGCTTTAACTAACTCAGCTATCTATCATGCCACACGGAAGTCAATCTGTTTCTTAATAAACGTTTGCATTTAATAAGCTTACTTGTTCTAAAATATGGTTAACACACAAAAAAAAAACCAAATTAATGAAATAAACTTGTCTGTATGGACAGCTTATATAAAATGGAAATCTTAAAAAAGATTGGTATGTGGCAAAAATCCACATACATGTATCGACGGAACCGATTCTTTAGATGATAAGAAAACCAACTGTAATCTACTTATTAAAGCAAAATAAATGTTGTCAACAATCTTAGCTCTACTTTTATAAAAGAAACTAACTTAAAAAAATAAAAAAATATGTAAAAAATCAATGATAATCAGAAGTTATTTTAAATTAAGAAGATATCTACTTAAATACATTAATTTACCAAAATAAAGGAGTAGGTACATTAAATGTATATGTAATTGTGTAATAAGTATATTTTTTCTTACAAATCCACATTTTCCAGCGGTTATTAAAAAGTTTGTGATATCTCCACCGAATTTTAGTTTTTCAGGAAAAAATATTTGTGATTCCTTTTTGTGGAAAAATATTAGATGCTTAATTAAACCTGATATGTTTCTGTTTTTCATTTTTATTTCAAGCTTTAAATGTTGACACAATTTGTACAATTTGAGATGCATGCATTACTTCGAAAAACTCATCAAATTTGCTTTTAGGTCTTTTAGATCTATAACTCCAACTCTCATTACTCCAGGATTGGTAACCAGATCCTACTACATTCTGCCGAGGAATTTGCGACACAATTGGCCTCATTTAGCATAATTAGTAATTAGAGCCGATTTTTTGATTTTTCTTTTTTTACCATCCGTTTCTTTTAGGACTACATTTGAATTATTCCATTGAACCCTATGTTCATTATCCCATGCGTGTTTACATATTTGAGATCTCTCAAATTCTCTATTTTTAATATAAGATTGATGTTCACTTATTCTAACATTTAATGGCCTTGGTGTTTCACCTAAGCAAAACTGATCGCATTCACAAGGTATTTTATAAATGCAATTCTTTGTCCTTTCTTGTTCATTGTTAGGTTTGGTTTTGGACAAAATAGATCTCAACGTGTTTGTTGTTTTGAATGTTGTTGAAATGTTGAATTTATTTTATTTATTTTAATATATTTTCCCTCATAATTTACTATGGAATCACTATCAGGAGAATTTTACTGTCATTATGTCATGTGTTTGTCTTTTTAAAGACGAAGTACATGCTATGATTTTTTTTCTGATGGATATTCTCAAGTTAAAGTTGATTTCATGTAATCGAATGAACTATCTTATAAGTAAAGTCGTCCCAGGAGCGCAACTCAACAATATTGGCAATATCATTTTAAAGTCGTCTACTTTAAAATGCATAATGTATGTCTGAATTGTCAATATAAATGAGTCAGATAAAATTAAATTATTAGAAGAATTTTTCACTATGTAAAAAAAAACAAAATTTGTTTAATTTACTGTTAGTATTTTGAGAACGATTTCCGAAGTGGAAATTGAAACATCAATAAACGTATTTTTATCTTTAATTGTGGCTTGTTCCCAGTAGTAATTAATTAGTAGTAATTAATAGTAATTAATTTAAAATGCCACAAGAAAATAGCTTCAGAAAGATGTCTTATTACATATTTTCAGATCTTGGTTGTTAATTCCTGTTTCTTTTAGTATTTTCATCATTTTGGCGTGCTGTACTCGATCCAACGCTTTCTCGTAATCAACCAGACATTTTAGCCAATTTTAGGAGATGACTCATGAGGCTTATAGTACAATAATCTTCGCATTTTTTGGTTCCTGGTTTTTTTTGAAGTGCAATAAACTCAGATTTCAGCCATTCTGTTGGTATTTCTCCAGAGTTATATAAGTTGTTGAATATCTTTGCGATTATTACTATTGATTCATTGTCCATTAGTTTGAGTAGTTGTGCTTATATATTATCAGTGCCTGCTGCTTTGCCATCCTTTAACTGTGTTATTGCAGAATAAACTTCCTGCTGTAATATTCTTGGTCCATCATTTACCTCTTCTTCTAGCTCAAAGGAGTTTTCTCTTTGGTCTTCAAATAGTTTTTCTATATATTCTTTCCAAGTTCTTATTTTACTCTGTTTGTCCAATAGAATGTTTCCGTCAGAATCAATTATATTTCCTTTCTGCCTTCGTCTTAGTCCACTTACTTTCCTATGTACATTGTAACTATCGTACTTTGACTGTAGTCTCAATTTATTCGCACCTTTTCCTTGCTTCTTTTTCTTTCGCTTCTCTGATTTTCGTTATTATTAATATATTTATGGTTTTATATTTATCAGGGTCATTTTTTGAAGACATGGCCTCATAAAATATCGTAATCACGGAAAAGCTACATCTCCACATATATAAAAAAAGTCCCTTCAGTAAAATTTGCCGGTAAATGAGAGCATTCAGGAATGCCCAGGTTGTGTTTTTGTAATATTTTTCCAATATGAGATGATTTTAATTAAAAAGGAATTTTTTTAAAAAGAGAACAAAACCGAGCTTTTTGCCTTGTCTATATAGGATTCTGTTTGTTTGCTTTTAGTGCTTTCTCATTTTTACTCAACATATAGCCGTCCTCTAATATCAACCGAATAAGGTTTTTTGATGGAAAGCGCATTATTATGTTCGAAAATCTTTATATGCCCATAATTTTCAAGTAAATATAAAATCCTTGTTAATAAACACGACACTATATATATAAAATTTTATCTAAAATCCCAGTAAAACAAGACCATAAAAGCAAATATTTTCGGTAAACGGTCGTGTATTACCAATAAATAAAATTTTACTATCTAATGGGTCAGAGGATAAGACATTCCGTCCGTTTTATAGCAATTAAAACGTCTAATTACGAAAGCACACACACACAACGCACCCAACAGGACTACCGAAAAATACTAAAAATACCATCAAACCGAACGGTTTATCGAAAATTCTTCAGTTATCATAAAAGGGGCTCATTAATGGAGTGACCGCATGAGATGTGGAAATGCTTTTCGTTTGTTGGATTCTGTTGTAAGACTTTTATGTTTCGAGATAAGTTCATCAAAGAAATATTCATTGAAATAACCGGAAATTTAGAAGCTATTTGATATTTTCATATAATCTATTTTACAGACCTGAGAAATTATTTATTTGTTTAATTTGTTTAATCAGTCATCACTTTGAACAGATCAATTGTTTATAGAGTTGATAATGAGCGAAGTAAACCGAAAAGATGAAGAGCTATTAATATTAGCGTCAAGAAACATATTCTACTACCGCGGAACATCAACAGAATGATTAGATTCCTAATCAACAAAAATGGAAACGAAGGGTAGTAGACATAATAGTATCTTGGATAGAGTAGCTAGCTTAATCTTGCAACTATCAAGGAGATCTCTATTTATCTATCTATACAGCCCTAAACATCCATCCTTGGATATAGGCCTCCTCCTCCTTCTTCCATGCCTCTCTATCTTAAGCAATTTGCATCCATTTTGACCCGGCGTGTTTCTTCAGGTCATCTGACCATCGCATTTGTGGCCTTCCCCTTTTTCGTTTGTGATTCCATGGTCTCCAATGTATAATTGTCTTAGTCCATCTTTCATTTTTTTGCCTTAGGGTGTGTCCGGCGAACTTCCATTTAAGCTTTGCTACTTGGGTTGAGACATCTGTCACTTTTGTTTTATTACAGATCCATTCGTTTCTTTTTCTGTCTTATAGTTTAAAGTTCAGGATTTGTCTTTCCATGGATCTTTCTGTCTTTGCTATTTTTTCCATATTTTCCTTTGTAAACGTCCATGTCTGAGAGCCATATGTGAGGACAGGGAGTATACATTGATTGAAGACTCTCGTTTTTAGGTATTGGGGGTATTTTGAATTCTTTAGAATATAAGACAGTTTTCCGAATGATGCCCAGGCCAATCTTATTCTTCTCTTTATTTCTTCGGTCTGATTTTCTTTATTTATGTTTAGTGATTTGGCCTAGATATATATACTCTTTCACCTGTTCTATTCTTGTTTATGCCACTGTAATTATTAGTTCTTCTGGTTAATTAGTCATGGTTTTTGTTTTACTGTAATTCATCTTGAGTCCAATTTTTGTCCATTCTCTATCTAGTTCTTCCATCATTCTTTGTAATGCTTCACTTTTTTCTGTTAATAATACAATATCATCAGCATATCGTAAATGATTCAGATTTTGCCCGTTTATGTTAATTCCCAAACCATCCCAGTGTAGTCGTTTGAAAACATCTTCTAGCGCTTGGTTGAATAGCTTGGGCGAGATGGTATCTCCTTGTCTTACTCCTCGGTTTATTTTAATAGGCTTCGTTTGTTTCGTTAGCGCAAATTCGGCAAAATATTTTGTAGAAAGTTCAAATAGACCTGCCCTGTTAAAGGACCATCAAAAAAGTGAGGACCTACTAATTGGTTATTTATGACATCAATCCACACGTTAACCGAAAACCTTAACTTAGAATGACGTTTCGACGTAACTGGAAACGAATTTCGTGAATTATTTATTCCGTCTCTAGTAAATTGGGCTTCATCTGTAAATAGTGTCCTGTATAGCGTTGGTCGATTATTGTTAATCCATCTACAAAATTCCAACCTATGGACCTCATCTCCAGCATGTAGTCGCTGAACCATTTGAATGTGATATGGGTATAGATTATTTTTTTGTAAGACTCTACTTACTTTTGATTGAGTAACATTGAGTTCTCGACTTACTTGTCTAGTGCTTATTGTAGGGTTCATAGTAACGGTGTCCATAATGTCATCTTCCTGCGCTTCATCTACATATCGCTCTGTTGTTCCACTAGGAAAAGTGCCATTTTCTCGCAAATAATTAAAAACTGACCCAAATGTTGGATCACTGGGAGTTCGACGATTAGGAAATCTCCTGCGATATTCTCTACTAGCAACCCTACCATTCCCATTACAGAATCCATAAACAAATATTATGTCTGCATATTCTGTGGTCGAAAACTGATGTGGCATTTTGAACGAAAGTAACAAAAGCTCTACCAAAACTAACACAATGTACTTAACGTAGATATGACAGAAGAAATATGTATTCTTGTATACATAAATAAAAATTGATAATGACAATAATGACAATGGATATAAAATATCAAGAAACGTCAAACGGTCAACGCCAACCTTCATTTTAAACTTTTTTAGATTTATTTTTATTTAGTACAGTTGATGCAATGTATTATTATTTGACATAAAATTTTAATCATTTACAATCAACAAAAACTAACACATACAAGAGGTTTGACTTTTTAATAAATTCAATTTATTATTTATCGAAAATAATACCCCAATACGATCTATGAGTAAAAATTTAAAATTGAAAAACAATTGATTCTATCGGAGAGATAATACAAAGTGACAGAGCGGATGTTAATTTTCTACGTATTAGATTATGTTGTAGGAACTCATATTAATTAAAATGTTTGAAATTTATAACATTTGTTTAAATTAATACCTTATAATTTGATACTTCATTATGGTTGTTCTATTTTTGGTAAGATTTGATCGTTCACTAAAAATTTAATAAAAGTGCGACATTGTCGCATATGTCGTTTTCATTGGCTATTTATGTAGTTTGAAAATCACTTATTGCATTTTAAAAAAAATATATACAGGGTGTAATATTTAATACGAACCCCTAAATTAATTTTTCCAAAGCCAGTCCTGGAATTTTTTAGTTTAGCTAATACCAGTCGAATGCTTGATAGTAGTGTACTGTATCATGCAAAAATTAAAAAAATGAAATGAGCCGTATAAACAATACAGTAAAATGAAATAAATGGTCAATTACACAAAGCACCCTGTTAATTAATAAAGAAGATGAGTTGACATTTTTTTGTGGCCACATGATATGCTCCCTGAGGGACTCTACATATGGTAGAAGTATGTAAAGTTCCTCATGACTCACCCTGTATAAAGCCTTTGCTTAGAATCGATAAAAATCTAAAATAATAATAAAATTGTTTATTCTAGTTAAATGTAAAAGATAAAAAATTAAAATAAGTATTTACTGACACGATTTTTAGCTGTTATTTTTGTTTTTACATATTTCGTAATTTCAATTATTTCACGCAACAAACGCTCTTATCTCTAGTTTTTTTGAAACTCTACCTAGTTATTAAGCAACGCCTCCTTATCACTTACAATAAAGATAAGCGAATGCCCAGTTTTATGAAACCACCTTCTTCGAAATTGATCGATTATCTTTTTCCATAAAAATTCGTCTAGATAAAAAATACCGTTTTACGAGTTCATAAATTTTAAACCATTAGATTATTTTTTTACTGTTTAGTTATCATATAGAAAAGTTCTAAATAAAAAGGTTTATAATTAAATTAGATATTCAAATGGGCTCTAGCTGTAAGTGGACCGGAAAGTAAATTGGATGTTGTTTTATGGTTGTTATATCTATGTTAAGACACTATTTTTGAAATAAATTAAATTGTAAAACTGCTTATATTATCATTAAAAAGAACACACTTTAAAAAACGCATCTAAAATACACCCCCAACTATTTTCTGATCGTTAAACTTACAATAATAATTTTTTAGTATAGTTGTAAAACTTTAAATAGTGTATTTCAAACGAACATCTAATATATCAAAATATCTTACGTAAATCTTATATATAAATCTAAAACATTTTCGGTTGCATTCAGAAATTCCATCTTCTTAGTTTTTCTTGTTATTCTGTCTATACAGTGCTTTTCAGATAAAACTATCCACCTTAAATAACTTTTGAACCTCTAATTTTTTAGAAAAACACAAAAACACGTCAATTAATATCTGAAGGGGGAGACATTATATCATATTTAAGGTTGCTGGAAAATGTACCCTCTCTCCCCCTCTATCAACCTTTTATTTTATATTTGGATTTTCCTTTTTGTACTGATTTCAAAAATGTATAATACCTTTAGCTTGAAGTGATTAGTTTATGAGATGGACAAGTTTCCTGTTAACAAGACACACGTTAATTGACTGTAACAAAATAGGTTGTAGCATAATTTAAACTTTTTAAATATTTAACCGTACTATTTGTAGTACCTTCAAAAACCAAGACACAAAAAAAATTCACTTTTTGTGCAAGTTTCATCAAAGGTTTTCGATATTATTTTTACATTTGTTTTAATCAGTTATAGCGACAATTTGTTATAACTTATAAGTAACTTAGAGTAACAAGTTAACTTAGACTCTTAACAATCACAGTCACTGTCAACAATAAGCAGAGCGATCGGTGTTTCATCTTCTACAGCCTTCCGAGTCCTCCATAAATTTAAGTTTTATCCATATAAAATTAAATTAGTACAAGAGTTAAATGAAGAAGATTTTGATCGTCGTCCCGAATGTTGCGAATTATTGATACAATGCATCATTAACAATCCACAATTGTTAAACAATATTTGCTTCTCGGATGAATGCTCATTCTCATTAAACGGTTTGGTGATCAGATATATTTGCAAATACTGGACTGAGAGTGATCCACATATTGTACGCGAATTTCACACACATCATTCTCAAAGGTTAAACGTATGGTTTGGTATCCTACGTGATCACATTTTCGGACATTTATTTATCACTGAAAACTTAAATGGTGCATCGTATCTTGAATTATTTAGGCAAGTGGTTGATCGTTTAAACAATAGTAGAAAATGATAATAACCTTACCGATGATTTGGTTGTATTTCAACATGATGGAGCTTCTCCACACGTTGCTTTAACTTTGCGATAATTTTTAAACGAAACGTTTCCCGGTCCTTGGATAGGTAAAAGACGACAGATGATGGATTGGCCACCTAGGTCACCGGATTGAACACCCCTAGACTTCTTCTTATGGGAGTATTTAAAAACAAAAATCTAGATGATTTAGAACAAAGAATACAGGATGAATGTCGACAATTAAATGCAGACGTGTTAAGCAAAATAGATTGTACTATTGTATGGAAGTGAAGGGCAGTCATTTTGAATAATTATTGTAAAAATTTTTAGTAGTGAAATGTTCGTTAAAAATGTGTGTAATAAAATTGTTAAAAAATAATTTTTTTTTCAATCCAATTTTCTTGCTTTTGTATTTATTTTTCTCATAAACTAATTTCTTCAAGCATCATGTATTATACATATCTGAAATCAGTACAAAGAGGAGAATCCAAATATCAAATAAAAAAAGGGGAAGTAGTTTAAAAAAAATAAAGGGATGATACGGGGGGTGAAAGGGTGCATTTCCCAGCAGCCTTAAATAAGATATAATCAAATTGCACACGTATCAAAATAGGCTGTTACTTATAAGTTATAACAAATTGTCGCTATAACTGATTAAAACAAATGTAAAAATAATATCGAAAACCTTTGATGAAACTTGCACAAAAAGTGAATTTTTTTGTGTCTTGGTTTTTGAAGGTACTACAAATAGTACGGTTAAATATTTAAAAAGTTTAAATTATGCTACAACCTATTTTGTTACAGTCAATTAACGTGTGTCTTGTTAACAGGAAACTTGTCCATCTCATAAACTAATCACTTCAAGCTAAAGGTATTATACATTTTTGAAATCAGTACAAAAAGGAAAATCCAAATACAAAATAAAAGGTTGATAGAGGGGGAGAGAGGGTACATTTTCCAGCAACCTTAAATATGATATAATGTCTCCCCCTTCAAATATTAATTGACGTGTTTTTGCGTTTTTCCTAAAAATTAGAAGTTCAAAAGTTATTTAAGGTGGATAGTTTTATCTGACAAGCACTGTATATTACCCTCCTTATCTCTTCACTTCTTTTGTTTGAATTATTTTTTGCTGCTGTTCAGTTTCTTGTAAAATGTTTCTCGTCTCTTTTGGCTTACCTTCTTATATCTTGTAGTTATTGAACTTCTTTGTTCATATTTTCTTTCTCCGGTGAATTTTCTTTTCTTCCGTATGTAGCTATTTATATTCCTCCTCTGCTTGTCAAGTTCTGTTCCTCTGTTGCATCAATAAATATGCTCTGTTTTTTCTTTCTGTTATAATCTGATATTCTTCGTCAATACATTCATTCGTTCTTGTTCTTCTTTGTTTACCTTCCATACTTAGTAATTCTTCAGCTGCTTCTTTCATGATGTTTATTCAACCTTCTCACTTTTCATTTATTTATTGTTTATATTTTCTATTTTTGTTTGTATTTTTAAGTCCTTCTACATTGTATCGTTTATGTTTAGAGCATGGACGTATAAACATAGATGGACACAGCAATAAGATACCTTTAACACACAATGTTTTGAAGCTTCGATAGAATGTGATGCTTCCGCAATGAGCATAAGCGTGCTTGAATTTTTACTCGCGGGTAATTATTCAGATTTTAAAAAACACGTTCAAAGAATTTAAAAAAACGAGAGTTTAACTATTAACAAATCACGTCTTTATAGAAAAATTAAAATACAATTTTATTTGCTTTAAAATTAATACAATAAAATATAGTTGAATTCAAGTTAATTTTTAATAGGTATCAAAAATAATGCTACAATAAAAAATCTTTATGTTTTCTCCTAAATTTGCTACCAAAATAGTTCGATCGTCAATATTATTTGGAAACCTACATAGAAAAATAAATGAGTTTTATTCATTTCACTCATTTATTTGCATCCATGAGAAATATTAAATTAAAAAGGTAATAAACAGTTCTTCTTTAATCAGATGATGTCTACTTACAATTTAAAAATGTCTACTAATTTCATGAACTTGTATCTTATTCAATACATTAATGAACATGAATAAACCCAATGGTACGCCTATTAAAATGTAAACAAACACGCTTCCTCATTTCCTCATCTTAAATAATGTAAATTGTATGTACTTACAAATGAAATGAGAGATCGGGATGTAAATATTTCGTTTATTTTATTTCACTTTTCACAAATATCACTCAAAATACATTCAAAATATCGAAAAACAACTTTTACTAAAAAGTAAACAAACATGGAACAGCATTTGAAGTTTGACGTAGATCCATAAGACAGAGAAATGTAAACAACCGTTGCCATTTATAAATAGTTTTCAGTGCTTCTGCATATAAAATAATTGATTGATATGTATTATACGCTATTATTAAATGATAATGCACACTATGTCCACACTTTATATTTTGATTACAATTAAATATATTAATCTAACCAATAAATTATTATTTTGGTTTGATAGCACCTGTAGAGTACAAAATACGGAGTAATATTTTCAGCGACTCGCGAATAAGAAATTCTAAAACAAAACGTAACAACAGTTGAAGGTGCTGAGAATGTGACCTATTCAAATAATTTTGACTTCACAATTTTATGTAAATAACTGAGTCCATCTGTGTTTATACGTCCATGGTTTAAAGCCTATTTCCTTTTTTAAATGTTTAAAATTCTGGCCCCTACCCAACTCTCGACCAAGTAGTGATCAGACTCAGCATTTGTTCCTCTTCTGATGCGGAGTCTACAATAGCATGATCTATTCTATGTGTACGTCCGTTTGGTGATTTCCTAGTGCCTTTGTGTATATCTTTTTGAGGGTAGTTAAAATTATACAATCGATTCCAAAAAAACTACTATGAAAAAAAAGAAGTCATTCTTGAAATCAGAGCATCAAAAAACTTAAAATTCATTATTTCTCGAGCACCAAATTTTTGCATGTTGTTGGGCTGTGTTATCATTCCTGTTCCATACCATGCAAGTTATACATTTATATTGTATTCCAGTTCTTCCTTTGACAACATTTTTAGTTTTTTATTGACGCTTATAAAGTAAAAGTATTTTCCTTGTTGTGTAGTTGTAGCAATCTGCTGATGCAGCTGTTGATTCATCTGTTGTGTCATTATTTTGCAGTATAAGCACAATTCAACATTATGTCAGAACATTGAATAATTCCGTTATTAAATTGAATTCTCCATTAGTCGACACTCATGAGACTAACTTCAAATCTTGAGAATTGCGTTTCGTTCTGTTTACTGCAGAAACTTGCCGGGAGCATTGTATTAATTTTAACAATATGATTCATGTAATGCTGATTCGATGTATAACTTCTTACAAATAAACACGTTTTGGCATGTTTTTAGAAGACATGTACATATAAACCATACAAGCAACTGCGGTTGCTAGTACTCTTTCTATTTACCGACTAAATAATTAAATATTCTTCTGAAATAAAAAGAATATACTAATTTGAGTATTAGTTACCGTCGACTTTTACTCATCCGCACAGTCAACACATTATTAATTCGAATAAAAACTTATTTTATAAACTAGATCTAATGTATTATTTTTATTATTATAAGCAGAAATATAATATTATATTGTTACAATGTACAAGCAAACATATTTTCTTACGTGCCGCCAATGATCGAATTCAAAATTTCCCTAGAATTAATGATAAGCACGTGATTTCAGCTACATTTCACCACATACGGCGCGTGATTTTGGATGACTAATTTTATTAAATATTTGCCAGACATATATGTGCGAAGGGTTTTAGTTGATAAGCAGTTCGTTTAATGAAGTGTAGAGGCGCGTACTGACTTAAGCGAATTTATTCTTACGAACGCGGTGTGCGCAAAAATGCTGAGGTCTGTACGTGTGTCCAGGTAAAGTTAACCCGTACGAATGCTGCTCATCACTAGTCGGTTTCTGGAAGACATTAAAGAATATTTGTTTAATTCGAAATTAAAAAAAAGAATGGAGTGGAGTAACGAACAGTGATTGCAGTTAATTGACGAATATGAACAACTTCTAATTGCAAATATTGCAAATAATTTAAAAGTAAAAGAACATGAAGAGAAACAGTAAATGACCAGTCTGTCCAGATTTAGCCATACGGCTTACACTCCCTCTAAGGGAAAATTCACTCATCCCAGATACCTACTCCTACATTTTTATGATCCCAGATATCCTAAAAAGGATTGAGCTCTGTTGGGACTCTTTTCGTGTTATCGAGCCCTAGGTGACTTGGTATGCTGGAGTATCTCCCAAAAATTTTCGTACACATCTGGACGTTGAGAGCAGTACAGCTTACTGTATGGTCTTGTAGAGATTTCTCTAGAGTTCCGAAGAACCTCCTAGTTTTCTAGGAGGTTCTTCGGAATGACTTTAGTAGTAGAGAGAATAATAGGTATTGTATGAGTACTTTCCATTCACCACTGTCTTCTTATTTGAATTTCCAGATCCCTGTACTTGGCGATCCTTTCGTTTGATGTCTGTCTCTTGATGAAGGATCTTTCCTACTGAGTCGTGCCGTTCCTTATATTCAGTTGCAGCAAATGCCTGGCAGCCCCCGGTAAAGTGTTGGATAGTTTCTTGAGCTTGACATCCACATCGGCATTTGTCATTTTGGATCTGAGGGTCTTTGATGATACATTTCAGGAAATTTTTGGTTGGTATAACCTGATTCTCAATGGCGAGTAATGAATCTTCTGTTTCAGGGAACAACTTTCCTGATGTCAGCCAATAGCTGACGCTGTATTGTCGACATGGTCTTGACTGACCTTATTCGGATGTCGCCCGTGAAGAGGTTTACCCATCCAGGTGCGCATTTTTTCATCTTTAGTAAGATAGTATGCACATTTCTGGTTCCATCAGTTTGATCGGTGTTGTCATCTACTGCACAAATCGCGCGATGTAGAGTAGATGTCTCAGCCCGAGCAGTCTGTTATTTATATTATTATTATTAAGAGAAAAGGATAAAAGAGTCTACATATCCATATAACGCTACCAATTGGCCCTTTCGAGACCATACCAATCAATCCAATGTATTTCCTCATTCTTTCACGTACTCATCCTCTACTCCATCACTCTGCCCAAAACAACTACTGCGCATAATGTAGAATATACGTCACACAATTTCACCTCTACTGCAACTTCAATATCCTTTTCCTGCTTCTGGAACAAATCTGATTCCGACACCTAACCCTTCTCCACTTGATAAGGCCGACAATGCGTTTGGTTTCCAAAATTAAAATTTGTAACTTGCTGTTTACACTATCATATTATTTGAACATATTCTTAGTTGTTATATCAAGCGTCACTTATGTTAAAACAATTGTATTTTGCACTGTAGCTTTTAAGCTTCTGGAATAGGATATATGGAATGGAGGCCTGGACCTTCAAAATCAACTCACTCAGGCGTTTGGAAAGTTTTGAAATGTGGATATTTCGAAGGATGTTGAAAGTCCCCTGGACAGCGCATATGAGCAACGAGCAGGTCCTACACAAGATGGGTACCGACAGAGAACTCTTAAAAATAATGAAAACACGGAAAACCTCATATTTGGGACACATATACAGAAATGAGAAATACCAGCTACTGCAGCTTCTTATAGAGGGGAAGGTAGAAGGAAACCGTGGTCCTGGTAGACGGCAGGCGTCCTGGTTGAAGAACATTCGTGAGTGGACTGGTTTGGATTCTCAATCTTTAATAAGAAAAGCCAGGGACAGAAATGATTTTGCTGAGGTTATCGCTAACTTTCATTGAAGACGGCACCCGAAGAAGAAGAATAGGGTATCAATTCTGCTTAAGACGACTTTTTTATTTTGTTAATAGAATATTTTGCTGGTAGTATTTAGAATAATTAATGAAATTAAGAAGGAACCTTATAGATGCATCACCAATTAGTTTCTTTATAGAATAAAAAGAAACAACTCACCTTATACATATATTGTTTATACTAAGCGGTCAATAATCTCAATGCGGTTAATTTTCAATCAGGAAATATACACATATACAAAACGAAAAAGAAGAAGACTACATTAAATTTCTACGGCAAGACAAGCCCGACCAGTACCATTACCTTCGCTTGTAATTCTTTGAAGATTCCTTTTTTAAATAAAACTAGTTGGACGATATTTTTTGAGCAAATATTAGTCCAGGAAAATTAGACATATATTATAAAAAATACATATATTATTTTTTTGTAAATGTAAATGTTGTAAATGTACAGTATTATTTCTTCTTGTCCTTAATTTTGTTCTAGTTTTCTGTTTCTGCCATTTTTTAATAAACTACTTTATTAATTGGAGACCACCCATTGGGTTTGTTAATTGTGCAAGCTTTAGACTATTTCAATTTTAGATATAGAGGAGAGAGCTTTTGCAGAATAACAATTATAAAAATTCAATAGAAAGTACAAAGATAGCAATTATTTTGTAATAGTTCAGTAATTCGGGTGGAAAAGAGGAGCTTGCCTTCCACTGTCAGACTCCATGGATTTAGGTGAAAATTTAGATTTAAGCTTGTCTTACCCTCCTTTGCAAAAATTATATATGGACGAATTGTACTTTTTGTTGTTAAGGGGTTAAAACTGCCCCTAAGTGGAAAAATAGGAAAACGCGTATTTAAGCGTGTTATGCATTAAAATCTGATTGAATTCTTCTTCTTCTTCGCGTGCCATACCAGAACTATCCGACGTTGACGATCACCATTGGGAAGGCTTCTCGATGTTCTGCAATATGGAATAATTGTACTGCATTTGGTATCTGAGTCCACTCACGAATGTTTTTTAACCAAGAAACTTGCTTTCTTCCTACACCTCTACGGCTCTCTATTTTGCCCTTAAGGATCAGTTGTAAAATTTTATATCGATTTCCCCTTACTATATGTCCCAAATAAGACATTTTTTGATGGTTAACAGTCTTTAGCAGTTCTCTGTCTTTGTTGACGCTCCTTAGTACTTCTTCATTAGTTTTTCTTTCTGTCCAAAGTATCTTCAGCATTCGTCTATGAACCCACATTTTCAATGCTTCAATTTTGTTAATGATCGATACTTTTAGCGTCCACACTTCTGCACTATACAAAAGTACAGACCAAACATAACACTTAACCATTCTTTGCCTTAGTTCTAAACTGAGATAGTTATTGCAAAGAAATGACTTCATTTTCATAAAAGTAGTTTTAGTCATTGCTATTCTACGTTTTATTTCTATGTCTGGATCTAGTTGGTCCGTTATCACAGTTCCCAAATATGTCATTTTGTGAACTTTCTCAACTTGGACTCCGTTTAATTGAAGCTTTGCATCGGGACGTGGGTCACGAAAGCCCAGCTCACGAAAATAGACTTTGCTAGGGACAAGACGGTATTTGCCGCTTCCCATTTTTTTCTCAAAAATATATGTTTTTTCATAATAAATCATGCTACCTATTTTTAATTTTATTTTCGATAAAATGACGTTCTTAACAGAGGTGCGTTTCTACGAACCCTTTGTTATGCCATAGTGTCTACTAAGTGAGAGCGCCCACCAAAGTGGTGTGGCACGTAGCAAGTGGCATGTAGCACGCGTCTAGCATGTTTCTTAAAATGTAACCAATGAAAACGAATGATTCAGCGTACACCAAAATGACAGTGACGTCATTAATTCTAATCATTCGTTTTCATTGGTTACATTTTAAGAAACATGCTAGACGCGTGCTACTTGCTACGTGCAGTGGCAAGTAGCAAGTAGCACGCGTCTAGCATAATGTAACCAATGAAAACGAATGATTCAGTTTACACCAAAATGACAGTAACGTCATTCATTCTAATCATTCGTTAGGATTGGTTACATTATGTTAGACGCGTGCTACTTGCTACTTACCACTGCCACGCCACTTTGGTGGGCGCTCTCACTAAGGTGTTAAAGAAGCAGCTAGACACAACGACGAGAAATTCGAAAATGTTTCTATAAGATTCGACAAGATTTCTCAAATAATTAAAGAAGTATGTAGACAGAACAATGAAAAATTGGAAGAAGTTTCTAGAACATTCGATAAGGTAGAAGAGAACATCAAACAGTTAAAGAGCATGATGAGACCAATACGAAAGTGTTTTCAGCCCTTAATGTAGTAGTTTTAGATGCTGTAGTGAAAGTAGAATCAAAAAGAGAGATCAAACGACACATCACATGAGGTTAAATCGCCACCATTTGTTGGAAAATCTTCTTGGTCCATATATCTTAGACAATTTGAAGCAATTGCGACAGCCAATAATTGAACTGAACAAGAACAGGCTGTTTTCTTGACTGTTGCTTTACGAAGTGATGCTGCGGATATCCTAAGATCGATTCCTAAGGGCCAAAAAAAATGTTACCAGACCTTGTTGACTCGAGTAGACAAACTCTATGGAGATGCTCATCTACAATAAGTCAACAAAGCACAACTATACTCGGTTCACAATTTGTTGATAGTTCACTACAAGTTTAATCCTAATTAGAGAACTGAAATACAGAGAGGATAGCTAATACGATATAATAGTAAAAAACAACCTGAAACTGACGATTTAAGATGTTTTCGACTAACCCACCTTGTATCTGCCGGAATACAATACAGCGGTCAAGCTTATAATCCGATTAGGAACGTATTTTGGCCGACCAGTGTCGTAGAGTATATGATTAAAACATTTATTTGAACTAAATAAATATAAATTGTATTTTTGTTTTAATAAAACTTATAATAAAATAAAATATTTTATTCCATTTTTTGCCATTTATTTAATTAAGGGGAAAGGCACCAAATGTGTTTTAAATGTATCCATTATTTTCGAATTCGGAGAAAACTAATAAATATTTTTGAAAAATTTAAAAGCAGAATGAAAGATTACATTATTACTGAGGGTATTATATATGTGTATACTGATGTATATTACAGAAAGTCCCTGAAAACTTCTACAATGTTTATTTTATTATGTTATGCAACAGGGGTGAAAATAAAAGAGAGAATATAGTATAATTTTTAATTGAAAATATTGCATGCCAAGGAAACTTTTTATTTATTCTAATAAATATTTTATTCTGCCTTTAAATTTTTCCAAAAAGGCTTTTTAGTTTTCTCAGGATTTGAAAACAAATCGATACATTTAAAACACATTGAACATTTTGACAGGCGACGTTTTGCGCCTTTCCCCTTTAATACCTTACGATTACAACTACTATCACTTACCTTATATAATTACGATTAGAAAACTATTCAAATTCAAAATAAATAGGATCAACTTCGGAATCCGAGTCGTCTTGAGGGTTAATAATTAGCGGTTGTGTCTCTACGGTCGCATCAATTATGTTATCAAGATCCCACATTTTTTGTTCTTCTTCTATTACATGTCTTACTGCATCTTTCCAGTTTTGTTCTGTAATGTGTTGTAAAGACTCGTATAACAATTCACGTACAGCTTGTATTTTATATGACGTATTTTTTCTAGCCACATAACTTTTCATTTGTGCCCAAATGAGTTCAATTGGATTTATTTCGAAGTGGTAGGGTGGAAGTCTAAGGACTGTGATGTTTCTCCTTTCCGCCATTTTGTCAACTACGTATTTCTTGAACTTAGATTTGTGTTGCCGGGCAAGTTTTAAAAGTTCTGCTTTTACCATTCCATCTTCGTAAGGCAGGTACTTATTCCGCAGCCAGTCAAGAATATCCTGTTTTTTCCACGCAGTCGTTGGAAGTCTTTCTACTAGTCGTGAATGATAAGGTGCATTATCTAATACTATAATTGAATTTGGTGGTATATGTTCAATTATCTGCACAAAATACTCTTCGAAAACATCAGCTGTCATCTCCTCGTGATAGTCTTTTGTGCTTTTGGACTGAAATTCCAACAAGCCATGCTTAACAAATCCTTTTTCACTGCCAATGTGAGAAATTATTAATCTACTGCCTTTACCAGAAGGTGGGGAGATACCAGTGGACCAACCTTCCATAAAGGCTTGCCTGGAGCTTAATATATTTTTATCTGACCAAACTTTTTTTAGAGTATGACCTGAGTTTACCCACGATTCATCCTGGTAGAAGATTGGCCTTCCTTCAGCCCGGAATTTTCGTATGGATCTTAGATAATTTCTTCTCCAACATATTATCTCCTCCCGGTTAATCAAAGGTGATTTTTGGTCTGATTTCTCCCACCGGAAATTTAATTCTTTTAAAACTTGCCACAATTTAGTTCGTCCGATATGAGGCAAATCCGGATCATCTCTAACTTCTTGTAAAATTTTATTTAGGTTTAGTATTTCTTTAAAAAAAATCCATGAATTTTCCTTCGAATACCATTTTTAGCAAATTCATCAAGTTCAATAGGCTTTTTCCCTCTCTTTAAGTGTTCGTTTGTGTTTGGGTTAGCTATTCCGTGTTTTTTTCTTTCTGATAGGAACCTATATATAGTTGACTCCCCTACGCCAGTCACGTTGGCACAACTTTCGACTATGTTGCGAACAGTGTTTGTGGGATTCTGAGAAACCAGAGCATCGTGAACATTTAGGACAATAGTCTTCTCTCTTGGTGAATAGACAGACTTAAGTTAAATAAGTTAAGTTTCGAATATAAACTAAACAGACTAGGTACGTGGCTAAATCCGGCACCTATACCCATTATATTATTAAAAATATGGGGAATTCCATCCTAATTATCTTGCAACCGATAGTACCTTCGGATATAAATACCAGGTTTTCTAGTAAAGTGATTAAACGCGAAGATTAGTATTGAAATATCCAAAGAGATAAGGTATTCTTATTTACAAAATTGTTAATGGTTATATTAATATAATATAATAACCAACATTAGCCGTGAAAGTTTTAATTGTTTTTTACTAAATATATCAGTATTAAAACATTATTAATATTAATATTAATTTTAATGAATAAACACTTCTGGAACGCCTATGATGATACAAATTTTACGACCGTTTGATGATTTTGAGGCATACTTCGTGCTATCAACAATTTGTGAACAGAGAATAAGAAGTAGAATTCAACGAGCAAGTGAAAATTTGCGAGAATTTGAAACTCAAGTGTCACGATTTCGTTCTTTAGACTAGTGACAATAGTTGCTGCGATTATTCTTCTGATTATCGGCTTATTTTCTTATTCTCTGACAGTAATTGGCCTACATTATCTTTTACAAATCCTGCATTGTTTGCGTTGATATAAATGTAAATAAATCGTGAAAATATAGTTTTTTATTGAGTTTTGATCTAATTTTCCTCGACCAACAGTGCGTACTTTCGTATCGAATCGCTTAATACCAGCTTCACTTTCTTAATGGTCGTAATCGGTAGTTGGTATCGAAATACGGATACAGACTGACTGACCGATGTGGATTTATCATTTTAGCGTCAGTCTGGTAATTGATAATCACTTTGATTCGAGTGATGATAGTGAGAAGATATGAGAAGGTATCGATTCGGATGCCAGTAGTTGATTTTATGCATAATAGTGTATATTAAGATTGAATTGAACCGTATATATGTATGCGTTAGTGGGAAAATCGAAGATGAGTTCACCTTTCATTACTACAATATTTTCCACATCTAGGAGTGCAGCAGAATCTAGTCTTCATTGCTTTTAATAAGCACCGTTGATAATGAATTTCAAAAAGGAATTTAGAGAATATATAGATGATTATTTTGGATTTCATTTAGGTTTTTGGTACTTCGACACATTTAAAAGTACAGGGTGTTTCAAAAAGGTATGTCATAAATTAAATTACGCATTCCGGGGACAAAAATAAATCGATTGAATCCAACTTACCTTAGTACAAAAGTATACACAAAAAAAGTTACAAAATAAAAATTGTTTTTTTGCATTAACTTCTAAACTACTTGACATTTTGTAATAAAAATTGACACCTTACTTTCTTGTTCTGAAAGCATTTTTCATACAAAAGAAACAACAAAATCTAAGCGCACAGAAAAATTTGAAGACGGGTGTGCAGCCCTAAATCCCCCCAAACTTTTGAGTACGTTCAAATCAAATGAATTTTGTGGCATCATAGTTTAACACATTATTTTTAAAACTTTTTTGCCTCTTATCACATTTTCGAAAAACTAATTTTTTCCTAGTTGGCCATAAAATTTCAATTAGTTTCTACGGATACAATGATTACAAACAGTTCCATCAATAATAGTTAATGATTTGAAGCTATCATTTATTGTGTGAATAAGATTAATATTAAAAATTTTGATATTAAAATGGACTACACATTTCAGGAAATGGCAGATATTCATTTAACTTTGGGTAAGCTGGATCAGATTAAATTATGATTTCAATAAACTAGCGGGAATATCGTCGGTGAATGTAAAGGAAATAAATCATGAATGTGTTGCTTATGTGAGTCCATTTTAAAAAGGTAAAAAATAATTAATTAGACTTACTCACAATCAGTTTAATTTTACTACCTCGACGACCGGTTTAGCTTTCTAAAATTTGCAAAGCATCATCAGGTCGGTGGTACAAAGTAAATTAAATGCTGAAATTATAAAAAGCCCATATTAGGGTGCTGTCTTATAAGGATATAGATCAAAAAGTTATAGATCAAAAATAAAAGTTTTAGTAATTATGCCAATATTACATGTCTGTGTTAATTAATATGCATAAATTGCAATAGCAGACAGAATAACAACCCACAAATTGGTAAGAGAAAAAGTCTGTTGAATTGTTAAATTCAAATTTTGTTATATTAAAATTATTTCAATTAACTTGACTGTCATACTTAAAAAAATTTAATTTGAAAGTTAAATTTAATTCAGCAAGTGGTTGTTAAAATTATGCCATTATACACATTGGCTTACATTTCCAATTTCTTTTAATTGTTCAACTACTAAGGTCTGTTAACTTCAAAAACTTAGTTAACTTTAGAAATAGAAGAAGAACTGTCACACTTTAACTTACATTATCTTGTCAAATTTACCTCTTAAAAATACTATTAGACAACAAAAAATCCAATTTCTTTCCTAGCAAGTAATGTAGTGCCTATAAATCCCTATTTTAAAGTTTGATGTTTGTTTTGTACTGTTAATTGTGTCGTGTTTGTCCATAATTGTGTTTTAATTTATTATTTTTAACATTTGACATCACAATTCTCTTTCTAGCAGAAATTAAATGCTTTTCAATCAAAAGTTTATAATTACAAGTCAAAGAAATTGCACACCCACAAAACAGTACAAGTACGTTTATTCATCGTCATATAACTGACCCTTTCTTTATGAAAAAATTTCAATAATTTAACACACATTTCAAAATATATCTCTTCAATAAATATAAATAACTATAATATTTTAAATAATATAAAACATCACATTTTCTTTCAACAAACAATAACATATACCATACTGCTACATCATCTGTTAACACCCATCCCCTCAAGAAACTTCCTCCTTTGTTGTTAGACAGTTACAACATTGACCGAAGATCACTCATTATCAGTAATAAGGGATAGTTTGAACTATGAACCACCAATCACTATATAGTAATTCTTGTGCCGGAATGTAAGTAGTATTTTGTTTATTTCTAATGTATCACAATTCAACAGACTTTTTCTCTTATCAATTTGTGGGTTGTTACTACTCTGTCTGCTTATGCATATTAATTAACATAGACATATTGGCATAATTACTAAAACTTTTTTTTTGGTCTATAACTTTTTGATCTATATCCTTATAAGACAGCACCCTAATATGGGCTTTTTATCATTTAAGCATTTAATTTACTTTGTACCACCGACCTGATGATGCTTTGCAAATTTTAGAAAGCGAAACCGGTCGTCTGAGGTAGTAAAATTAAACTGATGGTGAGTAAGTCTAATTATTTCTTTTTTACCTTTTTGTAAAGGAAATAGTACAGCAGCCGCAAAGCGTTATGCACTAAAATACCTCAATCGAAATACACCCGATAGACGATTATTTCTAACCATTCATCGTCGTTCACGGAAAACGTGTACAATCCAACCGCAAGTTGCTGGCAATAGTGGTCGTCCAATAATGGATGCAACTGATGAAAACATTATAAAAATCATTGAAGAAGTCCCTGGAACAAGTACAAAAGTAATAGCTGCTCAACTAAATATTCCTTACGTAAGGGTTTGGAGGCGTTTGAAGGATCAGCTACTTAAACCCTATCACTTAACAACGTTTCAAGAGTTATTGGTTGAAGATTATCCTAAAAGGATTAGATTTTGCGATTGGTTGTTAATGGAAAACACTCGAAATGTTAATTTTATTAGAAATATTTTGTTTACCGACGAGGCTACCTTCACAAGAAATGACTCATCACCAAAGGACTTTCAAAGTTAATATTTGGGCAGGAATTGTGGATAACAATCTAATAGGCCCAGTATTTTTCCCAACAGTTTAAATGGTGATAATTATTTGCAGTTCTTGGCAAACTATTTACAAGAATATTTGGAAGAAGTGAATATAACAAGAAGGCAAAATATGTGGTTTCTACAAGAAGTCGCTCCACCGCATTACAGTAATGCAGTCCGGGAATACCTTTGTAGGCAGTATCCTGGTCGGTGGATTGAAAGGGGTCGTGACGCACCTATTTCTTAGCCACCCAGAAGTCCAGGTCTTAACCCCATGGACTTTTGCTTTTGGGGGTTTATGAAAGAGAAAGTCACAATAGAGGGCAAAGTAACAAGGAGAAACTAACAGTTTTCTGACGAAATCGATTTGAACCTTCAATGATTCTAACCCTCAGTTGTTGTTCGTCCTCTATTGTTAGTTTCTCCTTGTTATTTGATGATAATGATTTTTCAGCGCATTCGGTTGTTCTTATTAAAGCGATACCGGAAGTGTATTGAAGAAAATGGGGGTCATTTTGAACATTTATATATTGTAATATCATATTTATAGAGGTTATAGGCATTTTTTGTACATGTTAATTCATTTAAGCCATTTATTTAGTTGCACGTAAATTTTTAAAGGTTAATGAAAAGGACCGTAACTCAAACAAAACTATTTTTTGAAAAAAGTGATAAGAGGCAAAAATTTTTTAAAAATAATGTGTTAAACTAATAATGTCACAAAATTCATTTGATTTAAATGTACTCAAAAGTTTGGGGGGATTTAGGGCTGCACATCCCCCTTAAAATTTTTCTGTGCGCTTAGATTTTGTTGTTTCTTTTTTATGAAAAATGATTTTAAAACAAGAAAGTAACGTGTCCATTTTTATTACAAAATGTCAAGTAGTTTAGGAGATAATGTAGGAGTGACAACATTTTTTGTATCTTTATTGGGACCCCAAATTGATTTTCTCAGCACAATTCAGCTTGTTCGTCCCGTTTTTTTGGGATCAAAACCCTGCCGACTGGACTATTTAATAAACAATATAATGTTAATGATCCTTCAAAATGTATTCGCTTCTATACCTAACAAAATCCTCATAGCCTAACCTTTCACTCTATGTACTCTACTTTACTTCTACTCTAAAAATGAAAATGAAAGGCAAAGATAAAATAAATAGTTATGTGTTTATTTATCATTGATTAGTAGAAAACCTTCTGACCTGCATTTGCATTTACATACAAGCTCGATTATCACTATCAAGATCAATGTATTTTCAATATAAGTCGAAATTAACAGAAATCTGTACATTCTAGGCCAGTGAATGAATGAGAGCAGACGAAGGTACAATGAATAATGCTGTCATAAAATCATTAAAAAGAGTAAAACGTTGAATTTAATTATTTTTTCATTTAATCCTTTCGGTTTCTCGAGATAAATATGTCCCACTATAAGTTTAAAAATATTTACTGGGTCAAACACTTCCCGATTTAAACTTAGTTTTGCTTTAATGGTATTTTTAGTGCAAAAGCAGGAATATAAAATAAAATTGACAACACTGCATGACCTTCGGCGTCAGTTACAGATTTGTTTTCATGCTGGACGTTTTAATGGGTTTATGTTCACCTTTTACTATTTTCATTAAGATTTTTAAACAATGAGTGAATATTTTTCTGCATTTATATCAGTTATACATCATATTCTAACATAGCATAGTATTTTGCTAGAAATATTCCTAATTTTCTTAAAATAACCCTAGTGGGACAATACTGTCCCAGTGGTATTTTTAAGCGGAACATATTTAACCTATTGGTTTTTTTGCAGTATGTCGCAACGAGTGTTTCTTAAAAAAACTTGTTTAACCAATCTTCTTTCAGACACTGAAAGTGAGCAGGATCCTTTTAAGACTGATGACGACAGCGACAAAAACAATGAGATAGGTTCAACATCTTCTGATTCAGATGATCAAAAGTAGACTAAGTGAATCCACTTTATAAATCCGCTATCCGGATCTCCGAATCCACTAATTTACGAATGCACTAATAAGAGATTGATAAATTTATGAGAAACAAAATTAGAGTTACTAAAACCGATATTGGAGAGATTGCAATAATTTTGGGTTGCTCTTTTGTTATGAATTAAAATATACTGCCAGCTCTTCGATACTATTGGTCAACCCACACATCCGTTAGTAACGTACTAATTAAAAATAGTATTTATATAAATAATTCTATTAATACTATCCAAAATGTACATGAATGATCCAGAAACATAAAATTCTTCTAAGACGTATTACGTAGACGAAATTGTAAATTATTTGAAGCATACTTTTCAAATGTTGTAGAACTGATTCTTCTAGACAGAGTATTGATGAAAGCATGGTAAAAACAAAAAAGGGAATCCCTATTAACGGAAGATACTTGAACCATCTTAGATACGCAGGTGATGTAGTACTAATAGCCGATACGTGGAATGCACTGAATACGATGATTGAGGAGCTACACACAGAATCCCTAAAAAAGGACTGAAAATGAATTTCATCAAAACTAAACTAATGTCAAACAAAGATGACAAACCTATGATAAACATCGAAGGAACAGAGATAGAACACGTAGATGAATATACATACAAATAAGCAGGAGTGTAAAAATGAGATTGAGATGAATATACATACAAGAACATGAATTGGCAACAATTCCTTGGCCAGCAGCATCTCCAGATCTTAGCCTCATTGAAAACATATGGGGACTGATCAAGATTGAAGTTTAACGAGCACTGCCACGAAATTGTTATGCACTAGTTATTTAAACAGAATAGACATAATTTTTCATAAAACCTCAAAAACAAAAATCCATTGGATTAAGTTCTGGACTACAGTGCCCATTATATTGGTGCTTCGGCCGACTTCCTATCCAAAGTGCTGGATATTGAGGTGAAGCACCATCCTGCAAAAACCACATACTTTGTCTGATCGCTAACAGTACGTCTTCCAAGTAGAGAGTGTTGCCGAGAGGGGGCATTTGGGCCTGTAGGACCCATCGCCGGCTCTTCGGACTTCTTTCTGTCCCCGGAATTTGATCGGGTGTTGACCATCTTTGTTTGTCGCTGGTAAAACGTGTTAATACTGCTACTGGTATAAAATAACAGTTACCGTGACAAGTATCTGTTATAGGTAACAGTTCCAAGGAACAGTTACAAAATAGCAGATCAAAACAGAAAACAGAACAGGTAAAATAATCTAAGTATTCCTTGACTTACGAAAGAAATAACTTAGTAAACAAGGAAATAAAATGGTATATAAAAATACAATGCACAGAAAATGTTTCTAATTGTTTCTTGACTTACGGAAGAAACGGCTTAGAAAATAAAACATTCAAAGTATAAAAACAAGAAATGCAAAAGGGAAATAGTTTATAGAAATATGTCTAAGTGTTTCTTGACTTACGGAAGAAACAACAGAGCAGAAAATAACAAGAGAATATGGTAAAATAGATGTACAAATATTTATAAGTGTTTCTTAACTTACGGAAGAACAACTTATAATAGAAACAAGAAAATCAAATACAGAAAAGATGTGAAAATATTGCTAAGTGTTTCTTGACTTACGGAAGAAACAACTTAACAAAAAAATAGAAAATAAAATAGTCAATAATATGAAATAATATCTTAGATAAAAGTATCAGAAATAATAATGCAAATATGAAAATACTTCTAAGTGTTCTTTTGACTCACCGGATAAGAACGACTTAGACACACACAAATTAACAAGTCGAATAAAATAGCAAAGCAATATTTCTAAGAGTTCTTTGACTTACCGGAAAGAACAGCTTAGATACAAATACAAGAAAATAATCAATCAAAATAATCAAATAAAATATCAAACAATAAGTACAAGAACAATGTGTAATATTCTAACCTGAAAAGGTCTGAATATACAATAATGCTAAAATAAAAATGGTATATAGGAAATCAGAAATAAAACAATAACTTAGTTGGAACAATAATAGCACCGACTAGGTCTACAGTAGAAGAGGCAAGCTCGACTGACCGATGAGAGAAATTCCGTCTGCTTTTATATAAAACAAATCCTTTGTTTTACGTAGTAAAAGTGGAATTTCCCTACATCGAGTCAATTAGAAATTCGGATTTGCCCACACTTGGAATTTCCAAGTATTTCTCCGAATTTCTAAATGCGTCCGGCACGGCGGTCAGCTTCTACCTGACACGCCTCCGGAGACAAGAGACTATTTTTACGTATTTTTGTTCCAGCTTCTCATAAATGGTGATCAGTTGCTAGGAATATACGATTGTCCGGTAAATTTCTATTATGATATTCAATTTTAATCAAAATAATTCATACCAAACAAACTACTGTCAATACTAAAACACAAAAAAGTTGTAAAATATGTATTCAATTGTCATTTGTCAATTCAATGATGTTCCAGAAAAACATGTTAAACTGATTATATTTTCTAGAAATTGAAAAAAAATGTTGTTTTATACTATATTAAATACAATAGTTTTATACTTTTACACATTTTTAGTTTATTTCTGCGAAAATCTCATTGTCTGGCCTAAAACTGAAGTAAGTCATGCGTAGGAGTCATACGGTGGTACGCCATCTTGGTGTAACATCACAATTCCAGAAACCACTCGACCAAGACACACTTCTTGAACACGAAATGTATAAATCTCTCGATACATCGTGTAGAACTGAGAAAAATTCAGAAGTACATTAATATATGTCTTCGCGATTATAATTGTGATCATCGTTCTAGACGATGCAACGGTACGATTTTTGCCGTTGTTTATTTTTATTTATTTAAATAAAAAAAAGGTTAAATCTTTGTAAATGGGTATATTTAAAAAACCTTTCAAAGGGCTACATCAAATTAACACGAACGTTTTCGGAATAATAATTCCATCATCAGGTTAAAAATGCAGGTTAAAATGCCTGAACCACCAAAATATTAGGGTAAAAACCCTTTAAAATAAATAAGCTTACCGAATATTGTACATATTGTTGTTAATAATATTTGATGTTTAATGTTTAATTATATTTTACTTCAGGTAACATACACCCATGCCTTACGTGAGTTCCAGCGTCCGGTACCAAGGTATCTTGTCAATCAGTTACCAGCTGAAGTCCGTTTGAAGAGGTTTACTCTCCGGATGCTGGAACTAGAAAAGTAGAAAACTAGATTTTGGAAGGATAAAGGAATGGGACATGATTTCTCTTAGTACGGAATTGAGAATTGCCCTCGCGTGGACAGGGACGCTTCCCGCGCGGTAGACCTATTTTCCACCAGGATCATAGAAAAGTGTCTACCCGCTACCCCTTATAAACCTAACAAAGCTTACCCCTAACAAAGCTTAAAAGCAAGTAAAGCAATCTGGAAGAACAAACACCTAAGACAATGCACAAAAACGAGAACAGCAATATAACCTATAACCTAGAAAACAGCAATTAGATCTATATTAACAGACACGGCGGAGACAAAACCTGGCAAATCTAAAACAAGACGACCAGTAGAAAAAACAGAGATGAAAATACTTCGAAGAATATCAGGGAAAAGTCTGTTAGATAGGAGAGAAGCGAAAACAAAAGAAGAGCATGCAATATAGAATAGGATAGTACGAATAATACGAGATAAGTCACTAAATGAGCGAAGAAGTATTGGAACACCATGAACAAGATGGTGCGATAATTTAAACAATTTAGGAGGTGTAAGAAAAAAAAATAAGGGGTAGTAGCCTAGAGAAGAGTAGTAATTGTTTGAATAATTATTATATATTCCAAATTGAATAAGGAACAAATAACTCGACCAAGTTTAAGTGTATTACACGAGTTCAATATCAGGTCGCAACAATTGTTTAAAAGAAAAAAATCACGTTTAAAACAGAGACCTTTGTTAAAAATAACACCGCTGCCTGACCCTATTTAAGCACGAGTACTGAGTCAGCAAAAGCTCGACCTCGGTAATTGAGAATACGGGTTCATAAAAAACGAACGAAGTGAGCCAGGGAGGCACTAAGAGCGAAACAGCCGAGAGGGTTCCACGCCAGAAGCTCGGGCGATGGGCATTACGCAGTCCAGTGAACGCGCTATTGTAATTCGACGTGGATAGTACCGTATAAGTGCCGGTACCTGGTGTTTCGAAAATTCGTGATAGCGCATGGTACCTCAACAAACTGAACCTGCATTCCAGTAGGACTGAAGGGCGTATTCATTAGCTAGGGCCTAAATACGCGAAGGTAACTAAATCTATATACTAACCCAAGGAATATATAAAAACCCTTTAGATTGTCCACCCTTTAATTTCTTGCTAAGGTCTCTTCTCGTCTCCCTTCGCGCATGAACGAATCTTTATTGGTTATAACTGACAGCTCGTTAACTTAATTGTAGTATACAGTCTATTTAATACATTTGTAGACTCGAAATTTGGTTTTATTGTTCCTTCCCGACCGTTACAGGCAGAGACTAGAAGAGTACATAATTTCCGCTTATGAATTTCTCCGGCTAAAGTCAGCCAATAACCTCTGACTCCTTACAGGGCCTGCATCGGAGTGTCCTTCAGCCCCTATCCTGTTTTTTTCCTACCCTCTTGTAAATCCAGGAGGGAAATACCACGTCCATTCAGACTAGTTGAGCCAGAAAGCCTTGCCTCTGCTCGCAGAGATAAGCATCCTTTAAAGTTTAAACCGAGGATGTTACAGGGGTTACAGCAGTCCTAACTCCACTAGTATTACAGAGGCTAATATTGAATAAGAAACAGGCTTTAGAGCCTAAGAAAGAAGAAGGACAAGAAGCCATAGCTAAATGGAGTTGGGCAGGACATGTTGCCAGATTGAAGGATGTTTTGAGCAAATTTTGTAAAAAAAAAATTTTTTGGAAAATAAAAATAAAAAACCAAAAAATCTGTAACAAAAATTTTATTGCCATTATAATATAATAGATAAAATACAAAAAAATGTTGAATTTGTGGATATATGACTATATATGATATATGAATTTTTAGCATTCTTTCCTGTTATTATTTTCTTTTTACCATTTTTCAAAAGCCTCGGCCCCGATTATTTAATGCAGAAATTATTTTCTATTACTCAAAAGATTCGTAAAGTATGATGAAAGGAGCCATAACCTTCATTAACATATTAGAGACAATAATTTTTTTTACCAAAATAAAAAAACATCTAAAAATAAAGTTTTTGGCAAATAATCCATTATTGATAATAATCGGTGTTCATTTATTCATGGCGAGACAGCACGCTTCCTTGCTTCCTGGTGATTTTAAACGTCAAATAAAAACGTAAAATAAAGCAATGCGGTAGTGGAGCCCGCTTACTTTGCGTCGTATATTTTGCAAGCCGTCTGTAATAGCGTGATAGTACCAGCGTCTTCTTCCTATACGACTGGACGCGTCAAAAGAAACCGCATTATATCGTCAACGTATGTGCTTAACTGTGAGAGGTTACCACCCATGGTAATGATATGGGTAGTGGATTTGTTTATACTCGCGATATCATTCTCTCAGTATTACTACTCACCGTATCAAGACATTTGCTTTTTAACTTACGGTTAGAATATACGATTATGAAAATACAGGTAGATAATTCTAGTAGAATGGGAAAGAAATACACCACAGTGGAGCCAAGATAACGATTATATTTATACAAATAATTCTTAGGCCGGCGCAAGAAATAAGACTGGTTAGCACATGAAATCCCTAATTGGTAATTGACTTAGACGCAATGCATTTCCGCACAATAGAAGTCTTCCTATGTGAAACATGATCAATATCGGTACTTAGTAAAAAGAAATTATCAAAAAGATGAAAATTATGTTTTTTACCTTGCTCTAAGAGTATTCAACCATTTATTCCTTTCCATACCTTCATTTTTTGCTTGATAACCATTCTTACACATCTTTTTTTCCAATTATTGGTAAGTCATGGTTTTTTAATTTAATAAATAAATAATATATACAGTAACTGGTATTGCCCAGTTACTATTTATTTAATAACTTGGAGAATTTATTGACCACACAGAAAAAAGAAGAGACATCATAAAATTATCGACTGCAAAAGACTAAAATAACACTAGCACAAAACATATATAACAAGATATGACAAAGAACACTAAAATCCTCAAATAGAACACCGTTATCAAGCCCTCCTTCTATACTACAAACTGGAAGACATAAAAAGGAAGAAAAAAATCAACAGAAAAATGGATTGGACGAAGGGGAACTATTGAGTAGCCAGCTAGGTCGCCAGATCTTACGCCTTTGGATTTTTTTCTGTGGGTGTAGCATTTACAATTTCATTGATTTTTTTTGTGTATATTGAAATCCCCACATAAATGTTTGAAAAATATTTTAATGTATCTTTCGTTCGAATCTTCAATTTAAAACCCAAATAATATTTCGTTCTTTTCAGCGTCGCCAAGTAATAAAACCATTTCAGAGTTGTTATTATGTATTATTATAAATTATGTATTATTTTAAAGATATTTACTGCGGCATTTTCTTTTAATGTTTTTTTCGAAGTCGCGTTATAATTTTTATACGTCGCAAAAAGGTATCTACGTTGTTTCGTTGTGTTTTGTTGTTTCAGGTTTGTTTGTTTTCAAGTTAAGTGAACGAATTCTTAAGAGAATTTCGTCATTCATACTTGAGCCGTCGTAGTGTCAGGTAAGGATCTAAATTCTTACTTGGGTCGTTGTAGGCTCAGGTATGGATCCGAATTCGTCGTCGAATTTGTGGTTTTCTGTTTTTGGCTCCTTTTGTGGAAATAAGTAGCAGTAGTGGTGGATTTTTATCTGTTATGAAGTGGCCGGCAGTAATTTGACAAAATTAGTGGAGTTTTCGCTCGATGTAATATGTCATTTTAGAAAGAGTGACCACTGTTTCGTTTTTTTTTTGAAGATTTTAAGATGTTTGAAAAGTCTAGTTCCTGTTGAAAAGTTGAACAAGTTTAGTTCCTGTTTTTTTAAGAATTCCCGTTTTTCTAAGTGTAATAGTTCTAGCCCCCAATGGATAAAGCTCTTCATTGATGATGTCCAGATAGATACTCCAGAGATGTAACAAGTTTTTTTTCGTTAAGTGGAAATATGTGAATCCAGGTAACTGTTTATTGTTTGTTTAATTTCAAAGTAAAGACATACATTTTTTTAGAACAATAATTGCTTTCGTTAAAATTTAGAAATTGTAACATTTAAAAATTGTACGTTTTGTAACATTTGTAAGTTTTATGTAGTATCTCCAACTCCTGGAGTTTGTAAGCGGATGACACACGTAGGTTTTTTGTATTCTTGTATTTCTCCATGTTGTAACTGTTTGTGGTGACACAAAAATAAATGTTAAATTTTGTTTTCTTAACATTTTGAATTACCTTACTTTTTGAACTAACCCTTTTTTGAGTTTTATTTGAAAAAGATATGTTTTTGATATTTTATAATTATTTCCCTAGTTACAACTAGTGGTTGTAATAGGTATAATTAGGCACCTCAAGTGGCGCCCTATATTAAATTCCTTGAGGTGTTTCCTGTTTATTTTTATTTTGTTTATCCCAAGAGCCTTTATTTCATTTTTTGTAGTTGACCCAATCCAACCCCCTTATCTTTTGCTTATCCACTACCCCAGCTCTCCGACCAAACCCTGAGCGCCGATCGCACAAGTAGCGATTATTTTGTTTGCCTTATCTCCACCTCTTTAGTTTTAGTCCCTAATTGTCTACCCCTTGTATTGGTACCTCGTGTGGTAGGCAAAATATTATCGTTACATTCGGTTATCTCAAGAACAAAGTATATGCAATACAACCAACTAGCAGTGAATTCCTCAAAGAAAAGATAACTACAGAAATACGGAATATTTCACCTCAAACTTTAAACAAAGTTCGGGACGAGTTTTATAGGCGACTGTGTCATTGCCAACAAGGTAGAGAACATTTTGAACATTTATTTTTAATGTAATCCAATCCATTACCTCAGGTATTCTATGAATTAATTGTCTTGAAGAAAATTATAATTAATTTCAAAATTTAACCTTGTATTATTCATAATAGACCCTACATGATATAGTTCGTTGAGATCAGGTTGTTAAGGAGCTTTTAAAAACATAAAAATATACAGGGTATTTCATTTAAAATACAGATTATGGACTCTGATAGAAACTGTACATTCAAATTTATGTTTAAAAAGAGCACATTTAAATTTAAAAGTTAATGTATCTCAACGTTTTTTATTATTTTCTAAAATATGGACACAAACAATTTTATTCCATAAGTGGTTTCCACACTGTATATATTTGGGTATCACATGCAGCAACTTAAACTTATTAGTTAGTAAGAGTTGAATTACGTGTATTTTATTATCTTTTTTTATATTAACAATTTATGTATTTTTAATAACTTTTTATAAGCTTTGTACATTAAAATTGTACAATTTTGAGAGACAATAAAGCATATTTCTATTCTATTCTTATCAGATAAACTACATAAAAAATATTACAACCATGTAAAGAAAGTAGACGTGTTAAGTGGCGCATAAAAGAAAAATCCAATCTGAAACCTATTAACGCGACACAAAGATAAGGTAATCACTTTTGCATACCATTTTATATCCCGCATGTTCGCGGCTCTTCAACTATCACAAATTGTTCAATTGAAGCACCCATTTCTCTTGTAATGTATTCTTATGAAATGGACGGGCCTAGACTGCTATAACATCAATTTACCTTAAGTGTATGCGCAATGATTCTTAATTGAATCAATTCTCTTAATGTAACCACCAACAGGAAGACTCTAATCAATTCTGATCGTTTTAAATCTTTTAGATGCAGTCCCATGGGGATTTCTTTTTGCTCCTAAATTGGCTTGAGAAGTTTCTAGTCTGTTGATATTTATTGAAAATAAAAAAATACATAGTACTACTTTATGAACTAGTTTTCTTTTTCTTTTTCCTGTCTATAAGCAATTCCGGCGATTTGGTGCAATCTGATCTTTGATCACATATCGAAACTTTTCTGCAATTTGCTTTATGGCAAATACTGAATCTGTACACTATCTTCCAGTGGAAAAATCTTGTTCAACTTAGAAACCTAACCTCTAATTTATTCGTTCTTCCAGAAATATAGTTACAATTTCCAGTTTGATATTCAACAACCTAAAATAGTATTAAATTGAAGATAAGATGCTAACACATCAAAAAATTCGCTGTACAAAAAATGATTTTAAAATATAATAGTGTGTTTTTAATTACGTCAATTATTTTATTTTAATCTGTTAGTGTCTGTTCTCTTTTTTAAACAATTTTAAAAATAGTTAACTGGTTCTCCAATAGGAAAACGACCAGTGGATAAAGAAACAGAAGAAGGAGAATAATAATACTAATAATTTATTAAATAAGAAATAAGTTGTGTAAATATTAAGTGGTAATAAAGTGTAATAATAGTGTATTAATAAAATTACTAGCTCTTCTAGCCTCTACTCCAGAAGAAATTATTAAATTATTAAAAAAACTCGAGGTAGAAAGTGCTAAATTTGGACTCATGGTTAACTACAACAAAACCAAAATCATGGTTATTGATCGCCAACAACAGTTTCCTGAAACCCAAACTATTGCGGGATGCGAGGTAGTCTCATCTATGATATATCTTGGAGATGAATTAGAAGACGCATTCAACTAGCAAGAGCAGCAATGAGTGAACTAAACGGGGTCTGGCGAGATCGTCACATTACTATGACAAACAAAAAGAGACTCGTTTCAACTCTGGTCTTTTCCATATTTTACTATGCATGCGAAACATGGACAGTCAAAGAATCAGATCGACGACGTATAGACGCCTTTGAAATGTGGACATGGAGACGCCTGCTTCGAATTCCATGGACGGCTCGCCGTACAAATATCTCGGTTCTGGATGAAATTAAACCGGTCAGCGTCTCTCCAGTACCGTTTACTCTAGAATTTTAAAGTTCTTTGGCCATATCCATCGAAGTGATCACAAAATTGAGCGGTTGGTGGTCCAAGGAAGGCCTCAGACTCAACGCCAACGCGGAAGATCTCCACAGCGATGGGCGGACATTACTAAAAAGCTTCTCAATAAACAGTATACTGAGGCAATACATATAACTGATGACCGCGACCAGTGGAGAAATATTATCAATCAAACTGTCCGAGCTGCTGAAGCCCAATTATGAACCACAACACATCTACTAAGATGTTAATGACTGTGATGTTGATGAATAAAATTATTATTAATTAGTAAGGGGGAACTAAAATGACATGAAAGTAGTGATGGGACGACCTGGTTTGTTTCGGTGACTCGGTCTTCAAGGTCAATTATTAAAATGATCCGTTCGTAAAGATCCGTTCATATGAACGATTAATTAAATTTGATGTGTAAAGGTCAAGTGTAAAACAGAACAGACTACGGGACCATTAACTTGACAATTCTAATTTTACAGTTTTGCAGCGTAGCGGATTCCTCGTTCTAATTAATTTAGGAGACACTATCACATAGTTCGTTTCGTAAACATTGGACAGCGTCATTCATAGGGTCATTCGAACGATAGGGTAATCACGGGTCTTCGAAAGTATTCGATCTTTGTGAACGGATTGTTCGTTACCTTCTTATAACTACATGAAAGAGAACTCGCCCTCATCAACCCCTTGGGCCAAACACACCACCACCAAAAAAGTTTAAATTACAAACGCCTACTTATGATACATCATTGAAAATTAATGGTATAAATAATAATTATACAAGGTGAAGTAATAATTGTGAAACTTTGGCTTAAATGGAAAATTTAATGACGTTTTTGGTGAACTACAAATTTGTTAAAAATGTCAATTACGTAAATGTTCAAAGTGGGTTCCATTGTTTTGAAAACAATAATACAGCTAATTTTCAAATTTTGCACGAACTTTGGCATATGTTGTTCTAGTAATAGCGCGACATGCTTGCGTAATTCTTTCCTAAAATTCCCCAAGTTGCGCAGGTTAAGTTTTATAAACAACCAACTTGAGGTAACCACATAGAAAAAAGGCGGGTGGCGGTAAGTCTGGTGACCTAGGTGGCCACTCAATAGGAGCTCTGCTTCAAATCCATTTGTTCGGATAATGAGTATCCAACCAGTACCTAACTGGAGCTGCATAGTGAGGAGGTGTTCCATTTTGTTGGAAGTGCAGCAAATCTTCGTCTAGAGCTAGGTTGCCTTGATCGTCCGTTTGGTTTTCTATTTCATGCACAATTAAAGGTTCGATGGTATTTTCCAGCATATCAAGATTCATGTTGACAGTTAAATTGCCTGATATGAACAAGGGGCCAATTACAGCATCGCCTAATATTCCTGCCCAAGCAATCAGTTTTTCAAGATATTGAGTGTGACCTTCTCTGAATCGATGCGGGTTCGTATCACTCCAGTACCGACAGTTTTGTTTATTTACACTACCATTCAGCATAAAAGTACATTCATCATTGAAACAAATATTTTTTAACATTCTCGGTTCAACGCGAATTCTTTCAGTCATGAGTTCACAAAACTCAATTCGTCGGTCTGGATCATCATCGCCTAGTTCTTAAAGAATTTGGGTTTTGTACGGGTGAAACTTATGTAATTTCAACACCTTTCTAACCGACGCATTTGAAAGTCCCGTCATTGCTGATACTTGACGAGTTGATGCAGTAGGCTTTATTGCAAAATTTCTAAGGACCTCAATTTGGGATACTTCATGCATAATAAGGTAAACAATATAATACAGTTATGAAATTAAGTTTAATTGAAATCATTGAAAAAATTTATATACGGGTGAACTATAAAATAAAATTTTGATTTTCTTAATTTTTTAAATGGATCACCCTATATTTTATTTTTTAGAAATATTGAATTTATGATACTCTTTCATTTTTATATAACATTCCCTATACCTAAACTCATCATTTTCCGAGATTATTTTAGGTTTCTTCAAATTTCGGATATTTCGGAATACATTCAAGTTTTGTAAGTAAAATTAAGCATTGAGTATTGAGTGATAACATAACAAAATTATTTTTATTCGATAAGTAACTAATAAAAATATAATCCATAATAATATGTAATGAATGTAACATTAATTTAATATGTAATTATGAGTATACTTAATTAAATTAATGTGATATTAAATTAGGAAAATGAGTCTAAATCTAAAGTAAATGTCCCCCTTCAACGTCTATACAAGTTTGTCCCCGATATTCAAACGACTGAGCAACATTTCTTAACATTTGTAAGTCAATTTTATTAATAGCTTTTCTTATTCTATTTTTTATATCATTCGGCGTTATTAGAGGTTTCTGGTCTCAATGTCTTTTATATAGCCCCACATGAAAAAATCAATTTTGGAGAAATCCGGTGAACGCGATGGCCAAACAGGTTCTCCTCTGCCTATCCACCTCACAGGAAAGATATTATTTAGATGATTGTGAAGAGGAGCAGTATAGTGAACTAGAGCACCGTCGTGTAAAAACCACATTCGTTGTTGAACATTAAGCATATTATTATACAAAACATATTATCTTGTAGGAATTTTAGAAATCTTGTATTTCATTAAGAAAATATCTCTTCTCTTCTTCAGTTGTTCTTATTAGCTGTTCAAAATTTAGCCCTGTCCATTGTCGGATGTTTCTGAGCCACGATAGTCTTTTCCTTCCCAGGCCTCTCTTTCCCTCGATTTTTCCTTTCACTATAAGTTGGGCATATTTGTACTTATTATTTCTCAGTATGTGGCCTAGGTATGATGTTTTTCCAACTTTTACTGTGTTAAAAAGTTCTCTTTCCTTGTCTATTCTATGCAGCACTTCTTCGTTTGAGGTATGCGATGTCCATGAAATTTTGAGTATTCTCCGACAGATCCACATTTCAAAGGCCTCCAATTTATTTACGGTTGATGTTTTAAGGGTCCACGTTTCAACTGCATATAGAAGAGTCGAGCAGACGTAGCATTTTGATAAACGTAGTCGAATTTCGAGTTTTATTCGAGAATCACAAAGCAGTTTTTTTTATTTTTTTATTTTTATAAGAAAATATAATATTTCCATAATATTACATTAATGATTGTAGACAGAGCAAATAATAATCTACCGCATATACGCCAAATAGGGATTTTCGAAGTAGTCGACAGATTTGTATACTTGGGCTCTCTGATAACCAACAATGGTGATTGTTCCTCAGAAATCAAACGTAGACTAGGAATGGCCCGAACCGCAACTGCTAAATTAATTAAAATATGGAAAGACCAAACAATAAAAAGGAATACTAAGCTTAGGTTGGTCAATGCCCTTATTTTTCCCATTGCTACATATGCAGCTGAAACATGGACTCTCAAAAAAATCGATAGGAGTAAGATCGAAGCCTTCGAAATGTGGGTATATAGAAGAATTCTACGCGTGTCCTGGACAGAACATAGAACCAACCTGTCAATTCTGGAAGAGCTTCATATAAAAGACAGGCTACTAAAAAAAGTAAACCAAGCATACCTAACTTACTTCGGTCACATAGCTAGAAGAACGGGCACCATGGAACTGGTAGTAGAAGGTAAGGTAGAAGGCCGAAGACCAAGAGGAAGATCTCCAATACGATGGGTGGACCAAATGAAGAGTTTGGTGGGAAAATCCCTACATGAAGCCGTCCGTATGGCACAAGATCGCAGTCAATGGAGACAGCAGACTAATAATATTTAGGGTGTCACTACGCCCTGACAAGGGATAAAGGATTGAGGAGGATAATATTACATTTATTGATACATTCGTTGCATATTGTTACGGTTTATATATTTTTTAATTACTTAATGAATAGAAATATTTTTGTTATATTATCACTAAATACTTATTTCTACTTACAAAAATTGAACGTATTTCCGAAATTTAAAGAAAACTAAAAATATCTCGGAAAATAACGAGTTTAGGTATAGGGAATGCTATATGAAAATGAAAGAGTATCATTAATACAATATTCCAAAAAAATAAAATATACTGTGATTGATCCATTTAAAAAAAATTAAGAAAATTATAATTTTGTTTTGTAGTTCACCCGTCTACAAATTTTTGTCAATGATTTTAATTAAACTTAATTTAAAAACTACAATATATTGTTCACCTTATTATATAAAATAAATAATTGTTTGTGCATTACTTCTTTATATACATGGAGTTAATTTCATAGAGTAATATACTCTTTATAGTAATGTAAAGCCCAATACTATAAGAACAAGAATTATGAGAAGATTACAAATTTGAAAAATATATAGGGTGTCCCATTTAAAAAATTGTATCTTTGTTATGCCACGAAGTATTAATCACCCTGTAGGATTCCAAATATTTTCCAAGTACGGAGTATATTATTGCCTATATTTTTTTTTTAAATAAATAAGTTTACATAACAAATAAGTTCAAAAAAATATTCAATTATTACACTTACCGATATAGATGAGAAAATAGTTAATTTTACCGATGATTGCTTACTTACCTGAAATAAAAAAAAAGTTATAAAATATACAGAGTCAGCTATGATTGATAGAAAGGCTATAAAGACAAAAAGTAATTGAGACATACTCGCAAAAACAAGTATTTAAGTTTTCAAGACGCAAAGTAGAGACATACAAAATAAAGAAAAAATATGGGAACACGAATGAAAATTTAACTGTGCAATTTGACTTTTCACATACTTATTCGACTTAATGAATAGAACCAGCCAACTGTCTATTAGTTGGACAAATATGTCTGTTCCCTTCATGTTGAATCTTCTAAAATAGCCAAACACATAAAAAATAATGGCTTTATGGGAATAACACCAGCTTTCAGAACAAATAACAAATTAAGCAAATATATTAAAAACAACAAGAGCCAAAATAAAAAGCAATTACACAGTGGTGTATACAAACTTAAATGTTGCGACAGCCCAAAAACTTATATCGGTCAAACTGGTAGAAATTTTAATAAACGAATAGCAGAACATAAAAAGGCTTTCAATGATAGAAAAACAGATTATACAGACGCACTTCACCTTCTAGATCATAATCATTCTTTTAATGACGAATTTAAAATTCTTCACATTCAAAATAAAGACTTTAAGCTATCTTTGTTAAAATCTATGGAAATCAACACTAAGATAAAAAATCTAAGATAAAAAACACAGATAAAATTCTGAATGATCCAACTTGAGACAAACAATTCTCCACTATACCTATCGTTAAAGACCATAAAGAGTAAACGCATGCCAAAAATAGATCACTAGAGCAAGACAATTAGCCGAAACAGCTGTAGTAATAATATTTTAAAATAAACTTTGTCGAAGTGTTGAAATCAAAAAAATTCCATCAAGTAATACAATCGCTATTGACAATCCGTTTGCGTTTCGAAGGTATACACTACGAAATGTTTTTATCATCAGTCAGATGTTCATTGCGTTCACTTGAACTGGTCAACTTCAAGGCCAACAATGGTGCAGGAAAATATCGTTGTTTAGGCTTGATATTGTATTGCCATCGATAGTACAGTTCCGATGTGTAATCCATGGTAACCATCGATGTTTTTCCAACGATGCTCATCTCCAGATGTAGGTATCTTTAAACGCTTTCGCCAAAAGCGGTAATATATTGAACTAACGCACAAGCTTACTAAAAACAAACTAAAATACAAAATAAAGCCAGAAACCCTGTTAAGTGTCCTACCATCGCAGAGCAATCGTCTGTGCAAACACTCAAGACAGCCAAGACAAACCAGCTGTGATAAAATAACTGATCACTAATTCAAAAATATCTTCAATATATCGAAATCTATCCAATATGTTGAACTAACGCACGTCTGTGGTAGTGCTGCTACCGCATTGTGTTGGTCGAGTGTTGTGCTATTGAAACAGCAGACAAGCGCAGAACAGAAGTTTTATTCAATACAACAATACAGAACAAAAAAGACAGTAAAATTTCGCCGCATACTCACAGGGACTTTAGGGCACAATAGTGTGCCGCACCACACGGGTTGGGAACCCCTTGAAAGTTGGGAACTTTCAAGGGAAAGCGGTGTTGAATTTTTGGGTCTGGTTAAAACTTTGAATTTTTGCCAAAATTTGCCCCCGTTTCAATCAACTTTGCAAATACCTACGTTTACACATTAAAAACAAGGGCCTAATGCCTTATATAAGAAGAAAAATAAGAACGTTAGTGCCCAGGTATTTGTATTTGTATTTTGATATACGCTAAACGTTTTATTACTGAATATAATTTGCACACCATAGATTGTCTTCTTATGGACTAAAACAGGGAGATGGACTTTCACCACAACTCTTCAACTTAGCTCTGGAGCACATAATCAGAAGTGCAAGAATCGAAAAACCGAATACAGTATTTCATCGAGAAGAACCAAACTTACTACTGGCATTTGCAGACGATATAGATCTAATAGGAAACACGCGATTAAGGATGAAGGAGACTTTCGTAAGGTTTGAGAAGGAAGCACAGAAGATGGGGCTCCAAATCAACGAAAACAAGACGAAATATATGTATATGAGCCGCAATAACCAAAGCAGAGACAGAATCGGTCAGAACATTACCATCGATGACTTTAACTTTGAGCGCGTTAGAGAATTCAAGTATCTTGGAACAACAATAACTGAAGACAATAACGGATCACAAGAAATAAACAACAGGATTCAGGCCGGCAACAGATGTATTTTTGCCCTCCAAAACCTTATAAAATCAAAACAACTAACACGACGTACGAAGATACAGGTCTATAAAACAATCATACGACCCGTTGTGATGTATGGAAGCGAAACGTGGACGATAACAAAGGCAAATGAAGAGAGACTACGTGTTTGGGAAAGAAAAATCCTAAGGAAGATCTTTGGTCCGGTGCTTGATGAAGCATCAGGACAATATAGGATAAGAACTAATAAAGAGCTTGAAGAACTTTACCCAGACGCCAACATCATAAAAGAAATAAAGTCCAGAAGACTCCAATGGGCAGGACACCTCAGAAGACATTCTGACGAACGAACAGTAAGACTGGTGTGGGAGGAAGTCCCAACTGGAAGGAGACCACGCGGACGCCCTCGTCTCCGGTGGCGAGATAATATAGCAGGAGACCTAAGCACTATGGGCGTGGAGAATTAGATGGAGGTTGCTCAAGACAGAAAACAGTGGAGGAATGTTGTCGAGTCGGCTAAAACCCACGAAGGGTTGTAACGCCACGGAGTAAGTAAGTAAGTAAGATTGTCTTCTTAATAAATAAAGTGTTGTTCAGATTTATATTTTTATATAAAGCCTGTAAGATGTGTATATCTAAAGGACAATTCTTTGTAAACAGTTACTAGTTTCTATCATTACTACTGTACGATCCGCTAATCGTCAATTGGGTTTGTATAATCTTCTTCTTCTTAACGTGCCTCATCTCTAAGGACATTGACGATCATCATGGCCCATTTGACTATATCTGCAGCGGTTCTGAAAAATTCTATTGACATTTTCCCACTCCATTGTCTCAGATTCTTCAACCAGGCCGTGCGTGTTCTCCCCGGTCCTCTTTTGCCACCATTCTTATCCCATTCTTCATTTATTTCGCAACCTAAGTACTGATATCTGTGCACCCTGCCTAAAAGTTTTCCTTTAGCATAAACACTGTCTTCCTCAATCTTGCTTACCACCATGATTTTTGTTTTATTTGTATTCAGTCTCATTCCATACCTTTCGCAGTATTGGGTAATGCAATCAACCAAGATCTGTAGTCTTCTCTACTGTCCGCAAGGAGTATTGTATCAACTGCGTATATAAGATTATTCAAAAGTACTCCGTTAATAAATATGCCTTCATTTAGGTCTTCTAATGCCTCTTTAAACAATTCTTCTGAATACATATTAAAAGTAAAGGGGAAAGCACACATTCTTGTCTTACTTCACGACTTATAGATATTTCTTTCGATTTTTGTTGGTCTATTCGTATTATGGCTTTCTGATATCGGTATGACTGGCTTAGACATATGCAAATAATGCTTCTCTGGTGCCAAAGCCTTTTCTTAATCCCAATTGGTTTTCAGCTATTCTATCATCTAGATACGTACTTGTATGACTCGTAAGATAACTTGTAGAATGTGGTTTTCCTAATTGTCCTGTGCTCTTCACACTTATTATCCTGGGTATTGGAATAAATATTGATATTAACCATTCTTTCGGAATCTCTCCCCTATAATAAATGTCATTAAATAATTCTATTAGTTTGCCCATATGATTTTTTGTTAATATTCTTAAGATTTCTGTAGGTATCTCATCTGGTCCCCTGGCACCTTCTAATTTTTTATACGTTTTAGCGCTTTCTCAATTTCGTCTTTGGTGATTGCTGGCCCATTTCTTCCTCTTGGTTCAATGACCTCAATTTTCTCGTCGTCTTCGAAGAGCGCTTTTATGTATTCTTCCTATCTGTTTATTTTATCTGTACTTCCCGTTATTATCTTATTATTTTATTAATGATATTCCCGATACCCTTCTTCTTGTATATGCCAGCTATCTCTTTGATTTTCCGGTGTATGTTAAAACTGTCATGTTGTTTATCTAACCTTTCTATTTCTTCACACTTTTCTGATAGCCACAGTTCCTTCACTTAGCTTAGTTCCTTAGCTATCTATCTATCTATCTAATTAGCCTTCTTCGGTCCATCTTTGGACATAGGCCTCCCCAATCCTTTTCCATTCTTCTCTGTCTGTCGCTACAGTCATCCACCTAGTGCCCACGTGCTTCTTGATATCATCTGCCCATCTCATTTGGGGCCTTCCTCTGCTTCGTTTATATTCCCACGGTCTCCAACTTATAAGAATTTTGTTCCATCGGTCTTCTTTTTGTCTTATATTGTGTCCGGCAAATCTCCATTTCAATTTTGCAACTTCTTATCTAACATCCCTCACTTTTGTTTTCTCTCTTATCCACTAGTTTCTTTTTTTATCCATTAGTCTTAAGTGCAACATTTGTCTTTCCATTGCTCTTTGGGTCTTTATGATTGTGTCCATGTTTGCTTTTGTAAATGTCAACGTTTGGGAACCATAAGTAAGAACAGGGAGTACGCATTGATTGTATACTTTGGTCTTAAGATGTTGTGGATATCTTTTGTTTTTAAGAATGTAGCTTAGTTTGCTAAATGCCGCCCATGCCACTCTAACTCGTCTCTTTATATCTGCTGTTTGGTTGTCTTTGTTAAGTTTTATAGTTTGACCAAGATATATATAATCCTGAACTTGTTCTATTTCATCTTGTCCGATTCTCAAGTTTTGGTCTTGCTGTAATTCATATTAAGGCCTATCTTTCCAGCTTCTACGTCCAGTTATTTCATCATTTCAAATGGTTTCTTAGCTAGTTTGTATAAAAACTGTTTATAATAGTTTCAAAATATAAGTTAAATAGTTAGGGGAAAGCATACATCCTTGCTTCACACCTCTTTCAGTTATGAGTTTTTCAAAGCTATGCTCTCTATGTATATGTGGGCTCTTTGGTTATCAATAGACTGTAGGTATCTGCATGTCCATCGTTAATATCTCCCTGTCAATTAACTAAATTAGGTACCAAGTGAATCTTATTATTTCAAATACTTTTCTAATAAGGTACGATAGATATATCTTCAACGGCGAGTGGTAACAAGCTGTCTCGTAAACAAATCATCTCAAGAGATAAAGTCTTCCCAAATATTAATCACGTTGAAAACCGATACTTTTTTTTTAATTTTCCGTTTCTTTTTAACCCTAATTTAAGCCCGTGATTGATGTTGGTATACATTTCACGCCTTTCCTATCGCTAGATCACCAACGGAGCAAACCAATTTTTTTAATCGTCAAGAATATAAAAACAAAAGACCTTTTTAAATCGGATGCTCACACTAAACGTCGAACAAGTCCAAGTCGCGTTGTTTTTATCTAAGATCACCTCATTTAATTTTGCCCCGTCTGGAGCGTATGGTGTGGTTGGTGAGTGTATGTGTTTGCATCAGACCTTGTTAGTGGGTTTCTTCTTTTCTTCCACCTACTTGAAAAACCGACAAAATCAGGTGTCGCCCGTTGCGGTTGGAAATCTTTTATTTATGAGATGCGCTCGGAATAATCTTCGTATACGAGGTGTGTGTATAGAAGTAGAAATATTTTATGATGAAATAAGAACAGCTATAGAAACAAAGCAAATTACGAAATACTATTAGGAGATTTTAATGCTAAATTGGGCAAAAAAGAGGAAGATTATGAACATTTAATTGGTAACTATGGCTACGGGAAAAGAAACGATAGAGGAGAAATGCTTCTCAATTTCATGAATGAACATAACATGTACTCAATGAACTCCTTTTTCAATAAAAAATCAAGCAGAAAATGGACATGGATGAGTCCCGATAAAAAGACAAAGAATGAAATAGATTATATCTTAATGAAGAATAGAAAGCTAGTAGAAGACGTATCAGTATTAAATCAGTTTGACCTAGGAAGCGATCATAGACTAATAAGAACAAAACTAATAATTAACAAAAAACTAGAAAGAAAAAGAATATATGAAAAAAGATACAAATGCAGCAGATAAACTCCAATGATATTGATGATTTGAATAACCTTATTACCGAAACAGTGAATAAAAGCCATTTGCAACTGAAAAAACCAAAAACAACATAAAATGAATTAGACAAAGAAATATTACAACAATTAAAAAGTAGGAAGATCTTAAATAAATCTAACAAAAGGGGAACCGACGAATATAGAGAACTTAATAGGCAGATTAGAAAAGGAGTCAGACAACAAAAAAGAAAAGAAAACGAAAAATTAATAACCCTAACTATTGAAAAAAATAGGAGTATGAAATGCCTCAGACCAACACTAGGACGACGTCAGATGATATCATTAATGGGAAAAGACGAAAATGAAATCACAACTAGAGAAAACATACTGACACGAATAGAAGAATTTTACACAGAACTTTACAGAACACATCAACAAGCTGATGAGATGAGACCAGCACGGAAATTAATAAAAAATGTTGGATCAGAAATAATGCCAAAAGTAACAATTTCAGAGGTAACTACAGCATTGGAAAACATGAAGAGAAATAAAGCTGCAGGAGAAGATAGTATTACCACAGATATGATATTAGAAGGAGGTAAGGAACTAATTGCAATTGTAACTAGGCTTGTGGACAGTTGTTTACATCAGGGCAAAGTCCCTAAGAGCTGGAACAACTCTAAAGTAATCTTATTACAAAAGAAAGGTGATAGTCGAAAATTAGAAAACTACAGACCCATCAGCCTACTGTCACACCTGTTTAAAATACTCACCAAAGTCATAACTACTCGACTAACAAGGAAATTAGACGAATACCAACGAATATAGACGAATATATATGAATCTACTTGCAGTGGATTATAATAACTTAAACTAATTTTTTCAAGTGACATGAAAATAAAGGAGGGTAGTCAGATATTTTCGAAACTCCAAGAGAGCCAGAAAACGAAGACATACTTTATCCCAATCACATTTAAGCAGTACTTTAAAGAAAGCCCCTCCTAGATCAGTTTCACTTAATGAGCTTAGATTTGAATTAGATAGTTTACCTGAAACATAAATTCTAAATAAGCAAGTTATAGGTAGCACTGCTCTGGTGAGATAATAATTCAAAAACCGAGTGAATTAATGTTATGATTTCTGTTATCTTATTATTTTATATTTTATGTGTTTAAATATTTTCTATTGGTCGTCTGTTTCTTTATATAGTGGCCAATATGTTCAATCACAAATTAACCCCTTAATTTGTAATCTCACATTATTCTAAACTTCTTAATCTTTTATAGTTTCACCGTGTATAAGTGAGGCATTGTAAAACCATATCGTATAATATTTTAATAATTAGTTCATTTACCTACAACTAAATAAATTGCCGAATAATATATTTTCTAATTGAACTTCCTAAGTGTCGTAATTAAGGCCTAGATTAAATTGTAATGTAAGCAAATAGTTCAAAGTATGGTATGATAGAAAACAATAACCTCGGTGCTGAAGTATGATTTATTTGTGAGATTATAAATTGGGGATTTGAGCTCATTTGAGCACAGTCTATCATAAGTAGTTACCCAACGAACATCATATTGTATAATTACCAGTTGCTGTCAATAAATCAACACTTTTACTCCACAGCTTCAACCTATTAATATATTTATCATCGTCGATCGACAAGAAGCGGACAAAGGGGCATTATAAAACGATTCGAACCTCAAAATTCGAACATTACTTTAGAATCTTTCCACCCATCATGTTACAAACAACACCGTGATCAAACGTATGAATAAAGATCTGGAAATTATTCGTATCGTGAAAATCAGAAAGACAACATACTTAGGTCATGTAATGCGCAATGAGAAGTAAGTATAAACTAATTCAACTAATTTTACAATGCAAGATAGAAGGCAAAAGATCTCAAGGCCGCAGAAGGACATCGTGGTTGAAGAACATCATACAGTGGGCAGAAATGACTACCATACATCTATTTCGAACAGCTGTCAACAAAGTTGTATGAACCAACGTGATTTCCAACATCCACAGAGGATAGACACCAAAAGAAGAAAAAGAAAGTTCTTTAATGTATTTGCAAACATTCACACTGTGTATCTATTCATTACCACTATTCCACGTATTCACTCCATTATTTATTTTTGTTAACTATTATTCTAGTTCTTTTACGTTTACATTTTACGTTTTTTTGTCTTTGTCTTTCCCTTGTTATAAACTTCAACATTTTAAGTAGCAATTTTTCACACTCTGGAATCATCTGGAATGTAAATTGTGACGAATCATCTGACGCAAAATCTTCTCTACTATCAAGTATTTCCCTGTATGCAAAACAGTGAATGTTTTACCTAATCTTAAATGGGAGCTCTACAGACCTACTTCTTCCTAAACAACATCCTCGATGTATATAGGCAAGTCACAACGTATTAATAGCTAATTAAACATATTTGACACGCACGGATTGGCAACTCTGTCATAGATCGTTAATATTCACGATATAATGAGCGGTAACGAGAATACCAGAACTAGACAACTTGTCCAGCTTAGGGGAATAAAAACGTTGTTTTGATAAATGGTGATTTGATACGCCAGTGATAGCGGACAATAATCGGGTGTGTGATTTGTTGTTTGCCTTTGAAAAAAACCTTGTTTGTCCGTTAGAAACTGGTGATAATAAAACTGATTTATTGTTGTAATACCGGTACGTGTGTAATATATCTGTTACAGTTCTTTGCAGTTTAATTGCAACGTGAGCTTTCTTAACACAATCGAACGAAATTTAACGAATGAAATATAAACAAGAATAAAAATATTGTTTTTAACGTATAAGATACCTAAGCGAAAAATATTTAAATATATTAAATATATGAAGAAATAATAAACTCTTTAAAAAATAAAAATGTCACCAGGACATGATAATGATCTGAATGATCTGAAACTTTAAAAGAAATAACAAAACATATTTATCCACTAAAAATCCACTGAACTTGTTCAACATTGATGGTGAACATGTCATGAGGATGGCTTTAAATCAGGAGTGGCCAACCTTTTTAAGTCGAGTGCCAATATGAGAACAAAAAAAATTTGGCGTGCCATTAAAATTTTTCGACATACTAATATGGATACTATATATTAATAATATACGGTACAATATGTATTTCTTATGTAAATTCATTTTTTCGTTTAGTCAAGATAGTGGAGGTTTAAAAAATAACGTAATAAGTAAAACATAACAACAAACTTACTTTATTGTTAATAAAAATAAAATAAAAACGTTAAACAAAAAAACTTAAATATTTTCTTATTATCTAAAATTCAAATTATTAAACAGTTACTTATTTAATGTGGTATTTGAACTTGTATTTTTTTAATTAATTCATCTATATTGGGATTAATTTCGGAACTTGCCAACAGAATTAGATTTTTTAAATGCATGTCAGTTAATCGTGACCGATATTTTGATTTTATTATGTTCATAATAGAGAACATTTGCTCTCAAACGTACGTTGAACCAAATCTACAACAATATCTCAGAGCTAACTCGTGTAAATTAGGAAAATTGTTTGCTGGTACAAATTTCCAAAATTCAATATAATTGGGATCAGCAACAGTTGAAATAATTTCCCTATATTTGGTTTTTAGTATAGTGTGGTTCTGTAAATCAATAATTTCGATCTGTATTTCAGCTGAGTAACAATTGATATCTTGCAGAGAAATAGAAAAAGGATTTATGAAAAGGTCAACATTCATTTTGTCTTTTTGAAAATCTTCAAACCGGGTATTGAATGAACCTAACAAAATAGATATAAGGTTTTTAAATCTGTCATAATTTGGAGTTCTACTGACCTTGTTGGCTAATTCCTGCATTAATGTGAAATGTGTCAATCTCTGTTCTCCAAAATCGTTACAAAAAAGCATAAGTTTATTCACAAAAGAAGATATATGACCAACTAGAGTAGGAAAAATACAATTTTTTCCCTGTAATCTTAAATTTAATAGATTTAAATGTCTCATATCAGTGAGAAAAGCTAAATCTCAAAGCCAATCTTTATCATTAAGCAACGAGCACTCACTGGGTAGTTCATTGTTTTCTTGCAAATATTTTAAGACGCACTCCTTCAAGTTCCAAAACCTTTCGAGTGCATTTCCTTTGGAGAGCCAGCGCACACTGCAATGGAGAAGTAACTCTCCATCTTGCTCCGTTTCTTCCGCGAACAGTTCTCGAAATTGTCGTCGATTCAATGCCCGAGCTCGTATTTTGTTAATGCAGCGTATTACAGGGTCAACAACATATGACATGTTTAGGTCCTTGGCACAAAGAGCTTCCTGGTGAATAATACAATGGGACTTAAAAACTTTTCTTCCCAAATAGTTTTCCAGTAATGTAACAAACCCCTTTAGTCTACCAACCATGCAAGGAGCTCCATCTGTACAAACACTATCTAATTTTGACCATTCAACTTTGTTGACTTCGATTACGTTTTTAAGCTGTTGAAAAATGTCCTCTCCTGTTGTTGTGACTAGTTGGCGCAAATCCAGAAGCTCCTCGGCATTTTCAAAATTATCATTGGTATAACAGACAAAAATGCTTAACTGCGCATTTTCTGTGTTGTCACAACTTTCATCCAAAGCTAAAGAAAAGAATTTGCAGGATTGTAATCCACTTATAATTTGGGAAACAACATCCTGGCCCATATCATCTATACAGCGCATGACTGTATTTCGGGATAATGCAATATTATCGACCATATTTTTGATCTTTACATCTCCCACATTTTTAGCAAATATTGCCAGACTATTTTTAATTATCTCCTCTCCATCAGAGTAGGCTTTTTTCTTCCGGGCTAACAGCAGAGAAAGTTCATATGATGTTTAAACTATAGTTTCCATTTCATCACTTCTCTTCTGAAACAGTGACTGTTGGCTGGCTAGGGTTTTCTTTTTTTTCAATAAAGTCGGCTCGCAAATGTGAACCAATAGGATATTTGTTGCTGAAGTCCTTATGCAGTTGTTTATAATGTCGTTCCAGGTTAAATTTTTTCGGAACTGCTACAGACAATCCATATATCAAACAAACAGGCTTTGAAGTATTACGATTAGTAAATAAAAATTGTTCTTCCCAAGCAGGTTGAAAATCGCGAATTGCAATATCATCTTCGTATTTTCGTTTTGAAGTCGAAGGCTTACTCGTGGACATATCGAACAAATACTTTTAAAATTTTAAAGAAACAATGCACGATAACAAAATGTGCACATACAACAGGGCAGTTTAAAATAAACTAAGCAAGGGTAACGCAGTCCTATTGCACATTACGACAGCTAGGATCACGTGCACCAATCGCAGCAATATCGCTCGCCAGAGGATTCAATGATGCCGCATCTATCGTAACTTCCGTAAACCTACCAAGTTTCTTCTTATTATTTTTTGTTTTTCAAGTTTTAATTTTTTTGAAAGTTTGATCAGTTTGAAAGTCCTATCAGTGGCGCGGCCTCAATCGTGCCACAGAGTGGCACGCGTGCCGCGGGTTGGCCATCCCTGCTTTAAATGGATGGGTCAGTGGAGTAATTGTGGCTGGTAGGAAAATCTCCAATTTAAGAGTTGCTGATGACACTACACTTATAGCAGCAAATGAGCAAGAAATGTTTAATCTCGAAAGCAATAAGTTGGTCTGAAAATCAATAAAGCTAAGACAAAAATACTGGTGGTCGACAGATTCCAGACTATTTAACATGACAACTGACACAACATGTTACAGGAACACCAGATAGTGGACAGTTTTGTCTATCTCGGATCTAGTATAACTAACGATGGTACTGTGAAGCAACAGTTCGGAGACGTATTGGTATGACAAAAAATGCGATGAGTCGCCTAATTAAGGTTTGGAAAGATATATCTATCTCTCAAAAAATTAAGATAAGACTGGTGAATGCCCTTGTATTCTCAATATTTCTAAATGTGGCAGAGACTTGGAATCTTCACGAATGCGAGCGCCAAAAAATTGATGCCTTTGAGATGTGGGACTGGAGAAGAATGCTAGGCATACCTTGGACAGCTCATAGGACAAACGTTTCTATTCTAAAAGAGAGAGAGAGAGAGAGAGAGAGAGAGAGAGAGAGAGAAAGCCGAAACAGACTTTGCTACAATTCAAAAATGGTTTCAGTTTAATAAGCTCACCTTAAATGTAGATAAAACAAAATATATGTCATTTACATCTTATGTAACTAAGTAACCTTCCAAATCCTGGCTCATCGAGAGCCATGCAAAAAATTCCATATACATACGAGATTAAATATCTAGGTATAATAATTGATAAACATTTACAATGGAGTATTCAAGCAAATAATATAGTAGTTAAATTAAGAGGGTACTATCAAGATTCAATTTTTATGAACTTATTTACGAATTCTTTATTATGCACTTATACAATCTCAACTTACCTATGGCCTTTTCGGATGAGGTGGAATACGGAATAATTACTTGCATTCTATAAACATTATTTAGAAGTGGCTAATTAGAATTATTTATGCGAAAAATTTAAGAAATTCTAGCGAGCTGTTATATAATGAACTCAATTTTTACCTGTACGTAAATTATTGTTACAAAGCCCTGATAGGATGTACATGAAAAAAAGGTAATAACTTTAACTTTAACAATCTTGGCCATTAAACTAGATATTCAAGGAATAATGCAATTTTACCTAAATGTAATAAATCCATACAGAGGTATGTGGGTTACATATGGCCCAAATTATACAATTGTCTACTAGAGAATTTAAAACAAATTGGAAATTATAAAAAATATAGATATAAATATGAAATTCATCAATGAATTGAAAACAAAACAATTGAAATACACAATCGACTGAAGTCAATAAGACCAGAACGACACCCCTGCGTCATCAGATGGAATGGTCGGAAGGATGAACCGAACGATAGGTAAATACCTGTCCAAAGTTGTATCAGCACATCAAAGAGATTCGGACCAGCACATTCATTTACTTCTATTGGCCTACCGCTCGTGAATGAAACTACAGGCCAGACTCCAACCTGCCTGATGTTAGGTCGTAAGGTTCGTTTGCCCTGTGACCTAGATTTTGGCTGCAGACGTGCCGAAGAACATGTTGCAAGCGAAGAATATGTCGACCGCCTGAAGAATAAACAACATTCATAAACTTGTCCGACAACACATCCAGTTAGCCAGTGACAGAATGAAAGATAAATATGATTCTCGATGCAAGAATGAAAGCTATGAAGTAGGTGATCTTTCTTGGCTTTATAAACCATAAGGTCATCGAGGCTTGTCTCCTAAATTTCAGAGAGAATGGGAAGGTCCCTATGAAATTAAAAAGAGAATAAATTAAGTAATATACCAAATTAAGAAGTTTCCGGAAGGTAAACCAAAAAGTTCACATAAATCGTCTTGCATCTTATGCTGGCTCCAACGAAACAACAGAAGCACGAACTCTTCAACATAAGATCAAAAATGACCGACGACCAAGCTTTAACGAATTTATGTCAAATTAAGCAAAGAGAAAGAGTGTTAGATTTGGCGTGACCACAGAAGTTGAGCAGGATCTTTTTAGTCTTCCGCATAACGTCTCTCTAGTTCACTGTGTTGCCCAAAATCTTGAGACGACTAAAGGAATCTCGTCCGTATTCTTATAAGTTCGGTCGTTTGGACGAGTTAAAAAATCAGCAGCCTAAAGTTAGAAGAGTACTGATATTAGAAGATGGTCCTCGATCTTTGCTGTATATACTGACCAGGAAGTCGTATACAGACAAAGCAAGCTACGAGGATATATGGCGTGGTCTAACTAATTTGAAGAAAATCGTGAATTATGACGTCAAGAATTTAGCCTTACCCAAGATAGACCATGCAATTGAAATTGTGTATTGGAAGATTGTCAGAAGGATGCTTGAAGTGATCTTTCGAGAAACCGGCGTACGAAGTACTTGTCCTTCAAAGTCAGTAGACTATTATTTCTTCTTGTGGGGTTCATGCAGGGGTGGAGAGTCCTGTAGACTCTGCCATCCTGAGCCTACATATAGAGTTGCTGATCGGTACACTCAGATCTAAGATCACTCTTTTATATTTACATAAATTAGAACCGCTGCTTTTATTGAAACACGCTACAGTATTATTCCTTAACACATCACGTTACCGACTAAAAATGAGTATAATCACAACATACCTTGCATGAATTTTCGTTCTTTTAAAAGTACGGACATGTTAATCAATCATTTTTCGCAGTGTATTTCTTTTACCCACTGACACGATCTCAAATATAAAAAACGTATCTTTTTAAATGTCGGTTGGTATTCATGTTCTGTTATTTGTTTGTCGTTATAAACAATCGATTACATCAGTCGGCGTTCTCGCCAATTGTTTACCAGGAATTATTTTGCAACTCGGTTCATTAATATTCCTCCTCGGTATTGTTTTGATGCTTTACAATTCACAATTGTGACGTTAATTAAAGAAAACATTTCTTAGAATTTGCATAATTTCACGTTAACGTGTTAACCTTGTCCATCGAATAACCGAGAATCGCCTTGTTAAATATAACTCTTTATAGAAAACTTGACAGGACAATAGATATTAAAGATCGACAAAAAAATGTCAAAAATGGTATAACATGAAAACTAAATATTTTTGAATTAATTTATAGCATGAATTTATTACTAGATGAAAATATAGTTATTTATTATACAAGTGAACAAGTATTAGATTCTGTGTTATCCGTGGAAGGCACTATCTACATCAGAGTTTCCCAAACTTATCTAAACCGCGACCCCTTTTTGCTAAAAAATTTGTTCGCGACCCCCCAATTTCCCCCCACTCATTTATTCAATATTATTTGACAGAAATAGCGTGCCTAATTTACAATTATCTGATGGTTTCTCAAATTTAATTTTTACGTTACTGTTTAAGTTTAAATCAAAAACAATTATTTTATTTTAATCCAATTATTTAAATGATTGCGATCTGTCCCACTAGTAGTTAGTAGTAGGTACTTCTGCCAGAATAGCATTTACAATAAAAATAAATAATAAGAAGTCGACTGCACATTGTACACCGCGACATATTAGCTTGTGTCTACATCGCAAAACTCTTCCATGATAATCGCGAAAGCGTTCGCTACTAGATGGCACTCTGGAACGTTCTCGTAGCCTCGTTTTGGCTTTATATAAGCGGCGATGCGCAACGAAACCTCAGTTCGAATCCAAACAGCCTATGGTGGCGAACGCGGTGTTGAGTAATGAGTAAATATTTTACGACTTACGTATTCTCGTTTACGTATTTACGTCTACGATAAATTATAAATTATGGATAAGTTTTTAAAAAGAAGTGCAGAACCATCTACGTCTGAAAGTGGCAGTAGCAGCAATAAAAAGAAAAACAGATTCTACATTGATGAATATGTTAAATATGGTTTTACCGTTATTTCCAATAAACCACAATGTTTCTTAATATTGTTCTGAAGCTATTTTCTTGTGGCATTGTAAATTAATTACTATTTAACTGGAAATAAGCCACAATTAAAGATAAAAATACGTTTATTGACGTTTCAATTTCCGTTCTCAAAATACAAACAGTATATATACAGTGCTAGTCAAAAGTCCGTTCCACCCCTCGTATCTTTTGAACGGTTATTGTTATAACAGTGACATTTGGAGGGAGGTAATAAACAGTCGTAGGCTTCTCAACTAGTCATAACAGGTGACGTTATAGTGACAGATGACGTTACAGCGCCACTGTGACAGATAATTTTAAATGGGACCTTATGGCAAGTGATACCTCGTTTGAAAGGCATTGAAAATACCTATTCAGTCATAATAATTTTATTTGAGTTTAAGCTCATGTTAAGAAATAAATTAAATAAATACTAAAATTGTAGTTTCGCATTTAATTAATAAATATTAAAACCTCCGCCTCTGGTTACTTGTCAAAAAGTTGATGTTTTTCAATTCTCTAATTGTTTTTACGTCAACGTCAACTTTTTTGACAATTAGCAAAAGGCGAACGTTACAATATTTATTGATTAAATGCAAAACTACAATTATTTTAATATACCTATTCAATCATCCTAATTTTTTTGGATTTAAGATGCTTTTGACGAGTAAATTAAATAAATACTAAAATTCTAATTTGACATTTAACTCGAACGTCAGCCTTTAGTTATTTGGCAAAAAAAGTTGACGTTTGTCAATTCTCTAGTTGATTTTAGTTTGCAAAAGCGTTTATAGCCTAATATTTAGTTTCTGTTTCTACTTAGTTTGGTCAATGTAAGTTTAGTCAAGTTGTTTTTAGTTAGTTGTTCTTAGTTAATATTTAGTTTAATTATTGTTTAACGAGACGTTTAAATTTTTTACAAAGGCAGAATGGTACGTACTGCAGCCGACAAAAGTAGCAGCTGTGATAATTGGTGAATGTGAAACTAATTTCCATGTAGCGGAACGTCTTTTTAATGAGAGGTACCCCGATCGCCCTATATCGAGATCTTTGAGAAAGCTTCTTCGGAAGTTTAAACAAACAGGTAGTGTTCAAGATGTCAAACGATCTGGTCGACCAACAATTAGTGATGACAAAAAAATTGAATTAGTCAAAAGACAAAGTACACTGAGTGTTGGCTCAAAACAAATTTCATCCATACAAACTAAACATTGTGCACCAACTTTCAGATGATGACCCCAACCGAAGACTAGAATTCTGTGAAAATATGTCCAATAAAAAAAGTACTTTTTCTCTCAATGGAAATGTTAACACACACACAATGTGAGGTATTGGGAGTGACACATATCCTCACGTCTTTCGTGAAACACATACTGAATTTAAAAAAAAGAAATAAATGTTTGGGCAGGTAGTTTGGGAAACCACATAGTTGGGCCTGTTTTTAGCAATACTAATTTAACCGGTGAAGTGTATCTAGAGATGTTACAAAATGCAATTGAATCATTAATACTTGAAATTCTGGAGGATAATCCAGATGAATTGGGTAACTTGGAAATAACGTTTCAACAAGATGGTGCCCCTGCACACCATTATGGTGGAGTAAGACGTTACCTAGATGAGGAATATCGTGGTAGATGGATTGGACGACGAAGTACGAAAGAATGGCCAGCTCGGTCACCGGACCTCACACCATTAGATTTTTTTCTGTGGGGATACTTAAAATCTAAAGTTTACGCTACGGCAACCGACAATATTGACATTTTCAAAGAACGAATTGTTGAAGAATGTAGGGCAATTTCCCCCGACACATTTAAATGAGTACGGCAAGAGTTTAGAAATAGGAAGCATTATTGTCAGGAAATAGATGGAGCACATTTTGAACACTTACTAGAAGAACTGGTTATTAAATATTTATCAATTAAATGAGAAGCTACAATTTTAGTATTTATTTAATTTATTCATCTAAATTAGCTTAAACTCAAACAAAATTTTAATAACTGAATAGGTATTTTCAATACCTTTCAAACGATGTATCACTTACCATACGGTCCCATTTAAAATTATCTGCCACAGTGGCGCTGTTACGTCATCTGTCACTATTACGTCACCTGTTATGACTAGTTGAGAAGCCTACATTTGTTTATTACCTCCCTCCAAATTTCACTATTTTAACAATATCCATTCAAAAGATACGTGGGGGGGAATGGACTTTTGACTAGCACTGTATAGGATATTCTCAAGTTAAAGTTGATTTCATGTAATCGAATGAACTATCTTATAAGTAAAGTCGTCCCAGGAGCGCAACTCAACAATATTGGCAATATCATTTTAAAGTCTTCTACTTTAAAATGCATAATGTATGTCTGAATTGTTAATATAAATGAGTTATTTAAAATTAAATTATTAGAAGAATTTTTCACTATGTAACAAAAAACAAAATTTGTTTAATTTACTGTTTGTGTTTTGAGAACGATTTCCGAAGTGGAAATTGAAACGTCAATAAACGTATTTTTATCTTTAATTGTGGCTTATTCCCAGTTAAATAGTAATTAAACCAAAATGTGTTACTTGTGGACAAGTCTTGTCAAAAGAAAGCATGAAGCCATCAAAGTTACTTCGGCATTTAAATAGCAAACATCCAGATAAAAAAGACAAGCCCGTAGAATTCTTTGAAATAAAGCTGAACGTCCTTCAAAAACAGCAAGACAGTTTTCCCTTGGCAACCATTACTAATGAAAAAGCATTATTAGCAAGTTATAAAGTTGCTTATCGTGTTGCCAAAACTAGTAATCCGCACAATCCGCACAATTGCTGAAAATCTGATTTTTCCAGCAGCTGTTGAAATGGTACATATGTGTGGGGAAAGAGAGACTGCAAAATTAAATACAATACCTCTGTCAAATAATACTATCCAAAGAAGAATTAGTGATATGGCACAAGATATTCAAGCGCAAGTTGTGGAAAATCTTAATAAATGAACATACTTCTCTCTGCAAATGGACAAATCCGCAGATATATCTAACTGTGCCCAATTTATTACATTTGTAAGATATGATACAAATAATGGCATTCAAGTAGATATTTTATTTTGTTCCCCATTGGAGACCAATACCACTGGAAAATGTTTACTCGACACTTTTGTGAAACGTACAAGTAAATATGATATTGACTGGGGTAAATGTATTGCTATATGCACAGATGTCGCTAAAGCTATGACAGGACATAAATCTGGTCTTGTCGTCAAATTACAAGAAATAATGCCTAATGCCAAATGGAGACATTGTTTTTTACATCGAGAAGCTCTTACGTCCAAAGCTTTACCTCCTGAAATGGACTGTGTTATCAAAACTATCATTAAAGTTGTAAATTCCATTAAAGGAAAATCTTTGCAGACCCGTATTTTTAGAAAAATTTGCGAAGACATGGGTGCTTTATTTGAAAATCTTCTTTATCACACCGAAGTAAGGTGGCTTTCAAGGGGCAACGTCTTAAAAAGAGTATTTCACTTAAGAGCAGAGCTTTTAATGTATTTGAAAGATGAGAAGTTCCCATATGAAAATCAATTTTCCGATCCTATTTGGACCGGAAAAAGGTTTTCGAATTACTGAATTACTGAAACCGAATTACCGAAATTACTGAAACTAGGTTTCCTTGCTGATATTTTCAGCAATTAAATATTTTGAACAGTAATTTACAAGGTCGCGACACTAATATAATTAAGGTGTTTCTAAGAAAAATCGATTTATGGTCGACCTCACTTGGCAAAAAACAACTCGATTCATTAGAGTGCCTTCAGGAAATTATAGAAAATTTATCCAATTACAGTGCTACAAATTTTGAACAAGTTTTTGCTGACATGCATGTTACTTTGCTCAATTTAAAACAACAGCTCTGTGATTATTTCCCTGAAGAAATTCAAAACAGTTACGACAGTTGCACATGGATACTAAATCCGTTTTTAGCGGATTCCTTTCAGCATGTTGAAATACCAATAAACATGAAAGAAAAACTTTGTGAAATATCAAGTGATGGAATGTTGAAGCTCCAATTTTTTTCCCAGAACTCGGACCAATTTTGGACCGAAAAGATGCAGGAATACCCCCAGTTGACGAGTGAAACTGTAAAATGTTTGGTTCCATTTGTAACATCATATTTGTGTGAGTTAAGTTTCTGTTCTATGACTGCCATTAAAACAAGAGTTAGAAATCGTCTCGGACTTGAAAATGATATAATTGTGTGTGTCTCAAATACACAGCCTAGATTTGAAAGATTAGTTTCACAGAAACAGGCGCATAGCTCTCATTAAAATTATAATATTTGACTTTGTTTTACTCTTTTATGTTAACGGACTTTATTATTTAGTTTTATATTTCGTCTGATAATTAATTGTTAATTTCTATTTACGGCGTTGTTAAAATAAAAACACATGATCTAACAAAGTGGTGCTTTTGTCTTATTTTGGAAATGTTCGGCGACCCTCCTAGTACCTCATGGCGACCCCCTAGTACCTCATGGCGACCCCCAGGGGGTCGTGACCCCCACTTTGGGAAACACTGATCTACATATTGCCGCGCCAAAGTATTGAGATGTAAAGGGCATCTATCTTTTGGTACCAGATGTCATTGAATTTGTCATCAACAATTCTACGAATTTTAGAAAAAAATTAACACGTTGCCTGCCTTAGAGGAATTTGTAATACTTTCCGTTCACACCAATGACATTTCTGCTGTATGGTCGAAAAAATTACCGCTCACGCCACGGTACGCAGAGGTACCTTTATATAGCCTGTATGTCGTCAAGGCAACCAAATTCGACAAAAATTGTTACTTTGGCCGGCCAATCACAGCGCTAGTTATTAACTTCGCTGTCATTGGCCTCTCGGCGGAAGATTGCTGTGAATTCTCAAACATGATGTGTATAAAAGAGCAGCACATCTTCCGATCGAGACTTCAGTCGTCTGATACTTTTAGCCCCACTAAACCTTGTTGACTTAGTGTGCTACCTAGTAACTTTGAGTTTCATTATTAATCCAAATACCTAATACGTCGAAAAACTTCATTCAGTATCAAGAAGATACAAACTTCGAAACAAAACGTCGATTATAAGAAGACTTCATCCATTGTAAGAAGATATACTGCAGAGCACGAGAACCGGCGTATTGACTGTGAACGCACCTGGTCAGTAAGACGATCTTTGTGCAATAGAAAGACAGCGGTCTTATAACTACATACTTACAATAATAATAATAACATCTTACAAATATTTAGGGCATGACATTCGCTTAGGCCAAGATAATCAGACAACTGAACTACACAGAAGGATAGGTCTCACATGGGCTGCCTTTGGTAGATTGAATAACATTTTCAAGTCTATTATCTCAGTGTGTTTGAAGAGAAAGGTTTTTAACTAGTTCGTTTTACCAGTTCTTACATACATATGGTGCAGTAACACTGACTCTGACAAAAAGAACAATAGATAAAATAAGAGTTATCAACGCGCTATGGAAAGATCAATATTAGGTATTACCACAGATACCAAACATAGAAATAAGAAGAGATAAAGTACCAAACATAGAAATAAGAAGAAGAACAGGAATCACAGATGCAGTTGAAAAAATAACCAGGGCTAAATGGGCTTGGGCCGGACATGTTGCCAGATTAACGGATGATAGATGGAGCAGAAAGATTCTGGAATGGCGACCAAGGCAAGGGGCATATCGAAGCAGAGGAGGACCACTGACTAGAAGGACGGACGATATCAAGCGCATCACCACAAACTGGATGCAAGAAGCTCAGGATAGAAATAGGTGGAAAATTGTACGGGAGGTCTACGTTCAGCAGTGGACAAATATAGGCTAATTGATTGATTGATTGATTGGTCTTATAACTATTTTAAATTGTGTCGAACTGCCCACGGCGTTCTTTTGAACGACGACGGTAAAGAGCGAATAAAAAGCCCGACGAGGACTTGTAATTGCTTTTCCGATCAGAGTCAAGCCACGACGACGCTTCGTCATCTGAAACCTTACGCAAATAGTAACCATAGAAAATACTGTTTGTGAAAGGTGGCGTACAAAGCGACGGACAGTTAGCAGAGTCGACACGACCGGCTTTCTTGTGTCTCTCTCAAGGAGAGGGAATGCAGCGATTCGAAGTGAGGCCGATATCTCTGTGGATTTGACACATACACCACGCAACAGAATTCTAACACACATATTGTCATTGTAAGAATTAAGTCTGTAATAATGCTCAAACTGTTAGAGAATTCTGATTGCCTTTGTCCCCTCACCTACCACAGAGGCTCGGCGGAGCCTTTCACACGAATAAGCCGGAATCTTAATAACTCCTATAACTAAGATGGACTCTCGTAACTTGAGATCCTCTTCGAGAGTGTCGGTCGCTGAGCGTCCAGAAACCCCTGAAAACCAGAAGGATGCTACGACCGTACGACATGGCGTCCAACTAACAGAAGGTACCTACACCCCAGATCTAGATTCAGTATTGGCGACGCTAATACAAGTAGTTACAGCTTTAACACTGGTACAACCTAAACCCGAAGCCCAGGAGAAAAAAGTAGATACAGAAAATCCACAAGAATTTGTAACCGTTATAATAGATCACATGAGCACAATGAACATCGACACCAAACATTGGATAGCCTACATCCTAGAAAAATTAGTAATAGGAGAGGGAGCTCAATGGGCAGAGAGCCAATTCACGACTGGTCTGAATACGAAACATTCTGGAACAGGCTGACCGATCACTTCGACAACACAATGAAGAGATCATCACTAATGTCCAAGTTATACGGACATTACCAAAAATATCAGGCAATAGCAGAATTTATTTCAACCAAGATGGCTCTTTTACGATGATTACTAGGTACCACACATCGACGAGAAAGAAAGGTACAGGACTATTACGAATCTGATTCGCTCAGAACGTAGAAAACAACTTCGCAACAACATGCCGAGAACCGAAGAAGACCTGAGGCGAATTTGTGAAGAATTGCAAGCCGACGAAAACATTTCACGGCGTGCAAATCGACAACCTGACCCGCCAAAAGCCGCAAGACAACCGAACCAGAACCAAGCCAGGCGATAATATTCACAAAGGCAACCGAGAACTTCTGAGACTATAGATGTTTGGAGAAATAGAAATCCAACTCAGAAACCGACGCCGAAACCACGACAACAGCCTAATAACCACGGAAACGACGTTCAAGCGGCAGACATACATAAAAGGCGGAGAATGGTTCAGCTGGCGTGTAAACACAGTCAGGCTACAGTCGAAGTCACTATCGATTTTGGAAGTTTCCAGTCCACAACGAGATGTAATAGATCTGAACCATCATCTAATTCTGGGTATGCCATAGCTCCAAAAAGAAGAGTCATTAATAGATATTAACCGAAAATGTCTACACGTGGGTAAAGAATCACGAAAAGTCCTCTACGGGAAGTCACACTCAGCCAAACAATGCAACTTAAAGACTCTCTAAGACGAACAAGCTCCACAATTTGCAGTCTCAATTGTAAGGGAACTCCTGCAGGAGTACAAAGACGTCTTCGATGATAAATAACCCACTACCCGAGACACGGTGATAAAAATCGAGCTAAAAGATATACGGCCGATTAACACAAAGCCATTTAAATGTTCTCCAGACAAGAAAAAAGTCATGTTCGATGAAGTCCAGGAGATGCTTGCAGCAGGTGTCATCCGACCAAGTCGATCACCCTATAACAGTCCAGTGACGATCGTCAAGAAGAAGGATGGCACACCTCGATTTTGTGCTGATTATCGTAAAATCAACAAGATAACAATCGACGAGGTCTCCGCCCTGCTGCCAATCCACGATGCAATTAAAGAGCTAGAAACGGCGAGAATATTTTCGACATTAGACTTAAATAGTGATGAATAAGCAAGCTATTCTGCAATTTTTAGCTCTATTTAGAAGCTTATGGATAATGTTGGGATCATAACCATTATTGAAAGTAATTTGCTTGTGAGTATCAAGTTCTAAATTGAAGTTCTCATTAGAAAGTGGAAATTTGGGTCGTGTTGTGTAAATGTATCAGTTAATGTTTATGACATTCACCATACATTGTTGGATAGCCTAATTTTTACGAAGTAATCCTAAAACGTTATATTACATAAATTTTTCATCAACCATCAACTTCGAGTTCTTTCGAAGTTAATTAATTTTTCTTCAATTGAAAAAACGTTTCTTGGCTTATTTCAGATGCCTCTGAAGGTGGATGCTCTAGGAGCTAAAGTACTTTGGCAAGATTTAATAAAAACCATCGATATCTGCGTTTTATTTGATTAAAATTAATTGCAGAATTAGTCTCTTTTCTTGACGTCCTCTATTATTTGAAAAGCAAGAGTTTGCCTTCCATGTAAATCAGTTTGAATGTAACTATTGCGATTTTCTCATGATTGCCTTGCCAAAAGAAATTCTTTTTGCTTCACACCGAGCCTCCTTGTATGTTTCTTTGTTTTTTTTTTCTTGAAACGAAAACAAAGTATTAAAATATTAATATACTTGATATGCTATCTATAATATATGTACCACTGTTCTGTAAAAAAATATTTATCCAAACAAAATAATTTACAGTGCAAGCCCTTTTAAAAATATTAATTTTAAAATAAAACAAGTTCTAGCATTTCACGTGTTCCCACAGAAAGTGAACTCAGTGAGAATCTCGACTGTAAACTCCTGCAAAACCATTCATGACTTCAGTATAATAATTATTATAATACCGACCAGACACAAAAAATTGCGTATATTGATTTGCAACGTTTACCGTCACGCGCAGCATGGTTGGTTTAACAGAACAGCTTGAAATTTTTAGAATGGAAAATTCGACTCCTGTTTTAATGCTGTTTTATCGGTGCACCAAAACCTAGAGACAGTGGTTTCTCTATTATTTACCGACAAAATGTATCGAAATTTGGACACGTTATTCGCAACTATGTTGCCTTTAAAATGGTTTTACTTTTTTTTTTATTTTTTTTTTTGAAATTCTGTTGAAAAATTGGATTACACTATTTAACGTTCTATTACAACCAAACTTTTTACGCCCATCACTTGAAAGAGTTTTTTTTTCTGTAATTGTTTCAACGCATGTTCCAACTTTAAAGAAAAGTGTTAAAAAATACTAAAATCTAATAGTGAAACGTGTTACTCATCATTGGCGCTTAGTTTTATCGTTATCGCCTTCGTGACGTCAAATCTCATGAACGTACGGTCAGTTAGTTCGTGTTAAAACTAATTTGAATGAAAATAATGCATTTGTTGTTATTATTGGCGCCGTATATAGTGGCGCCGTCGGCCGGCGCCACTGAGTAAAGGTGATCTGGCGTAAGCAGTGTAGAAAAGTAAGTGATACGCCGATTTCAAATCGCAGTGTGCTTTAACTGCTAAAACAGCTTTAATAACGTTTTTTAAGGCAATCAGTACAAGCAATTTAACCCCAATGAACGAACTTGGTGAATAGTAAGAATTCTTTGAATACTAAAGTTAGTAACGTATTTTAAAAGGTAATTTTTTATTAATTGAATCAGTCAAGAGTTTACTTCTTTTTGGGTTTGGTGCACTTTTTCATTATTTTTCTTCCAGTATTTGTACTTACTTATTCGTGGCTTTAAAAAGCATATTATGTTTCCTGTTTCAACATTCCAACTGTCAATCATTTGTCATATTTATCTTCTCTTTTCCATTTTTGTTTTTATTTTTTCGTTCCACTATAATTTAGGACGGTAATTTTTCCTCCTTCTGTTTGGTTTTGGACTTGGAAAAAGTGATTTTCAATATAATGTGTCAGTTCTGATAAAAGTAGTCACTGTTTTATTTTACATGCCATCTCTCATCTGAGATAATTGTAAAACTGCGTTTACAAAAACTTTGAAAGATACCCAGATGTGTTCCAGTTTTTTAAAAAGCCGAGTTTCAAAGTTGGCGTCAAGTGCCCAATTTCCAGCCCCTTTTTTTGTCCTAAGCCATTTCAGACTATCTTTGCAGTTTAGAGATGCACTTGTTTGTTTTTGCAGTGTAAGTCCAGTCCCAACCCCAAAAATTGTAAAGAAATAAAAATAACATTTAGTGAAATCCAGGTAACTTTTTTTTTCTAACTTTTAAAGCTCAACTTTTTCTATTAATAATTGCTTTTATAACAGTTTAAGAAATTCTAATAATTAAAATTATAAATGTTAGGGTGTGGCTAAGCTGTTATATTAATTATTCCCAAAGTTTAGAATTTAACATTGACATCTGACATCTAGCTTTATTTTTTTACAGTTGACACATACCTAATCATAATTTGTTTTGCTTTTGTTTAAAAAAAAAAGGTTAGCCACTATGCATAGTTCCATTTAAAAGTTATTTTTCAATTCTAATTTTTTCCGTTATAAATTGTCGCCAATTAACAATTGTAAGTTTTGTAGTATCTCCAACTTCTAGGTTTTGTAAACGAATAGAACGATTTTAATTTAAAAAATACAAAATACAAAAATCAGAGAAGCTTCCAAAAACTCCAAAAAAAAATCTAATTGTCATAATATTAAACAAACACCGGCAACGTTGCGGTGAGCGATCTGCCCCTGACGCCGTCAAACTAGAATCGGCTATTTATAGAACCGACTAGCTGGACCAGCGCGTTTTAAATGGGATAAATACGCACGGCGCGGCGACATTGCGTTTAGTTTAAAACTGAACGCGTAACCAACGTCCAGCGGTTGGGTTAGTAGAGAACAACAAAAATAATATAATATTATGGCAAGCAGTTGTAAGAAGGTAAAGACATACCACTTTCATTCGGAATGAGAAGAACAATACTTTTTTACCGAAGTTAAAGATAAAAATGTGTGTTTGTTATGTAATACTTCGGTCTCTGTTGCTAAAAAATGAAATATTGAGAGACATCATAAAACTGTACATTCTAATTTTGAAAAATCATTCCCACTACGTTCTGCCGCCAGAAAGGAGAAACTGAAACAGTTAATTGGACAAGAGCATCGTACCGTGTGCCCCAGATAATTTCACAAAAAAAGAAACCTTATGAAGACGGGGATATGATAAAAACAAGCGTTTTTAGAAGCTGCTGATTCGTTATTTGCCAACTTTACAAATAAAGACGAGATAGTTTCAGCTATAAAAGCTATGCAACTTTCTGCTACTACAGTGATAAGATGTGTAAAAGTAATGAGCAATGATATCTTTTTACAGTTAAGAACTGACTTAGATAACTGTGTTTATTTTTCACTTCAACTGGATTATTAATCAACAGATGTCGTTGACACTGCCCAGATGGCCGTGTTCGTCGGGATGGTTTTTAGTGATTTTACGATTAAAGATCTTTTGAAGTTCATTCCACTGAAAGGACACACTACTGGACAGGAGTTATTTTCTCATTTAAAAAATATTATTTCTTCCGAGAAAATTCCAATATCGAAAATGGTAGGCTTGACAACCGATGGCGCTCCAGCTATGGTGGGTTGTGATAAGGGTCTGGTGGCGTTATGTCGTAAAGATGAAACTTTTCCGCAATTTCTCTGTTACCACTGCATTATCCATCAGCAAGCATTATGTGAAAACTTCCTGAAACTAAACAACGTTATGAAACTGGTGGTAAAAATTGTGAACAAGATTAGAGCTCAAGCGTTGCAAAGAAGATTATTCAGAACCTTGGCTAATGAAGTTGACTGTCAATACGGGGACCTACTCCTTCACTAAGAGGTAGGCAAAATAATCGTTACACACTGCTTGAAAATGTTTTATGACATATATAGTTCTCAGTGACATTTGTTACAAGGTTACTCCATAACGCAATACAAAATTGTAATAAAATAAAGAGTCATTAGAAAGTCTCGATACCAGCGTTTGTTTAGTAATTTTTTAAAAGCCAAGAGTACAGACTCATTTCACAGTATAATAGAGCCCTTCCCACAAAAATTAGCATCGGCTAAATCAAATCTACGAGTCACGAATACTCTTCGCGTCCCTTTTCACGGGTGATATCAAAACGCAAAATGCAGACGTGCATATTCATACTTCACGATAGTATTAACCGTGCAAGCGGAAAAAATAATTCCCCGGAACGAGAGGTGCGAGCGGCTCCGTTTTTAATTTTCAACAGGTGATTGAACACGTCTGGATTCTAGTGGTTAGAGCGCATAATTCTTTATGCGAACGTGATCTTGAAAGCAAACTCACATTCAACTTACCAACAATACTATGACCGATTTGTTTTATTGAAAGTAAAGGTAGTATACTGATTTATACAGGATGATGACTTCAGTCCAGTCCAGTAAACATATATTTCTGATTTTGTTTGTGGTACTTTTTTTACCTTTATCTGAAAATTATACATTTGCTGTGGTGCTATGGTAAGTCCATTATAGACCAGCATCATTTACACTGTGACATGAAACAGAGTAGAATTTCTATTCTAAATCGAGATTTAATATAAGAGAAAGAAATAAAACAAATAACATCAATCAAAATCATAAAGATACAAGAAACTATATAGGTTTTAAGAAAAGACGTATAATTATAAAATATTGGATACGATTTTTCAAAGAAACGTAACTCGACGTACATTTTGCGTAGTGTCGGCACGTAATTTCGTTGGAAAATTTATAGGAACAAGAGCAAGTAAGATACTAGCAAATTGGCAACAATGTTAGAGTGACCAGTACTCTATTGCACAGTAGCGTAGATATCAAATTTTAAATTAAATTAAAGTTTTTATTTTTATTTACCAAAAAGTTTTATTTTCTATAAAGTTTAAATAAAAAATATTGGTGTTGTTGCCTTCTGTGATATATCTAGGTAGTGAAAAGACTAATTGACTCGAATAAACAGAACTTATTGTAAGATAATAATACCTATAAAAAATTGTTAATAAAAGTAATTATCACATACAATTAAACAAATTTTTTATGTACTGTCAAGTATTTTAGTATGCAAACTTTATATTCACACAACTGCTCATGAGTTTTAAAACTTATCAGCATATTTTATACCCGATAACTTAGTTATTGTAATCAGGAAAACATAGGGAATTCATTTTTTAGAGGTCTAAAACTTTTAGGAACACATTTATATATATATATATATATATATATATATAATATATATATATATATATATATATATATATATATATATATATCTAACAGGTAACCTAACCTGCACTTTGGCTATTTTAAATTAAATACTTTGTACGGTTTTGTTCAATCATGAAGTTTTGTTCAACCTATTTTCAAAGATATATATGTATATAGGAAAACGAGAATATTTACAATTACAATAAAAATAAAGGTTTCAACTAACACCTAGTTCGAAGTAAGTACTTATAGTAATCTACTCAGAATCACTGTTATCACTAGTATCACTCGTATTTTCTAAATTTACAGTTAATTTGGTTAATGCTGGTAAATATTTAACACAGTCATTTTCCACTGCGATTACATGTTTGTGTGATTACATTGATTGCTGTGATCTTTGTGACTTCTCTTCTAATTAACTGGAGAACAGTCCATATTAACTCTATTGGGTTCAATGTACAATAATAAGGAGGAAGTCTAAGCACAGTATGCCCATTACTGTCAGTACAGTTATCAACAACATATTCCTTCTGGTACTGTCTACTATAAACAACCTCCAACAATTGCTTTTTACTATAGATTTGAGACTGATGCCTCAAAGTACAAATCTTTCTCAAATAAAAATTCTTGAATTTGTAATTTGTTTCAAGTAATATTTGGAATTTGCTCATTAATCTTGAATGATATGACGCGTTGTCCATGACAATCACACTATATTTAGGTTATCTCGGAAGAAGAGATTTTTCAATCAATTAAACTTTCCATATCCTCATGATAATGTAAAGACGCGTTTTTTTGCAGATATTAATAATACATCGTCGATCCATTTATTTTTTCCATCGCAGTGAAAATTGTTGCTGAGTTATCTGTCTGATGTAATTCTTTCTTATGAATGATGTAATTATTCTAGTACTTTCCATTAGTGTTTGGCGTTTGTCTTTATTTTTGTAGCTATATATATATATATATATATTATATATATATAATATATATATATATATATATATATATAGTCCCAAGATTCCTAAGAGGAACACAGGGCTTCCATAAAGTGTCTCCAGCGAACTCTATTTCTGGCTAGTGCTTTGATTTCAAGCCAGGATTTTCCCATTTTTCTCCCTTCGTCCAGTACTGTCCTTCTCCAAGTTCCCTTAGGTCTGCCTACTTTCCGTCGGCCTTGGGGATTCCAATCCAGCGCTGTCCTGGCAATGTCATTTGGCGGTCTACGGAGTGTGTGGCCCAGCCATCTCCATTTTCTTCGCCTTATTTGCTTTATGACATTTCCTTGGTTGCTTTGGTTCCATAAATTTTCATTGGAGATTCGGTTAGGCCAAAATATACGAAGGATTTTTCGTAACGCTCTATTGATGAAAACTTGTAATTGGTGTACTATGGGTGCTGATATCTTCCACGTTTCGCAGCCATACAGTAATACAGCTTTTACATTTGTGTTGAAGATTTTTAATTTCGTTTTAGTTGGGTAAATCCTGGATTTCCATATGTTGTTAAGCATGTTGTAGGCGTTGCGAGCCTTATTTATTCTTTCATGTACATCACTCTCTGTACCCCCATTACAGTCAATTATGCTGCCCAGATATACAAATTCCGCTACTCTCTCAATTTTCTGGTCGTTGATCATAAAAGGTTGATTGTTTCTGGTACCAAATCGCATTTCTTTGATTTTGTTGATGTTTATTTCTAGACCAACCTTCTTTGATTCTTCTTGTACTTTGTTTACTTGGAGTTGCATGTCCTGTTTTGTATGTGCTAGGAGGCATATATCATCAGCGTAATCTAGGTCTTCAGTCTGTTTGTTAATCCCCAGTAAATTCCTCTATTAGAGTTTATCTTTGTTAGTACGGAGTCCAGTACAATGTTAAATAGTATGGGGGATAAAACACAGCCCTGCTTTACTCCATTTAGCATAGCTATTGGGTCAGATGTTATGCCGTTCTGTAGGATTTTGCTTTCTGTGTCACTGTAGAGTTCTTTGATGAGATTTACTATTTTTTCTGGTATTCCTATTTCCTGCAGTGCTTTCCATATAGCCGTATGTGTGAGCGTGTGAAAAGCTCTCTTGAAGTCCACAAAGCACACAAAAAGAGGAGAGTTGAATTCCTGTGACTGTTCTACAATTATTCTTAGTGTGTTAATTTGGTCCACGCATGATCTGTTTGGTCTGAAACCGGCTTGTTCCTTCCTCAACATTGGTTCTACACTGTTTGTTAGTCGGTTGTTTATAATTATTGCTGTTAATTTATTTATAGTATTCAGAAGTGTGATTCCTCTCCAGTTTTCGCAATATCTTCTGTCACCCTTTTTTGGTATCTTTATTATTAATCCCGTTTTCCATTCTTTGGGGAACTTTTCCTCTCTCCAAGCCCTTTTCAAGAGTGGTTGGATTAGCTCTGCCACTGTACCTGGGCAAGCTTTTAACAACTCTGGTGGAATATTGTCAGGGCCGGCTGCTTTGTGTGAGTTTTTCTATGGCCATTTCTATTTCTTGCGTTGTTGGTTCGTTGGTGTTAATTCTCAGTTGGATATTGGGTATTAGGTTTTCTGCGTCTTCTGGTGGTGTTGGGACTGCACTTAGCGATTCGTTAAAATATTCATGCCATCTTTTGACTTGTTCCTGTGGGGTTGTAATATCTTCACCTGTAGCACTTTTTACAATTGGTTGGTGGGTAGTATATCTTTTATTGGCTAGTTGTTTAGTGATAATTGTCTCATGTTTTGATGTTCATCGGCGACTCGCGCTTCTTCGGCAAGATTTTCTGCCCACTTTCTTTTGTCTTTCTTTGCTGCCTTCTTGACAGCTTTATTCGCTTCTCTATAACTTTCTCTAAGTAGGTTCTTCTCTGCTGCTGTCTTGGAATTTAGTAATTCTAGATTAATGTGTTTGCGACGTTCTATTTTGTTCCACGTTTCTCTCGTAATCCACTCTTTCTTTACGTCTTTTTTAATCCCAGCACGTTTTCACTTGTTTCCACAAGGGCTTTGCTAATCGTTTCCCAATGTTTGTCCTGTCTTTCGTCGATTTTGGATCTCAGCTGTCGTGCGAATTCTACTTTCGTCTCGTTATTTTGTAGTTTCTCAATGTTGAACTTTTTTCGAATAGGTTTGTTCAGTTCTTTTCTATTCCTAGCTATTTTGAATCTAATTTCGGCCATTATCAGGTAGTGATCACTGGCCGCATCTGCGCCTCTCCATGATCTGACATCTAAGAGAGATGTTCTCCATTGCTTACTGATTGCAACGTGGTCGATTTGATTGTAGGTGCGGTTATCTGGCGATTTCCATGATACCTTGTGGATTGTTTTGTGTGGGAACAAAGTCCCTCCAATGATTAGGTCATGGTTACCACATAATTCAATGATTTTTGTAGCTATGTGCGGTTCTATTTGTCTGGATTTGCTACCATCCTTTCTCCTTTGTCCAGAAGAAGATGTTTCTCCTATAATCTTGTAGCAGGTTGCAATAAAATAATAACAATGGAATTGAGGAATGCATGGGAAAAGAAGGAGAAGAAATACTAAACAAAAATGGTGAAAGAATAATAGAAATATGTATGGAGAATAAACTTGTTATAACAAATACAAAATTTAAACATAAAAAAGTACACAAATACACGAGAGTACAAGAAAGCAGAAATGAAAAATCAATCATAGATTACGTTTTGGTAAGTAGCAATAAATGGAAAAGAGTACAAGACACGAAAGTGAAAAGAGGCTCAGAGATTGGCGGTGATCATCATCTAGTAATAATGAGAATGAGAACAGCAAAAGAAAAGGAAGAAAAGAGGAGAAAGGTAGTAAATGAAAAAGTAAAAAGCTATAAATTAAAAGAAGAAAGATATTTCAAGAAAAATTAGACAATATTTCGAAAGGTAGGGCAAAAACTGCAAGTATAGAAGAAAAGTGGGAAAATCTAAAGACCAACTTAGTCATAGCTGCTGAGGAAACTTGCGGGAAGACAAAAATGGCAAATACTAGCATGAGGAGAACTGAATGGTGGACGGACGAAATATGAAGGAAAATAAAGAATAAAAAACAAAAATGGAAGAGATATTTAAGTACAAAGCGCCCTGAAGACTATGAGGCATATAAAGAAAAAAGAAAAGAGGTTAAAATAGCTGTGAAAGCAGAAAAAGAAAGGTCACGGGAAAAGTTTGGACTAAAAATGATAAATAATTATAGGTAAAATTAAAAACTCTTCTATGGCGCATTAAAACAGCTCAGACAAAAGAAAGAACACATGATGCCGAATATAAAAGACAAGAATGTAAAGGTAATAACAGAAGAAAACCAAATAATAGAAATATGGAGAGAACATTTCAAAGAGCTAACTCATACAGACGTAGACAACATAGTGGAGATACAAGAAATAAATGAAGAACAAAGTAGAACCCATAACAACAGAGAAACTAGAAAAGGCAATTGAAAGAGTCAAATTAGACAAAGCACCAGGCAAGGATCATATCACCCCGGAAATGATAAAATTCATGGGAATAGAGGGAGTGGACAGCATGAAAGAACTAATGAATGATATCATAAAAAGAGCAGAAATACCACAGGACTGGAAGAAAGACATTATACTACCAATACACAAAAAGGGCGACAAGAGAAACTGTAATAATTACCGAAGTATTACTATATCAAGTATTCCTGGGAAGGTATTCGCAATAATAATAGAAACAAGAATAAAAACCCAAATAAAACCAACTATGGAAGATACACAATGTGGATTGAGGAAGGAGAGAAGCACACAAGACAACATATTCACAATAGGATAAGTAAGTGAGAAAGTTTTCAATAAAATTAGAGAAATACATAAATGCTTTATTGATCTGGAAAAGGCGTTTATCAGCATCCAAAGAAAGGACGTATGGAGGACATTAAAGGAAAGAGGAGTTGACAGGATAACAATTGATGTAATAAACGATATGTACAATAATAATACAAATGTGAGAACCAATAACGAGGAATCGAAAGAATATACTACAAGTCAAGGCGTCAAACAGGGATGCGTGTTGAGCCCACTGCTGTTCTCAGTGGTACTGGATGAAGCAATAAAGAAAGCCAAGAGAAGAATGAGAAAACTAACATTAGGATACTGACAAATGAAACAGACAACTATCAGAGCTTCTATTTGCAGACGACATGGTTTTGATAGCAAAAAACAGAGAAGACCTACAGAAAAACCTTGAAATTCTAGAAGAAGAACTGACAAACATAAATATGAAGGTAAATACAGAGAAAACAAAAACAATGATAATTTCAAATAAGAGAAAGACACACGCAATACAATTAAACGGAAAACAACTAGAACAAGTGGAACATTTTAAATACCTAGGAGTAATAATTTAATCAAACGGTAAACAAGACATGGAAATAAATGAGAGAATGGGACGAACAGGAAGCTTATTTAACACTATGAAAACAACATCTTTGGGGAAAAAAAATACCGGAGAAGGTAAAATGGCAGTCGTTAAATCAGTAGTTAGACTTACAATCATGTATAATAGCAAGTCATTGACATTGACTGGGAGACAAAACTCTCAAGTCAATGCTATGTAAATGAGGTTCGTGAGAAAAAAGACAAACAGAAAGAGAACAGACAAAATACGTAACGAAACCTAAAACCTAAAACTAGAACCAATAAACGAAAAAATAGTAGAGAGGCAACTAAGATGGTTCGGGAACGTGTGTAGAATGTCGAATGAAAGATTAACAAAACGAGTGTTTGAATCGAGAGTGCAAGGTAAAAACAAATGAGGAAGACTAAGAGTTAGGTGGCTAGAAATCCGAAAAAAATTTGAGAAGAAAGGATTGACATAGGAAAGTGCACGAAACCTAACACAAGACCGAAAAGCATGGAGACATTGCCCAATATCGATAATCGATAATCACGATATTCGCCAGTCGCAAACCCTGTGCTAAATTTATTATTTAACAAAATCTGGAAACAATTGAAAATTTCTCATTTTTTGCTCCTATTTTCGTTTATAATTCGGAAAATATTTTTATCCTAGAGAAAAAAATTATAAGAAGTTAAAAGTTTCGTTATTCAATTTTACACTCTCATGCATTCCGAGCGACATTTTACGCGAAATCGGTTTTTTATTTGTCTTTTTTATGGATGTTGCCATGAAGCGCAACATCCAACAACAACTTTCTGCGTGGTAGAAAATAGTTTAGAGTAAGAAAAGAGAATAATGCCCTCTATATTTCCCCCCTTGAAAACCTAATAGCCAGTCAGAAGAAACAGAGTTAGCCAAGAGAGGCCGATAGGAAAGATTAAAGACATTTCACTGAAGACAAGTTGAAAAAGAGTGAAATGCCCTTATGATGCGCCAGGTGCGTTTCATGAGTATTAATACACTTTGTGTTCCCGCTCATACCTCGGGGTATTGACTATGACTACAGACTGTATGGCTCGTCCAGCATGCCATCGCATGGAGGGAAGGTTGCATGCCATTTTTTACAATGTAGGCACCCCAACTCCACGGCCTGACACTATATATGTATACATATATATATATATATATATATATATATATATATATATATATGCACATATTTTAGTAATGTCGTATTGCTATTCTGCTCTCTAGTCATAATTAATAACTAAGATGAAGAATATCAACGTCAAATAATAATGAGAGAACAATAAAATAAATTGTTGATGGTACGGGAAAAATAAACTACGTAATTTCAAAACATGTTAAAAAAATTAATTTATTTATATTTCAGGATATCTGGTACAAAAATGTTTGTATTAAAATGTAGTATTTTTTAGTTTATAAGAGGCTACAGAGGCAAAATATTGGACCATCACAATAAACACATTGACTTTTTAGACCAAAGGAGCCGCAGCAGTCGTTACAGCGTTCATAGGTACAACCTTTGATCGCCTCTTTGCATATTTCGTAGTAGTAATATATCGCTAAAAGGAGAGCACAATTTTATATAATTATATTTATATTCATTATTGAAAATTAAAAATTTGTATAAATACGTCAAAAACATGTTTTCGCAATATTTAAACAGTTCTAGAATATTTTTACACCCTAGGATGTAAATAAATATATAATAATAAATAATAAGTCATAGCAACATAAAGATACAAAAATAGCACAACAACTTCCTTAAAGAAACTGCAATCGTTCCCAGATATGACGCTAAACGTTTCCGGTTCAGATACCTAAAACAAATAAGGATATGATGGAAGAAAAAGCCAGAACAAAATTCGCTGAGCTAGAAGAGCACACAAACTAGCGAGAGATATTAAGGTATGATGTATACTAGAGAGTTTGTAAGACCCAAACAGCAAATACTAGCACACATGATCGTAGTCTAGATAATCGTAGCTCTATCAAAAGAAAACAACGCGTGTTGTTTGTTTGTTTCAGACAGCCCTTAAAAAAATCTAAAAAGAACACAAAACTGTCTTCACGCCCCAACCAAAAAATATTAAAATGCTAACAAAACCCAAAAATGATCAAAAGAAGCCCACATCCGGCTACTCAAAGCGTGTAGCCCAGATTAGGGACTCAAGACCCCAGATAGATGATAAGCTACTGGATATAACGGGAGTAGTGCTCAGAATCTGACGCTGGCCTGCATTGTTCGAGGTAGGTATAACCCCTTCAACCCAGGACTCCCATATAACAAGCAGTTCTCTGATAGAGAGCCTCTATAGCGCATCAGAGTGGTATCAGGGAGAGAGGAGTGGATAGTATGGAGCATTGGGGCGGGTTGGAGTGATTCCCGTTTGCACGAGTTAATCCTCCTTGCCCCAATGAATTGTATCACCCGAAGAGGCATGTAAGTTACTTAGACTGGGTTAAATACTATTGGTTACTTTCTTGCAATTGGTTACTTTCTTGCAATTTGTCGCTGTGAATTAGCCCGTTTAACACAACCTCTTAAAGTTTCATTACAATATATCCTCATCATATAAAATATAAACCGATCTTAGTAGAATTAAAAGGAAAAATGTTTTAATAATCCAATAAACAAAAAATATATATAACAACAAAAAAGTTTAGCCGAAAAATGAAGTAACAACAATTCAATACTATTAAGTTATAATTAACAATCGGAAGAAGCAGAGTGAAGAAAAGAATATCGAGAAATATTTAAAAAAATACTTTTGCTCTAAAGTAGATTATAGCACAGATATATACTGTATATCACAGTATACAGATAGCACTGTAGGTCCTTATGGTTTAGGACAACCTAACGATCGAGGACAGATATTGTATCAATTTTGTAAAGAAAACGATATGACCATTGCAAACACCTGGTGTAAACTACCCAAGCGACGACTATATACTTGGAAAGCCCCATTTAATGTTAACAATAACCCTGAGTCTTCAAAAAATAAAATAGACTATATACTTGTAAATGAGCACTTCCGAAATGCCGTCAAAAAAGTCACTACATATCCTGGGGCAGATATTGGATCTGATCATCAACCACTTGTAGCAGATATTAAACTAAGGTTAAAACGAATTCAGCGACAAAAACAAAAACCAAACCAACCAAACCAAAAACTTAACTTTGACGATATAAACATAAAACATAACATTAAAAAAGAATTTAACAACACGAAGATCCAGAAGAACTATGGAGTGAATTTAAAAACCAAGTTAACGAAATCTCCACAAACAATGATTATAGAATAAACTTAATCAAGAAAAATAAATGGATGACAGACGACATCTTGAAATTAATGGAACAACGTTGGGTGATAAAATTTAATGTAACAGACACCTGCAGAGAAGAATAAAAAAGGAGATCAAATTAGCCAAAGAAAAATGGATGAGAGGAAGGTGCGACGAAATGGAGGAGGTAATATCTAAACACGACTTATTTAATGTGCACAAAAAACTAAAAGAAATGAGTAACATATTTAAAAACAGAGTTCCCTCTGTACTCGTTAACAATAATAACAAAATTATTGTAAATGAGCACGAAATAAGAAAATAATGGCAGCTGTATATATCAGAGTTGTTTGAAGATGACAGGAACAATATTGCCGAATTCTATCAAAACTGTAATGACGGCCCAGAAATTATGAAATGCGAGGTATAACACGCTATAAATAATACTAAAATTAGAAAAGCTTGTGATCCACATGATACACCAACTGAGTTGCTGAAACTAATAGAAAATGATAACATAAAAGTAGTAGTAAGACTTTTTAATTCAATATATAACACCGGAGTGATTCCCGCAGATTGGGTCAAATCCATCTTTGTCGCAATACCTAAAAAACACAATGCGAGAAAATGCTCAGAATATCGATTAATTAGCGTAATGAGTCACACTCTTAAAATTTTCATCAGAATACTTCACAACAGAATTAGACGCAAATGCGAAGAAGATCTTGAAGATACCCAATTTGGTTTTAGAAATGCTATGGGAAATAGGGAAGCACTTTTTGCGCTTAACATCCTATTACAAAAATGTCGTGACCAAAGAAAAGATGTATTTGCATGTTTCGTGGACTTCGAAAAGGCATCCGATAAAGTAGAGCTTGTAAGATTAATGCAAATACTGAAAAATATTGAAATAGATGACAAGGATATTCGTGTCATTAAAAATTTGTACTGGTATCAAACTGCTATAGTAAAAAATTGGAGATAACTACACTGATGAAATCTCTATACAACGAGGAGTCAGACAAGGCTGCATTTTGTCGCCAACATTGTTCAATGTTTACTCGGACTATACAGATTGAACCAAATTAAAACGGAACATACAATTTAATACATGTCTGTTTGAACTGCATTTGAAATAGTGGACCAATATAAAACTTGGACAAAAATAAATCCATACCTGGGTATAGACATTGTATAAAATATCGTTCAACTATCTGTCTCACAACAATGTTGTTTGCGTAAGACGGGTTTGTCTAAGGAAACGATAATAGTTCAGGAAATGAATCTCGAAAAAAGTTAAAACCTCGCAATTTTTTCGTCCTGCATGTATCCAGTTGAAATTTTAAAAGAAGGTAGGTGATAGCCCATGGATCAAAATCTATATCGAACCGAAGTGCGCTGAAGGGTTTTAGGTGTGAAAACTACCCCTAATTGTCAAAAATTATAAAATAACATATTAAACCTGAATATGGGTAAGATTTGGTTTGAATTAGTTAAATAATGATTATTTTATACTTTTGAATAGAGTTCCATCATATTTCAACCCTTAAAAAGCAACCCTTGTTAGAGGTTAATGTAAAAAAATTACTAATTCTAAAAAAATGATTTCGCCTTGGATCGATTTGGATAAAAATTTGGATTTAAGCTCAATTCGCCCGCTGCTTTATAGTTTATGTCATGTCGACGAACCCTGATTGTTCTAAGGGGTGAAAACTACCCGTAATTGTCAAAAATATTAAAATAACATATTAAACCCGAATATGGGTAAAATTTGGTTTGAATTAATTAAATAATGATAGTTTCGTGCTTTTGAATAAAGTTCCATCATATTTCAACCCTTAAAAAGCGACCCTTATTAGAGATTAATATAAAAAAATTAGTAATGCGAAGAAAATGATTTCACCTTGGAACGATTTGCATAAAAATTTGGAATTAAGCTCAACTCACCCTCTGCTTTATAGTTTATCTCATGCCGATGAACCCTGATTGTTCTTAGGGGTGAAAACTACCCCTAATTTTCAAAAATTGTAAAATAATATTATAAATCTTAAGATGAGTGAAATTTGGTTTGGATTAGTTAAATAGTGATTTTTTTATACTTTAAAATACAAATTCATACATTTTCAACCCTTAAAAATCAATTGTTATGAGTGCTATAGGTGAAAACAATTTTTGCCAAAATTTTGCAACTTTTCAACTTTTGAAAATCACCCTTTACAACATTGCAGTTTTTATAAACTAATTTATAAGATATAAATTGAAAAAAGTAGAATTAAATACAAACAAATTTATCAACATAAAAAGGCACCATAAAGTAGAGTTACAGTATAAACCAACTTTTCTGCACCCACATGAAACACCGCATCCTTTTTTGAATTGCCAAAAAATAATTTTCAAAAGTTCATCGAGTGCAGATTGTTTGTTTATGCGTACGGGTAATAACAAACCATCTTTGGAATACCATCCCCAATCTGTTGCTCTAATATTTTCATTGCCAAGCCATAGACATATGAGCAGATGTTTTATTCTGTTGTATGGATTTCAAAATAAAAACGCTTAAAATTTCGAATGTATAACACCCCACTAGCTAATATACCGTTTTGTAGATTATTATGCTCCGAAATGTACTGTACTATACTAATAGAATTTTCCGGAAAAAAATTCACTGGTTTTTTTAACGTATTTCTTTTAATTTTTAACGATAGAGTGTTTCTTCAAAAACGATTTGTAGAGGTTTTTAAGAGCTACAAGGATCTGTGAATTAAATCTTTTTGGAACCCTTGGTTTTTAAATGTGGTGAGTTTAAAGGGCTCGAAAAAGATGGTGCTTGATCGTAAATCGATGCTTTAAACGGCTATATCTCGTCAAATATTCATTGTACAACAAATCTAAATGAAGAATAATTTTAGTCATTAAAAAAGCTACAATTTGGTAATTTGTATTTTTTTCATATATTCAGTATTTTCGGGCATATTTAAAAAAAGAAGGGTAAAAAATATGAAATTGTAAATCGTTTCTCGCTTTAAGCTGTACTTTTTCTAACACAAAGCATTTTAAATGGGTCAAACTTCTTGGACGTATTAACAATGCATGTACAAAGGGAATTTCAGAAGGGTAAAGATCGATTTTAATTATGGAGGAGGTTAGGGTGTTTTTTCGATTTTTTCGTAAAAAATGAGGTATTGACCTTATTTTCATCATAACTCACTCAATTTTTGAGCTAGAGTCTTTTTTATGATAGGTCTATTTATGCTCTTTAAAAAAGGTTTTGTGAGTTTTCTTCCAAAAATGCATTATTTTCCCGATATTTGATTTTGAATCTTTCAAATTTGGCATTTGAAGAAAACCGCTGAACATTGATAGGCCGTATTTCGGTTCCTCTTATATCCCAAAAACATATTAAAAAATGAATTGTATTTGTCTTTTTAAAAGCTACAAATTTGTTCTCTACAATTTTTTTTGATATTTTTCATTATTCATTTTCGAATTATTCGCGAAAAATCGATTAAAAACGTGGATTTTTTCGTCTAAAAGTTACTTTCAATCGCGGATAACTTGAAAAATATCATTTTATAAAACAAATGTATAGCACATTTTTTGTTTAGAATCACTTTTTTAATCGAAACCTGTAGTTAAAACGTAAAAAAAAATTTCACCCCGGAGATGGGGTGGCAACCACCCCCTAGGCTTTGGCGCACTTTGGTTCGATATAGATTTTGATCCTTAGGCTATTACCTACCTTCTGTTAAATTTCAAGTAGATCCAGGGAGCACGAAAAAATTGCGAGCTGAAATGCTTCATTTCCTGGACTATAACTGGTTTGACAGCATAAATCGTAGATTTATGTGTAGCTTTCAATTTTTATGGGTTCAGAATCCAGCAGCCCGCTGAAATATTGGATTTTTATAATATAATTATTTGACAATATTTTGTTGGCCAACCACCTACAGCAGAATTGAGCCGAAATACATTATATTCCTATGTTCCGAATTTATTTCGTTCAATCTGTATACTCACTGTCTCCTACTTTTCTTGGTTTGGGCAGAGTTTTTAACTGTTCCATGATATTTATTGATTTCATTGCTGCGAGTGCTCGATGTTTTTGATTTTCTTGATGTTTCTGTTCGGCAGCTGGGATGAAGGTAACTAATAAAATTACAAAAAGGCAGAAATATACGGCTTTCATCTTAACTGTGTGTGAAGTAGTGTACTGCAAAACAATCGTAGCTTTTCTATTTTATACAAACGTTTTGTTTGTAATTTTTTAATTCTAATCCTATTGTTTCTATTTGTAGTTTATATGTTGTGCAAAACAAGTGACAAATAAAAAAAATATTTACAGGTAATCTCATCTTAATCATCTCAAGTTTCGGTTGGTTTGTTTATTTATATAATAACAAAAAACTTTTTAAAATATTATTTATAAAGTTATTAAGAACTTAACTAATTTATTTAAGAATAGTTATTAAACAAAAAATAAACAAACAATCTAATCTCCAGTCAAAGTAAAAACAAACGTATTGTGTTAGGTTTCACATTTGAATCGGTTTAAACAAAAACATTCTAAGTCGTTTTTTTTTTCATTTTTGACATTTTGATGGAAATTTGTTTTATGAAATACTGTTACTGCCTCTTTTGGTCTGCCTATGCATGTTAAATACGGAGCTGAAATCATCATCATCTGAATCCAATTTGTAGTCACTCTTTATATGTCATCTGTTTATCTCGTTGAGGGTCGACCTCTATTTCTGTTAGCTTGTATTCGGGGTCTCCATTCCAAAATTCTTTTTGTCTACCAGTCATCAACTGATCTTGTCACATGACCTGTCCAGCTCCACTTTAGTGTTGTTATCCTTTCAATAACGTCTGCTACTCCTGATCTTTTGCGTATGGTAGCATTGGGTATTTTATCAGGTAGAGAAATCCCTAACATTATTCTCTCCATTGCCCTTTCCGCAACTTGAAGTTTACTCCCTGTTATTCTTGTGAGTGTTAGGGTTTCTGCGCCGTAGGTCATTACTGGCAAAATACACTGATTAAATACTTTTCTTTTCAGACACATTGAAATCTTAGACCTAAAAACATCCTTCATCTTTCCAAATGCAGCCCAAGCGAGGTTTATTCTTCTTTTTAGCTCGATTGTTTGGTTGTCTCGACTTATTCTGATCTCATGGCCCAAATATATCTGAGCTGAAATATATCAATGTAAACCAACAGATTATATGACAGTGACTTATATGTTTTTGTAGGCAACATTATTAACAACTATGGGAAACGACTGCCTAAATAATAACAAAGACAGCGGACAAGATATTTGGAAGGAGTAGGCAGAAGAGGGCAAAAACATGGTATGACGAGGAATGTGGCAAACAGCTGGAAAAAAGACAAACAGTAAGGAAAACTTGGAACAACTGCAAACAGACCAAAGTAAAAAGGAATATGACGACTGCCGAAAAGAAACAAGAAAAATAATACGCACAAAGAAAAGAAACTATGAACAACAAAAATATAAAGCTATGGAGAGAGACCGGACCAAACCAGGCTCCAGAGGATTCTATAAAGTAATTTCCTCTGAGAAAAGAGGACATAGAACCTAGAACATAAAGAAGTAACTGAAGAATGGAAAGAGTATTTTACAGGAAGAACAGCATAATCCCTTCTTTGAAGAAACCCAAAAGCCTTTAATAGGCTGAAAAATCACAAAGCGCCGGGTACGGACGAGATACCAGCAGAACTTCTGAAATATGGGGGAGACGCACTACATCGCCAAATTATCCAAATAATAACGCATATATGGTTAGAAGAAAGGATACCAGCACGATGGAAGGAAAACATAATAGTGCCTATCCACAAAAAAAGGGGACAAAACAAAATGAGCGCATTATAGAAGAATTTCACTCCTAAACACGGCATATAAAATCCTCTCAAACAATCTTAGTAGACTAATACCTTATGATGAGAATGTCCTAGGCGAATATTAAGCCGGTTTTAGGGCAAACAGATCAACATAGATCAAGTATTCACGTTGAGATAACTTCTAGAAAAGGGATGGGAGTATAACAAACCCATACACAATCTTTTCATAGACTTTCGACACGCATATGATAGCGTAGAAAGAAGCCAAGTATAGAATGCCATGGCGGAGCTCTAAATACCAAAGAAACTCATTCAGATGACCAAAGTATGTATGGAGGGTGGAATATCTAAAGTACATGTACATAATAAACTGTCTGGCAGCTTTGAAATCAACAGTGGACTCAAGCAGGGTGATGCTTTATCTCTACTATTTTTTAACCTTGTATTAGAGAACGCCATGAGGTCGGCTGAAATAAAAAGAGAATTGCTATCGGTTCAAGGTCCCAAGCTGTTACTCGTATATGCAGGTGACATAGATCTCGTTGGAGACTCCATCCTATCCACGAAAGACATCTTCAACAAGGTGGAAGGAGCAACAATTGAAGTAGGGCTGAAGATTAATGAAGAGAAGACGAAATATATGTGTATAAATAGAACGACACGAAGAGACAGAATAGGACAAAATATGACGGTCAACACCTTTAATTTCGAAAGAGTACAACGTTTTAAGTATCTGGGGGCCGTAATCACAGCTGACAACGATGTTACTGAAGAAATAAAAGACAGAATCGAAACTGAAAACCACTGTCTATTCACACTGGATAAACTCACAAAATCAAAAAATTTTACAAGGAGTTCAAAGATCAATATCTATAAATACATCTTCAGACCTGCAATAACATAAGGATGCGAAACGTGGACCAAAGCAAACGAAGAAAAGCTCAGACGCTTTGAACGAAAAATTTAGTATAAGATCAGAACCAATATCGAATTTAAAGCACTCTACAATGACGCCGATATTGTCCAAGCAATTAAATCATAGCGACTAAGATGGGCAGACCACGTGCACAGATAACACCCAAGCAGATCTCCGGAAAATGAACATTTCATTTAACCCTAGGTTGATGGAAGACCGAACAAATTAGAAAAAAGTTGTACAGTCAGACAAGACCCACCCAGCGTTCACTATCACCAACTGCACTATCAACAACTATGTACTGTACCGTAAATTATTGTGTTCTGTGAATCCCTGATTAAATAACCACATTTTTGATAGCTTTTGTGAGGTTAAAATTGTTTTAGAACCATTTTCTTGCATTTGTAAAAATTGCAATGCATGATGAACAAATCATTACTAGCGATGGAACAAAAGTAAAACATGAAACTAAGTGGAAAAGATACGTTTTACAGTCTATAGCTCGATAATAAAATATTGCGACATTGCTTTTAAAATAACGTTCAATAAATATAGCCTATGTTGGCATTGTATCAATTATATTTTTTATGTAATTATCCTAGGCTTATTTCATCGAGACTCTTTTATTTCGGATGTATACATAGATGTATACACAATCAAGCCACAGAGATATTCGTTCATTTGAGAACACTAGAAACTAAGAATGAGCAGGATATTTTTTTACAATCATTGATTACTTGCAACAATGTAAAAACCCATAGACCCAGAAAAAAAGGCGTAGAAGCGAGAGCTGCTCATAATGTTTTTTTTACATACGATGTGCTTGTGGGTAACACCAGAGAAAAGGTATGTTTAGAAGCATTTAAGTCGCTATATGGCAATAAAATAAATCGTATTAGAAGGCTTCGTTCATTATTATTAATGGGTAAAACTCTCAAGGATCTATGAGGCAAAAAAATGGGCACTAATACAATCAGTGGTCATACCAGGTTACTAATAAGACAACAAATTAACAGTTATCCATTAAAAGAAAGTAAATATGCAGGAAAGACAAATACCCTGAATTAAAATGCAGCAAAAAATGTTTGCCTGGTTATCTAACTATCAATTAGACAGATGTTGAATTACTACTAAGCACCAAACTAAATTCAAATTTGTCCCAAGTTGTCCCCAAATTTCAAAGTTGTAACAACAGATACTCATTCGTGCTCAGTAGTAATTCAACATCAGTCTGATTGATATTTAGACAATATAAAAGCCAACCATGGAGGCAAGTCATATATTGAAGTTTTTTCACTCTTTTTTGATACAAAAGTAATTGAGAGCATTCTATATTTTACAAATATTTATGCATCGCAAAATAACTGTCACGATTTTGAAACGAATAACATAGATTAAAAAAAAATAGCATATGTATAATATCTCGTACACACTCTGCTTCAAGTTGATATGCATTGGTCAAAGGATCAGAATAAAGAAAACATTATATGAGAAAGCATGAGCCGACATAGATTTATATTATTTATAATTTATAATAGTGAAAATACCGCTACATCAGTGTCAAACTTAGTACATGGATGTCAATTTAAATTTGCATTACCAGATGAAACCAGATTCGACAATATTGGCCACATTACAAAAAGAGACGATAGTGCAAGAATGTAGGATATGCAAAAGTAATAATATTTATTTATGTAAAAGGTGTAGAATGCATCTAAACCCCGAGTGTTTCGAAAATTTTCACCTTAAAATTTAATTTACATTTAAGATACAATATGTTCCTTTATTAAAAATTGTACTGTTTTCCTTGAAAATGAGAAAAAAAAATCTTTTTGGTTGTAAATTAGTCTTAATTTATGCGTTTTTAATCCAATCTAATAAATTAATTTTCAAATTTCTCTTTGTATATTGAGCAGCCGTTAATGGGTTAATGCTATATAAAAAATAAACTTGCCTCAAATTTACTTTACTCACCTCAAAACTATTTTAAAGTTAATAATAAAGTCTATTTAATTAATATATTCCCAAGATCTACAACACACTACGCCTATGCACACATATAATATTAAACAAATCAACTAAACTATCATATTTCTCTCATTCCCATTCTAAGTCCCAGTCTAAGAACGTAAATATATATAGACCAGCAAAATATTGATAAGTTTACGGATGTTTCAAGCTATTCAATAAACTTGTCTCACTATACACTCGTGAAACGCAATAATTTATGTTGTTACGGGGGCAAATTTGTATGGGACTATCTTACTTTTTCAGTTTTTACATGGGCGAAGCATATACAATAAAAATGACCCGAGTAAGACTTGACTGCTGACATTTTACATGGTTGCCGCTACCGTTTAGTTCAATTTGTAGATTAGTCACCTTTAATTAAAAATTGTCCGACTATAGATAATATACTTTGGATGTTTATTATTTTGTTCGCGTGGTTTTTATGGACAAAGAAACCGAGCTGATGTAGTTGATACCTATGACATCCAATTAAAATTTTATTCCCAATAATAGTTTTTATACATATTAATGAAACGCCTTGTATAACAACACATTTATTAAAGTCAGTAAGCCTTTAAGCATAAAACTTACAAAGCACTCAAGTCAGTAGCACCCACTCCGGCTTAAAAAAAGGAAATAAAATTTCTTTTAACATCTTTAAGTGATTTATTACTGTTCAAAAACGAATTGAGGATGACCCAACTGTTGACACTACCCACGTGACAGCCAAATATAAAAAATACTGAACGTAGATTAAACTTGATGTGAATAAAATGCCGATTTGTTTTAATTGGTACTTAAATACAAAATAATGTATCCGTAAATGAGATGTTAAGACGCATGTCACGACGAAGATGTTTTGAGAAAATCTGTTGGCACTTCTGTACCTAGACGATTTATTAGAGATGTTTTAAGCGGATCCCAAACACGAGTCGACTACTGTAAAGAAAATGGTATTTACATCACACCTCCGCTAAAAAAGAGTCACAACTCAAAAAACGTTGTTTTGAGAAAATTTATGTTAAAGATTTTTAGTTCAGTCAAACATCTTTTTTTCAGTTCCATGACTAAATGCACGCTGATATGTTATTTTATTGTATACTGGAATATATTAGCTCAGTGTTATCGGTGCATTATTTTTCTCAGAAAATTCAATTTTTGCAGTTCCTAGTGAAAAATAGGAACATGCCGATTTTGTGAAACTTTTAAAATTACTTAAAAATTACTATCATCTTTTTAAAAATTATGTTGTTAGAGTCCGTGGCGCACCCCGGAGGGGTTTTGGGGGTTACCCCACCCCCCCCCCCAGGGCATATAAAGTAAAAAATATATAAAGAATAGTAGGAAAATGTAACTCGTCTTTCACACACAATACAAAAAAATCCAAAACGCTAATTGAATTACCACTTTAAATATGTAGAACACAATAATTATTGCATACATACACAATAATTAATAATATTTTTCATTATATTTAGATATAGATACCTACTATTAGGGTTATGACAAAAGTAGACAGAACGAGTCTGTTGCGAGTAGCATGCACCTAGAGGGCTGTCTCTGCGGCGGCCTTGTGGACTATCACGGGTTGTGTTCCTCTGCATGTGTTAGCAGTAGAAAAGAGACATCTCTATGAGAGAAGAGAGCATTTGATAACAGCTATAAAAAAAGGAAGAAAGGGAAAGATCAACGGTAGCATGGCAATAAGAGTGGAAAAACAAGCAAGATGTTGCCCAGTGGACCAAGATGCTGCTCCCGAGCCTAAGGGACTATGTAGATTGTTTTACGGCGTATCTTCATAGGTTCAGAAAGACGGATACAGATAAATGCCTATACTGCGAATATTCCGGCATTGTTACTCATACAATGCTGGAGTATAATAGATGTACAGTGGAGAAAAACAGAATATATAAAGTAATAGGTATGAACCTTGTGACTGTAAGAGAGACGATCGTGAAGATGACGGGAAGTACGGAGGGCTGGAATAGTGTTTAAAATTACATCCGCAGTCATTAAAAAGAAAGAAGAAGAAGAGAAACACCAACCGGACCAATGACAAAGATAAGATCTTATTACTATTTTAATGGGAATAAGCCGAAATTGATGGTTAAAATAAGTTTATTGACGTTTGTATATTTGATTTTTGATCTTGCACTGATAACTTGTTTATACTCCAACAATTAGTAGAAAAAAGATTGGCGGTTGCTACCGAAGTATATCTAGTCTTCATGGACCTACAAAAGGCGTATAATACAGTTCCAAAAATTAAATTGTGGCAAGCTTTACAACAACGCGACATTAGTCCATACCTTCTAGGAATAATCACAGAAGTATACAGGGATAATACTACTTACCTTAAAATCGGAAAAAGACTATTAGAGCCAATAAAAGTAACTAAAGGTCTAAAACAAGGAGGCACTATGTTACACTTACTGTCTAATTTATATATTGAGGTAGCATTCCAAAATTGGAAAAACCACTGCCAGGGAATGGGAATCCCCATAGGAAATGACGTACTGTTCTCCCTGAACTTTGCGCATGACCAAGTCGTCCTAGCTCAAGATTCTTATAATCTAGAATTTATGATAAAGCGTCTATACAGAGAATATGTAAAATGGGGGTTACAAGTCAGCATGAAGAACAGAATATTTAGTTATGAATTCAGATGCAAGGTTTGAAGTGTTGATAGACGAGGATAGGACGTGGAAATCAAATAAGTGGACAAATTTAAATATTTAGATACACTCACTGCTAAGAACGGCTTGGGAGAAACAGAAATTAAACACCGAATTAATAAGAGGCGTAAAATTGTAGGATGTCTAAACTCCTTATGGTAGGATCGCAACATTTCCAAAAGAAACAAAAAAGGATAGGGCAAACCATGGTTGAATCAGTTCTTTGTTATGGATCTAAAGTATGGCTAAATAATGCAGACCTGAAGAGAAGATTGTTGGTAGTTGAAATGGATTATTTGAGAAGAAGTGCTAGAAAAGAAGGCAGGAAAGGAAGACACACTAATCTATAAGAAATAACACGAATACTACAGACATGGTCATTGACAGAATATAAAGAAAAGGTTCAAAATGGTTTGGACACCTATTGAAAATGCCTGACGAAAGTTGGCCCAAAAAACTTCACAAACGGAAGCCCCCTGGAAGAAGAAAAAGAGATAGACTTCGACGCTGATGGAATGAAGGAATTAGAAGAGCGATGGAATCGAAAGGTTTCGAGGAGGAGCATGCCTTTGACCGGGAAGATTAGCGGAGGAGAACGGGAATACGGTGATAGCCGTCTCCAAAATGTATTGTATTTACAAGTTAGATTAATGTCAAACGTCAATAAACTTATTTTAACCTTTAATTGTGGCTTATTCCCATTAAAATAGTAATTACTTTAAAATGCCACAAGAAAATAGCTTCAGAAGAACAATAGATAAGATCTAGTTAAGAGAAGGGAGTGTTCAAAAAATGTCGTCAGGATGACAGAGGCCACCCCACTTTCGGAGTATGGTACGTGCGACAGTCAATTGCGCACAAGTAAGAGAGGGTGGTTTTAGTTGGTAGTCAGGATAATAGACATCTGAATCTTTGGCACTGCTATCTTTAGTACTTTAAATTAAGCTAAAACCCAAATTTTAGGGACTCAAAGACTCAAAAAGGAGGTAGCATAAAAAAATTTCAAACCCCCCCCCCTCAGACAAATTCTGGATGCGCCATTGGTTAGAGTATAATAAAACAAACACAAAGAAAAACAGAAACAACTTTTATGTTTACTATTACAAAGAGTGCTGAATATCAATTGGGAATGTGATTATTCTTGACTAAATCCAAGAGATCTTTTTTTGTTATTCTGATTAATGCAAGTACACTACACAAGTACACTTGTGAAGGTTTATTGTAAGGTACTTGGAATGGTATTGTTTTTTCTTCACATCTACTTGCTTGAACTCCTTATCTTTATAGGAGGATTTGTGATAAAGGCTGGTAGAATTTTCTTGATTTAACCTTTACTTCAGGAATCTTCAAAGATTTGATGCTTGTCATGCCTATATTGACACACAATTTTTTAAGCGAATAAAAATCAAACAACCGAATTCATTTACATGGTAAGGTTCTTTCTATTTTTTTGTCGAACGAATGATTTGTGCATATTGACTTAGCACATAGATAGGACCAGATTTTAAACTTTTCTTTATAGCCTTCATTCTGACTGCCCATTTATTAAATATTTATGGGTTATTGAACGTATTTTAGGGTATTTATTAACAGCATAAATATACATAGCAAATAATCTATTTTTTTGTTGGCCACAACAATTATGTGAAAAGAAAACGAAGTCAAGCCCAGGTTCATAAACCCCCAAAAAGCAAAAGCCCATGTGGTTAAGACCTAAAGTTCTGGGTGGCCAAGAAATAGGTGCGTCATGACCCCTTCCAATCCACCGACCAGGATACTGCCTGCAAAGGTATTTATGCAAAGCCCAAATGTGCTCGTTATGATGGTTTGTTATTTCATTTCTACTGAACGTAGCCTCGTCGGTAAACAAAATATTCCTAATAAAATTAACATTTTGAGTGTTTTCCATTAACAACCAATTGCAAAATTCAATTCTTTTAGGATAATCTACAACCAATAACTCTTGAACCGTTGTTAAGTGATAGGGTTTAAGCAGCTGATCCTTCAAACGCCTCAAAACCCTTACATGAGGACCATTTAGTTGAGCAGCTATGTACTTGTTCCAGGGACTTCTTCAATTATTTCTAAAATGTCTTCATCAGTTGCATCCACTATTGGACGACCACTATTGCCAGCAACTTGCGGTTGGAATGTACCCGTTTCCCGTAAACGACGATCAATGGTCAGAAATAATCGTCTGTCGGGTGTATTTCGATTGGGGTATTTTACTGCATAACGCCTTGCAGCAGTTGCACTATTTCCTTGAGATTCACCTACGAATTTTTTGTGATACATGGTATACAGCCAGTTACATTATCTTAGTTTCCTTGTGGATGCATTTAACTCTTGGAAGAGAATTTATGTAGGATAATTATGCGATTTAATTTAAACAAGAGATTTAGTGAAGATCCAGTAAATCTCCATGATTATGACAATTTTTGTTCTAAATATTTTTTATCATGAATTAGCTGAATACATTTTCGATTAATGCAGATAAATTGTTTAGCTTTTCTCTTCTTAGACCCCTGTTTCAGTTCGAAATATCATAATTAAGTCCCAATAGAAATGAATCGTTTATATCAATTCAAATATCTATCTGTCCATTTTCGATCTAAAGTCGACACATCTCTTTTACGCGACACGCTAAGAGGACAGATAGATAATTTTGGATGTTGTGAAATATTGAAACGTTTTAGAACCGTATAGTGTCTTTAAATATCATATTTTGACACATTACGGTAAACCGCGGTGAATATTTGATGACTTTAATGAGAGTAGGAGCACGAAAAGAGTGAATTAATTAATGAGAGGCAGGTGAAGTGGAGGCATAAAATATGATGAGAGTGGGTGGTAACGGTACGTTACCTGATTTCAGAACGACATTTACAAATTTCCCATAGTGCAATCAACATTAAAATAAAACTTAATATACAGGTGCAACGATACAAATCTCGATGCAAAAAAGGAATTTTTATATTTTGTGGGAATTAATCACAAATATAACAAGAAATATTTTATTTGACGTTTCGAGTTTCAGCTTGGAAATCGTTGAAAATAATTGTTCTTAATTCATAATTAACAAATTATTATTTTTTTGAAAAAGACAGTAAAGATTAGATTTCACATACAAAGAGTCTATGTATCTGTTTATACGCATTTCGGTCTAATAAGCCTCATCAGAACAGCTATTTGTAGGACTCTCAACGTGAAAAATAAATCTTTTCTGTCTTTAAGAAGTAACATTAAAATGGCTTCGATATGGACGCAATTATTATCAGATGTCACTATTTGGTTTTGCTAAAATTTTGGTTTTTCCAACCCACTGCAAAAATAATAGTTTTGGAATGATCGTATTTTTATGAATTTGTCCTTGTTAAATTTTTTTATTACAATCTTCTTTGTATCGGTTAGCGCTTTCACGTTTTTCAAGCCAACTTGAAGCTCTCATATTAAACAATCTCCAATCAGTGCCTATCTTTTTAACAACTCCAATTTGTTTGTAACCCCCTCTGTGGCTCAGTGGTAAGAGCGCCTACCTTTAAACCTAAAGGTCGTGAGTTCGAATCTCACCTGGGTGGAAATTTTCGTTTATTAAAAAAATTAATAAGTGAAAATAATTTCTATCTTTGTATGATCGGTACTCACCGGAGGGACCGCAGACGTTCGGATACAATAAGCGTCTCTTAGCGAAGACAATGACGTCGACTTTGCTAAGTATCAAGACAATTACTCTACACACACAAACAAACACACACATACACACTACATTAATAAACTTATCTTGATTCAGACTGAATGAATGACAATTGAGGGGCTGAGAGGAAAAGTGGTACAAGTGACATTTTGTATAAAAGTGAGATAAGTGCATGAGTGGCTAGAGGATGTTGAGATTTATTAATATAAAAATGGTACAAGTACAAAACACACTACAGTACGGACATCTGTATGTGATAAGTAAAAGCTCTCACCAATTTCTGGTAATGGTTTTCTGTATAAGTGGTCCAAGCGTACATGTCCCACTTTTGTTCTAAACCTTATGTAGTTGTTTGTGACAGCCACGTTTTAAAAGTGTGCAGGAATATTAATACAATTTGTGAAATAGCCTTAAAATAATGCAAGGTAAGTCTTCAATGCGTTTTATATTTTTTCAATTGTTATTTTATAGGTTTATTTTATTTATCTATGTCTTCAAAAAGTAGTAGTTGAAAGAAACTTATAGCATTACCTTAAAATGTTTCTTTTTTGTTTCAGAATCTGACAGTTATTCGGAATATGACGATTCAGAAGAGGACAGAAACTATAATCCAATAGAAGAAAGTAGTAGCGATAGTAATCATGATCTACAAAACATTGCAGATGTTCATTTAAACAAGTCATTAAAGAAAAAGGGCAAAAAGCGTTTGAGATATAGCGATTTAGATAAGAGGCAAGTAAGAAAACGAAAAAGAAATGCAGGTGAGGAATACGTAGGCTATAAAAGCAAGTTAGTAAAAGCAAGAAGTTTGCAAAATTATATACATACTTGCAGATTTCAGTGTCAAAAATTCACCGATGAACAAAGACAGGAAATATTTAACTAATTCTGGGGTCTAGGAAATTGGAATCTGCAGAATGCATTTATTACGTCTTGTACAGAGATCGCTTTGCCCAAACGACGACGTACAGAAGCTGTTACTAATAAAGAAAAGAGCGTTACTATCAAACTAAAAAATATGAGAGTTTGCAAAATGTTTTTCTTAAAAACCTTGGATATCAGCAATGAACGTTATTCGAGAATTTTAAATGGGATATCTGACGTTGGAATCACCGCTGTTGATAAAAGAGGAAGAGCTCCATGTCCTAATAAACTATCACAGGATGTAATGATAAGGTAAAACGACATATTGATATGTTTCCAAAATATACCAGCCATTACACCAGACATTACAATCCCCGTAGACGGTACCTTCCTTCATTTTTGACCATAAGAAAAATGTATAAGTGTTACCTAGAGCATTGTCAAGAAAATAACGAAGCTCCTGTCAAGGAATGGTGCTACAGGAGAGTGTTTAATACCGAATTTAATCTAAGTTTTCATCATCCCTTGTCCGATACTTGTAATAAGTGCGATAAGTTCGAAACATCAATAAAATCGTGCATAAGTGAGTCAGATGAGTGAAAAGAAAATAATGTGCGAGAGAGAGCTTCATCACCGAAAAGCCGAATCGAGAATACAAGCCAAAAAAGAGGCAAAAATAGTGGCTGAAACTTCAAGGAATGAAGAAGTGGTATCAGATTGTTTCGATCTACAAAAAACTTTACCTACACCAGCACTTACAACCAACAAAGTGTTTTATATGCGAGTATTATGGACATATAATTTTGGAATCCATAATTTGGGCAAGAAATGTGCTTCAATGTATATGTGGGATGAATCGGTAGCATCCAGAGGCTCTATGGAAGTTTCTTTATGCCTTTGGAAATTTATTGCTGGTCTTAATCAAAATACACGACATCTTATTGCATTTAGTGATTCTTGTTCGGGACAAAATAAGAATAAAAATATTGTGAAATTTTTTATGTATGTGGTTCAAGAATCTCAGCTAGAAATAATAGACCACAAATTCCTTGAACCGGGACATACCTTCATGGAATGTGATGAAGATTTCGGAGTCATTGAAAAGTACAAAAAGCAAGTACCTTATATTTTTGTACCCAGTGAGTGGATGAATGCTGTGAGAAACAGTTCTAAGAAGTTTAAATGTGAAGAAATGAAGATGGATTTCTTCATTTCACACTTCATTTCACTCGAAAACTTCAACGAGTACGTGCAGGAAAATATTAAAAAGGATGATGAGAATAAGCAGATAAAATGGAGAGAAATAAAATGGATTCGGTTTGAGAAGAAAGACCCATTTACTATGAAATTCAAGTACACTCTCAATGAAGAGACTGAATTTATAACTGTTAACTGTATGAAGAAGATGCGTGAAAGAACACCTCAGAATATTAGTCTTAGCAAACTGTATAGTTCACCCATGAGTCTGAAGTATGAAAAATGGAAGAATTTACAAGACCTACTATGCTTTGTGCCACCAATTTACCATCAATTTTACAATCAGCTCAATCACACTGCGAAGAAGGGAAAACAAGGTCAGAAAAAGAAGCCAATGCAACCTGAAGAAAGAAAAAAGAAGGACAATGAAGATGACGATGAGGTAGACGACAATGATAAAATACTTTTGAGCGACTATGATGATGAGGAAGATATTTAGCTCAGTTGGTAGCACGTCTATATAATATCATTTCGTTATTATTTTTATGCATTTTTTGTTCCTGTATTTTTGTGCAATATACATTTTGTTTTCGTATCTAATGTAGCTTCTTAAATAAATGTTCAAAAAATTACGTGTATTTCTTTTATAAAAGATATTATTTATTTATTTACTCATGGTAATATTTACTTGTACCATTTTTACTCTAAACAACAAAAATGGTACATGTACATTTTGTAAAAAATGTTTCAAAAAAACTAAATGTATATGATTGTAAAAACTGCACATGAAAACATTAAGAACTTACTAATAATAATATCTTGATTAGATTTTAAAATTTTGTTTGGTCTTTTTGTGCCACTACTTAAACTTTAACTCTCATTTTCTCTAACTATCATTATCATTATAACATTCATTAACTATCTAAATGTCACTTGTACCACTTTTCCTCTCAGCCCCTCAATTGTCCAAGCCAAAAAACACAAAAAAAAATTGTTTGTAAATTTCTTTATATTTCCCTCTAAAGAGAATTGTGGCTTTTTTTCTTCGAAGCTTCTCTACTCTACCGAATACCCTGTCTGTTGGCAAATACGAAAGGCTGCTTACTGGAAATACAAGTAATATTTCTGTTACTTGAACTGGAGCTTTAAATCTAAACCAGAAGTACAGCGAATGAATAATATCGGAGTTTTTGTTTTGTCCACCACATCCGTCGCAAAAGAGGTGAAGTGTTGTATTATAATAATATCGTACTCCAAAGAGTACGATCATCGAGCAAAAAGACAATAGAGGGAATGTAAAGGTAGTGGGGGCAAAAATATTGTTAGACAGGAAGTGCGATCTTTAGAGGCGACATTAAACAAGGAAAGAGAGTCTCACTCCTTGTTTGACATCAAATTAAGTTGGGTTATGTTATTGTTTGTCCCAAATGTCACATGAAATCTTATTTATATTGAAGTTTTTTAACAATTGTGTCGTATTTTAGACTATTACCGTTAATAATTAATTAAAACTTTCTCGTCTAAGACACATTCTGAAAAATATTATATATACTCCATTCCACGAATATACGACTGTTTTAAATTCGCTTTAAGGTGTCGATTTAAATGGCCCAATGTACTGAATTGTACAATAGTAAATTCTCCCCATTTTTAAAATACTGTTACGATAGATATAAACCTTAGATTTAAATATGAAGTCATGATATAAATATAAAGTTAATAGTTTATAAAACAGTTATAATTCAGATTTTGAAGTATATAATTACTATCATGGAGTTTATTTTTTCATTTCAATTATTTTATTGTAAACAAGTTGGTTTTTGAATTATGTGATTTAAACGAAATGTAACAATACTTGAGTGATCAAATAGTATAAATTTTTTAGTCGACTATTCAATTAATATAAAAACAAACAAAAATACTTACTTATTCACTTATTCTCTTAATCTTCAAAAACTATCATCAACGATCAGATTCACAGCCATAATCAGTCGGCGATATATGAAACTGTATATAAATTTTCGTTACTTTTTAATATCTGTAACGACTCGGTACTTTAATTATCAATAGCCGTTATGTTATACCCGTTACTTTCGGAACTTTTAAGGGTACATAAACTCAAAGCAAACAAATATTTAAAACTAACAAAGTGAAATATTAGATCCTTTTTCTGGTTTGTGAACCATCGTTATGTCAATTTCTTTTCACTTATATTAAAAATAGTATATTTCTTTTTATTACAGTTATAATACCTAATAAAGTAATAAAATGTGTTATGTCAAAGAAACCCGGCACGCCTCTTTGGTGTTTACATTTCACGGAAAGCTTACTCAAATGTCTGATGAACACATTTGGCTTCATAGACGTCATTGTATTTATTTGTAGATTTTAACTGAAATAATTTTATTTTCGATGTCATACTAGTAGACCCTTTTTATTGGAATAATGATTAGGCCAATTGACCTTCATACTTCTACTTGCACAGTAAAGTATTCGTTGTCGCAATATTCCCAAACAGTCGTATATTCGTGGAATAACCTATAGCTACTGTTAATAAGTGTCAGAAAATTTAAATTTGGCGCATTCGCATTTCCGGATATGTCCGCCACATCGAGCAATAAGACAAAAGAGGGAATGTAAAGGTAGAAGGGGTAAACATATTGATAGACAGGAAGTGCCATCTTGAGAGGCCACTTTAGACAAGGATAGACTGTCTCTTTCCTTGTTTAAGAAGTCAAATTTAGTTTGGTTATGTTATTGTTTGTCCCAACTGTCACATGAAATTTTATTAATATTGAAGTTTTTTACCAATTGTGTCACTTTTTAGACTATTATCGTTAATATTTAATTAAAACTTTCTTGTCTGAAAAATATTTTACAGGTATTGTTAACAAGTGTTGGAAAATTTAAATTTAGCGCCTTTGCATTTCCGGATATGCCCGCCATCAGAGGCCACTTTTTTGGTCTCCTTTTCATAACGATTAGATTCCCTCTTTTGTTTTATTGCTCGATGGTCCGCCATCAGAGGCCACTTTTTTGGTCTCCTTTTCATAAGGATTAGATTCCCTCTTTTGTCTTTTTACTCGATGAGTACGATACGCCGCTCTTCATATAGTCATTTTTTTGCTTTCTGACAAATTAATTTAGGCCTAAACGTTCATTTAGTAAAAATTAATTAAAGAACTCATTAATTATAAAAATGCGGCCACCCAATTAGTTAAACTTGTTCCCCGAAAACACAACAAGACGACAAAATGAAATTTTAATGTCATTTAATATGCGGCAATAGATGTAAAACACGTTACCAAACACGAGAAAACAAGAGGAAAAAAGCAAAAAAGGGAACTCTTTGAAATGCGGCCTTTCGCGAATTTAGGCCAGTCACAGGGACAACTTCGTAATGGATGCCAAATAAATATAACCTATTTATATATATATATATATATATATATATATATATATATATATATATATATTATATTTTTAATGTAATAATATTTTTAAACGTCAGAATAATATTTTACGTTCCATAAATTAAAACAATAACTTGAAAGTTGGGCTACTCCTTGGCATAAGGAGGCTATGGTGTATCTCTTCTTGATGAATTGTTAGATTTCTTACATACCAAGATTGCCTTATTTAATTAACTTCACTGAATCCCTACGTTTTTAATCTTGTTATGGATGTCCTGTTATATAAAGTAAGGGGAAGAGTCCTAGGACAATGCTCTTTGCGGATAATATCGTGTTATGGGAGGGGAGCAAAGAAATGTTAAGGAAGGACTATTAAAGAGAGAGGACTTAAGATTTGGAAGTCGAAAACGAAGAAGGTATATGTGATTGGGATGAACAGGAATATTTGGATACATCAAACTTGAAAAATTTAGACGAGTAGGAGAATTTAAATAACTTAGCTCCTACATAATAAAATGGGATACTAAATAGATAAATTATCCACAGGATATAGGCTGGTTGGTTTAATTGGAAGGGAATAACCAGAGTAGACTCTAATCGAAAAATCGGAGAAGCGCTGAAGGAAAAATATACAGATGTAAATCTAATGGATGTTTCCCTGGAGATGTTGCAAATAGCCTTGTTAATGTTAATTCCCTTTTAGTTGGCAATATAATTCTAAAAAATAAATTAAAATACAAACTAGAAGTTGGCATTCATGACTTTTGGTTGGTTTGGTTGGACTGAATTTTCTATTGGTTGCTAATCTAATTTATTTAGTCAAAATTCAATTTTTTTGTTTAAATATTTTTTTAAGATTCCTCCTCCTCAATCCTTTAGCCCTTGTCAGGGCGTAGTGACACCCTAAATATTATTAGTCTGCTGTCTCCATTGACTGCGATCTTGTGCCATATGGGCTTATCTTGGGCTTCATGTAGGGATTTTCCCACCAAACTCTTCATTTGGTCCACCCATCGTATTGGAGATCTTCCTCTTGGTCTTCGGCCTTCTACCTTACCTTCTACTACCAATAGTTCCATGGTGCCCGTTCTTCTAGCTATGTGGCCGAAGTAAGTTAGGTATGCTTGGTTTACTTTTTTTAGTAGCCTGTCTTTTATATGAAGCTCTTCCAGAATTGACAGGTTGGTTCTATGTTCTGTCCAGGACACGCGTAGAATTCTTCTATATACCCACATTCGAAGGCTTCGATCTTACTCCTATCGATTTTTTTGAGAGTCCATGTTTCAGCTGCATATGTAGCAATGGGAAAAATAAGGGCATTGACCAACCTAAGCTTAGTATTCCTTGTTATTGTTCGGTCTTTCCATATTTTAATTAATTTAGCAGTTGCGGTTCGGGCCATTCCTAGTCTACGTTTGATTTCTGAGGAACAATCACCATTGTTGGTTATCAGAGAGCCCAAGTATACAAATCTGTCGACTACTTCGAAAATCCCTATTTGGCGTATATGCGGTAGATTATTATTTGCTCTGTCTACAATCATTATTTTTGTTTTTCTGGTGTTGATTTGAAGTCCGAATTCTTCACTTATTCGGCTTAGCCGTTCGATGATGGTAATCATTTCGACTTCATTCGCTGCTAGTATAAGTGTGTCATCTGCGTATCGTAGGTTACTGATTTTTCTGCCTCCTATAGTGATTCCTCCATCCCATTCATCTAGTACTTTTCTCATTGTATATTCAGAATATATGTTGTACAATAATGGTGATAGTATGCAACCTTGTCTAGTTCCTTTCTCTGTTTTGAATGCATTTGAATATATTCCATGTACTTTAACTTTGGCTGAGTTTTTATTATACAGATTTCTTATTAGGTTAACTAGGTGGTTAGGTACTCCCATATTTTCCATTATACTCCAGAGAGGATCCCATTTTACTGAATCAAAAGCCTTTGTGTAATCTACATAACAGAGCAACATTGGTATGTTATGTTCTCTCGATTTTTCTACTATCTGTCTGGTGTTGAGTATTTGCTCACGCGTTCCCTTTCCTGGTACAAATCCACATTGTTCTTCGGCTATCTTCGGCTATTTTTAAGATTACCTTTCTAAAATAATTCAAAAAAGAAAGAGAAACATTTATTATACCATGGATTTTTTATAATAATGTTTTTTTTAAGTATGTACAGCAGCAAAAATTTTGTTAACAAACCTAATTTTATTTGGTGAGTTACTACTTTTTGCAATTCCAGTTAATCGATATTTTGTATTTATATTTTAGCTCTTAAAAATAATTTTAAATAGAATTGAAAGCTTGAGTAGTAATGAATATTTATCTAATAGCCCCCTTTTTATTGACTTTTATTATTTAGATTTTTTTATTATTATGATTTGCAAATTTGGACCTTTTATATGTTTAATCGATTTAATATGCTTTAGGTGTAATTTTGCGAAAACAAATAAATTAATTTTAATTAAAATTTGATCTCAGGGCTCCTTTTATCGTTAATTATAATAAGTGGCTTCAAAGTATTCTTTAAGCAGTTACCTTTGAGGAAAGGATGGACAATAGGAAATTAAATTAAACCAAATGATTTTGTGATACTAAACTATTTAATAATTTATTTAAAAAGAATCAAAAAAATTATTAAAGTCAGACAATTTTCCAATTAATCAAAATCATACATCATACCCTAATCCGTATAATTAAAATTACAAATTCATTAAAATTCCTATACAAATTATTAATAATTGTTTGGACTAGACAAAGAATTTAATATCAAGAAATATTACTTCTTTAAACTTTTTATATCTGCATTAATAGATTATATATATTGTAAAATAAATTGTTTCGTCGACATCGAAAAGGCATTCGATAAAGTACAGCATGTAAAATTAATGCAAATATTGAAAAATATCGGAATAGATGACAAGGATATAATACGTGTCATTAAAAATTTGTACTATTGCTATTATAAAAATTAGAGATAACTACACCGATGAAATCTCTATACAACGAGAAGTCAGACAAGGTTGTATTTTGTCGCCAACATTGTTCAATGTTTACTCAGACCACTTATTTAAAAAGGCACTTAAGAGACAACCATATGGAATAAAAATCAACAGGGAACTACTTACTGTAATTAGATATGCAGACAATACAGTAATTCTTCAGATAATATTGAAGGTCTTTAAATTCTGCTTGATCTTATTCACGAGGTAGGTAGTTTAAAATAAACTCAAACAAAACCAAATTTTTAGTGTTTAGTCGAGACCCACATCCCGATGCAAAGCTTTAATTAAACGGAGTCCAAGTTGAGAAAGTTCACATGTAAATGACATATTTGCGAACTGTGATAAATCAGATCCAGACAAAGAAATAAAATGTAGAACAGCAATGACTAAAACCACTTTTAAGAAAATGAAGTCATTTCTTTGCAATAACTATCGCCGTTTAGAACTAGGGCAAAGAATGGTTAAGTGCTATGTTTGTTCCGTACTTTTGTATAGTGCAGAAGTATGGACGGTAAAAGTACCGATCATGAACAAAATTGAACTATTGGAAATGTGGGTTCATAGACGAATGCTGAAGATACCTTGGACAGCAAGGAAAACTAATGAAGAAGTACTAAGGAGCGTCAATAAAAATAGAGAACTGCTAAAGACTGTTAAACATCGAAAAATGTCTGATCTGAGACATATAGTAAGGGGAAATCTCTCGCATACACTATCGCCACAACAGTCTCCAAACGCTGATGGATCAAACTCCTATCTCAAGGGAACACAATTTATTTCTAGTCGAAAGGATTTTCACTTAGTACCAAATATACTATACACTTGTTTGTTTATTACAGGATGTACTTTCCTTGTCCATTACTACCAATCCTTGGAGCTCGTTCTACAGACACAAAACACCTTTCACAATTATTAATTGACAATAACTCTGCTAACTTTAAATGCAGAATATGGAACAAAAACAAGTTGCTTCTTTTGAAGTTCAAATCAAAGTATCCTTTTCTCAAGCAAAACATGAATTCCTTCACTTCCATCCCTCCTTCTCCTTTTCACCAATCAGACACACACACATCCTACATACCACGCCATCCCTTTCGACCAATCAAATTCTGTAACTTGTGAAACACAAGCTCAATACTATGACATCACATAACCTTAGTATTTTCAAATTTTACATAAATAAGATCTTTTCTTTGTTTCCAAGTTTCTAGAGACAATACAGCTAATACTACTTCGGTTATTGTATGCTTATCCCTGAGCACAAAACTTTCTAATTCTTTGTCCAATTTCTTTGTAAACAAAAGACTTAAACCATATATTCTAAAATTGCTATCTCTGGGCTATTAACATTAATCGTTTATGAGAAATCCTCTATTCGTATCATATATTATCGTACAAATATCTAGTCTCCTATCTGCCTGCTTTCTATCAAATTGGAAATTGGAAAAGCCATTACTCATTCAAATATTTTATTCTTATAAATCTAACATTCCTATTTACAGGGTGAAACTACTTTACCGGTCGGTAAATGTTATTCAATAAATTTTTCTCCTCGTGTGTTTCTGGTGCTGAATCCAAAATTTCCAATCTTATTTTCCGAGTCTTCAATTTTTTTTCCAATCTTGGCATTAAAATTTCCCATTATTATTATTTTAAGTTCACTGTTAATTACTATTAAACTGGGAATAAGCCACAATTAAAGATAGAAATACGTTTATTGACGTTTCAATTTCCACTTCGGAAATCGTTTTCAAAATACAAACAGTAAATTAAACAAATTTTGTTTTTTGTTACATAGTGAAAAATTCTTCTAATAATTCAATTTTATCTGACTCATTTATATTGACAATTCAGACATACATTATGCATTTTAAAGTAGACGACTTTAAAATGATATTGCCAATATTGTTGAGTTGCGCTCCTGGGACGACTTTACTTATAAGATAGTTCATCGATTACATGAAATCAACTTTAACTTGAGAATATCCGTCAGAAAAAAATCATAGCATGTAATTCGTCTTTAAAAAGACAAACACATGAAACGATGACATTAAAATTCTCCTGTGATTCCATAGTAAATTATGAGGGAAAAACCAGGAAAAAAACCTCATAATACTATCCCGACATTGTAAGTATTTGTTCGTGAATTTAGTTTACCTTCAACAAACATCAAAATTCTGATTTTATATGTTACGTTATTTAAAAAACATAAATGATGTATCCTCTATATATGTTACTGACTTACTAATACTGGTTTTTTCTTATTAATAACTTCCTCTTTCAATAAAACAAAATTTGTTTAATTTACTGTTTGTATTTTGAAAACGATTTCCGAAGTGGAAATTGAAACGTCAATAAACGTATTTTTATCTTTAATTGTGGCTTATTCCCAGTTTAATAGTAATTAATTCACAATGCCATAAGAAAATAGCTTCAGAACAATATTAAGTTCACTGTTGTCGTCTATAGCTTTTTAAAGTCTTCGTAAAAAGTATTTATTTCGTCATAAGTTGCTTTTTGAGTTGTAGGATAAACCTGCACAATTATATTATAAGACCCTATTCGAGAAGAAGATTTATATGCAAATTTGTATTAAAAATAAAGTAGCAAACAATTTGTTCTATGTAGATTGCTAAAATTACCTAATTCCTCAAACATCATAACAAGAAAATTCTCATACTCGACGATGTATATATGAACAAAGCCTTTTTCTTTTTGCGTAAGTTTGCGTACAAATTCCTAACTGGCCTATTGAGTTTTCGGAACGTTCGGGATTCCTTGCTAATGCCAGTGCGGTGCGTCGTTCGAAATGTGAGAGAGCTAACGTTATTTATTTTGGTACTGTCTGCGAATGTGAAACGAATGCACATGTGACAAGGTACAGTCCGAGTAATAAGTTCTTATCAAAATATTTCGATGTGTATTTACCATGGACAGCTAAATTATACATACAGATTGAACCAAATTAAAACGGAACATACAATTTAATACATGTCTGTTTGAACTGCATTTGAAATAGTTGACCAATATAAAACTTGGACAAAAATAAATCCATACCTGGGTATAGACATTGTATAAAATATCGTTCAACTATCTGTCTCACAACAATGTTGTTTGCGTAAGACGGTTTGTCTAAGGAAACGATAATAGTTCAGGAAATAAATCTCGAAAAAAGTTAAAACCTCGCAATTTTTTCGTCCTGCATGTATCCAGTTGAAATTTTAACAGAAGGTAGGTCCAAGGATCAAAATCTATATCGAACCGAAGTGCGCTGAAGCGTTTAAGGGGTGAAAACTACCCCTAATTGTCAAAAATTATAAAATAACATATTAAACCTGAATATGGGTAAGATTTGGTTTGAATTAGTTAAATAATGATTATTTTATACTTTTGAATAGAGTTCCATCATATTTCAACCCTTAAAAAGCAACCCTTGTTAGAGATTAATGTAAAAAAATTACTAATTCTAAAAAAATGATTTCGCCTTGGATCGATTTGAATAAAAATTTGGATTTAAGCTCAATTCACCCGCTGCTTTATAGTTTATGTCATGTCGACGAACCCTGATTGTTCTAAGGGGTGAAAACTACCCGTAATTGTCAAAAATTTTAAAATAACATATTAAACCTGAATATGGGTAAAATTTGGTTTGAATTAATTAAATAATGATAGTTTCGTGCTTTTGAATAAAGTTCCATCATATTTCAACCCTTAAAAAGTAGGTAATAAAATTAGTAATGCAAAGAAAATGATTTCACCTTGGAACGATTTGCATAAAAATTTGGAATTAAGCTCAACTCACCCTCTGCTTTATAGTTTATGTCATGCCGATGAACCCTGATTGTTCTTAGGGGTGAAAACTACCCCTAATTTTCAAAAATTGTAAAATAATAGTATAAATCTTAAGATGAGTGAAATTTGGTTTGGATTAGTTAAATAGTGATTTTTTTATACTTTAAAATACAAATTCATACATTTTCAATCCTTAAAAATCAATTGTTATGAGTGCTATAGGTGAAAACAATTTTTTGCCAAAATTTTGCAACTTTTCAACTTTTGAAAATCACCCTTTACAACATTGCATTTTTTATAAACTAATTTATAAGATATAAATTGAAAAAAGTAGAATTAAATACAAAAAAATTTATCAACATAAAAAGGCACCATATATTCTTATACATTTACATAAATAGTTGAAAATATTTACATTTATAGGTAAAACAATTATAATATTAATTTTATTCGTCATCAATTACATCTTCATCGTGATCTATGTCATCCTCATCTTCAATTATTGGTGGACTATTATTGCACCCTTCACCTGAGCACCCAGAACAAGTAGAGTTACAGTATAAACCAACTTTTCTGCACCCACATGAAACACCGCATCCTTTTTTGCATTGCCAAAAAATAATTTTCAAAAGTTCATCGAGTGCAGGTTGTTTGTTCATGCGTACGGGTAATAACAAACCATCTTTGGAATACCATCCCCAATCTGTTGCTCTAATATTTTAATTGCCAAGCCATAGACATATGAGCAGATGTTTTATTCTGTTGTATGGGATTTCAAAATAAGAACGCTTAAAATTTCGGATGTATAACGCCCCACTAGCTAATATACCGGTTTTGTAGATTATTATGCTCCGAAATGTACTGTACTATACTAATAGAATTTTCCGGAAAAAAATTCACTGGTTTTTTTTAACGTATTTCCTTTAATTTTTAACGATAGAGTGTTTCTTCAAAAACGATTTGTAGAGGTTTTTAAGAGCTACAAGAATCTGTGAATTAAATCTTTTTGGAACCCTTGGTTTTTAAATTGGGTGAGTTTAAAGGGCTCGAAAAAGATGGTGCTTGATCGTAAATCGATGCTTTAAACGGCTATATCTCGCCAAATATTCATTGTACAACAAATCTAAATGAAGGATAATTTTAGTCATTAAAAAAGCTAAAATTTGGTAATTTGTATTTTTTTCATATATTCAGTATTTTCGGGCATATTTAACAAAAGAAGGGTAAAAAATATGAAATCGTAAATCGTTTCTCGCTTTAAGCTGTACTTTTTCTAACACAAAGCATTTTAAATGGGTCAAACTTCTTGGAAGTATTAACAATACATGTACAAAGGGAATTTCAGAAGGGTGAAGATCGATTTTAATTATGGGGGTGGTTAGGGGGTTGTTTTCATCGATTTTTTCGTAAAAAATGAGGTATTGACCTTATTTTCATCATAACTCACTCAATTTTTGAGCTAGAGTCTTTTTTATGATAGGTCTATTTATGCTCTTTAAGAAAGGTTTTGTGAGTTTTCTTCCAAAAATGCATCATTTTCCCGATATTTGATTTTGAACCTTTCAAATTTGGCATTTGAAGAAAACCGTTGAACATTGATAGGCCGTATTTCGGTTCCTATTATATCCCAAAAACATTTTAAAAAATGAATTGTATTTATCTTTTTAAAAGCTACAAATTTGTTCTCTACAATTTTTTTGATAAAATGCACCATTTTCGAATTATTCGCGAAAAATTGATTAAAAACGTGGATTTTTTCTTCTAAAAGTTATTACTTTCAATCGCGAATAACTTGAAAAATATCATTTTATAAAAAAATGTATAGCACATTTTTTGTTTAGAATCACTTTTCTAATCGAAACCTGTAGTTAAAACGTAAAAAAAAATTTCACCCCGGAGATGGGGTGGCAACCACCCCCTAGGCTTTGGCGCACTTTTGTTCGATATAGATTTTGATCCTTAGGCTATTACCTACCTTCTGTTAAATTTCAAGTCAATCCAGGGTGCACGAAAAAATTGCGAGGTGAAATGCTTCATTTCCTGGACTATAACTGGTTTGACAGCATAAATCGTAGATTTATGTGTAGCTTTCAATTTTTATGAGTTCAGAATCCAGCAGCCCGCTGAATAATTGGATTTTTATAATATAATTATTTGACAATATTTTGTTGGCCAACCACCTACAGCAGAATTTAGCCGAAATACATTATATTCCTATGTTCCGAATTTATTTCGTTCAATCTGTATGAGCCCATATGTTTGTAAATGATTAACACCGCGAAAGAGACTGACTTCCTTTAAATTTTTTCGGCAGTATTTACTGAATATCAGCTTTAAATTATCGTTTTACTTTAGTGTTTTAACTATTACTGTATTGAGTTAAAACCTATGATGTCTTTCAAAATGTCTGACAAAAATGATATTACATACAACTCTTAGATTTTCGTTGTGTTCTATTCTGTTCATTATCTTCTTTAGTTTCTTGTTGTTGCTTTTAAACTAGCCTTTCACGTTTCTCTATTCTGATCACTACTTATTTTTCACTACGTATTTACTTTGTAAATAATTAATTTTTGTAAATTAATTACTAATTAGCTAGAGCTAGCGAAGCTAGAGGTACACCCAAGGTTTTTCTTTAAGATTTCCTCAAAAATATAAAATAGATAATCCGATCTTTGATCATAGACATTTTGAATCATCATCATTGAATAGACATTTGTGCTTTACAGGAAACAAAAAAGAAAGGAAAAGGTCAATCAAAATTAGGTGAATACATACTAATCTACAGTAGAGTAGCAAAAGAAAACAGGGCCAAAGAAGGTGTAGGTCTACTAATAAACCAAAGGTACCAAAATCCCATCAAAGAGTGCCAATACATATCAGAAAGAATAGTAACAGCAAAGATAAGAATGAATAAGGAAGACCTGAACACCATCAGAGTATCCAGCCCAAAAAATAACAAGCCTCAAACAACAAGGGAAGCGCTTTATGACCAATTACAAGAAGTGGTAGATCAAGTTAGAGGAAAGATGATAGTATTGGGGTATTTTAACGCTGTTATAGACCTGGTGATCATCTTCTACACGAATAATGAACTAAGAATAAACAAAACATTTTTTGGCCACAAAGGCCAACAAAAATATACATTTAATAACACCTGTGGACACAGATCTATTATAGATTATGTTATAACCAACATAGATATACATCCATCGAAAATAATCGACGTAAGATATCTCAACTCAGCAGATGTAGGTAGCGACCATCGCCTAGTATTATGTAAAATAAGAATGATCCTGAAATACTTCCCACCTAAGAGAGCGGCGCCAATACAAATAAAGATCAAAGTCGAAGGACTAAATACGGAATTCACGGAATACTTATACAGGAAAAGAATATCAGAGAAGATCGCTGAGAATGAAATATTAGAAAACGATAACATCGATGAAAGCTGCAAAAAAAACTCAAAAATAACATAATTAACGCAGCAACAGAATCACTTGGAGAGAGGAAAGTAACGAACACTCATCATTTAACCTTGATCTATCCACTGCTGGATATAGGTCTCCCTCAGTCTTTTCCATATATTTTTGTTTTGTGCTGTTTGCATCCAATTTTTGTCGATCCGTTTTATGTCATCAGACCAACTTGTTGGTGGACGACCTCTACTTCGATAAGCTTCTTGTCTCGGTCTCCACTGTATTATTCGCTGTGTCCATCTGTTATCTGACATTCTAGCTATGTGCCCCGCCCAGTTCCACTTAAGGGTCACTAACGAACACTAACATATCAAAAAAGAAAACACCATGGTTTAGAGAGAAAGTGAAGACAAAATGTGAAGAAAAGAAGAAAGCCTTTTTACAATACAGAACAAAATAACCACAACAGGCATACAACCACTATAAACGAATCAGAAATGAAACGAATACTTTAGTTAGACAAAGAAAAAAGGAACCTAGCAGATTTTCTCAAAACAAATGGAACAGGACTTCTACGGAACACAAAAACAAATATGGAAAATGATCAGAGGACAAAGAAAAGAGTTGAACGAATTAATAAAAAAGTAACACATTCAGAAGGAAACATGGGTAGACTACTTTCGATCCCTATTTGCTAAAGGTGACGATAATGAGCCACCAACATCCGAGTTGACGACAGACGAAGAAATAAATATTGGGGAGGAAGAGGTAACGGAAGCATTAAGGAAATTAAAAAATAGAAAATCTCCAAGAGAGAACCGAATATCGAACGAACTCCTAAAGTACGGAGGACCAGATCTGACGAATCAACTATTAAAACTAATCCAAAAAATAAAAGACAAATCGGAGCCGGAAAATTACAGAGGAATTAATTTATTAAATACAACACTAAAATTAACAACCAAAATAATAACAAATACAGTAAAACCTCCCTTAACCGAAACCTTTTTAACCGAAACATTGTTTAACCAAAACGGCTGACAGTTTAAATAATTTCGTCAATAAAAAGTAAATTTTTATCGCAAAACGTAAACAAATCCATTAATTTTCCTCGCCGATTGATGTCTATATGTGTTGGGAAATCAAAAAACCAAGAGCTCTAGAAGATGTTTGAGAAAAAGCACGTCTAGTTTTTTATAGAAGCCAAAAAAGCTCATGGATGTCGACCACTTTATTTTCAGAATGGTTCGAAAATAAATTCGTCTTAAGTATAATATCCTTTTTAAAATAAAAAAAACCTTCTCATCAAAGCATTGTTGCTTAATGAGTAATAGAGACATTGCATCAGTAACAGAGACATCTTCAACTTTGGAAAAATGCTGGAACTAACTTTTTGATAGGATTTTGATTGACGATCCTGAAGAAGAAATGGAAGAAAATGGTAAAGAAACTACAGAAGAAATTAAACCTTCAATAAAAAATTTGCCGGGATGTGACGAAATTAACTAAGAAGAGATACGTAAGTGGTTAGCCGCCCATGACTCGGAAAGTGAATTCATCGACCAGGATATCATTGATATGGTTCTTCATCGAGACAACCTGAGCGTATCAGATGACAAAGATGGCGACCCAACAGACAACAACAGACAACAACAGACAGCACGAGACCGCCGACGAGATTTTCAATGCCTTAAGGAAAAAATTTTATACAGTAGTAGTTAGGGACACGACTAGGTTATTAATTTTTGTTGTCATTGTATAAAGTTTTGTCCTTTTCAGATTGCTTTACATTTCGTCGAAACATGGAATGAGGCAAACTCACGACGTTCTGTAAATGAACGATGGATATATATATAGCTGCAAAACATAGTTGTCAAATGATAACGTAAAAGAAAATAGAAGATTTCTTTAAAAAAGCATCTATGGAATAATCAAAACGATCGAATATATCTACCAAAAACACAATAAAAGTAAAAGTAGAAGAAAAACCAACCTACAATATTGAAGCTGGCAATGGGATTATACAAGGAGATTCCCTGAGTCCTCTATTGTTCAACCTGATTATGGACGAAATAATAAAAAAGTAATAACTAAAAAAGGATAGCAAATGGGAGAAAAACAACTTAAAATAATCTGCTATGCAGACGACGCAATACTACTCTCTCAAAGTGAAGATGATTTACAACGTATCCTGCACCAATTTAATATAACCACCAGAAAATTTAACATCTTAATTTCCCCAAAAAAGACAAAATGCAATAGAACAAGTGATGTAGTTTAAATATCTATGGTTGTAAACTGATTTTGTTTACAACAATGTAATTTTCAAAATAGTATATTTCCCATTGTTCATTAACTTTACTCCACCCTGTAGGCCAAGACGCCCATTCATTCCAATACCTTACAAATAAATTCTAACGGTACTGGATAATCTCTAACGCTACTCGGACCCTATGAACAATTACTTAGTACCCGATTTCGGCGACCGATTGTCGAAGAAAGAAAAAGCCACTCTCTCTGCTAGTAACCCCCGAGGAAGACGGATGGTGCTTTTAATACAAAAATTTGTGATTTTGTGAGTTGCGATTCTCGGAGCGTGCCTATCTCATCAAGTGGTTAGCAATAAGAAAAGTTGTCTCCGCGATTGTGAACCATAACTTTGTGTAACCACGTATATTATATATTGTACCCGTTATATATTGTGTTTTTGTGTTAAGTATAGTACGTAGAAAAATAAATATTAGCTACAAGTTACTCGTATTCTTTACGTACAATAGACACTCAAAATAATACAGTCCACTCAAACACCCCAGAGAATACCGGCGGTATAAGTTCGTAGCGGATCAAAAGCACGTGGAATCGCCAATAATTCCACCCCAAACGCCGGCATTTTCTCCAATCTAGGCATCATATTATCTAGCTACAGAAAGCTCGAAACCGAAGTGGAAGATCAAGTGAATAGAGCAAACAAAGCCGCATGCTGCCTAAATGAATATGGAGAAATAAAAATATCGGGAGAGAAACGAAAGGCAGAATTTATAAAAGAGTCATCAGACCAATAATGACGTACGCGGCAGAAACAAGACCTGACACAGAGTGAACAAAAAATGCTAGAAACAGCAGAGTTAAAACGCTTAGAAAAATCGACGGTAAGACTCTATGGGACAGAGCTAGAAGTGGAGATATACGACAGACAGAAAAGGGGAGAGCATTAAAGACTAGGTAAGAAGCATCGATTTACCAGGAATCTATACGGCCTAGAAAACATGTTTCAAACAACAAATGTAGCTGAGATGATTTTGAACAATAGTATACAACAACTATATGAGTCGAAAGAAAAATAAAAAATGACACTGTCATCCATTTCTCTAGATGATTATTTTGTTTTTTTATCTTCTCTTTTTGGTTCACTTTTGCTAAGTCATCCTATTCTCCAAATGATTCTTCAATTTTTTTATCTTCTCTTTTTTGTCCACTTTTGTTAAAAGATGTTTTCGCCAGAACACCTTTATTATAACAAGTGTTAGGTATAGAAATATATGCACCAAAATTGTAATAGAGGGCAAGTCAAGAAAAGTCGCTTCTTTGCCGAATAAAGTATAATATTTTTTCTTCAAACGTAGCAATTTTCAACCATAAATAGTACAATTCATACGCTATTTTTTCTCGAAATTAACTGTGACAACTATCAAAGTCGTCTAGATGTTAGAAATTAAAATAATTAAGTCGTCGGTGGGATTTGCGTCTCCCTGGTTACAGTTGTTTGCAATTATTAAAGACAGCTTATTGTTGTTCGCAAGCCGCCAACATCGGGAATGATTGCTGAAAGTTATTCTCGACCATCACTATCATCAACAATTACCAATGCGTATCAAGAGTCGGGAACATTTTTGCACGATTTCAATTTTGAAAATGCCCCTCATTAACTAAATGTACTTTTAATATTACTATAAATAAAAATGTTTAATTGTTGTTAATGACATTTGTATTGTTGCTTTGTGACATGTTTCATATTGTTGCCATGACAACATTTTTCCCTCTGCCGTAAAGAAATGGGAAAAAACTGCTGCCGGCGGAGACATCAAAATTTGACAAGATCAAGTTCGATAAGTAATCATTATTTGACGTTTGAAGAAAAAAATATTTATTAGCACTTTTTCTGTAGAATAAACCGATCAAAGAGTCCTATCGACAAAAATCAAAAAGCGTTTTAAAGATGAAGAGTGCAGCCTTCATATGTATTTTGAATTTTGCCGAAAATGAAGTCAGTTTCCATAAAGCTGTTAAATAATAATACATTGTTTACCGGGTAGGAAAAACTTAACATTCCTGGACGACTGTGAAGATTGCTAAGTCGAGGCGCAAGCCGAGACTTAGCAACACAGAGTCCAGGAATGTGGCTTTTCCTACGAGGTAAACATACTATTTTTCCGCAAATCGTTTAAAATTCGACAGATATTGATTGATTTAAAAAAAAAATGCGGTAATTTTATTCCCAAATAAATGGTGCTTTGAAATTCCTAATAAAATTACTTGGGTTACTATGGAAACGTATTGAGGTTGAATTGTCAAACTCAATTTATTTATGTAGAACACTAACAACTGTACGGAAATATCATTTCCTTACAGTAAGGAAATGACATTTCCTTACAGTAAGGAAGTCCTGACTTTTTCTTCAAGAAATTTTGACAGTAATGTCAAAATTTCCTGGCGATTTGCGGAAAAAGTTCTTAAATAAAGTATACTGCGATTTTTGCAATTTTTACCATTCTCATGAGACCAATAAAATTTATCACTTTTATCGACCGGTCGCTATGGAATTTCCATTGGTAGAGCATAATCTTCAAAACGAATAGCGTGGAATTTCGATTGTGAGGTTTGGCAAAATATGCTTAAAAAACGCTGAATTGAAACTTTCACATTACAAACGATCTAAAATTTTTAAAACTCTTTCTTTTCGATTAAACAAGTACATTTTTGAGTTATAAGCTTCACTAATACCGTCTTTGTGGAAGCATTTTCCGTGAGTTGAGAATCATATTGAAGAATTAAATAATACTTCGTGGATCCTAAACAATGTTATATACTTAATGAGAAAAAGAGCTACGTTATGTAGAGATGTTGGTGGTGGACATAATACAGCATCTTCTTTGATTTTATTTATTATTGTTACTTATAATTTTGTTAATTTCAAGTTCTGTGTTTTTTTATGTTTTTCTGTAATTTTTTGCTCGGATAGCTTTGATGAAAAAATTGTGGATCGTTCGATAGCATAAGTGAAAAATCTACTTATCCCAGATATCCCTTTAGCACAAGGATTGAGCTCTGGGAAACCACAGCTCTTCATTTGTAGAGTTATTGTTTTCTGATGCGTTATCATAGAATTTTTTTTTATTTTTTCAAAAAGCTCCTGGCCGGATTCTTTTTGTTAATTGTTTTCAGATACTAGCTTTTTAAATTCAATTTTTAATTATATTAAAAGAACATTACTTTCAAACGGAAGTAGTTCTTTTTAAACGTTCGAGCAATTCTATCAAAAACTTTTACTCCTGAATGTACCACATCGTGTTAAGATACATTTCTTGACGGTCGCTAAGTTTAGAAGGAACGAACTCACGCCTCGCGTCACACCAATCTCTCTTGCTCGAACCGCCGAAAAAGGCCAAAGCATCACAAAAAAGAGAAAGAAACGGCGTGTCGAAGATGGAAACGAGAAAAAACACCGAAAACGGTTGTTAACCAGTTTCCGAAATGAACAAGCTCTTATCTTGAACAATTTGAATTACGTGGTGCAAAATATTTCAGGAGAGACAGCTTTTTTAACGAGTTGTGTAAAAACAAATTATTTTGTACGAGTATGTGAAGAGATCGAGACAAGTGTTTGATGGAGCGATAAATTTTTGGTAAGGGGATTTTTAACAAGAAAAAAGTAATGTTGCACCCGGGAGAATAAGGAAGAAGTGGAACCGTCTATAGACAGGCCTGGAAAATATCTTTTACATTGAAGAAAATTATTTAAGTTAACTGAACCTTAAAATAAATTAAAATATTTGTGGTTTGAGGTTTCTTTTTTTACTTCTTATTCAACTAATACAATTATATTACTTTTATTATCCGTAATGAGAATGAACTACGATGTTAGTTAAAAATACGTTTTTTGACATTTTAATTTCTGAAAAACGAAATCAAAACGAGTGCATGACCAAGGCTTCAATATTACCCGATTAAAAAACAATTTGTTCCAAAATCATAAAATTTTCATAGAATTCCAACGAAAAAGTCGCTGGAAAAGACAAGAGAATGGCCGCCACAAGAAAGCTTTTTGTTCCCGAAGCGTTTTATTTAATGGAAAATAATAAGTACTTCTTGGGGGGCACAGCAGCTGACATTGAAACCTAGTGCTATAGTTGAACTTGCCACTTTTGTCTGACACCGACTACAATCAATAATTGTACTCTGGTCGGTATAGCACCGCCCAACATTAGACGTGAAGTATAGCTCATAAGGAAAAACATAAAGCACCCATTGGGGGGCACAGCAGCTGACATTGAAACCTAGTGCTATAGTTGAACTTGCCACTTTTGTCTGACACCGACTACAATCAATAATTGTACTCTGGTCGGTATAGCACCGCCCAACATTAGACGTGAAGTATAGCTCATAAGGAAAAACATAAAGCACCCACCTCACAAGCACATGGTCCGTGTGGCTACCAAAACGACCGCGAACGCCTCAAATACAGGAAAATTTTTGATTGATGCAATCATGAGTGTACTCGAATCATTGCGAAACAGAGGGGATGAACATTGCTGGGCGGCCCTGCTGTTGTTTGATGCATTCAATACGCTGCAGTGGAACGAGGTAATGAAGGCAATGAAGGAGAGAGAATGTCCTGGTTACCTGATGAATGTGGTGGCGGGGTATCTGTCCGAGAGAAGGATTATGGTGGAAAAGGAAACGATCGTGGACGTGACGGCCGGGGTCCCCCAGAGATTTGGAACGCTATGGAACCTGGCATATGACGGGGTTATGCACTGTGAATACGGAGAGGGTACAACCCCCTTCGCATTCGCGGATAACCTCGTTGTACTTTTAGTGGCCCTGGATGAGCCAGATCTCAAATACCGGGTTCGGAACGCAGGCCGCGTCGTAAAGAAATGGATGATGCAGCACGGACTGAATCGTGCTTCAGAGAAAACCGAAGCCATCATTCTGAATGAAAAGGAACAGACAGTGCGGGAGCATGTCTAACACACAAGAAACAAGTAAAGTACCTAGGAGTGACATTGGACCAGAATGGAAAATGGGGACAGCACGTACGGGAGGTGGTCCGGAAGGCTGCGAATAGTGCGGCTGCGTTGGAGAGGGTGATGCCAGTCTGGAGCGAGACGGTAGAGATAACGGCCTATAGGAGGCTCATGACACAAGTGGATAAAACAAGGCTGTTGCGAGTTGCATGCGCCTACAGGACTGTGTCTGCGGCAGCATTGTGGACCATCACTGGATGTGTTCCGTTGCATGTTTTGGCGATAGAAAGAAAAGAGCTCTATAAGAGAAGATGCCCAAACCTTACGATGGCCGAGAGAAGACAGGAAAGGGAAAGGTCGATTGAAAAATGGCAAGAAGATTGGAACAACACAGTGGCAGTGGATTGTGGCACAGTGGACGAAAATGCTGATCCCGAACATAAGAGATTGGGTGGACTGTAACCACAGGCGACTGGATTATTATCTGACGCAGGTGCTCACAGGACACGGATGTTTTAGGGCCTACCTCTTTAGGTTCGGAAAGGCTGACACAGATGAATGAGGACAGAGAGACAGGTATGAATTTTATTACAGAAATCAGGTTGGACTAGCACAACTATATCCGTGCAGTACTCAAGACAAAAGAAGAGGAAGAAAGACAGCTGCACCAATGGCAAATGTAAGAGTGAAAGATGCTTGAAGTTGAAGCTAGAAAAGTGGGTCAGACTGTATGAGTAAGAATGCGTGATTCAGACTGTGGAGTGGCAGAAAATGCCCATCTGGGAGTGATGCCGTACTAGGAACGATTGGGGTCTTCTACGCGGTACCTGGTGCGAGACATGGAGCCTCCCTGTCATGAATGGAGTGTGGATGTGGATGAATGGAGGTAGTGCTTCGGAAGTGATGCCGGTCTTACAGCGGCCATTCCGCTTCCGGATCGCTGGATGCCAGAGGAGGGCCTGGTTTAGCAGGTAGGCGTTCGGCGTCAACTTGGCGACGACATAGCATTTTAAAGTACCTCGCGAACTATCGCCGGGAGTACAAAGAACAAATCTTGCACTAAAGTCAGTCAGGCGGTGTCCTGGACTGAGATGTCTTTTGAAGATTCCAGACCTGCCCTCTATAAGACGAAAAAAAAACAGTTTAGGTTAAGTTACGTTATGGTTAAGTATACATGGATTAGCAATATTTATATTTATAATTTACATAATCATAGTATATTATCGCATCTCCCTACGTTTACCTAATTCATTTGTGTAATGAAAAAACTGATCAACATAAAACTGTTTCGAGCTAAATGGCCCACACTGTATATTGTTCCGCGTTTTAATTGTACCCTTCGGATATTTTATACTCTATATATTATAATAATGCACAATACCTCGACGATATATTACATTTCCTCTTTATCATAATGTTTTATCGAATGAAACACAATTCACACTCTCGCTTTGTGGGCGTTAATATGAGTTTCATGGTCCGTGGACCGCATTCCGCCATTTTGTACGGCTGTCCTCCCCTACTAGAGCGTAAAAATGATTTATTTATATTATCTATGTTACAAAGCTCACAATTCGTTTCAAAAATGTTTATTGTGACTAATTTCGGAGTCAATAATTTGGATCAACTAAACAACACTAGATGAGTTGAAAGAAGAATAAAAAACAAGTCATCTATTTTTTCAGACGATTATTTTGGTTCACTTTTGCTAAGTCGCCTATTCTTCAGATGACTCTTGTATTTGTTTATCTTCTCTTTTTTGTCCACTTTTGTAAAAAGATGTTTTCGCCAGAACACCTTTATTATGACAAGTGTTATAGTTTATTTTTATGAACGAGAGAGTAATTAGCATAATTTTAACTGGTACCTCCGACCACTCCATGGGCGTGCTCAAGATTAATTGAAAAATTACTTTGAATAATTGTAAAAAATAAATGAATTATTTCAGTGTTATAAAGTGTTATGTGTATGTAAACAAAAGTGACCTCTTCTATCACACACTATATTAGAACTGACTGGCCTACATTAAAAAGGGTTTTAAAAAATTCACATTTTTTTTTTAATTTTTAAAAATTACAAAAGAGAAAAAGAGTTTTTAAAACCGTCTAAGGTATGTTAAATAGATGAATAAAAATATTAATATAAAACTTACAGCTACTTGTTACAAATCCAAATCAGATTCAGAAGATGAACTTTCAGAACCAAGATTTATAATAACTGGCTCGATCATTTTATCAGTAATATTGTCCAGCTTCCACATTTTTTCCTCTTCTTTAATAGTGTGATTTACTGCCTTTTCCCAGTTTTCAGGTTTTACATTATTTACGGCCTCCAAAAACAACTGTTTAACATCATGAATTTTAAAAGTGGTATTTTTTCTTGAACCTTCACTCTTTATTTGTGCCCATACCAGTTCAATCGGGTTTAATTCACAATGATGTGGTGGGGATCTAAGTACTGCCATTCCACGATTTTTGGCAATTTCATCAATTTCGTATTTTTTAAATTTTTCTTTATGAAGGGCACACAACGAATAAAGTTCCTTTCTTATAGATCCGGGATGGAGCCAATTCCGCAAGTCTTTTTTTAACCACTTGGTTGTGGGCAGTCCTTCTATAAGTCTGGAGTGATAACTTGCATTATCCATTACTATTACACAGTTCTTAGGAAGAAGATATATCATTTGTTCGAACCATTTTTGAAAGACATTAGCGTTCATGTCTTCATGGTAGTCACCGGTACGAGTTGATTCAAAAGTTAATAAACCACCTTCAACAAAACCGTCTGAACTGCCAATGTGTACTATTATCAGCCTGCGTCCCTTTCCTCATGGTGGGTTTAAACCAGTAGATAAGATATTTACAAAAGCGTGCCTTTGACTTGTAACAGTTTCATCCTGCCAAAATTTATTTGGTGTATGATCCTCGTTGATCCATGTTTCATCAAGATAAAATATTTTTCTTTTTTGGTTTCTCATTTCCTTTATGGTTCTTAGAAAATGTCTTCTCCATATGACAATATCGCTTCTTTCTAATAAAATAGACTTTCTGGGATTCTTTTTCCAGCGGAAGCCCATTTCCTTTAAAAGTTTCCATAACGTACTTCGATTCATTTCTGGGTAATCCTTATCATCTCGAACTGAGACAAGAACTTTATCCAATGTTGAAAATTCTTGTCTAAAGAAGAATTCATGCACTTTCCGTCGAAGTCCTTCTTTAAAATGATATTCTATTTGAAATTTTGGTTTCCCTGGAGCATTACGTGGAATTTGAAAACTACCACATTTCTCTTCTTTAATAACTCTGTAAATCGTAGATTTCCCAACACCAAGTGTACTGCTAACTAACTCAACGGTCTCATCAACACTTTCACATAAACGTTTGTGTTTGAATTTTGAATACGCCACTTGGACCTTCCTACAAAATGGAAAAACCCACTATCACATTTTCTGTGGAATAAGTTTAGAAGGTAATTATCTAGTCAATTACTGTCGTAGATTCCTGGAATTAAAGAATTAAATGTTTGATTGTTGAAACCCTTACTTCGTGGAATGCACTCATTTCAGATAAAATAAAACGTTTTATTTTATCTAAAGACTTAAACTTTATTTTGCAAATAGGTAGGTACTTATTAAACTTTTATTGGTTATATATAACCAATAAAATAAACATCTTACATTTCTTGCAAATTCATTAGTACCTGTTAACCTCCATCACTCCGACACTGGTAACCTTATTTAGGGATTAGTAACCCTCACAACTATTGTATTCTATTCTGCTCCAACCTTTATACCTGGTGGTCATACTCAATTTAAAATTGTTTTCCTATATACTTCTGTAAACTTGTTGACAAATATCTGTTTTTTATTGAGGCACCCGTATCAACAGTTTAGGGATTTGCATACATAACATAATTTATTGTTTTATTACTCTCTCATACATAAAAATACACTATAGGTATAGGAATATATGCACCAAAATTGTCTTTTACCTTTTCTGCCCAAAATACTATCCTTTTTTTTAGTAAATGTAGAGATATCAATTTGTGTTTATCAATAGACGAATGGTTGCACATAAAAAGCAGGCTTCACGTTAACACATTCTCATCTGCAAAATTTGTAATATGAATGAATATGAGTATGAATTTATATTATAAAGAAACCATAAAATACAATTTTAAAATGAAACATGTTCGCAGAAATTAGGAATAACATTTTGTTCTGATAGTAAAGTAAAGTATTCATTTCACTAGCTAACGTTGGCCACGTGAACAAAATATTTCGTGACCATTATATACATATTATGGTTCAACAGCATATCGTTCTGCGCCTGTGAATCAAAAAGTTTGTAGAAATAATCCAAAAGTTTAAATAGCCCTAGGAATCCTAAAAATAGCCCTAGCAGCCTTTTAACTGTTTATTCTGTTTAGTAGACGAGCTGATTCTGGAATTAGGAAGACGATATCTTAGCCTACCATACGCCGCCAATGTCTAAGCATATAATGATAGTTCAGTCAGAAATCATGTGCTTGTAAATCGTTTCCCTTTAGAATTCCTGTCTTTAGAAAGACTACAAATATCTTGGAACCTGGATAAATGAAAACTGTGACCAAGGTACAAAAATAAGAAGGCGCATTGAAATTGCAAGACAAGCATTTATAAAAATGAAAACAATGTTTGTTAATTGAGACTTTCCTCTGGAGCTGAGGATAAGAGCCTTCAGATTCTACGTGTTCTACTTGTTATATGGAATGAAAGGTTGGACACTAAAAGTTGATAATATAAAGAAGTTGGAATCATTTGAGATATAGTGCTATAGAAGGATGGTGAAAATACGATGGACCAAACGAGTTACAAATACAGAAGTGTTAAGAAGGCTATAAAAGGATTCCGAGGTCATAAAGCACATCAAAACAAGAAAGCTGGAATATTTAGGCCACATTACCAGAGGTGCGCAATATGATATATTAAAGCTCATAATGCAAGATAAAATCAAGGGTAAAAGATCGATAGGAAGACGAAGAATTTCCTGGCTAAGAAACCTAAGAGAGAGGTATAGTTGGAGCTCAGTAGATCTTTTTAAAGCAGCCGCCAATAAGGTACGGATAGATGTGATGATAGCCAACCTCCGATAGGAAAAAAACTACAAGAATCGGAAGAATTAAACACAATACCGTTAGGCCATATACAATTAACAGATGAATACTTACTATCAGAATCCAAATGTAATCCAAACTGCTTTAACTGTTCCAATAGTTTAGCTATTAGATCTTATTGTTACTGTAGATCTTATTAAAGCAGCAAAAAATACCATAGTTATTGGAGATTTTGAGGCCAAAGACGCCAAAGGGGGCTGTTTGAATATTGTGAAAGATTATGGCCTGAGAAACGTAAACAAACGTGGAGATTGACTTTTGCCAAGACCACGATTTCATTATATCGATTACTCACTTCAAATTATCACCCAGAAGTCAAATGCAGAATCGTAGAATAAAATTATTAGGAATTAAATCGACTTAATTCTAACAAAAAATCGATTTAGAAACTGCATCAAATCAGCTAAAATCTTAGACAAGGTAAGAGGGAGGGGGGACGCGTAATCGTATGGAATCGACTGAAGTCAAACCAGCACCAGAAAGGTTGTCAAGTCATATTTTATTTCTTCAGCAGATTGAGAATAATGGATATATATTATTGTGATATTTAAAGTCTTAGTGCGCCAAGCAATTAATTAGCTAATTAATTAATTAATTAATTAAAATTATTTAAATGATATGACTATGATTCTATCACACTTTTTAATTCTCTTATCTCAGGGTTATATTCGTGCTTCAATATCTATGCTATTACATGTGAAAGGTAAGGTCCAAAGAATATCGGAATAATAAAAAACATATAGGATCTAACATTATATATTGAAATAAAAATAATGAAATAAAATTCACACTCAAATGTTTTCAATAAACAATATCTCATACAATGATTCTCAAAATTTTGTTCTACGTACGTGAACCTTCAAAATTAATGGTACAAACAATATTAGCTAAAATCTTAAAATCCCAATTATTATTCTAAATGTCCTAATCAAAATATTTATATCTTTTCCAAAGTAATTGTAAAAATTGTGTTATGAATGAAAGAAAAACTGCAGAAAAACAAAACTATCTCTCTATGATGATGATTGGTCCAAATCCTTGTTCCTTGTAGCCTATTCTATCTATTCTTAGCAGCTCTCTGGGTAATCAGCAATCTTACAACAAATTATTGCAAGTTTAACGTCCTTAATGATCTCCTTCAAATGCACGAATCGTTTAAATTATGCTAGCTTCTTCTCCTCTCAATAAACTGAATCTCTCGTTGGCCTGAGTGAAAAATGACTCTTGGAATATCTTCTCTTTACGATAAACTGAATCTCTCGTTGGCCTGAACAGTGACTCTTGAAATATAAGTAGATAATATAACTTACAATCTTTTACTGGATCAGCTTCTGTCAGATACACTAACTACACGAAAACTCACAAACTTTCACTGCTACTGCTTCATACCTCTGGGAAACTACCCGAGAACAACGGCCGTTTGCCTTGCACCTTTGAAACCAACTGACTATCTTTTTTATTTCAAAAACTAACTAAAGTCTCATTCTCAAATCAATCATCCCACCTTTTTCAATCTCATCCAATCAAAACGCGTCATACATCTCCCATTTCTTCATTTCGATAACACACACATTTTTACCTACAATTATAAAATTTCCTAAAACTTATTTACAAATAATCTTTTCCTACCAATTCTTAAGAACTAACAAAAACATATCTTTATAAATTCTATTCTATTGTCCTAATTACTGCACAACATTTATTTGGAAAAACCGCTTCCATTGTCTAGGGTTTCACTTAAGCTTATGCAGGTCACTCAAATATATTTTAACAAAGAAAATAATTTATGCATATCTTACGTTTTGTTCAATACAGGTAATCCAAAATTTTAAAGACTTTCCTTCTTCGAAATGTTTGTTGTTTATTATCCTACTTATCTGAATTTTTAATTTTTTTTTGGAACTTTGAAATATTTTAAGCAAACCAATATATTTCTCGATTTTACATATCATAACAATATATATATATATAAATATATATATATATATATATATATATATATATATATATATATATATTATTTGTAGTCTCAGCAATTGGTCTGTGTGAAATAAAACTCTATTTGTTATTTCTCAATATTTCGTCACTATATACGTCAATATACGGTCGAGAATAATTTGATATATATATATATATATATATATATATATATATATATATATATATATATATATATAAATGGATTTTTTCAAAATTTATAATTGAACACTAACATAATGATCACTTTTTGAATGAATGATCTAATCATTATATATTTTTTAGGAGATCAATATAGTGTTTCAGTAAATCAGTAAGTTAAAATCAGTAGATCTACTGAAAAATCAATAAACCTAATAACCCTGTGAGAGGTAGTAATGGGCAACTTACAGGCACCAAAACATGGCGGTCACATCGAAACTGGCTTCACTTTTTGAAGGTTTATTAACTGAGAGTTACCTGGCCTCTCTCTTTCCTCGTCTAATTATCCTTTCCTTATCTAGGTGCTGACATTGAGTCTGATCACAATCAGATAGTAGCTGTAGCCCAATTAAAATTTAAAAAGATGATCAAAAAGAAGTCTCGCAAAAATATCAAAAAGAAGTCATCCTACTCGAATAACCAGCATGCAGATACGCAGAATAAAGAAAAAAGGGTAATTTTTCGCAAAATTTACGTCAGTGTTTAAAAGAAAACAATACTATTCGTTAGTTTTAAACTTTATAACAGCAAAAACTAGTACAATAAACCATATAAAAACCAATTAAACTAAATCATATTCCAGGGCTTCCTAAACTGTGCGTCGCGACGCCCTGAGGTGTCGCTGCGTTGTCCCAAGGGCATCGAGTGTCAGCGCGGACTTTTAATATAGAAACTATATTTATTTGACTTTAAATAAGTATAAAATATATGTATTAATAAATAAATTGAATAAAAATATAACATAAAAATTATCCGGTCGGCTCCCCTTTTCCGTGTTCCCTACTGTAACGCGTTTTATGTCATTTAACTAAGCTTTTGTTTTGTTTTATTACGCGCGCGGATTTTTTTGCTATCAACAATGAATACTTATATTCAAAAGAAGAGAAAATCAAAACCAAGGCTTAAAGTGTAAAATGGACACATTGTATCATACATAAAGAGGCCTTAGCAGCAAAGAACGTTCCACCTGAATTAAGTGTTGTGATGGATAGCATTATTAAAGTGGTGAACTACATTAAAATACGACCCGTCAAAGGTTTTTCCATAAAGTTTTTAAAGAAATGAGGGCCGAGGACACCTCTTTAATTTATTATTGCAACTTTCGTTGTCCAAACGCAGCGTACTCGCACGTGTATACGAATTAAAAAACGAATTCTCACTATGATACGCAAAACTTTATTAATTCAGAGATAATAAAATTAGCATACACGTGTGATATATTTAAGAAATTTAATGATCTTCGTAGAGTACCAATACTCACTCATATCCTGCAATTGGCATATAAAATTACTGGGTTTCAGAAGAAGTTGCTTTTATGTAAGAGAAAATTAGAAGATCAAGAAATTAACTATTTTCATGCTTTACAAGGTATTCTACAAGAAGAACAATCGATAGAAATCCTTACGCCCTCTTTAAAAAATATGTTTACGCAACAAATGTTATCATCAAGCGAACACTTCGAAAAATATTTTCCCGAAGATATGAAGCAACATGACTTGGTCAGAAACCCTTTCCTATCATCCACGCCATTCAACAGAGGAAGAACAACTGACAGAATTGTTCTATGATTCCAGCCTAAAGCTTTCAATACGACAAGGACAAACTTTTTGAATTTTGGAGCTCACTTTCTCATGAATATCATGCCATCAGCACTGCTGCAATGAGAGTGGTGCCACTAAAATCTAATAGATACAACAACAAAAAACTCATTGTGCCCAAGACTATGATGTAGTGCTTTAAAGTCCTTCCCCTTTTAAATTCAATGTTTGTTTCGTCCCTTCTAAGTGTTTTCTGTTTTTAGTGTGTTTAAATTATCCTTAAGTGTTTGTATTTTACCATTTTATTCATTTTATTCACTTGACCATTCCAATAATTAACTCATTGCCAATAGAACTTTATCAAAGTAATTTGATAACTACAAGTTTGGAAATAATTGCACACCCACACAATTTTACATCTACACTTATTCATTGTCATAAATGTCACCTTCATAAAACAATTACTCAATAAATAACACACATTTCAAAAATATATCTCTGGAATAAGTATAAATAACTTTTAATAACACGATAATATATTACACCACTTACATTTAACAAACAATCTCACACACATCTCAAATTCATTGGATCAAATCTACCTCCTCAAGAACTTCCCGTTTACTGTCAAACAACTGCAATAATAGTATTGAGTTCTCCATTCAACAATATACAGTAGTTTCAAACATGTTCTACCATCCATCTATTAATAGAGTACCGGCATCATTTGTTTAACTTTGTACCGAGACCTGAAGATGCTTTGCATATTGTAGAAAGCGAAACCGGTCGTTGGATAGTTAAATTAAATTGATTGTGAGTAAGTCTGATTTATTATTTCTTTACCTATTAGAAAAGAATACTTTGATTTTTAGGTTCGTTTTCAAAAGCGGTTCACAAACATTTGTATTATTTTAACTAGTCATAGATCTACTTTCACGTCTCGTTCCAAGAATATCAGCCACACCTCTACTACACTATATCATATACCATATAATAATAGCCTAACTACATTTTCGTCTGAATTACAATCTCAGCAACACATAAAGTCGAAGATGAGAGGTCAACAGCATCATCCGCCCCCAAAATCATAAAAACGGAAACATCTGAGTCAAAGGTGAAATCTCTTCAACTAAGAAAGCAACCAGCCAACCGACGGCATCGGCGAGGAGTCTCCACGCAAAGGTAACCACGAGAGATTTCGTCGCGTGCCCACATGGTCGTTAACGTGGGGGTCTCTCGTGCACCTAGAACAGCACCCACGCTTCACTTAGTACTTGCGAGAAGTAGCCGCGACCATCTGGCGATGATGTCCACGGGGGACGTACTTTACATAAAAATTACCTCAAAAGCGAGAACTTACAGAGATATTAAAATATCAATAGTCGAACTAATGACATTATTTGTGGCATTTGAAGTATTTCGTCACGCCGAATAGAATGCTGCAAATGATATTTATTGTATAAGGTGTCATTATAATATATACCTATCTAGTTAAGTATTTAAGACAGATTAATATATGTGTGTCTAATGAGATTTTTTTATAATATAAAATATTGTACACCTGCTGTTTGCTTGTTGCAAAATATATAATTTCTAATAAATTTTTTCAATTAATTCTAATAAATTTACCATAAATATCAATCACGTTAAAATGTTAACAAATTCCAATTTTAGATAACTTTTTATTTAAAGTCTTCTAAAAGAACTAAGGCTTTAGCGCAGCCAAAAATCAAGTGGAGTTATGGAATTTAACTATAAGGATCTGCGTCAAGGTTCAATTAATACAGAGAAATAAGGTAAAAAAGTACTCTACTACATAAAGACATTTATGTCCTGATGAGTCTATGGTAAATTTTTTGGGGGACGTACCAGTAAGCAATTCATAAAGAGTAAACCTATTAAATTCGGCTACAAAAATTGGTTGTTTGAAGTTATGAAATGAATATTTGGAGGCTCCAGAGAATACTGAGAAACGACATAAAGCCAATGCCTCCATTACATGGAGAAAACGGAATGGTTTATACCACAGAGAAAAAAGCAGAGGTAATGAGGAGTACTCTCTCGAGAGAGTGTACATTAAATTACCACCCAGACGAATACATCCACTTCATAGAAGAAGTCGAAAGACAAAGAGAACGGCCCAAAAACCCGAACGAAATCATCCCTCCTACATCACCGGGGGAGTTAAACGAGCTAATTAAAAACAGCTCGCCGAAAAAAACACCTGCTCCCGATATCAAATAACGAACAGGGCTCTAAAATGCTTACCAGCGAGAAACATAGTATATCTAACAAATATAATCAACGCGATGCTAAGATTTAAGAAATTCCCAAACAGATGGAAAGAGACCCATGTCATGATGTTACCAAAGCCCGGAAAAAACCGCACAATCCCGCAAAACTACAGGCGAATAAGATTACTACCTACAATCAGCAAGATTGTAGAAAGAATAATACTCAGCAGACTCCAAGCTGAAACAGACAGATTAGATATAATACCCGAAGCACAATTCGGCTTTAGATCAGAACAGTCCAGTGAGCTACAAGTACTCAGATTAACACAGTACAGAGCAGCTGCATTTAATAATAAACAATTTACAAGAGCGACCTTCCTAGATGTAAGCAAAGCTTTCGACAGAGTCTGGCATAAAGGACTGATCTACAAAATGAGAAGATACGGTTACAGCGGAGCAATGACAAGACTGATCTCTTCGTACTTGAGCAATCGTAGTTCCAGAGTCCGGATAGGACAAGGAAACCCGGAGGCTGGAGTGACACAGGGAGCAGTACTGTCACCTCTACTGTACACGATATATACAGCAGACCTAGAACACCAGGTACACTACTAAGCCTACTAAGGTTGTGAATAAGATTCGCGTTACTCAGAGCCCCAGGTGTTGGGCGTCTCTCTGAGAGACCGAATCGCAAACGAAGAAATACATCATAGAACAAAAACAACAGATGCCATCGAAAAAATGGCGTCGCTAATACGGAACTGGGTAGGAAACGTCGCCAGATTATCAGACAACTGATGGACAAAACGTATTGTCGAGTGGAGAGCAAGACAAGATGAAATACGGAGAAGAGGGCGCTCACCAACTAGATGAATTGACGATCTGAAGCGTGTTAACAATACCTGTATACAAGCCGTACAATACAGAGACAGATGGAAAACCTTTACACTGCAAGCAAACTTCACAAAATGAAAGCAGAAGCTTTTTACAAGAAAAAACGGCAAACGAAAATGTTATGCAAAACCAATGAAAAAATCGAAAGCATGTGCATTGACTACCAAAAAAACTTGCCAGTGCCTAACATTTCAACAAATGATGTCTATTACAAAAGACAATTATCTGTATGGACGTTCAACATACACGTACTAGCCTCCAATAAAAGTGTTTTTATACATACCCACAGATAATAGGGAAAAAAGACGCAGACGATGTGTCTTCTCTCTTTCTCGATTTCGTCCATAATTTCCTTGATTCTTCAGTTGAAGAGTTGTTTATATTCGCAGATTCTTGTGGGGGCCAAAAATAAAAACTATACAGGTGCAAGATTTCTGTATCATCTTGTTCAAATAAAAAAGAGACTTAAGACTATACATATGATTTTTCCAATGAGAGGGCATTCATACATGGAAACAGATAATTATATATGGGGATTATAAATCAAAAATCAAGAGTTGAATTGCCAGAGGAATGGGCTGAAGTTTTCCGGAATTCAAGAAAAAAACAGTATCCTTTTGATGCGATTGAAGTTGACCAAAATATGCTGAAATCCTGGACTGAGTATTTTGATAACAAATTCTTTAAAACATGTCCATGTCAAACAAGACCTATAAAAGTTTTGAAAATTGAATAAAAATCTCCCGATTTGATTTTCATTGGAAATTTCGTTTCAAATAAAGTGATTCCAAAGGACAAAAAAACCAACGACACTCCAGTTACCTTTAGCATCTCATCAGCAGCTGCTACCTCTTTCGGGAGAAAATTTTAAAGATATAGTGTCTCTTAGTGCGTTTTGTTCCAAAGAAGCTCAGCAGTACTTTGAATTTTTGCCACATCAGTAAATATTGTTGATTTTATTAATATTAATACAAAATTAGGCGAAAAAAATCCCTAGTGACATTTAAATTTACATTACGATTAAGATAACAATTATGTGTTTGTTTGTTTTGGTGTATGTTTGGTATATTTCGTATATGCATAATACTTTACTTTTCACTTTTAAAATTAGATAAATATTTTATGAATTTACTACAACAATAGACGGAAATGAAACCTGAACTGTCGTTTGTATTCAACTTCCTCTTATAATTCGTTCTGTCGGAATAAGCATGTATAGCAATACTAAACCTATAAATCACTGCGACGATTCGCCGAGTATAATAGGATTGAAATTTTTTTGTTTTCTTGAGACTGTTAATCTCTTCGCGTCCTACGTCACGTTACTTCACACCTAAAATCATCTATAACAACGCACCGTGCCATCCTCCACACATCAAAAACTCCTTCGCAAACCGTAATTTCCTCGAAAGAAGATCTGTGTATCGAGCCCTAAAACCTAAAAGTTAAAAAAATGTGGCAGATGTACATGGAAATGTACAAAGAGGCCCCCATTTCTTACGAATCTCAGAGAACATTATTTACAAATAAGTTTAACTTTCATTCGGGTATCCCCGAACAGATAGTTGCAGTACGTGTGATAAATACGTTGCAAAACTAAAATCAGTCGAGAAAGAAAAAGATAACTTGCCCCCCGTCACTGCAAGCGAATCAAGTTTTGTTCCGGAAAAACAGATTCCTTTACACTGCAATCAAAATTCATAAGATGAAAGCAGAAGTCCACTAGGAAACTAAGTTCCTGTAGCTGACTGTATACCATGTATCACATTTTTTTTTATTTCAAATCCTTTATAAAAGGCATACCATAAAGAAAGAAAGCAGAAGCCTTTTACAAGAAAAAACGGCAAATGAAAATGTTATGCAAAACCAATGAAAAAATCGAAAGCATGTGCATTGACTACCAAAAAAACTTGCCAGTGCGTAACATTTCAACAAGTGATGTCTATTACACAAGACAATTATCTGTATGGACATTCAACATACACGTACTAGCCTCAAATAAAAGTGTTTTTATACATACCCACAGACAATAGGGAAAAAAGACGCAGACGATGTGTCTTCTCGATTTCGTCCATAATTTCCTTGATTCTTCAGTTGAAGAGTTGTTTATATTCGCAGATTCTTGTGGAGGCCAAAAATAAAAACTATACTGTTGCAAGATTTCTGTATCATCTTGTTCACATAAAAAAGAGACTTAAGATCATACATATGATTTTTCCAATGAGAGGGCATTCATACATGGAAACAGATAAAAATATGGGGATTATAAATCAAAAATCAAGAGTTAAATTGCCAGAGGAATGGGCTGAAGTTTTCCGGAATTCAAGAAAAAAACAGTTTCCTTTTGATGCGATTGAAATTGACCAAAATATGCTGAAATCCTGGACTGAGTATTTTGATAACAAATTCTTTAAAACATGTCCATGTCAAACAAGACCTATAAAAGTTTTGAAAATTGAATAAAAATCTCCCGATTTAATTTTCATTGGAAATTTCGTTTCAAATAAAGTGATTCCAAAGGACAAAAAAACCAACGACACTCCAGTTACCTTTAGCATCTCATCAGCAGCTGCTATCTCTTTCGGGGGAAAATTTTAAAGATATAGTGTCTCTTAGCGTGTTTTGTTCCAAAGAAGCTCAGCAGTACTTTGAATCTTTGCCACATCAGTAAATGTTGATTTTATTAATATTAATACAAAATTAGGCGAAAAAAATCCCTAGTGACATTTAAATTTACATTATGATTAAGATAACAATTATGTGTTTGTTTGTTTTAGTGTATGTTTGGTATATTTCGTATATGCATAATACTTTACTTGTCACTTTTAAAATTAGATAAATATTTTATGAATTTACTACAACAATAGACGGAAATGAAACCTGAACTGTCGTTTCTATTCAACTTCCTCTTATAATTCGTTCTGTCGGAATAAGCATGTATAGCAATACTAAACCTATAAATCACTGCGACGATTCGCCGAGTATAATAGAATTCAAAATTTTTTGTTTTCTTGAGACTGTTAATCTCTTCGCGTCCTACGTCACGTTATTTCACACCTAAAATCATCTTTAACAACGCACCGTGCCATCCTCCACACTTCAAAAACTCCTTCGCAAACCGTAATTTCCTCGAAAGAAGATCTGTGTATCGAGCCCTAAAATCACTTTCGAACAGATGGTCTAAAAAATTATTATTCTTATGTGGGTGATATTCTTCTTCTTCTGTATTTTCCTATACAGAAATTAAAGATGTGGGTGATATTAAAATACTATAATTGCTTCTAAGTGGTTTGAATAAAACATGTAAACTATGGAAAATTATCTTATACATGGGATAAGAAATGGGTATCATAATAATAAAATGTTTAATAATGGAAATATGATAGTTGAGATAATACCATTGAATATTTTTTAGGAATAATAAATTCTCTACATATGGTTTTTACATATGAGTGGCGCCAAACAATAACGTTTTAAGTGTCCAAAATAAAAGTTTTAAGTAGAGACATAAAACTGTTAATGAATGAAACTGTTAATGAAAAATAATGAATGAAATAATTCTTAATATTTTTATTATTAAACTTTGGTTCAATTGACACTCCTTCTTCTATATCGTTTATTCTTCGTAAGAATGTGGTGACGTTATGGTATTTGACGAATGGTTAGTATCCATTCTTTTCTCGCTCCTGGGCTGCCTCAGACAGGAATAACCGGTAGCGCACTTTATTTGGTCTGACCTTCAGACTGGCGATCTTCCTCGAGTTCTTTTACCGTCTACCTTGCCTTCAACCACCAACCTCTCCATGCCTTCCATTCGTCTGGTAATATGTCCAAAGTACCTTAATTTTGATTGATGTTTGTGGTAAGCCTAGTATTGGTGTCGAGTTCTGTCAATATTTAGACAATTGTGCGGTATGCCGTCCAGAGTATGAGCATCATTCTACGATATACCCACATTTCAAAGGCCATTATACGTCGTGAGTCGGACTTTTTAATGGTCCAAGTTTCTGACGCATAGGTAGCGATAGAAGACATAAGCGTCCGTACTAGGCGCAGTTTCGTGTTCCTGGTTATGTCCGTATTTTTCCAGAATTGAGTAAGTTGCTCGTATCTCTTCTTCGCATCCACCATTGTTTGTAATAACAGAATCTAAGTAATTGAAACGGCTTACCACTTCAAACCCCGCTACGGTTCATATTTCCGGCTGGTTATTTCTAATTCGATCGATTATCATTACCTTGGTCTTCTGTACATTAATTTTAAGTCCATATTCACGATTAATAGTGTTTAGTTTGTTCATGATGTATTTAAGGTTATTTGTTGATGATTTATAGTACTAAAGTGTCGTCAGCATAGCGGAGATTGCTGATTGCAGTTTTTATTGCGGTTTCTATTTCCGATTATAAAATATGTGGTTCCTTTTCGTCATTATTTCTTTTGGATTCACGTCTTCATGGTCACTATGAAACAACATTTCACAATATTGTGTCCATGTCGCTACTATCTATGCCCTCTGGATTGGTGATGATCGTTCCTTAAGTATTTTAGTTTGTTAAACAGTTCTCTAGATTCTTGATGGTCGACGTGTTCTTGTAGTTGTTTGCATATTGCTTTAATATGATGATTTTTGTCTCTTCTACTTGATGGTTTTATGCGTCTGTTTACATTTGCTATCTTGTTTTTAGTTTCTGTTGTATTTAAACCATTGTTTCTAATTCTAATTAACACTATTGACAGACAAATTTGAAGTCTAGTGAAATAAAATAGTTTATGTTTTAATTAATTTAAATACACTAATGATGTTTCTGATGTTTCTTCAGATCATAACCCCCTGATAGCGCGGGTACACATTAGACTCAAAAGACCTTCAAATAAAACAAAATAGATCACATAGATACCAGCCGCTTATAAGATCCAACAATTAAAGAAGATTTAAAACAACATATCAATGATAACTTACAAATGCTTTCTACAAAGACAGAGAACACGCATGTAGAAGACAAGTGGCAAGATTTAAAAGACGCCATAATAAAACCTGCCCAGAAAATGCTTACCAAAGAGAAACAGAAAAAAGGACGAGAATGGATAACAGAAAAAATTTTAGGTCTCATGGAAGAGCGAAGACAGTTAAAGGGAAAATGCAGCCAAAAATATAATGAAGTAAACAAACAAATCAGAAAAGAAATAAGAACTGCAAAGGAAAATTTTTATACAAGAAAATGCGAGGAAATCGAAGAACTACATCTCAAACATGACACTTTTAACTTACATAAAAAGATAAAGGAACTGACAGGTACACAAAAACGAAAACATCCCAATCTCCTATGCAACGCAAATGGTGAAATAATAGCCGATCTATAAGAAAAGCTTAGGACCTAGAAGAATTATGTAGAAGAATTGTTCGACGATGAAAGACAATAACCTAATATAGATAACTTGCAAGGCGACGAAGGACAAGAAATAACTAAAGAAGAACTATTATACGCTATAAAAATAATGAAAAATGGTAAATCACCGGTCCAGACGGGCTCACATCAGAACTTCTTAAGCTTGTGGAAGGCGATTCAGTGAATATTCTACTCGACCTTTTTAACTGCATCTACAAAAGAGGAGAAATACCAAAGGAATGGCTACTTTCAACTTTTGTAACCTTACCAAAAAAGGTAAATGCAAAACAGTGCACTGACTACCGCACTATAAGCTTAATGGGGCATACATTAAAAGTATTCATCAAAGTAATCCACTCAAGAATTAACAGAAAACTAGATGCAGATATTAGTAATACTCAATTCGGATTTCGGAACGGGCTTGGAACAAGAGAAGCACTATTTGCACTTAACGTCATATGCCAAAGATGTCTAGATATAAACCAAGATATATCTATGTGCTTTATTGATTACAACAAAGCGTTTGATAAAGTTCGTCACGATCACTTAATGAAACTGCTAGTAGAAAAAAACTTGGATAAAAGGGACATTAGAATTATCTCTAAGATTTACTATAACCAGAAAGCAAATATCCGAATAGAGCAAGAGACAACGGAGGAAATCGAGATCAAGAAAGGCGTAAGACAGGGTTGTATACTCTCACCGACCTTATTCAATCTATACTCCGAAGACATCATAAACACAGCACTTTCGGATCAAAATATAGGTATTAAGATAAATGGCATCCGAATAAACAACTTGAGATATGCCGATGACACGGTACTAATCGCAGAAACTTGGGAAGATCTTCAAATACTAATTAACAAAATAGTAGAATGCAGTGAAGAACACGGATTATCACTTAGCATAAGCAAAACAAAAATAATGCTAATATCTAAATCACCACAAAACTTCCCTGACATAACCGTGCATGACCAAAGAATCGAACGTGTAAGAAGATATAATTACCTGGGAACTGTTATCAACGAAAATAATGATTGCTCTGAAGAAATCAGAACCAGAATAGAGAAAGCTAGAGCCACATTTACTAAATTGAAAAAGGTGTTCTGCGGAAGAGATCTAAGTCTAAAACTTAAAATTCACCTTTTGAGATGTTACGTTATGTCAGTTCTCCTCTACGTGATGGAAACATGGACATTGAAAAAGATCGATATCAAAAAGATAGAAGCATTTGAGTTGTGGATGTATCGTAGAATATTAAGAATACCCTGGACAGAGAAAGTAACAAATGTGGAGGTTTTGCGGAGAGTGCGGAAAGAGAAAGAGCTGATACTTACTGTTAAAAAGCGCAAACTACAATATTTGGGACATGTTATGAGGGGAGATAAATACCAGTTGCTGCAATTGATTATACAGGGAAAGATAATGGGAAAGAGATCTATAGGAAGAAGAAGGCATTCATGGTTGAAAAACTTGAGAGAATGGTACAATTGCACCAATTACCAACTGTTTAGATCTGCAGCATCAAAAATACGCATAGCTTTGATGATAGCCAAACTTCGGAACGAAGACGGCACTTGAAGAAGAAGAAATACACTAAGAGAACAAAACGTTGTAAGTGTCATTATTATTCAAGTCAAAGTCTCCAAAGTCAAAGTCAAAGTTTCCAGGACTAGCCTACGGATCGCCCTGGAAACTTCCTACTCGTCTCGTAAAATATCACTTTAGGAACTTGTTATGTAAATTACTATTTTTTTACACTTTATAATGGAACACTGACATAATGATCATTTTTTGAATATGATTTTATCATTACATATTTTTTAGTAGAGATCAATATAGTGTTTCAGTAAACCAGTAAATTGAAGTTGAAATCAGTAGATCTACTGAAAAATCAGTAGATCTGGTAACCCTGCGAGAGGTAGTAACGGGCAACGTACAGGAACCAAAACATGGCGGTTATATCGAAACTGGCTTCACTTTTCGAAGGTTTATTAAATGAGTGTTACCTGTCCTCTCTCTTTCCTTGTCTAAGGGACAAACTGTTAACTCGCTTAAAAGTTGTCTAAATTTTAATATATGTCAAATTAATCCTTTCAAGCATTCCCGTGCTATTACTCAACGTGCCATTACCATAAACGATCATGTAGACTTCTTTGCTGTGAAAATCCTCTGTAGGGAAAATATTTTATCTCAGAGACAATTCTTACAAAGTTGTTAGATTCTGAAACAAAATATTTCTCTAAATAAGAAGAGTGATATAAGCACTTTAGCCAAATATATCTGTCTCTAATTTTACATAACGAGTACTTAATAATTATACTTAATTATAAAGGGTAATAGAAGATAAAAAATAATAGTTTAAATAATACTACATATTTATCATCAATTAAATAAATTGATGTTGACAACTTCAGTAGATTATATCACTTTTTTAATTACACATATTATTGATAATTTATTTCTTAACCCTCCTATTCATTATTGTATAACCTTCAATATAATACTACCTATCCTGAAAAAGCCCTTTTTATGATAAGTTTAGATATAGGTCAGAACTTTTAACTTTTATTTTTCTCTGCCAATTGCTATTTTCATCCATTTTGAACCGGCATGCATGTTTTTTCATGCCATGTCTTTAAATCGTCTGCTCATCCCATCTGGTGTCTTCTTCTGGGTCGTTTCGATTTCCAGGGTTTTCAGTGCAGCATTTATTTGGTCAATCCATTATCCTTCTGCCTGAGCTATGGCATGCAAATTTCCACTTTAACTTTTCGATGATATCTTTCATCTTCGTAATACTTCGATATCAGTGATGAACAATTTGGCTTCCGAAATGGATTTGGGACACGGGAAGCATTAACCAGTTTTATTATACTGCTGCAAAAATGTCGAGACCAAAAAAAGGATCTCTTTTTTTTATGTTTTATTGACTATCAAAAGGCCTTCGACAAAGTAAAATATGATAAGCTGATGGATTGCCTTCACAAAAAGGGACTAGACGAGAACGATTTTAAAATTATCCAAACGCTGTATTTTAACCAAACTGCAGCAGTTAGAACAGAAGCCGGTGACACAGAAATATTCAATATCAAGCGAGGTGTACCACAGGGGTGTGTATTGTCACCACTACTTTTCAATATATATTCGGAAGAAATCTTTGCACGAGCACTAGAGCAATCAAGAGAAGGTGTTAAAATTAACGGCAGAGTTCTAAATAATGTACGATACGCCGACGACACGATCCTAATTGCAGAGAGCGCACAGGATCTCCAGACACTCTTAGATCGCGTCAGATCGATCGGAGAACAATACGGCCTCAGCATTAACGTCAAGAAAACAAAAACAATGATTGTCTCCAAAACATCCATCCATCCGCCCATGGCTTTAAACGTGAATGGTAACATTATCGAAAATGTCGAGAAATTTCGATATCTAGGGTGCTGGATAGCGAAAGATATAGATCCAGACATAGAAATAAAATCGCGAATTGAACAAGCAAGAAATGTCTTTTTAAAAATGAAACAAATGTTTACGTCCCAAACACTCAATCTCAAAATCCGATACCGAATGCTGAAATGTTACGTTTACAGCACCTTACCATATGGAATGGAGGCCTGGACCTTTAAAATCAACTCACTAAGGCGTTTGGAAAGTTTTGAAATGTGGTTATTTCGAAGGATGCTGAAAGTCCCCTGGACAGCGCATATGAGCAACGAGCAGGTCCTACACAAGATGGGTACCGACAGAGAACTCTTAAAAATAATGAAAACACGGAAAACCTCATATTTGGGACACATATACAGAAATGAGAAATACCAGCTACTGCAGCTTCTTATAGAGGGGAAGGTAGAAGGAAAACTTGGTCCTGGTAGACGGCAGGCGTCCTGGTTGAAGAACATTCGTGAGTGGACTGGTTTGGATTCTCAATATTTAATAAGAAAAGCCAGGGACAGAAATGATTTTGCTGAGGTTAACGCCAACCTTCATTGAAGACGGCACCCAAAGAAGAAGAAGAATACTTCGATCCACTCGTTTCATTTTCTGTCTTTAAAGTCTATTATTAACATTCGTCTTTTTATCACTCTCTGGGCCTTGTCATTGTTCATATTTGAAGAGTGTTCAGAGAAGGGAAGAGTTTTGTTATAATAATTATATTGTGGATATTTACGATCCGTTAATATAATAGGTAACTAATTTGTCCCAAATATATTTAGCTTGAGATCTCTTCTATCTTATTATTTTGTATCTATATTATAATATTCTATGAGGTGCTAATCTTTATTTTTGTTCGTTCAAGCTTCTTTATCTAGTTTTCTTTGACTCCACTTCATCACTTCTTTCCCGAAACACAATCAATCGGCGATTGATTTTGATCTAATAAAAACGCTCCTTCGGTCTCTGGTTGGAGCTCTGTTTATATCTCTAGAATTACCACAGTTATCCAAGTAAATGTGGGTATGATCTAAAGAATCATAACTGATAATTTAATGAGCCTTTCGTGGTTTCACCTTAATTTGGTTTGTTTTGAGACATGCATGGCCTTTTGAATTAATTACTCAAAAAACAACGAAATATATAATAGATAAATCAGTCCCCTCTAGTTTTAATACGAGAAAGATAAACGTATCATAATCTATCATAAGTCTATTTCGTTTGCGTTTGAAGCGATATACGAAAAAAAAATATTTGACAAGCGACACAAGCGGTGTTGTCGAAAGACGCAATCGGTATGTATTTTTATTTTAGAATATACTCGCCCGAGAAAAGCCTTGGGAGTTATCTAACATTTATTTATTTTGAACCACTCGCTTAAAACGCTCGCAATTTTCGCGTAAGATTTTCTTTATTCTTATTCCTTTCTCTTGGCAGTTTAATTTCTTGAACACCTCCTCTAGGTTTTGGTTAAACATATTTGCTGATATTGTATCACCTTGTCTTCCATTCCTCTGTTCAGGGTTACTGGGTCCGTGAGTTAATGCATCTTAATTCGTGATTTTGCTTTCTGGTACGTGTTGTCAGCCTAAACGAAAATATCGTAGAAACTATTCGAGAGGCTTAAGTAAAATGCTGTCCTAAAAGACTCCAAGATGAAAAAATAATCATTGAAACAGAGCAACTAATGGAAATTAGAAGAGAAATCAAAGGAAACGAAAACATTGACGAAGAAAAACTACGAACAATAAATAAAGAAGTATCAAAAGCTATAAGAAAAGATTTAAGTAGAATTAAAAATGAAAAAGTCCACCGAACTATAGAAAAGAATAAAAGTCTGGAAATTCTGATAAGAATTAATGCTACAAGAATTAGAAAACATATCTTCAACAAAAGGTTTAAAAATGAACATCAGTAAGACCAAATTTATGAAAAATTTGGTTCCCAGCGAACACCTAACTATCCAAAATCAAGTGGTAGAATTGACAGAAAAGTACATACATCTCGGTTATGAAAGAAGAATAAGCAATGATAATCAGACCTGTAAATTTCAACGATGAATAACACTTGCTCTCACTCTTAGGGCGAGCGCCCACCAATGTGGCGTGGCAGTGGCAAGTAGCAAGTAGCACGCGTCTAGCATAATGTAACCAATGAAAACGAATGATTCAGTTTACACCAAAATGACAGTAACGTCATTCATTCTAATCATTCGTTAGGATTGGTTACATTATGCTAGACGCGTGCTACTTGCTACTTGCCACTGCCACGCCACTTTGGTGGGCGCTCGCCCTTACAAAAACAACAGCACCAAAAATGCAAGTGGCACAAAGGCGCATGAAAAGATCGATTCTCGGGGTGACAAAAAAAAGACAAAATAAGGAACCAAGATCTAAGGAAAAGAACAGGTATCACTGATGTAGTCGAACGTATAGCCAAGCTGAAATGGAATTGAGCAGGTCACATAGGGAGACTAAAAGACTCAAAATGGACCAGAAAACTAATTGACCAACACGCTGGATGGGCAACATTAAACGAATATCTAAGAAATTATTATTCATTAGAAGTATTTATTTTATTAACACTACAAGAAGAAATCTAAATTCACATCCTCCATACTTTCCCCAGGAATTAATACCAGCCGATTTGACATATCAACACGATTCGATAGAATAGAAATGGCAGACGATTTTATAAAGACAAACCGTGAGATTGAGATTTACCTAAATATAATAAGTTGGATGTCAAATGCTGCATTGTAATCATACATCATAATTGTATAATAGTGAATTATCTTTTTATCGAAATGCAAATATTTTTGTAAACAGTTAATTTCAATTATAATGTTCTTTAGCGAATATCTAATCTATTTTCAGCTCTTACATAATTTTCGAACAGATGGTCCAAAAATCGGAGATTTTTTGTGTGGGTGAATTTGAAATCTTGAAATTTACGATAAGATATAAAGTAGTTTTAACAAAATACGTAAAAATGGATCTATAACGGATGTTGAGCAATAATAAATACCATAAAACTTTTTATTTGCTTAATGTTTTGTAATGGAAATATGATATTAAAAAAAACAGAAGTGAATTCAATTTAAAAATTAATAAATACTCCAAATACGGTGTTTAAACATCCACCCACTTTTATTGTCTTCCTATGTAAGCTTGTAATCGAAGATGGCTTTGAAAACGATGACGCCAAGACAATTGCTAATAACTGTCACAATAAACTTTATTAAATAAAAAAATTACAAGATTTATATTTACTTATTACAGTGTTTAAAAAATATGTAATAAAAATTAAATAATACTTGAAAAAAGCATTTTTAGACATTGTACATTTCGGTAATTCATAAAACGCGCTAGAGTTAAAATTTTTGGAGAGGGACATTTATATACTTTTAGGGTTTATTCTGCTCAATTAATTACTTATAATGTAGTTTCTGTGTAATATTTTTTTACATATTTCGTTATTGGTTTAAATATTTATTCAGCATTGATAACAACTTATAGTCGTCGGTCCATCTGCGTGAAAGGAACTACAAAATTGTCTTCTTCAAGAGATCTTCCCAAAGCTATTGTATACCGTGCCACAGCTCTTCAGCATTTAGAGGCATACAATTAGTCCGATTCAACCGTTATATATTTACCCATTCTCGATTGGGTTTAAATCTGGACTGTAGCTGGGTCATGGTAATGTTTCGATGTTGTTATTTTGGACCCACTGGTTTATTATATTTGCAGTGTGAACAGGACAAGGAGGATAAAATTATTTTCTGAATACAACTGTTCAACACTGGGAGACATGATGTTTTCTAGAATATTCAGCTAAATCTGCCCAATAAACCTGACATCAAGCTATCACCAGCTGCTTGATATCTATCAACATATAGATTATTAAATCTATTATCTGGTCTATACACCCTAATTTTGCCCTCTTTAGAAAATTGAAAAATTTTCTCATCTATAAATATTACCCTGTCCCAAACATCTTGATTTTGTAGCTAATGGTTTAAAACGAATATAAGTCTTGATTGCTTCTGTTGTAGTGTAAAAGCCTGTTTTTTTGCTGCAGTTCGGTACCTAAGACACGATTCTTCCCGGAAACTGTGACATAATTCTTGCAGTTTTTGCATCTTGAATTCTCTCCAAAAGCGTACGATCTGCATGAGAGGTAGATATTTTTTGGTCTTCCAGAACCTTGCTTTCTTTCGAGAGTTTCTTGTTCTCTCCATCTTTAATTAATATTAAAAACTCTTATTCTGCTTACGTTAAAATGGTTTGCTACGGCAGATAATGACCAACCATCTTCTAATTTCGTTACAATTTTTGCTTTCAGTTCTTTGCTAGCATGTGGAGCTATTTTTTGAGGTTGAACAGAATAAGTTATCTGACAAATTTTAAGATTTGGCAGTGACAGTGACAGTATGTAAATAATAAGTATTTATCATTTAACTTAACCTGCTCAATTTTCACATTAATGAAAAATAACTCACCTAGATCCGTCGAAAAATTAACAAAAATGGCATAAAACTGTCTTAGAACTTTTTTTCTTCAATCCTGACCCCCCAGGGGGAGTGTAGTGGTCGACGTGATGTCGTGTATTGTCCGTCTCCAGAGATCTCTGTCTCTGGTCATTTCGTTTAATTCATGCATAGGTCTTTGGCATATTCCTGTAATTTGATCTATCCATCTTGTTGGGGATCTTCCTCGTGATCTTCGGCCTTTTACCTTTCCTTGTATTATGAGTCTATCCATGTTTTCTGTGTTTGCTCTCATAACATGCCCAAAATATTTTAATTGGATTATATTTTGATTTACTTCTGTGGGACTGACTAACCATCCCCAAGAAGGGACGCTTATCAAGGCCTGATCTATAATACGATTTTTGGTATTTCTATAATCGCTTATAAAACATTGCATACAACAATTTTCCATTTTCCAACATCTACAGCTTTTTCATTACTTTACTCATGACTAATTTTTCATTAATTTATTTTGCATGTAATGTAATGTAATATAATTCCAATAATAAATCTGGAGACTGCTGAAAAATAATAAATAGGTTCAAAAGAAACAACACAAAATCCAGTTTGGTACAACCTGATCTACCCCCAGACGAAATAAATAATCTCTTCCCACTATTAATGTCGATGTCTTCTTTAATTATAGAAATTATTCTTCTCCGAGCAAGGAACGAGGTGATTAAGGGGCTTGAACTCGGCAATCGCAGAGCAATTTCTCTTTGCGAGTTGTCGAAGGCTTTTGACTGCGTTTCACACGACATTTTGCTCCAAGAATTAAATTATTATGGAATCAAAGGTATCCCTTTGATCCCTATTAAGCTTATAACTTCTTATATATGTGACAGACACCAGGTGGTAGAATTTGAAGGTCATCTATCCGATTTTCTATCCACAAAACACGAAATCCCACAAGGTTCGGTCTTAGGACCTCTTTTGTGTAAATATTTATGTCAACGATTTGCCTAAATTAATATCTCCGTACAAATTTATACAATTCGGAGATGATACGACATACGTTATGTCAGGGGACATAATGATGATTTACCAATGCGTGAGGAAGTGTCTACTAAATCTAGTACATGGTTTGCTGCAAACAAACTAAAACTTAACTCTGAAAAAACACAAAATTTGGGTATATCTGCAAGTAATTTACACAATGATCCAGATAACAAAGAGATTGTTAACCTATTGGGAATAACCATAAATAATCGACTGAACTGGTCGGCTCATATATCAAAACTAAAGAAAAGGATTCAGAACTAAAGAAAAAGTTCATTATTTGTTATCCGCCAACTAGCAAGAGTTGTCAACTTGGAAACAATAAAAATATTATTTTTTTTAAAACATATTTTTCTTTATTCCACTCTCACCTAAACTATGGTGTAATCATATGGGGTAAATCAACAAATGTACTTAGTAGTGCCAACTGTCACTACTTATGAACAAATCGCTGCAGATTATATCTCTCAGATAAAAATTGCCTTAATTATAACAATTAGAATATTTTACCAAAAAGTATTAAACAGCTAAGCTGTAATAGTTTTGAAAAAGTTATAAAAAATATTGTTTTACTGCTCAGAAGAATATATGACTCGTTGCAGAACATCCACTAAACTTCTTACCGTAACTTTGCCATAATTCTTTTTCTGTCCGGTATCTGTTTTTGTAGCTCCCAGGTAACATTGCCAGTTGAGTAATTCAGTAATTAAATTTTTTTCAGTATAAGATTTCACTAAGGAAAATTTCAATAAAATATTAACTACCTCCTTTTATGGAAGAAGAGTCTGAAGATAAAAATGTCGTGTATTGTTCCTGTCGACCCTAATCTCTCCGATTTGTCTGACATGGAGGGTATGATGAAAAAATTGAAAACATCAATATAAATGAAATTGCCGCAGACTCAGATGAAGATGATGAACCTCATAATCATCAACTGTTAACTGGAGAAGAGGCTAACCAAACGAATGAAGAAGACTAGCATGAAGAACCGCCAAAAAAAACTAAAAAATACTAGGGTTAGTATATTATAAATGGCCTGAAAATGGCATAAAAACCATTCTATTCGAAAATTTAGGTATACACAATAATGCAGTAGTGGTAGCCTTGCCTCTTAAGTATTTTACGCGGTTTTTTCACTAAATCTAATAAAGAATATCGTATACCAGACGAATACAGCTGCCAGCAATAGAAGATTATTGGGCCACTTCTAGGTCTTTGTCCAACACTGGAAAGATCAAAGTAAAGACCGAGACCGTCCATTAAGCACGAAAAATGCAGACAACCTAATTCGCCACCCTCTTTCTGTAATACCAGATAATGCTATCATCATTAGGTCAATGGTCACTTTATATGTAATAGTTTTTTTTATTAAATCAATAAACTGTCTTTTAGTTAAATAGTTCTTTACATATGATTAACTAAATTATCTGGGTTATATATTTCGAAATTCCAAGTACCAGTTCTTAAAGCTTATTATGGAAGGGAAGATAGAAGGAAAACGAGGCACCGGAAGAAAGAAATACTCATGGCTTTGTTTATAAGGGATTGGACAAATCTCGATGCCCATGCACTCTTTAGAGCCACACAAGATCGAGAGGAGTATGCCAGAATTGTCGCCAACATCCACTAATTGGATAGGGCATCATAAGAAGAAGAACTAACTTTTGAGATCTTCACTATTGAAGTTAGCACCACATAGTGTTTCTTGACTGGCAATGTTGACTCCTATGCAACGAATTCAAAGACCGTTTTCCCTTGCTCCTTCCGATTATTTTGTACAACAAAGTGCTATTTAGTGTAATATACGATTATGTACCCAATAAAATAAAAAACGAAAGTAAAAGACGCAGGAGAACATGCTGCCAAATTAAAATGGAGCTTCGCAGGACACAATCCTCGACTGAAGAATAAGGGATGGAACCACGAAATACAACAATGGAGGCCATAGTTAGGAAAGAGAAGCAGAGAAAGACCACAAATGAGATGGGCTGATGACATTAAGAAGATCGGAGGACACAACTGGAAGCAAGAGGCGCAAACTAGAAAATACTGGATTGATTTGGTCGAGGCCTATGTCCAAAGTTGGATTACCTAAGGCTGAAGAAGAAGAACCCAATAAAATAATTTTACGACATACATCTATTTTTGGTTTTGTCAGATATCGGGTTTATGTGTTCTTGTTTGTGATATATCTAAGTTACGTTTTATATTACTTATTTACATACTATGTATTTTTTTTTGACTTGCTACAAACAATATTTGTATTGTAGGTAACTAAATAAACTCTAAACTCTGCAGTTTTTCGTTTATATTTATTTCTTTTAAATATATTTTTGGAACGTACTACTTTTATGAGGGTATTTTGTTATTCGCCGCTACACAAAAAATTAATTACTTCTTATAGTCGTGTTATTAACCTGTATATTACTCCAGTTGTCTCTCGACGCATATAAACAATCTCAAGCCAAGACGTCGTCACATGTGGCCCAATTTGCACGTTAATAAAGTGGTGCACTTCTCATTGGGAGGCCGAGATCATCATTCGCAATTACCCATTACCATTTCGGACGTCTTATCTTTCATCGTCAGTACTTTCGTGGAGAATAATAGGTTGGCCATGTGGACGTAGGTGGCGCTACAGTGGCGCTTATACATTTTACGACAGTTGTTTATTACTGCAATTTGCTTATTTAAATGTTAAGAAATAAGAAAAGACAGATACGTTAACAAGGTAAACATCTGTCGTCGAATAAACATCAAGACCAAGTTATTTAGTTCATATACAAAAATAAAGGCAAACTAATGGCTAACTGTCCAGCAAAATGTTTGATCAAAGACAAAGAAATCTGCCAAAAATATATAATGAGTCACTATAAGGAACAATACGAAACTTGTAATTATTGGGAGATACGAGCCCTTTCCCATATAAGTTGGCCCAACGTTTTTTTTTATTGTCAATGGCTTTGGCAAAGCCAATTAGCCAGACTATTTGTGGTTGTTACAATTTTTGATTTTATTACCTAAGCCTACTTCTTATATACATTTACAGGAAGGATGAGTTACAGGAAAGATGTTACTGTGAGTAACATACAACAAAAGTTCTTGAAAATGACAAACACTATAAAGGAAGCAACGTCGAAGAACATACCAAGAACAAAGAGACTTAGAAAAAACCACTAGTTCAATGAAAAATGCAGAACAGAGTTAAAAAAGAGATCAGATTTGAGATTAAAAAGTTTACGATCGCAAAAACAAGACGACCTAGAAAAGTACCTAAAATTTTTATAAAGAAGTAAAATACATCAAAATTGGGTACCAGGGAAGAACGATAAATGTAAAAGATAAGCAAGGAAATCTGATAGTGGATGAAGACCAAATATGTGAAAGGTTGAAAGAATATTTCGAAGAGATGCTAAATGAAGAAGTGACTACTAAAGAAAATTGTTATGTGCCCACAAGAGAAGAAATTGAAGAAATAATAAAAGATATGAAAAATCAAAAAAGCCCCGGGGAAAGCGGCATTGTGGCAGAGAACATAAAATATGGAGGAGAGGCCTTAATGAACAAATTTGGTGAGCTAATACTAGAAGTATGGGATGCCGAAGAAAAGCTTCAAGAATGGAATAAGTCGATTATAGTTCTTATATACAAAAAGGGAGATAGAACTTAATGCGCAAACTATAGATAAATATCCTTATTAGAGGTAATTTATAAAATACTCGCCATACTAATTAAAAAACGATTAGAAATACATATAGAGAAGAATCTAGGAGAATACATCTAGACATGGACTATGAACAAAACCATACAGAATACATTGGAAGCATGGGAAAAAAAGAAACTTCGCAGAATATTTGGTGGAAAATTAGTAGAGGGAGAATGGAGAAGACGAACTAATGCAGAAGTGTATCATTTGTATGCTAACCCTACAATAACAAAAGTGGTGAAAAAACGTAGACTAGAATGGCTCGGTCATCTAGAAAGAATGCAAGGTCTTGTCAAGAATATAGCTTGGAGAGTACCTGAGGGCAAAAAAAAAGAGAGGAAGACCAAGAAAGAAATGGAGAGATATAGTGATGGAAGATGTCAGAGAGATGGGCATCAGAGATTGGAAGCGGTTAGCTAAGAATAGAAAACGATGGAAATTATCCATCCAGCAATGGGCCTAAAAGGCCTGTTAACGCTGTACATACATACAGGAAGGATATGTTCGTATACACATTCCATTTTTGACATGTTTACAATTTTTAATTTGAATACCTAAAAATACTTATAATTTAAATTTACAGGACGTTATGTATTCGTAGATACATTTTAATATCTGCTTATTATTTGAACAAATAATTGTATTCAAATTGACAGGCAATGTAAAATTTAGCTCAATTAGTTTTTCATACATCATTTTGATACTTTGTCTGTACTGTCCACACTTCAATTTCCAATATAAGGTGTTGCAGATCTCCCACTTTACCACAGGAGCAATATGGGTTATCAGTGATACCCATGCTGTGTTTGTATGCGGGAGTGAGCACGTGGTTTGATCTCATTCTGTTTATTGTTTTTATAAATAACCTATTTGTCTCATATTTGAACCATCTCACATTGGGAATTAGTGGTTGGTAAGCTCCAAAGTTGACTCCATTTGTACTTTGGTTGTATAAACGTTGCTATCTTTGTTTGCAGTTGTTTCTACTGATATTATCTATGTCTGCTACTGGAAGAAGTATGTTGTTTATATTATGTTTGGTTAAAGCTGCAGATTTACCTAATTTGTCGACTTCTTCATTTCCTAATATTCCAGAGTGGCCTTTTACCCAACAAATAATAATCGAGCTACCTGCGGAAATAATACCATGATGTAACCTCTTTATTTCTATCTCAATATGGTTTAGGTTTTTTGTGGTTTTAATAGAAGTGAGTTCTGAAAACTTTGTACTCAGACAGATTGATTTACTTAAAAATCAATGAGAAAATTTTTTCTCCTCGACTGTCTAATATAGGACTGCCGCAGGGAAGTATTTTAAGTCCACTTTTATATATTTTATATAATATAGATTTAGAAGTCATTGTTCCTATTAACACCAAAATACTACAATATGCAGATGATCTGGTACTCTACTCATCAGACAAATCAATTGATGTTTCTAAAAATAATTTAACAACAGCCATTTCATCAATACATGCATTTTATGAATCAAATGGATTAACATTATCAGAATCCAAAACAGAAATTTGCTTCTTTTCTAGAAAACATAGAACTCCAGAAGGGTATATAAATTGTGGTCAATTCAAATTTCCAATTAAAAATTGTGTCAGATACCTGGGAACTTATTTAGACAGAAAACTGTTGTGGAAAGATCATATTCAACATATCATTAAAAAAACCGAAAAAGCTATGAATATCCTAAGAGCTTTCTGTAAAACAAACTGGGGTGCAGATCCCAACATTAGTTTAATGTTTTATCGATCTATGATACGACCAGTTTTCGATTTTAGCTGTCACTTGTATGGAAATGCATCGAACACTCATTTAACAAAAATTGAGATACAGAAAAATAAGTGCCTACGCTTGTGCCTTGGGTATCTGAAATCTACACCAATTAATGTAATGGAAATTGAAGCTATTGAACCGCCATTGAATTTACGGAGGCAGTATCTTACCGACAAATATATAGCTCGTACCATTAGCAGAGACCAAGTATTTCTCAAAGATATATACAATCTGGCTGTTTTAGATTTGACTAAAAGGTATTGGTTTAAGAAAAAATCTCCACTCGTGGCGGAAAGCTACAGAAATCTTTCTAAATTTAAAGAAGTACTTTATAAGGGTCACATTCCACCAGTTTATACTGAAAAGCCTCATGTACTGTTCTCAATAAAAATAAAGACAAAATTTCTCAATGATGTCCAAGGCCCCATGTTTAATGCAGAACTTCAGAAGAGATGGCCTAATTATTTTTATATGTTTACCGATGGTTCAAAAAAGGGAAATAACACTGCTTGCGCAGTATATCAACAGTATTCTGGACAACATCATAAAAATAAATTACCTGATGAAGCCTCCATCTACACATCCGAAGTGCTGAGTTTAAAGTTTGCTCTTTCTCACGTTTTGACAAGGCAAATGAAGAACTGTGTAATATTTACAGACAGTAAAAGTGCAGTAGAAAGATTATGTGAAACAAATAAATCCAAGCAATTGACTCATCTTGATATAGAGATATTAAAATTGTACTACGAGGTTTCAAAGCTCGGAGGAGAAGTTATTATCGCATGGATCAAAGGCCATTCTGGGATAAAGGGTAATATAATAGCAGATGTATTGGCAAAAGAAGCATTATCAAGCGGAGAAACCATAGTCAACAATATTCTACCGGTGTTAGATATAGATGTATATAGTAAACAACGGCTTAAATTAAAATGGCAAGCCAATTATGCGGAATCCGAAAGACAGTCATCATTTAAATATTGGCAACCCACACTTCTTAAAAAAAGGTGGTTTTATTCAGAGTCCAACAGAAGTTTTATTAAAACTATTAATAGGCTAAGGTCAAATCATGTCTAACACCTTCAAGAATGTACAAAATGGATCTAGCAGACACTCCAAACTGTACTTATGGTAAATATGGAGATTTAACACATATCCTATTAGAATATGGAAACCAACAAGGGAATATTACATGTTTTTATGAAAACTTAGGAAAACTAAATGTGTGTTTCCCATTTCACATAAATGAATTAATTTTCTCTGGAAACTTAGAAATTTATAATTGTATTTATCAGTTAATAAGAAATTGTAAATATAAACTTTAAACAATATAATGTACTAATCCTAGAATTAAGATAAAATTTGTAAGCAATTTGCGAATATATCAATCATGTAATAAACCTTTTAATACGAAAAAATGAAAAAAAATGGAAAAAAAAGAGACAAAAAAAAACAAATAAATAAAAAAAAAATAGGCCAAACCAAATTAATATAAAAAAAGACCAAAACAAAATAAAAAATATATATACATATTATATACAATATCAAAAAAGTAATACAAGGAAATAAAAAAATTAAATAAAAAAAATATAAAAAATAAAAAAAAAATAAAAAAAAATCACAAACAAACAAAAAAAGAAAAATCAAAACAACTCAATTATTTAATTTATTTTTAACTTACATTTAGTACTAACTCGAACTCTGATTGTTGTTCTGTGAATACAAATTACAAAACAGTCTGGTCAATTGGCTATGCCAAGGCCATTAAAAAAAATAGAAGTGAGTTTGTCCATAATGCTTCTACAATCACTCAGAATGATATAATTATTCATACCAATAGAGGCATATATTTTAACGCAAGTAATAAAGCTGATAGTTCGGCAGACTCATTGCAGAACACCAATTGAACTGCTTACCGTAACTTTGCCATAAATCTTTTTCTGTTTAATATGTGTTCTTATGGAAATGGAAATTGAAACGTCAATAAACGTATTTTAACCTTTAATTGTGGCTTATTCCCAGTTAAATAGTAATTGATATACTATGTTTATATACTATGTTTTTTTTGACTTACTACAAACAATATTTGTATTTTTTATGTAGTTAATAAATAAACTCTAACTCTATAGGTATTTTTCAATTCAATATGTCCAGTATTAACGTGATAAAACTGCATCAATCATTTGTAGATATTTTTGAAAACTGCCTCAAATTAACAAATCTCCAAGCAATATTAATTTATTATGGTACTAATAGTTACAGAAGTTGATAAATAATTTTTCCTTTTGCGGCTGTCTTATTGCTCTATTTGCTAATGATCACGTCCGAAATTCCACCAAATATTGACTAATGTTTTTGATCTAAATCCCACGGTTCCTTATTTGATTTATTAATCTAATTGAAACTGTCGGTCACGATTTACATTAGACTTTCCTCCAAATCTAGATTAAATAATAAATAATTATTGATAGCAACTTCCGACATGCGGCACTCCGCACCGGTCCACCACCTACCGCGATTCTTAGAATGACAGACAGATTGACGTCCATTGTTCTAATGATTGTACGATAAGTTCTTGCTAATAGCTGTTTCGATTATTAGATCGGTTATAATGAGTAGATGAAAATGGATATAATGCGTGAAATGTGGTTAGATGTATTAATCTAGCAAGAAAATCGTGATTCGTTTCTAAATCGTCAGTTATTAAATATTAACTCAGCGCTTCTTAATACACATACAGTATTTTAAATTGCCTGCATAACATTAGATACAATTAAACAAGGAAAACTAATTTAAGGCCTTAGTATCATCAATAATCTCTATATATTTGTCTATGTATCTATCAGGCTTGAGACATCTACATAGGCCTCCACATCTCTCCTTCACTTTTCTCTATCTTCAAGCAAGAGTATGCATTTCAAACCAGCGTAGCTCTTCGGGTCATCAACCCATCTATGGTCTCCCTATTTTATGCATTTAGGTTGATGGTTGAACACAAATGAAACTCATAGACACCAATGGAAAATTAATCATTGACACCCAAGAGATGAAAGACAAATGGAGAATATATTTGGAGACACTTTTTCAAGATCAAAGAACGAATTATAGGCATCCATTTTCAGAGAGGATGACGGGCTCGGACATACTTAAATCCGAGGTAGAAGAAGCAATAAAACGGATGAAAAGCAGGAAAGCTGTAGGGCCTGATAGGGCCTCTTGGAGGAAGAAGAAATAAATTGGATCACGGCTGTCTTCAATAAAATATACAGGAATCATTCCTGATAAATGGCTAGAATCAGAATTCATAGCGATACCTAAAAAACAGGGGGCTAAAAAGTGAGAAGAATATCGAACAATCAGCGTAATGAGCCACATGTTGAAACTGTTTCTTAGAGTCATCCATGGAAGAATTTATAAGAAGTGGGAGGAACAAATATCGAACAGACAGTTCGGCTTCATTAACGCAGTGGGTACCAGAGAGGCACTTTTCGGAGTACAGATACTGATTCAAAGATGCAGGGACGTTAAGTGCGACGTATACGCGTGCTTGATTGACTATGAAAAGGCATTTGACAGAGTTCAACATCAAAAGATGATAAACATTTTAAAAGAGGCAGACCTGGATGACAAAGACCTCAGAATAATTTCAGAACTCTACTGGAATCAGACCGCATACATGAAAATTAACGGAGAAGAATCAGATCACATAAAAATACTACGTGGAGTTAGACAGGGATGTATCCTATCGCCGTTGATATTTAAAATGTACTCAGAGAAAATTTTTAACGAGGCTCTTTACGTAATAGACGAAGGCATCCTTCTAAATGGTGAAAGAGTAAACAATGTTAGATATGCCGACGACACCATGGTCATAGCAGATAGTTTAGAGGGACTTCAGAAGCTAATGGACAGAATAAACGAGTACAGTCAACAGTACGGACTGAACATTAATACCCATAAAACGAAATAAATGATTATCAGCAAGGAGAATATAAACGGGGCTCATCTATACATTAATGGGACGCAGATAGAGCGAGTAAAACAGTATTGCTACCTGGGAACTATTATAAACGAACAGTGGAGCAATGTACAGGAAATAAAGTGCCGCATAGGAAAGGCAAGAACGTTCTTTAAAAAAATGAGCGCCATCTTCAAAGTCACAACATATCCCTAGATACAAAAATGAGACATTTGAGATGCTATGTTTTCTCTGTGTTGTTGTACGGGGCGGAGGCATGGACGCTTACAGACACCACTATTAAAAAATTTGAAGCATTTGAGATGTGGCGTTATAGAAGAATGCTGAGAATATCATGGACAGCAAGAATCACGAACAAGGAAGTTCTAGGAAAAATGAAGAAGGAACCAGAGATTGTGTTTACGATCAAACGCATAAAATTGCAATATCTGGGACACGTTATGAGAAATCAGCACCGTTACTCCCTGCTGCAGTCTATATTGCAAGGGAAAGTCAAAGGTAAGCGAGGACCCGGTAGAAGGAGAATATCATGGCTGCGAAATTTAAGAACATGGTTTAATAAAACCTTAACAGGGCTGTTTCGAGCCGCAGCGAGCAAGGTTATGATTGCCAATATGATTTCCAACATCCGAAACGGATAGGAACCAGAAAAAGAAGAAGAAGGTTGATGGCTTGTATGTCTGTGGCGTCGGGCTCCTGCTACGTTAACTCAAATTATTCTCCGCGTTTTACTTTCCAAAAACATACAGATTGTACATTTTAATTTATTTAGTAACTTAACATTTACAAACTTAACCCAGGTCGGATCATTTATCGGTGTAAGCCGAGGAAAGTAACCAAAGAAAAACCCCAATTTTTTTAAAAAATTTTAAAATTGGTAGACTCTGAAATTCAAGCTTAATGAGCTGGATAAGTCTCAAACCCAACTTGATAAAATAGTCAAGTGGTGTAACAAATGGAAAATTACGCTGAATCCCACCAAGACACAAGCCATCCTCTTTAGACACACAGGCAACTGGGTAGACTAGGAGCGCTACCAGCTGAAGCTCTAAGGAACCAGAATCCCTTACCAGAGCTTAGTCAACTATTTGGGTGTGTAATTTTAGAGACACCTTCACTGGGAGACTGAACTCAACCCTACCCTCAACAAAAGGAAAAGGGCTGGACTCCTTGAAGCTGTAGCTGGAAGGTCTTGAGGGGCAGACAGGAGAACTCTCCTCCACACATATAACATGTACATCAGACAATTATCGAGTACAGGGCGATGCTTTACTCTCTACTGAAAAACCGCCAACGTAACGCCACCGAACATAAAATCTTGAGAAAGGTCATGAAAAAGCGAGCAGACTTCCCGTCAGCTCTAATCCATCAAGTAGTAAACACCCCTACAATAGAGAGTAGACTTCTTACTCTCAGCAAAAACTATACAACGATAACTATTAATAGCTTCAAAAGTACAGCCAAACAGGTCCTCAAGATTCCTTGGCACCGCCTAGAACACATACTCACCAGGCGCCCAGGAGTTAAAGTTCCCTTCCTTCCGGCCAAACTTCTCAACTTGGTGATGAGTATTTCAACATTCAACTATCTACAAAGCCAAAATTGTTTCAACCTTAGTTATATTTGGACCTATATCATGTTCCTCGCAATTGTTCATGCTATCTTGTTATGTCCTGTCATCCTCAAACAATTTTTGGACGTATTCTCTCCATCTGTTTAGTTTGACTTCGATATCAGATATTATTTTACTATTCGTAAGCCACTCCTAACGTGCAAAAATCTAAATTTGGAGATCAGACTACGTACCATTCGCTGTTATATATTTTCAATATTATTATATGGAGCTGAGACTTGGACATTAAAAAAAAATGTAATTTAAAAAGAATCGAGGCCTTCGAACTCTGGTTATACCGCAGATTATTGTAAATATCATGGACTGATAGAATTACAAATAAAGAAGTACTGGAGAGGGTTGGTAAAGAAACAGAACCAATCACCACTATACAAACCAGAAAACTGGAATACCTAGGCCACGTAATGAGGGGACCAAAATATGAAATTTTGAGACTGATAATACAGGGAAAGATTCAAGGAAGAAGATCTGTTGGCCGAAGGCAGAACTCATGGTTAAAGAATCTACGTGATTGGTACCAATGCAGATCGATTGATTTGTTTAGAGCAGCAAGTTCTAAAATAAAAATAGCCATTATGATTGCCAACCTCCGTAGGGAGACGGCACTCTAAGAAGAAGATTCGTATCAACCAGGGTGTTACTATTGTTGGACCGTCGTTACCTGCTAATTCTTTAATTTTTTTGTGCAATTAAAAGTTATCATGATTTCTCTGGAGTTCTTCAATCTCTAACTTCGACATTTGTCGTTGTACCACTTCTTTTTAGCTGCCCGTATTTTTATCCTGATCTCCTTGTGTGTGGCTTTGTATTAGTTTACATTTTTGTTTTTGTATGATCAATGCGCTAATATTAGATTACAATTATTAATATTATTAATACAACAAATGCTCATATCGTTTATTTAACTATCTTTGATAGCTACATATATACTACAATTATATAAAAGCTATAATACCGAAAGAACCTATCCTTTTATGATCACGTGTGGGGCTCTGTTACCCGAAAAAGAAGAAGAAACGACAAAGAAAGAAAAAACTTAATCCTCCCGCACTTAAGAGGCATTTAACTTTGATTATTGGTTACATGCCGAGTCATTAGAACGCCCATATAATCTTAGGATATCTCTTAAGTGGATGACGGAGCAGTTTTTTGAAGAAAGCCACGGATCATCCTTAAATTCATTCGTTTAAAGGGTGGCACCGGTAACTAATGAATACTATGAATATGTTTCATTGTGGCTACGTGTCAAGATTTGTATAATTTATTCGAAAGACAAAGTGGTACATGAACGAATGGCAGATTTTTGTGTCAGTCATTCACATTCAAAACGATTTTTTTATATAATGATTAGTGAAGTGGAGGATGCAAGATAAGGTTGACATTTATATTGCTTGGAATTAAAGGTCTGACATAATTCTATCGTATTTTTATTACTCCTATTAAGATAAAATTATACTCGATTTGGAAATGTGTGATAGCACAATTTTTATGGCTGGAATTAAACAGTCTATATATAAGACTGTTGAAAGCAGAAAAAACTATAAATATAGATACTATAGGTTAACGAAGGACAAGAACTTCATCATCAACTATCCGATATTTGTTCACTGCTGGACGTCGGCCTTCAGTCAAATTTTCCACCTATTTCTATCTTGAACTTCTTGCATTCAATGTGTGGTGATACGCTTTATATCATCCATCCGTCTCGTCGGTGGTCGTCTGTATTTGTATATGCCTTTTTTCTTTGTCGCCATTCCAGAATCTTTCTTGTCCATCTATCATGGGTCAATCTGGCAACATGTCCGGCTTAAGTCCATTTAGCGATGACTATTCTTTCAACTGCATCCGTGTCTCCTGTTCTTCTTCTTATTTCTAGGATTGGTACTTTATCTATAATGGTTGACACCTAACGTTGATCTTTCCATAGCCTGTGTACCTTTTATTTTATTTATTGTTCCTTTTGTCAGAGTTAGTGTTTTTGCAACATATATGAGGACACTGATTAAAAGATTTTCTTTTTGACCCATCTTTTATCAAGGGGTTATATATCAAAAATTAATATAATTTTGCAAAATAAGTTGTATTCATTAAAGTAAAGCCTAATTAAGGAAAAAATACAACAAAATGTTTCATGTACCAGAGAAAAACACTGGTGCGTATATGAACCACTGGCTAAATCTGTTAATAATGGTATTGCGAAAAACAATTGGCATGTAAATGTACTTTCTTACCTATAACCGTTATCCGGTAGCTGGATACACCATTTTCATGTAAATCTACACCACCCATGTTTTTATTATACTGGTAAATAACTGCCTATAAACACACTAATAAATTATTAGTGTGTTTCACACTAATAATTTATTTTGTGGTCGGCTATATCTCCTTGCATTGACAATGGTTCAATGTGGTAATGAGTGCTAATCAATGTAACTATTGAATTATCGTGCCATCTTACTAAAGAAATGTGCGTATTCTCCTCAAAGTAAGAGTCATAACAACCCCTAGGGCTTTTTTCATAAAGTTTGTACACTCTAGAGAACACCTTTCTGTTATACCTATATAGTACCTGTTGCAAAAAAAAACCTTGTTCTTTCAGTGTTAGAAATAAACCATAGGATGAGAAGACATTGTCGAAAAATATTTTATGATTATTCTTATTTTTAATAATTGATAATCAATCCAGAACAACTCTAGACCCAATGTACTATTGTTTTTTGTCCATTGGCTCAGCAGATGCACCTGGATAGGGCACACATTTGTACATATATCCTTCACTTGAACAAATACACCAAAATTTAAAACCGAACCTTACTGGCTAACATCTGGAAACTGGAACTGGAAACATCTTACATGAATGCCGTCCAAAGTACGGAACCATTTCTTCATCTATAGATATGTTGTGTGAGAACACACAAAACTGCATGAATTTCTCACTGCAATTTACAAAACTTATCACTTGTATCAAGCTGTCCACTATCACTTAAATGCAAATTACGTTTTATGGAGGTAAATTTGTTATGGCTCAGGCAGTCTTTTACAACCTGTACGCCTTTATCAAGTGACCAATACATGTTGGCTTGAGGTAAAGTGTGGTATCCCGATTAAATTACAATTCCAATAAAGTTGAGAAAGTGTTCTCTAGTTAGACTAAAATCGTGCCTGTTATTGGCATGAGCATATTGTAAAGAATATTGAACAATCATGTTTTGCATCTCTAAGTGAGAGCGCCCACCAAACTGTCATGGCAAGTGGCAAGTAGCAAGTAGCGCGCGTTTAGCATGTTACTTAAAATGTAACCAATGAAAACGAATGATTCAGCGCACACCAAAATGACAGTGACGTCATTCATTCTAATCATTCGTTTTCATTGGTTACATTTTAAGTAACATGCTAGACGCGTGCTACTTGCTACTTGCCGCTTGTCACGTCAGTTTGGTGGCCGTTCTCACTTGACAAAAAATGTCAAAATATCAAAAACGATGTACTGATGAAGTAGGTCACCAGATGGAAGGACCAGGTCATGACCTCCTAAGATGGACCTACGCACAGATCGAAATGAGTGGAAGAAAATTTGTAACGAAAGCCAAGTCAAATAACAAACTTTGACAAGACACAAGAAGAATGCGGAGTGAGTCGCCAAGATACGCGATTTAAAGAGTTCTTAGCAAAAGCGGCAAACATATTCCACCATGAATGAAAGGTCTCGTTATGATAATACAGGATAACGTTGGAAAAATAAATTACCATGTAGGCGGTATTTATATCTTAATATGCATTCTTAACCGATCTACGATAAATTTATTAGCATAGTTGGATCAGTTTATTGGTTTAATTACAATTAAATAGGATTTAAACGCTATAAAGAGTTAACGATTTCTTCAGCTGACTCTATTGCCTCATAATGCATATGTCTAGACAAAATATTTTCACACTTCGTCTTTATGATAGTAAAAAAATTACGTTCATTATCGTGCATTTGACGCGATAAATGCAACAAGCTAGTACCTGAGAATATGCCATAGAAAAAGTCTGAGAAACCTGTAAAATCCAATACGGTTCTATAAATGAATGGTGGAATGTTAATTTTATTAGATATAATTATTGCATTCCTGGACAAAATTAACATCATAACAAAACTTTTTTATCACGAATTTATTAACACGAAGGTAGCTGAATCAGTTTTAAGATACTTCAACAAAAGTGATGGTATGTATATCTGAGCAATACATATTAGCCTGGTCAAGTTAGACATTCAGGTTGAAAAAATTCACATAGACCTAAAGATTGGTACGAACGTTCGGGACACCATTATATTTTTTTTTATTACATTTTATAAGTAAAGATTTGCAATTTGTTTTGTTTGGACAATAAATTTGATACTTCAATAAGCGTCGTTATTAATTGCTTAAACCTGGCAAGACGACGCCAAAATTTATCGGCCAATATCTTTGTTTTGTAAATTATTCAAAAGACAAAAAACTCAAAAGAACAAAGTAAGTTTAGACCAGGAAGATCATGCATATCACAAATACTACTACGGGTTTGAAAGACACCAGGCATCCGAGACGGTATTTGCAGCTCTCAATGTCGCTCACTACACCCTAAATCACAGGAGATATCTCCAAAAACTATATGATATCCCAATAGACAGTTAATTCACTTATCTTATCCGCGTCTTCCTGCAGAACAGAATATTTTTCGTATCACGCAATGGTAAGAATAGTACATGGAAAACACAGAAAAACGGTTTCGCTCAAGACAGAATAATAGTACCTACCCTGTATAACATTTATTATTCAGTATAACACATAACGCATTTCTTATAACATAAACTCGATAAAAACACACTGACCTTTATAAGGCGGTGCATTTGTATCGGTTTTTAATAATGTGAGCAATTTTTTGTGGTTAAATTAAAAATAAAATCACATTTCTTTAAAAAGATAAAACAAAAAATATAAATAATTCCTAATAAAATAAGAAATAACTTTTTATACCCTACAAAAATGATTCAAATATTTGACCTTCTGAACAGTATACCAATATGTCATAAAAACTTCTGCGAACAGATGTAAGAGTTTCTGATTTAATAGAATTGGAGACGTCTCGTATTCGGTTTTTTAATTCATCCAAATTTTGGGCTCTAGCCTCAAGATGTTCGTAGATGATCTGTTCCACTGATAACTCGATTCGAGAAAGTATTGTTTAAGTATTCCCTAATTATTCGAGCGTTGTAAACTGAACAGCTTACTTGGTGAAACCAAACATTCTTCAGATTTACATCAGGAAGATTAAGAATAGCGGAAAGAACATGATTTTGTATGGATAATAAAAAATGGACCTGTTATGTGGTCTCCTAAAATACCAGTCCACATGTTAACTTTTTGAGGACGTTGAGTTCGGTGCTGGTGGAGTTATGTGCTGGTTTCCCGCGCTCAATACCTCGTAATGAAAGGATTATTAAGAATCTATTAACGAAACAGAAGGTTCATCGGTAAATAAAATGTTTTTAATAAAATTTTGTTCATCATTAGCCTTCGTTATTAAAGTTTCACAAAACTCCATTCTTCAAAAGTAATCGTCTGGATAAAGCTGTTGCATCTTCGAATATTTAAAATTCAAGAACAGACAATTCAAGAATTGTCACAGAACAATTGCTTGAGTTTTAAGAACGCGTCTGGATCTAATTACGTGTTGTAAGCTCCCAGATAGGAATAGTTGTAAGGAAGAGGATACAAAATGGGGAACAAAGAAATCAGAATACTCTGCTATGCAGATGATGCGGCCCTAATTGCATCCAATGAAGACGATCTACAAAGACTAACCCATAGATTCAACACAAGGGCAAAGGACTTTAATATGGTGATCTCTACACAGAAAACTAAAACAATTGTAATCAGTAAAGAACCAATTAGATGTAAACTGGAAATCGACATTGGGCAAGTAATGGAGACAAATTACCTAGGAATTACACTGTTAGCTACGGAGATGTGGAGAAGGAAGTGAAAAATCAAGTACAAAAGGCTAATAAAATAGCAGGTGGTCTTAATAACACGGTATGGCGCAATCCCCACATTAATACCGACGTGAAATCAAGAATCTACAAAGCAACAATAAGACCAATAATGACATACACTTCAGAGACAAGACCGGATACCTCCAAAACTCAACAACTACTAGAAACAGCGGAGATGCGTTTACTGAGGAGAATTACAAAAAACACACTGAGGGATCGAATGAGGAGTGAAGAGATCAGAAGAAAATGCAATATACCAGAAATAAATGAGTGGACACTGAACAGAAAAAAGGAATGGAACGAACACATAAACAGAATGGAAGAGACCCGATTACCCAAATCACCAAAAGGTAGAAGAAGTATCGGGCGACCACGCAAAAGATGGAGTGATAACCTCCAATAGAGGCATTAATCGACATTGAACAAGCATTTTGCTTATAAAAAAAGAAGAAGAAGAAGAAGAAGCTCCCAGATATTTATATTTTCCACAAGGAAAATAATTCCTGCAGCTGGCTGTATACCACGTATCACAAAAAAGAGGTTAAATCTTTGTAAATGGGTATATGTATTTAAAAAACCCTTAAATAGGGCTACATCAAATTACATGAACGTTTTCGGAATAATAATTCCATCATCAGGTTTAAAATGCAAGTTAACATGCCTGAGCCACCAAAATATCAGGGTAAAAACCCTTTAGGTGAGTTCCAGTGTCCGGAGAGTAAACCTCTTTAAACGGACTTCAGCTGGTAACCGTATGTATTTTACAGGGTTTTTACAATGATATTTTGGTGGCTCAGGCATGTTAACTTGCATTTTAAACCTGATGATGAAATTATTATTCCGAAAACGTTCGTGTATTTTGATGTAGCCCTTTTAAGGGTTTTTAAATATACCCATTTACAAAGATCTAACCTCTTTTTTTTATTTATATTTTGTCACTTTCTCTATTTGCTGTCCACCAAGGGTTAGTTGTTCGTTATTTATTGGACTTCTTGATACTATTATAAATTTGGTCTTATCTGTTTTGATGTAAAGTCCCATTTGAATGCATTTAGTATTTATTGCATCTAGTAAAGTTTTTAGTTCTTCTATACTCTCAGCCATAATTACCGTGTCATCTGTAAATCTCACGGTATTTACGATTTCTCCACCAATTCCTATTCCCTCTTTTCGTTCCCATAAGGCTTTTCTGAATACGACCTGTGAGTACACGTTGAAAAGCGTCGGAGACAAGACGCATTATTGCCTGACCCCTCTCGCAATCGGTATATTATTTGTTTCTATATCGTTCACCTTTGTATTTTTTGTCTAAATTGATGTTTTTTAATTCATCGATTAACTTCATATGCGGCACTCGGTCAAAGGTCTTCCTAAAGTCTATGAAGCATACATATTTACATATGCACTCTTGTTATATTCCCGACATTTCTGCAAGAGTACCGTCAACGCAAATAATGCCTTTCTTGTACCCATGCCTCCTCTAAAGCCATTGATCTATCTGCTCCTCACATTTCTTATAAATTCAGTTTTGAAGAATTTTCAAGAGAGTCTTTAAAGGGTGGCACATTAGGCTTATCAATCTATAGTCTTTACATGATTTGGGATTGTTCTTTTTTGGTAGAGATAAAAATATCGATTTAAGCCATTCCTCCGAGAATGGCTTAAATGTTACCCTCTACATATATGTGGTTGAGAATTCGTGCGAGTCTCTTTATATTACCGTCATCTAAGGCTTTTAACAGTTCAACTGGAATTTGATCAGAACCCGGTGCTTTTCCTTGTTTTGGATTCTCTAGGACATGCTCTCTAGGACTTCTGAGGGTAAAATCTGTAGGTATTTTCTTTATCTTCTATTATCTTCTTCACTTTCCCTCTTGTCATGGAACAGATGGATTGTTCCCATACTTCCTTTATTTTGCCCTCTTCAGTAAGTATTCCTCCATTATTATCTCCTGTTATAAGTGTTCTTCTTTGTCTGGTGTTGCCTGTAAGTTCTTTCATTTTTTTATGTAAGTTTGAGGTGTCATGTTTGTCGCTGAGTTCTCCCAGCTCCTGGCATTCCTTGTTCATCCATTCCTCCTTAGCCTTTCTAATTTCTTATTTGATTTTATTCTTGATGGTTTTATATTTATTTCCATTTTTATTTTTGTATTTTCTTTTTTTAGTTACTAGTTCAACTATTTCCGGTGTCATCCAGTCTTTTTGTAGTGGTTTTCTCTTCTTCGCCTAGGACCTCTTTTCCCGCTTTTAGTATGGCTTTTAGTTGCAGTTGGCAGTTGTCGTATTTTAGGTTTTTGATGTTTATTTTGGTGATTTTATCTTTTTTCTCTGGTCTGAGTTTAATGTTGACGTTTGCTAGTGATAGATTATGGTCTGTATCTGCATCTGCACTTGGATAGGTTTTTGCACTTTGTACTCCATTACGAAACCTTTTGTTAATCGTTATAAAATTTATTTGGTTTCTGATTATATTGTTGATGTTATCTTTTCGAGAAGTCCACGTGTATAATCTTCGTGAGGTCGTAGTATGTATTTGTTATGGCTAATTCTTTCTCCTGGCAGTACTGGACTAGTCTATCACCTCTTTCTTTTCTTTTACTTAACCCGAAATTTCCTATAATAAAAAAAACCTTTTACTACAAGCCTCATATATCAATATGTGTTCACTGCGCAATATCAAAACGTCCTTTTACACTTTTCTCGCTATAAACGAAAGTACCTATTACACACGTTCAAGAAAATTGATTTCGTTTCATAGCTATTCACTTCATATACATATATTTTTCTCAGTCCTTGTTAGCTGTTAGGTAAAGATTGCTGTACAACTCTATCAAGACTAAAAATATATTCAGCGAAACACATCTACAAAACCATAATGTCGTCCTTGATTCTTGACATCACCTTTACAAGCATTAACACCTTGTTTTTTATTATTCTTTGGCTTGCAAACGCTAGTTTTTTCTCTCACTCAATCTCTACATCGCCAAGTCTATTTGCGAATCTCGCACGACTTGTAAGATTGTACAAACAGATAAGGTATACAGTCAAGACTAAATCCGATTATAATGACGACCAATGGGATGATGCGAATTAGAATGCTTGTCTTAAGATATAGTAAGGATTATTTAAATATCTTTGTAGAGATTTTATGAGGATAGACCTAAATAATACTTTATTATAACCAAGATACCTCATGTCTTTTTATTATTTATGTAAATTGTAGTTACATTGTAATATTTATTATGATTTTACCTACGCTAGGTAGAACAGACAGTTTTGACAAGCAATCCCGAGTTTTGCAAGTCGAATTTTACTTTCACATAGTATGAATCTTGGTTATTTTGTGTACAGGGTGTCCCGAATTGATATGTTATGCAGGGCATACCGAAAACTAGAGGAAATATAAACAAAGTAGTTAAGATGTCATGACTTCTTTTTTTGTTAAAGTAACGATTGCTCAATCAAATCATCAATAACTCCCCATATTTGCGAGATACAGGGCGATTATTGAAAAATGTCGAAAATGACAAGGTTTTCTACAGAAATATGTTATTTCTTTCCACGCATTTTATATATAATGTCTCGAATTTCATACTTGGAACCCTCAGGAAGATCTTTAGTATTTTTTCTTCTTCATGTACCTTGTCCGTTCCGAACGTTGGCAATCAACATGGCTATTCTGACTTTGTTTACGGCAGATCTGAATAGTTCAGTAGATGACAATCCGAACCATTGCCGCAAGTTTTAGAGCTACGAGTGTCTTCTCCTCCCTGGACCCCTTCTGCTGTCTATTTTCCCTTGAAAGATCAGCTGTAGTACTCTATATTTATTATGTCTCATAACGTGACCCAAGTATTCCAACTTTCTTTTCTTTATACTTATTCCTACCTCTCCCTCTTTAGCTATCCGGCGTAGTACCTCTTCGTTGGTAACGTGCTCAGTCCAGGATATACATAATATACGTCTGTAAGCCCACATTTCGAAGGCCTGTACTTTTTTCATCAATGATGCGCTCATTGTGCACGCCTCCATTCCATATATTCCGGGAATACATAACATTTCAGAAGTCGAATTTTGAGAGGTAGGGTGAGGCTTTGAGAGGTGAAAATTTGCTTCATGCTTGTGAACGATGCTCTTGCCTTTTCTACTCTTATACGTATTTCCTTCGCTTGATCCCAATTTGAGTTAACTGTTGTTCCCAAGCAGATGTACGAATCCACGTGTTCAATTCTTTCATTGTCTAATATCAGTTGCTGTGGTGGTTGTTGGGTTTTGCTTACTAACATCCATTCGATTTTTGTGATATTTAGTCCGTATTGTGCACTTGTTTTTTGTATCTTACTCATTAGGCAACTCAGTTCCTCCATGCTACTTGCTAGAATCACAGTGTCATCAGCATACCTTATGTTATTAATTATTTCTCCATTTATCTTTATGAATTCTGTGCTTTCCTCCAGCGCTGTCTTAAATATTTCTTCTGAGTATATATTAAAGAGAATAGGAGACAAGATACAGCCCTGTCGTACCCCTTTCTTGATCTCAATTTTATTGGTCAATGTAGATCCTACTTTCACTTTAGCTATTTGACCCCAATAGAGACTCGCTATTGTTCCAATGTCTCTGTAGTCGACTCCGATCTTATGGAGAACTTCAATTATCTTTTAGTGCTTTACGTTATCGAATGCTTTTGCGTAGTCTATAAAGCATATGTACACGTCTTTGTTCATATCTCTGCAGCGCTGGATGAGTACCTGTAGACTAAAAAGTGCTTCCCTTGTCCCAAGAGAATTCCGAAACCCAAACTGTGAATCTCCAATGTTATCCTCGCATTTTTTGCTTATTCTGTTGTAAATAACCTTGGTGTATGCCTTCAAAATGTGGTTAATTAGACTTATCATCCGATGTTGATCACAAGACTTTGCTTTTGGTTTTTTCGGTATGGCAACAAAAGTTGACTCTAGCCAGTCTTCAGGAAACTCCCCGCTGTTATAAATATTGTTAAAGAGTCTGACGAGTGAGTCTAGAAATTGATAGTTTGTTTCGCACAGTATTTTCAATACTTCCCCGTATACGTTATCATTGCCTGGTCTTTTGTTATTTTTAAGACCCTTTATAGCATTCTCCACTTCTGATTTTAGAATAGAAGGGCCAGTACCATCATTGCTCAGTGTATACCCATTAGGACGGTCATCATTAAACAGTTGTTCCACATAAGTTTCCCAAATTCTAACTATTTTGTCGGGGTCTAGTTGTAGATTTCCATTATCATCGCACAGCCCTTTCGATAAAATATTGTAGCTTTTCTTTGTTGTGAGTTCCTTTATCTTCTTATGCATATTGTGATAGTCGTATACCTTTTTGCACTGTTCGATTTCTTCGCATCTCTCCGAGAACCATTTCTCTTTAGTTTTTCTTATCTCAGCTCTTATTCGTCTATGGGTTTCACGGTATTTGGCAGTATCTTTAGTTTTATATATACGTCTTTCTTCCATCATGTCAAGGATTTCTGCAGTCATCCAGTCTTTCTTTTTTCTCTTATCAGATAGTAAAAACTTAGTGCTTGAAGTCCTAATCTCTTATTTAATTTCACTCCATTTTTCCAGCGGTTCATTGATATTTTTAAGGATTTTTGATATTTCGGTATTTAAATTCTCCTGCATCTGTTGTTTAATATTCTTGTTGGAAAGCTTCCTAATATCTAGCGTTTTGGGCCTGTTCTTTACATTTGGCTTTTCTAACTTTACTTCAAACTTATATACCACCGGTATACCTTTAGTATTTAGTCTGACAAAATTTTTAGGGTCAGTTCAATAAGCTCAATTGGATTGAGCTCAATAATAGGGTGGTAAACGCAAGACCCGAGAATTCGCTCCGTGCGTGACTGACGCGACACCTACCACCTTCATCTGACAGTTTTAGACCTCCCAATTTGAGGTTAAACATATCTTAAATACATACGAAATTGACAATTGTTAATAATTAGTTAATAATTATATTTTTTCAGTTTGTGTATAAAATAAATGTAGTATTAGAAACTGGGTTCCTAAAAATTCATTATAATTTATCTTTTCAAGCCCAAACGGAAAAGAAAGGAAAAAATCTAGTACTGGCAAACCAAGTTTTTCATGTGGAAGAGCATGTAATTAAAAACAGTAATAGCAAAAGTTATGATATAAAAGCTAAAATCATGAGGCAGGCTGCAGTTAGCTTGAAGCCTTATAAAATATCATTTAGGCTAAATTATTTAAATTTTTCCTATTTCAATTGCATAAAAATGAAATTATGTGATATTTACTTTTTTTATTAGTAGTACGAATCCATCTTTTTCTTTTCTCTAATTTATATGTAATCTTTGGAAAGCTATAAAAACTACACTCACTATTTTTCCTATTTTTAGTACAATTAAATACGCAACATGTATTTGCATCCATTTTTGATAAAATTTATGCGTAAAAAATTTTGTCAAATTTCACCGCTACGCACGCCGGCATCGTTTCAACAAAGAATATAGACGCTTATAAGCGTCTATATTCTTTGGTTTCAAGGTACCCTTACCATGATTACGCACGGAGCGAATAGAGATTATATGGATTATGTATTATAGATTATAATAGATACGAGATATATGACACAGGTAAAATACCCTCAGAATGGCTAAAACCAACATTCGTAACATTACCAAAAAAAATGAATGTCTCACACTGCGATATTTGTCGAATATAAAGCATGATGTCTTATGTCCTTGAAACTTTTCTCAGAATCATTCGTACACGATGAGTGACACTCAATTCGGATTTCGAAATGGATTGGGATCACGAGAAGCTCTTTTTGTCTTAAATGTGTTAACACAACGATGCAAAGACATGAATGTAGATGTATTGCATGTTTTAATGATTATTAAAAAGCATTTGACTGCGTTGACCATCAAAAGTTGATCGAAATTCTGAGAACAACTGAAATTGAAAAAGTTCAAAAGATCACAAAATAAGTCCTTCTTAGATATTGACTGGGACAGTTTAGGTATTTTTTCTGAAGACTATGGCTAAAAATCCGCAAAAACGTATTGAAATGTCTATCTGAATCTAAGGAATAATATGATTTAATACCAAACCTCGACGTAAGCGCCCCATACAGATATTTTCTTAACTGACTTATGGCATGTGATCTATAGCTATGCCCACACTGCGCGTCTTTTTGCGTGCGCTTAGACGCATGCCTCTACGCATGCAGCAGCGCATACCTTGTCACCGAAATGTTATGTAAGTGTAAAGTGCTAAGACACAGTATAAAGAGGTTCCTCTTTATACCTCTTTATACTGTGGCTAAGTATGCCTGTTTACAGTCCTGAACCCGGTTTTACATAGTGCACAGCGCACGTAGTTCCACCGCAGTTGGATTTCTTGACGCTTCAACTTGCCTTTAATATAGTTATTAACTATGAACCTACTTATATTTGGTATCAAAATGGGGAAATTAGGCAGGTGTCAATTTTTTCGACATATACGACATTCTGCAATAATTCTTGTTGGTGCTGCAGTAGTCCAATTGCGTTCCATTACATTATATTTAGATTATTTATCATTAAAGTTCTTAGGAGTATCTTTTTGGGAGTTTTCTTATAATCTCGTAATTCGCTCATTTATTTTCACAATAGTGGAACAATAATGTGTTCGGTATTTGTTGGAGAGTTTCCTTAATGGCATAGCTTTCTTTTTTGTTAGTAGGATTACAATCTTACTCACTACTTGCTAGTAACCAAGGTGGTTTTCCTACCATGCATCCTCTGCAATAGACTGGGCGACCGTCTCCACAGTGAACATTAAAAGCTTTGAGCGCTATATTGAGCAAATGAACAAACATTAATTATAATTAGTGGCGGAAAAAACCTTCATGAAAATAGAGAAAATGATCAAGACAGTAACAATAAAAAAATTTAAAAATTAATCGTACTCAAACAAAAAAACCTTTAAGACCCACTAAAGTATTACAAAGCACAAGGTATGATAGACTTTAAAACCTCATTAGTCCTATGTAAAGAAAAACATCTAACGATTAATCTTGAGAATTAAATGCGCCACAAAACAAGTGAAGACAAGAACGACCTATTAATTAATTTCCCTCGATCTCGGCGTGCCGTGAATGCAACACCCTCGAGTACCAATATAAAGAAAATAAACCTGAAAAAGACACGAACGACATCCGGCCGTCAAGAGTCAAACAAACGACAGCCGAACCACAAGAACACATGTTTTAACGCTCGATCTGTTATTGAAATCTCGAATGGTCGAGAGCCGAGACCGAGACGAATGCCGAAAACTAAAAGCGAAAGAAAAAGCATAAAAAATACTGAAGGTTATCTCTCGGTTGTTGCGAGTTTACGTCCGACAAATTTGACACGGGGTATACGATATATGCAAATCGGCGATCGTATTCTGCGAAAGCCATTATTTCAGATTAGACTTACTATGTGGTTCGCCTTTTCACAATAAAAGCCTTTTTCTGTGCTCGCTTTTTACATTAAACCGTCTTTTGTTTTCAAAGAATAGGACTGTTACGCTGGAAATGTTTAAAGGCATTTCTTCACGCCGACAGCGTAACTGAGCCGGAAAACACCAAATAAGGATATCCTATATAAAAATATTTCCTATATAAAAAGATTTGCAAAGATATTTGTAAAGAAAACCACACTATATAGTGCATATATCCCGCGATATTGACAAAAAACCGAAAAAATTGATTAATCCTTCAATATATACTCATTAGTTGAACTTAAATTTCTTGAGTAGTATTGCACTAAATATGGTTGACTTTTTCATTTGCTTTGTCTGAATTTATTTATTTAAAAAAATGCATTTAAACCATGTGAGCATAGTTTGAATGCATTTGAATGCATTCAAAAGCATTCAAACCGAAATTTAGGTCAAGATATAGTACTAGTGACGATAATATACTTAGAGTCACTCAACACGCGATGGAAAGAGCAATGCTAGGTATATAACTTAAGGACACGAAAACAAACACATGGATAAGACAGAAAACCAAAGTCACCGATGTGGTGCAAAAATTATTAAAGTTGAAATGGGAATACGCTGGACATGTAGCTAGGAGCGATCTAAACAAATGGCACAGATCAATTTTAACCTGGAGACCATACCAACACAAAAGACCCAGAGGCAGACCTCCTATGAGATGGACAGATGATCTGAAAAGGACTGCCGGGAAAAATTGGCTACAAGTAGCGTACAATAAAAAACAATGGAAAGGAAGACTTGAAGAGGCTTATGTTCAGATGTGGACGTGAATGGCTAGACGAAGAAGAAGAAGAAGATAGTACTAGTGACCATCACCAACAATTGTTGATCCTAAATAACGCTAGAATTGTAGGATTATAGGCAAAATGCCTCTTTTTTACATAATTGCCATCTACACTAACTCATTAAATTTTTAAAATAATAAACTTCTTGCATGTAAACCTTACTTTACTTTTTCGTGTCTGGATCCGACTATAGTTTTTCTGCCCAATATCGGGCTACGTCTACACCCTTTGTATTTGCGAGCCATAAATCATCGAGGGTGCTCTGTGATGGGCAAATAGTCTGCATAATCTCAGGTGCTCCACGTTTTGTATTTCCCCACATTCACAACGTGCGTCGCTATCTGTCTTGATGAGGTTCTGTTTTACAGGGGCAACACGTGTGCGTATGCGGTTGAGTGTCCGCTAGGTTCTCCAGTCCAGGTTCATTCCATTAGGTCGTTCTGAATGTAGGGGGAACAGTTCGGATGGTTCGACGCTGACATTTCTCATACATCTTTTCCTTGATTTAAGTCGGCTGATTCCTGGCGGTTCGCCAAACCCCTATAATTGGTGCCTTTTATCGAAAGTTTGCCTGAACTTCTCCACATATTGTGAGGCGCATCTACGGTAGGCTTCATACAACCGGTAATTATTGTACATATTTCATTTAACGCCGTAGTGACTTGTTGGGCGTGTCTAGATCTACTCCAGACGGGACAAGCATATTCCCCTGTTGAGAAACATAAGGCTTCAGCTGTTGACTTCAAGACCTGGGGGTTTGCACCCTACAAGTTTCCGGAGAAGGTTGTTTCTTGTAGAAACCTTCTGTCTTGTGCTGTGACAGTGGAATTTATACGTTAGCGACCGGTCTAGTATCACTCCAAGATATTTAGGCCTATCAGTATGTTTCAAACGTTGTCCCTCCTAAGAAACATTCAGTTTTACATGCGCCAGTTGGTTGTTTAGATGGAATGCACATACTTGGGTTTTAGTAGGGTTTGGCTTTTGGCTTTGTATGTAACCCAAGTAAATATAAAGCAGCCGCCCACTCTGGGTCAGACGCTGTTCGTAGCCGTCCATTCTGGATCAGATGCTACTGTTTTGATTCTATATTTTCCTATTATCCAGGGTTGCCACTTCCGCCATCCGCACCATACCTAAGCTCTGCTTCTCCGCCGTGGCTGCCATTGTGGACTTCATCTTATACCCGGGACAAGTGACCCCAAACAGGTACTAGTTTCCCGGGTCAGGAAACTCCCGGAATCTGCGGAGAGCAGGGATTGATTCATTTTCCCTGGTAGGACTATCTTAAGAATTTAAAGAGTTCCAAGTGGTAGAACTAGGCAGCTGGTTTATTACTTATTGTAATTCCTTATCAAATGTTTCCCTTATTGTTTGAGGCTTGTTATTTTCTGGGCCGTATACTCCGATGATGTTCAGGTCTTCCTTCTCCATTCTCCTTCTGATACGAATTGACACTTTTCACTCTAAATTATTTAATTGAATTCTCTAATTAACTACACCACATTAAGCGTGTTTCCTATTACTACTATGCAGTAATAAGAAACTAATGCAAATCATAATCAGTTTAGCCTTTGATGGGAATTTTTATAAATATATCTTGTATTCATTCTAGATTCAAGACTGGGAGCTGCCGCGGAATAAACTTCTCCTAATAACTGAGATTTCTCTATCATTTAAGACAAAAAAGGTATATATTTGATATTTATAGCGATACCGGCGATTACCCGAAATAACAACTTTTTCAGTAAGACTAATGACAGGTTTCTGAGGACAATAAGACAGCATTTAACATAATCATCCGTTGGGGCTCTATTATTACGTTCAGTGTTCCTAAGCGATTTGGTGGTAGCCACCAAACAGGTCTATGTAATTGTGTAAATTAGTAGGGGCGATTTGGGTATAGAAGCTAAAGATGATTTTTTTAATCTGATAATAAAACTCAACATAATAAATGCTAAGTAAGTTGCTGGTCTGAATAATAATAAAATAATAAATTTATAACAATGAAAACATGATAGTAAAGATGACAATTTATAATTAGATAACGGCCGTTTACCGATCCAAAAATCTTTTATTTTTTTTTAATTCCATTTACCTAATTGAGAAATCAGTAACTTTTATTCGATCCTGTATGATTAACTACAGAAAATGTGTTTAGATAACACAGGCCGACATGATTTTTGGTGTTTTGAGTTTGACATGTGTCCTTAGCTAATACAGGTACGCTGATTCTGAATATGATTTCGGTTTAAGTCCATCCCGTCAAAATTTTTCACAAAATTAAAAAAATCTTTTGAGATATTATGTATTATAATTTGCAAATTGAAATTGCATTAAAATTATTTCTTTAAAATACTTGATAGATCGATAGAAAATATTTTAATACATTATGTTAATTTCATTTGAATGGCAACACTGCCCATGCCGTCAACTTGACGGAATTGGCAGTTGCGTATTGCGTAAATAGAGTTAGTTAGCGTCAGTTGTTTGTATAGCGCCATAATGTCATAAAGAAAGCTTATTACGCTTACTTCGGTGTAAAGCTTGGTGATCAGGGCAAACCTTGGGCTTCACACAAAGTGTGCTTTCAGTGTGTCGAACTACTGACAAACTAGACAAAAGGTGCACGTAACTCTTTACCCTTCGTCATTCCTATGGTATAGCAGAGGGATCCAAAAAACCATGGAGACGACTGATACATTTGTTTCTGCGATATCTTCTTAGGGTGCCTATTCGTTCTGAACGTTGGCGATCATTCTGGCTATGATGACTTTGTTGGTTGCTATACGAAATAGCTGTGTTGAGGTCTTTCTATACCATGCTCTCAAGTTACCAAGTCAGGATATTCTTCTTTGTCCTGGGGCCCTTTTTCCTTAAATTTTACCTTGCAAAGTACATTGAAGTGGATCGTATCTGCCTTGATTTCTCATTATATGTCCCAAGTACTGTAGCGTACGGTCCTTCATAATGTTGACCAAATCCGCAGTTGTGTTCATCCTCCGCAGTACTTCTTCATTGGTGACTTTGTCTGTCCATGGTATCTTCAGGATCCTTCTGTATAGCCACAACTCAAAAGCCTGAAGTTTTGATAGAGTTTTTGCCTTTAATGTCCACGTTTCTACTCCGTACAGAAGCACCGAGTACACATAACATTTAAGGAGCCTTATTTTTGTGTCTAGGATGAGGTCATGGCTCTTGAATACAGAGCTCATAGTCAATAATGCACTTTTTGTCTTTCCGATGCGACATTTAATCTCTTGGGTATTGTCCCACGACTCATTGATTTTATTTCCCAAGTAGTTGTATTGTGAGACTCGTTCAATTCTCATTTCGTTCACATAAAGATTTGCTCTAGTTATGTTTTCCTTGCTGATGATCATTACCTTGGCTTTGCTGGTGTTTATATCCAGTCCATATTGTCATGCCAAGGGTTTCAATTCCAAAAATTAACAAAAAAATCAATATCCTGTTTAACCTCCAGCTAAATGACCTGTATATCATGGACCAGGAATCCCTATTCCTCCACCTTTTTTTCACACTATCTAACAGCAATCATCAGATGAAAGTTCAGATGAAAAAACCGATGAAGACGAATTCAATCCTGAGATAGACCAACCGCAAAAGTTTATCCAAGCTGAACTAAATGACTCAGTGGGAGACTTGGGCCTATGGAAGGATGCTGAACAAATCTTAGGATCACGTATTTTCGTGATATAGGCATCGTGAAAAAGAGTTAGCGGAATAGTTTTCTTAAGAGGGCTCACTGGTGTATTGTCATAATATTCCTTGAAGTAGTCATGAAACTGGACTGCGATATGATAATTACGATTCCACATCATGGCGGATATTTACTGATTCTTCTAAGAGAATTCTTAAGGGTGTCTTGTTACACAATGGTAATACCTCAGCATCAGTGCCTGTTACTCTTGAGCTGTTGCTAAATAAAATAAAGTATAGCGAATATTGTTGGTAACTTTGTGGGGATCTCAAAATAATATCCATGTTTTTGGGTCAACAGTCTGGATTCACAAAGTATCCTTGTTTTCTGTGCGAGTAGGATTGTCAAGATCTGGGATCTGCACTTTCTGAAGCTAAACTTAACGAAGATTTTTGTAGGCCCTCAAATTTGAACCTTAAAATCGGACAGATTTTTTTAGAATACAATGATCCAGGATAAATCTGAAGCATTGAGTTCTTTCGTAGAAGTCATAGACGGTTTCCTTGGAAACAACGAGTCTCCAAACTATAAAGAAATTGTAGCCAACATGGTCGAAAATTATAAAAAACTGGGATGCAATTTGAGCGTCAAACTTTATTTTCTGGATTTTTTTGGACTATTTTCCGAAAATCTTAGAGCTGTCAGCGAAAATCAGGAAGAGAGGTTCCATCAAGATATAAAGGCGATGGAGAGACGTTAGCAAGGAAGATGGGAATGATGGCTGATTACTGCTGGACCTTGAAAAGAGACTCAACCACAAAAATCCACAAAAAGAAGACCCTAAAACGTTTCATGGAAAAAGAGAACGGTTTTATTAAAAAACCAAATATTCTCCAACGTAGGTTATACTGAATTCTTTTTTAAGAACAACTCAATTTTGCAGTGTTATTTTGTATTAAATAAAATTTCAATAAGTATTTTCTCAGTATTTTTGTCAGTTTCTATGAAAAATTTTAAATTTTAAATTTTAAACTTTTCTTGAAAACCTGACGTGCTGGAAAAAAAACTAAGTACATATTCGTGATCAGCATATCCCATTTACTAAAAGTTTCCTTGTAATGAGGGGGGGGGGCAAAAAATCGAATTACTAAGAATCCGTACGCTGTAGAAAAAATATTTCAAATAAAAAATGTAGCTGAGATGATTTTGAACAAAAATATTTACAAGCACTTCTTTTTGTGAAGAATGAACCTTTCTGTCAGAAACAACGTTGGTTAAGTTAACAAATTAAGTTATTTGGTTTAAGTTTATATAATAGAGTTCATTCATTTGCTCATATTGTTCGCCCATTTCCCGCAGTAATCCCGTGTTCATTTTCTAAGCATCCTGATGTAACACCACATTTCAAAGGACCGGAGCTTATTTATGTGTACTTGCTTCAGTGTCGAGCTGTTACTCTCAATTATAATCTCAGACCTTTATTGCAGATAATTGTTTTTCATTTTTACTAAATAAACATATTTCTTTGTCCACCGAAAGTTCCACCTTAAACGGAAAGTTGGTTAACAACATGTCAAGTTTCAGTTTATTTATGGTAACTCAAAAAAATTGGATGAATCTCAAGTTAAATCATTCTGTTAGATTTCGCAACCATTCGCCTTCTTTCTCTATCTCTTTTACCTTAAATTTTACCTTTGATAAACAACTGTAGCAAACTCTATCTTGATCCTCTCTTGGCATATTCAAAATATTTAAGTTTTCGCTTTTTAATACCTCATACGAATAGTATTCAAATAAAAAGCGCCCCCATACTATAAACACTTAAAAATCTATCTGAGAATATCAAAATCGGTCTTAATTATTAATAATATATATAGGTGGAAGTTCAGTGTTATCCGTCGCTTAAGATTAAGCCTGTTTTACATGATACTTATCTCCATCACTTATTAAACTGGTCCCGATATGGATTCGTTGTCTATAATTGGGTGGCTGTTATGTTTTCAAGGGATTTACAAACTGGTTTCTTATATATTTCCTCTCGTTTTTTCTCATTCTAATCGGAAGTCTTATTACAGGTCGTGAGAGATTTTTAAGTTTCGATTTTTTGCCGGTCCTGCTACGATCCTTATATGAATAGATCGGATGTCCACATCGTGAGCATCCTTGTTCTTTTGTCACATTAAAAAATATATCGTAAAATAAATTTCCTGTATTTTAATAGCTTGAGATAAAGATCACTATTATGTAGAGATAAAACAAGTTAAAAAAAAACAAGTTGATTGCACTGTACCAATTTAAAAATAAACGTCCTACTTTTTTTAAAGAAGTAAAAGGAACATCGACCACCATTACACGAAAATCTTTGAAAACTGAAAACTAAAATAAAAAATATAAAAGTAATTAAAATTAGATATACATAAATCTGATACAAATATACACTCCTGTAGCCGACAAAGACGATGATGAAAAAACTAAACAATTCTATGACAGATTGAAAGAAGTGATGAGGACACATTAACATAGTAATGGGAGATCTGAACACCAAAGAAGGATAGGGTAAAGTTGGATGTGAAAGATAACCCTTATATAGAACCCTTTTATATTTTGAAAGATTTCTGTAGCTTACCGCCGAAAGTGAAGATGTTTTCTTAAACCAGTATCTTATAGTCAAATCTAAGATAGGCTAAATTGCAGATATTTTTGAGAGATATTGTTGTTCTGCTAATGGTACAATAGTACATGCTACATTTTTGTCGGTGATATACTGCCTCCTTAAATTCAATGGAGATTCACCTGCTTCTTATATTGGTGAAGACGTGAATGGGAAGCAGGGACCTTAGGTTGGCGGCCGAAAAGACTGAAGCTATGATCCTCAAGGGTCCGATGACCAGAGACTATATATAGTTTTTGTACTGGAGGGAGAAAGGATCTTACCTGCCAAAAAAGTAAATTTCGGCGCTGACAATGATTATGTCCAATAAGCAGGACCTTCTTCTTTTAATTGCATCATATTCTTCCAAAGGTTGGCGATCCAAATTGCAATTGTAGCTTTAGAAACTGGTGCACAAAAGATTTCTGTGGATGAGCGGTCAAACCATCTTCTCAGGTCTACCAGCCAGAATTCTGGCGTCTTCTAACTGATATTTTGCCCTGCATTTTACTTTTCAATATGATTTGGAGTAATTCATTTTTTTTACCTCTCAACAGATAACCCAGTGTTGTATTTTTCTCTCTTTGATTATGCTGAGTACTTCTTTTTGTTTACTCATGCGCCGTAATTCTCAGCATCCGTCTGTATATATATATATATATATATATATATATATATATATATATATATATATATATATATATATATATATATATATATATATATATACAGGGTGGTCCTTAAGTAATTGTACAAAAAGAAACCGCAGATTCTATACTTTAAAATATTACGATTTAAGCCAACCTGCTTTAATAAAATGTTAATATTAAAAAAGATACAGGGTGTTAAAGTGGAAATTAAAAATTTTATTTTTCGCTATAACTTTCATGTTTGTAAATATTTATATATAAAAAGTTACAGTTGGGTACTACTTAATATCAGAAATTATAATTTGATGCATACTTTGATATAGCTAATAGAGGGCGCCACATATGCCACATACGTGGCATACATTTGCACTTAACTTTTTTGTTCTTCAAGTTACCGGTTTTTTGATAAAAAATATTAAAGATACATTATTTTAACAAAAAAAAGGTATACTTGTTAAAAACTTTAAAACTCAACAGTTTTTGAAAAAATCGCATTTTACAAATCAACTGCATAATTCTGATTTAATGCTAATAAAATAAATATATTAGCAGGATAATTAATAATAGGATTTGATAAAATAACAGAATAATTGGATTTTACATCAAACATTTTAGGTTTTGTATTAAATTAAAGTCATAATCAAAACATTTTATTTACAAAACAAATTAAAAAATAGTTAAACTAAATAACATTAAACTTTTTAATACTTCTTATATTAAATAGCATCATTGGTTCTAAAGAAATTATATTATTATCTCACCACAAGAAGATGACTACCACGAACAATCCAACGTTCAGGAAAGTGTATTTAAATACTGTCTCACTCCGCTTCCTCTGTAATATAATGGTGTACCATCTTGTAGAAACCACGTGTAACCAAAAAAGTTACGTGTAAATTTATGCCACATGTGTAGCATATGCAGCGCCCTCTATCAGTTACATCAAAGTGTACATCAATTTATAATTTCTCATGTTTATTAGTATCTAGTTGTAAATTTTTGTTCATAAATGTTGGCAAACATGAAAGTTATAGCGAAAAATAAAATTTTAAATTTCCACTTTAACATTTTATTAAAGCAACTTGACTTAGCTCGTAATATTTTAAAGTGTAGAATCTATGGTTTCTTTTTGTACAATTACTTAAGGACCACCCTGTATATATATATATATATATATATATATATATATATATAAAACTTAGAGCTAAGATTAATATTATTACTAAAATTAATATTAAACTCACCAGTCTTCCGGGTTGAACGCGTCGTAATCCATTTTGCCAAGCTTTCGGCATCCTCTTTGATGCCTTCCTCAGGGCTTCCGAGGTCTCAGTCTCCCGAGCCCCCAGACACTACTGCACTGTTCACTATTCACTGCACGATCACTACTACTGTGCTATCACTATCACTATCACGTGCAGTGAATAGTGAACAGTGCAGTAGTGTCTGGGGGCTCGGGAGACTGAGACCTCGGAAGCCCTGAGGAAGGCATCAAAGAGGATGCCGAAAGCTTGGCAAAATGGATTACGACGCGGTTCAACCGGAAGACTGGTGAGTTTAATATTAATTTTAGTAATAATATTAATCTTAGCTCTAAGTTTTATTGTACTAACCGCGGAAATCTTTCCGAACATATATATATATATATATATATATATATATATATATATATATATATATATATATATATATATATATAAATATAAAAAAACATTGTATAAAACTAATATAAAAACTTACATGAGGTTAAACCATTAAATTATTAAATTCACAAAACATTCTTAACTTATCTAAATTATATTTTTATATAAGTACAATATTTTAATTTTGAATATATTATGACATTGATTATTATAATGATGTTTGATTTATGTCAGAAAGACACTCGTGTCAGTTTTTGTTATTGATAATTAGCTCTAGATTGTTATTATGCTTACGTAAAAAGTGGCGCCAAATATGAATATTTAAATTTTTGAAAATATAGTATTTATAGTCAGAAAATCATATATTAGAAAATTAAAGTATTAATTTTCGTAAGATAGAATGTAATTATAGATATTGCTTAGTTTGTTAATATCAGTTTTTTTATTAACGCATTGATATTTATTTATGCATACCATTTCTAAAAATTCTCTTTTATTTAATTGGTTTTCACGTCTTAATATATTAGTTTCATTAAAATTAAATGAATGATTATTATTAATTGCATGATCTATTAATGCACACGTATTTTTATTATTTCTAAGGTCACTTTTATGTGATGTTAGTCTACCTATTAGGTTTCTAGATGTGTGTCCGATGTATGACTTATCACAATTTTGGCATGGTATTCTATAAACTACATTTGAGCTTTCCATAATGCTAATAGGTGATTTAGTTTTTGTATATAATGATGCTAATGTCTTAACATTTTTAGTTGCAATTTTAATATGAGAATAGTTAGCAAAGACTTTAGTTAATTTGGGTGTTAATGTTGAGAAGAACTGATAAATATCATCAGACATTCGTGCAATCCAAGAAACCAACAAGAAAGGTAAAAGCCAAAGAGAATATAACCTATATTTCCTAGCATACATTGAAGGGAAGAAAGAAGAACGAGCACGAGCAGGCGTAAGGATACTTATCCATAAAAAATGTAAAGACAACATAAATAACTCTCGTAATATCTTCGAAAGAATAATACATATGAACATTACTGTCATATCTATCTATAGCCCCGAGGACTGCAAACCTAAGGAGGAACGAGAGGCATTCTAGGAACAATTGCAAACTATCCTGGATGGAATACCTCATGAAGAGCTCTTAACTCTTATGGCTGACTTTAATACACGAATCGGAAATGCAATAGTTCCAGGAGTAAAACAAAGATTTAATGAAAACCATGTCAACGCAAATAGAGAACTCATCTCTGTGCTTTTAACGAACTCATAATCAATAATCATTTTTCGACCATAAGCTCCAGTATAAATATACATTTGAAAACTCCAGGGAGCATAAATCTCTGATTGATTTTATAGTCACTAATATAAAAATCTACCCAAAGCAAATTCTAGATATCCGAACTTGAAACTCTTCTTCTTTAATCTTTTCTACAGGAAATCACCGAGGTAAAATTCAATGTAGAATCACTGTGGAATGACTCTACAAGAGAAATGTACCAAAGGAGGCTAGCTAGGATCAGGGCCGACGATTCCGGATTTATATGCCAGTTCGATGTTTATTACATGAAAAGTTGCTGATACGACAAAAAAAAAATTATGAACTTTTAGGAAAAAAATTAGGACGTCAACCAAAGCAACCAAGAAAATGTCATAAAGCAAATAAGGCGAAGAAAATGGAGATAGCTGGGCCACACACTCCGTAGACCGCCAAATGACATTGCCAGAACAGCGCTGGATTGGAATCCCCAAGGCCGACGGAAAGTAGGCAGACCTAAGGGAACTTGGAGAAGGACATTACTGGACGAAAGGAGAACAATGGGAAAATCCTGGCTTGAAATCAAAGCACTAGCCAGAAATAGAGTTCGCTGGAGACACTTTGTGGAAGCCCTATGTTCCTCTTAGGAATCTTGGGACTATATATATATATATATATATATATATATATATATATATATCCTGGACGTCAATCGCGTGAACATGAGAAAATGAGACACTTTAATTTCCGACTGTCACGAGCTCGACGTGTTGTGGAAAATGCTTTCGGGATTTTAGCTCAAAAATTCAGAATCCTATTAAGGACTATTAAATTAACTCCTAATCATGCAGACTACATAGTTCTAGCGGCATGTGTGTTACATAATTTTATAAGACGTCATAACAATTCATCAAACCGAACATCTCTTTCCGTAAATGATAATTCATCTACTACTTTTCCGCTAAATAGTTTGTCCTCTCAAAGCGGAAGGTCAACAAATGACGCCATTGCTGCTAGAGAAATGTTTAAGAATTATTTTTCTTCGTCGACGGGTAGAATAACCTCAGATTTTGTGTAAAATGTTAAAATTTTAAATATTTATGTTATATCTATAATTAGTCTTTAGTTTCTTGACATAGTCAAAAATGTATAATCAATAAAAAAAGTTGATAATATAAATGTTACTTTACCTTGTTCCTTAACTTCTTCAGCAATTTTCTTCCACAATGAATTTTTATGGTTGCTGTCTAGGTATTTTGGATGAGCCATATCATAAATAGCTGGGTACTTCCTCACACATTCAATTAAATGTTCGTCATTCATTGTAGAATGTAATTTACTGTAATATAATAATATATAAACACACCGACAAACCGAACTGGTCAGAAACAACTAAAAGTTCCCCGTGAACAGCACGTTGCAAGTCCTGACAAGTAGTTAATCCTTAATCCTTAAGTTAGCCTTAATGCTAACATGGGTTTTGTTGAAAAAATGGATATGCTTAAGTCAATTTATAAAGTTAACAGAAAATCGAAGAAGTGGCACCGTATCTTTTGGTATTTTTTGGACGTGTCGCTAGTTAAACGCCTTTATTATTTTCAAAAGTAGATCCGATGGACAATTGCTTACGTTGAAGATGTTTAGGTTAGCAGTTATAAACGGACTTATTGGCGCCCAGCCACACGTACCAAGAGGACGCAAAATAGCTAATGACACTAAAGTAAACCCCATCAAGCGGTACCCTTAGAAGTCCGATTTTATCAATGTGCACATATGCCAATTCACATGAAACCAAGGAGATGTGCCCTTTACAGCACTCAAAAAGAACCACACATGTCTTCCTGGAGCTGTTCAACATGTAATTTAGGACTGTACCTTAACGACAAAAAAATTGTTTTTCTTTATACCATTCAAAATAAACGGGGGAACGGAATTGACAACTGGAGGAATAGGTTTATTAGTACACAAAAAATTACAGAAAAATATACAGAGCATTGACTGCATTTCCCCAAGAGTTATGTATATAAATCTAAGACTAAATAAGAGATACACTCTGAAAATAATCCAGGTATACGCCCCCACCAGCGATTACGAAGATGAAATTGTCGAAGCCTTCTATGAGGAAATCGAAAGAGCAAAAAAGCAGGAACCGGCTCATTACAATCTGATAATGGAAGATTTTAACGGGAAACTCGGAAGGAAAAAAGACGAACAAGAAGTGGCAATCGGAGATTTTGGAATCGGAGTAAGAAACGAAAGAGGCGAAATGCTTACTAACTTTCTACTGCAACACAAACTGTAAGCAATGAACACCTTTTTTAAGAAGAAACAGAATAGAAAATGGACGTGGGCTAGTCCAGACGGAAGAACTAAGAGCGAATATGATTATATAATAACAGACAAAAAGCAAATTATTCAAGATGTCACTGTACTCAATAAACTATCAGTAGGAAGCGACCACAGACTAGTAAGAGCTAGAGTAACGATCAATCTACAAAAAGAAAGAGCAAAGATGATAAACAGTTGTAAACGCATAGTTTGGAATTCACCAAATCATCCAGAAGCATACATAAGAAATATAGCCGAAACTTTACAGAGTAATAATCCCAAACCTCTAAGTATCGACGATCACAATAAATTAATAACAGACTCAGTTAGAAACGCACAACTCAAATTTTGCAAGAAAAATGACACCAAAAGTGAAAAGATTAGCAAAGATACAAGGGCTCTCATGGAAATACGACGAGACCTAAGCGAGAACGAAAAGGGAAACAGAGAAGAATATAAAAAACTAAATAAAAGAATTTCAGCGGAAATTAGAAAAGATGTAAGAAGATATAATACTAATGTAATTACTCAAACAGTAGAAGAGAACAAAGGTTTAAAGATAATGAAAAGAAAACTTACGCAAAGTAAAAAAGAAATATACAAGCTGAGAGATAAAGACGGAAAGGCAACAACAAATAAACAAAACATTCTGAAAATAACCAGAGAGTTTTATAAAGACCTCTATACCATCCAAAGACCACAAGACAATTTCCCGACACGAGTAAAGACTCTCATAAATCAGGGATCGGAAATACTTTTACCCATTACTGTGTCAGAAGTAAGAGCAGCTTTAAAGGAAATGAACAACCATCGATCGCCTGGTGATGATGGACTCGTTATCGAGGCAATAAAAGCAGGTGGAGAAATTTTATTAAAATCAGTAAGCGAACTGTTTACTAAATGCTTACATGCGGGTACAATTCCAAAAGACTGGAACAATGCAGTAATAGTCTTGTTACACAAAAAAGGCGATATTACTAAATTAGAAAATTATAGACCCATCAGCCTCTTGACACATATGTACAAACTCTTTATGAAAATCTTAACAAAGAGGCTAACACGTAAACTTGATTTCTATCAGCCCAAAGAACAGGCAGGCTTCAGGGCAGGATATGGCACAAATGACCATTTGCATACCATAAAGATCTTAATAGAAAAGTGCATCGAGTACAACATACCACTGGTTCTTGCATTTGTCGATTACGAGAAGGCTTTTGATTCTGTAGAGTTTGAAACAATACTGGAAGCCCTAAATCAAAGCCGAATAGATTACAGGTACACGACACTAATCAAAAACATCTATCAGAACGCTACATCAAGTATACGACTGCACGAAGACACAGAAAAATTCAGCTTAGGACGAGGAGTTAGACAAGGAGACAATATTTCACCAAAATTGTTCACGGCAGCTCTAGAGTCAATATTTAAGGGTACTCAATGGCAAGATATGGGCATCAATATAGATGGAGAAAGATTAAATCACCTAAGGTTTGCAGATGATGTTGTATTAATCGCAGATAACTTACATGATACAGTTACTATGATGCATTCGCTTAAAAGTCTGTCTGAAAGAGCAGGATTAAAGATAAACTTTGAGAAAACTAAAATTATAACAAATCTCGTAATGAGTGGAAATATAACTATTGACAATAATACCATACAACAAACACACACTTACAAATATCTGGGACACGAAATCAAAATAAGCAGAGACAATCAAACACATGAAATACAGAGGCGAATAGGTCTAACATGGGCAGCATTTGGCAAATTAAGCCATATTCTAAAAAGTTCAATTCCCATGTGTCTCAAGCGAAAGGTTTATAACCAATGTGTTTTACCTGTACAAACTTATGGAGCAGAGACTTAAACACTCACGCAAAAATCTGCGAATAAACTTAGAGTTACACAACGAGCCATGGAACGTGCAATGCTGAACGTGAGCCTTCGAGACCACATAACAAACCAACAAATCAGACGAAGATCAGGAGTTCAAGACGTATCGAAAGAACCACGACGCTTAAGTAGAACTGGGCAGGGCACTTAGCCAGAACACAAGATGGACGGTGGACAAGACGTATTATGAATGGAGGCCCAGAAATTATAAAAGAAGCCGAGGACGACCACCGACTAGATGGACCGATGACATTAAACGTGTAGCGCGAAACTGGCTACAAGCGGCCCAGTGTAGAGAACACTGGAAAGAATTGAGGGAGGCCTATGTCCAGCAGTGGACGCGATTGGCTGATTGATGATTCAAAATAAAGTTCTACTTTTGAAAATATTTTATTAACCGACGCCTAATGTCCTAATACTTATGACATGGTCTATAGCCTTTGGTAGCTTATAAAAAAATAAAAAATACAATACATTTATATTAAAAATAATGATTTTATATAAAAAAAAACTTGTTAAAAGTTAAAAAAAAGTAATTCCGGCGTCAAAGGGTTAAATGGATCCAATTGTAGATGCAATTGATTGGATCCCCGCGTCGCATGGTGATGGCGAAATCAGCAGTATATAATAATAATTAAAAATTCAACTGGGAAGTAATGATATCATCAAATATAAGGTTAATCTCTTTGAGTAGTTTATTAATATATATCTCCGTATCCTTACTGTTTTTGAAAATCTTCTTAACCGATTAGGGCCCATCCCACACATTAGATCAAACGTTTAACACGTCCGAAAACGTAAGCAAGCGGATTTATGGGCTTGTCCACTCCTCCAGTCTCAACATTAACAAAAACGATGACTATAATACAAGACCGACTATATGGTAATCGACGATCGCTTTATTTGGGTATCAAGCGGGAAATTGAAATTTTAATTTTATGGCTTTTCTAATGTCTTGTGAAGACGGCTTTTAAAATCTCTAAAAGGAATACATGTAATTTATAAGGTAGTTCGTCCAAGTGCTTTATTGGACACTACCATTCTTACCTGTATTGTGTAACATCTGTTGTCGACGTATACGTAAAAGTTGTTGATAATTTTTTTATCGTTATAGGTAATAATAAGAGATTATCCTTATTCGAACGAAATTTATAGAGGTATTAAGGTACAAGAAAGGATCAACATTGGCGATAAAGTGTTAATATTGACTACAACTATATTTAGGTACCTCATTTATTTAGTCGAACATTGTTTTATATCAGATTTTTCCTAAAAAGACACGGCGGTAACACCTTTGAATTTAATTTATTTTAATTTAATAGCTGAATAGTATTTATACTATTTTTATCAGTTTGCAGAGAAAATAAAACGAGTTGGTCAAAGAAATTAAAATGCAGTAAATAAAAATGATATATTTATAAATTTGGGATAAATTATGATACAGTAAAACACAAAAGAGGGAACAGAAACATTATACAGACTGCATAAAGAGGCACAATATGCATTCAAAAATTTGAGGTAACTAAATCAGAGAGATCATGAGAGATCTGAGATCTGAGTCGGATAAAGTTTGGCAAATAAGCTACGTATCCGAAACAACAAAAATGAAACATTGTAGCATTTCAAATCACCCGGTATATGTTAAAACACCGGAAAATTATTTTCAATCCTTTTGCATCGCTGGCAAGTTTGTTTATATATCACGGACGCGTATTCTTTTGGTATTTCTTTGATCATTTCCGCTTAATATTGCGCGTCAAATATACATCCACTTTCGCTGAGAAGGTATTGCGAAGAAGAGAATTAAATGACTCTCAGTGGAGCCGCTATCAAAACAGTTGGTTTTGGTGCTATAGTTTTTTTTTATGGTCCAAATTTTCATCTAATTCGTAACGGTTTTTCATTATTGTTTTTTTTTTTGTTATCGGAAATAGTGAAGATTGGTAGTATATAGCAGTTGAAATGAAGATAAGTTTGGGATAGTTTTTGAAGAGAGAACACGTGGCGTGGGTCGGCGTTAAAAAAACCGGCAAATTTGTTTGTAGAAAGGTGAATTATACTCCAGTGTAATGTGTCAGTTTTTACAAGAATAGTGACTGTTTTGTTTCGTGCCGTCTTTCATCTGAGGGATTTGTAAAACGGCGTTTCAAACAACTTTAAAAGTCACCCACATGGTTCTAGGCAAAGGTTTGACTTTTAAGAAGCCGAGTTTTGAAGATTTCGTCGCAGTGCCCAGCTTCCACCCTTATTTTGTTTGTCCCAGGTCATTCCAGACTACCTATTATTGTATTTGTTTGTGATGCAGTGAGTGAGTCCATTTCCAACTCCAGAATTTTATAGGAGAACAAAATTTGGTGAAATTGACGTACTTTTTTTTCAAACATTTAAAGTAAAAATAAGACATTTTTCATTGAAAAAAAAGGTAAAATTATATTTTACTTAAGGTAACATACACTTATGTTTTACGTGAGTTCCAGCGTCCGGAGAGTAAACCTCTTCAAACGGACTTCAGCTGGTAACTCCACCAGCTGAAGTTACTTACTTACTAATACTGGTATTTTCCTTTTAATAACTTCCTCTTTTAATTAGGGTAACCAGATCCTACTATATTCTGCCGAGGAATTTGCGACACAATTGGTCTCATTTAGCATATTTAGGTATCATATACAGGGTGGTGAATCGTCGAACGGGCCATAGGAAACTCAATGAGAAATTCTAAATTGTTGAATTCCTGCTTCCCTAATTATTTTACACCAAAACTCATAGAAAACTATTTGTAGAGGACTCAAATATGTATCGAAAACAATTGTTAAAATTGTTCTACGACTTAAACGTATTCCAAAATTTTGCTAAAATATAATACATTTTTCAGGCCATCCCTAAAAGTCAGGCCAGACGCCGTGAAAAGAATGTGTATTACGTGTTGCGTTTTGTCATATTGACGTTTGTAATATTTGACAATATTTAAATCAACTATATTATATTTATCCATGATTTAAATGGCCAACATTTTGTGATTTATTATTTAAAAGAAAAAATAGGTTGATTAAAAAATGTACTCAGTTAAGGAGAACAGAGCAATAGTAAAAATGTTTTATTCATGTTTTATTATAACATTTGTTATAGTTTTATGTTTAGAAATTATCATATATTATTATTAGGAATAAAGATCACAGTAACAGTATATTGGAATTCATTGAATTGTTGTATAACTTAACTTAACATGAAATTAAATTTTAGTGTATTAGAATATCTTACGTTACATAAAGATCCGGTAGTGACAGGAAAAGGTTCGCGCTATTGCCTGAATACAACATTATGCGACTTTTCGTCAACTGAGTACATTTCATTATATTGATCGATTTGTAAACAATATAATTTATTGTTCAGTAGTAATATTTAGTAAAATTCATTGTTTATAATTTAAACATAAAATAAAAAAAATTGACAATTCAAATTGTCAAACATCTGACATTAATATGATAAAAGACACACGTTATAATATATTCTTGTATTACGTGTGGCCTAACTTTTAGGGTGGTCTGAAAAATCTATTATATTTTTGCAAAATTTCGAAGTACATTTGATTCGTAGAACGGTTTTAACATTTGTTTTTTAATTCAGAATTTAGTCCTCTACAAATAGTTTTTTATGACTTTTGATCTAAAATAATTAGGGCAGCAGCAATTCAACAATTTAAAATTTCCCATTGAGTTTCCTATGGTCCGTTTGACGATTCACCACCCGGTAGAGGATACATCATTTATGTTTTTTAAATAACAAACATATAAAATCAGAATTTGGTGTTTATTGAAGGTAAACTAAACGCACGACCAAATACTTACCATGTCGGGATAGTATTATGAGGTTTTTTCCTGGTTTTCCCTCATAATTTACTATTGAATCACTAACAGGAGAATTTTATTGTCATCATGGCATTATCTTTGTCTATTTAAAAACGAATTACATGCTATGATTTTTTTTTGACGAATATTCTCAAGTTAAAGTTGATTTCATGTAATCGAATGAATTATCTTAAAAGTAAAGTCGTCCCAGGAGTGCAACTCAACAAAATTGGCAATATTAAGTCGTTTACTTTAAAATTTATAATGTATGTCTGAATTGTCAATATAAATGAATCAGATAAAATTAAATTATTAGAAGAATTTTTCACTAAGTAACAAAAAAACAAAATTTGTTTAATTTACTAATGTTTGTATTTTAAGAACGATTTCCGAAGTGGAAATTGAAACGTCAATAAACGTACTTTAACCTCTAATTGTGGCTTATTCCCATTTAAATAGTAATTACTCTAAAATACCACAAGAAAATAGCTTCAGAACAATATTAAGAAACTCATAATTATTAGAGTTTATTTTCTAATTTAAGATTCATTTTCATCAAAAACATAAGTACCGGAATAAACGCGTGGGCTAAATTTCTAACTCCTCTTGGAAGATATTAATAATTGGTGTTAGTACTTTGTCGGTACTAACGACATCATATTAATTACTAATTTCGATTTTTCTACCGCGTGATCGGATTTAAGATAACGGCCACCGATAGGGATATTCTTTAGGAGGATTATTATTTGTCGGCTACTGAATAGGTTGGTAATATGGTAATTTCTTTATTCCTTATGAATTTAATATCAAAAGAACGCGGTAGCGCGACGTTAAAGTTTAAGATAAAAGAACCGATTAATGTTTAACGCGTTGGAGGAGGCTGCCCATTAAAAAATTAAGTATGTTCGTAAATTTCGGAAAAAGTAGGTTCTAACGTTAATTGACGATGAAATCTTTATGTTCGATAAAAAATATTTCCTGTTAAAAATTGGTAGACTGTTTCACCAGAAATTTTCTTTTTAAGAAAACCTACAAGAAACATTAATAATAACAACGTTAAACAATTTTTGAATATAATTATGAGGACAAGGATACGCAGTTACTAATAGAATAGAAATGTGCTTTATTGTCACTGAAAATTGTACAATTTTATGGACAAAGCTTACAAAAAGTCAAAAAATAACAATAACTATTAAAATTTACTAAAATCTAAATTTATAATAAAAAATTAAATTTGAAATTTAACTAAATTTCAAATTGCATAATAACACCTTACGAACTAGTTCAAGCTGCTGCATGTGATATTCAAATATTATAAAAAAATACTTTAGTTGCTCCTACCTAAACGTACTATAATTTCTTAGTTATTGGTTATAGACTAGGCGGCATCTGTAGAAATTCAGACCATAATGGAAATTTTCGAGGGAAGCTATTTTTTTGCTGGAATCCCTTCAAGATATGCCCAGTATCGATAATCACGATATGCGCCAATCGTAACAAAATCTGAAAACAATTGAAAATTTCTCATTTTTTTGCTCCTATTTTAATTTATAATTCGAAAAATATTGATCTTAGAGAAAAAATTATAAGTGGTTAAAAGTTTCGTTATTAAATTTTACACAATATTTTGTTAGCTAGAAATTGAAAATTTAATGGTTATTGTTGAAAAAATAGCAATAATTGGAAAAAAAGTACAAAAAAATGAAGTTATCCTTTAAATGTTTTCGACTTTCTAAAACTTGACTTACAAGTTCCATATTCCGCCTAGAAAAACTTTTTAATATGTTTAAAACGTGTGCTAAATTTTGTAAAGATCGGTCGGATAGGTTTTGCATAATAATTTTGCAATCCAGCCTACTGGAAAAAAATCGCAAATTTTCAAATTCATAGTAGGCCCTAAATAAGGCCCTCAGATAGTTGAAATGTTTTTTACATATAAAGGAAGTCTCACACATTTAAACGCTTTTTGTAAAATTCAAATCGGTTTACTAGGAAAGCCTATAAATTTTTTTAAAGTTATAAACATTTTTTAGGCTTATAAACAAATTAAATAACTTTACGAGCTTTAAACATATCAATTTCAAAATGTATACACTTAAAGAACATTAAAAGACGCTTCTTTTAAAAAACAAAAAGATATATTCAGCTTACTGGTTGCCGAGATATTGAAGGTCAAAGTTGGCATACATTTGCCGTGTAAACATAAGTGATAGAGGGCTCGTTTTTAAACAAATACCCTCGTCTTGTCAAATACTTTTTATATGAAAAGTTTTACGTAATGCGCTTTATGGCAATATCCATAAAAAAGACAAATAAAAACCGTTTTCGCGTAATATGTCGCTCGAAATGCGAGAGGTGGTGATGAGGGACATTCACTTCAAATGTGAATCGGCGAATATCAAGTATATATTAGCCTCAGATAACAAGCCAGTTTTTATAATTGCAGAGGATATTGATGTTCTGGTAATATTTTTACAAAAGTAACTGAAAATAAAAATATTTTTTTCTGGAAACCTAGCAAAGGAAAAAAATCGGAAGAAATTTATGACTACAACTCTTTCAATAATGCACTAAGTGAGTGAATAAGTGAATCTACAAAATCTTTGTTAAAAAATTTAGTGGGCTTTTTACACGCATTTTCTGGTTGTGATACAACCTCTGCATTTTTTTATCAAGGAAAAAGCAAAATTGTTAAATTGGTTTCAACAAATAATGATATATGGCAAGAAGCAACCATTTTTAATAAAAAAAGTGCCACTAAGGAAGAAATTAAACGCAGCGGATGCAAAATTATATCGGCATTGTATAAGGGCCACTCAAAGTGCGATTTTACATTGAATAAAATTCGCTACTTGTGCATTAAAAAAGGTTGCAAAAATAAAAATTTTCAATTGTCCATGCTGCCACCTACACAATCTGCAGCTGAGCAACACTTGCTTCGTGTATATTTCCAAGTACAGCAATGGCTTGGAAATAACCTGAATGCTACTGAGTGGGGGTGGGAACTAACTCAAAATGGTCTTGAGCCAATACAAACTGAGCAAGTATTACTACCTGACTCATTATTCAGAAATATTAGTTGCAAATGTAAAAAACTTTGTACAAAAACGTGCAGTTGTATCAAACATGGTCTCAAATGTTCTGACTATTGTCTTCACTGCAATGGTCAAACAGGTAAAAATATTGATCACAATAAAATATTGGAAGAAGTTGAACGAGATATGGATATGGAGTCGATGGATTCCTTAGATTTTTTGGAGGCACAAGATATAGCTACAGATGAAGGAGAAGAAACATTAAATTTACAGATCGAGGATGAAGATATTGAAATGGAAAATAAAGGTTTTGAGGAAGAAATAAAACCTGAAGATCCTTGTCCTTCCAAAAAAAGAAAAAGACTTAAAAAAAATTATTGAAGATTGAGTCAAAATAAAGATTATTTATGAAAAGAAAATTTTTGTTTCATTCGCCTTTGTTTTAACAATTTAAATTATTTATTAACAATTTATAAATACATATTTGTTTACTAAAAGTAACAATTTACTTCAATGTATAAATTGCAAGCTCAAAAAAAAACAATTTCGAGTATTACACAGCAGTATAATAACACGTCAATATACAATATACACGTCACTTTCGAATCAAAATATATTCTCAAATCAAATAATGTCATTATTATGATAAAACTGCAGAAATAAATTATTTTTAATGTTAATTATTTTGAAATGTTTGATTTTTACAAAAAAAATTTCCTTCGTTTTAACAATTCAAATTATTTATTAACAATTTATAAATACATATTTGTTTACTAAAATAACAATTTACTTTACAAGCCCTTACAGATTTTGGAGCACTTTACTTTTGTTTATATTTCAAAACCCGAAATTAAACAAACTGATGGTCCCCTACTTGATACTCGCCGATTCACATTTGAAGTGAATGCCCCTCACCACCACCTCTCATGCATTCCGAGCGACATATTACGCGAAAACGGTTTTTTATTTGTCTTTTTTATGGATGTTGCCATGAAGCGCATTACGTAAAACTTTTCATATAAAAAGTATTTGGCAAGACGAGGGTATTTGTTTAAAAACGAGCCCTCTATCACTTATGGTTACACGGCAAATGTATACCAACTTTGACCTTCAATATCTCGGCAACCAGTAAGCCGAATGTATCTTTTTGTTTTTTAAAAGAAGCGTCTTTTAATATTCTTTAAGTGTATACATTTTGAAATTGATATGTTTAAAGCTCGTAAAGTTATTTAATTTGTTTATAAGCCTAAAAAATGTTTATAACTTTAAAAAAATTTATAGGCTTTCCTAGTAAACCGATTTGAATTTTACAAAAAGCGTTTGAAAGTGTGAGACTTCCTTTATATGTAAAAAAATTGCAACTATCTGAGGGCCTTATTTAGGGCCTAGTATGAATTTGAAAATTTGCGATTTTTTTCCAGTAGGCTGGATTGCAAAATTATTATGCAAAACCTATCCGACCGATCTTAATAAAATTTAGCATACGTTTTAAACATATTAAAAAGTTTTTCTAGGCGGAATATGGAACTTGTAAGTCAAGTTTAGAAAGTCGAAAACATTTAAAGGATTAACTTCATTTTTTTGTACTTTTTTTTCCAATTATTGCTATTTTTTCAACAATAACCATAACATTTTCAATTTCTAGCTAACAAAATATTGTGTAAAATTTAATAACGAAACTTTTAACTACTTATAATTTTTTCTCTAAGATCAATATTTTTCGAATTATAAATTAAAATAGGAGCAAAAAAATGAGAAATTTTCAATTGTTTTCAGATTTTGTTAAATAAAAAATTTAGCACAGGGTTTGCGACTGGCGCATATCGTGATTATCGATACTGGGCATATCCTGAAGGGATTCCAGCAAAAGAATAGCTTCCCTCGAAAATTTCCAATCCAAAACAGATCCCGCCTAGACTATTAAGAAACTCTTCCACTGAATAATATGGTCTTTCAGATAGATAGGATTTTGTCAAATTACGGACTTTCGACCTTCGCCTTTCACATTTGGAGGTGCTTAGAGGGGTAAAGCTACTTATTTTTGCGCAAAATGAAAACCGTTTTTCCCTCACAAGTAAATTTAACGTGTTTAAATTTTTTCGATAAGTTTTTTTTTACTGGCAATAATGACTTTCGGTATATTTTCAATGTTCCATTCTACATATAAATTATCTGGCTAATTATTATGACTAGGTAAAAAGATATATAGCTAAAATAAGTCTCATTAAGATAATCAATGATACAGATCAGACAATATTTTATACATAATAAAACCAAAACTCTTGCGAAACCGAACAAATCACTGGTTCTTCTGCTCATACTTTCTTCTCCACTTCCTGTCGAGGGGTAAAATGGCTCGGTACCGCAGATTAAGTAAACCTTCTCGCCGCCTCGAGCAAGGTCACTTTCGATGATGCATCATCAGTGCCTTGCTTATAAAAAAAGATTTCTCGTTCGTGCGGTTCTCGTGGTAAAAGACGATCAAGAAGATGAGGAAAGTTATCTAGAACACGACTGCCTCAGCTACCGGTCTTTAAAACGATGACGGCTTGACACGTTCGAACACACAGACATGCACGCACTTTCTTAGTATTGAAATTGAAGAGGGTTTTGTGACGTTGCCACTTTTAATGTACTAATATGTTAATCCTTTTTTAATATATATTTATATCATAAATAAAACAATCCTCCACTTCGCCCAATTTTTCAGTAATGTTTTCTCCAACAAACAAACTCTCAAAATATTTGCGAAACATTCTAGGACATATAGTATGTAAAACAATTAAATAAACTCATCAAAGGTGATCTAGTAATATATCTTAAAAGTAAAAATATAGAATAAGCTACGCAAATTTTACAGAGAACATTAAACAGCTTAGAAATGTGGTCTTTAGAGACTGGTTTAACTTTTTCAACTGAGAAGACTAAAGTAATAATGTTTGACAAAAGAAGAGCAGAATACAACTTAAACTTGTATCTAAATGGTCATTCTCTGAAACAAGTCCGACAAATCAAATTTTTTGATGTAATATTTGACTCACAACTCACATGGACTTCACATATTAACAACTTGATCAAATCCTGTCAACAAAGAATAAACTACTAAGAGTTTTATCCAATCATAGATGGGGTTCAGATACTAAAATTCTTCTTAATTTATATCAGACATTAATAACAAGCAAACTCGACTACAAATGCATCTGTTATGAACCAGCAAATAAAAATCAACTAAAAAAACTGGATGTGATTCAAACCACATCTCTACGACTAATTTTTGGAGCCTTTAGAACTACTCTAATAAGAAGCCTTCAAGTTCTTGCAGGAGAAATGCCACTATACCTCAGAAGACAATATAAACCACTTTGCTACGCTTCAAAAATTTTAATGATCATACCTTTCTCGCAAGTTTAGTATCGGAAGAATCACTAGAACAATACACAAATTACAGAACCAAGACAGTACCATTTTACGAACGAGTTAAAAAATTACCATATTATATCAATCAAATCACCTTGGCACCCATAAAAATATACCAGACACCTTCCTGAACAGTTTCTTTACCAATAGTAGACATCTCCTTACTTAAACATGATAAACATTCATACATTTCTGCTGAGGTCAAGCTTCAGTATCATGCAAAATTACTCAAATATTCCACTTGCAAATTGTTCTTCACTGATGCCTCCAAAGATTGCAACGGAGTAGCAGCTGCTACTGTATAAGAAGATGTAATTTCTTCTACTAGATTAACTGACGGCTATAACAAAAAAAAAATACTAATATTATCAGATTCATTAAGTTCTTTACAGGCCATTAAACATGTTTATCCGAAACACATCAATGTATTCCTAATTAAAGACGCGTTGCAACAGCTCCAATTTTCTGGAAAAACCATATCATTTGTGTGGATCCCATTCCATGTCGGAATAAGTGGTAATGAGCTAGCAGACAAAACAGCGTTTGAAGCAATAAACAACGTGAACATTCCGACTATAACGGGTATATCAATATCAGATACTAAATCTTTATTCAAGACTCATGTAAATAAAATCTGGCAAGAAATATGGATCAAACAAACACAAATCTTAAAAGCATCAAACCAGACGTATCTTCAAAAATCTTCCTATACCACCAAAACAAAAAGACCAGGTAATTATCAGCAAACTCCAGAGTTTGCTGATAATTAAGAACCACCACCAATGTGCCAAAGATGCCAAACACCTTTCACAGTCAACCATATAATAATAGAATATGTGTCCAGAGTACACCTCATCCAAGGCGATATTCAAGATACCCAACAGCCTGAAAGAAGCACTGGTTACAAAATACAATGAAGTTCTGTCTTTTTTAAATTACTGTAAACTCTATAATAAATTGTAATTTAATTTTTGTTACATGTACAGACATATACATTGTACCATATTGTTGTAAGTAATGACTTTTAAAATGTATCTTATTTTCTCTATTTGTATCATAAACCTACCGCTAATAACCCTAGTGGTTGATTGGTTGAGTGGTTAAATATAATTAAATAATTTATTTATAATGTTTCCAACGGGGAACCGACCAGGATTTAACAACTATATAGTTAGCCAACACATGCAACATGTACACATCCAGCCAATCCCAATCCAGTATAAATCAAACCAAATAAATATTATTACCCACTAGTGCAGATTCCAAACAACACTCAGTTTCAACCACAAATCAACAATATACAGGGTTATCCACAAATCTCCCCACAAACGCCAGATATTTCATCATCATCATCTTGGTGCTACAGCCCTTAGAGGGCCTCGACCTTCTCAAGCTTTCTACGTCATTTTGTTCTGTCCCTTGCTTGCATTTTCCTGTTGCCGACTCCGATCTTCTCCGCATCTTGTGTTACCCCATCCATCCGCCTCAGCTTTGGTCTACCTCGTCTTCTCATTCCCACGCGTTGCGCTGTTAGAATCTTTTTTATCATGTTCGATTCAGGGGCCCGGGCTACATGTCCTGCCCACTGCAGGCGGTTTCGCTTAATTATAGTGGTAATATCTTTACCACCAAATGTATGCTTGTAGATATTTTGCAGTTCAAAGTTATATCTACGCCTCCATATTCCGTTCTCACAGACTCTCACAGACGCGGACTATCAGCGTTCTTCTTCTTCATATGCCTTGTCCGTTCCGAACGTTGGCAATCAACATGGCTATTCTGACTTTGTTTACGGCAGATCTATATAGTTCAGCAGATGACAATCCGAACCATTGCCGCAAGTTTTGGAGCCACGAGTGTGTTCTCCTCCCTGGACCCCTTCTGCTGTCTATTTTCCCTTGAACGATCAGCTGTAGTACTCTATATTTATTATGTCTCATAACGTGACCAAGTATTCCAACTTTCTCTTCTTTATACTTATTCCTACCTCTCTCTCTTTACCTATCCGGCGTAGTACCTCTTCGTTGGTCACGTGCTCAGTCCAGGATATACGTATATCATCCATCAGCGTTCTATACAGCCTTATACGAGTTTTTTGAGACAGACAGACGTTTGTTAGCTAAGTACTTTGATACGCCTGATATGTACAATATGCAAATAAACCAACCCACAATATTTTTTGTTTTATTTCCTCGGAAAAAAGTAATTTATTTTCCGGGAAAGCATTTCACAGAAACATTTGGCAACATTGCAAGCATTTATTTCGTGATGTTAATTGTAGTGCGTTTAGAAACCTTGTGTATAAAGCGTATTATTAAGCCTTTATCATAATTTAAAATTCAGAAGCAGAGAAACGAGTTTTTTTTTTCGACTTAATACAGGTGCGCCATTCTATTAGTTAAAACTAATTTTTGGGTTTTTCAAAATAAACCATTCATGTGTTATCTCTCACACGCAAAGCAAAAAGTGTAGACTAAAACGTTTAGTGTTTGAAAAAATGTTTTAGTTGCCTTTTTAATTTAAGTATACAAGAATTATTTCGTAGTTTTGCTATGCAACTGTGAGAACTTTTCTGAGGAGGAAGTGGTCTTCTTGGAATGTAATATCTTTAATGCTTTAATAAGGTATTTTCTAAAATAAAATACTACAGTACACTTTTGTACTAATACGTGAAGCCATTTAAATAAGTCAAGTTATCAAAGTTGTACATTATATGTTTTAGTTCAGTCATACATTCCATACATTCCAAGTTTTCTTCTGTGAATAGTTGACAATATCATCAGCAAATTTTAAACAAGTAATGTTGGGAGACCATGAAAATCTTATGTATACAGGTTAAAAAGTAGTGGACATAAAACAGCTCCCTGTGGAATGTCTTTTGATGTAATCATTGGTCCTATGATATTATGACCCTTGGTCTTATTACGGTCTTTACGGATATTATGGTCTTTATTTTTTCCCGGTTGTAGAATTAATATAACAAAGGAATCATTAAATTGGTGAGGAATAATTCCAGTTTGCATCCATGCATTCCATCTTTTGCCCAGCATACCCATTTTTTGTAACATAATATACGAAATCTGATCTGGACCTAGGGATGTAGAGGTTTTTGAATAAAATAATGCAGGACTATTTTGATACAGAGTAATTGCTGTCTGTATTACGGAATTTCCTTATTAAGGCACATTTCTGTTCATAAGATAACTGTACATTTGTATTTTCTCTGTAATCGTTGGATGCTGCCAACCATTGTAGCGAAATTCTCATTTCATACTTAATTAATATATAACTCCAAGTAATTTTGAACCAGGAAACGGAGCTCTTTCCAAAATTCCATAAAATCTATTATAGTCTAAAGCGACCCAAATAACATTCCATGCAGAATTAACAAAGCGAGTCGAAGAATTTTAACAAAAACATAAATACGCCGACATCCATACCAGTGCTGTGTTTAGGGATGGGAGTAAGGGATAGCTACGAGTCGTCAGCATATTTACGCAGTTTCAAATTTCAATAAAACAGAGGAAAATTCGAAAAAAAGTAAAAAATAAAATGTACTATTTCTATTTCTTTTTGACCTTTTTCTACGGAAAATCTATTATAATTTTAAGGCCTTTATTTTGAATATAAAGGGTGAGGTGAGTACGTAGAATCTGAATTATTGAAAGCCCTTAGCTGTTTTGCTATAAGTTTGTGAAAAATTCTACCAGTTGCAAAGTCTTGCACAGTCAACAGAATATTCCAACCCATTTATGCATGAAGAAATATCGCAAGCCCCAAATGAAATGAAAACAGGAAAAGCGCCGGGTTTCGACGCCATTCACGCTGAGTTCCTCAAACATAGCGACAGATTCACTAGGCAGTGGCTCGCAGAATTCTTTTCTGACATCCTTCAAACAGGAAACGTCCCCCACTAACTCAAAAATGCAAAAATCGTCGCCATTTTAAAACCAGGGAAAAGTAATAATTCACCAAAAAAACTACCGCCCCATCGCCACTCTTAAGTATGGTGTACAAATTGTTCGAAAGACTGTTGTATAATAGAATCAGCAAAACCATATTCCAACACTTACCAGTGGAACAGGCATGATTTTGGCCAAACCGCAGCTGCACAGACCAGGTACTCGCCCTGACCAATTATGTGGAATCAAACTTTCAAAAGCAATCAAAAACAACCGCTGTTTTCATCGATCTATCTGCTGCTTATGACACTGTGTGGCGACAAGGGGCAATATATAAACTAATGCGAATAATCCCATGCAGAAAGACCACTGAGGTTATTAACGCCATGCTATCCAACAGATGCTTTGAAGTTATATTGGGAGACAAGATTAGTACCCAAAGAAAACTGAATAATGGACTTCCACAAGGATCCGTGCTGGCTCCCATGCTTTTCAGCCTCTACATAGGAGACATGCCAGAAACCACATCAAAAAAGTTTGGATACGCAGACGACTGGACGCTTGCCGCAAGTCATAAAGAATCCGAGGTCACTGAACGCATTCTAACAAACGATTTAAATGCCCTAGTGAATTATTTCCGCAAATGGAGATTGCAACCCAATCCAACTAAGACAGAAGTGTCCAGCTTCCATTTGTACAACAGGATGGCCAACTATCAACCTCAAATCAATTTTGGGGATAGACTCCTTAAATATAATAAACACCCAAAATACTTAGGTGTTACACTTGACAGAACGCTAAACTTTAAAGAGCATCTTACTAAGACTACTGCAAAACTCCGAACTCGTAACAACATCCTGCAAAAGCTCTGCGGCACTACATGGGGCTCCTCAGCACCCATACTTAGATCGACAGCATTAGGACTGGTATACCCCGTAGCGGAATACTGTGCACCAGAATGGATAAACAGTCCACATACTCACCGTGTTGATGTCCAACTCAACCAAGCCATGCGAACTATATCGGGCACAATCAAGGCCACGCCCACTTACTGGTTACCAGCTGAGTCATATAGCTCCACCACCCATCCACCGGGAACATGCCCTTGTCAGAGAATTTACAAAAATCAATACTGATCCTAAGCTCCGCTCCCATGTCGGAACTTCCGCCAGAGACATAAATAGGCTCCGTTCAAGACACCCGCCTCTAAAAACGGCAAAAAGGCTAGTAGATCAAAATTTTAATGTAACTGAACGGTGGAGAGAACAATGGGAGAATAACGCTGCACCAGCTAACTGGAACATGCCATGTATTACAAGCAAACCTGAAGGCTTCAACCAACCGAGACGAATTTGGACCACACTCAATAGAATAAGGACGAACTGTTTCAGATGTTCCGACTCACTTTTTAGATAGGGAAAAATACAATCACCAAATTGCGACTGCGGCGCCGAAAGGCAAACAGTAAAACACATGGTAGAGGAATGCCCGATTAGATCCTATAACGGCAACCCTTCAGATTTCCTGGCTGCTACAAAAGAGTCAATCGAATATATTTATAATCTAGATGGTTGTTTGTAGAATAATATTTTTGTATTTACTGTTGTTTGTAATTTATATATTGTCATACTTTTTCTTTTCCAACCAAAGAAAAATAAATAAAAAAATCCATCGAAATAAAATTTCAAGAGATCAATATAAACAAATTGTATATAGTAATTTAAGATAAGATTTAGTGTAGATAAGAATAGAAATTTGTTTGGCAAACGACCTTTTTCCGTTTTCAAACAAAATTATTAAAAAAACCTTCGTTTAGAATTAGAAGACATTTTACCTGTAAGTTAATCTTTTCATTGTTTGTATAGTCGAGTATTAAATTACCATATTTTAATCTTTTGAAATATGTATAAATGATGTATTGAAAAAAAAAACCAATTTTAAAGTAAGCTATTTAGTTTTCTCTGAAACCGAAATTAGGCTTTTCCAAAGTCATGGTAAACACAATTTAAACTTTTTGATTGGACGGTCGTTTTTTAAATGGGGATTTTGGTGAGTCGATCATGAGAGAGGAGAAGTTAGTCATATTTTGGTCATCGAAGGAAACAGTCGTTTGTCTCAAGATAGGGTGTGGTTCGTGAGTTTGGATACCGTCGTAACGAAAAGAAGTGAATAGTTTGAAGAAGGAGATAACAAGTGGATTAAAAGAGGTCCTTGTATCTACCGTGGGCATTTTATAAAGTATATGTGAAAGTATTCTTACGGCAGCAAGTTGACAAAAGGAGGTCCTGGTGTCATAAATAAGTAGCGGAGTTTGGAGAAGTGAATCAGGTGTTTTTGTGTAGTCTGAGGAGGTTTGCAGAGACGTAAAGAAGGAGCCGAGGTGCCAAAGAGGGGAGATCACATATTTGAGGAGACTGGACTTTTCTGGGTATGTTCCAACATACAACTCAAGAAGAAAATAAACTGTAAGTGTTTGTACAATTGAATTTTATATCTGTGAAGGATCGTTTCGACATCATGGTCATTATCATTAAATTTAAGAACTGACGTTTTGTTAGGCTAATCAAAAGTTTAAAGTTTTGTGGTTTCTTTTTTCAAGTAAAGAAAATTTTAAGTAAAATTGGTTTTTCACGTAATATAAATGTATGTAGCTTTAAATCTTTGTAATATAATATATTTGTATTCTTATCATTTTCTTCTCTATCCCGATAAAAGACAACTAGAAAATCTTTTGAATCCATCGAACACAGGTAATATAAGGATTATTTTTCTTTTGATAACAAATAAGTTATAATTCTTTTTTATTGGCTCAATAAACTAAGTTTGAACTCAAAATAAACAATCATAACAATATATTATATGTATTATATGTATATTATATGTATATATATATGAACCTGTGATGTAGCCATACGCTAAATAAGTGAATAAATCAATGAATAATAACTAACTATCCCTTAGATATGTTCATATCAAATCCGGCACTGATCCAAGCATTTTACTCCATCGTGTCGTATATCTAAATCCAGCCACACAATTATATCCAATCGGCCCCCTTACACACCAATTACTGTCCCCGTAATAACCTAACAAAACACCGAATTAATACGACCACATGTTACCTGCTGACAGTTGTAAATGACACAAGTTTCTGTCTCTCTTTCTGATCCCTGCAGTGGCTTCGTTAGGCCGGTATGTTGATGAAATTAAGTTTCAGAGGTATGCGACGAAAAAATGTCCGATCGGTTCGTCGATAGTAGAATAATAAGTGAATGGGTTTTTGTTTTTTTAAAGAAGGGTAGACGGATTATATTTAAATATATGTTTACGTAGATGCATAGATACGGATCAAAATATTTCTGTCATTGACACTGTTACTAATCACACGAGACATATCAACACCTGGCGGGATTAGATAAAGTATTAAGTTTCAAAGATACAACAAAAGAAGACTTTACCTCCCTTTATTATACGTTTTTAAGCAACTCAATATGCTGTAAATTCTTTTTTATTGTTACATTGCATGTTTACCATCTACTCTATACAGAGAGTAATAAGTAAATAGTCTGTAAGTAAATTAACGTCTGTTAATTTACTTACAGACTACTAAGGGTTCTCTAAGTATTATTGCGGTAGGTCTTCTGGCCATACTCTCTTCAATTTTCTTTCGGCAAGGGGTTGGGTAAATAAATTATTTATCAGTTCGTTGTTGTGATCAGTGGGGCGATTTTCATATTTTATAGCGTGATTCTGTATTATGTCCTTAAATAATGGGATGTCCAGATCATTGTGAAGTGTTTGGTTAAATGCATACCATGGAGCTTTACTTATGATACGGATTATAGTAGACTCTCGATTATCCGAGCCTTGGTTATCCGAGCCCCTCGGTTAACCGAGGCAAAATTTTGCCTGGGGTTTACATTTATAGCCGTACTTGTTGAATCACAATATCGAGTAACAAAAAAAGGATCGATGTTAACAAGTTATATCGGCAGCTGTTATATGGGCAATCCATTGAAAATTGTGGATTATTGATAAGAAGAGAATTGTGTTTAGGTCAAGCTGATGTCGAGTTGGTATTCTCAGAAATTGGTCACCGCCTTATTTCCAGAAATTTCTGTGTCGTGTTTTGTCTACAACTTCCTGTTACTTTCTATGTTAATCAGTGTGAATTGAACTACCGATTTGTTTGTTGTCGTTCAGATCGTTGTTTGCTGCCGTTCAGATCGTCAAATTAAGTCAAATTACTGTACGGTGAAATTTTTGCTTTTATGTACTGTTTTGTGTATTTATTCGAGTTTATAAGTTTAAGTTTCATAATTAATTTTTCATAAGTTGATTTTTGTGAGTGTAAGAGAGCATCTTTCTGTGCAATATGAGTGAAAAGCGGAAGTAGTTGTATCTTTAGAAACAAAAGTGAATGCAATTAAGAGGTTGGACAAGGGTGAATCAATAAAGAAGGTTGCTTCAGATTTAGGTGTCGGAGAAGTAACTGTTGGAGATTGACATTATCCTTAAAGATGGACTAACTTCAGACCAAATATTTAACTGTGATGAGACAGGCGTTAACTTTAAAATGCTTCCATCGAAAACACTAGCTGCTAGAAATGAAGGAACTGCACCAGGTTACAAAAAAAGCAAAAAAAGAGTCACAATCATGATTTGCAACAATGCTTCTGGTTCATTAAAATTAAAACCTCTTTTAATCGGAAAATCCAGAAATCCAAGAGCATTTAAAAACGTCCAAATAAATTGCTTACCTACAATCTATAGCAACCAACGCAATGCATGGATGGACTGTAACACTTTTAAGGACTGGTTTTTTAATGACTTTGTGCTAGTCATTGATGCCTACCTAATAAACAAAAATCTGCCTCGGAAAGCTTTGTTGATGTTGGACAACGCACGATCCCAGCCAGATGCGAGTGAATTGATTACTGGTGACATACGAGCTGTGTGCCTTCCACCTAGTGTGACGTCTCTCATCCAATCCCTAGACCAAGGCGTTATAGAAGCAATGAAGAGGAATTATCGGCGGAAGCTTCTTCAGGTACTGCTAACTAAGCTGGATGAAGGGCTGACTGTAATTGAGACATTGAAGAAAATCACGGTTAAAGATGTTTGCTATTGGATCGCATCTGCTTGGGACGATGTAAAAGTGTCCACAATTCAGAAGTCGTGGAAAAAATTATTTAAGATAAACAACAAAACACAAGACGTTATCGTTTAATTGTTCGTTTTCATTGGTTACATTATGCTAGACGCGTGCTACTTGCTACTTGCCACTGCCACGCCACTTTGGTGGGCGTTCTCACTTAGGCTTACAAGTTTCACATGTCGTAATACTGTTTACAAAGCAGTATTAGTAGATTTTACATACTGATATATGATGTTATAGATACCATTACAAAATTAAGAAGGATAAATACATAAAAAAGTTACAAATAGGAAATTTTTAGGTTAATTTGAATATAGCTTTCAAATGAACTCTGTAAAATGACAGTAAATAGTATTGAAATAATCGGAACAACTCCCAAGTAGAGATCAAAAACAGAAGGAAATACTTACCAATATAGCGATACTATGCGAATGTGATGGTTATGTACTTACCTAAAACAAAAGAAAAATATTAAAAATGATCAATACAAAAAAAACAGAAAAATTAAAATCCACAAGGACCGTTGCTATCATCAGGTCATGGTAGACACTTTGTCTCAGGACCAGTAACTTCATGTGGAGTCGTACGTTGCCATGTTACCAAATTCACTGGTAACTTTAACATCTTAATATATAAGATCAAATAATGTAGACTAAATTTAAACATATAACTTTTAACGGGTTTTTACCCAGATATTTAGTGGCTTAAAACATGTACACCTAGGCACTGATGATGGAACATGGATTATGAAAACGTTTTGTTGTTGTGATATAGCCCGATTGGGTTTTTAAATTATATACCTTTTATAAAGGATTTTAGTAAATTTTTTTTAGAAAAATTAACTTTTGTGTAAAATGTCTTTGATATCTTAGATAGGAAAACTCAATGTCCCATATTATGCATATTATACATTAGACGAATGATTTTCTTTAATTTCTACTACTGTGAGACGTTTTTACTACAGAAACATAATTGTCCACGTAAATCAATAACCATAGAATGCATTAAATAAACGCTAGTCTCTGCTTTATGCCCCACATCATCTGCATCATCATTTGGCTCTACAACTTTATACTTCATCTAATTTACATATCGATGCACGTCATCGTCGTCATAGTCCGTGACGTCACATGATACCAACACGAAATATTTAGGCGGTAGGTGTGTTCTTTTTTAGAATCACTTTGCCGAGTACACTGGTATTACAGCCACTAGACATATTTTATTATATACGTGTAGAAATAATATTTAAAGATTTCTATTAATGTTACCTTAAAGAAACACACAATAATATGTTTCATTTAATTTGTATAAATGCATTATAAAGCGTTTTTATGAAGAATATTTGTTCGGAACACACCGTAAATGTAATCGAACGAAAGTGATATTTTGGCATAAATTGGTAACACTTATTTGACAGTTGTGGTGTTGACACTTTTTGTACTTTATTATTTTGTATTTTCAAGGTATTGTTTTATATTTTTACCTATTTAATAAAATCTGTTCTTTTTAGAACAAAATTAGTGTGTTTTATTTCAAAAATGTCACGTAAGAATTTAAATAGTCGTTGTAAAGAGATGGTAATACTTTTATAATAATTATGTGACCTATTTGATTTAAAATGGAGTCAGGATTTTTTTATACTTTGGCAACTATGTCAACTTCGATCTCTGTCAATGATAATGACGTGCATCAATAAGTAGGTTCAGGAGTCTTTCGTCACTCGATCTTAGTACGTGGCCCGCCCTACTTATTCGATTTGGTTTGGTTCGGTTTTGTTATGCCCCACTATTTATTCTGAATCTTTGTGTTGAGTTTTAATTATTGGAAAGTTTTGAGCTGTAATTCTATTATCTTTTTGCTGTTTTCCATTCCGGTTCGTCGTTGGTTTCTTCACTTTTATAGAGTTTTCTAAAATATTCTTCCCATATCTCAGCCGAGAATTCCTTTGTTTGTACAAATTTATTTATTGGTGTTTCTTGATTTGCATCATCATCCATACTTTCCTCTAAGCACTATTAATATCATGATCCATGTTATTTATGACCTTAATTCAATGTTTTCTTTTTATTGCCTTTATTCGGGAGTTTACTCTGTTTCTGAATTTCATGTAGATGGTACGCTATTCCTGTGTACCGGCACTTTTGTATGATAAATAGCTTTTTCTTTTTTCTGCACTGATCACTAACCAATGCATTACAGTAATGCATTGGTTAGTGATCAGTATAGTAGTTTCTGGGGGCTCGGGAGACGGGGCTCGGAAGCCCTGAAGAAGACATCAAAGATCATGTCAAAAGCTTGGCGCAATGACAATCGACGCGGTTTAACCCGGAAGACTGTTTAGTTTAATATTAGTTCTTCTGATAGTATTAATCTTTGCTCTATTTTTAGTATCAGCAAATCAGTCAAACTCTATTTGTTTTAGGTTTCAATATTTCGTCACGATTTTGTGACTTCTTCAGGAGGAAACTCGTTAGGTTAGAATGACAGGGTTCCAACTAACAAAATCGCATATTTGGAGTTATTAGTGTGAAAAAATTCCAACTGACCTTCCCTATCTTTTGATCTGACAACAGCGCTGGCTAACAACGCAATTCTGACTAATTACAATGCCAAGGTTCCATCTGTGAACATAAACAAAACAAAACTAGAATGACATGGTTTCAGGTGACACATGAAACCTTGTCACTCAACAAATAATTAAAATTTGCATGTATTCGTTTGACAATGTTCCAACTGCAACAGCTGTTCATGTTCACTGTCTAGTATTGAGGTTATGTATGTTATTGTTTATAACAATGACGGAACTAAATGAGTTGGGACGACTTATTACTGAAGTATTAAGTGAAGATGCCGAATTAGAGGACTCTGGTGATTCTTACTTCCCATCATCAGAAAATGTAAGCGATGAAAATGAAGAAATTACTGACAGGTAAGCTAACCTATATTTTTTATTGTTGAAACCTTTACTTCGTGGAATCTAGTCATTTGTATGAAATCAAACTACAAATAACGTTAAAAATTCCATAATTTATTATTTAAATCCACATTTTTCAAAACATTTAAGTTTTATCGCTTTAGTTTAGTTTTTTTAAATAGTCCACTTTTCAAAAGTTCTATTGCACATAATCAATTTTTAAACTTTCATTTGGAGAGTAAATAGACTTATGGTATTTCAAATGATTCATTTGAGGTTTTTAAACTAGTATATAGTCATAGTCCTATTTTAGAAGCTAATTCTAATGGTATTTTGCAGGCGACCCAGAAATAAAGCCAACAAGCGTGTTTCTGCAGATATTTCAACAACTGCAACTAAATTAAAACCAGCGTTGATGCCCATAGATCTCCCATCAACTTTAACCGCTGGCACTCACCAAACTACTTCAAATGATGAGGTCCATTTGCCTATAAATCCGGTTGGGGAAGAAATTATTATTGATCAAATAACAAACACTAAACCTCCTCCTGTTAAGAGAAGAAAAAGGGATGTTTCTTCTTGGAAAAGCCAGAAACGTTCTATCAGCCATCAAAAAGGGGAATCTTATGTGAGTCGTAGAGGAGTTGCAGTGCCCGCTAAAGAAGTTAAAAGTTTGAAGGACTGTTTAAATAACTGTAAATTTAAATGTGGGGTATCTATTAGTGAAATTGAAAGACAAGCTTTGTTTAAGGCGTTTTATGGCATGAATCAAAATGGAAAACATCAATATATCTTGAGTACAACCACAAAATATCAGACAGAAAGACCTAAAGATAGAAACAGAGAATCATACAAAAAATTCACTTTTAGGTACTTCTTTAATGTTGGTAACCAAAAGGTAAAAGTCTGCAAAAAATTTTACTTAGGAACCCTAAGCATCTCACAAAAACCTGTCTATACGGTTCATAAAAACAAAGATGAGGTTAGCAATACACCCAAGCCGGATGGTAGGGGCAAAAGTGCCCAAAGTTCAAGACGCCTCAATGAAAAAATAAAAGAAACTGTGATAAATCACATAAAATCGTTTCCCAATGTTGAGTCTCATTACTGTAGGGCCACAACACAAAGAAAATATCTGGATTCAAACCTCAATTTAGCTAAAATGTACAAACTTTACACAGAAAAGTGTAGGGAGGAAAATGTTGTGCCTGTTAAGCTAAGTATGTATCGACATATTTTTGTGACAGAATTTAACCTAGACTTTCACGTACGGAAATCTGATCGCTGTGATCTTTGTGAGGAGTATAGGATTGCTTCCTCACAAAATATTGCCACCAATGAAATGAAATTGAAATATGAAGCGCACGTTAAGGAAAAGGACGCTATGCGTGAAAATCGCAAACAAGACAGGGAAAATAAACTAGTTCCAGTACTCTGCTTCGATCTGCAGAATGTCATTGGCTGCCCCAGGGCTGAAATTAGTTCTTTCTTTTACAAAAGAAAACTGAATACATACAATATGACTGCACACTTGTCTGTTAGTAAGACTATTTACTGCGCTTTATGGACTGAGGTCATTGGAGGACGCACCGGCAATGATTTGGCTAGTGCTGTGTACAAAATTTTGAATCAAGTGGCACTTGAGCATGAAATAACTGAACTAATCTTGTGGAGTGACTCATGTGTTCCACAAAATAGGAACTCGTTTATGTCTTGCGCAATTCTGAATTTCATGCACAATAACCCCACTATAAAGAAGATAACTATGAAGTACTCTGTACCAGGTCATTCTTGCATACAAGAAGTGGACAATGCTCATAGTCTTATTGAAAAGGGCATGTCTCAGAACGAGTTCTACTCTCCTCTTGGATTAATACGCATCTTAAAAGGTTTGAACCGTCAGCACCCAATCCGAGTACTTCAGATGAGAGACAGCGATTTTCTTGACTTTGGTTCATCCTCTAAAGTATTAAACTTTCAGTTGGTTCCATTCTTTCAAGTTTCAGTTTTAGAATTCACACAATGCCTGCATTTGATCTCATTCAAAACCTCTTTTTTGGAAGAGAACTTAGTGACCGTAATCTTGAGGTTTGCTGTATCGGCGTCCAAGAAAGGAAGAGTGACACAAAAAAGCAAGCAAACAGTAGCCGAAGCAAACACACCAATCTGGAAATTGATAAAACCCAAACATCTAGTGAACTCGAAGGCAACACTCTCAGCGGAAAAAATAAAGGACATCAAGTCAATGTTAAAGTTTATGCCCTTGCAAGACAAAGCGTTCTATACCACATTAAAACTGTGAAAATGTTGACATAGGTCAAAAACACTTACTGTACCTTTCTTTAAAATAAAATCATAGTAATTGAAATTTATACCAGTGTAATTATTTCAGAATCTCACTAACTATACCTATGGATCAGACTAAATAAATCATTTACTTTGGTATGAGAAGGTTCCACCTACCACATAGAACCTTGTCATACATAAAATGTCAAGTTTAAAAAGTGACAAGGTTCCAACTATAATCAAAAAAAATTGTAAATTTCTTACCAAGGAGCATTTTTTTCTTTTTTACCAGTTAAAACCTTTTTATGTATATAACTAAGAAGTGTATACACAAAAATCAAACAATATATCAAAAACACTTGTGTAGTGTCAAGATTAAACTTTGGGGACTGTTTTCTCAAAACTAGGTTGTGGTTAGTTGGAACCCTGTCATTCTAGCCTAACGAACTGTAAATTTATTAGAATAATAAAAGTTTAAAATAAGTTTATTTTTGAAGTTTGATTTTCACTTCGAAAATCGTTCTCAAAATAGAAACGTTTAAGTGTTTGATTTTGATTTCCGAAGTGGAAATGGAAACGTCAAAAAGAAGCTTATTTTAATCTTGTGTAGTTCAGAACTAATCTGACTTGACAATGGCAAGCCTTACGTCGTCAAAACAATGGTTTTTCTAAAAACCAAAACTATTTAACGCGTAGTCAAACCCGGAAAAATTTGTTTATGGTAATCGACTAAACTGCAAATTCCATAGATGGGTCAACCGATATGGGAAAGGGCTCGTATATCTTTATAGAGTGAAGTCTAACATTGAACAATTTTTAATGAATAAATTGAAGAAACAAAGAGACAGCATTATTGATATTGTAAGGTTAATTCCTCTCTCCATATCTATCTTCTATCGAATTCCTTGATGACGTGTGGGGAAGGAAGAGTCAGAAAGACCTGAAAGATCGTTTAGAGATGAAATAGACAAGGCAATGGAAAGATAGCTTGCAAGGTGGATTTTCACAGGACAGAAAGAGCTAAAGAGCAGAATTTAGAAAGCGTTAATGATATAATTTAAAAAAAAGTATTAAACTAAAAGAGCAAAGCAAGTAAAAAAACTGATAAATAGGAAGATGTGTTGGAACACAATTTAACGAAAAAAAAAAACACATAAATAAGTGTAACTAAGAATAAATTCAAAAATTTTTAGGGTAATACTGAAAGTCGTAGGGCTATAAGAGTTTGATTAAGTGATTTTCATAGTTTGAAACTTAATAAGTAAAATATTTTCAAAAATATTCTATAGTTAACATATTAGTTAGCTTTAAATACAACTCATTCCAGAATTTCACCAATTAGTACGATAAATTTCGAGTGCGTTAGTTTACGTCGACTATAGTTATAAATAAAGTTTTCATAATACTGTGCAATAAACAAAAATGTCAAATGATCACATGTGTACTATTTCGTGTTAAACGAAAATTCCCATAAATCATCTTAACATCATTAAATTTATCTTGTCTCATTAGAAGCATTCGGATCGGCCTATTTCTGCTTCTCCACATCAACTTCATCCAGGCCTCGTCCGAATGGGTAGGTGGATATGCAGCGAGGTGATAAAAATTATCATTTTCGAAAATTACATCCGTTCATCTTCATGATTAGTTGCAGCGCACGTGTATGTATTTGTGTCTGATTTTTTCTCAACCGATTCTAGAAGACAAGATAAAATTGGGTGTGTACAGTGAACAGGTTTATTCTTGAGGAAAATAGACTATATAAACATTTTAGTTAGTGTCAAGAGTTACTAAAATAATAATGGCAATAATTTCTCATTTATATAATTAAATATAACTGGCGACAAACCAATTACGCAAAAGCAAAGAGGAAATGTAGAAAATGACCTTTCAAAGAATGAACAGTCTCCTGGTAAAAATAGTAGACACCTTATAAAAAAAAATTAAAAATCAGAAAAAAAAACATTTTCCATTAATTCTCTATTTCTTGCAATATGTATCAGAGATTGTATGTCGTTAATCCCTGTCCATTGCCTTATGTTTCGGATCAGGACATTTTCTTGCGTCCCATTCCTCTCTTGCCTTCAATTTTACCCTCGATTATAAGTTGGAGGAACTGGTATTTTTCATTTCGCATGATATGACCTAGATACGCCATTTTCCTTTTCTTGATGGTTTCGAAAAGGTGGCGTTCTTGGTTTATTCTTTTAAGGACATCTATATTTGTGATTTTCGCTGTCCATGGTATTTTTAGGATACGGCGATAAAGCCACATTTCGAAAGCTTCTAATCTGTTTATATCCCTCGTTTTGAGTGTTCAGCCCTCTACGACATATAGCAGCACTGACCATACGTAGCACTTAGTAAACCTTAGTCTCAGTTGAAGATCAAACTCTGAACAAGTCAGTACTTTCTTGAATTTTACGAAAGCTTGTCGAGCTTGCTCAATGCGACATTTTACTTCCCTGTCCGATGCCCAGTCTTCAAAAAGCCACGATACCAGGTATTTAAATTTACTCACTCTTTCAATGGACAGTATTCAGTGTTATGGTGGAGTTTTCAAGTGCAACTTTCTGGAGATGATCATAAATTTGGTCTTTTTGGTATTAATCTCTAATCCCATTCGCTTACTGTATTCTCCGATTATAGTGACAAGTTGTTGAAGATCGACTATGTTGTCACAAATTAAGACACCATCATCAGCATATCGTATGTTGTTGATCAATACTCCATTCACCTTGATTCCCATCTCTGCATCCTCCAAAGACTCTTGAAATATGGCTTCCGAATAAATGTTAAATAAAAGAGGGGAAAGCACACATCCCTGTCGAACGCCTCTTCTTATATGTATGGGTTTGGATATAGAATTGTCTATTTTTAATTGTGTCGTTTGATGCCAGTACAAGTTTTCAATGCATCTTATGACTTTTTGGTCTATATCAACTTTCTTGAGAATCTGCATTAACTTGTGCTATTGGACACGATCAAACGCTTTTTGGTAATCTAAAAAGCATAGGAACACATCCTTCCTCTGATCGTAACAATTTTGGACCAGCACCTGTGTTGAGACTATTGCTTCTCGTGTTCCTAAACCTTGCCTAAACCCGAACTGGGAATCACTGATGTCCCATTCACATTTTTTGTATAATCTTTGATGTAGTATTTTTAAGAATATCTTTAAAGTGTGACTCATCACGCTAATGAGTCTGTGATCCTCACATCTTTTTGCATTGACTTTCTTGGGCAGGGGAATAAAGGTAGAGCGTAACCACTGTTAAGGATAGCAGCCAGTTTCATAAATTAAATTAAATATTTTGTGTAGTGCTGAAATTCCCCTTTCATCTAGTAATTTGAGTATTTCTGACGGGATTTCATCTGGTCCAGGTGCCTTATTGTTTTTTGAATTTAATATTGCCTTTTCTATCTCCTCTTTAGTAATTGAAGGGCCAGTCAGCTGGTCGTCTGTATAAACTTGACTCATGGGTCTTCCGTCATGAGCTCCTGGATATAATTTTCCCATATATCAATTTTCTCCTTTTCACCCAGCACTATCTGGTTATCCTGATTAACTATGGTAGTTGGTCTTCGTTTTCTGTATATTCCAGCAGTCTCCTTAAGCTTTTTATGTAAATTACGGTAAATTAGCAGAGCACATACAAAATATTAATTGCAAATATACACGTTTTCCGTCCTATCACTTATTTAATTGTTTAAATGTTCAATTTCTTCAAATAGAAATACTAGATTGATCAGTATATTAAACATTATTAGTAACAGACTCTTGAAAGAAAATCATTTAATAATTCGAATCATCAATTTTACTTGAAAATGTTGACAAATTCCAAACGTCGCTGGTACTTATCATCATTAATTTTAATTGTAAGTAAGAATAAACTAACACAGGGCAATTTAAATGGATTCAAAATAAAAATCTTTATCAGAATACTATGAGGAAGGTTCAATAGAAGAATGATCCGACAAATAAAAAGATACGAAAATTCTACGAACACGATAAAGCGTAGAAAAGGTAACAACAAAAACGTTAGTACAGTAGAAATGCAGAATAAATTAAAGAAACATGGCTGTAACTAATACGACAAATTCGTTCAATTTCTAGGTGAAATTGAGGAAACAATATTGTGAATTATATTTAAGACAACATTTTGCAGAGCTAGATTAACAATTTCTAAAAAAAATATTTTCTATTAAACCAATTGTTTCTGAGATAACTTACAATATATAAGTTGTACAATTACTTTCACCTTTGTCAAGATAACTTTTATAGCATATTCTGATGCTTATATTTTTTGTACTGTGTTCTTAAAAATCCTGTATAGTTTTAATACTTATTTATTATAAATGACAATAAAAGACAACACTTTTGTACAGTATATTTATTATAAATTTTCTTGAGCATATTTTTGTTTTAATTATAATTCAATTTTTAATATTTTGATTTTTAATTCTTGTTCCTTAATATCTGTCATGATCTGACTTTCTCTCTCTTCTTTGTCCTCTTATCGACCATTCTCTGTATTTAAAACTTCCAGTTTTCGTTAATATTTTTTCTTGGTTTCTATAAAAGTTTCATTTTTTGTGAAATTTGAAGAACTACTTTTTTTGATACAGACATAATTCATAACAATTAACAATTTTACACAAAAATTATCTTACAACAAGAAAAATAAGGTCATTTATTAAGGTGAGGGTTATACAACACGTAAACTTTTTCAATTTTATTAAAATCTATAAAAGTAATAAATAAATAATACAATTACTTTATTTCATTTTAAACATATTATTTAAATTTTAAAAATAAAGAAAACATATAAGCTTCGCGCTAGTCTACTAAACCAAAAAATGCAGAGATAGACACAATATATAGCACAACTTTTGAAGACAAAGAGAGAACAGAAGCACCAAAAGAATTTAAGGATGTTACTGGGCCTGACATTATACGAGAAGAAATTGAATATGCAATGAAACAAGCTAAAGGTGGTAAATCTCCCGGGCCTGATGAAGTTCCTATCGAATTACTTAAAATTGTGAATATTGAATCTATTGATCTTCTTTTGGATCTATTCAATACCATATATAGAACAGGTATAATACCTAAAGAATGGCTCCAATCAACATTCAGACTGCTTCCCAAAAAAGCCAATGCAAAGGAGTGCAATGAACATCGCACCATAGCCTTAATGAGTCATGTCTTGAAATTGTTTTTAAAAGTAATTCACAATAGAATACATAAGAAATTAGATGAAGGCATAAGTAATACACAAATGGGATTTAGGAAAGGACTGAGAACATGAGATGCACTGTTTGCATTAAGTGTTCTTTCGCAGAGATGCTTAGATATTAATCAGGAAGTATATGCCTGTTTCATTGATTTTGAGAAGGCATTTGACAGAGTGCAGCATAATCGACTTAAAGAAATTTTATTAAAATACATAAAACAGACAGAAGAGACATTAGAATCATCTGTAACCTCTATTGGAATCAAACAGCAAAAGTGAAAGTTGAAAACAAACTGACTAAGGATATCCAGATTCGCCGTGGGGTCCGCCAAGGGTGTATTTCATCACCCATGTTATTCAATTTATACAGTGAAGCCATCTCAGAATTAGCGCTTGCCGAGATCAGTGAGGGCCTTATAATAAACGGTGAGCCACAACATAAGATATGCTGACGACACCGTCCTTCTGGCAGGAACACTAGAAGAACTGCAACGATTATGGACTAAAAATCAATTTGACGAAAACCAAGTTCATAGTATTTACAAAAGCACAAAACATCAAAGTTAAGCTAGTACTAGATAATACAGAAATTGAACAACGTAGTCACCTAAAAATATTGGAAGATGTTAAAACAAACTGGTAAAATCATTTTATTATATTTGAAATAAAACACTCTGTATCTCGGTAAGAAGAAATATTTTATTTGAGCGTTTTAGGTGAAATTTTTGTATTTTGTGCTAAGGTTTCTCCAGTTTCTATACTCCAGCAAAGAAATAATGCAATGAGCAATGAATAAAGCACTAATGCTCATCCGTTATGAGTTTTACCAAGAAGCGTATCAGTAGCAGAGAATTTACCTAATAGCGAGAACACCTAATATATCAATATAATCTAAAACATTTTCGGTCTCATTCAGGAATTCTATCTTCTTAGTTTTTCTTGTTGTTCTGTCAATATATTATCCTCCTTATCTCTATCCTTTTTTTGTTTTAATTATTATTTGCTTTTGTTCAGTTTCTGCTAAAATTTTCTCGTCTCTATTGGATTACTTAGATCTTCTAATTCTTGAAGTTCTTTGTTCATAGTTTCTTTCTTCTTTCTGATGTGGATTTTCTTTTTTCCTTGCGTAATTATTTATATTCCTCCTCTGCTTGTCAGGTTCTGTACTCCTATTGCATAATTAAATATGCTCTGTTTTTTCTCTCTTCTTCTCACTCTTCATTTATGTTTTCACGTTTTAGGGTGTTTTCTACTTTGATCTTTATATTTTGTTCATATTCTATATTTCAGTGTATAGTTTTAAGTCCTACATTGTATCCTTCATGTTTACAACCCATTTGCTTTTTTAAACGTTTAAAATTCTGGCCCTTACCCTACTTTCCATTCAGTAGTACTCAGAACCTCAGATATCCTCTTCTAGTGCGTCTATAAGTTAAAATTATACCATCGATTCCAAAAAAAAACTACTATGAAAAAGAAGTTACTTTTGAAATCAGAGCATCAAAAATATTTAAAATTCATTATTTCTCACGCACCAATTTTTTTCATTTTGTTGGGCTGTGTTATCATTCCTGTTCTATACCATGCAAATTAAACGTTTGCTTTATATTCCAGTTCTTCTTTGACGGACTTTTTAGTTATTGAGGCTTATTAAATGAAAGTATTTGCTTCGTTGTGTAGTTTTTGTTGCGTTCTGCACATCTCTCTCTTCAATCCTGACCCCCCAGGGGGAGTGTAGTGGTCGACGTGATGTCGTGTATTATCCGTCTCCAGAGATCTCTGTCTCTGGTCATTTCTTTAAATTCATGCATAGGTCTTTGGCATATTCCTGTAATTTGATCTATCCCTCTTGTTGGGGATCTTCCTCGTGATCTTCTCTCTTAAAATTGAATTATTTGTTCTGCGGTCGGTCCAAGGAATTCGTAACATTCGTCTCCAACAGAACATTTCAGTGGCGTCTATCTTTCTTCTCTCCGATTGTCTCAGAGTCCAAGATTCACATCCGTAGGTCAGTATTGGGAATATTAAGCAGTTGATCAACCTCATCTTTATCGCTCTTGAAATTTGACAGTCCTTCCATATTTTGGTCATTTTTGCTGTGGCAACTTTTGCTAGATCAGATCTACGTTTAATCTCTTCTTGTAATGACCCTGTGTTTGTGATTAATGATCCCAGATATAAGTATGAGCTCACAACCTCGAACCTGTCAATTGTGGTTATGTGTGGAAAATTCGCTTTTCGCGAAACGTCGAGATGAACCCACTTTTGGGTCACTCACAAATGACACGGTCCAAACCCGGAAGACGAATAAACTATAATTCTGACTCTGGCCGTGAAAGCCTACGATTTCATAAAATCAACCTAAATAAGGATATAATATTGTTCTGAAGCTATTTTCTTGTGGCATTGTAAATTAATTACTATTTATAACTGGGAATAAGCCACAATTAAAGATAAAAAATACGTTTATTGACGTTTCAATTTCCAATTCGGAAATCGTTCTCAAAATACAAACAGTAAATTAAACAAATTTTGTTTTTTGTTTAATTTACTGTTTGTATTTTGAGAACGATTTCCGAATTGGAAATTGAAACGTCAATAAACGTATTTTTTATCTTTAATTGTGGCTTATTCCCAGTTATAAATAGTAATTAAGGATATAATATTTTAACGTTGTAAAAACAAATTAAGAATGCGGTGCATACAAATAATTAATAAGTACAGTTATTAAAACAAAACATACAAGAAATAAAATCGGTGTTAACAAAATACACAAAAAAATATACAATACAGTAAATAAACGGAAACAAATGCAAAATGTCCAATAAACAATGTTCAATCTCGATCGCGGCACAAATACGATGAAGTTCCAAATATCAAATAAATATACCAAGTGCTACTTAATATATGCAGCAACAAATTCATATAGTGTATTGTTTCTTACCCCATGAAAAAGATAGCCCCAACGCTATCGCAAATTATGTCTTCAGCGACACTTCAACTACCAAAAGTTGTGATGCACATTAGCGTCTTTCTTGGCCGATGCGGAATCAGGTACTCTTCGTCTTCAACATAAACATGTGCATCGGTTGAGAGATGCATTTCGACTCTGGTTTTGTATGGAACGCAAACCCTTATTTTAGGTACACACACATGTGCTGATATTTCGCAGATGGCCCGCCTTGCAATCTTTAGCCCTTAAAACTACTGTGTCACTTACAGGCAAATCTGGTTTAAAATATACGAGGAGAATAGAAATTATCAAAAAGTCTGTTAATACATTTACAAATATTTATATACAGTTGCGAAACTGCAACAGTTGTAACAATCTGCTGATTCAGCTGTTGATTCATCTGCTGTGTCTTTATTTTGCTGTGTAAACACATTTCGACATAATCTCAGGACATTGATTAATTCCATCATTAAATAGACTTTTCGATTATTTGACACTCAAGAGAATTAAATTTTTCTCATACATAAACTTCGAATCTTGATAGTTGCGATTTGTTCTGTTTACTGCCGTTGACTCAATACGTAGAAATAATTGCGACGAGTATTGTATTTGTAACAATATGATTTATATCATGCATAAGTTCTCTGCGGTTGTTAGGACTCTTTCTATTGACAGAAAAAATAATTAAATATCGTTCTGAAATAAAAAGAATAAATTATACTTACTGCAGTATTTAACATCTTTAGGTATATAGTCGACTTCCACACATCCGCTTAGTATACACATTATTGATGTGAATGAAAACTTATTTTATAAAATAGATTTAAATATAATTTTTTATGCGCCGCCAATAATCTAATTCAAAATTTCCGAGAACGCATGATTTCGGCATGACACGTGATTTCGGCTACTTTTAACCACTTATGACGCGTGATTTGTGATTTATAGTTTCATTTAATATTTGCCAGTCTATATATGGACAATTCTTAATGAAATACCCTGTATATTTGTAATATGTTTTGGTACAAAATTATATTCTTCACAGATAAGCTGTATTGCCACTTTTAATGTATTTTTTTATAATTAAAATATTGAAACAACTTCGGATCGGAACGCATCCTTTCCTGGTAGAATTTTATTGTCGATAAACGTCCCATAATGTAATTGAATAATAACATAAGAACTTTCACGTCCAAAAATGGCATATGATTTTATATAATTTAGCCTTATACATCGCATACCGACCATAAGGTAGACTTGCAATATTTGGACCTTTAATTAGTGTTTTGCAGTGAATCATTCCAATATTTTATTTTAATACCAGTTGATTAAATAATCTTGAAAAAAAGAGTACAATCTTTAATACATAAACAGAATTAATATTTTTTCACATAACACACTATTGTCCAGTTGCACCAACAAATTAACGATTGATTTTTTGATTTGGTTTGCCGGTTTATTTTAGAATATGTTGCAACAACCATTACATGTGAAACGAAGTTTTTTTTACAAATATATGTACACAGATAAAAGCCATAAGATTTTATTGAAAAATTTTAAAAAACATTTGATCATTTATTCTTTTCATAATTCTAACAAATAGTATTTTACTTTTTTACTACTTTTATTACAATAAATTATTATCAGTTCACAAATTGTTGATAGCACGAAATATGCCTCAAAGTTATAAAACGGTCGTTAAATTTGTATCATCATAGGCGTTCCTGAGGTGTTTATTCATTAAAATTAATATTAATAATGTTTTAATAGTAATATATTTAGCAAAAAACAATTAAAACTTTCACATCTAGTGTTGGTTATTATATTATATCAATAAAAATAAGAATTTAACCATTAACAATTTTGTAAATAAGAATACCTTATCTCTTTGTTTATTTCAATATTACTCTTCGCATTTAATCACTTTACTAGAAAACCTGGAATTCATATCTGAATGTACTATTCGTTGCAAGATAATTAGGATGGAATTCTTCAGATTTTTAATAATATAATGGGTATAGAACCTTTGGCCACGTGCCTCGTCTGTTCAGTTTATATTCGAAACCTAACTTGAAAGGGTGAAGATATTACGAACGAAAACAATTTTTTTGTTTAGTACGTTTTTGATCGCATGTAATTTACATTTTACGTAAGTTTTACACCGGTACTGTTGCGTACAGTCAGCAAGTATGTCTATTCACCAAGAGAGAAGACTATTGTCCTGAATGTTCACGATGCTATGGTTTCTCAGAATCCCACACACTGTTCGCAACATAGTCGAAAGTTGTGCCAACATGACTGACGTAGGGGAGTCAACTATATATAGGTTCCAAATAGGTAGAAAAAAAAAACGGTATAGCTAACCCAAATACAAACGAACACTTAGAGGGAAAAAGCCTATTGAAATTGATGACTTTGCCAAAAATGGTATTCGAAGGAAAAAGGATCTAATCATTTTCAGTCCATGCCGTCGCGACGTTGGATAGATTTCGGAAAGTTTGAAAGCTCTAAAATATATTCAATTTATATTTTAGATATACTTATTTGATTGCAGTATTGGTCTGATCTCGTAGTATCTGATATTGTTCTTATTAAGCAGAATTATAATGTAGGAAGCAGGAAAGAATTATTATTTCTGTTGTGTTTTATGTTAAAAAGCTTTGCGCAAAAACTGTGAAGCAAGTCTTTGACAAGCACTTTGGGTTATCTAACAGCAAAACACTAAAAACTTCTGTTTTCAATACTGCCACAAAATTTATTTTAAATTATTATCACTACCCCTGTTTCGACTAGAGTGTTTTTCTCAAGTGATCTATTTTTGGTATGAATTTACACGTTATAGTCCTCAACTACAAAACCTCCGCTTAACCCTCAACCGCTCCTCAACCTCAAAAGTTGAGGAGCGGACGCAACTCCTTATCACAAGTTGGTCATTCAGAATAATGTATGTCTTTTTTAATTTGTTAATTTTCATAGATTATAATTCCATAGAAATGTGAAGAATTTGAAATTAGTCATCAAAAGAATGATTATGGTCTAGAAGGTGAAGTGCGTACGTAGAATCTGTTGTTTCTATTATTAAAAGCCCTTTTGTGTTCTGCTATCCGTCTGTTAAAAGTTCTGCCAGTTTGACCGATGTAAGTTTTTGGGCAGACGCCACATTTAAGTTTGTATATACCACTGTGTAAGTGCTTTTTCTTTTGACTTTTGTTGTTCTTAATATTTTTGCCTAGTTGTTGTTTGTTGTGAAATCTGGTGTTATCCATTTCTTTTTTATTTGTTTGGCTATTTTTGTTGATATTTATTTGTTAGAGATAAACGAACTAACTAGAGAAAGCGACTAACTAGACCTGAAAATTAACACGCCTAAAACCAAGCTCATTATCATAGGCTGAAAAACCAGTGAGGATTTTTTGGATTACCGCTGAAGGGGTTGCCCAAGCAATTAAAAAGCTTAAAAATAATAAAGCACCAGGAACTGATCAAATTTGTAGTGAGCTCTACCATAATGGCGGTGACCTCTGCTATAAGCACTGCATACACTTTTATTTCTTGTCTGGAAAAATGAGACTATGTCCTGTGAATGGTCTCAAGATGTGATATGCCCGTTACATAAGAAAGTGGATCAGCTCCAGTGGGACAACTACAGAGATATAACCTTGTTATCAACGGCTTACAAAATACTAACAAATATTCTCTACGAAAGGCGACAAGTTTACACAGTTGGTATAGTTCGAAAATACCAGGCAGTATTTACTACTGAAAAACCAACAATTGACCAGATTTATTCAATAAGACAGATCCTCGAAAAACATTGGAATTTAACATTGAAACCCATCACCTGTTCGTCGACTTCAAGGCAGTATACGACAGTCGAAAGAGACAGTTTAGTATAAGAGAAAAACTTATCCGATTAACAAGAATGACAATGTCTAACTTAAAAGCCAGCGTTAGGATACATGGAGAAAATTCTTGATCCTTTGGAAACGATGGCGAAACAGGTTGGTCTAGCCATCAACGAAGACAAAACCAAGTACATATTGGTTACTAAGAATCCTATAGCAAATGGAGAACGGGAAACAGCATTTGGAAGTCATATCTTTAAACGTGTTCACAGCTTCACATACCTTGGCTCGCTAGTGACTACTACCATTAACACAAGCGAAGAAACCTTACAAAGAGAGCATACTATAGACTCCAAAAACAATTCCACTTAAAAAAATATTCAAAGGAAAACTATAATTATTATTTACAAAATACTGCTGAGGCCGGTCCTCACATACGGCGCGGAAACATGGACTCTAATACAGAAGGATGAAAGACTTCTGGGAATATTTGAGCGTAAGATACTCTGTAAAATATTTGAAACTATAAAAGATCAAGGGCAGTGGCGCAAAAGATTTAATTTCGAATTATACCAACTCTTTAATGAACCAGACTTAGATAAGCCGAACACATAATACGAATGCCTGACAACATGTTTGCTAAAAAGCTAACGACAGGAGCACCTATAGAAAGAAGAAACAGAGGCCGACCGTAAATTAGGTGGTTAGATGGAGTTAAGATCGACTTAGGGATACTAGAGATCAGTTGATGGCAACACGTTGCAAGAAACCGAACAGAATGGCGACTAATCTTAGAGCAGGCCAGGATCATCGACAGACGATTGTCGAGCCAAAGATGATGATGATGAATATCTCTTTTAGTGGATAAGTAACCTTATCGGGCACCAGACGATGAGCAAAAAATTATGGTGCTCTAAAACGGTCGTTCAGTTACAATAAAACCAATTGTGAGTATTTTTTTTCTTTCTTGCCTATCAAAAGACTCACATTTGATATGACTTTAATTTCAGTGGTACTTTGGAAATAATTACAAACTCGAAGTTGAAATGCCAAGTAAAGTATTTCTAAACTTGCAATTACGTTTAGTTCCCAGAATATATTAATTAAAAAAATAAAAAATCATTGATACAAATGAAGAACACAGTGAAAAAGTTAGATAATCAAAGCTCCTGCCAGGAACCTTATTATAACTTTCAAATTCGATTTTCGATGCAATCAAAGCATAAGTCGTTGTTGATGGTACAAGCAGTAAATAAAGCTCGATAGTTTTAATACGGCTATTATTTCACCCGGAGAAAGCATCTCATCATCATCAAAGTAAGTCTCGAACCATTTTTATTTAAATGGGAATTAAGTAATGTGCAATTACACTCCAAATAAAGAAAAACGACTATATAATATGTTCGAGGCGTTGTAATTTATTCATTATTTCGATTCTTTTGAGAGTTAGTACTTTTTAGTTTGTTCTTGAGCTTGTCTGTAATTTCTTGGATTTGTTTAAACACGGCATTTTATCGATTGAGCTCCGGGCGGCGGACACTTAACACCTTTAATGGCGTACGTTCGACGATTTTACTTTTTATTTGTCGAGTAAAAAATGTAGTAGAATTTATAAACCAATAGAAATAGTTTCTCACATAACTTGAAATCTAAATATTTTTTCATTAAATAACAATAAATTTTGTGTTTTACATTTACAGTGGTTTTCGATGGTGTTGATAAGAGGGAACATTTGCAATCTATTCTGATTCTAATCAAAAGAGATGTATAAAAGATATCCACTACAACTTAAGTTGTAAACTGAGATACTTATTCACGTAAGAAACCATAATTTACACCGTTATCGCCTGTTTTGGCATAGTTGGGACCGAAATACCAAAAGAACAACAAAAATTTTATGATTTCTAAACGATACAATGTGGCGAAATAAAAAATGAGCATTTAAACCAAATCAAGTATCTACAAGAAACCTTTCAGACCTCTCATGTCATTTTAAAGCAGAAAGTAAACCGGCAATGCCAAAAACAAAACTACTATTGGAAACACCAGATGATATTTTGTACCCTCGGAAATCTTTTTTGGATGGTGTTAGAAAGGTCACCAATGGAGACACTGCGGACGGTAGCCAGATGGTTGGTGGAGAGCGAGTCGTGGGTTCGAAACTAGCTTTTGGAACCGAGAATGGATCCAACGGAAGAAATAGGTAAAGATAGGATAAGAGATATTAGAAAAGATACAGAAATAAACAAAAAGATAGATGGGTAAAATTACCAAAGATAAGATAAGATAGAAAAAGGGCGCCACTTAACTTTTTGGGGTTCAAGGGGAAAATGAAAAAACCCTAGAAAAGAAAAGAGATAAGGAAAGATATTTAGGTTCTGAGACCAAATCCAAGACTGTACTTCTGTACAGAAGTACAGAAGCTGAGAAATGCAGCTGTTGCAAAATAGTATTGGGAAAATATTACCAATAGGTTAAGAAATCAAAGTAAAAGCGAAGAAGACCATAGAGATATAGATTCCTACTGGAACAGGATAAAGGAAGATATTGAGTCAGCAGCACAAGATGAATTAGGAACAGAAACTTGTACCCGAAAAAATCACTGGTTTGACGATGAATGCAAAGACGCAACACAAAAAAAAATGAAGCCTATGCAAAAATGCTTACCCGCCGAACTAGAACAAGTGTAGAGAATTACTAGACAAAGAGAAGAGAAGAAAAGAAAATACACAGAATGAAGAAACGAAACCACTTAAAAAAGGAACTTCAATATATAGAAAACCTCAACAGAGAGAAAGAAATCAGAACATTCTATAAGAAAGTTAACATCAACAGAAAAGCATTCAAGGCAAACACAAATCAATGTAGGAGTTTAAATGGCGATCTATTAACAACAAAAACAGACGTACTACATCGATGGACTGAATATTTTAACCAGATACTTAATATAGAGGAAGAAGAAGAAAACCCGGAAGACGACAGCTGTGAGGTAAGCGGAGCAGACGAGAGGGAGGGGAATCCTGGAAGTTAAAGACGCTATAAACAAACTAGCCAGAAACAAATCACCCGGAATAGATAATCTAAACAGCAAAAACTTAATCATAAACAGCAAAGAGAAGTTTCTTGAATCAGTTATAGTTGAATATTTTTAAATAATACCAGACTCTCTTCGCTGGTAATTTAAGCTGTGCGTGATTTTGTTATATTGTATTTGTTAAGTTATTTCTCAATCATAATACTGTTTATTTTTATATGTATACCACCATTTAATAATTGATGGTGCACTTTTTACTTGTTTACCTACCGCCGCCTATATTATCGTATTGTTGAATATATTGTTTTGTTTTATGTATGAATTTAATTTCTCGACTCCTAATAAATTTCCTGATATATCAATAACTTTAAATATTTGCGTTTTACCTTCAATTATTACTATACCGTTGACCAGCAGAAAGATCAGGCTGATTTACTTAGGTAACTTACTTTACGTAGGTAACTGTTGATATCCTTACTTGGATTTGGTCATCATCAACATCATCATCATTTTGAATAATCAAAAGACTGATATTTTTTGTACACACTTATGACAAGTCGAAAGAAAATGCAAAAAAGTATTTTTGAAGTGTGTATATTTTAGGCAATTCCTAGCTGAGCGCTTTCGGCTTTACAAAGCCATCATCAGAGCTATGCTACAATAAAATGTTCTTATAAGTACTAATTGGTAAAGATTGTAATTTTTAACTTACGTCAATTTTTTAAATACCACTACAAAGGAGAGATCTCATTTCCTTAAATTTCAAAATTATGATTTTGTAGGTGTTGAAATTCTTAAAAACTTATAAAAAAAAAAACATATAAAAAGCCGACACTGGACTTCACAAACACGTTAAAAAATTGAAAAAATTTTTGTCATGGTACGGGTTTAAGAACCCGTCCATTGATTGATGTGAGGACGTAGACTGAATAGAACTAATAAAATCAAATGTCGGTCCTTTTAAACGATTTTTCAAAAGTGACAGGTGACAAATGTCATATATAGGAAATAGAGATTGTTTTCTTAAATTCTTACAAAATTATTTAGTAGTTTGGAATTACTAATAGTCATTAAAGACTTTCTAAAAATTAAGTTTATAAATTAAATTTTATGTGTTCATCACATCATGTTGACATTAGTTTGTAAATTCACTCAAGTCATTGCTCAAGGTCAATGTATGTTCAATCTGACAGCCATCCTTAAGAAACAAGGGCTCAAATTGTTCAACAACAGGATAAAGAAGAAACATGGTATTAATGTTACGTTATCTGATACTTAAGTGTATTAAGAATTGTATGTCTTGATGGAAAATTGTAAGAACTTTGCATAAAAATTTTTTTTTTTTTTTTAAGAATGTATTTTCATGTTTCAAGTTATTCTTAATTGAAACATGAAAATACATTCTTAAAAAAATTTTTATGCAAAGTTCTTACAATTTTCCATCAAGACATACAATTCTTAATACACTTAAGTATCAGATAACGTAACATTAATACCATGTTTCTTCTTTATCCTGTTGTTGAACAATTTGAGCCCTTGTTTCTTAAGGATGGCTGTCAGATTGAACATACATTGACCTTGAGCAATGACTTGAGTGAATTTACAAACTAATGTCAACATGATGTGATGAACACATAAAATTTAATTTATAAACTTAATTTTTAGAAAGTCTTTGATGACTATTAGTAATTCCAAACTACTAAATAATTTTGTAAGAATTTAAAATCTCTATTTCCTATATATGACATTTGTCACCTGTCACTTTTGAAAAATCGTTTAAAAGGACTGACATTTGATTTTATTAGTTCTATTCAGTCTACGTCCTCACATCAATCAATGGTCGGGTTCTTAAACCCGTACCATGACAAAAATTTTTTCAATTTTTTAACGTGTTTGTGAAGTCCAGTGTCGGCTTTTTATATGTTTTTTTTTATAAGTTTTTAAGAATTTCAACACCTACAAAATCATAATTTTGAAATTTAAGGAAATGAGATCTCTCCTTTTTAGTGGTATTTAAAAAATTGACGTAAGTTAAAAATTACAATCTTTACCAATTAGTACTTATAAGAACATTTTATTGTAGCATAGCTCTGATGATGGCTTTGTAAAGCCGAAAGCGCTCAGCTAGGAATTGCCTAAAATATACACACTTCAAAAATACTTTTTTGCATTTTCTTTCGACTAATCATCATTTTGGCTTTACAACCCTGTGTGGGTCCTTGCCTCCCCAAGAATTCTCTTCCAGTCGTCCCTATCCATCGCCTTCCTTCGCCAAGCACGTATTTCCATATTTCTCATATCTTGGTTTATGTTATCTAGGAATCTTGTTTTGTCTTCCTCTTCTTCTTTGACCAATAGGTCTATCAAGGAGCATTTTTCTAGCTGGGTCGGTTTGCTCCATCCGCATTACATGGCCTACCCACTTCAAACGTCCTATCTTAATGTGTTTTACGATATCTGGTTCCTGGTATATTCTATAGAGTTCGAAGTTGTATCGTCTTCTCCAGACACCATTTTCATTAACCGCTCCATAGATTCGCCTTAGTATTTTTCGTTCGAATCATCCTAACATGTTTTCATTGTTTTTTGTTAAAGTCCAGGTTTCTGAACCATATGCTAGGACTGGGCGTATTATTGTTTTGTAGAGTTTTACTTTTGTATTTCTTGATATAGCTGTAGATTTAAAAAGGAGATTAAGCCCAAAATAGCATCTGTTAGACGTGCAAATTCTGCGGTTTATCTCTGCGGTAGTGTCATTTTCAGTATTGACGAGCGTTCCCAGGTATACAAATTCGTTAACTGCTTTAATGACGTCGTCGAGTTAAAGATGTATAACAATTATAGATGTATAACATTTTTTTTCCTAAAATTTAGAATGAAATTGAAAGAGTATCAATCCTTTTTGTTATTTGTATGGTGTTTTCTTTGTATATTTTTATATTAATCTGTAATATGCGTCCATCAATATTTAGACCTTTTAAGGCTTCCTTTTAACTTAATATTTAAAGCTTAACTTTGAACTCGGAATATTATCTTGTCTTATTATTTGATTATATTAAATGAACAAAGTTTTTTTAATTAACTAAAAATGTTATGTCATATAACATTAAATGATTTTTTCCTAGAAAACTTGAGGTAACTAAATTTTAGTTGGTAATTCCTTGATTTATTGTATCAACTATTTAAACAGCATTAACTTATGCTAGCTGTTAAATAGCACTGCCTAAATCAAAGAAAGGTTACTACTTTGTGAACTTCTGTCACACAAAAGACTTTATATTCAAAATTGACTTTCGTTATCAAAACATTTTTATTTTGAGCATCCTTTGTACCAGTTGCTTGAAAAATTAATGATATGTCGCCTAATCGATGTTTGTTTTCGAAGAGAATAACAGATTTATTGGCCACAGTTATGCGAAGTATTTCACGCCAGTGATATTCGCTGTAAACATTCATTAAGAATTTGGGTTCCTTATTTTTTTGTAAACAAAGAGTCTCTTTGTATACACGGACGAGTTCCAATTATTTATGTTACGTAATGTGTGCTGATTCTTGAGGATTTTACGCCATTAGCCTAGATAGCACTTTTTGAGTTTTTTCTAAAACTGAGTTTTGTATCTTTAGGAAATGAGTAATCAGCACATACTTATCATTAAGAGTATTTACTTCTAAATAAATATTCTCATTTATTACTTATAATTAGACTTAAGCAAATATGCAAAATGGTGAAAATATGCAACTACGTATTTCTTGAACTTAGATTTGTGTTGCCGGGCAATTTTTAAAAGTTCTGCTTTTACCATTCCATCTTCGTAAGGCAGATACTTATTACCGCAGCCAGTCAAGAATATCCTGTTTCTTCCACGCAGTCGTTGGAAGTCTTTCTACTAATCATGAATGCTAAGGTGCATTATCTAATACTATAATTGAATTTGGTGGTATGTGTTTAATCATCTGCTCAAAATACTCTTCGAAAACATCAGCTGTCATCTCCTCGTGATAGTCTTCTGTGCTTTTGGACTGAAATTCCAACAAACCATACTTAACAAATCCTTTTTCAGTGCAAATGTGAGAAATTATTAATCTACTGCATTTACCAGAAGGTGGGGAGATACCAGTAGACCAACCTTCCATAAAGGCTTGCCTGCAGCTTAATATATTTTTATCTGACCAAATTTTTTTTAGAGTATTACTCATGATGACCTGAGTTTACCCACGTATCTCCTCCCGGTCAATCAAAAGTGATTTTCGGTCTGATTTCTCCCACCGGAAATTTAATTCTTTTTAAACTTGCCACAATTTAGTTCGTCCGATAAGGGGCAAATCCGGATCGTCTCTAACTTCTTGTAAAATTTTGTTTAGGTTTGGTATTTCTTTTTTGAAACAAAAATCCAATGATTCCTTTAAACGGAACTAGTAAATTATTTATTAATGTATTATTACAATATTTTAGTGAATTTTTGATGTCCACGCCAGATGAATTAATTTAGATTTATCTACGCCTCGTGAGAAACAGTTTAGCCAAAAAAAATCATCACCATAATGGTGGAACCGTAGTTTTTTGACTTCATAAAAAATCGTAGTAACTAGGAATCATACTAACAATAGCTTAGCATAAAACTATTAATAACAAAACTGTTATATCAATAGACACAAGAAAAATGTTAGTATATTACAAAAACTTTTCAAATTAGCCACCATTAAAAATCTTTTTTTTCTGAACTCTCTTCGTCAATAAATAAAAAAATAAATATTAAACTAGTATTATTTAACTCTGTTTTGTTATTGTTCTGAAGCTACTTTCGTCTGGCATCGTAATACAATTTACTAGTTTTTATTGGGCATACGCCACAATTTTACTTTAAAATAAGTTTATTTTCAACTTTTCCGAAGAACAAATCGAAACTTCTAAATGAACTTATTTTAAAGTAAAACTGTGGCTTATCACCAATAAAAATAGTTAATCTGTTTTGTTGTAATAAGCGTAATAACCGTCATAAACGCTCTATTAGCATAAATGTTCTTTGTGCCACTACAAATTAAAAACGCAATTAGTGAAAGGGTTAATTAGCAAAAATCAATTAAATTGCTATTGCATCAATCCTGATCGGCAATATAGTTCTTTTTAGCATTTATATATCATATTATTAAATGTATTGAACAAGCCATGAAGTAGAAATTTGGCAACAACGCGTGGTAGTCCGACTGTGGTTTGTTTTGGTTTAACATTTCATATAGGAAGGCTTGTAAAGTTTGTTGAATTTATTGTTTTTTTAACTTTATTCGAATGTTTTATTTGTAAATTGTGTTTAAATCAATTAGAAAATATTAATATAAGTGAAATTTCATTAAATTTAGAACTTTTAGAAGATTATTAACGACAATTTAAAAGGCAAGTATAAATATAACCTACAAAACAAACTGAAAATAATAATACTTTACCTTCTTGTTACAAAATATGTAAACTAAAAACAACAATAATAATACTTTTGTTTTGTTTTTTGTTACAGATGCTCTGGCATTGTTGTGTACCTGGTTGCAAAACCAATTATGCCAGTACTTTAAAAACGAAACAGGCAGAAAGTACGTTTTTGTTTCCCAAAGATCCCCAAAGAAGGTATACTGGGTTATGCTCTATTCATACAGAAGGCTGTACAATTACCAAATCTTCCTTAGTATGTGCCAAACATTTTCATGAAGATGATATTCAGCGGCCTGAACAATGAGAAGATAAAGATGGAAATGTACACATTGAAAAGTTAATATTTCCCAAATTAAAAGGCAATGCAGTTCCTAATATATTTCCTGAAGTACCATCATATGTAACTGTTCATCGTACTAAAGAAAGAAGGAATCCCGAAGACAGAAGAAACTTTTTGCATAAGAAGAGGGAACAAGAGATAACATAATTATGTCAATTAGACTTAGACAATAATATCCCATTGAAAAACTGGACAAGTAAAATTACAAGTGACTGTGTATATTTCTATATATTAAACATTAATCAGTTGGGACACAAGTGTGATAATATTTGTGTAATATGTAGTGTAATAGTTAGCAGTAGTTTTAGTGTAATCGTCAATGTAGGTAAGAATAGATTAAGTGGTAATGATTTGAAATAGATTTGACAATATAGTAAATTAACAAGATGGTCCCAATTAAAGAACTTACTTTCTAATTTTGATCTGCTTTTTAGATAAGTGATAACAAATTTGAGTATTACATTCAAAAATCTTTTGAGAATATAGGCTATTTTAAATCGATATACAAGTTATAAATGGTATGTTACATTCAACACATTTTTCATGTATACCTCTTTTAACTTGGTCTATATGACAACAAACCTATTCATATTTAAAATTGCTACTTTTGTATATCTAAGTATGAAAATTCAACAAAAGTTATAAGTAAATAGTAAAATATTTAATTTTCAATTAGATTAATTTAGAACCATATTTATATTGTGTCTGATTTCTTAGGATGAATTTTTAATCATAATAGTTACACTAAGTTTTTACTTAGCACAAATTTTATATCTTTTGTATTTTTAATAATCTTTTTAAATGTCGTGTTAATTTATTGTATTATTTATATATGCTTAAGTACTTAATATTTAAAATTTCTAGAGATTCTTGACTGCATTTGATTGTAAGATTAACTGTTTGACACTGTATTTTAAGTGCAATAAATTTTACTCTAGTGATTATTTTATTGATAATATAACCTAAATAATAATAAAACTTTATATATATTTACTAGGTATATATAAGGTTTTATTAATTTAATTTCCCTAAAAATGTTTCTGTAATGAATTGAAGTTTTCAAAATATCAGTTTCCTAAAATTCAAATTAGTTTAATATTCTGGTAGACCTTACAGCTGATTATCGGACTACCGACGTCATAGAATGCGGTGTTGCCTTTTTTACTTCATGGCTTGGAAGTAAAGGTGGCTGTGATTGAACAGATAGGTGAAAGACTTTAAACAGGCACTTAATATAGAGGAAGAAGAAGAAAACCTGCATTCGTAACCAACCAACATTCGTAACGGATAGGCACATCAAGAAGAAGAAGGGAAACAGATGAGAAAGAAGAGAAACCACCAACGATTCTTGAAGTTAAAGATGCAGTTAAAAAAGAAGGTGACTATAATACCATAATGGAATTACAGCAGCTTATAAAATAAATATGGACATAGAAATCCCTCCCCAATGATTGAAATATTGGAATACTTTGCACCATTCACAAAAAAGGAGATATCTTTAAATGCTCTAACCATTGCGCATCTAAATGCAGCGTATAAAATATTTTCCACAGTACCTACTATGTCATCGTATGGCACCATATGCAGAACTGATAGTAGGAAAATACCAGGCTGGTTTCAGAGGTGGTAAATCGACAATGCATCAGATTACAACTCTGAAACAAATTTTGGAAAAAACACTGGAATATGGCATTGATACTCATCAAATCTTTCCAGATTAAAAAGTAGCCTACCACTCTGTGAATAGAAGAGAAATGTTCAAAGCAAAGAAAGAGCTACGAATACCAAATCAGTTGGTACTGTTCAATCTGGCTCTGGAAAAAGTAATACGTATGTCACAAATCACAACCACTGGTTCAATATTTAATAAATCAGTGCAAATCCTGGCCTATGCCGATGATAATCAATATTGTTGGGAGAACGGAAAAGGCTGTACGAGAGGCGTATGAGCATTAAAAGAATCAGCTACAAAAATGGGTTTAATAATAAACACCAACAAAACGAAGTATATGAAAATAAGCACGCAACCACAAATACTACGACCACTTGTCATAGAAAACGAAGTCATCGAAGCAGTGAACGAATTTGTATACCTGAAAGCGATTATATAGATTCAACTGAATGTCGAAAGAGATCTAAGAACATAACTAAGCGCCTAAATTTGAAGTTAACGGCATCAGCTATCTAACAGCTGAGTCCTAGCCAAAATAACCGTACAGATTTGATAATTTTTACTGCACATTTTTTTATATATTGCGTTACTATGAACGCTGAAAAGAACTGTCCATATTACACATTCAAATCAAAACTACTAATGATTAAAACGAATCAGGTCACTCCAATGAATGAGTCATCGTCGTTCGACGGCTATTTCGCTTACATTATTTTAACTTTTTTTAGCACTGCATGTTCAGTATTTTAATTTTAATGGATATACCGGTGAAGGCTGTAACGACTATTTTGCTTACCACAGGGTAAGAATATGGGGGACAAGATTGGGCAAACAAAATAATCGAAACAAGTGCATACGGACACTCAGTTGGTTGTTGGAGAGCTGGGTCGTGGATAAGTTGAAGATATTGGGGGTTGGATTGGGCAACTACAAAAAAAAGAAATAAAGGGGTACTTATACAAATCTCTTGGGACAAACAGAATGAAAATAAACGGAAACACCTCAAGAAATTTAATATAGGGCGCCACTTGAGGTGCCCAATTATACCTATTACAACCACTAGTTGTAACTAGGGAAATAATTGTATAACATAAAAAATATAGAAAAAAATATCTTTTTCAAATAAAACTCAAAACAGATCAGAGATACAAATTAAACATTTATTTTTGTCTCAAACAAAACAGATCAAAAATACATATTATAAAAGAAACATGTCATATAACATAATACAAATATCAAAAACTTACATGTTCTTTGTTTACTCTATTATGGCCAATTCGATTATCAAAAATTAAGGATCCTTCTTAATGAAAACATATAAATTTAACCTTATATATGAAATATCGTTTCTACATAATAATTAAATTAAAATTGTCATAACAAAAAAAACAAATTAAGCTTGCTGTCAGGTATCACATTTAACCCGGCAACTGTGTTGTGGGGTGAAAATAACCCACGTCGTTCATTACCGCTTGTTAAAATAGTGGCAACATCGCCAGATTCGTCTGGCGCCACGAGTACCTTCCCATAATATAACAGACCTTGTATTGCATCATAAATTTCAGTATATAAATAAGATTTGAATGAGTGGTGTCGCCTTCTTTGGACTTGTGGGTGATTTTAACCCCACCACACAGTTGAAGTGCAGTATTATTTAGTTTTTGGGTAATTTTAACCCCACAACACCGGTTAATTATTAACAGGTAAGTTCTTATACTAGCACAACTTATCTCGATTTTTTTAACAGAAACATAATTTAATTGTTAGGAATATTGAAAATTGATTAGATATTCTTAATTTCAGACATATCGAAATATGTGTAGTTGGGAGAAAGAACAAGAAGCTCTCTTGAAGCTTTGGCAGGATGAATTAACTGGATCAGAGTTAGGATCAGAAAGCGAATCTGAAAATGAAAGTCAGCAGGTTAGCCTTAGTTCCAGTGAGGATGTTTTACAAAACCAACTTCAATCAGTGGAAAATTGTCAGCCTGGAACTTCTAATCAGGAAAGTCAATCATCGTCGGAAGAATCTTCTCAAGACAACAATAAGTTTGAAGATGATAAAGTAAGACAATCTAAGTTTTTTATCGGACGGGATGGGAAAACAAAATGGTCAAAGAACTGTCCTAATAAATCGGTTAGAACACGACAAGAAAATTTAATTACTTTACTTCCCGGTGTTCGAAATAATGCAAAACATTGCAAATCACCCATTTCTTGCTGGGAATTATTCATGGATAATATTATTGTAGAAGATATTGTCCAATGCACTAATAAAAAAATCAGTTTAGTCGCTCAGAATTATAATGACCAACATAAATATATCACCAAGCCTACGGACGCAGAAGAAATTCGTGCAGTTTTCGGATTACTATATCTATCAGGCGTTTATAAAGCCAATAGGTTAAATCTGGAGGATCTTTGGGCTACAGATGGAACAGGAATTGACATTTTCAGGCTAACAATGTCCCTGCAAAGATTTATATTACTTTTAAAGTGCCTACGATTCGATAATATCGAAAATAGAGACGAACGAAAAAGAGTAGATAAACTGGCAGCTATACGAGCTGTTTTTGATCGATTTGTATCCAATTGTCAACAATATTTTATTCCTAGTCAATACTTGACGATCGACGAAAAATTAGAATCTTTTCGGGGACGTTGTTCCTTTCGGCAATATATCCCCAATAAGCCGTCCAAATATGGCATTAAAATATTTGCCTTAGTGGATGCCAAAACATTCTACATTTTAAATTTAGAGGTATATGTTGGCTCACAGCCTGAGGGACCTTTTCAATTTAGTAATAGACCGTTTGATGTAGTAAACAGGCTTGTAAATCCAATTCGTGGTACTAATCGCAACATTACATTCGACAACTGGTTTACCAGCATACCGCTAATGGAACATTTGCTTAGTGAACATCGGTTAACATCTGTTGGAACTATTCGTAAAAACAAGAGGGAAATACCGACAATCTTTTTGAATTCCAAAAACAGAGCTGAAAACCACGCAATTTTCGGATTTAAAAAAGACATTTCTTTGGTGTCCTTTGTCCCGAAGAAAAATAAAATAGTGTTAGTAGCTTCTTCACTTCATCATGATACAGAATTTGACCACAAATTAAATAAACCTGAGATTATAGACTTTTATAATCACACAAAAGGTGGAGTGGATATGGTTGACGAAATGTCTGCGTTATATAATGTGTCTCGTAATAGCAAGCGATGGCCACTAACAATTTTTTTTTCGCTGCTTAATAATGCAGGAATAAATAGTTATGTTATTTATCAACATAACAAGCCAAATGAAAAACTAAAACGCAGATTTTTTTTAAAACAACTTGGTTTGGCACTAATTAAACCATATATTGAAAAAAGAGGTAATAATCAAAGAATACCATCAGACATAAGAGCGAAACTAAAAAGAAATGACAGCGGAGAGGACTCTCAAGGACCTTCAAACAAGAAACAACGAACAACATCCAGATGTGGAGTGTGTCCCCGTGGAAAGGACAGAAAGTGCCAAAAGAAATGTGTAAAATGTGACATTTTTCTTTGTCTTGAACATTGTGTATATTTTTGTTCTAAATGTGCAAATAATTGTTAATTATGCTTTTTAAACAAAAGATCATAGTTACTTTTTATAGAATTTGTAGTTTTTTTTTATTCTATATCTCTAATAAAAATTTTATTAACAAAAATTGTGGTAGTGGTTTAAATATCAACTAAATTTTAGTATATTTTTTGAATCGTTGAATTATTAACGAAAATTTTTAAAATGATTTAACTTTGAAAAAGATTATATAACAATATAACCATGATTTAAAATCTTAAGGTTGCATGTAAAAATAAAATATTTTCTCAATTTTATAAATAAAAAAAAAATGGGGTGATAATTACCCCAACACACAGCTCCTGTTAGAAAATTTCACCACACAGTCGCCGGGTTAATTTTGATGACAAAGAATGAAAGCAATTATTACTTTAGTCAAAAAATATCTGTCTTTACTTTGAAAGATTAATATATTGAATTGTTACCTTAATGTTTTTTTTTATACAAACACTTTGAAACTTTACATCTCTGGGGAAGCTACTTGTACAAATCCTCTAACTGGGACATAGGAAACATTTCTATACTCAGGAACGAGGTTGGGGCAAACAGATGACACACGAAGCTGGTGGCACACCCTATGTACTGCTTTAAAATTTTACCATGTTCTGGTATACTGCATAAATCCTTTTAGTGGTTTCTCTATGCTAATCCGTCATGTTTACGGAGAGTCCACTGTTTACAGGTCTGATTAATTAACCCATTACACAAAATTACCGGCTGTTTATGAAAAATGCCCAAGTCCTTTCAACTCGAGCTGCCTTACATCACCTGCCTACCTCGTTGCTCTTTTTAATCTCGTCGACCTATTGTCACATGTTTGCCCTGTTTGGAATCTAAATGTCGACTTCCTTGCTTCGTTACATTTTACAAGAAACTAGCCAAAAATTTCCCTTCCGTCTTGCAGCTAACCTGTCCCCACAAACTCAAGAACCAAAACAATATCCCCTCGCTTGTATCGACAAAAAAAACAAATTTTAAATGTTCCTTTATTGCCTAAACAAACAAATATTCTTTTTTTGACCCTCGACTAATAACGAAAAACAACTTTAATATTAGGGGAATTCATGATTTATTGCGTTTTTAACGAAGAAAACAAATAAAACCTTTTTTTTATCAGGGGCATCATAAATTTACATAATACAAATTAACAAAATACGTGCGTATTTTAAACTTGAGTTTTACCTGGCTTATAACAAAGGGTTCGATATTTGAATCTAAACACAGACAAAAAAACATCTATATTTACTTTTGAATCGGTAGAAATATACGCATTTAAAAATCTCGTCAAAAAAACTTGAAATATTATTTCGATTGTTTTCTCTGGTAAAAACAACAGGAGCGTAACACAAAATTTTTTCTATACACTTTAAATAAAAAAAACGCTACAATGCCCCTTCTTAAAAGAAAAAACTCGGATAATTCTTATCCAGTTTTTGATAAAGGCAAAACAACAAAAACCAAATCAGAAGATGACCTCTTAACTGAGTCGAAACTTCTTAATAATATCTTTTAGATGATGGCTAGCATGGGATTAAACAACAAAAACAAAGTTAGTTACAAAGAATGGGCTAGCGTGCCATCGATCGCCAGACTCTTTAAAGTCGAGTAGACTGAAATTTTTGACTCTACTTGAACTGTAGGTGACATGAGTTTCTATGCCTTGGGGGAAGCTAACCTTATGCCCTGCAGTGAACCTCGCTGACATTCACAGCAGTAACACAAGTGATTTGTCGGGCAGGCATAGCCATGACACCTCGTTGCCTAAACCAAGTGCTATACACAAATCCAAAATAAATTGCTCTACACTTAATATGTAGGCGTTACTATCTCCACTATACGCCTAGCGAGACAGGGAATTCGGCAACGGTTCCACAAAAAAAATTAGGATATAGACCCAAAATCTATATACCTACATATGACAAAATGTGATTCTCACATGTGTCTCCCAAATGGGTTACCTGAATTAAAATTATCAAAAGTGAAACAATATTCCGAAGGGATGAAATCAAATCAACATATAAACTCGAAAATACAGACATGGGATAGGATGAACTAATTACTTAAAGATGACATATTGTCCTCATCTGACACAAAAGGCTTTAAATCTTTAATGTGCCACTTACCAAGATCCGAACCATTTAAATCTGACAAACGATAAACCACTGGTGACAATTTTTCCTTGATAGTTGCTTCAATATACTTCGGTGCTAGTTTGGACATAAACTTGTTGACAGCACAAGACAAAACCTTATTTCTTTTCCAAACTCTATCACCCACTTGAAATTGGACTTCTCTTCTACGTAAGTTGTAACTCCTAGCGTTACGTTCATATCCTTTTCGAAGATTAGCCTTAACCTTTTCAAAAACTTTATCTAAACCTTTGACTTCTGAAGCATACGTGTTACGGTCACCTGGAATTATCTCGATATCTTGATTCTGTTGATCCTTATGATCAATACCATAATAGTTTCCACTTAAAGGAACATGACGGCCATAATTCAGGAAAGCTGGAGTATATCCAGTCACTTCATGCTTTGCAGTGTTAATAGCTTGTCTGATCTTTGCTAAATTCTTATCCCAATCTACGTGGTCTTTAACATACGTACGTATTGCTGTACCAATGGTTCTATTGTTCCTCTCCACAAAATTACACTGAGGTGCATATACTGGGCTAAACCATACTTTCTGAACGTTATACCTATTACAGAGCTCAATTAAGAGAGGATTGTTCAGATTTGAGGCATTATCACAAATCACATATTGAGGAACACCAAACATTAGGAAAACATCATTTTCCAAAAACTCAACAATATTCTTAGCCGTAGCCTTTCTCAAAGGTTGGACTAAAGTATATTTACTAAACCAATCAGCAACTACTAATAACCACGTATAACCTTTCTTTGAACGAACAAAGGGACCTATCAGATCTATTGCAACTATTTGCCAAGGAAACTTGGCCTCTCTCTGCTTACCCATTTTACCTAATGGAGCATAATTTGGTGTCTTCTGAGCACCACAAACTTTACATGACCTGACAAACTTAAGCACATCAACACGCATCTGGGGCCAATAATATCTTTCCTGAATACGGGACAAAGTTTTGGAAAATCCAAAGTGAGCACACGTAGGTGGCTCATGACAAGACTTCATAACTTCAGACCTCTGTGGTTTGGGCACAAGAATTTTCCACTCTACATCATTAGTCTTAAAAGAATTTTTGGTAGGGGCAAACTTATAAACAAAATCATTCTCCACCTTCCACTGTGGAAAATCAAGGGGGGATCGGACTATCTTTGATCTCAAATTATCAAACCAAGGGTCTATTCTATCTACATCAACTTCTAAACAATTAACATGGGGACGACTATCAAAATCTTTCTTTTCAAAAATTGGGTTCACTGATGGCCTGTAAGGTCTATTGGTCTTAGACCTATTCGAAAAACTACACTTAGGACAAGAAGATATGATCACACCTTTATGACCACAACGCCAACAAGATACTGGCTTGCTCCTACAGTCACGGGAAATATGACCTGGTCTATTACAATTGAAACAAATAATCTTTTTCGGATTTCTTGGAGCTTGATAAGGTACTGACTGCATTAATGGAGGGGGGGACGAAAAAGATTGCATCATTGGAGGTGGGGACGAAAAAGACGGATTTCTTATTTCAGTATTCTCTGGAGGACTGGGTCTATTATTTTCATACTTAAATTTGGGATTGGGTCTCCTAGAAGAATTTTCTCTGTCCTGTCTGTCACCTACTCCACTTCTATCTTGCTTGGTTTGATTATTCACCACATGAACTTGTTCTTTGGGCTTTTCTGAATCATCAATCGAAATACCTGCAAGACCTTTAGTAGTCTGCAACAAGGGCAGGACATTCTGCTCTAAACGTTTTATAGTTACTACTAACGTTTCTACTGTAGCAAAATCTTGAAGGGCTATCAGTGGAATGTAATCCACTAAAATATTTTTCCTTATTATTTTTACTTTTTGGGCTTCACTAGGATATGTTTCCAAACGTTTAAAAAGGTTTTCCATCACTGCTGAATAAATGGTTATGGATTCATTCCTTTTTTGCTTTCTATTTTTAATTTCATCAAAGAGATTATCATTATAATCTGGATGCAAAAAAGCAGATTTGAGTAGGGCTACCAACTCATCCCAACTATTAATTTTATCTCTAACACTCCTATACCAAATAGCAGCATTACCTTCAAATAACTCAATGGCTGACCGAAATAGGATGTCTTCGGAAATATTCCGAGACCTAGCAGAATCTCTAATTTTTTCTAAAAATGTGGGAAGAGCTTTACTCTCACCATTAAACTTAATATGTAGATCAGAAATAATGACAGGAGTTGAAACCTGTATTATTGGGGCTGGGACTGTACAACTGGGAACTACAGGAACTGAAACTGGGCTACTAGTGGATGGTTTTACTATATCATCAAACATTTCCTCTTTTTCTAACACATTACCCTTCAACACTAACAAATCATCTTTACACTCTTCAACAAACTTTAATACATCTTCCTCAACATCATTCATAGGGAAATTGTCTAATCTGGTATCTAAATGTGTAGACCTTGTCTCAAATCTAGCAAAATCAGCTTTGTTTGATTCTGCATTCATTGATTGAGCAATACTATATAAATCTTTTATAATCAACATGATCTCATTTAACTCTTCCTTAGGATCTACTACATTATTAACCAAATCGACTAAACTTGAAGACAAAGTGGCCTCCTTGGCCAACAAAGCTCTTAACATCTTTCTCTTATCATCAACTGTCTTATTTGCGACATTTTTACCTCTTATGAAAAGCTCATAAGATAACTCTCCTGATTTCAAATAATTAACCTGGGTAGACTTCATTTTTCAAAAATTGGATGAAAGCAAACACACAAAATAACTGAAATCAACCTCAACAACAAGTAGAAAATATGACAATTTTAAGAAACAACCGTTTCCATTTATCACCTGATAGTAAGTCTCACTTGCACTCCCGCGTACTGAAATCCAAAACTCAATCAGTTTGCTGCAACTTCTGCTCTTGACTTAGTAATCAGTTGGTAAACAAAAAATGAGGTCTTTAACCTGTCTCCTAAAAGTTCACACTTCCACTAACAAGGACTAAAAAAATGGTTTCAAACAACATGGGACAACATGGACACTAACAAACAACATAAACCGTACATACAAGGAAAGACAAAATACTAATAATATTGAAAACTTGACCTTTGAGTGAGCTACACTAAATAACACCAAAATAAACCAACTCTTGTTCCGAAAACTAAATGAGACTGCTCCTAGTCAAAACTAAAACAGCATCTCCTGATCACAAATATTACACCTGTGGTCATTCAGATACAAGAAAGGATACACAATAAACAAACAGTCTACTACTGAGACTAAACTTGTCGAATCTTCTCTACGACTCACAATGACTACCCCTCGTACAACAACTTTAATTAACCCTTGGCATTTAAATACACCTTCAGAGACGGTTAATTAGAAGACAAATTGCATAATACTACTTCTCAACTACATAGCTCAAAAGTCACTCAAACGAATACACACATTTACTCAAAATGACCCAACAAATAAAAAATTACAAAAACCGATTATTCTGTAAAATTTGTCGAATCAATAAAAAAATAAATGTAACAGTAACTGTATAATTTGCTACTGTTTTTAATTTCTTTTCATTATCAATACTTCAATCAAAATTTATATTTAAACATTCAACTCAAATATTTGCTTTCATTTATCAATACATATATGAAGAACAATACATATGTCACTATAAGTACATTACCTGAAAAAACAACAATACATAATGTTGGTACAAAATACATACATTGAAATACAAAAATACTCTACTGTTTGTGAGACACTTTGGGGCACTAATCAAAAGGAAAAAAGTTTCATATAAATGGGTTGGGAAAAATGAATCAAAATCTAAAAAAATGAAAATATTCAAATGCCCCACCGATTGGGCACCAAAATTGTAACGACTATTTTGCTTACCACAGGGTAAGAATATGGGGGACAAGATTGGGCAAACAAAATAATCGAAACAAGTGCATACGGACACTCAGTTGGTTGTTGGAGAGCTGGGTCGTGGATAAGTTGAAGATATTGGGGGTTGGATTGGGCAACTACAAAAAAAAGAAATAAAGGGGTACTTATACAAATCTCTTGGGACAAACAGAATGAAAATAAACGGAAACACCTCAAGAAATTTAATATAGGGCGCCACTTGAGGTGCCCAATTATACCTATTACAACCACTAGTTGTAACTAGGGAAATAATTGTATAACATAAAAAATATAGAAAAAAATATCTTTTTCAAATAAAACTCAAAACAGATCAGAGATACAAATTAAACATTTATTTTTGTCTCAAACAAAACAGATCAAAAATACATATTATAAAAGAAACATGTCATATAACATAATACAAATATCAAAAACTTACATGTTCTTTGTTTACTCTATTATGGCCAATTCGATTATCAAAAATTAAGGATCCTTCTTAATGAAAACATATAAATTTAACCTTATATATGAAATATCGTTTCTACATAATAATTAAATTAAAATTGTCATAACAAAAAAAACAAATTAAGCTTGCTGTCAGGTATCACATTTAATTTTGATGACAAAGAATGAAAGCAATTATTACTTTAGTCAAAAAATATCTGTCTTTACTTTGAAAGATTAATATATTGAATTGTTACCTTAATGTTTTTTTTTATACAAACACTTTGAAACTTTACATCTCTGGGGAAGCTACTTGTACAAATCCTCTAACTGGGACATAGGAAACATTTCTATACTCAGGAACGAGGTTGGGGCAAACAGATGACACACGAAGCTGGTGGCACACCCTATGTACTGCTTTAAAATTTTACCATGTTCTGGTATACTGCATAAATCCTTTTAGTGGTTTCTCTATGCTAATCCGTCATGTTTACGGAGAGTCCACTGTTTACAGGTCTGATTAATTAACCCATTACACAAAATTACCGGCTGTTTATGAAAAATGCCCAAGTCCTTTCAACTCGAGCTGCCTTACATCACCTGCCTACCTCGTTGCTCTTTTTAATCTCGTCGACCTATTGTCACATGTTTGCCCTGTTTGGAATCTAAATGTCGACTTCCTTGCTTCGTTACATTTTACAAGAAACTAGCCAAAAATTTCCCTTCCGTCTTGCAGCTAACCTGTCCCCACAAACTCAAGAACCAAAACAATATCCCCTCGCTTGTATCGACAAAAAAAACAAATTTTAAATGTTCCTTTATTGCCTAAACAAACAAATATTCTTTTTTTGACCCTCGACTAATAACGAAAAACAACTTTAATATTAGGGGAATTCATGATTTATTGCGTTTTTAACGAAGAAAACAAATAAAACCTTTTTTTTATCAGGGGCATCATAAATTTACATAATACAAATTAACAAAATACGTGCGTATTTTAAACTTGAGTTTTACCTGGCTTATAACAAAGGGTTCGATATTTGAATCTAAACACAGACAAAAAAACATCTATATTTACTTTTGAATCGGTAGAAATATACGCATTTAAAAATCTCGTCAAAAAAACTTGAAATATTATTTCGATTGTTTTCTCTGGTAAAAACAACAGGAGCGTAACACAGAAATCTTTTCTATACACTTTAAATAAAAAAACGCTACAAGGCTGAACGAACATACCGGGCTGAAAAAGATTGCGTAACGAGTGGGAGGTAATGCGTCTTTATAAATAGGCGTAAGCTGTCTTTAAAGAGTTGTATAGGCAGCTTTTTAGGACAAATTATATGCAATTAAGATAAGGAAATAGTTGTTTTGATATATCTGTAAAAATTTGGCAAATCCAAATATCTCAACTAAAAATTTAGGCTAAGACAAGCATAATGAGATGGAAAATGGAACAAGGATTACGAATAGAGACGTGGAAGATCTTTTTTATACTCTATGGTGCATACGCACACGGACAGAAACTAATTATTGCATAAAATGGATTTTAAGGTCAGTAAATGAACGTGTACGCCTTGTAATTTTCCTTGTCGGCACCGAATTGGATGAAAATTTGGATTTAGGTTCAACTTACCCTCCACTTCTCTTTTGATTGTGCCGTTTTTTTTGTTTTTTATGAGGGGGATGGTTCAAATGTTCGAAACATACCTCGGTCCTATAAGGTGGCCAAGAATTCTTCTCTCACTCTATTCCTCCCTGTTTATGTTCAATCTCACCCCTTCTCATTCTGCCTTATCTTCTTGCTTGGTCCTGGGCACCACCTGTAAAGGTATGCCCTGAAGCAAACATGTCCTTTAAGCATCTGTGTCAGGAAATAATCCAAACGCCGGTGCCCGTAATCCATCAATCTTCTCAGATTAGGAATCTCTTGCCACACCTCCCCCTTTCTTCTTTTTTTAAACGTTCTGTAGCTATGTCATTATTTTTTTCTCTCGTATATTCTTCCTCTTTCCTTCACTAGCATGAGTATCGGAATAAACTGCTAACGCCTCTGCTGAGACTGTTCTGTATGCACACGCCACCCTCAATAGATTCTTCCATGATACTATGAATTAAATATAAACCCACGCGCACGCGATTAGGCTATCTCTTTTGCATATGTGACGTCACTTGGTGACAAATGTCACCAGAAATGTTCTGTTTTGCATGGAGTTTTGTCAGATTTAGTATTGTTTTATCGTTTATCTAGTACGTTGACAAATAAATGTGTGCACATTTAAATAAAATATATTTCAGAATTAAGATTAAGTTTTAATTAAGATCATGCGTATCGACGTACAAAATTCGATTGCGAAGTGGTTTTATCTTGGAAGTCATAGTATCATGGATTCTTCCTATCTACTCGAGTGAGCTGCTATCTACGCCTTTGTTAAAACTGCAGAACTCCAGACAAGCGCAGCGTAGAGCACGATCTATTGCACAACAGAATGAAGCGCCCTACTCCTCTCAGTTTTGAGCCCTCCGATGTTGGGCATGATCCCACCCAATGCAGCGGATCTCACCGCAGCTCTTTAAATCGCCGGTTTTACGTACTCCCCCCACTTTCCGTTTTGACTCAGAGTCACCCCTAAATACTTCACGAATTTCTTTGGAACCACTCTCTTTCCTGCACATTTGAATGTTATCCGGTCCCTCTTCCTTGGTTGCCTTTTATTTTTTAGAGCTGAAAGCTACCCCTATTTAAAAAAATCGTATAATTGTAAATTTAAGCGAGTAATTGATTCAAAACATCTTTTGATTAAGGAAATCAATGCCAATTAACATTAAACAATATAATTTAAGACTTTATCACAGTTTATTTAAACACACAGTTTATTTATCACAGTTAAATCAATTATTATTTTATTGGAAATAAGCTTCAACTCATTTATATTGACAATTCAGACATATATTATACATTTTAAAGTAGTACAAGTAATTACTCTAAAATGATATTACCAATATAGCTGAGTTGCGTTACTGGGACGACTTTATTGTAAAATAGTTAATTCGATTACATGAAATCAAATTAAACTTGAGAATATCCTAATTTTATCTAAAACTAAACTTAAGGCTGTTTTATCGATGCACCAAAACCTAGAGCCAGTGTTTTCTCTGTTATTTACCGACCAAATATCTCGAAATTAGGATACGTTATTCGAAATTATGTTGCCTTTAAAATGATGGTTTTACTTTTTTTTATTTTTTTGAAACTTCTGTTGAAAAATTGGATTTTGGATTTTTTTTCTGTAATCGTTGATCTTTTTTGTTGATGATGAATTATGATGAATGGCTAGGACGGAAGAAACTTTCCCAGGTATGGAATTTATGACAGTGAACATGTTTGACAGAAAACCAATTGCTACACGTAGGCAAGACCAATATCAATATAACAATATTATAAGCATGACAGTCGCTGACGTTCCATAGGGATATAGCCATTGTAAGAAGTATTTCTGGTTAATTGTGATTTCCTGAATTGGCTTCATGGCTGGTAAAAATTAACACTTTAAATTTTTCTGCGGAAATTTGTAGACCTAGGTAATTTATGGAGCTTGGTGTGACTGTAAAGAAGACACTAAAGATTGAACCAGCACTTTGCCTATTGGGAAGAATCAAGATGAGAAATAAAAATATTATCTCACAGATATGTACAAAAATACATTCTTTTATAATAAAATGCTTACTGTTCTATTAGCAAAACATGTAAAATTTGCTATAAATACCGATATAATGTAAGAAATTAGAAATAAAATATTTCTAACAAACCTATTATATTTACAATTCAACTTTTTTATATTTGAATACTAATCATTTTCTACAATATATCATATTATCAAATTTCACTGCAGGAAGATTTTGATTTGTAGCTTTCACGAAACTCGCTTTAATGTTAATCGTTTTGTAACTTTACATACAAGACAGTACTTTTTTTCACACATTTGGAATGCTTTATTATGTTTATTTTATGGAAATAAACTTGTTGACGTTAATAGTTTTACTTTTAACCAATAAGAGGCGCCACGATGGCGTCTTCAATTTAAATTACATTAAAAAATGCATTAAAAAATTAATATTCATTTTACATATCATTTACAAAATTAAATTAAATTAATAAGAGGTTGGCTACAAGGTAATTTAATACAAATTCTCTATTATTTCAGTTGGTACCCTCTCCATGACGGACACTGAAAGAAATACACTGAAGTACAAAATTAACTGGACACTCAGATTTTTTTGTTGGTTAATTACTATTTAACTGGGAATAAGCCACAATTAAAGATAAAAATACGTTTATTGACGTTTCAATTTCCACTTCGGAAATCGTTCTCAAAATACAAACAGTAAATTAAACAAATTTTGTTTTTTGTTACATAGTGAAAAATTCTTCTAATAATTTAATTTTATCTGACTCATTTATATTGACAATTCAGACATACATTATGCATTTTAAAGTAGACGACTTTAAAACGATATTGCCAATATTGTTGAGTTGCGCTCCTGGGACGACGACTTTACTTATAAGATAGTTCATTCGATTACATGAAATCAACTTTAACTTGAGAATATCCGTCAGAAAAAATCATAGCATATAATTCGTCTTTAAAAAGACAAACACATGACATGATTACAGTAAAATTCTCCTGTTAGTGATTCCATAGTAAATTATGAGGGAAAAACCAGGAAAAAAACCTCATAATATTATCCCGACGTTGTATCCTCTATATGTTACTGACTTACTAATACTGGTATTTTCTTATTAATAACTTCCTCTTTCAATATTGGTAACCAGATCCTACTACATTCTGCCGAGGAATTTGCGACACAATTGCCTGATTTAGCATAATTAAAGCCGCTTCTTTGATTTTTCTTTTTTTACCATCCGTCTCTTTTAGGACTACATTTGAATTATTCCATTGAACCCTATGTTCATTATCCCATGCGTGTTTACATATTTGAGATCTATCAAATTCTCTATTTTTAATATAAGACTGATGTTCACTTATTCTAACATTAATTGGCCTTGATGTTTCACCTAAATAAAACTGATCGCATTCACAAGGTATTTTATAAATGCAATTCTTTGTCCTTTCTTGTTCATTGTTAGGTTTGGTTTTGGACAAATAGATCTTAACGTGTTTGTTGTTTTGAATGTTGAAATGTTGAATTTATTGCCTATCCTTTTAAGTTTTTCTGATAATCCTTTTATGTACGGTATTGTTATTTTCCTCGTATTATTCCTTGTGTATGCTGTAGGATCTCGTTCTAAAATGTTCTGTTCTCTTCGATCGATTGTTGAAAATTCCTTATTTATAAACGATAAAGGATAATCATTTTTTAATAAAACAGATGTTAACAAATGTTTCTCCTCCAAGAACGAATTTTCGTTAGAACAAGTAATTTTGGCTCTATCGTATAAGGATTTAATTATTCCCTTTTTTACATTAATATTGTGATTTGATTTGAAATTTAAATATCTATTGGTGTGTGTTGGTTTTCTATACACCTGAGTTTCATATCCAGTATCGTTCTTAGAGATTAAAACATCCAGGAAAGGTAGCGTGTTATTATATTCCTTTTCCATGATAAATGTTATTGTCTCTTCTTTATCGTTTATATCATTTAGGAATGTGTCCAACAACTCTGATCCATGAGGCCATAATTGAGAATACATCATCTACATACCTCCACCATACTGTGGGTTTTAAATTTTGGTTAGAAATGATATTCGTTTCAAAATCATCCATAAATATATCGGCTAAGAATGGAGATAAACTAGAGCCCATTGCTAGACCAAAATTTTGTTTATAGAATTTATTATTTAGTTGAAAATATGTATTATCAGTACATAATGTTAATAACTCCATTTTAGGCGATATGTTTAGTCTGGTTCTAGTTGCCAATGAATCATCACTCTCTAATTTTGTCTTGACTATACTTAAAGTCTTATTTAATGGCACATTCGTAAATAAACTATTTATGTCAAAACTTACCAAAGTATTATTTGAATTAAATTCAATATTTGATAATTTATTTAAAAAATGTTGTGTATTTTTTATGAATGTGTCATTTTTATTTGTAAATGGTTTTAAAATATTTATATATATATATATATATATAATAAAAATTTTGATAGTTCATTACAAGGAGAATTCATGGTACTACAAACGGGTCTAAGTGGTATATTCGTTTTATGAATTTTCGTTACTCCATAATTGTGGCTTATTCCCAGTTAAATAGTAATTAATTTAAAATGCCACAAGAAAATAGCTTCAGAACAATATTTTTTGTTGGTGTTTAGATAGAGAGAGCCAGAATTTTAACCTTGTTAAGTTGCTTAATACCTAAACAAGGTTAAAACAAGGTTTAAATAAAAAGACGTATTGAAATTGCCAGGTTTACCTTTATAAAAATGAAAAAATTATTTTATAATCGTGATATTAGTATTCATCTGGGAACTAGAATGTTAAAATGCTATGTATTCAGTACTTTGTTTTGCGGTGTTGAGGCATGGACTCTTAAACAGAGGAATGTTAAAAATCTTGAAAGCTGAAAGAGGTAATACGCAGAGTAAATAACGATCCAGAAGTTATACTGAATATAAAAAACAGAAAACATGAATACTTGGGCCACCTCATGAGAGAACAAAAGTACACATTCCTACAAAAAATAATGCAAGGAAAAATCCAAGGACGCAGAAATCCAGGCCGCAAAAGAATATCCTTGATGAGAAATTTAAGAGAGTGTTTTGACTGTACCACTAACGAATTATTGAAAACAGCAGTAAATAAAATTAGAATCGCCGTAATGACATCCAATCTGCGATAGGAGAGGCACTCAAAGAAGGAGAGGGCTTAATGCCTCTTCAAGGAAGGAGTACTCCTTTTTCTTTGAACGGAGTAGTGGTAGTGTGGTAAACGTGATTTCTGATGTATTGTGTAGAGAAGTAGTGGACTACTAAAGAGCTGGGTTTCAGAAGATGGCGTATTTGTGTAGATGATTTGTTAGAAGCGCACAAGAGGAATTTTGGGTGAGTTATGCCAAACATGTCAAAGGAGGTACTTCAGGGGTTACCAGCCATACTGTAGGAATGGCTCTTAATCAGCATTTTTGGCGTGCAGTTGTTAGCTGCGATATTTAATAGGGGTTGATTATAAAATTTCGAAATACTCATTAGGGAGTTCGTGTCCAGTGATATGTAGAAGTTTAGCTGGAGGGAACGGAACTTTTCCTTATGGATACCTGGTGAGTATTTACCCTCGGCGATTGCAAGGTGTCTTAAGTACTTGTTTTGATCGGTTGTTCGAACCGAGCCTATGGTGGTTCGAAGGATATGATTCTGTCCTTAATTGGTGTTATGTTTGCCAGTATGTGGATGTGTGTTGATGGACAGTCTCTGCTCACCCTCATGCTGGATCTGAGGATTTTTCTTTCAGTGGCTACGATGGTTTTGATTTTATAAGGTTTGAGGGAGGCGTAGATGCATACCTTGTATTCGATGATGGGTCTTATGAATGTTTTATAGGTGTGCCATAGTGTTTTAGATGCCGTTTTGCCCAATTTGCCGGAAAGCACTGCCAGGAGGTTACCCTCTTTGTCGCCCAGTCAAGGGTTTGTTGAATGTAGGGTGTTTAGATCGAAACTTATTTAATTTATTTGAATAGTATTTTATGCCTTATTAGCGATAACGTTTTTTCTTGTTTGAACCTGTTTGGATGTTTTGTGCGAACAACAACACTTTTACACATAACACCTTTTGGTATTAATGTAAAATAGTGGCTTAATATTAATTTAAGTTTATTGTGGTACTGTCCTGATTATAAATTCGGCTGCAGGTTTTTATATTGTCTCCTGTTTAACACTGGCATTAAAAAAATTGACACCAGAAAAAGTAACACAAGCTGTTGCTTTACAGGATGATGATCGGAGTATTCGTTACATCGCAAGTGCTTTAGGAATTTCTCGAAGTTCAGTGTTTAATGCAATACAAAGACTTCGGGAAACAGGACAATACACCAGGAGGTCATGTCAAAGTAGACGAAGAGCCACAAGTCAAGTTGAAGATCGCTTTCTTAGGCAACAAGCGTTACGCCATTGTACATTATCAGCACCAGTGCTTGTTCAACGATTAAACCATGTCCATAGAAACACAGTTCCCGTTTATACCGTTCGAAGACGCTTAAATGAATATGGATTAAGGTCCAGAATACCTGTCACGGGACCTCTATTAACAGCAGATCATCTGAGGCAACGTTTACGCTTCAATCGCGAACATCTTAATTGAGGTGTTGACGATTGGAGTGCTGAGCTTTTCACGGATAAATCAAGATTTAACAGATACTCATTAGATGGGAGGCCTAGGATATGAAGAAAAGTTGGTGAACGTTATCGGCAATGTTGTTTTACTCCGAGAGTTCAATTTGGTGTAGGTGGTATAATGGTGTTGCCAGATATTTACCTAAAGGCTCATATTGAACTTGTTATAATTCAAGGGAGTAATTTGAACGCTTAACGGTATATTTGTCGCCAATAGCTCAATTCCGGCTTTACGATTGGTCAAATTGCAACTATAATTGCAGCCAATGGTATTGAACGAAATTTAGCATTGGCTGTTGTGCAAGCTCTTACGGCAGAGCGCCATGAAACAGATGACCTACTTAATTGCATATAAGTATAGGTGCACGATGGCCAAAAATTCGTTCTGGTCTGGACAGGGATCCGCAGAACCAGCCTTCTTGGCACAAGAGACCTTCTGGTAGATTTAGTTCCAAAAAACTCTGCTCTTTTTATTACACTTTACCGCTATCCTTTTATTTCAGGATTTTTTTAAGTTCTCTAGCGAGACTTGAACATGTACAAGTCTCGCTAAAGATAGCGAGTACAATTTGTATTTAATTATATTTATTTCAGCATTTTCGACATTTCTCGTGAAATATTTTATTTCGAATTAAATCGTATTTTCGACTTAGTACGATTTTATATTTTTCTTCTATTTTCAGGATATTTTTCGAATTTTGGTAAATTATTCATTGCCGATTTATTAACTTTGCATTATCTGGTTATTTCTTTCAGGATTTTTTTAAGTTCTTAAATGAACTTCGATTAGTTTTCTTAGTTGATTTATTTTTATATTTTCAGGGAATTTTAACTTGGAATAATGTAAAATCTGAAAGAGAAAATAAAATAGCAATAATTACGAAATTAGTTCATAAACGAACTTGGAATAATTTTTCGTATTTATTTATTTGGTATTTCTCGACGAATGTAGACTGTTGTAAAGTTATTTCTCTTTCAGGTTCTCTAAGTTCCCGAACGGAACTTAGAAGCATTTTTATAATATTTTTATAATATGTATTTCTTTCAGCGACTTATAATTTTTGACAAATTATTTCTTAGGGACTTAGTATTTTCAGATAGAAGATAACTTCCCCAATAATTATTCTCCTTTAGAGACTTTGAAATATAAAGAGGTTAATCTTTGTAAATGGGTATATTTATTTAAAAAACCCTTAAAAGGGCCACATCAATAGAACAAACGTTTTCGGACTACACAGTCCATCATCAGGTTATTAAAATCGAAAATGCCTAAAAATAAGTATAAACCATTTAGTTAAAACAAACGAGATTTTGAAATTTTGACTAAGGTTGAAAAGCAAAAATGGTTATACTTACTAGGTCATAATGCCTGAGCCACCAAAATATTAGGGTAAAAACCCTTTAAATTACATTTAGTTATGAAATGTTGTACATTGTGTTATAAAATATCTGTGATGTTATATATTAAATTAAATTTGACCAAAGGTAACACATGGCTCAAATGGGTTCCAGAGCCGGGCGAGAGACAACCTCTGCACTCGGAGAACAACGTGGAACTGATTGACAAGATACTTTTGAAGGATGAAGATAACAGAATGTCAATGCAACAAAAACTATAAAAGTTGTACATAGTATTACTACAGCCAAAAGATTCAACAAGTTTTGATGATTTTAAAAATAACAACAATCTAGGTGTTGGGATTTAAAAACTTTTTATTTATTAATTTAGGGTATAAAAGATGTCAAATCAATGATGGTTTTATAGTCATGATTAATATAATGACCTGTGCCTTAGGCAACTTATGTTGCTTTTCGTCGTATGGAATGTGGTCTAAAGTGTATTTAATTTTTGGGTTAGCTTGTATTTGTGAAATTTATCCTTTTATGTTTAACACATCTAGGACAAGGTAAAAATTAAATAACAAATATTTGAAGCTAATATCAGACCTCATGTTTAAATGACTTTATTTAGGAATGCTCCTATGGTGAAGAATTAATAAAATTAAGTTTAGTAAGATGGAAATCTACAGGCTGAAGAAATTGAAGTAGTAACATATGTGATTGAATTTAAAATCGAAGAGACTGGGTTCCTCAGGGACTGATGAGAATGAAAGTAAAAGAAAGTTCTTTTACTTTCATTCTCATCAGTCCCTGAGGAACCCAGTCTCTTCGATTTTAAATTCAATCACATATGTTACTACTTCAATTTCTTCAGCCTGTAGATTTCCATCTTACTAAACTTAATTTTATTAATTCTTCACCATAGGAGCATTCCTAAATAAAGTCATTTAAACATGAGGTCTGATATTAGCTTCAAATATTTGTTATTTAATTTTTACCTTGTCCTAGATGTGTTAAACATAAAAGGATAAATTTCACAAATACAAGCTAACCCAAAAATTAAATACACTTTAGACCACATTCCATACGACGAAAAGCAACATAAGTTGCCTAAGGCACAGGTCATTATATTAATCATGACTATAAAACCATCATTGATTTGACATCTTTTATACCCTAAATTAATAAATAAAAAGTTTTTAAATCCCAACACCTAGATTGTTGTTATTTTTAAAATCATCAAAACTTGTTGAATCTTTTGGCTGTAGTAATACTATGTACAACTTTTATAGTTTTTGTTGCATTGACATTCTGTTATCTTCATCCTTCAAAAGTATCTTGTCAATCAGTTCCACGTTGTTCTCCGAGTGCAGAGGTTGTCTCTCGCCCGGCTCTGGAACCCATTTGAGCCATGTGTTACCTTTGGTCAAATTTAATTTAATATATAACATCACAGTTATTTTATAACACAATGTACAACATTTCATAACTAAATGTAATTTAAAGGGTTTTTACCCTAATATTTTGGTGGCTCAGGCATTATGACCTAGTAAGTATAACCATTTTTGCTTTTCAACCTTAGTCAAAATTTCAAAATCTCGTTTGTTTTAACTAAATGGTTTATACTTATTTTTAGGCATTTTCGATTTTAATAACCTGATGATGGACTGTGTAGTCCGAAAACGTTTGTTCTATTGATGTGGCCCTTTTAAGGGTTTTTTAAATAAATATACCCATTTACAAAGATTAACCTCTTTTTGTTATACGTAGTATACAGCCAGCTACAGGAATTTTTTCCTTGTGGATTTACTTTGAAATATGTTTAATATATTTATATTTCTCTTTATTGACTTCGAAATATTTTGGTATAAAAATAACTATTTTTCTACATTTTATAGGTCTCATCGACTTAGGAAATTTCCGATAGTCGAAAATTTCCAATAACTTGCTTTGTGTCGATATTTTGTTACATATATTTGTTGATTTGTCCCCAACCCACCACGACGAACACTTCTATCACATTTTAGATGAAATCGCCTTAGTAGAAATTTCACCTTTTTTCGAAATTTTTGGGACTTAGTTCTAAGACTAATTAGCACTTTTCTTGCAGATTCTTAGTTTTAGTTAACATTTTTTATTTGCATTTATTTAAAAATGTATTTTCCCTCTAGTTTGTAGGCATATACGGCCTATATGTCCACGGACTGTGACTCTTACATGCTTCGGTCCATTTCAGTTATGGATAGTGCGATTGGACCACCTTCCCTCATTCTCGAGGGTTCAGGCCAGCGACATATTCAGCAATGTTTGAAAGATAATGTACGCCATTTACCTCATTTGTTGAAGAAAACTTTGGTCTGTAGCAAAATAATGCTCGTCCGCACATCGCAAGAATACCACGAGATTACTTGGATGAAGTTTGGATTCGTTTATTATCATGGCCCCCAAGGAAAACCGAATTAAATACAATAGAGCATGAATGGGATATTCTGGGACGACGTATTCGACGTAACCATGGTGAATTTAAAACCATGAATGATTTGGAGCAAAATAATTTGTGACGAATTGGAGCAAATTCCTCAAGCAAACTTTGCTGCCTTAATCCGAAATATGTCTGATCAAATAAGAGCTGTAATTAGGGCTCGTGGAGTTAATACACTCTACTAATGATCGTTTTTCATAAAAAATGTTTATATTTAAAAAAAATGTTTCTTTGCAGATTTTCAAATTTTTTTAATTGTTTATTGGTTTTTTTGCATAACATTCTTGAGTTGTAATAAAATTGACTTTTAAATTTTATTTCTTATTAAATTGGAAATATCTTAAATTTTTCAAAAGCCAGTTTTTAGGAAGAATCTGAGTACCCGGTTGGTTAATGTTGCACTCCAGTGTATTAGTAAACAGCAAGTGGACGACACAATCTAAATAAGAATCCTGACCAGCTATCATCGGGTTAATCACAATAGAAAAGTAACGAAATATCCCCAAATTCACAAAAGATTGTCAGGCCAAAATAAATTATTTTCTCTAAATCAGTGCCTCTCACATTATTGGCTCAACTTTGTCATCACTACGATTTATTTTTTTCTCCCTAGAATTTGAATTGTCTTTAGTTAAAAACTTGCTTTGTATAAACAAAAACTTTGCTGCATTTCTTTTTGGCGGAATATTCTTCATTCCTGATATTTTAAACCTCGACGATAAAATTCAAAAGTAAAACATTTTAAAACCTTTTTATTTTTCAAGTAAAAATCATTTTGTACATCCAAATGGTTGGATTTAATTTTAACTTAAACCCAGCTATAAGTTTACAAACTTTATAGAACTGACACGGCTTAACTTCTTTCAAAATTGCATGTAATCGATCAGTGACATCTCAAAAAGAAATAAAAGGAAAGAGAAATTTAAAAAACGAGCCATCCAGCACGTTTATTTGTCTCTCGTTCAGGTTCAAGAGTCTTGGAATACACATGAAGATGAAATCTTCCCTCTCGGCTTGGCGGTTACTTTATATTCATTTCTTCTGTGATGTTATTTATTGGATTTGATGGTCTTGTGGAGGTAAAGAATTAAATTCCACACGCAGGGTCGTAATAAGGTAAAATGTAAAAAATATTATGTTAAGTGATGGATTCTTCTTTTACTTAATGAAAGTTCATTTTATTCAACAATAAAACAATAAAAACTTTCGTTTTCAACAAACAAACTTACATGTGGTGACTGGCCACCAACTTACATTGGCGAAACTGGTCGAAGCTCTAACAACCGTATTGCAGAACATAAAACGGTTTTCAATAATGAAAAAACAGATTATACGTACGCATTTGATCTTTTAGATTTTAATTATTATTTTAATAACCGATTTCAAATTTTCTTATTCAGTTAAAGACTATAAAGTGTAAACAACCGCATAGTTAAAATACTTCACTTGAGAAATGCACTCTGTCGACACAGCTGTAGTGATAATAAATTATAATAAATTTTGTAGATGAGTTGAAAAAAGTTTTCAGTGTTTTATTGTTACATATTGGGTTGTTTAAAAGCAATTTTACCCTATTTAGTACGAAGCCATAGTAGATCCTGAGATGTTGATGGATCACGTATTTATACAATTTTACTTCTAAACAACATTGCCCAAAACTCTGTGGTTCAATACGGAGAGCATCGCCACCCGTTGTCAGATCTCTAAGCCTGTTAGCCTTGAAGCATTGTGCCAGCAATAGAAAAAGCTATCGTTTTTTTCTATTGCTGGTACAACAAAAAAAGAAGAAGAGGCTTACCTATTAAGCGGAGGAAAAATTATTTGGAATGGTGTATCTTCAGCAGCACGCACATTCTGAGTAATTACGAAAATAAGGTGAATACTGGCCTTGAGATAACTTTCTTACTGTTGAGACTATCATTATATTCTTTTACAACTTTCTTCCAGCCATAATTAGCAGCCTTGACACACTATTTCTGTGTGTTGTATTAATTTTTTTTCCGTTTTTCATTCGCATTTATTTAATTCTTCCTCAATTCTTTTATTAAACTTAGAGCTTCTCTTCTCTATAATATTGCTCCACCTATTTCCTATATTATGTGAAGTCTTGAAATAAATAATGTGGTAAGTTGTAACCTTATCTTACCTGTAATAAAAAAAATGTTACAAAGTGCCAAAATCATTATTTCGAAATACCTAATCGATTTTTTTTCTTCCAAAATGAATGTATTAGAAATAACTTTCTCAAAATTAAACATAGGTTTATCCAAGTGAATCATGTTTTTGTGCATTAAATAATTTTGCAAACTTTTTGTAAAATAATTGTAAAAAAATAAAACAGTTATAAAATCTTAGAATGTGCTAAGTGCCATTACAAAAATATAAAATATTGGGGTAATAATGAAAAACACAAAACATGTAGGTTCTAAGAAATATTGGGATTAAATAGGTCTTCATACAATTTTCTATTTTCTTTCAGAAGAATCTTTAAAATCGAAGAAGTCCTCACGGTTCATTAATGTAACAAGAAATGATGTTTTCTTTACAGCGGTTGTCATCATTCTTACCAAATCCATAGGTACCTCCCTCACACTTCTCTTGCTTTTTCGCTTTTCAATTTGGGCGAAATCCCTGTCCCAACTAATAAATGACTCGATACTAGATACTTGTGATTTATCTCATCAAAATACCCCTTGGAAACTAAATAAATCCATAAAAACAATAATATTTTATTTTTATTTTGTTCGGCACAGTTGTCGCTCCAAATTATGACTTTTCGTTTCTGCATCCGTATATTAGTGAATGCTTTTTCACACACGACACTTTTTCATTTCATTTCATTCCCCTTTTTTCAAGTCCTTTTTAACCTGGAAAGCTGTCGCATATAATACATTTGACTATGAGTTAGAGTGGCAATGATAAGACCTGCTGTAGATCCATAGAAACTGTCATGGTGTCACTCGTGGGTTGCCCACAATTCCGATGGTCTTTTCTCATTGCTTGTACAGCTGCTTCAGCTTTTCGGTGGTGAAGTTCTAACTTTAATTGAGCATCTTTCTGTGTGGGATCTTTTGTTTGCATGTGCAGTAAATCATAGGTAGAACAGATATCCATTCTGGGCTTACGAAAGCTTACATTGGGAAGATTATTTCTGAAAATTTGAAAATAAAAACGATATCTCACTTCTGACTCAGAATGAGCTTTCTTAAATGACAAGTAAAGTCTATTTTTATTGAGATCAGAGCTCAGATACTGTTTCTCGTTTTTTAAACGGTTGTAATATCCCACGTCTCTGGGAAATTTGTTTTTGTGCTCGATAACCAATGCTCTATGTTCCGGCACGAACTAAACTGCAGTTTATTACCTCTCCTTTCCAAACTGAATCTTCGTTTTCTCAACTTAGCTAATGTTTCAATTTGTCTTGGAGTTATTCCAAACACCGCGCAAAATGTCTTTCTACACACCTGTAAAATGTTGCCTTCTCCGTTGGGCAATGTGAAGGAAAGCGTAACCTGTCTCTTACTCTCTTCTGGTCTCTCATAATTTCCATGCCTTCTCCTCTTGATAGCACACACATGCATAAAATTCATAGCTTACGTATTTTGAAGTACATTATCATTCAAACCATAAAATTCGTGAAAAAGTCTCAGTATTTTTGTTCATACTGTATCTCTTTATACTTGTAGCACAGGTTGCATTTTCACAATATCTAAAACAAAATTTCAGAATAACTACTGCACAAAAATAAAAACAATATTCGACTAACCTTATTTTCAGGAGGCTGCTTTTTCTTTTTATTATTTTTTTTTATATAGTACTCTTCTCCAGCATTTTTTTTTCTGCCTTACCTTTTGCTTATTGCCCTTTCTAGAAGTAGCACCAGAATTCAGCCTTATATGATTTTAAGATTAAACAGAACGAGATAAACAATAACAACAGTACTGAAACTGTCATATGTATTGGCACTTACTTTATAGGTATAAAATAAAAATGAGATTTTTTGGCACTTAACACATTATTTATTTCATATCTTCATTTGTCCATCGTTTTTTATTCCTTTTTATTTATTCCCCTTCTAACGGATTTCTTTTTTCTGTTTATGTTTTGATAACATTTGCTGATTTAAAAGCCAAAAATGAAGAACAGTTGTTGATTGTATTTATTTATTTAAACTAATCTAAAAATTTAAACTTTCTGTTCTGCCAGACCTGTGTTGTCTCGAAACCCGTATACGACGTGACAAAAGATTCAGAGCCGTGGAGAATCCCATTAAATTTAAATCAACGACACCGCCAGCGGCCGCGTCAATTCCAAACCTCTTCTTCGACGGGACAAAACACAAAAAGTTCAGAAAAAGACCGAAGGAAGATACTTCTCACCGAAAGGCGGCATTATCTAAACGAAAAATCTAGCGACAATAACGAATACTCGTGGTGGAAGGATGTCGCGGACTAGTTTTTACAGAATGTCGGACACGATCTCGAGACGATTTTTTCCGTTTTTTCCTCGATTTAGAAACAATTTTCGGTGTTGATTAAGAATCTTTGTCAACGCTTGGATTCCTCCGGAGGTGAAGCATGTCGTGCTTCGTGTACCTTGACTGTGAAATACAAATTACAAAGTGTACACATGAGCCAAAGAAACGAGAAGACAAATCGATTGTTCGTTTTTAACTAAGGATAACTTTTGAAACGGAAAAAGACTTTAAATTTCTTAAAATATTAATTAGTTTCGGAAGCTAAATATGATAAAAATGAATAGTACACCAGTTTAAATTTGTTTTCTTTACTATCATTACCACTTAGCCAAACGCGTCTACTGCTGGACATTGGCCTCTCTCAGTTTCTTTCAATGTTCTGTACACTGGCCACTTGTAGCCAGTTTCCCCCTATTCTTTTCACGTTTTTGACCCATCTAGTTGGTGTTTTAGCTAAGTTCTAAGTGTCACTTAAGTGTCGCGGCTCTTGCTATGACGTTCGGCTCTGTTATAATGCTTCCAGTTTTCAGAATCAAAAGTTTTCTCGTAATCGATAAATGGACGTGGTATGTTATACCCGATGCATTTTTCAAATATCTTTACGATATGCAAATGGTCATTTGTGCAATATCCTGCTCTGAAGCCTGCCTGCTCTTTGGGCTGATAGAAATACAGTTTAAGTATTAATTTCGTCGTTACGATTTTCATAAAAAGTTTGTACATATGTGTCAAGAGGCTAGTAGCTTTATAATTTTCTAAATTAGTAATATTACCTTTTTTTGTGTAACAAAACTATCACGGCATTGTTCCAGTCTTTTGGAATCATTTATGTAAGCATTTACAGTTCAATTACTAACTTTAGTAGGATTTCTCTCTCTCTCTCTCTCTCTCTCTCTCTCTCTCTCTCCTCTCTCTCTCTCTCTCTCTCTCTCTCTCTCTCTCTCTCTCTCTCTCTCTCTCTCTCTCTCTCTCTCTCTCTCTCCTCTCTCTCTCTCTCTCTCTCTCTCTCTCTCTCTCTCTCTCTCCCTCTCTCTCTCTCTCTCTCTCTCTCTCTCTCTCTCTCTCCCTCTCTCTCTCTCTCTCTCTCTCTCCCTCTCTCTCTCTCTCTCTCTCTCTCCCTTTAATGGCGCTACAACCCAAATCGAGCCTTGGCCTCTTCCAAACTATGCCTTCAACCTTGCCGGTTCCGCGCCGATCTTCTCCAGGTTCTCACATCTAGCAAGTTTTGCGCGTCCACTACCAGTTCATCCTCTCACCTTTTCCGTGACCTTCCTTTTGATCTTGTGCCCTGGATTTTACTATCTAGGGCTCTTTTTGGCAATCTTCCGGTCTCCATTCTCACTATATGACCAGCCCATCGAAGTCTCTGAGGTTTAACGAATTCTGAAATCGGTGCCTATTAGTTGGTAGAGTTCATGGTTATACCTGACCCATACAGCTTTTATTGCTTTAAAAACTATGATCGATGATTCTTCATTTCCTTTAAAGCTGTTCTTAGTGCTGATGTTGTAATGGGTAAAAGTATTTCGATCGCTGATTTATGAAGGTCCTTACTCGTATCCGGAAATTGTCTTATGGTCTTTGGCTGGTATAGAAGTCTCTATAAACTCTCTAGTTATTTTCCGAAAGTCCTGTTTATCTGTTATTGCCTTTCCGCCTTTGGCTCTCAGCTTCTACATTTCTTTGTTCCTTCTTTGATGTTCCGCACAATTTCTGCGGTAAGTACAATTAAATCTTGAACTTAGATTAATACAGAAATGTTCGCGCTAAGCCCCGCGCAAATCCTCCACCCTATCACGTCACCATCGATGGTATAACTGAACCGTCCTATGTTCCCAGCACCAGTAATGCATTGGATAGTAATCAGTGTAGTCGTGTCTGGGGGCTCGGGAGACTGAGACCTCGGAAACCCTGAAGAAGACATCGAAGAGGATGTCGAAAGCTCGGCGCAATGATAATCGACGCGGTTTAACCCGGAAGACTAGAGTTTAGACTAGAGTTTAGTATTAATTCCTGTAATAGTATTATTCTTAGCTCTATATTTAATATACAGGGTGATCCTTAAGTAATTGTACAAAAAGAAACCGTATATTCTACACTTTAAAATATTACAATTTAAGCTAAATTGCTTTAATAAAAGTACTATTGAACATCAGGAATTATAATTTGATGCATACTTTAATGTAGCTGATAAAGGGCGCCACATATGCCACATATCTGGCATACAGTTGAATTCAACTTTTTTGCTCTTTAAGTTACCGGTGTTTTTGATAAAAAATATTAAAGACACATTATTTTAACAAAAAAAGGTATACCTGTTAATAACTTCAAAACTCAACAGTTTTCGAGATAATCGCATTTTACAAATCAACTACGTAATTCTGATTTAACGCAATTACTCCAGGCAACGAAAGAAAATTAGACAAAATAATCAATACTTCTGAATTTTGGTATAAAATGCCTTTAATAAAGTTAATAGTTAACGAAATATTAAATAAAATAAATATATCAGCAGGATAGTTAATAGTAGGATTTGACAAAATAACAGAATAATTGGATTTTACATCAAACATTTTACGTTTTGTATTAAATCAAAGTCATAATCAAAATACTTTATTTATAAATCAAATTAAGAAATAGTTAAACTAAATAACATTAAATTTTTTGTCAAAGTAAGCTCTTTCATTCATTTGTCAATACATTTCATACAAGAACGTCTCATTAGATAGCATCATTGGTTCTAAAGAAAATGTTGCAGTATTTATTATAAGTATGATAATAAGTATTCTTTTAGGATTTTTATGCATTAAATAATTATATTAATATCTCACCACATGACCAAGGAATATGAGTCGCACGAACAATTTAACGTTCAGGAAAGTTGTATTTAAGTATATTCTCACTGCCCTATCTCTATAATGTGTTGGTGTATCATCTTGCATAAACCACATATTTCGCCTTAAGTTTGATGGCAATTCTTCCAATAAATCAATAAAATCATTTTATAAAAAATGTAAATAAATCTCACCATTCAAATTACAAGGTAATTCGCATGCTCGTAAAAAATAATTACCAATGATTCCAAACCATACGTTTATTTAAAATTTATGTTTAAAATACATATCGAAAAAGATGAAAGGGTCCCTCTGGTTGTAAACCAACATATGGTTCTAGATTTAAAGTATATCTAGTTTTTGCATCAACCGAGGCAAAACATTTAATCCTCATTTGTTAGGTTTTGAAGGAATATACTGATTGATTAAAACCGAATCTTTCCCGAAATGCCCCAAGTTTATCATCTATAGAGCCATACTCGCTAATTCTGTAGCCATTTTTGCAATGTTAAAAATATTGCAAACAGTTGTCTTATAGGCGCTAGCTTATCAATTTTCTTTAGTCTCGAGTATCTAAATAATCAAATCTATGATGTCTTAACAAAAATAAATAACGTTGATCCGACATGATTAATGAAAACATCCCCCACTCTCTTCTCAAAACTCTTGTGTGTTTAACAGATTACTTTTTAAACACCCAGCTCAATAGAGCAAACCTAGGAAAGCCCTTATTTCGATTACGTCAGTGTTTTTCGCAGAAGGGGCTCTGGTATACGTCTCTTTCATTTGAATCATGTTTGTTCGTAGAAGTAATGGATTTTGACAAGAGCTATGACCTTGAAAATAATAGGTAAGCTAACTGACTAGGCATGACTCATAGCTCTTGTTAAAATCCATTATCTCTACTTTCGACGATAATGTTTAAAATATTTTGGGAAAAAAACAAATTTCAACAAACAATTATGGATTTCATTAATATAAGGTTGAATGCTCGAATAAATGAACTTTGATAAAATTCATTTATTATATTATGTCATATAATATTCTGTCTCCGGTTTCCGAACATAATGTAGCTTCGCCTATTTCAAAATTTTCAAGTGTTTGTCCTAGTGTAGTATGATGTACAATTTTATGTTTATAACATTTTATTCTTATTGGATAGGTCACAATTGATGAAATTCCCTTGAAGATGCTCTAGGAAGCGAAAGTACTTGGGCAAGATTTAATTAATAAAACTGTGCTCGATATCTGTCTTTTATTTTATCAAAATTATGGATTTGGCATTCTTGCCAGATGCTTTTACACTCGGTAAGTGAAAAACTTTATTAAATTGGCGGATCCTTGCCATTTGCACCAGGTAGCGTTTTTTCCAGACTGCTCCATCTTTGTATATAAAACTAACAATCCGTGAAAATTTTGCTGGATTACATCCACTTCGCAATCATCGCCATTTCCATTATTCAGTGTCTAAATCTGAAAGATGTTCCTAGATGTTATCTATTTCATCGTCTGATTCAATGTCATCAAAAAGTTGTTCTGTGTCAGTGTTTACTTCCTGAAGCAATTGAAGTAGACGACGTTGCTCCTTTTCAAATTGTGCTAAAAATAATAAATGTTACTAATAGCTAAAAAATTCTAAACTAAATTCCTTACCATCTGTAAAATAAATTCCAAGAAACGAAAATAAAACAACAGTCACTCGAGTTAGGTACTTAAGTGGTGATACCAAGTCTAATGGACCCAAATAGGCTATAACAATAAAGATAAAAATTGGTCAAAAGTTCTCGAGTCGACGATCGATGTAATAATAAATATTATAAGAAGGTACCAAGAGCACGAAGTTTATAGTTTAAACCCCACTCTTTTTATACCGTAAAGTATGACGTTTGAGTCTCAGAGACTTGGCGCCACAATGCAGGGTTAAGATCGGTACAAAATTTGTGATACATGATGTATTCTTATTTATATTCTCTTGTCGACTCCAAGAATAAGAGGTTCTCCATCATTTCCTGAATAAAAGAAAACTAATATAAAGATACTTCCCAGTTTTTCAGATTTATTTTATTTGTGTATGCCTAATAATAGAACGAGTCGTCGGCATCAGCCTTAATAAAACATACAAATAATCTCTTTCAACTTTCTACATCTCACCTTAATCTTATTTGAAGTCTTAATATTGTTATTCATTAGAAGTCGAAAACAAACAAGCAACTTATTAATCAGCCTTGCGCAAAACGATAAAATTCTGTTTCTACCGACAACCTTTATGACCCATAATGGGAGTCAAAAATTAATTAAACCTCCTATTGGTGAAAAATTACTTTGTCTACCCACAACTCTCAACAATTAATTTTAAAAGCAATTTATTTTTAAAATCGGTATAATAAAATAGGAGAGCCGTTTAATTATTTTCGAAAAAACCTGTTAATCAGCGAGAAATTTTAAAGAGGTGGTATTATTCCACCAAAAGAAAATTTTTCAGCTGTCAAATTGGAACAAACTATTTTTCTGGATTTTCCTCTTCTCACAGACTTTGTGTTTAAAATATATGCCACACTTGTTGTGAAAATAACTACAAAGACTGTACTAACTCAATGTTTTAACTGTATTGTATTTGTATTTAAATTTACGGTTTGTTTTATTAATATTGGGAAGAGGTCACTACTATATAAATCTTTTAGTTTTGACCAATTGCGGAAGCGATTGGACAGCACTAAAGCTGTCTTAACGATAATTATCTTCTAAAGCTCTGGAGGGATTAGGAAATGCCGAACGGTCTTAATCCTTTCTTCCTTCTTTATATATAGACATGACTGTATATTTTTCAATGTGCCTCCAGTAAGTTGTCATTCCATCGTTTTCATTAATCCCAAAGAAATAAAAATTCAAATCTACAACCTGCACGTGGTAGAAAATGGGTAAAGTGCGCGCAAGCACTCTTGACCACGGCGCAGTAGATGAAATTTGGTTTAGTCACCACTTCCGTGTGAAACGCATTGTACTATGCACTGTATAATTCCATTTACAATAGAACCTTTCTGCCTTTACGTGAATTTGACTCCGCCTTCGCGCAGCTCCATGGTCAAGAGTGCTTGCGCGCACTATAACATCTATCTATAGATGGCCAATGCAGATAGGGTCCAAGTAATTGCCGGTATAAACAATCTCTCACGTACTGACCAACGGCTACGGGCGGATGAGTTGGTAAGTGATAGGGCACTCTTTTGTCCTGGAGTTGAGAAATCGACTCCAAAGGAGGATGAACCAAAGAAGTGGTCAACGGCAGAAGGATGTAGAAGACAACGAGAAACCAGTACATTAGGATCTTTAAATAGATATCTATTGTCAATTATCATGGCTATTATAAATGACAATTTCACAACTACTGATCATGGACATCGGATACCAAGATCCGGCAGGAGAGGCAATTCTCAGTTAGACCGCGGGGTCAACCAAGTCGCCAACATGCGAAAACCCCGTCAAACCAGCGTTTGTCAAAAATACAAATAAATTGCAGATAGGTACCTAAAATGTAAAGTCTATATATGAAGCAGGAAAGATCCAAAATGTAATACATGAGATAACGCGACTTAAAGTCAATATAATGGGACTAAACGAGACCAGATGGCCTAGATCTGGCGAAATCGAAGTCGACGGTGGCAAAATATACTACTCAGGAAATGAAGTTATTCGCCACTATAATGGCGTCGCCATAGTGGTTGATCGCAGTTTTTGCCAGGCTCTAACTGGTTTTGTTCCTATATCAAATAGAGTGTTAATGATTATAGCCCAAGCAGCGCCTAGAACTCTTAATATCATACAGGTGTACGCACCCACTGCAGATAAAGATGAAAACGAAATAGAGAAGTTGTACAATGACATTAAAAAAACACTAGACAGCACCAATAATAGAAATATAGCAATAACAATGAAGGATTTTAATGCCAAATTCGGAAAAGGTAAATTCCAAGACATTATTGATGACTTCGGACTCGGAATAAGGAACGAAAGAGGGGAAAGACTGAACGAATTCTGTCAGAAGTTTGAAATGTAAGTGACAAATACATTTTTTCATTTTCCATCACGTAGATTAATTTCCATTACATGGAAATCACCTGCGGATAGCAACGAAAAAATTATTACAAACCAGATAGATTATATCCTTATCAATAAGACATAACGTAACTCCATCAAATCGGCAAAGACCTATCCAGGAACATATGTGTTATTAGACCACAAGTCAGTAATCATAAAATTCGAAATCCACTTAAAGAAAATAAAAAATCAACAAAAGACACAACAAGTAAGCGCTCTGCTAAAACACCCGAATATATAAGAACTAACGTTGAAAATTAACGAAGGGTTAAGCAAAACAATAATCATTGATAATGAAGATTCCAACGAAAAATGGGAAACATTTAAGAACACATTAATAAAGCCAATTAAAGATACGCTGAGTAGTCACAAAATCGATGAAGCTAAGACTCCATGGATGACAGATGAGATCCGGCAACTAATGGGCAAAAGAAGATCATACAAAAACAAAAATGTAAACGAATACAAAGCCACACACAAGGAGATCAGGATAAAAATACGAGCAGCTAAAGAGAAGTGGTACAACGACACGTGTTTAGAGATAGAAGAACTCATGATAGTTTTGAATTACACAAAAAATTTAAAGAATTAGCAAGTATAAGACGGTCCAACAATAGTAACACCCTGGTTAATACGAATGGTAAAATAATATCTAATATCAAAGGCAAACTAAACAGATGGAAAGAATACGTCCAAGAATTGTTTGAGGACGACAGGGCACACTAAGATAGCATGGACGATTGCGAGGAACATGATATAGTTTCAAATATAACTAAGGTGGAAATAATACATGCAATAAATCTGGCAAAATCTAATAAAACTGCAGGGCCTGACACAACTCCAACTGAAATAATTAAAATAATATCAGAAGATCAGATCAATGTATTAGTAAAGTTATATAATACTATATACAATACGGGTATTATTCCGAGAGATTGGCTCAAAACAACATTTATTACATGCAAGGGAATGTAATGACCACCGTATAACTAGTCTAATGAGTCACACACTAAAAATATTCTTAAAAATTATCCATTTAAGAATTTTCAGAAAAGAGGAAAAAGACATCACTGAAACCCAGTTTGGATTTAGGAATGCCATGGGTACACGAGAGGTATTATTTGGATTTAATGTCCTCATGCAAAGATGTATTGATGTAAACCAACCACTCTATGTTTGTTTTATTGATTACAATAAGGCGTTCGATAAGGTCCAACACAACCGTCTTATACAGTTACTTAAAGATAAACGCATTGACAAAAAATACTTAAGAATAATAACTCATTTCTACTTTAACCAAACAGCAAAAGTCAGAGTAGGCAAAGAACTTTCGGAGGAAGTAGAGATAAAAAGAGGCGTGATGCAAGGTTGCATACTCTCCCCCTTTTTGTTCAATCTATATTCAGAAGAAATAATTAAAAAATCACTCGAAAAAGTCGAAAATGTAACAATTGGAATAAAAGTCAACGGCAGACCCATCAACAATATCAGATATGATATATCAGATATGATATACTATATAATATTAGATATGATACTATACTAATTGCAGAGAATATACAAGATCTACAGAGACTCTTAGATAATGTAGTAAATGCTAGTGAGGAAAGCGGACTAACGCTTAATGCTAAGAAAACAAAATTTATGACAATTTCCAAAACACAACAACAAGACATTTGAAACATAAGAGGGGTACCAATAGAAAAAGTAAAAAAATACAGATATCTTGGTACAATTATTAATGAAAATAACGAGTATACAGAAGAAATAAAAATGAGAAATGGAGAAGCTAGAGCAACATTAATTAGATGAGAAAAGTATTATGCAATAGAGATCTTAGTTTGCAACTCAAAATAAGATTATTACGTTCATATGCGTTTCTGTATGGGGTGGAGGCCTGGACCTTAAAGAAAGAGGTGAGTGATCGACTTGAAGCATTCGAGATGTGGACCTACCAAAGAATATTAAAAATAAGTTGGGTAGACCGAATAACAAAATGTTGAGGTCCTCAGAAAAATGACAAAGAAAATGGATATCATGAATACGATTAAGATAAGAAGGTTACAATTTCTCGGCCACGTTATGAGAGTGGATAAATATGTGTTGTTACAAACCATAATGCAGGGAAAAATACAGAGCAAACGAAGTATTGGAAGAAGACGCATCTCCTGGCTCAACAATCTGAGAAAGTGATATAACTGCAGTGCCATCGACTTGTTCACTGCTGCAATCTCAAAAGTAAAAATAGATGTGATGATTACCAACCTCCTTAGAGAAGACGGTATCTAAAGAAGAATCGCGGAAGCGATAAACACGAAAGGTATAAAGGTCAGAAGACATTAAACCATAGCAGTGAGGAGGAAAGAAAAAAATAATTTTGGCATTGAATTACATTATTTAAAATATAGTCCATAGTCTCGTGCACACTGCCAACGCGGCCAGTTATAATAAATATGACATAATGTACACTAAAAACTGCTTTTTTGCATATCAATTTAATTAATTACAAAATATCTCCCACGAAACTTCATAAACTATTTAACTATGCCAATATTTCCCTAATTAAATACAAGTTTACGACGTTCCAACCAATAGCCATACCATATCGAGTCGTTCCTAATAATTTCATTCATAATAGACAGAAACCTTTGCTATTTTGTAAAAAATGCAAATAAATATCCGTCATATGTCCGCGTTTTGGAACATTTTATTGATCAATAAATTTCGTGAAATCAAATCAGATAAAAAGAAACAGTAAACAGCTAAACACGTAATTCCAAAAACGTGAATGGAACTTATTAAGGGGAACCGTTAAAAAAATTAATTGGTCATCAACTAGAAAGATGACACCGGTGCCGATGAGGTCAACGGGTTGAAAACAGAATCGGATTTTTTTCAAGAAGAAACTACTATTATAATACGAGAATTAACAATGTTGCTATATCTCTAACGGTTAAATAAATAACGATCACGATATTTATAGTTCACTATATCAGTGATTATGAGCTGCACAATTTTTTGCAAATAGATAAGTAGTGTAGAATATGTTCCATAAGGTTCTGAAACCACTTTCTTGTGGCATGTCTATTTTGTGTCTGGGTTGCATGATTGTAATGAAAATTACATTTTTAACTAATGTTTGACCAAGTGATTTATTATTAGGATATATCCTTTCAAAATTGACATATTTGGCCTCGAAATTGTAGGCAACAGCATGTATATGGCTGAAAAAAATCTGAGGGTGGTCTTTTCACTCTAGTAATATCAAATTCTGACTGTTTTGTGTTTGTTTTTTTGTGTTATATGTTTGTGCAATCTGTATCGTAATTGTGGTTGTGTAACTTTAAGTTGTCCAACGTACATTTGTGTTTGTGTATTATGTGCTAATATAGGATTTTTCACCTAAGAAGACCGCTTTGCAATTAAATGCTGGTAACTTTATTACTAGCGGACCAGATAAGCGGCGATATATTTTACACTACCTTTATGAATAACATTTTACTGTTCTGTGTTGCAAAAAATAAAAGACAAGGAACTGTGTGATATAAGTTTGTGGAGAGTGTTGAAACATTTGGTTTTCGATATAAAAAGACAAATAATAGAGTATTGTGTGAACTCTCTAATGTTGTTTCAAAACGGTGGCATTTTTTAAGAAAATACATGAACAGTAAAATGTCTGATAGTCCGAGGCAAGCTGTATTTTTAGATGAAACTTGGATTTTTGCTGAAGGAAATATGTCAAAATCATCTTGGCAAGATGGCACCACGAAATGTTATTCTTCTAGTTGTTCCGGTAATGGTAAACGCTACATTATACTTCATGCTGGAAATGATAAGGGTTTTATTTCTGACGCTAGTTTAATTTTTTCGTCCACAAAGAATACAGGTGAGTACCACGGAAATATAGATGCAAATATTTTGAACAATGGTTTGAAGAAAATTTGTTAAAAAAATTGGAGCGACCATCCATAACAGTCTTTGATAATTCATCCTACCAGTCAAGAGTAGAAGAGAGATTTCCTTCAAGCAGCTGGACAAAAGAAGAAATAAAGTTGTGGTTGACAGAAAAGAAAATTTATCACAGTGACATATTTTTAAAAGTCGATTTACTTCAAAGGTGTGGAGAGCACAAAATTCAAAAGAACTTTGTTACTGACCAAATGACTCTTAAATATGGCCATGAAGTTCGTCGACTTTCGCCCTACCATTGCCACTATAATGCAATTGAGTAAGTTTGGGGTATAGCCAAAAAATTTTATGATAAACATGTATCCAAAACAAAAGATGACGCTAGCGTTCTTGCTTTATGGAAAGAATCGCTAGAACAAATAAAGGCAGAACAAAGGCAAAATTGTATTAGACATACGGAAGACATAATCGTTCAGTCTTTTCAAACTGAGCGAATTATAGATGAGGTCTGCTAATTATTCGGATAGACAATTCAGATATATATTATTAGTTATATATATATATATAAATATATATATATATATATATATATATATATTATTGTGATATTTCAAGTCTTGGTGCGCCAAGCAATTAATTAGCTAATTAATTAATTAATTAATTAAAATTATTTCAATAAACAAAAACTCATATAATGATTCTCAAAATTTTGTTCTACGTACGTGAACCTTCAAAATTAATGGTACAAACAATATTAATTGAAATCTCAAAATCCCAAATTATTCTAACTCTCCTAATCAAAATATTTATATCCTTTCTAAATTAAGTGTAAAAATTGTGTTATCAATAAAAGAACAAACTGCAGAAAACAAAAATATCTCTCTCTGATGATGAGTGGTCCAAATCCTTGTTCCTTGTAGATATATTATCTACTCTCAGGCGCTCCCTAGGTAATCAGCAATCTTACAACAAATTGTTGCAAGTATATCGTCCTTAATGATCTCCTTCAAAAGCACGAATTATTCAAATTATGATAGCCTTTCTCCTCTCGATAAACTGAATCTCTCGTTGGCCAGAGTGAAAAATGACTCTTGGAATATCTTCTCTTTACGATAAACTGAATCTCTCGTTGGCCTGAACAGTGACTCTTGGAATATAAGTAGAAAAATATGACTTACAATATTTTGCTGCTTCAGCTTCTGTCAGATACACTAACTCCACAAAAAACTCACTAACATTCAACACTACTGCTTGCTACCTCTCGGAAACCGCCAGAGAACAATCACTGTTCGTCTTACAGACTTGGAAAACCAACTGATTATCTTTTCTCTCTCAAAAATCTAGCTAAACTTTCAGTCCTACATACCTATCCCACCTTTTTTAATCTCCGCCAATCAAAGCTCGTCACAATTCTCCCATTTTTTCATTTCGATAACAAACAAATTTTTACCTATAATTATAAAATTTCCTAAAACTTATTTACAAATAATATTTTTCTACAATTCTTAAAAACTAACAAAAACCTATTTCTAAAATCTATTCTATTGTCCTTAATCACTGCATTAATGTATTTGGAAAACCCGGTTCAATTGTCTTTGGATTTCACTTAAAATTATGCGGGTCACTTAAGTATATTATAAAAAAGAAAATAATTTATGCATAGCTTACATTTTGTTTAATACAGGTAATCCAAAAATTTAAAGACTTTCCTTCTTCGAAATGTTTGTTGGTTATTATCCTACTTATCTGAATTATTTTGATGTTTTTGAACTTTGAAGTATTTTAAACACACCAATATTTTTCTCGATTTTACATATCATAACAAATCCCCGCCATTTGATCTGCCGAAAACTCTTTGTTAAATTTTAAAAATGACAAAAGTTTTCCAGGATCAAATTATTTCACTATGTTATTAAAATCTACTCATGATATTGATAGATGTCGTGAATGTTAAAAATACCCCGTATATTTCCTGTCTCTATGTGCGCTAATTCATAACTATTTACCCCATTTTCCGTATTGACCCTATATGGACCTTCAAATACCGGCATCAATTTAGCACAAATACCATTTTGTAAATTCGACACCCTCAGTGCCTTCACTAAGACTTTATCTCCTTTCTGGAATTTGATCGGCCTTCTTCTTCGGGTCCTCTCTTGTCTTTGGAGATATTTCTCTCCACTTCGTCTCAATCTTCTTTGAACCAACTCGATCACTTCTTCGTATTGTCTGGGGGCGGTGTCTTCCCACGGTCTTGTAGGCATTGTTCCTTTCATTATATATAAAGGCGTCTCTTTGGTAACCGTATTTGGAGCACAATTCAAATAGGTCTCGATCTCAAACACTTTTCTGTCCCAATGTCGATGATGTTCTTCCGCGGCAATTCGTAGAAATTTTGTGACTTCTTGTATAAAACGCTCCGATGGGTTGCTCTGTGGATGACGGATGCTTATAAATTTTGTATCGATGCCCCTCTCTCTTAATTCCCTTTTAAAACGTTCGTTCCTAAAATATGTCGCATTGTCCAATAAAATATTGTCTGGTCTTCCCACCGTTTCTATAAAATTGTCTATCTTCCTAAGTATTTCAATTCCTTTTGTGGTTCTGCATGCGTACAATTTAACATATTTTGAGAAAAGATCCACCATAACTAATATGTGTTTATTCCTTTGAGTTGTTGGTATCAAATCGCTCAACATATCAATAGCAACAATATCCAGTTTCTTCCGAGCTACGACGTTTTTTGTGAGGTTTTCATTTTTAAAGTTCCTACTTTTACACTTTTGGCATGTCACACAATTTCGAGTCACCTCTTTGGCTATTGTATAGTCCTGTCGACAAATGTAGTTCTCCCTGAACATAAGCCACACCTTTCTACTTCCAATATGTCCGTTGTCACAGTGTAACTTTAAAAAAACTTCTTTTGCCATTTGCTCCGTGATTACATAGAGTTCTTTACCATCGACCCTCTTAAAATATAGGTTATTTTCTTGTTCAGCCCTTTGCTTTTCTGTTTCATTCAATTCTTTCATTCTACTGGTATTCTTCATCAATTCTTTTGACCAAAGAAAATAAGCCTGCTTCTTCTCTTATTATGTTCATGCCTACGTGGAGAGTTTTGTGATCCTCTTTGCGGGATTGTTCATCTCTCGTCAACGCATCAGCCAAAATATTGTCCGTTCCTTTGATATATTTAAATTCAAAATCATATTCTTGGAGTAAAAGAATGCCCCTATGAATTCTATTATTTACCAACCTGTTTTTCATTATGTGTACCAACGCTGCATGGTCTGTTTCAATGGTAAATCTTGCCCCAAGTAGGTAAAAACATAATTTATTTACACAAATAATAATACACTGGCAAACTCTAATTCAGTAACGCTGTATTTTCTCTCATACGTTTTGGTTACACGGGAAACAAAACATATTGGCACCTCTATATCGTCTTGTATCTGTGATAACACCCCTGCAAATTTTTTAATGGAAGCATCGGTCCTGAGAATGAAAGGTTGCTCATATCTTGGGTCGTGCACTCTTACAGCTGTGGAAAACGCTCCTTTTAAATTTTTGAAAGCGATTTCTTGTTCAGTTCCCCATTTCCATCTGACATTTTTCTTAAGTAATGCTATTAGCGGTATTTCTTTTGTACTGAGGTCTGGTATCAGCTTTTTGAAATAGTTTACCATTCCTAAAAATCCCCGCAAAGTTTTTAAATTGGTTGGCCTAGGGTAGTTGTTTATGACTTCGATTCTATCTTCTGCAAGACTAATCCCTTTTGTGTCTAATTTAAATCCTAAATACAATACCTCTTTTTGGAAAAATTGACACTTTTGAATATTTAATTTTAATCCGGCTTGATCAAGTTCTTCGAGAACAGTATGAATATGTCGTAGATGGCTTGTTATATTCGGTGAGAAAATTAATAAATCATCTATGTAATGTACAACAAATTCTCCATGCCTATTTAAGATTGTGTGTAATGCGCGAACCAAAGCAGCGCATGCACTTTGTAGTCCAAATGGTACTACCCTAAATCGGTACACCACTCCGTCGATAGAAAAAGCGGTATAATTTCGACACTTTTCTGCCAAAGGTATTAACCAAAAACTGTGTTTCAAATCGATTTTGGAGAAAATGTGTGATCCTGTGATTCGTCCAAAAATGGCTTCAAAGGCGCTTCGTATTGCGCGATTGTGTGCGAATTAATGTTTCTTGCATCTAAACATAATCGCAAATCACCATTTGATTGTTTTTGCTGTCCGACGCTCTGCCTGTATTTATACGGGATTGGATATGTTTTCGATTTAAAATTTTCTAAGTTTTTAACTTTAAAAGAATGTTCATAATTTTTAGCCACTCGGCTTTCTTCATTAATAAGATCTCCATAATTTTCTAAAATCTTCTCTATTTCCTTCTCCATGTTTTCTCCACATTTTATTTTTCTTTCATCCTCAGTTTGTTCACATGTGTTCACTGTCCATATTACTTCTTCACAAAATTCTGGATTCTCGTCCATAATTGCCATTTCTTCTCTGTCCTCTTCCGTTATTTCTTCTTCTATTTTTTCTTTATCTTTAATTTCTATCTGGTATTCCGAGCACCATGTTTCGGCTCCTTCCATTTTTCTGCTTATAACTTCCTTTTCTTCCTGCTTTCTTTTCGAACTCTTCTTCTTTTTTTTATTCTCTTTTCCTCGTCGGATTGATTTTTTTCTTGAGCTTTCGATTTATCCTCTACCGTCATATTGATTTCTTTATGTTTTTCTTGTCCATTTATCCTTTCAGAAATTTTTCTCCTATCTGTTTCCTTTTCTTCTTCTATGTTGTCTGGTTCTGCTCTGATTTTCAGTTGATTTTCCGAAAAATTGATGGTGATATGTTTTTCACTCAATTCATCAATTCCCGCTATCATATCATGATTTAGATCTTCGATCACCACACATTGCATAATATAGAATTGGTCTCCCACTCTGATCCGTACTCCTAAACCTTCGTTTACTGTCGTCAATTTTTTATTATTTGCACCCACTAAAGCAACCCTCGGAATCTTATACACAAATCTGTCCATATTTAATTCTTTTACTAGTTTTTTATTGATTAACGAAATTTCCGATCCAGAATCAATCAGAATTTTAATCGCTTTATGTTTTATAAATGCATCTAAAAAAATTAGATTGGAATTAGAATTTTGTTTTTCGTTTCCCGCCAACTGTATAAACTCTCTCGGATGACAAAATATACCGGAGAGTTTTTTACTTTTGTTTAGTAGATGCCTTCTATAGTTCGGTGGACCTTTTCATTCTTAAATGTTCTTAAATATTTCCTTATAGCTTTTTCTTTATTTATTTTTCGTAGTTTTTCTTAGTCAATGCTATCGTTTCCTTTGATTTCTCTTCTAGCTTCTTTTAGGGCAGCATTTTACTTGAGCCTCTCGAATAGCTTCTACGATATTTTCGTCGATGGTATTTACATTATTAAAGTATTTATTTTGTTGTAGGATTTTATTCATATTGTCTTAGTATTCATTTAAATGCGTTGGGTCGTTCCATATCGGATTGGCTTTCTTCCTAATCATTTTGGATCTTTCTCTTATTACATCTAATTTTAGTTTGGCTCTTACCATTATATGATCGCTGCCTGTGATAAAGCTGTTAAGGACTGTGACATCGTTGAATATATGTTTTTTGTCACTGATTATGTAAGTCTATCTCGTTTCTGATCTTGCCATCTGGGCTTTTCCACGTCCATCTTCTGTGGTATTTTTTAGAGAAGAAACTATTTATCTGGTATAGATTTTGTTGTAATAGAAATTCTAGTAGTGTTTGTCCACGCTCGTTTCTGCCTTTGGATCCAAATTTACCTAGTGCTGTTACCTGTTTATCCTACTTTAGACCAATCTTTGCGTTAAAGTCGCCGTATATAATCGTATAGTGTGTTGGTGATTCTTTCAGTGCCGTTGAGATATCATCGAAGAATTCTTCAATCTGCTCATCCAGACGGTCCGTTGTTGGAGCATATAATTGAATAATATTTATTTTATACTTTAGGTTTAGCTTTACCATTAAATAGGTTACTCTTGTGGATATGCTTCTTGTAATTACTATGTTATCTGCAAGTCTTTTGTGTATAAAGAAACCTCCCCGATTGATTCGGTTTCACTACCTATACTGTAAAATATCTGCCCTGATTTTATTGTTGTCATGTTTTCAGAGAAACTTTTAACCAGCTTTAAATCTACAAATCCGTTCCTGATAGTATTATGAAATACGCACTGAAAACTCGGCTCATTTTTGGACATCATTTAATTTCTTTCTTAATTAATTGCTTCTGTATCTACGATCACGACGAAACGGCTTTTATTTGGGTATATATATCTTGTTTTGATATTAAGATACGATATATGAATAATTAAAAATGATTGCTTTTCAGATAATTGGATATATCTACACAAGTTCTACCGTGTTAGGAAGAAGTTCACATTTACATTAAAAATAAAATCATTAGTTCTTATCTAATATATGAGGATATATAGATAATTGGTCTATCGCCAAGAATATACTTGAATATAGTATTTAATGGTCGTTTTTATGAAGAAACGCTTTACGGTATTTTCTCTTTAAATAAATCTATCTAGAAGTTTTAGTATCGACTGAATAGCTGATTCATGTGACGCATTAATATACAGTGTGACATTGAAGATTGTCAAGTCACAGAGTTTTATTAGAAATCCAATTGGAAAAATCTGTTAAAAGCTAAAATATAAAGTTCGGCATATTAAAAAACTACAATCGACGGGATTTACTCCAACCAGAGATTCTGCTAAATAATAAGCTCCATAGTTTATTATTTAGTAGTAAACCTGCAATTAAAATATAATTTTAACCATGAAACCAAACAAACTATTTTGTGGTTTCTCCTGGCTTCCTCCTTTTCTTGGACGCAATCCTGAACTTTCCATTCGGCAATCTTAAAGGGTATCTATTGTAAAAGCGTAGAGTTTAAATAAAGTAGCTGTCAGAAGGTACTTTCTTTCTCTTTAATGGCGCTACTGCCCAAATCGAGCCCTGGCGTCCTCCAAACTTTACCTCCAACTTTGCTGGTCCGGCGCCGATCTTCTCCAGGTTCTCATGTCTAGCAAATTATGCGCGCCCGCTGCCACTTCATCCTCCCACCTTTTCCGTGGACTTCCTTTTAGTCTTGCGTTCTGCATTTTACTATCTAGTCTCTGAAGTTTAATGAATTCTGAAATCGGTGCCTCCTTGAACAGTTGGTTCATGATTGTACCTGGATCTCCATAATCCATTTTCGTTAATGGGTCCAAATATCTTCTTTAGGACATTTCGTTCAAAGACTTCCAGTTTTCTTCTGTCTTCATCCATCTCTCGCATCCATAACATACTATAGGTCTAATAGTAGTTTTGTAGACCCTGATTTTTGATCTCCAATGTGTGTTTTTGGAGCGGAACACATGGGTGAGTGAAAAGTAAGCTTTTTCCTTTTACTGTTCTTCTTTGAATTTCTGGTTCTTCTGTTCCATCCGTATTTAATGTAACTCCCAGTTATGTGAAACTTTCTGCCGCCTCTTCTGTTCTGCGAGACATGATGCTAATGTCATCGGCATAGGCAGAAATCTGTATTGATTTATTTGTTAGGAGATTATCGCTTCCTATATTTGGCTCTCTTATTACATATTCAAGAGTCAAGTTGATAGTGTCTGTGTCAGCCAGTCTCCTTGTTTTAATTCTTTGACTATTGAAAAGTTCTCATTGAGCTCATTTTGTACTCTGACAACTGCTGTTGACGAGTCCATTGTTGCTTTTAATGTATTTTTGATGTATTTTTGGGGGATGTTAAAGCTATGCAATATTTGATATAATGTTTATCTATTAATTTGTAGGCCTGTTAGAAATATAAATATGTTGTGGACGTCAATGTTGTATTCCCATGATTTGTTTAGAATTTGCTTCACTTTGCTGGTCGGTTGTAGGTCTTTCTTGTCAGAGACCGGTTGGATATTTACCGACAATATTTTCAGTTAGTTGTTGGAGTCGTTTATTTAGTATATAAGTAAAAACTTTGTACGCTGTGCTCAAGAGGGTTATGTCGCGATAATTTTCGCATTTTAGTTTGACACCTGACCTCTTTGAGGGTACTTTGACCTCTTAAAAAAATGTTTTAAAAGAAAATGGTCTCATAAATAAACCTGAAAAACATTTTCAACATGGACGAAACAGGTTTACATTTGAACAACAATGTATTAATTACTATTAAACTGGGAATAAGCCACAATTAAAGATAAAAATACGTTTATTTATAATAAACGTATTTTTATCTTTAATTGTGGCTTATTCCTAGTTTAATAGTAATTAATTCAGAATGCCACAAGAAAATAGCTTCAGAACAATAACAACAATGTAGTTCTGGAAAAGCAGTTTCCTTAAAAGATTCTAAGAATGTAAGTTCTGTTACTTGTTACTTCGGGGAAAAAGGTGAAACAATTTCAATATTAACATGTGTAAATGAAGAAAGTACATTCTTACTACCTTTTTGCGTAATGAAAGGGAAGAATCTAGCAGGAGTTTCGTGACGGTTTGCCTCCTGATGCTAAAGTAAAAAATGTCTCCTAAATCTATCTATGCTAATACTTATTTATTTCAGCAGGAGAAGTACTCCTTCTTGGATTGCAGATGCTGAAGTTTGCAGAAAATAATGAAATAATTTTCATGATTATTCCTCCCAATACCAGCCATTGGCTTTAATCAATTAATCGTGCTTTCTATAAGTCTCTCAAACTAAACTATTATTCTGTTTGCTCCAACTACATGACCAATAATCCCTGAAGGAAGATCATCCGGCAATACTTTGGTACTCTTCTTAACGTAGCTTGAGAAAAATCACTAATTATAGAAAATGGAATTAGCGGTTTTAAAACCTATGGAATTATTCCTTTTGAACCTAAAGCAATAATAGAATATACTTTTCTGTCATAATCTATAGACTCCAGGCCTCAAGACACATGTCTTCTTGCTTAAAATGATATGACTGTTGTCGTTGTTGCTGGTCCTAGTAGCTCAATAACCGATATCAATCCTGATAACTCAAGAAGCAATAAAGCCTATAGGCATATCTGAAAATGTAACCCCCTCGAAGTTGTTGGACAAAATACATCCAGTGCTTTATGTCAATAAAGTTCAAACTTTGAAAAGAAAATCCCAAACTACAGAAATAGTTTTAAACTCTCCATAAAACATAATTGCCCTTACAAAGAAAAAAGATGAAAAATCGCCAAGTATTAAGAAGACCTACTAGGAAAACCCTTAAGTGCATTTCCATTTTGCAAGGACAGTAATAATGAAGATGATTTACTTTGTTTGAATGAAAACGAATGTCTAGATTATTGTGACGATTACGACCAAATGTAATGTATCAAATGTTTACGTTGGATGCATGAAAACTGTACTAAATTTGACGAAATATGCGATGGTTATGGTAAAATGGCAAAGAAATATGGGATACGCACTCGGTCCCTCGAACGTCCTAACATTGAATAAACCAGGAGCACGGGCATCACTACTTCACGAGCTCAGAAAATATACAATAGAACTAGCAGCAATACAAGAATGGTTAAGGCATAGAATAAAAGACACAAAAATCATACAATAATATATAGCAGAAAAGAGGAAAAAAGAGTTTGGAGTAGCCTTTATAGTTGAAAATAAAATGAATCTAATATGGCATATATGAGATTTTAAAACAGTGAATGAAAGAATACATAAAATAAGAATAAAAACAAAATTCTTTAACCTCTCAATCATTAACATATATTGCCCAACAGAAGAACATAGCACGGAAATAAAAGAAGATTTTTACGAACAGCTAGAGAAAGTATACGAAAGCTCACCGAGAGATGACATTAAGATCGTAATATGAACGCTCAAATAGGCAAAGAACTTTTCTTAGGAACCATTGGTAAACATTCACTGCATCAAAACACCAATGAAAATGGAGAATTACGTATCAACTCGGCCAGTAGAAAAAACATGATCATCAGCTCGACTTTTTTCCCACAACGCGACATACACAAAGCAACATGGATTATGCCTGGTGGAACAACCTCCAACTAAATCGATCATGAGTTGATAGATAAAAATGCCGCAATAAGCATACAAGATGTAAAGAGCCGAAGAGGAGCATGCTGCGGATCTGACTATCTCCTAGTACAGATAAAATACAGATGCAGAATTCAAAGAAACAGAAACGACAGACAGGAACAAACAACAAAACAACTAGATATACCAAAATTGAGACAACAAGATAGCAAACGCAACTATAAGACAGAAATAACAGAAACATTGATAAACACAGGTAGTCTAGATACCGAAGAATATTTGGAAAAATTAAAACAAAAGTAATTGACGCTGCAAGAAAGATCATAGGCAAAAAAAGAAACAAACAAAAAGAAAATGGTTCAATGATGAGTGTAAAACGGTCATACAGAAAAGAAATGAAAAACACAAGAAACATATGGAAAGGGAAACCAGATAAAGAAGAACAAGCTATGAAGATGCAAGACGGAGGGCCGACAAAAGATGCCGAACAGTGAAAAGAAAATACGAGAACGATAATATACAGAAAATGAAAGAAAATCTCCAAAGTAACGATATAACAAGCGTATAGATATCTATGCAATTTAAGAGAAGAATACAAACACCGACGAAATCGATGCAGAAATCAAGAAGGGCAAATAACCAGTGCTCCAAAAGAAATAAAATCAGTCTTTCAAGATCGGTGCGAGAAGAGAGAGAGAGAGAGAGAGAGAGAGAGAGAGAGAGAGAGAGAGAGAGAGAGAGAGAGAGAGAGAGAGAGAGGAGAGAGAGAGAGAGAGAGAGAGAGATGGTAAAGTGGAATTTTACTATTGTCCTAAAAATATTTGTCTGTTTTTATTATAATCATTTTGAAATTACTTCCAATTATCCCCTATATTGCATTCCATCTAACCCGCATGAAGAGCATGGAATTGATAAGAAAGTTGTCATTAAAAAAATTTCGAATTGAACAAGTAGTATCTATAATTTCAGTATTTCAATAAATAATGGAAGTTTATCATAAAAGAACATCAGAGTTTACCACAACAAGATTTCACATCGAAAATCAGTAATTTTTTAGCTTGGCCGTTACATTCGTTCTTTCCATATAAGTTTTGAAAAATTTAATAATGCACTCTTCACAACCATACAAAACGTTTATATTCTTAAAATGCTTATATTCTTTTAAGAAGTTAAACCATTCCCATGTATCATCTCCCATGTAACGCTTCTACTCTACTATTTATAGAAAAACAACGTTCGATGCATAATATATTCGTTTAGATACATCAACTTAAGCACCGATTCTGATTTCTGACATACAGTAAGCTCTATCCGGAACAACAATACGCAATCAACTGTCATATTCCATTCCCATACGGACCGTCGAAAAAGAAAAATCGAAGTATGTCAATCAAAACAGATGTGACGGGCATTCAGTATCTCGGAACGAACTAAGAACGAAGTTCACAGACATCTCGAGACAGGTCCTATTAATTTCTTGACACCATCGATTGTGAGCGCTGATATTTCTCGATTTGTAATAATAGTGACGTTTATGACAGGTCAGACGCGTTTTGATGTGATTCTAGATACTATAGCGAACGCATCAGGTTCGAGTTGGTTTTTATTAGAATAGACAAGTTCACTTTCAAGGCAGTTGATGTTACACTTCCTGATTGTTAAATATAAGGTACAGTTTGGTCCATTATGCAGTTCAATAAAATACGAGGTATCGTTAAACTCCAAGTCAAAATAACATATCTCTTACAGTAATAGATAACATTCACAAAAAAATTAATGAATTATACTCGATTTGGAAATGTCTGATAGCTCAGTTTTTGTAGCAGAATATTACAACGGAAGTTATACTAAGGATGAGTATTCCATTATACAGGTACGGAAAAAACTTTAACATTAGTATCACAGTATGAACGAGAGATATTTACAAAGATACTATAGCTTTATGTTTCCACTTAATAGAAAGAAGAGATAAAAATTAAAAAATGTCTTCCTAGTCTCCCGATTGAAACACGAATGTTTTCGGTCGAATTAAATACTGTTTAAAATAAAGTTCTGCCTTGCCAGGTGTACGATAATTATCGTTTTATAAGATAATTTTAACATTCGCAACGATTATAGTACCTACAATTATATACCGTAATAGTAAAAAATACGATAATTTTAGGGGATGCTATGATCACCCTCTTAAGTTTTTGTCTCGAATATCTCGTGTAATGGATGAGATAAAAAGACGAACTGTGGAGGGTGCATTTGTCAATTATTTTTTTTATTCGCTTCCACTTAGGGTGCCTGTTCGTTCCGAACGTTGGCGATCATTCTGGCTATGATGATCTTGTTGGTTGCTATACGAAATAGCTGTGTTGAGGTTTTTCTATACCATGCTCTCAGGTTAGCAAGCCAGGATATTCTTCTTCGACCTGAGGCCCTTTTTCCTTCAATTTTACCTTGCAAAATGTATTGAAGTAGCTCATATTTGCCTTGATTTCTCATTATATGTATCAAGTACTGCAGCTTACGGCTTACGCTTTATTCGCACACATAAGCAAATACTCGAATAGCAAATACATCCATGCGTCCACTTGTCGGTTTTTTAACACACGTCAAAGGACACAAATAAGCCCAATACACGCCGAATTTATGTGTCGACTGCCCACCCTTCGTTCTCACCGGTTGTCTCACTGTTTATCTTAATCTAACTATTGTAATTCTCGTTATAAGTGTGAATAAGTAAGTGAAAAGATAATAAGATTTCTGGATTTATATTAGATGCACCTTTGCACCTGGGAACCAAAAAATAGTTAAATTATATCAAAAGCAAAGAATAACGATGCGTGGAATGAAATCAAAATGACTTGTTATCATCCACCAGCGTCTTCTACACGGTATTTTAGCCACTTTGTGTTTACACAACAAGTATTGGTAAACTGCCTTTAAGTACAAATAAGTTGCAGCGACCGTCAATACGTCCAGGTCCATTTTGATTCTACCAAACACGCATGACGCAAATATTTGGCATGTTTGGTCCTCCGACACAAGAGTGGGGTAGCGTATTTGTTATTCGCTGAATCGTTGAAAAAAAAACAAACTTCTCGAAGGCTAAACTTTAACATCTTAACGCAACATCAGGAAAAAAAATTAAAATTAGTGGAAGAATTGGAATTGGAACTTTTTTAGCTATTTTTGGAATGGGTTTTACCAAAATATGTGGAATTAAATAAACTTTTCCAAAGCGATAAAGTAGTTTACGGATTTCATCATCATCATCATCAATGGCGCTACAACTCTCGTGAGTCCTTGCCGCGTTTACTATTGCCTTCCATGTTTGTCGGTCCTGTGCCAGTAATTCCCATTGTCGCACTCCCATCTTCTCTAGATCTTCTCTGACTGCATCTTTCCACCTTTTTCTAGGCCGCCCTACAGACCTTCTTCCATCTGGCCTTTCCCAGAACACATTGTTTATAAGGCGATTGTCGTTACTGCGTAAGTTTAGGGATTTGCAGAGCAAAATGATCACAATGTACAAAAATTTATTGCTTACTTACATGGATGCACAATATGTGAGACAAACTAATATTGAAACAATTGATCATCACGATATTACAAAAGTCTACATTAACATGTATCTAGGAATTGGAGTGACGCAAAATATAAATGATTTAAACAATGAATTGAAACAGGATTTTTACCAAAAGGCAGGCGTTTCTTGACTACAAACTTATATGGAAGTAAAAAGTGATTTTGCAGATCCAGTCATGACCAAGATCTACCTTCTAAATGAAAGTAGCCTTAACAGTTGCCAAATTTTTTTACCACTAATGTGAAAATTGACCTAAATTTGTAATCCTTAAGACCTAAAACGATGCAAAAGATCTATGACGAATGGAGAAAACAATACCAGGATATTCCCAATTGAAGTCGAAAATCAGAATAAATTATATTTTAAAGTGGACCAAAAAACAAACATGTTGATGGTAATTTGCACTTTGCATTGTTTATGTTAACTTTACTTCAGTCAAATGCAAGTTGTGAAAGACAATTTTTAAAAGTAAATATGACATTATGCACTGATTTCAATCAGTTTATCTTCAAAATGATTGTGCCAACTTTACACTGTCCGAAATAATGATTCGGAAGGATTCGGAGGAAGTTCAGAAAATACTTGAAACCCTGAAGAAACGGAGATACCAAACGAATTACTGAAATATTGTGGAGCAGCAATGACAGAACAATTAACAAAATTAATTAATAAAATTATAAAACACAATAAAATGCCGGAAGAATGAAAAACGAGCGAACTAATTCAGTATTTCTGTGTCTGATTGACCTAAAAAACGCGTTTGACAGAGTAAGACCCAAAGATGTAATCCATCTTCTGTATAATAGAGAAGTTCCCCTAAATATTATAAAAAATATCGAAAACATCTATCAAAACAACAAAATTGAAGTCGGAATAGATGGACAATTTAGAGAACCTATAGAAATAGGCTGCGCAATAAGACTAGGGGACTCAATGAGCTCCATGCTCTTCTATTTGATCATGAATGAAATTATCAAAACCGTTAACAAAGGAAGTGGATACAGAATGGGAAACAAAGAAATAAAAATACTCTGATGCACAGACTACGCAATATTGATAGCCCAAGATGAAGATAATCTGGTCCACAGATTTAACATAAGAGCAAAAGAATTTAATACGACAATCTCATCTCACAAAACTAAAACAATATTAGTCAGCAAAGAACCAACTAGATGTAAAATAGAAATCGATGGCATCAGTATTGAACAAGTAATGGAAATAAAATACCTGGGAATTACACTGTCTAGCTATGGAGACCTGGACAAAGAAGTGAGAAATCAAGTACAAAAAGCAAATAGACTAGCAGGATGCCGTAATAACACTATATGGCCAAACGGACATATTAACACTGAGATAAAGTCAAGAATGTATAAAGCCAGTGTAAGACCAATAATGACATATGCGTCAGACACAACGTAAAGGCTACTGGAAATAGCAGAGATGAGAGTATTGAGAAGAATTATATGTAATCTATAAATTAATAGACACAAAATGAAAAAAAAAAAAGAATGGAATAACCACACAAGCAAAATGGAGGAGATCCGTATCGTCAAAATAGCAAGAGATAAGTCACCAATCGGCAAAAGAAGTATCGGAAGACCATGTAAAAGATAGAGTGACAACCTTTTATAGAGCAATTAATCCGCCAATGAACAAACAGAATTGCTTATAAAGAGGAAGAAGAATAAGAAGAAGAAATAATGATTACAACTATGAATACAACCAATTTATACAATAAAGAAACTGATAATAAATTGCAAGAAGTTGAGTTCCTTTAGGAGAAAATGGCAAACTTTTTACATCTTTTTTGTGGTCCCAAAATTGACATTCTAAGCAAAATTCAGATTTTTCGTTTGAGTTTTGGACGTTCATTGAAATTTTGAAAGTAATGTATCTAAATAATTTTGATGAACTAAATGATGAATTTTGATTGTTTGTACGGCATTGGAAATATTTCCACTATCTAGAAAGTTTCTTTTCTGTTCCTGCACACAGCGAAGGCAGATTTCGCTTGTTCCAACATAGAGTTAGCTACAAGTGTAGTTTTTGCGAAGTTTCTGAGGATAAATAAGAAAGTAAACTGTCCCGATATTGTCCAGATAGGCACATGTCTTAGCTGAGCCATTAGAATTTGATTAGCCATGAATGCAGATTGAATTAACTATGTATACTTATATCTCCTTAAGAATTTACAGTACTTAAATTTCATGTCTCGTCCTCATAACCTAATAATCACATACCTTAGATATTTCTAGATGTAAGAAAATGTAATCTTGCTTTAGATGCTAACTATAAATAATAGTAGATCCTTGAATATATCATCGCGAAATGGAAACTTAATAACGAACAGGAATTATGTATATTTCTGAGGATGCGACCCACACCGAGGCCGAATATATCACAACATATAAGGATCATAAATCATAGAAACTAGCCATGTAACGGGCGTGCCAAATGTTTCAATGAAAGAAAGTTTCACATTTTTTACATGACATTAAAACTTAAAAGAGAAGAAACACGCAAAATTTAAATAAATATTGAGATAATTAATATACGAGTATATAGATCAATCAATCAATCAATTTTTGTTTTTCAATCAAATTTAGTTGCTGAGCAACTTAGAAAACCATAGAGCATTAACTTGAAAGAGTTCAAGATGTTTTTAGGTAAGAATCACCTTTTCTCCGCTCTCACCTTTTTTGTATTATAATGTAACCCTTTTATGGATAAATCTACTTATGAGAATAATGGAACAACCAGTTACCGTCATTTTTGGTCTTCCTCTCCATATTTACACGACGATTTTATTAGTAAATCCATGGCAGCGAAAATATTCAGTTGGTTACTTGTAAATTACCTGTAAATTATTACTTCCAACTATGGATTCGACATATGCCAAAAACAGATGTTGAGCATCTATGGTAACATCGATCCTTCTTTTTTCGTCTTTATAGAGGGGGGCTCTGAAATCTTCAGAAGACATCTCAGTCCAGGACACCCCCCGACTGAAATTAGTGCAGGATTCGTTCTTTGTAGTCCCGGAGATAGTTCCCGAGGTACTTTAAAACGAATTGAGGAAGCAACAATATATCAATTTATAAAAGGATGGAAAGCTGGAGAAAGTGTCGAGCCAAAAAAACCCATCGGAAAGAAACTAATGGAGACTGATGTTTTTTACATAAAGAAATACCTACAATCGACAAGATTTGGGATAGTATTACAGAAGACGACAAACTATCTTTTTAAAAGCAAGGAAAGCTGGAGAAAGTGTCGAGCCAAAAAAACCCATCGGAAAGAAACTAAATGGAGACTGATTTTTTTTACATAAAGAAATACCTACCATCGACAAGATTTGGAATAATATTACAGAAGACGACGAACTATCGGTTGTTGGGCGAACAAAATTATGGAAGTATCTTATTGAAATAAGATTTTCGTCGGAAAAATGTAACAAAAGATCTTTACTTCTTGACAAAGATTATATTATTTGTTGGAGAAGGGAACATCTAAGAACAATTAAAAGGTTCCGAATAGAAAAAAAACAATTTATTATTTTGATGAAACATGGTTAAATGGTGTTTCTGTAAAAGGCCCCAGTGTTTATAATGTTGAATTAATAAAAATATTACCAATTCGCGACAGGCTTTTATGGAAAATTATTCCTCTATGGAAGGTTTGAACACACTTATTGGAAAATGTAGACTAATAATTACTCAAATTGGATATGAAACCTTTGTTTCTAAATCGTGGTTTATTAGAATTTTTTTCAAGAATCATCAAAGATTATTATGAGGAAATGACTGCAAACGTATTTAAAGAATATTTGTTTCAGATGGTGAGTAATATACCACAAAATAATTCTGTCACACTAATGGATAATGCCACTTACCATTCTGGTTTAATTGAAAAACTACCAACATTGGCATGGAAAAGCACAATTGAGTAAAAGAAAAAGAAATCATATCTACTATGCGTACCAATAAAGGATGACGTAACGAGAAACAACAGTACATTCAAACTAGTTGATTTGAAAAGACTTTTAAGGAAACTGTATCGAAAATCACTACAGAAAATTGGAAATGTTGTATACAGCATGCAATAAAGGAAAAAGAAAAGTAACTTTCTAGGAAGCTACTTACTAGGAACTACGAATTTCTTAGTTAACGATTGCTTAGAACCAATTATCATTGAACCAAAAAAGACAACTTCAGATTTAGATGATGATGATGATAAACACGATCTGAGATATAATAACTTGGATCTCTTGTCACCGTTGCTGTTCAATTTTGCTTTAGAATATGCAATAACTAAAATATCTGAAATGAGGTTGAATGCTCGAATAAATGAACTTTGAAAATAAGACTATTATCGAGCACAAGTTAGTTAAATCTAGCCCAAGTACTTTCGCTTAAAATAGCATCTTCAGGGGCATTTCGTCAAAGTGTGAACTATCCGGCAAGCGTAGAATGTGGAAACATTAAAAATAACATAAAATTGTACAAAACACTACACTTAAACGAGGACAAACAGTTTAAAATTACTTCTACGCTAAATTCTCTGTCAGTATATGGAGGGATAATAATTTATCCCTCCGGAGAATGTAGCGTAGAAGTAATTTTAAACTGTTTGTCCTCGTTTTAGTGTAGTGTTTTGTACAATTTTATGTTATTTTTAATGTTTCCACATTCAACGCTTGCCGGATAGTTCACATTTTGACGAAATGCCCCTGAAGATGCTATTTTAAGCGAAAGTACTTGGGCTAGATTTAATTAACTTGTGCTCGATAATAGCCTTATTTTCAAAGTTCAACTAAAATATCGTCTGAGTTGACAGGAGGATCATCAATTGGGGTACAACAATGGGAAATAGAAGCGCAAGATCGTAGAGGATGGAGGACGATAGTGGATGCTGCGAAGACTCACCCCCAGGTTGTAAAGCCAGTGATGATGATGATGATGATGATGATGATGATAATATAATAATTGAAGTATGATATTTATTTATTCGTATTTAATTAAGGTAACAGTGATTAAAGTGTTACTGTTAAGGAAGGTAAGACCATGAGCTGCCAAAATAAAGATGTGGTATAAAGAATTATTACAAAAGAGAAAGACTCAGGATCAGACATTACAAAAGTATCAAGTCAGATACAACCTCAAATATCACTTAGCGTTATGTCATACTTAATTTTGTAACTATTATATTAAAATGAGAAGAACAATAAATATGTTTGAAAATGCAAAAATTAGTTCTGTAGCATTTTTAAATTCTTTGGTATATATTGAAATCACCCCGTATATGTTAAAAAACCGAAAAAGTATTTTCAATCCTTTTGTGTCGCCGAGAATTGATAATGAACATATTTTAAAACTTGTTTATATATCACAGATGTGTATATCCTCGGTGTTCTTTGATCGATTTAGGAAATATGGTGCCTGAAATAAACATCCACTTGGATCGCTGAGGAGGTTTTACGGGGAAGAGAATTACATCACTCTCGCTGGAGCCACTGTCAAAGGCAGTTGGTTTCAGGTTAGTCCAAATTTTTCGTCAAATTTGTAATGTTTTTTCGTTTTTCGTCTTATATCATGGAAAATATTTAGTTTGGTGAGCAGTTAATAGTGCAGTTATTGAGGTTTGAAGAATATTTGAATAGTCAATACGCTCCGAGTGTCGGCGTTAAAAAGCCTGCAAATTTGTTGAAAAAATTGAATTATACTCAATTGTGTCAGTTCTGATAAGAGTAATCACTGTTTTTGTTTTATGTCATCTCTCACCTACGTGATTTGTATCTAAGAGATTTGCGGAGTTTCCAACAGATTTGAAAGGTACCTACGTGTGTTCCAGTTTTTAAAGAAGCAGAGTTTTAAAGTTTGCGTCCAGTACCCAACTTCCAGCCTCATTTTTCTCAGTTTGGAGATGAATTTGTTCGTGTGGCAGAGAGTTATAAGTCCAGTTCCTAACCCCAGAAATTTTAAAGAACATTTAGTGAAATCTAGGTAACTTTTTTTGTTGAACTTTTAAAGAAAAAATAAACATTTTCTATTAATAATTGCTTTCACAACAGTTTAAGACATTGTAATTATTAAAATTGTAGGTGTTAATATTGGCCTACCTGTCATATTAATTGTTCTCAGTTTTAACATTTAATATTAACAGCTGACAGCTAGCTTTATTTTTTTTTACATTTGGTAAATACCTAATCATAACAGATCTTGCTTTGATTTGTTTTTTTTTTTTTCAAGAAAAAATTAAACCTGTATGTATAGTCCCATTTAAAAAGATATTTTTGTTTGTGGTGAGACAGCAATAAATATTTACTTTTTTTCCTAAACAATTTTGTTTATTTCCTAAAAAAAAAGTTTCTAAACCCTTTTTGTGTTTTTAGGAAAGAAGAGCCTTTTCTTTCATCCAGCAGGAAAATTCTTCAAAGCGGCGTCCTTATTTTAAATAGCTTGAGAACGTCCTTGTGTTTTGTTTGTCTAAGATACTCATGTAAGTATCCTTTTGTTTCATTTTTATAGTTGCCCCAATCCAATCCCATTGTTTCATTCACTTATCCATGACTCAGTACTCCAAATTAACCCTCAGTAGCCGTTCGCAATAGTTTCGTCTTATTTTGGTTGCCCTATCTCCACCCCAATAATTTATGAGAACAATTTCCGAAGTGGAAATTGAAACGACAATTAACGTATTTTAACCTTCAATTGTGGCTTGTTCCCATTTAAATAGTAATTACTTTAAAATGCCACAAGAAAATAGTTTCAGGCCAATAATTTATGTCCCTTTATAGTAATACCCTGTGTGGTAGGCAAAATAATCGTTACAGATTTACCAAAAAATTTTTATTTTTTTAGATAAAATCATAACATTTGTGGCCTTAAATAAAAAAAATTGCCGACCCCCGTGTTAGGACATTTTTGCCCCTAAAAGATTTAAATAAGAGTTACCTTTAGGAAAATCAAACAACTTCATATTGAAATCGTTTTGCTTGGATTCTGATTACATACGTAATCAAGAAAATAGCGAAAAAACACATTAAATGTTTCCTTCCGTGTTCAACATTCTTAGCAATTTCATTTTTTTTCTGAAACACGGTCCACGCCTATGTGCCACATAAAATATTCTAACCGTCGTATTTCATCTATTCTGTCAACATTACGTAAAATCCAAATAATTTATAATTTAACCCGGAAAATAATTTTTTACTTGTCGAGTTATTAATGGACGAGGAATTTGTCATGTTTTTTCGGTTGTTAATTCATTTGTAGGACTGTACACAGCACGAGAGTACGTAGATCTGCCACCGTGCATAAATTATCCATTTTTCATGTTCTAATGATTTGTGTATGTCGATTAATCTTACTGGATGGTCAACGACAACCGAACACCGGGATATTACTTGCAATTTATTCTGTACGGTAAAATTGTAGGAGGCTTTTGACATTACTTAGAATTCTCTTAAGTTTTTTCAACATTTGGATACAATCTCGAGCGATTGTCTCTAGAAATGTGTAGAATTTTATAGAACCATTTAAGAATGTATAAAAGCTCTAATGTCCAGAGGAAAACTACTCTGAGTGTATGTGGCGAATATTCGATCCAAGAGAAAAAAAGCTTCTGAACAATACGTTAGGAATTACGTTACTAAATACGTTAGGAAACTTTTAAATGAAGTCCCCAACACCTGTGAAAAAATTTAACTAAATTGCAAATTGCATATTAAAACCTTAAGAAATAGTTTACGAATAAGTTAAAGTTGCTGCATGCAATATTCAAATATAATATATAAAAATATTTTAGTTGCTTGTACCTAAACGGCCTACTGTACCTAAAACCTAAACTATAAATTCTTTGAAACTCTTCCACCGAATAGTCTGTAAGATAAACAGGCTTTTGTAAATTTAAGGAAATTAAGGAAATAGTTGTAAATTTAAATTGCAAAGGGAGATTATTGTATAAAAAGAGATATTATCCAGTCCATATCACCGCAACCTTGGGAAGAATACTTTAAAGATTACTAACAGAGACAAGAGAGCCCTTCAAACAGCTAGATAACTATAGTTTACAAGGCGGCAGACTGATAGGATCACCAATCAGAATAAATGAGAGAGACATCTATACATCGTATACAGACATCTAAAGAATGGAAAATCACCTGGCCCAGGAAATTCTTCTTCTCGTGCCACTCCTAGCGGAGATTGGAAATCATCATGGCCACTGCGACTTTGTTAGCAGCGCGCCTAAAAAGTTCAATCGAACTACACCCGAACCATTCACGTAGATTACGAAGCCACGATATTTTTCTTCTTCCCACACTTCTTTTGCCCTTAATTTTGCCCTGCATGATGTTTCTTAAAAGTTCGTACTTTTCACCTCTCACAATGTGCCCCAAGTATTCCATCTTTCTAGTTTTTATCTCATTTAAAAGTTCGCATCTTTTGTCTAAAGTTTGGAGTACTTGCGTGTTAGTGACGTGGTCCATCCATGATATTCTGAGAATGCGCCTATAGCACCACATCTCGAAAGCTTCGATGTTTTTTATGGTCAACTGTTTTAGTGTCCAAGCCTCAACTCCATATAACAGGGTAGAAAAGACATAACACCGCAGAATTCGTATTCGTAACTTTATATTGATATCACGATTGCAAAAGAGTTTGCGCATTCTATTAAAGACTGATCTAGCGATTTCTATTCTACATCTAATCTCTTTTGTTTGATCAGTATCGTCTGTGATCCAAGCACCTAGATATTTATAACAGGGCACACGCTCAATCGTTGTATTGTCTATTACAAGATTAGCTCTGATGTTCTTTGATTTCGTGATTACCATAAATTTAGTTTTTTTCAATTAATTTTCAAGCCGTAACTGTTACAGTATATATTGAGACTTTGAACGAGATGTTGTAGTTCTACTAGCGTTCCCGTTAGGAGAACTGTATCGTCAGCATACCTTATATTGTTGATCGTCTCACCATTTATTATCAGACCAAGATCTTCTTCCTCGAGTGCTTGTTCACAGATAGCTTCACTATACAGATTAAATAAAAGTGGCGATAAAATACATCCCTGCCGGACTCCTCGACGGATTTGAATTTCTTCTGTTAGTCTGCCCTCAACCTTGACATTTGCTGTTTGATTCCAATATAGATTGCATATAATTCGAATATCTCGGCTGTCTATATTTTTCTTTATTAGAACTTGTCTTAGTGGTTCATGTTGTACTTTGTCAAAGGCCTTTTCGAAATCAATAAAGCAGGCGTAAATTTCTTGGTTCATGTCTAAGCATCTCTGTGAGAGAACGTTCATTTCAAACAGAGCCTCCCTTGTACCCAGCCCTTTTCTGAATCCCATCTGAGTGTTACTGATGTCTACGTCTAATTTGGCCCAGGAAATGTAGCTCCGGAACTCATCAAACATGGACCCAAAATACTAATTCAACGGCTACAACATTTCCCGGAATGCATATATAAACATGAAATACCTGAGGAATTGAAAGAAAAACATATGAGCACTATCCATAAAAAGTAAGATAAATCGAAACTTGAAAACTATAGAGGAATTGTAGTTACTACTAGTATTAGCAGAATATATGGGAAAATAATAAAAAATCGAATAGAAGAAGAATACCAAGGGTATTTGACCCAATAATATCAGTCCTATAGAGCTAATTAATAAACCATCTCAGCTCAATGGGCCAGCGAATCTCAGCGTTTCATATTTGATAGGTTGCGGTAGTTATCCTTTACATCTTACCATAGACCATTACAGACACATATATGCTGGTTTGTTGTATTCCAGCGACTTTTCTTTTATTTGTCTTATTACAAAAACTGCATCCGTGCATGATCTTCCTGTCCGAAATCCTTGCTGTACATCCTGCAGAGATATTAGTTCGTTTATTTTTCTCGCTATTATTCTTGTTGTCAATTATTTGAGTGTTGTATTTAAACGATTTATTGCTCGATAATTATTGGAGTCTTTCTTATCTCCTTTTTTGAAGAACATCACAATGATCGCTCTCCTCCATTTATCTGGTATTCTGTTCGTGGTGATTATTTTATTAATAAGAAGTTGCAGTTGTTGTACAAGGTAATCACCTACATATTTTAAGAGTTCATTTGGTATTTGATCTTCTCCTGGTGACTTTCTGTTTTTTATATACAAATAAATTGAAAAATGTAAATGCACAGTAGTTTAGATTGCATATATTCATTTTTTATATCACTTATACCGGTTTCCATTTTTTACAAGATATAACAAGCATCACACATTATGTTGTTTATATAAATCAGAATTGCAGGTGTTGATAAAAATTTGTATTTGTGAATTTTATGGCTGCATTGTGTGCCTAGAGGCGCCAGCACGTACGTTACGTTGACTAAGATTAATTTCAAGAATTTAAAAATTCATTATACGATGAATGTGGGTAAATATTAGTCCCCGTGTAGGCATTTATAATTTTTTTAACTAAAATATTCTGTATATTTAAGACGGTAATCTTCAAATAAGATAATTAATAAAAATTTATGGATTATATTTTGTCGCTTCCTGACATCGCTATAATTGTTATAAGACTATAAATAAAATGAACTTTTAATGTGCTGGACTATAACAAACCTATTTTGTTTTATTATACAAATCAAATACCAAGTAGTGTGTTACTTTTCACAAAAACATAGAGCTCCGCAAGGTAATCTTAATGTGGGAAAATTTAATTTCCCTATAAGTACCTATCTAGACAGGAAATTGTTATGGAAAGATCACATTATTAAATCTAGAATCTAAAATAATCTTCATAGTTTAATTTTCGAGATGCGGTTTGTTCCAGTTAGTACATGTTGTCAATGTAAATAGAAACGTTAAGAAAACTTTTCACAACTAAAAGCTGCTTCTGTTTTTTCCAGTAATGATGAGTTAAGTATGTAGTGGTTAGTTTTCCTGTGGTAGTGTTTTCTTGTATTTAACAATGATTACGGGTTTGAAAGATGAAACGTTGATTTTTATTAACAAGTAACATATAAAAAAATGTAATCCTTCATAAATGATATATTGGACAGACCAATCATTAAATTTTGAACGTTCAAATACACAGTGACACCTCCTGTAACTACCGTACCGGTATTGTTCTGTCTGACAGTGTACCTGTACTCTATTGATGGATGAGTTTTTACGTTTTTTTCTGCCTGACCACTTCGGGCTATTTAACCGTTCTTTTTCTAATTACAACGTATGAAAAATTTGTTTGTCTTGACCTTTTAATAGATTTTTAATTAAAAATGTGAATTAATGGAGGAAGAATAGGTGTAATTTAGTTTTTTTTGCTATTCGTTAGAAATGAGTGTTCTTAATTACCTTTAACTTTATATAAGAGAAAACCGGTAAAGGATACTTTCTTTTATATATAAATAGAAAGATATTGTCATATTTAAAATAAGTTTATTAATATATAAAGGTAAGATATTATTTTATTAAAAATTAATATCATTAGTGTACCAATTAGTTTTGGCTGGGATCTTTTTTCTTGTTTGGTTTTCTTTTATTTTTTTTTAGAGCATTGGTCGTAGGTATAGTCAGTCTCTACCTCCCTCTCTTTTTTTCTCTATATCTCCCTCTCTCTTGTCGTTTCTCCATTACTGATAATCGTGACTTCTTCCAATTCTCCTAAAAAATTGTCTCGATTGGTCTTCTCTTTTTCCTCTTGGTTTTGCTCACCGGAACGCTACCAAAAATAACTAATCGCTTTAAATTATCTTCGCTACCAAAAATAACTAATCTCTTTAAATTATCTTCCCCTCTACCAATCACGTGACCAAAGGACTCTAGATTTTTTTTTAATTTTAAGTTGGTCAAGAATGGAAATGTTTCTTCGATGAGCAGCAATGTCCAAGGTATGAGCAGCATTCATCTCCAACACCACATATCAAAGGCATTAATTTTTTGGCGTTCTTGAGATAGATCTGTCCATCAAATCTTTATAGAGGCGATTATTGTATTTTGTGCCGTACCAATGCGTCTTCGAATTTCTGCTTGGGAGTTGTCATCGTTAGATATGATAGATTAAAGATAGTAGAAGCTTACCAAGTTCTTACCAAAATCTTCAAAAAACATGAAATCAACATAATAATTAACAATTTTAACGCCAAAGTAACTGAAGGAATAATGGAGGATATAGTAGGGAATTAAGTCCAAGAACAAAAAAGAAAGAGAGACCGTTTAGTACAATACAGCCAAGACAATGAACTAGTTATCACAAACACCTTTTACCAATTACCATAGAGAAGACTCTATACATGGAGTGCACCAGGAGACAACGAAAGTAATTCGATAAAAAATCAAATTGATTATCTTTATATAAACAAAAGATTTAGAAATTGATTTCAAAGTATAAAAACATACCCTAGTGCTGATACGACTAGATTTATCAAAGCTTGAGAGAAAAAGCTGGCAACAAAAAATAAACGAAGAGATTGAACCAATATTTCTAGAAACTACAGAAAAATATATCAACAAGCGATTAGGTATGGTCACTGTGCGAAGGGTATTAGTGGGAAAGCAGTTCGTTAATAGAGTGTAAAGTGTTGTTTGCTGTAATTTAATTGTTTTAAATAGAAATGTGGCGTCCGTGGGACACTGTAGTGGAATTTTTTTTATTATTATTAACACCTGTGCGGTGTTGCACTGGTGTTAATAACACTTGTTGGACTGCTATCTGGTACAAAATGACCAATTATAAGGTCAGAGGCATTTACTTTTGCCCAGTGTTGAGAATGAGTGTGAGGCGCAGGCGTGATTAGATACAGGACGCGAAACTTAAGAGGAACTGTGAGCAGGAATGACTTACAATCTAAGTGGCTGTACGCCTAGATATCAGAGAGCGCGAAGCGTGTGTTTATATCACGAGCAACTAATGTGCACTGGCTGGGGAGGGGTGCACAGTCTCGGTAGTTGGGCGTAGGAGTAACTTGCACGAGGGCGCGCGAGAGTACTGCGGGTGCTAGATTAAGGCACTTACTCAACTGCAGAGTGAGTCTCTCGCCTATCATAGTGAAGTCACGAACGCCTGTTTCAGATTGGTCAGGTTTGCGCACTAGCATTCGAGGGGTGCTTGCTGCTCCCTATGATCTCGTTCATGTGTGTTGTATAAGTGGACAGGCTTAGGACTTTTATCTCGAATGCGATAACTTGTACACATTCGTCATCGTGGAGGGGAACTATACGCATCAGGCACCATGGACATCTGACTGCCTGCGCGAGCCGATCTCCATCCATCATGTGCGCGATTGACTGTGTGTTCTCTGTCAGAGTACTGATCTTCGTGTAGTCACCTAGGTTATCGTGACGCGCGACCTCCTCTCAGAGGACACTCGTTGGTATATGTGTCGGCACTTATTCGTATGATGCGTTGTAAGAGTAGCAAGAGTGAGCTGATAAAAGTCACACCGTTGATGCATCACAGGTCTAATCATATGGGATATCGAAACAGATGACATGTAACACAGAGGCTTTGCTGGGTGGACACACAACGTTAGTAGATACGAGCTTGTACAGGCCCCAAGTTGGCAACTCGAGGAGTAACCATCTATGGCGCTCGCAGTAACAGCTGACGTGCTGTAGTGCAATGCAGGTCTGAGTGGCGCAACAATACATTATATACTGACGATGTAGAAATATAATAGCAAGCTGTCACACACGCAGCGGAGGTGATAATATAATTTAACTGGTGAGTCACTAGAGGAATTCATGCCCGATGTTCCTCTGGTGTAGCTGGATGGTCAATATCAGATGATACAATGACTGCACTAGGAGCGAATTATGCTTCACAGGACTCCATGCACAGAAGAGAACGCTCTCCGATACGATCAACAGAGTTGGAGGTGTGTTGCAACATTAAGTGATCTATTGGTTAGTTATATATATACAAGATTATAGAGAAGCATCACACACATTTAATCATCTTGATTGAGATTATATAGATGCATATATTTTTTTTTCAACTTTAGATATATTTATCTTAGATCACACTATGAATGCACGCGTATCTTATCTAAACAGATATCATGTTCTCAACTCGCTACGAGTTACAGGTTTTTAAATCCTTTTGGCGCTCCTACTCTGTCAACGCTGTATGTGAGCGTGGATGAATACAATTATTGGACACATTGATACTATCATAGAGTTCGTTCTTGATATCGATATGATTTACACACAGGAACTCTCAACGCGCGAAGATTCTATAGATAATTGATAAAGGGCGCTCTAAAAGTGTCTACACCAGACTGTTACATAACATCATGACAGGCACAGGACAATAGAGACTAATAACCTTAGTATCTCGCAAACACGCGCGGTCAGGGAAATTTAATTGACGAAGTCCTTGTCAAGCGATGTATGGATCTATATAGAGCAGCAGCTCTCGTGATCTCGTGCGCGAGTGGTGCGCTTACGGGGTTGTTAGCTGGCAAAGGTGGGGGTTACCGGATTTCACCTGGAGGGCAGATAAGTGGGAGAGAGGCCGTGCTAGCGAGATTCCTGAGCTTATTTGTTATGTGAATCTTAATCTATAGATTTGTGCAATGTCAAGCATCGGAGGAGGCCGGGGTATGTTCAGAGACTCGGTGCAGGCCACGGAAGTAATGGTGTTATCAGGAGTGTAGGAAGTGGATGCACTCTGCACGCTCAGTATTGTCTAATGTGGGGTATATCTCTAAATACTAGGCTGCGCGATTTACTTCTTGTTATGAAAACAGTTCTAATCGAAGAATCGTGGAACCGAATGAGATTATTCTCGTGACATATTCTGGCTGGAAACACATACAGATTTACAGTTTATGGTGCCGACTATCGTAGGTCTCAACGAGCAAGCATTGCGCCTGTGATCAACACTGTGCATGTTCTGATTAAAGTCCACGGCTGAGTAGGCTGACACCGCTATCTCATAAGTAGCTTTACTGCATGAGGGCGACTATCCCCGGCAGGTAGCGTTCACATTACTTTTATTCCCCAGTGCCGCTTGAATGAAGGCCGCAGTAACAGAGTGTCATATCTCTCGTAGGCAAGTTATATCTAGCTGGTTCGTGATAGTCGAGTACTCAGATTGAAATTGCTTCTTGATAAGTGTTATGATGTATCTCTATAGGAGAAGATGACTCATATCGATCAGATGTAGCAGAGTGGTAGGGTAGAGTCGTCGCGCGATCAGTAGACAGATGTAAACTATTACTGGGAGTTATCATCACGGGAGTATCAGTGACTAGGTTGATTAGCATAAACTGTGAGCGGGTAAGCTATAAAGACTGTGAGAGCTGTATGGTGTGTGGTAAGTCGTACATAGGAACTGAATAAGAGCGTCTATCCACAGAGTCTCTTAGATGTTGGTGGTGAAGTAAGACGTAGAGATATGATACAGTACCACGAGTAAAGGTGCATAGTACTGACGGATATACATTTTCTCAGATTATCAATATCTGCTTAGAGCAGCGTCTCAGAATATCTTATTGACATTTACGGCAGAAGTAGCGGCTTGAGAGATATTCTGCCGGTCAGTTTAAGCTCGCGGTTTTAAAAGTGATATCACGGTTGTTCCAGAAAGGATTATTGTGATGGGAGAATGTTAAGGGATCGAATTGAATACAATAAAAGCTATGTTTTCCAAAAAGCGAGGAGAGTAAGGTCGGATGTCGATAAGTTTGGCAAGCAGCGAAGAGGGCTGGGCTAGTAACATATTACATCAAGACGGAAAAAATGATGGCCGTGCAGATAGAGTTTAGAGATTATATATAAGAGGTTTTTGAAGGTAAAAAGATGGTAGAGGTCTCAATCTGAGGAGTAGTGAGAGAGTGCGGAGAGAGTAGGTTTGCGGGATTAGGTGGAATATTGAAGCAGTATGGTGTCTGTAAGGTGCGGGTGTGCGAGGGCTACCACGCTGATAGAGCGAGAGAATGCAGTGAAAATCGAGCTGCGAAAACTTGAGCGTAGGTGAGCGGATAGAAGCCACTGTGAGAAAGATGTGAGAGCTGAACTGTAACGAGGAGAGTAGGAGAGGGGTTGTTTCATGAAGAGAGAGTATGCTGAAGGGAAGGATGTTAAAAGTTAAGAGTGGAGAAGCAGAAACAGCAGAGAGAGTGCACGTTGTTTCGTAATTCGAGACATCTCTCTCTCTCTATCTATATCAGCTAGATTTGACTCTCTCTGAAGACACTGGACCATCTGACAGTAAAATATTCTTGTATACCATATATAAAACATGTATGGGCATACGACATTGAGCTACAGCTTTGGTACTTTAGGAACCGTGTCCTCCATAGCAATTTGAGAATGGATACAGAACAAGAAACCAACATCTAGAAATGGATTATATGTTATACATTTGTTTAATATGTTTTTAAAATGTTTCTTAACAGTTTGTGTGTATGAAGGTTTTAAATTTTTTACTGCGACACAACAGATAACACTGTCGATATAAAAACGAAAGCCATTAGTCTAACAGTATTATCGATGTCCTTACAAAGACTTAGGTTGGGCAAATAATCCAATAAATTCAACAAAGCATTTGCTTCATGTCTATAGAAAATATATCTCTTACACGTATCTATTGTATAACAGAAATTTTTCTGCAGTGATTGATGGACTACATAGTTAGTAGTGAAATGCGAGATATGTATACGTCGATAACAAAAGATCGTCAATTGGCAGGGCGTAGCACGCTTCAAGGACTTAAAAAGTTTTTTAATTAAGTAGAAAATAATGCAAAGAATGCGTACGATATTTGTCTTATCGGTTTCTAAGCTACAGAACAAACCAAAGTCAACATAGTAAAGGGGTTGTTACTTAAATTAAGATCAGACAAATTGATACAAATTATAATTTATCATACGGGTTTTTGTATAGTTCTAATAAAAGAAAATAAGCCTTGTTAATTCTTCTTATCATTATAGAAACAGTGATCTCCATAGAGGTTTGGACATTGATACCGAACAATATTTGAGTATTTGTTTTATATGTTTAAAAAACGTAAAAAAATATTTAAATTAAAATAAGAAACTATTTTTATTTTATTTGCATAAACGCAAATATGTAACATCAGCGGATAGTTCGTAGCTCTATCAACGTAGATATTCACAACACTGTGTAGACCCAGTAATCATCATCATCTTTGGCTCTACAACCCTGGGTGGGTCTTGGCCTGTTCAAGAATTAGTCTCCATTCCCCCTATCTTTCGCCTTGGCTTTCCAATTTCTGACCCCTAGATTCCTCAAGTCATCTTCGATTTGAGTTTTGAATCTAGATCTTGGTCTGCCTCTCTTCCTGGTTCCTACTGGCTCTTGATGTAATATTTGTCTTTGGGGGTCTCCAGTATCCATTCTTTTAAGGTCTATTACTAAGCCACTAATATAATACTAAGCCACCTTAGTCTATTAATTTTAATAGACCGGACGATGTTGCATTTTTCATAGCATTGATACAACTCAAAATTGTAGCGCCTGTGCCATATCCCGCTTTCTTGTACTCCTCCGTATATGTGTTTAAGTATTCATCTTTCAAAGCGGCCTAACAGTTCTTCGTCGCTTTTTACCATAAGTCCATGTCTCTGACGCGTATGTCAGGAGAGGTTTAATAAGAGTTTCATATATTATACTTGAGAATCAAATTTGTAGGCAGTAAATTCTTCGAACTGTGAATGCCATAAAGCGACAACATCGTTGCTAGGTTGTGATGATAGATATTCTAGCAATTTATAATTTAATCATTGACATCCAGCAAAATTATCATATTAATAATCGTTTTGTATTTGTTAATGCCATATCTGCCACAAAACAATTTCATCTTTTTCTAAAAGAACACTATTCCTGCTTCTTTTCATATATTTAATGTTCATTTGTTCTAATGTTCGCAATAAAATACGTCGTCATATTTCGGGTATTAAATTATCGGAATTTATTTTAACTTCAACTTTCTTTAAGGTTGGGATTTCGTCCCGAAAAAAGAAAGCATGGAATTTACTCCGAATAGCATATTTGGTATGATCTTTAAGCTGGATGCGGTTTCTACCTCTGGTTTCAATGGTTTCAACAGGTCCATCATCCAATTTGCCTTCACTTTGTTTAAAATTGTTTACAATTCTGTATACACTTTTCGTCGACATTCTAGTCAAATCACTACACAGGGTAACTACATCGTTGACCAACATACTTTTATTCCTTTCACGGAGTCCACAATATACATTAAATATAATAGTATTTTCTTCCATCGAAAAACTTGGACGTCGTTTACTTTTACTGCTTTCACTTTCCATATTACTCACAATACTAAAATACGTGTTCACTGCTGATAATCTAATCGATATGTGAATCATGTCCTGCGGTGGGGCCACGATGAGTAGAATACTATTTTGCTGACGTCACGTTGCATAGCAACGACGAATAGAATCAACGGTTGCTAAACAACGTGACGTCAGCAAAATAGTATTCTACTCATCGTCATCCCACCACTGTTTACTTCGCTAGCAAAACATCTGAATCCCTGAGTAGCCGACTTTCACCGACTATCGCGGTTTTAGGGAGGTATAACTATTACCTTCTAACCTAATTCCATTAGAGGTAATGGATTTTGACAAGAGCTGAGTCATGCCGATGCAGTACACAAGTTTACCTATTATTTACAAGGTCATAGCTCTTGTTAAAATCCATTACCTATAACTCAAATTTATAAAACAATAATAGAAAGTATTGAGTTGTACGGCGATGTAGTATATCTTTTCTAAGTAAAAATATTAAGAGAATAAAAGTTTGACGTATGTGGCGTCCTTCATCATTTTTAGTGGCAAATTTAGATTTCTCATCCCAAAAAACTCCAGCTTACCAAATTTCGTGTTGTTATGCCATGCCTGTCACGAAATATTCAAAAATAAAAGTTTAACTTTGAACCCTTTATTTTGGTTATTATCAACATTCGTACTAAAGTAAGTTAGTTTACATCGGCCTATTTTATTCTCAGTAATCTAAGATAAAGTATGGCCATTCGTTACCAAACACCATGTATATTATATTATTATATATAATAACCCAAATGTCAATAATAATCATATTAAAATTAACATAATTATAAATAGGTACATATTTATTTAATACCAGTAGCTTTGTCGTAACTTCTTATGACATTTTTCGTACGCCATTGGAAGACCTACAATAGCGATGAACCGTCACTATTACTTTCAAGAATTTACTGCCTAGATTTCTGGATTCTGACTATAGTATCTTGGTTTTTCTGCTAAATATGTGTGATGATAAAAACTGTCTTAGTCCAAAGTAAGCTCTGTTCGCCAGGTATATTCTTCTCTTATTTTCTACGCTTATTAGGTTGCTGTTATTAAGTTGTGTTCCAAGATATACAGGCCCAGTATAGGCCAAGAATAATTATTCTTAATTTCAGACATCCTTCAAAAAAGACATAAGAAACGGCTTCGGCCCTAAAAACAATACTAACAGAAACCGGCGAAAGCCAAAAAAAGTTACAAAAGCAAAAAACATTTGAGCACGAAGGGCCCATACCCTCGAACACAAAGTCGCCCAACCGGGCGTAGTAAGCAATTCAGATTCACGGTTAAGTCACCAAAAGACAGCAGAAATTATAGGATAATACAGCAGCATTATAGGAGATTCATAGGAAACCAACGGAAAGAAATGGCAGTATTGAAGGAATACAATAACAAACCAGCAAACGAATGGGAAAGATACCTGACGGAACTGTTTAAAGCAAAGGAAAATAATAATCAACACAATAACGTACCTGAAATAAGACACGAAATAGAAATCAGTTTTCAGGTAGTAGAAATATCCATAAATTTACTCAAAAATAGAAAGTCACCAGGACCAAACAAAATAATCAACGAGCTTCTAAAAAACAGAGGAAAAAGTATAACCCTAGAGATAACAAAATTTATACAAAAACTAATATTGCACTGCAAGATACCAGACCTATGGAGAAACAGCATAATAATACCAATGTTCAAGAACGGAGATAAAGAAGACCCCAACAATTATAGTATAAATCTACTTAACACCGTCACTTAAGCTTACCACAAAAGTACTAACCAACAAAATCAATAAACTAACAACTTTATCAGATGAACAAAAAAAGGATTCAGATCCGGAAGATCCTGCGTAGACGCTGTGTTTGTACTAAGACAAATCACAGAAAAGGTCATCGAGTACAATAAACCAGCGCATCTATGTTTTATAGACCTGACAAAGGCTTTCGATCGCATCCAAGTCGAAGACGTCTTACACCTATTTTATAAAAGACACATACCAATCAATATTATACAAACCATTGAAAATATCTACCTCCATAATCGAATACAGGCAAAGATAAATGGAAAAATAGAGCAGTGTATACTAGTACAAAGCGAGTCAGACAGGGTGACTCGTTAAGCCCACTTCTCTTTAATATAATAATGGACGAAATAATATAAGCAGTACGTAAAGGTCATGGCTACAGAATGGGGAACAAAGAAATCCAAATATTATGTTATGCAGACGACGCCGCACTAATCGCCGAGACAGAAGACGAGCTCCAAAGATTAACACATATCTTCAATACAACAGCTAAGAAATACAATATGATAATATCAGCAGAAAAAAACCAAATGTATGACAACATCTAAATACCCACTACGATGTAAAATCGAAATTGATGGGAAAATAATAAATGAGGAAGCAAGGTTTTGATATCTAGGAATAGATATAACTAGTTACGGATATGTTGAAGAAGAAGTACGACAACAAAGCATAAAAGCAAGTAAAGCGGCGGGATCTCTTAATGACACAATCTGAAAGAACAAACACCTAAGACAAAATACAAAAACAAGAATCTATAAAGCAGCAATTAGACCTATATTAACATACACGGCGGAGACAAGACATGGCACATCGAAAACGAGACGACTGCTAGAAACAACAGAGATGAAAATACTCCGACAAATATCAGGGAGAAGTCTACTGGATAGGGAGAAAAGCGAAAACATAAGAAGAGCATACAATATAGAAGACATAAATGGATGGGTGACAAAACGAAAACAGGAGTGGAACGAACACATCAGTAGAATGGCAAAGGACAGAATAGTACGAATAGCACGAGATAAGTCACCAAATGGACGAAGAAGTATTGGCAGACCAAGAAAAAGATGATGCGACAATTTAAACAATTTAAGACGCTAATATTGAAGAAGAAACAGGCTTTAAAGCCTACTTACAAGAAGGAAGAAGAAGAATAAGAAGAAGAAAAACGCTTGTTTAATTTAAGTCTTAAACATGTTTCAAACTGTTTTAAACAAAAACTATTTTAAACGTAAACAAATGTTTAAAACGAAACAACCCTAGTTTAAATCTTCCAAGAAGAAGAATGTAGTAGGAACTATCATTAAAATTATTATTGACATTTAGCAAACCGTGTATGTTTAGATGATCTTATGATGATAATTTAAATAATCAATTTCTCTAACCCGCATGCGAGTCCCGTTAGCTTAATTGTTATTTTTAGAGAACCTCTCATGGTATGTCACGATTTATATTTGCCGGTATCTATTGTCTAGTCAATTTATTAGCCGTTTTTACGATGTATATACATATATAGATCGTTCTAATGATGGAGTTCAACAAATCTGACCCTTTTGACCGCGGTAAGTTTCTCTCTTTACATCTGATCGTCGTATCTGTCGGCCTAGACGAGTTGCGATTGTGAGATTAGGTTGAAAATATATCGATACTATGCTGGTAACTCGAACAAAATATGACTTTCTAATTGGAACCTAACACAAATTACATTAATATGATGGTTATTATTTTAAGCATAGGATATAAAACAGTTGTAAATGTTTAAGTGAAAACAATATCTTTCAAAGGCTAAAAAAAACAAACTGTGTGGTAGATACAGAAGACTTAACAAGCTATTTTCCTATTAAGAACAAAATGAAGAATAATAAACAAGTGTGTTTGAATACAGGGATATAATGAAAATATGGTGGCATGGATCCTAGATGGCACTGTTACAAATGTTGGTCTTTTATTATTTGCACACTAATATCGACATAACATAAATAAACGAATTTTTGTTATAAAATATGCAATTATAACTCGATTACTACTCCAATTTTGGATCGTTTTCGTCAACAAAGAATCATGGTAATCTTGGTAGCCTTTTTTGTCGTACCTATTGGTATATCTTAGAGCGACTAATTATTCTACCGGTAATGTGTAACACAAAATGCATAAGAGGGCATTCAAAATTATAGTTTATTTTTATGAACGAGAGAGTAATTAGCATAATTTTAACTGGTACCTCCGACCACTCCATGGGCGTGCTCAAGATTAATTGAAAAATTACTTTGAATAATTGTAAAAAATAAATGAATTAATTCAGTGTTATATAAGTGTTATGTGTATGTAAAACAAAAGTGACCTCTTTTATCACACACTATATTAGAACTGACTGGCCTACATTAAAAAGGGTTTTATAAAAATTCACATTTTTTTTTAATTTTTAAAAATTACAAAGAGAAAAAGAGTCTTTTAAAACGTCTAAGGTATGTTAAATAGATGAATAAAAATATTAATATAAAACTTACAGCTACTTGTTCAAATCCAAATCAGATTCAGAAGATGAACTTTCAGAACCAAGATTTATAATAACTGGCTCGATCATTTTATCAGTAATATTGACAGCTTCCACATTTTTTCCTCTTCTTTAATAGTGGGATATACATGCCTTTTCCCAGTTTTAGGTTTTACATTATTTACGGCCTCCAAAACAACTGTTTAACATCATGAATTTTAAAAGTGGTATTTTTTCTTGAAAACTTCACTCTTTATCTGTGCCCATACCAGTTCAATCGGGTTAATTCACAATGATATGGTGGGGATTCTAAGTACTGTCATTCCACGATTTTTTGGCAATTTCATCAATTTCGTATTTTTTAAATTTTTCTTTATGAAGGGCACACAACGAATAAAGTTCCTTTCTTATAGATCCGGGATGGTACGTAATATTTTTTGAACTCAGCCAATTCTGCAAGTCTTTTTTAAACCACTTGGTTGTGGGCAGTCCTTCTATAAGTCTGGAGTGATAACTTGCATTATCCATTACTATTTCACAGTTCTTAGGAAGAAAGATCTATCATTTGTTCGAACCATTCTTGAAAGACATCAGCGTTCATGTCTTCATGGTAGTCACCGGTACGAGTTGATTCAAAAGTTAATAAACCACCTTCAACAAAACCGTCTAAACTACCAATGTGTATATATCAGCCTGCGTCCCTTTCTGATGGTGGGTTTAAACCAGTAGATAAGTTATTTACAAAAGCGTGCCTTTGACTTGTAACAGTTTCATCCTGCCAAAATTTATTTGGTGAATGACCATCGTTGATCCATGTTTATCAAGATAAATATTTTTCTTTTTTGGTTATCATTTCCTTATTGGTTCTTAGAAAATGTCTTCTCCATATGACAATATCGCTTCTTTCTAATAAAATAGACTTTCTGGGATTCTTTTTCCAGCGGAAGCCTATTTCTTTTAAAAGTTTCCATACGTACTTCGACTCATTTCTGGGTAATCCTTATCATCTCGAACTGAGACAAGAAACTTTATCCAATGTTGAAAATTCTTGTCTAAAGAAGAATTCATGCACTTTCCGTCGTGAAGTCCTTCTTTTAAAATGATATTTCCTATTTGAAATTTTGGGTTTCCCTGGAGCATTACGTGGCATTTGAAAACTACATTTCTCTTCTTTAATAACTCTGTAAATCGTAGATTTCCAACACCAAGTGTACTGCTAACTAACTCAACGGTCTCATCAACACTTTCACATAAACGTTTGTCTGTAAATGATTTATTAAACAATTAAATATTATATGTATTTTCATTAACGGTTAAAGGACCAATTTTTCGGCGTTTACCGGCACTCCAAATTTTTCATAATACTAGTATACACAATAAAACTGCACCTTGCAACATGAAGTAGGTACCTACTTTTAGTGAACTGTTTAAGATTTTGAATATGCCACTTGGACCTTCCTACAAATGGAAAAAACCCACTATCACATTTTCTGTGGAATAAGTTTAGAAGGTAATTATCTAGTCAATTACTGTCGTAGATTCCTGGAATTAAGAATAAATGTTTGATTGTTGAAAACCCTTACTTCGTGGAATGCACTCATTTCAGATAAAATAAAAACGTTTTTATTTTATCTAAAGAATTAAACTTTTTTTGCAAATAGGTAGATACTTATTAAACTTTTATTGGTTATATATAAACAATAAAATTAAACAATCTTACATTTCTTGCAAATTCATCAGTACCTGTTAACCTCCATCACTCCGACACTGGCAACCTTATTTAGGGAATTAGTAACCCTCACAACTATTGTATTCTATTCTGCTCCAACCTTTATACCTGGTGGTCATACTCAATTTAAAATTGTTTTTCCTATAACTTCTGTAAACTTGTTGACAAATATCTGTTTTTTCATTGAGTCACCCGCATCAACAGTTTAGGGATTTGGTACATAATTTATTGTTTTATTACTCTCTCATACATAAAAATACACTATAATGTGTTACATTGTATCGCAGGAAAGTTATCACTTAGATGAATGACTTATATGAATAAGAACAGTGTCAATTATCTTATGATATATAACTTGCCTACAACAGCACTTCATTTTTTCCGTGATATTTTTAAACATTTAAATTAAAGGTGATAACTGTGATTAAATGAAGCAGTGTCTTGTAATACCTATCCCAAAATCTAATGATCCCAATGTCATAAGACTGATATCTCTTATGTCATGTAATGTATATTGAAAACATTTGAACGAATCATGAAAAATCGATTACAATGGTGGATGGAAAGTAACAACCTTTACCCAGACGGTCAGCTTGAGTTTCGTAGAGGGAAAGGAACTATGGATTGCATTTCACACTTAATAACCGATAAGTATGTCTTATTGCAAAAAGTATTTTGATAGTCATGGGCTTGACATCTCACCTAAGAAGTCAGATGTAGTATTTTTTTTCGAGACACAGGTTACCAAAAGTTAGTACGTTAAAATTCTCCCAGCTGGAAATTTCTGTATATCACAGTTTTAAATACCTAGGTATTACCTTGGATTCAAAATTAATCTGGAACGAGCATATTAATAATTGCATTACCAAATGTGAAAAAAACCTTAATATACTTAAGGCCGTTAATCGATACGATTGGGGAGCAGACCCGAAAATAAACTTATTATTTTACAGAGCATATACCACATCAATTTTGGACTATTGAAGCTTTTTCTATGGATCAGCGACAAAATATCGTTAGATTAAATTGGATGGAATACAATACAAAGCTTTAAGATTGGTCCTAGGAGCTCTCAAATCCACTCCCACACCAGCCCTTTTGGCAGAATGTAACGAGCCACCTTTACTTTAAGACGTCTATTTTTGGCAGAAAAATTTCTTCTTAAATGCCAGTTTAATAATCAAAACAGCTTTTTCCAAAGATTCTCTGTTGAAAATCCAACAAACAAATGGCGGGCAAATAAAAACTCTCCAACTCTAGCTGTTGCTTTCCCAATTTATCACAATATTCATTCAATGGAGAAGGGATTCCATTCTTTGGCTCCAATTATGACATACTATATGAATATAAACCTGCTGTAGCAATTCCTTCATCTATTTAAATTGTTCATGAAGATTTAGTAGTACAGAACAAGCTGGAAGACTGTAACCATCCTTGTAAAATTTATACCGATGGCTCAAAATCAACTGCTGGTGTTGGCTGTGCTATTTACAATATTTACAATATTCAAGATTAATTTTAGTACAAATTAAAATCAGATTGCTCAATATTTACAGCTAAATTGGTAGCCATTGTCAAGGCGTTGGATTGGATAATTAATAGCATATTATATTTTGAACGATATATAATTTTATCTGACTCACATTCGGTCCTCCTCGCATTAAGACACTTCTCTAAACACATATAGACCAACAGACTAAAAAAGTGGTTAACTTTGTGTGGGTTAAAGGTGACTCTAATATTCCAGGCAATTAAAAAGTAGACCCTTTAGCTAAAGACGCGACTTTAGTGGGTACAGAATACAACGAGTTGCCAAATGGAATTTAGTTTTAGCTAGGAAGAAACATGTTAGATTTAATTGGGAAATTGAGTGGCAATCCTTTACTAACAGTAGCAAAAAAACATACTGCAGTATATATCAACTCTTCCATCTACTCACCCAAATGACAGAAACTCTATCTCTCGGAAAATTTAATCTATGTACGTTAGTATATAAATAAATATAAAATATAAAATTTTCATTTCAAGCCATCTCCCAACAAAAAATCATGCTGCCGCAGAACGTTGCTTCTATTTTCTATTCAGGTAGTCGAAATTCAACTATTAGATCAATTTTATGGGAATTTTTCAAACGTACCAAACGGAAAATCTAAACTGCCCTTTTCAGTGTTGTTGTGTGAATCCGAAATGGTAGGACGTTAGTTGTTGTATTTCCTATTGTCTTTACTTTTATGTCATTTACCTTTAACCGTTGCCTATATTGTTTGTGTTAAGAAAAGTCGCTATGAAGGGCACCTTAGCGTGAAGCGTGTGTTCGTGTTCAATCCTTTTTGTATAGTCACCCAATAGTGTTTTCAATGGGAAGGTTAGGAAATTGAGTGAATGAACGAACGGTTAGGAAATTGTCATGAATTTAAAGGAAGTGTAGGAGTTAATTGTTTTTACGTATTCAACCAATTGTCTGGCTAAATAGGTCTTGAACCTAAGGCCACAAAAAAGAGCAGTGTGATGAATTGGAGCACCGTAGTGTAAAAACCACATCCTTTGTCGAATATTAAGTGGAACATTTTTGCAGTAGAAACATTTATAGAAACATAGTCCTCCAAACATTTATAGACCACCTAGTTTGACTGTAACTGTTAATAAAGTAAGGATTACTTGATGCATAATAAAAAAAATGCTGATTCACTGTTTCATTTTTGTGAAATGTAGCCTGATCCACAAAAAGCACATAATCTAAAAAAAAATCGGTCGATATGTACATGCTGCTGAGACCATTGACAAAAAGCTAATCTATGATAATAACCATCGACTGTCAATTCTTGCTGTGACTGTATGCGGTAGGCATGCATTTTATGTGTATGGATAATTTTTGCCACCGAAGTTTGACATAAAATTTCACGAGAGCTGATGTGGGGATCTTTAATAGTGGCTAGAAGAGCATCATATTCCCTTTCTTCACTTATAACAGTTTTGGTTTTCTTATTTTTTTCATATGCAACTGACTCAGTGCAAACAAAATGATTCACTAATTTTTCAAAAGCTCTTAAGTTTGACTTCTTCCGTTCAGGGTATCGCTGTTTATATATTCTGGATGCAAATAGGCAATTTCTCAAAATTTCTACTAATATTAAGCTACACCAAAGACAAGCCACACGGACCAATTAAAAAGATAATAATATGAAAACTCATTTTTTCAAAGCCTACTCTTTTACCGTTTTTTAACTGATATAAGTGGCCTTTAACATAATAATAATTGCTTGACCCAATCGAAAGTTATGTAAGTATGGTTTACTAAAAACTTCTTGGTTTAGAATACTGTTGACACAACAATAATCTAAAAGTTGTTATATTTATTGCATATTGTTTTGCTTTACGTTTTGTATTAATTATTTATCGAATAAGAATAATTTTAATATATGTTTCACAAGACTAGTCTAATCCGAGTTAGGGTGAAAATGTAGGGGGTGGACTATCATTAGCTGGCCAGCAAGCCTATGCAATTAAGAGATAATAAAAAATAATATATTTAGTATCTCCGATACACATCCCATTCTACTTACTAACTTACTACATCTCTATACAAATAAAATTCCATTACTATATTTTTCGAAACGATTGTAGTCGTATATCCAGTTCCTCGAAAATGAACAATTGAAAAGATCGTACAATCCTCTAACTCTTGTGTATTTTCGAGTTTCCAAACAATAAACGTTTTACGAGAACTCGAATCACAAAAGAGTCAATCTTCTTTTACGAAATGAAACGAATATTACAATCATCACTGAAAGATGAAACATTGTATGGCCAGACTATTATATTATTCATTTGGTACGAGCGACTTGGATGGATTTTGATTGTTATGTGGTACATAGGCGTACGACTATGTTTTAACTACAATAATAACTATTTTGTAAGGGTGACTGTAAATTTTTTGTGAAAATTATATCAGACAAGTAGAATTTCTTAAGTCGTATTGTACAACTTACGTGTACAACTTACAAAATAGTGTGAAGGAATGGATATACAAAAAAATTTTGGTTAAAATCCTTTATAAAAGGTATTTAAAAATGCCCCAAACGGGCTATCACAAACACATTGCAAAACGTTTTCGGATTAAACCATCCATCATCAGTGCAAACCTGAAAGTATATAACCACTTTAATTAAAAAGAACGTTAAATGAAAATGTTGACAAAGGTTAGAGCAAAATGTGGTTAATACTTACGGTTGTACATGCTAGTAGCCACCAAAATATATGGGTGAAAACCCTTTAAATGTTTAAAATTTGAAGTTGTTTTACATTATTAGTATTTATAATTTGTGATGGTTAAGTTACCGTTGGATAGGTAACATGGCGGCGTATGACTCTACATGAGTAAAATGGTCCTGAGACGAAGTGTCTACGAGGACCTGTTGATAACAACTGATCAAAATGACATTGTTGACATGTCAGGACGGATGTTGTGTCAGAGCAGTCAGTGTAACTTACGGTAGTTGTCTAAAATTGACAGATGTCAGCCTTATTTAAAATTGAAAAAGTTAAAATTATAATAATGTAACAGTATCAACCATCAATATTGTAATCTGTATTGTAAATTAATCAAATAGCTATATTTGAAAACATTGAAAATTGGTTTTTTAAAAATTAATGTAGGTCAACTGGAATTTATGAAATTTTGTAAGATGGATAGGCAACCAACTATACATGTGTAAGGATCTATTTATTTTAAGCTAAATATTTTGTCAAAAGGCCCTGTATGTTGTGAGACATTTGGTACCTAGAAAATGGTAAAAAAGCACATGTGGGAAGATGGGTCCTAAAAGATTTATTATTGAGTATTGATGTAGTAGGTGGAGGTGTGTTTAGATATGTTGTTGAGCTGAAATGTAAATATGATAAGAATGTGATCATAATGTGGTGTTCGTGTAGTACTCAACATAAAACTTAAGTGTGGAAGGCCCTCTATGTCAAAAAACTACATTTGGTACCTAGTAAAGATAAAAAAAGAAATTTTTAAGTTATAAGTACGTGAACATGAATTACTGGTTATGTGTGTAAAGTAAATATGGTAGGTTGTTTATGTGTGTGGGCAAGTATGCCAGACTGAAAGAAAATTGATGGCTGAAAGATGGTTAGGTGTGATATTGTTCCTACATTGCTCAAGTTATAACTCAAGAAAACAAAAGGCCCTATATGTTAAAAGGAGCATTTGGTGCCTAAGAAATATAAAAGTAAAAAGGGATGAGTTATAAGTTAGAGTGTAGGTAGGTGAAAAGTTAATAGGCTTATGGAGTGTATTGTGACAATATGTGGAAATGTAAGAGTAGTTGTGTTTAAGGTGGATCTGTCAAGTTTACTAAAGATGTGTGATGTTTAAATGTTATTGTGAAGTTGAAGGGGAAACTACAAAAGACTGAAGACCCCAGAGACCCGAAAACCAAACCCTGAGGGAAATTGGATGAGTAAAAGGAAGTTTATAAATGAAAATGAAAAACGCAGTATGAAAAGGTGAAGATATGTGGTTGAGTGGGTGATGGTGTATATTAATGAAAATTGTTTTTGGAGAAGAAGTGGCATGATCTGCTCTGAATTTATTTTGTTGAGAAGGAGCATGGAGAATATTGGGTATTAGGTCAGATTTGACGTTTGGATGCCTAGACAGAAGTGAGGAAAGAAGGGGAGTTGGATATATTGAACAAAGTTTGAGGGGGCTAAGGATGATTAGTAGGTGATAAGAGAAGGATGAGAATTTAAATACTAATGAAGAAGTAAGTTTGGTAATGAGTTATGAGAATAATTGACGGTGGAGCGGAAGAAAGTCTCGATTAAATGAAACATGGCGATTGACACAATTTGGACTTCTCTGTTTTTCTTAAATGATTTCTAGGTCTTCATATAGGTCTAATTTGAGAAAGTTTTTTTGTGGGATGTTGTGAATAAGTGAGACGTCTTCTGGGATATTGAGAGTGTGGTTGTGTTCACTTCGGGTGTGTACTACGTATTTATCACTTCATCACAAACTGGTTTAATTATTCGATTATTCACCGAAGCAGGCACTGTTCCTCGATTATTAGATAGGTTATTGAAATCGATCTTGTTTCAGGTTACATTAATTTAAGGATGATAATCAACTAATAGGCGGTTATTTTCCTTTAAAATAAGATTTTTGTCATTCATCTCTTCAATTAATCTGTTTAATAGCAGCACTTCCCGTTTTAACATTATGATTCTCAGATCTTAGTTAATCTACTTAAGCATTGAATATAATATCCGTGTTTACATTTTTTTTTATAACATACCACATGATTCTTATTTAAAAACTTAATATTTGTCTTCTTTGTACAACTGTCATGATATAATTCATCGCAATTTATGCAGAAAAATGTCTTACATACTTTTTTGCACAACACTTGTATTTTTTAATCACATTAGAACTATTTAAATCGCTATTAATACTACCAGTATCGGAGAGCACCAGTATCGGATGAACTCTAAGTAAGAGGAACAGTTAAATTAATCTGAAAAATGAAAGAATAAAAGTGGTACGAGCTACAAAATGGAGAAAACGGGAGAAACCGGAAAACACTTCTTGATATATCCTATTGGCAGAGGAGAAAAGACAAACCCAGATCATAATTCCTTAATAACATGGAAAACGATATAAGAAATATATTAATAGACCCAGGATGAAGGAAAGCAATGGATGGAGAAGAGTGGAAGAAAATTCTTACAGAGGCTAGGATCTAAATAGATTGCATTGCATAATGATGATGATAGTTCCACTGGGATATTCCTTGATGTGTACGACGAGGTCTATTCAGAGGTAAAAAGCCAAAAGCTTGCAGCGCCCCTTGTGGGTTTCGAGCATAATCAGTAACTTTTCATAAACTCGCGCAGTTAGTAGCATGCTTTTGTTTACACTATCTATTTTGCGTTCCCAACATATTTTTACTGCTGAAAATGACGTAGATCACCTAATTTGCATTAACCCATTATGACCTGGCGTTACATATATGTAACGTTTGTAGACCCCTACAAAATTCTCTTGTGCGGCCTTAGTTAGGATATTAGCAGGTAGATGGTGTGATAAGTCAGTTAACAGCTAGTACTGTGTTTATGGTCAGCTGTGTGTGAACAATTTGAATAAATATATTGTTTGTTTTATGTGATTTATTTTTGGTGAACATGGCCGATTCAATGGAAACCGGAGTACGATTTGAGTAGTATTATAAAGATAATTCCTTTTTTACTGATGCGACACAATATATGTATTTTTATTGCTAATAGTTCTATGTATATGTTAGGTTAGGTAATTTTCAAAACTAATGTTCATAGGCGTACGCAAAATCAGTGTTTTGTTTGCGTTACACATATGTAACGCTAGGTTATTATGAAGAAAAAATTTTTAAAGTACAAATTGATGATTTTGATTTTATTTTTCATTATATATGGCTAAAAAAGATATGAAAAATGAACATTATAGTTATTTATTGACAGTTTTGATCTAATTTTTTGTTTTAATTTCAGAAGGAATTTCACCCTTCAGGAAGCGTTAGAAATGGCATAGATTGATTATGCAGAGGAGATATTCATAGAAACCACCGGAAAGTCATGTTTTGACAGACGAGGATTCTGGAGACGAGGGATACTGGAGGTACTGTAGATAATTTATCAGGCCGTCAATTGAGAGCACAAGTCGAAATTAAATTCACAGATTCAACAAGAATTTCTTCCCACTCTACTTTAGATCAACCAACTTGCAGTACATCTGGTGACAATATAACCACGGAGCAAGTATCGAATGGGCGCGAGAAAAAATCAACATTTATACTGCCAGATAAGACAAAACTCAAAGATAGTATACAATGGGCCTTAGATGGGGATCTCATAGATAATCATGCCATACCAATTTCCATCGCCAAATTATGAAAAATATCGTGAAATGTCTTGTGTGGATATGTTCGAGCAATTTATTGATAAGGATATAATTAGTCTATTACAAATCGAGTCAACTAAATATGCTTCTTTCAAGAATTGTCCTGATCCGTTAATTACAGCCGAAGAAATTAAATGTTTCATAGGGATTTTGCTTGTCAGCGGTTACGATGTTAAACCTTCAAAAAGACACTACTGGGATTCACTCGGAGATATGAAAAATAATCTTGTCAGCGAAGCTATGAGACGAGACCGATTTATACAAATTTTAAAGTTTATGCACTGCTCAGACAATAATGCCATTGATGTGTCTGATAAAATGTATAAACTTAGACCGTTCATGAACAAATTCAAAGACAACTTGGATTTTGATGAATCTATGATTACATATTATGGACATCACGGGTGCAAGCAATGTATCAGAGGAAAACCTATTCGATTTGGCTTCAAGATGTGGTGCCTGAATACGTGCGAAGGAATACCTGGTAAATTTCGACATGTACCAGGGAAAGAATCCATATGCTGTGCCTGAATACGAAGAGCTGTTTGGTAAAAATGCAGCTCCCTTTGCTATAATGCTGGAAACGTTACCAAATCCTGATCTGCGTTACAAATTCTATTTGGACAATTTATTTACTAGTGTCACGTTGTTCAATTTTTTGAGACTAAATCGTTATGGAGCTACTGGTACATTTAGGGAGGATAGGCTACCACACAACTGTCCCTTAGAATCAAGAAATAATCTAAAAAAAAATAGTGATAGGGGCTCGCACGTATCAGCTCTTGATAGAACACATGGAATAATGTTTGTAAAGTGGACAGACAATAACGTGGTTACAATTGGATCCACTAGCCATGGTGTTTCGCCTACTTGGAATGTTAGAAGATACAGTCAAGCACAAAAAAGATTCATACAAGTTCCTCGTCCTAGATTAATAGGGGAATATAATAATAACATGGGTGGTACCGATGTTATGGATGAAAACATTGCTTGTTATCGGATTGGAATTAGGTCTAAGAAATGGTGGTGGAGCATATATACATGGCTTTTAGATGCAGCTGTGAACAACTCTTGGATTTTGTACAGAAAGCATCACAATATATCTCAGTTAGAGTTTCGTAGAACTGTAGCTCAGACTTATCTCCAAATCCATATCTCCAAAATCAGCCTAAAGGAGGTGGAAGACCGTCTATTTCAAGGTCCAGTATTTCTTTTAATATAATTTCAGATGAACTTCGCTATGATGGGATGAACCATCTCCTAACTACCATTCCTGACAAAAGCGGAGACGTTGTGCTGGAGAAGGTTGTGCTTCCAGTACCAGAACTATGTGCAAAAAATGTGATGTTGGCATTTGTTTGGAGTGTAATGTAATATTTCATACAAACTCTCGTTAATGTCTACATAAGAGCCTAGCGTTACATATATGTAACACCATTTTTTTTGTAGTAAAAAAGGTTTTTTTTTAAGTATTATTTTTTTCATATGTATCTACCTCTAATAAAGCCAAAAATGTAAAAAAAATCGGTATTACAAAAAAAAATTAATTCCGGTCATAATGGGTTAAGCTTGGGAAAGGAATAGACAAACAATATTTTGTAGCGCCGCCTATGCTCATTTCTGCATTATACCCAGAAGAGTTAAAAGTAACAAAAAGAATAAAAAATCAACCACAAAATCTCGTCTGGAGCCATAACCCGTCACTTTTTATAATTAATGTAACACCTCGGTGTGGCGCTTACCTGCCAGCTCACGATGGGGAGGCCCACCAATAACATACCCGCCTCTCTCTCGCGCGTTGGCCCTAATGGTATAATGGGTGCCCGAAACATCGAACCCGAAACGACGACCTGGGGGCCTTGAGATACCGTATCGATACATGACATAATCGACTTTAGACAAATTTGTAACTCGTTTTTTATGTCGATGATAATCATCCTATTATAATTTTCATTCATATTAATATGTCCCAAAGGGAAGCTGATGTACTATACATAAAGCTGAACCAAATTAAATCGGTAATTGTGTTCATGTGCACCTTGAAATATCATTAAATATTGGTTTGTTATAAATAAAAACTTTGCCTTCCTTTTCTATATAGATATATGTTATTAACGTAAATTGTGTGACTATCAGTTTGTTAAACTTCCAAATAAATTTCTTTCAGTGGGTATTTATTATTATTATTATTATTTCTCTCGCTATTTTACTACTCTGTTGACTGCCTTACAATCTATGTGCTGACTCTACTCGTTTTTATTATCCATAGGTAATTCTTCTATTCTTCTTCTTCTGCTTCCTACTTTTTGATAGGCTCATGCCTGTTTTATTTCTGTTTGTAGTCTCAACTGATGTCGGACATGCTCATTTTTTATTCATATTTAATGTGTCTGTGTCTTTTATGCTTTTCATTCTTGGATTAAATTTATTCGTGTCAATTAAAATTGCTAAATTTTTGTCATTTTCTCAGTTTGACTTCCTCTATCATATTCCTTGTATTTTAATTACTATTTAACTGGGAATAAGTCACAATTAAAGATAAAAATACTTATATTGACGTTTCAATTTCCACTTCGGAAATCGTTCTCAAAATACAAACAGTAAATTAAACAAATTTTGTTTTTTGTTACATAGTGAAAAATTCTTCTAATAATTTAATTTTATCTGACTCATTTATATTGACAATTCAGACATACATTATGCATTTTAAAGTAGACGACTTTAAAATGATATTGCCAATATTGTTGAGTTGAACTCCTGGGACGACTTTACTTATAAGATAGTTCATTCGATTACATGAAATCAACTTTTAGGTCAACTCAGTTTCTTTTAGGACTAAATTTGAATTATTCCATTGAACCCTATGTTCATTATCCCATGCGTGTTTACATATTTGAGATCTATCAAATTCTCTATTTTTAATATAAGATTGATGTTCACTTATTCTAACATTTAATGGCCTTGATGTTTCACCTATAATAAGTGAACATCAATCTTATATTAAAAATAGAGAATTTGATAGATCTCAAATATGTAAACACGCATGCGATAATGAACATAGGGTTCAATGGAATAATTCAAATGTAGTCCTAAAAGAAACGGATGGTAAAAAAAGAAAAATCAAAGAAGCCGCTCTAATTATGCTAAATGATGCCAATTGTGTCGCAAATTCCTCGGCAGAATGTAGTAGGATCTGGTTACCAATATTGAAAGAGGAAATTATTAATAAGAAAATACCAGTATTAGTAAGTCAGTAACATATAGAGGATACATCATTTATGTTTTTTAAATAACGAAACATATAAAATCAGAATTTTGGTGTTTATTGAAGGTAAACTAAATGCACGAACAAATACTTACCATGTCGGGATAGTATTATGAGGTTTTTTTCCTGGTTTTTCCCTCATAATTTACTATGTAATCACTAACAGAAGAATTTTACTGTCATCATGTCATGTGTTTGTCTTTTTAAAGACGAATTACATGCTATGATTTTTTTCTGACGGATATTCTCAAGTTAAAGTTGATTTCATGTAATCGAATGAACTATCTTATAAGTAAATTCGTCCCAGGAGCGCAACTCAACAATATTGGCAATATCATTTTAAAGTCGTCTACTTTAAAATGCATAATGTATGTCTGAATTGTCAATATAAATGAGTCAGACAAAATTAAATTATTAGAAGAATTTTTCACTATGTAATAAAAAACAAAATTTGTTTAATTTACTGTTTGTATTTTGAGAACGATTTCGAAGTGGAAATTGAAACGTCAATAAACGTTTTTTTATCTATAATTGTGGCTTATTCCCAGTTAAATAGTAATTAATTTAAAATGCCACAAGAAAATAGCTTCAGAACAATATCCTTGTATTTTGCCGCTAATTGTCTCCGTTTTTCCGATTTCTGTTATATTCTGATAATACTTTTCCAGCTTAAATCATATGTTTTTTTTATCAATTTTCCAACATCAACTGCTTTTTCTTGTTTCACTTCTTAACTACATTTTGGTATTAAGTATACCAGGACAAAACTGGTCCATAGTTCTATTCTTTTTCGTGACTATTTATATTCACATAAATCGTGTCGATAAACAAACAGTAATCTGTTTATTTTACTAGTATTGTTGTTGAAAGTAAACTAATTATGTATGCACTTGTCTGCAGGTGAATGCTTTTCAAAATTGTCTGGTTTTCTAGAAAGTGTTTAAAATAGCTTTATTCCCAATAGGGTTCAAACTGCTTTTAGAAATAATCCTGGAGGTTTTAATGAAAGTTTATAGTTATAACAGGATGGTGGCCTCACGCATTATGCTGTAAATGTTCGAAGGTACCTAGGCGAAATTTTTCCGAACAGGTAAATTGGAAGACCTGGACATATTGAATGATCAGCAAGGTCGCCAGACTTCAATACTTTGGATTATTTTATGTAGGGCTAGCTAAAGAATGTGGTTTATAAAACGAAAACTAGCAAATTTTGAATAAAAAAAAAAAAGAATTAGAACAGAAATGGAATGAACAGAGTTGCGGAAGAAATTAGAAAAAAGTCTCCTTTTGTAAACTACTGATACCAAGCATAAAAAATGTTTCACTAAATCTCCTATAAGAATTCAACGTTATAAAGAAATGCTTCCAAATATTCCTCTTCCACCAGAACCCGTCTAACACGATGGGAACATGGTTGGAAGCTGCTTTTTCTATGCGACTATTTCGTAGATTTAAAAAATTATAATTGCCGATTTAACAGATGAAAGTTTCTAATTTCTGCTACATGTTAAACAAATTTTTAAAAACAACGTTCTTCAGCAGCAACTTTCATTCATTAACTCAAATTTTAGTTTACTTCAAAAAACTATTACTCAATTAGAATTACCAAAGTTGTCATTGGTAGAAAGCATAGCCCTAATAAAATAAATTAGATCAGCTTGTCAAAATGTTAAAGGTGACACTGGAAAAGATATATTTTTCAAAAATTTAAAACAATAATTCAGGAAAACAATGGTTTTCAGAAACTTACTGAGGCAGCTAAAGTTCTTGTTGGTAATTTTTGCGAAGAAATAGATTTAAAACCAAATATTTTTGTTAATTTAAAATATGCTCCCGTTGATGTGGAAAGAAGTTTCTCAATTTACAAATATACGTACACAGATAAAAGCCATAGTTTTATTGAAAAATTTTGAAAAACATTTGGTCATTTATTGTTTCCATAATTCTAAGGAATAGTATTTTACTTTTTTACTACTTTCATTGCAATTAATTAGTACACTACAATTACGTACTTAGTTTTTAAATTCATTTATGTTTTCTAATTATTAAAATAAACTGTAATTAATATACCAATATAATGTTTCTTTATGTTTCCATTGACAGTACATATTTAATGCATATTTTTGGGTAAATTAGTGCATACTTATGAGCATACTTTTCACTTTTTTGTATATTTGCCTAAGTCTAGCTATCATGCATTTTCCAAAGTTTCACATATTTTGAGTTTGAAAAGAATAGATCTTTCACATATCTACTACCCATAGGAGAGACATTAGGTCGGAGGTGGAGCATAAACATTTCATTACTGTTCGTTTTCGAATTTTTCTTTCATGACACATATCTCGTAGGTGGGTGGCTATTTTCTCCTTTATCGACAAAATAAATCCTCGAAATGGCAGTTTTCTCGACAGCCTCACAAATTACGAACATTTTATCAATCTCCACAATATTAATTTGTTGCTTTCTATTTCTGTTTGGTACTTGTGTATGCGTATGAACAGTTACTGGTCATAACTCACGATCAGCAGTAAATTAGATATGGCAATACACCATATTCCATATACCATATCTCGTTTATCTGCTATTTCATTGTACGACCAATAGTTACAAATGTTCGGTGATTGGTATCTTGTAATGTTACAGTAATGTAGGCTGTTTCTTCGGATAGACCAGTCGATATGTTTTATTTTTTAAGTACGCATTTGAAAAGATATACGCATATATAGAACTAGCTACTACAAGTATGCACCATTTGTTTGATAAAAACATTAAATGCTTAAATTTGCAGGCAATATCTGTATATATATTCCACCCAAAAACATATTCGCTCCGTGCGTGACCATGGTAGGGGTACATTGAAACGACGCCAGCGTGCATAGCGGCGAAATATGACAAAATTGGAATATTGGACAAAATATTTTTACGCATAAATTTTATCAAAAATGTGTGCAAATACATGTTGCGTATTTAATTGTGCTAATAATAGCAAAAACAGTGAGTGTAGTTTTTATAGGTTCCCAAAGATTACATATAAATTAGAGAAAAGAAAAAGATAAATTCCTGCTATTAATATGAAAAAGTAAATATCACATAATTTCATTTTTACGCAATTGAAATAGGAAAAATTTAAATAATTTACCTTGAATGATATTTCATAAGGCTTCAAGCTAACTGCAGATGACTTTAGCTTTTATATAATAACTTTTACTATTATTGTTTTTAATTATATGCTCTTTTGCGTGAAAAACTTGATTTGTCAGTACTAGATTTTTCCCTTTCTCTTACGTTTGGAGTTGAAAAGATATATTATGATGAATTTTGAGAAACCCAGTTTTTAATACTACATTTATTTTGTACATAAACTGAAAAAATATAGTTAAAAAACTAATTTATTAATAATTGTCAATTTCGCATGTATTTAACAATGTCAAACATATGTCATATGTTTAACCTGAAAATTGGGACTCCAAAATTGTCAGAAAAAGGCGGTAGGTGTCGTGTCAGTCACGCACGGAGCGAATAAAGACTGTCTACTGGTACTGTTCTTTTTAAAACTTTGTTTTTTAAAACTGCTATGTTCTTTTTAAAAATTTGTTTTTGCATAATTTCATAGCAAGGACATATTTTAAATTGATGCTGTCTCTAACACAAGGTTTCTTGTTTTAGTTTTTTGGCTTATTTGAAATTTTTCTTGTCCCCCTCTTTGGGTGTGACTTCCGGAACAAGTACTACACCACCAGGGAATCAGCTGCAGTAACTATGGAGAACTCAACACCTACCTGAAACTACTTCAGCTTACATTCAGTTACAATGAACTATATAATAAATAACTGTATGAAGCTAACAAATCATCCAATAATATTGAGCCAATCATACGTTTTGCCATAAGTATTATTTTCACATTTTATACAGCTTTAGGCAGGGTTCACTGGATACTCATAATTACTTTATTGGTTCTCTAAGTACAATAATAGAGAGAGTACCCAGTTGACGGATAACAACACTAGCTTAGACTGTTAACTCTTCATTTTTAATTTTTAATAATAATGATCTACTTACTCCCGTTATTTCCCAGCTATTTAACTCACGTGCGTTTGTTTATATAAGAATGTTTTACTAATATAATTTGTACACATTATTTAATAAGATTCTTGAATTACATTGAAAATTTCACTAGGTCAGCGCGTGTTCCAGTTACACCGATATTTTCAATGTCATAAACAAACAATCGCGTTTAGAATAAGCAATTATTAATGTTATGAAAATGAATTTAAATTTTTAAACTGAATTGGGTTACTTAGATCTGATGCTTAATTAAATCCCGTTACAAAAATCTCTATTCTCTTCTCATAGCTATTCGGACTTTTGAGACGGCTGCTCTGAAAAGTTCATTTAATGTACATCAGGATCATTCATTGGATCTTTCCCTGCATAATCAGTTGGAGCAGGTGTATTTCTCTCAATGACCACCATCTGGGAAAGGTCGTATATTCCTTACTGCAAAATAGACGTTTTTCGTTATGCTGGAGATTAAAGTAAGTAGGTGGAGAGTTCAAAAAAACGGCCTCCCACAGGGAAGTGTTTTAGCACCAATGCTCTTCAATATATACACAAACGACCAACCTACTCCGACCGAAACCAAGCACTTCCTCTATGCTGACGATCTTGCAATATGTGCTCAAGGAAATAGTTTTGAAGAAGTGGAGGAAAAACTCGAAACTGCCTTAAAAACAATGACAGCGTACTACCTGCAGAATTCTCTGAGACCCAATCCCTCTAAAACCCAAGTCTGCGCTTTCCACCTTCGCACAAAGGAAGCCAAGCGAAAACTCCAAATTGTGTGGAATGGTAATACATTAGAACACACAAACCAACCTATATATCTTGGAGTAACTCTGGACCGGTCCCTCACCTACAGACAACATTGCATAAAAACAAGAGGGAAAGTAACAACTAGGAACAGCATACTCAGAAAGCTAACGGAAGTAAATGGGGCGCACGTCCTGGCGTTTTAAAGAACAACGGCACAGGCACTGTGTTTCTCAACTGCTGAATATGCGTGCTCCGTTTGGAGCGATCTGCCACACTAAACAGTGAACTGCGCTAAATGGACATGCAGGATAGTAACGAGGTGCATGAAACCAACGCCACTTTCAAATCTATATAGAGCAACGGGTTTTGCAGAACCCTCAACACGCAGAGGCGCTGCAGAACACATAGAGAAAATTAAACAGATCGCGAACGATCGGCATGCCCTATACAAAGCTCGAACACCACGAAAGCGACTAAAATCTAGGAAAAGCTTTCTTGGAACAGTGCAGGATGAACCGCCTGAGTATTTTCCACTTCCCCAGGTTCAATGGACCGGCCAGACCCTAGACTTTAAAACGTGGAAAACCTTGAATAGGATAAGAACGGGGGTTGCTACAGTAAAATCAAACATGGCAAAATGGGAAAAATAGACCAAGATGATGTGAACTGTGACTGTGGAGAAACACAGAATATGGAACATCTTCTTACATGCAGAAACTGTCCTCATCGATGTACCCTTGAAGATTTGTGGCTCGCCAACAAAGATGGAACCGACGAAGCCCGATACTGGGCCGAAATTTTATGAATGACATGTCCGGACACGATAAAGTAAAGTAAGTGTATTTTTCTCCACGTGTAATATGTACAAATGATAAAAAAAGGAAATTTTCGAAAAACTGGCTAGTTTTAAAAGACTGTTTTTTTTTTCTAAAAGATACTATGTATCGAATCTACTAAATTGATTGTAATTTACCAACACTCGTTTGAAAAGCATTTAAAAATCCTTTAATTTAACTGTTCCTACAATTTTTTCCATTTTTGGGTAAATTTTCACAATTAATTAAAAATCATAAAATTTTGCACGTTTTCTTTTCGTTATTCTTGGCCTATTATTAGTTATAGATTACTGAGATTATAACAAAACAAAATGAAATATTGAGAGTTCAAAAACATCGGTCCACTAGGCTTAGAGATAAAGTTCGTCAAATATAGAGTAAAAAGAGCTTTTTTGGCTTTTCGAGGGCATATCTCAGGCTCAGATGAACCTAGAAAGCTAAAAAACAGCTACATGCTATATTTTAAGGTACAATGATAAATCCGCGGATCCCCCCCCCCCCAATAAGTGTTCGAAAAAGTTAAAACATTGCTCATACATGTTGTTGTGGTTTGAATTGGTCTAAAATATTTAAAGAAAAATATCATAATATAAATTTAATTTCATAGACCAATAATCTCGATTTAATAAATAAATAGGAAAATTATTTCTGTAAAATCCAAATAGATAAGAATAAGTAATGGTTTTTTTAAACTATGATAAAGCAGATAGATATCCATATGATAGCAATAGTCGGTTTTTAATAAACCAGGCAATTATGTTAAAGGCACAGGTATAAGAATTCTTTGAATACAAAATATAAATCTGTTGTACACACAATTTGAAAGTAAGGAGAAAGCTTTTAGTGAAAGATGAGGGTAGATAATAATCTTGATGTTTTGGTTATATTGTTATATCGAGACTTGTAAACAAAAGGAAAGAAATTATTCATGAAATTGGAAATATAAAATGATATAAGGTCATGACGACAGCGAGTTTGTTTACTGAGAAAGAATTGAAAGATGATGGAATCTGGTTTGTAGAAGCGGAAGGTAGAGTGAAATGATGAAGCTGGGTTGATTGTTTGATTTGCTCCAAAACCTGCAGTAAAAGTGAGCAGAGTTGCTTGTAAATAAAAATTGTGTATAGTATTTGAGGTGTCTTATGGAACAAGCCAAAGGCGTGGTAGCAGTTCAAAGCGGAATTTCCATCTTGTAGTACGGAAAACAGGTGTAGCATATATGTAGTGCAAATCGGTGAAGTGAAAATCCTTTCGATTAGTAAGACAGTGTATTCTTGTGGGATAGGTGTTCATCTAGGAAGTTTTTTGGAGAATCTGTAGCGGTTTTAGTGTGTGTGAGAGACTTTTACCAGCTGAGGAGAACAGGGGTGTATGAAGCATCCAAGAATACGAGCAGTAGATGGTCAGAGCACAGTCGGAAGAGAAAAAGAGCCAACAGAAAATTTGTGTAAATAAAGGGTCATTTGATATGCAATCAAAAAAAGACTTTCAACCACACTCGTAACGATATCATAACTAATTTGATTATTTCAACATTTTGTTTATCTATTTGCTTCATAATAAATATAAAATTTAATCAAGAGATCTTCCTTTTTAAGTATATATACACCGGTATTTAGGCGGTAAGCCATTCCGGTAGGGATCTATGGAGGAGTATCACCGAGCAGCAAGCCCTTATCTGCTTGCCGTACTGCTCCACCATAGGCCGATCAGACACCAGCATATTCTGGTCTAAGTCGCAGATTCATCTAGAATTTTAAACTGCTGCGTTAGCCTTTTTGTTTTCTGTACACCGAGCTGGGGATCAAACTCACATCCACTGAATCACTCACAGTGAAGCGAAGGAGAAACTGGTTGCCCAGCCCGCTTGGCTATCTGACCTTTTTAAGTACAGGTCATAATAAGTATTGATAATTTGTTTATGAACATTAGAGAATTTTTAAGTTTAATTATACGTATTAAAGCATAAGTTATATGTTCGGTTTAATTATAACTTTATTTGATTCTAGTAATTTTTAAAAAATTGTTTGATAATATATTATCACAAATTTATTTATTTTCATTTATTTTCCCATGTCCATCTTTCCGACAAAGGCAATAGTATATGTATATATTAATATAGGGAGAAAAACCGATATATCTGCTACCCCTACAGTTAGGTGGCCTAACCACAGTCATTAAAAACATAGGGTATCCCATTACCCAGGGCACCTTAAGTAACTTTCAGATCATAAGCCTCCTCACGTGTCGTACAATGAGGAGGGGTGGAGGAAAAGCCTGGGGGTCAGATAGGTACCACTTCAATAGCGAAGTGTAACCGGTTTGATCTTCGGACATGTGGATCCCACTTTACAATGGTATACACATGTTCCTAGTGGCAGGGTTCATCACTGCGTGTGGTGTGTGTGTAGATATTACTTTGAAGCCACGTAGGGCAAATGAACGATAAAAAATAGCCCTGAGATTCGAAATTATTTAAGAGAAATTCATTTGTTTTGCAGAAATTCATTTGTTTTACTATTTTTAGTGTTTGAATAATATATATAATATATATGTGTATATTATTGTAATGGTATTTGTATATTTATCGTACTGTGAAAGTCCATACGCTAAATAAAATAAATAAATTTGTTTTGCAAAATTAAGCCTAAGGCAAATTAAAGTTTAAATACATCATAACGGTCATAATTTGCAATTCATCATAATATATACAAAAATATAATAAAAACTTTTGTTGAGCATTTCTTGTTGCCACTTTCATAATTATGATACCAATCGCCAATGTAAGATATAAGTGGTGTATATATCGATGAATTTCCTTATTTCTACGACTTTATTTTCCAGTCTATAAGTGCATACCAGTCTCATGACTCTCATATCTTGCATTCGAGCTAGCGAGAGATAGATCTCCACCCACGACCTACGAGAGTACGGTATATATCTGTCCATCCGTCCGTATGACCCAGATACCGACCCCCGTATACATTACACGAACTCTAAATTACAATATGAGCAACAAATGTACGTTCGAATTGATTTGACATGCAGATGTGCATTTCTAATCGACTTCGATTTAGATTAATCTGACCAGGACCGGTTGTTCTCCGAAACTAATTTTCATAATATATGTTTAGTACAAAAAATATAAACGAAAAAGCACCATTCTGTCAGTATCTGGAAATACAATGATAATCTTTCCTAGGCAATCATTTTTTGAAATTTTTTTGAAACAAAAAAAAATGTTTTTATCAATGTTTCTAAGATTCCTAAGGTCGATCTTTTCTAAACATATCTGTAGAATCAAGCAGAATTTCTAAACAAAGTATTTCTGTTGAAAAGAAAACAAAACAAAAACAAAGATAAATACAGGGTGAATTATCAGGAACTGGAACTGTAAAAACGTTTATTTATTCCATATTGATATAGGGAGTGAAAATATGGACTCTCAGAATTACCAGTATGAGGCGTATAGAAGCCTTAGAGATGTGGGTTTTTCGAAGGATGCTGAAGATCTCTTGGACAGAGTACGTGACCAACAACGAGGTGCTAAGAAGGATTGGTACTGAGAGAGAACTCCTAAATATTGTAAAAAACTGAAAAACGAGTTATTTATGACATATTTACAGAGGAGAAAAATATACCTTCCTACGACTTATAATGGAAGGGAAACTGGAAGGAAAAAGAGGTTCAGGAAGAAGAAAATGCTCCTGGTTGAAGAATGTAAGAGACTGGACAGGTATGGACACACATTCGATACTAAGAACAGCTAACGATAGAGAGCAATTTGCTGTAGTTATAGCCAACCTTCAGTAATGGAGAAGGCACCTTAAGAAGAAGTGCATACTCGTTCCTCGTATGGAGGCCCATATGGGGAATACCAGATGACCATTCAAAGTTTTTGCACCCAAAAGTTTTTAATATACAGGACGAGTTGTGAATTTTGACATTTCTATTCTTCATCATTTTTATTTATTTATTTATTTATTTATATACGGCATCCATTTACTTACAATTTTTACAAAGTTACATCTTAAAAACAATATATTATTAAAATAACAATCACAAGTTTTAAAAAGTTACACCTTAACAACAATAAATTATTAAAATAACAAACACCTCAGAATAATACAAACATATAAGAATAATACAGATGTACAACCAACTTATTGTAAGATATTTTTTAGTTGTTTTTTAAACAAACTAATTTTGGAGTCAAAAATATCTATTTGTCTTGGCAAGCTATTAGCACTCCGGACCAATCGTGTAGTTGGTTCATTGGTACCATAATTAGTGTGGTGAAATGGCACCGAAAAGATTTCTGATTGTCTGTTGCTTCTACTAGGAACTTTAAGACTAACAAGCGATAAGAGTTGAGGACAATCTATAAAAGCATTGATAACTTTGTGTAAGAAACATAAATCCAACAATGTCCTCCTTGACTCAAGAGTTGGTAAGTTAAGACTATCTCTTACCCACTGATAGTCGTATTCCTCTCTCCTGTATCCACTCTTATAGGCTGCTACCCTCAAAAATTTATTCTGGACTCTTTCAATCTGTTGAATGTAACAGTGGTATGATGGGGACCATACAACTGATCCAAACTCAAGAATGGGCCTAACGAGACCACAATAAAGTCTTTTAAATGTAAATAAAGACAGATCCACAGATGTGCGTTGGATAAATCCCAGCACTTTCATCGCTCTGTTTGTTACTTGGTTAATGTGGCTTGAGAATGACAGTTTGGTGTCTAACCAAATTCCCAAATCTAATACTTCATTTTTCGAGGCTAATGGCAAGTTATTTATGTAGTAAACAAATGTAATTGGATTTCTTTGCCTCGAGAATGTCATTTTATGACATTTGTTTATATTGAGTGACATTTTGTTTAAAGTGCACCAATCATAAAACGATTTAAGATCTTCCTGTAATATAACAGCATCATTCCAGGATTGAATTTTTCTAAACAGTTTTACATCGTCAGCAAACATAAGAACACTACAATTTTTGATTTGTTGTACTAAATCAACCAGAAACAAGCAAAACAAAACAGGGCCACAATGGGAGCCTTGTGGCACGCCTGATGGAACTGTTATTTCAATTGAAGTGTCACTTCCCAAGTTAACTGTCTGCGTACGGCCACTAACAAATTCTGTAATCCACTGAAGAAGGGGATCTAAAATACCCAAAGCTCTTAGTTTTTGTAAGAGGACCCCATGGTTTACCCGATCAAATGCTTTGGAAAAGTCAGTATAGATTGAGTCAACCTGGCACCCCTCTTCAAAGCTGTTATATATATGATTGACATACAAAACCAGGTTGGTATCTGTTGACCTCCCTCTCATAAAGCCAAATTGTTCAGGATTAAAAATGCCTCTATAACTCCATGTCAGTTTCTTACTAACCAAACAATCAAGCAACTTGGGCAGCTCCGACTGATTACAGACAGCTCGATAGTTTGATATATCGTTCCTTGCACCCGATTTAAAAATCGGCTTTAAAAAACTTTTCTTCCAGAGACTGGGAAAGCTACCAGTACCAAGTGATCTGTTAAAAATAAACAAAATTGGTTTTGTAAGTACACATATACATTTTTTCAGAAAATAGGCTGGGATTCCATCCGGCCCTGCACATAATCTGTTTTTACAACTTGCAATAGTATCATACACCTCAGTTGCTGTAAGTATTATAGAACTCAAACAAATAGAACTGTCCAAATTAAAAAAAGGTAAAGTATCTTTTTGTTTATCTGAGTAGACTGATGAGAAATATTCTGCGAACATATTGGCAGAGTCCTTCATATTTAAGCCAACCCTATCCTTATAGACCATTCTGGATGGAATATTATACCCATTTCTTTTGCTTTTAATATAAGACCAAAAATATTTTGGATTATCGGAAATGTTATTTTGTATCCCATCTAAATACTGTTTCTGACAGTCTGCTCTTAAAATTTCACACTGGTTTCTTAAAGCCACAAAACGGTCATAATCATCTTGCCTACCACTAATTTTAAATTGTTTCTGGGCCTGTTTTTGAAGGGTAAGTTCGATGTGTCTCATATATTTGGTCAAACGTTGCACTACTGCCATTTAATCAACTGTATATACTATTTTAATGAGAATAAGCAACCATTGAGGTTTAAATGTGTCATTTAACCCCAATGTTAGGGGATCATTTCTAACAATGTTACAAGAATCAATATTTCCATAAGATACATTCTTCATTACTGAAGGTTGGCGATAACTATAGCAAATTGCTCTCTATCTTGAGCTGTTCTTAGTATTGAATGTGTGTCCATACCTGTCCAGTCTCTTACATTCTTCAACCAGAACCATTTTATTCTTCCTAGACCTCTTCTTCCTTCCACTTTCCCTTCCATTATAAATCGTAGGAAGTTGTATTTTTCTCCACTGTAAATATGTCCTAGATAACTAGTTTATCTGTTTTTACAATATTTAGGAGTTCTCTCTCAGTATCCATTCTTCTTGGTACCTCGTTGTTGGTCACGTGCTCTGTCCAACAGATCTTCAGCATCCCTCGAAAAACCCACATCTCAAAGGCTTCTATACGTCTCATACTAGTGATTCCGAGAGTCCATGTTTTCACTCCGTATAGCAATATGGAATAAATAAACGTTTTTACAAATTGATATCGGATATCCAACGAAAACGTAGAGTTTATTAGGAATTTTTTCATTCGTTGAAATGCGGACCTAGCATATTCTATACGCGCACGTATTTCGACCTCGTGGTCAAGATCGTTTGTTATCCAGCAACCAAGATACTGGAATCTTTACACTGGTTGTGTTTGTTATAGATACGAATATTAATGTCGACATTTGGTGCACGTGTAATAGCCATTACTTTTGTTTTATTTATGTTTATATTTAGTCCCAAGCTATCTCCCTCTCTGGTTATGACATTCAAAAGTCGTTGTAAACCCTCAGCACTGTCCGCAATAATAGCGGTGTCGTCTGCGTATCTTAAGTTGTTTACGTATTCTCCGTTGATTTTTATTCCTTCTTCAATATTTTCGAGGGCATTTTGAAAGATCTTTTCGGAATATATATTAAATAACAGTGGAGAAAGTACACAGCCCTAACGAACTCATCTTTTTACAATAATTTTCTTTATATACAATAATCTTATCATAGGTGTTTATTGCAATATTTGTTAATATGTCCATCAGCTTGTCGTAATTTACTGTATCGAATGCTTTATGGTAATCAATAAAGCATGCATAAATATCGCAATTCACATCTCTACATCGTTGAAATAGCACTTCTATAAACTTCCGAAAACCAAATTGTGTACAGATGATTTTTTCTTCGCCTAGAATATCGTCGCTGTTACTGCAATAGGTTGTGTGTCAAAATTATTCACTTTTCAGTTTAAAGGATTTTCCAAACCAAAATCATCTATTCTAGCATACTCCAAAATCTCATATGTGAATACGACATATTAATGGAGCGCGCGCATCCAACTAATATATCTTATGTAGTTATGGGGTTAAATTGGTTGCTGCAATCAAACGTATGTCAAAAACCTGAAAGCAAAAAGTCACGTTGGTTTGTTTTTAAGTGTTTTTGTTAATTGTAAAACAGAAATATACTAGTACTATTTGCATTTAGTACTTTAATGTTCTTATCATTTGGTAATAGGGAAGGTTAGTTTGAAATGCTATTTGATTGTAAGCAATCTAGAAAATGATCCATTCCAAAATACTAAATCCAAAAAACAGGTTTGTAAAGCTATGTTTTTATGTAACAATAAAACACTGAAAACTTTGTTTTCAACTTCCACAAAATTTATTTTAACTATTATCACTAAAGCTGTTTCGGCTGATCGCCTTTCTCAAGTGTATGTACTTGAGAAAGTTCTATGTTTTTATGTACTTTAAGTATTGGGCAAAATTGCACATTCAACGTGGTTTAAAAGACGTTGAAGAGTTTCTTTAAAATTTACCACACTTGGAGTCTCATTACTGTAGAACTTCAACTACAAAGCTGTATTTAGAACCAGTATGGGAAAGCTACAGACGTGTTTATTGGTGTATCAAGAAAAGTGTCGGGAAGCAGGCAAAAAGACAGCATCATGGACCACTTTTTTCAAAGTATTCAAAAAGCTAAATTTAGAAATATTGACACCAAAGAAAGATCAGTGCAATACATGTTCGGGGTACAAGATCCGCATTGGAAGAAGTTTACCAGTCTCACCTACTTAGGAAATCGGAAGCTCGACAAGAAAAATAAATTACAAAACCGAGGACCAAGAAAGTAAGAGGGTCACGGAGGTCTTGAAAGCGATATTTTTGCATCCATCGCGACAAAATTCCTAAACTAAAATATTAATGAACAGTGTCCTACAACAATCATTATTTGAAGCGATCGCTGTTGCTATCAAAATAGAAACATCAAAGTATCCAACGCCTTACTCGATATTTCGAGTATAGCTATAAAATTTCGATAGTGATTTACATTGAAATATATTTCTTAATATTTTACTTTCTTTTTTGCTAAATTTCATATTTTCCTCTCATAATGATTAATGAATATATACACACAACCAAACTTATATTTCATCACCCAGTATTTCTGATTTTGTAAAGTATTACTAAATTTTTTTAATGGAAAATGAACTACGTTTTATACTAAACCAGTTTTACTATAAAAAAAAAACAATCAAAAAATGTTACAAATGCTTGAAATTAACAAAAACTCAAAAACACACGAATAATTGAAAACAGTGCAATGGTTGACTAAAGAAAGATACAGTCTTGTTGTTCATTTTAATATACAGTGTTGCCACCTCTAGCTCTAATACAAGCTTCAATCCGACGGGAAATGCTTCTAATCAAATCGTCAACTTGTTCTTGAGGTAAGTTCGCCCATTCTAGAGCGACTTGAATGAGCTGATCCGCATTACCTGGATTATCCCTTCGAGCTCTAATCCTTCTTTTAATGAGGTTCCACACATACTCAATGGCATTAATATCAGGTGAGCAGGCAGGCCATCTTCAGTTTCCAGAAAGTCTGTGGCAACTCTGCTGGTATGTGGAGGGGCATTATTGTGCAAGAAAATGAAAATATTTCCCACTGCACATCGCCACAGCCTAACTATGGGTCCTAGTACCAAATCGACATACCGGCGACCCGTTAAACTTTGCCGTAAGGGACGCAAAGGTGTTTTTTCTCCTATCATAATAACTCCCCAAAACATTACAGTTCCTCCTTTATATTTTGAAACGGATCTGGCCGTTTGCAGTCTAGCTTGTCTGTCTCGACCTCTTAAAACCCGAATTTGACGGTCATCTGATCTCAGGCCAATTCTGGTTTCATCTGGAAAAAGGATATTTTGCCAATCTTCATTTGTCCAGTTCTGGTGTTCCAGACACAAATTCAGCCGATTAATTTTGTTCTGTCTGGATAACTCGGGAACCCTCAACTGCCGCCTGCTAAATAAATTTTGGGAACGAAGTCTCTTTCGTACTGTTTCAACTGAAATGTCAACACCTGTAGTCAGCAAAAGTTGCCTTTGGAGCTCCTGATGAGAAGAGGTTGGATTTATTCTAGCTATTTGACCTAAAAACCGGTCTTGTCGATCACTGGTTACTCTACGACGACTTTCTCTAGGCCTGTTCTTGAGTGTGTACCCAATTCTAAAAATCTTGCATATGTTTTTGAAACAATGCTCTGTGAGACGTGTAGCGTAACTGAAATTTGCCTTTGTGACATTCCCTGCTCAACAAGAGCAACAATTCTTTCCTTCTGAACACCTGAAAAACCTACGTAGGGCATATTACCTTTTTTGAACACAAACTTAACTTTACTCTGATGTCTCAGTTTTACAACTTGACACAAATAATAAAATTTTTCATTGTGTACTTGATCAAGTTTTATCAATTATAAATCACATTTCCAACAAAAACCTTTATCTCTTATCTGCAAAAAAGTTGCCTTACATTTCTTATTATTAGTAAGAAATACTGGGTGATTCCATATAAGTCTGGTTGTGTGTATGTTACATAATCTTTTTTTAATATAAATCTTTTTTCAATGCTACATACCCTGTATACAAAGTTTAACTTACATTTTTAAGTAAAATGTTATAGGCGTAAGTTCATTAAGTGTGCCAAAGCGAACTTTTTTCATTTTGACTTTTGAATTAGCAACGATTAGTTATTCGTTGTCGGCATGGGCTCGGCTCGTGCGGAAACAAGGTCTGAAAGGTTGAAAATTGATTTCTCGACTTGTTCGCCATTAATCAGATTTTGTACGATACTAAATAAAGTGCGTGTTCGTTAGCTCTTGAAAGACACAAAGAAATTACTCGAATTAGTTACAGAAAGGATTTATTTCTCTGGTTCTATGAACAACTACGCGAAAGAAATGACTATTTACAACGATGCAAATTGATTTGAATATTCCTCAAGAAAAGATTTTACGATTTAGCAAAAGTTTGAGGATATTATATGACATTTAAAGATATAAAGTTGTAAATTGTTTTAATGTTAAAAGTTAGTTTTAACTTTTTACTATTCCTAATGAGATTTATCACAGCTAATCATTTACAAACTGTGAAAATGTTAATGAAAAAGAAAAATATTCCATGCAGTCACTATTTACAGCGCTGACTGACTTTTTTTCTCTGTAATATATTAATATTATTATGGCAAAATATTTCCAATGCTATTGATAACACAGCCCAACAAAAAAAATGTTTGTCTTTCTGCCGAAAAAAAAATCAAATGATTTTGGTTAATTCATCTATTTTGATTCCCAAAATACAAACCTTTTCTTTGTATCAGCTCTAGTTTTGAGCTATAACATAATCACCTAAATCTTAAATATTCTTATTCTTACATTTTTGTATATTCCACCAATATAATTGCAATATATGTTCATAAACAAACTTAACAAATTCTAAGACAAATGCATACTAATGACTTCTAATTAAAGTTGTACCAACTTAAAAAAGGCATTCATGAGGCTGCAAGTGAAGCTTTGGGTTATAAAGACAAACATGAAACAAAAAATCAAGAATGGTGGTCGGAGAATATGCAAACGTTAGTCAATAAGAAGGAAACTGCTTATCAGAAATGGATGTCAACGCGAAAGGAGGAAGATTATAAGATATAAAATATATATTATAAGATGTAAAAAGAGAAATAGTGAAAAGTAAAAATGAGATGTGGGATCGAAGATGTGCAGAGGTGGATAGGTATATGGGTGGAACAAGAGTTAGGCAAGTTTGAAAGGTGATAAAGTCTCTCCGGAGAGAAGGAAAGGAAAAATCTAGCTTACAGTTAATAGATCTGAAACAGTGGAAACACCATTATCAGGTCTTACTGACAGAGGATAGATGTAAATTCCAAGAGATCGAAATGGAAGAAATATCCGAACACACACAAATAATTGAGATAACAACCGGAGAGTTAAATGATGCCCTCAAAAGATCGAAAAACGGTAAAGCATCACCTGGAGACATCCCAATTGAGTTGGTAAAGTATGGACCAAAAATATTATATGATATGTTGGTTCAACGATTTAGCAAATGGTTAAAATGCCAAAATATCCCTGATAATTGGAATATTGGATACATCAGCTCAATATTCAAGAAAGAGGATAAACGCAAATGCTCTAATTATAGGGGAATAACTGTTACCAGCTCAGTGGGGAGGTTGTACGGTCGAATAATAAAAGAAAGAATAGAATTAGAATACGAAGAAATAGAGAAGAACAAAATGTATTCCCTCAGGAAGATCGTGCACGGATGTTATATTCGTTCTGCAGCAGGTAATCGAAAAACGGAAGGCAAGGAATCTATCTACTCACCTATTGTTTGTAGATTTAGAGAAGGCATACGATACGGTACCTTTGAAAAAACTGTTTCAAACATTGACGAAAGTAGGTCTCAGTAGAGAGTATGTGAATACTATCGCAATTATATACAAAAATGAAAGAAGTGTCGTTAAAGAAGGAAACTTTATATCTGAATCATTTCCAATAACAAAGGGGCTTAAACAAGGATGTTGTCTATCTCCGACCTTATTTAAAATATATATATTCAATCATCGCTAGAGCAGTGGAGGAAACAAGTATCCGGAATGGGAATAGACATAGGCGGTGGTAAATGTCTAACACCTTTATTTTTCGCAGATGATCAGGTAGTCGCAGCGAATGATGAGGAAGACATGGACTACATGTTTAGAAAACTAAAGAAAGAATATAAAAAATTGGTGAAAAATGTCAAAGACGGAGTATCTTAAAATAGGAGATGACGAAGAAGATCCAGAGTTAGAAATTAGAAACACAAAAACATGCAATGAATATAAATATCTCGGATCTATAATATCTAAAGAAGGCACTACCAAAAGAGACATCGAAAACAGGACGAAGCAGGGAAAAAAAGCGGTTAACATTCTAAACTCTCTACTATGGTCTAAAGATATTAGACAAGAAACAAAATTGACAATCTATCGAACCTTGGTAGAGCCTATTATGACTTATGGAGCAGAAGTTTGGCAGATCACGTTTGGCAGGTTAAAAAACTTTGTAATTATGTCTTAGACGACTTGATTAAAGATTGTTTTATAAAGAGATACCTTTTATAAAGAGATACGTGGATGCCTTATTTTTTTCACTACCAGCAGACTCTATACAATTTACGTTAAATGTTTTCAACCAACAAAACCCACACTTGCAATTCACATGCGAGGAAGAGCGGAAGGGATCTTTGCCCTTCCTTGACATGCGTTTGCATAGATGTGAGGATAATGTTGTGAAAACACAATGGTATAGAAAACCTATATGTAGCAATAGATTCATAAGCTACCATTCCCATCATCCTCCTAGAATGAAAACCAACCTAGTCCTAGCAATGAAAGAACGTGTCAAAAGGTTATCACATCCAGATTATCTCCAACATGATCTTAACCTCTTACGGAATATTTTTGTTGAAAATTCATATCCTCTAAGACTGATTAATAAATTAATTTTTAATGTTCCATTTGTTAACAGAAATAACATTCTCACTAATTCTCAATCAGTGCCCTCAGCACAGAACAATTCTTCTCAAACAAGTGTGTATTTTTATGCCCTTCCGTATATTCCAAAACTAACCGTAGAACTTACTAAAATGTTCAAAGAATTTAAGAACATCAAAATAGCTAACAAGAACATCAAAACCATACGTCAGCTGTATAGCAAAATAAAACAACCCCTAACTACTTTAGAGTCAAGAGATGTTGTTTATTGCATTCAATGTACTGAATGTCCATCCACGTACATTGGTAAACTGGAAGAAATCTGTCTAGTCGTATCATTTCTCATAAGAGTGACTGTAGATTAAATAAACCCACTTGTGCTTTGGCAGAACACACTATCGATCTAGACCATAAGATAGATTTCAACAATGTAAAAATATTAGCCAGAGAGAAAAATAAATTTAAGAGAACATTCTTAGAAATGGTACATATCAGCAGGAGTGATAACAACAATCTGAATAAAAGATCTGAGATCCAGAATCTTAGCAAAATTTACAATTTTATTTTGACTTTTGACTAGGGTTTTCTGCATCTCAGAGTGTTTCATGTCTTGTTTCTTAAATTCCATTATTAATTGCTATAATTATCATGATTAACTTCAGTTATTATTCAGATGTTCATTTTGTTTTGGTTGTTTGTTTTTTCTAAACCTACTTACTAAATACTATTTTCTTTTTATTGTTTGACATAATGAACTTTTTTAAATTTCCCTCTCAATTTAAAGTTGGTAACATGGTTGGTAGTACTTAAAATCACAAACGGCATTTTGTTAGACATCAGTTTGAAAGTTTGTTTTTTGTAGTTACATCGAACTATTTAAACAACAATAGTTCCTCCTACTTCCTCTTTCTGTTCGTGAGATGTGACTGAATTCAAACCTGCGAAGACGACTGTTTTTGTCAAACATGTCGTCTTATTTTTTACTTTTTAAACTTTGTAACATGTTCTTTAATTTTTAAGTTATTTTAAAGTTTTTAAGTTTTAATGCCTTCAGTAATTCAGATCATATTATGTTATTTAACGTTGTGTTTTTTATATGCTATGAATCTTACTTTCTGGTAAGTTTTTATAACTTTTATATTACATCATCCTAATTTTATAACACAGTAATTTTCATTGTAGACCTTGATAAAGGTGGCAAACAACCACCGAAAGCTCGGATTTCAGAATAAATAGTACGCCTTAGCAAAGCTCTATTTTTTATTGACTACCACACCCAAAAAGAAAAAAGTATTTACATATATATATATATATATATATATATATAATATATATATATATATATATATATATAAGCGTGGTAATATATATATATATATATATATATATATATATATATATATATATATATATATGTATATATATATATATATGTATATTGTTGTACGAGTAGAATAAATATCTTCGTTTTTATTCGTGTTTTGTTTATTTGATGGGTAGAAGCACTACCTCATATGATGTTAGAAATGTGATCTGTTGTCGTATTTTCTGAAAACGGTTTAATGGAGCAAATCTGGTGGCATTTTTAAAATCAGCAGACCCAAATTACCTAGAAACAGTAAAAAAAATTCCGGCAGCAAAGTGTGTGTTTACCAGAGTAATAAATTTGTAGCTTTAAGTAAACAAATATTCGGAAAACAAGTTAATATCATGTGAACATCGTTCATAGCCTTATAAAACAAAATGCACATTTATCATATTAACCGTTTATAAAATAATTCAAGCCATTTCATATTTGTCACACATTGTACAACAAAATATTTATATTTTAGCTATTGGACGTACATATTTAACAGTCTCTACTTATGAATAGTTGTCTTATATCGAATCATCTTCTTTTGGACATCGTATGCATACGTCGTAAATACGGAATCGCCCGTGCTTGTGTTCTTGTCGGTACTTAGGCCCAAGAAAGGAAGAAGACCACACATCTGAGCATCGATATCGTGATTATAATAAAATACCGATAAAAATTATACAACTCGCATTGTAATCTTCACAGTTTATAGCCTGATGAAGCGATAACGGCTCCGTTAACAACAAAACCCATTGTCGATTACGTCTCAACGTGTAAATGGTATTGATTTCAAGATTTCCATATGAGTTGCGGGATATTCTCGATACCTTTACTCATATTTCTAACTGTGAACGTGGGTGTGCAAGCGTGCGCCGAATTATGCCTTTCTTAATATGTTTTCCTTCGGCCTTTGATTTATTAATGTTCGACATGACTACTGGCGTGGAATTTAGCTTTTTTACTCTAAATTACGAGCCCTAACAACTAAATGTTCGGACAAACGAAAAGTTATTGAAAACGTTCATCTTCACAACTTTGTTTATTGAACCAAAGAACGGGATCAACAATACATTAAATTATATCATTAACAACAAAATATTAAAATGGTTCGGCCTCTATAAACTTTGAATTGCAGGGTTCGGACAATTGTTCGGACAATTCAAGAAATTACTATTTTAATATGGGTTAACATCACCAGGCGCCAGGACGGAAACTGTAGAAAGTCTTAATTTTCAAACATTAAGTAGGTAAGCATGGACACTACTAAGAAAATTAGGAAGCGGAACTCCCATAACAAGGAATAAAACAACAATTAACCCAAACACTATTGCCTTACATCTGGTATCGACATATCGGGCCCCGAAAGACAAGCTACACACAATCAAGGTAAAACGAGAGCTCCAAACTTTAAAATACAAGTCTGCAGAAACCGAATACTCTCGTCCTTTTACTTGCGAAGAAGTCAATATAGCTCTCAAGGATGAAAAGCCAGGTAAAGCTCCAGGTTTTGACAATATTATAACAGAAGAAATCCTTACGACAGACTTACACACAGTGGGAAAGTATTTCCGTAAATGGAGGCTCCAACTGTAGCGTAGATGCTTAATAAACATTTAGCACACAAATTAAATTCAAGGCCAGAATCGCTCAATGTCGGAGAGAAACTGCGGGGTACGCTCAAATGTATAGAAACTACGTAGTATCTCAAAAAATCCAAACACAATTAGATAATCTGAAATTATAATTTATTATTGGACGTCACCCCCGGTTTATCCCCGAAGGGGACGAGGAGAGAAAAAAATAAGATTTATAGAAAGTTTACAGCGAAATTACACTTTATTATTTCTCAGTAATAAAAATAAACCTTAAAAGTTATGTTATTCTCAAAGGATACTAAAATACCATTTCATATTTACATACTAAAAACAAAACAACTTTATATCGTATTAAATTAAGAATTGGTTGTTAAAAACAAATGAATTTATATATTATTTCCAAATTTCAAAATTCGTTTACATTCAAAATACTATAGTAGTTATTTATTAACTAGGCATAATAGAAAAGTTAAATCTTTAAACAAAATTAAAACACTGCTATATTTCCTTTCTCTGAGTCCATAATTATTTCTCGCTTTCTCGATAGGATATAATAAAAAAGAATGGTACAACCTTAATTATCCAATAGCTGGTAACCATACAAAAAGGATATGCTCTGTTTCTCCTTACCCTCCAAGTATTTCATTAAATTATTTATTAGTGGTCCATTTAGATCATAATGAAATATTGGGCTGCGTTTACGACAGCATATGACTTCTCAGTTAACTTCGAGCCAAATAAACATAATCAATGATCTTTATCCTCACCGGTAAAGGTCTCGAGACCCACTTCACAAAACACGTCCTAACAGTTGGATATTTTTAAGAGAAAAGAGATAGACGCTATAACTTACCGGTTTGAATTGGGGCGTGATTGACAAGTTAATAATCGTTCTCATCTACCGGATATGTTTAAAATTACAGTAGAAACCTTGAGTCGACTACAAGTACCCGGCAGATAGATGGGGTTAGCAGTTTTATTTAAAAAAAAAATAATCGAATTTATAATAAATTTCCTAAAACTTTTGAAACGGTTACACAACCAAACGCTACCAAAACAGAGGTTTCCAGTTTTCATCCAAATAACAAGCTTGCAGGAAGCATACTGAACGTCCAATTCGAAAACACCACACTGGCTACAATAAAACACTAAAGTACCTTGGGGTGACTCTTGATAGAATCCTATCTTTCAAGGAACATCTGTCAAAAACAGCGGAAAAACTTAAACCCAGAAACAACATCATCCAGAAGCTGTGCGGCACAACATGGGGAGCTACGGCTTCCACCTTGCGATCATCTGTCCTGGGCCTTGTCTTTTCAACCGTGGAATACTGCTCTTCGGCCTGGCTTAACAGCCCACATACACACAAAGTAGATGCCCAATTGAACAATACAATGAGAATGATTGCTGGTGTTATCAAATCCACCCCTACGCAATGGCTCCCAGTACTGAGCTATGTTCCACCACATTGCAACAAGACCCTGCCAATTTATCAAGATATAGATGCTGCACGGTTTACGCTTATTCATAAGACGGCGGTACAAAAAACTGTAAGGCGATTTGAGGAATCTGGAGAAGTAAAAGACAGATACCGATCAGGTTGATCGAAACAAACTATCAATGACAACAAAACTTCAGATATAAGCAAAGTTTTGTTGAAGATCCACATACATCCCCAGGCAGGGTTGCACAAGTACATGATGTAAGTCATACTTCAGTCTAACGTTTATTACGTAAAAATAAATTTAAATCATATTTATAATTAAGCGAAACCGCCTGCAGTGGGCAGGACATGTAGCCCGGGCCCCTGGAATCGAACATGATAAAAAAGATTCTAACAGCGCAACCTGTGGGAATGAGACGACGGGGTAGACCAAAGCTGAGGTGGATGGATGGGGTAACACAAGATGCGGAGAAGATCGGATTCGGCAACTGGAAAATTCAAGCAAGGGACAGAACAGAATGGCGTAGAAAGCTTGAAAAGGTCGAGGCCCCTAAGGGCTGTAGCACCAAGATGATGATGATGATGATGAAATTTAAATCATACAAAATTAACTTATTGCAAGAATTAAGTGAAGATGACTTTGGTCGTAGATTAGAGTTTACTGAGGTAATGATGGATAAAATTGAAAATTATTAAAATTTCGTTACCAGAATATGTTTTTCCGATGAAGCAACTTTTACACTGTGTGGAAGTGTAAATCGACACAATTTAAGGTACTGGTGTAACGTAAATTCACACTGAAGACTGAATGCGTGAAAACCATACTCAAAGACCACAAAAATTAAATGTATGGTCAGATATAGTAGTTACTTATTCAATTGGGTCATTTTTTGTCGAAAGAAATTTAACGTCAAATAGTTGGTGTAAATGTTCGGCGATATTTAGATGAGATATTTCCTGGACGATAAATTGGTAGACAAGGTAGAATTGAATGGCCTCCACGTTCACCCGATTTAAATCCTAAAGATTATTTTTATCAGGGATACTTGAATGATACAGTTTACAAAACTTAACCAGCAAGTCTTGCAGAGCTAAGGCAACGAATTATCAATGAATCTCGAATAATTTCTAAACAATCATGGAGAAATGTGGTAGACGCCTTCTACCATCGATTAGGGTGCTGTCAACTCACAAATTGAGCACATTTTGAACACCTAATAACGTAACTACTATGTTAAAAAATGTTCTAAACTATCAATTGTTACGTTTTAATGTATTTGAAAATAGTTAGTATTAAAAAATTTATTGAAACAATTTAGGCGTTGCGAGACTTCGGTTTTTATGCATTTATGACCTTCCAGATTACATAAAATCATAAGTGTTACACATATGGTTAAACTCGTATTGAATAGGAGATTCCAATAATGACTGAATATACACTATACAGGGTGATGTATTTGAAAAACCAAAGTTACTAATAATATAAGAAAAACGGCAAATCTGGCAACATTGTAAATATCAAATATGGAATCTCCGTATCCCAAAATACTTGTACCTCAAATTTTGTACAATTATGATTAGCATTTTACGAGATAATTAGCCGTTTCCAGACTTTTGGGCCACACTGTATATTAACTGAAGCGGTACTAAAAAGACTCGAAGCATTTGAAATCTGATACTATAAACGAATGTTGAGGATTTCCTGGATCGTCAAAGTTAACAACGAAGAAGTTCTTCACACAATGGATAAATAGCGTGAACTAGTCTTGAAAACTGGAATACTTGGGCCATACAATGAGTCATGAAAAACGATACATCCTACTTTGGACCATACTTTAAGGAGGTGCATGAAATTACAGGTCCACGAAGAACAAGAATCCTGGCTTCATAACCTACAAAATCTTGACCTTTTACTGGATCACATATGCACCACAAAAATAAGCAGATATTTTGATGATATTACTAAAAAGTTTTATTTGTTAAACAATTTCTTTTTTGTACACAGACTCTAAGATGCGTCTTCTAATAATCCGACATATGTCACACTGCTTTTACATTCTTTAATTTTTTGTAGTACTTCTTGTTGGTAATCTTGTACACCATAGCAGGTACTTTCTGGTCTAGTTCCACTAGTTCTCTATGGATGGGATATAATTAATGTAATAACTGATTAGCCATATCATCTCTATTCAATTCCTTGCAATTAAATTCTTCACATAGAAAATCTATTTGAGCTTCTTTTACAAATTAAAAACCATTACTCAATTAATAGTTAATAAAAGTGAACCTATTGACCGTTTTGACATAGATGTATTAAAAACGAAAGTTGTCGTTACCTAAAAACGATTCAATGCTTCTCATTTTTTTCCTCAACCTATATACCATAAAAGTCAGTAGTTCTTTTCTCAACAATCGCCGATCTGAGAATCCATTTTATATCAATCATAATAAAAATCATGACCGTCCGCATTCGAGACCATATGGTGTAATTATAATAATAATCACCGAAAAAAACGAAAGTTGTACAATTATCGAGATGGTACATTGTTATAGTAGGTACCACATGTAAGACAGCTTCCAAAATTGTTGTGCGCATACGCAGTGAATTAGTTTGAATCCTGTCCACTGATTTGAACATATTAATAAATAAATTAGCGTTATTTTCAACCTAGGATTTTACAAAAGTTGGCATGGAGATTATGAATAAAAATGAGAATTTAGGTTATACTCCAAATTTTGTAGTAAATACTCCACGTGGTATGAATAAAAAATAGAAGATGTGAGGCTTGAGTAGGTACTCTTGCGTACAGTTTGTTGTGAGAATGTTCCCACTTTCGATATGAATAAAAATATATTTATGCTCTTTAGGGTGAGAATCTACTCACCCTACTCACATCTACTCACTACACATAAATTTGGAGTCTAATAGTTACCAGACTTCAGTTACATCGTGGCAAAGCTATGGTTGAGTTCATGTTCAATTTGCATTCAAAAAAATATTATAAACTTTATAGAAGAATGTAACTTCGAACAACAGTAAAAGCAAAAAGAGAAATGTGGGATAAGAAGTGCCATGAAAGTAATACCTACCTAGGAGGTAGAAAATGGAAGTTCCTCAGTAAAATTAGAACTAACGAAAGGAAGAGCACACACATTTAATTAATATCCACACAAAAATGGGAAAAGTACTATGAGGAACTACTGACAGAAAATAGGGACGAATACTTAACGCAATCACCAACAGAGGTTAATATTGAAGGAGAAGATATAACACTACAAGTGACAGAAATTAGAAAAGCTATAAAAGAACTGAAAAACGGTAGGTCTCCAAGACCAGGGGATATCCTAGCCGAACTAATAAAATGTGGATCACAAAAATTGTTTGAAACCGTTACTTAGTGCATAAATCAATTTATAAATGGCCACCTCAAGATGCATAAATCAAGAAACCCACCTCATGTTTACTGACTTGCAGAAGGCGTACGATACAGTTCCTGTAAACAAACTCTGGAACGTGTTACGACAGACGAATATTAGTATCACCTTAATAAAAGCCTTAAGAAATTTGTATGAAGGGTCAACATCACAAATAAAAACTGGAAACAGACTAAGGCAAAGCTTCCTGGCTAATAAAGGTCTACGTCAAGGGTGTTGTGTATCACCGATCTTGTTTAAAATATATGTTGAAAAAGCATTGAAAGAGTAGAAACGAAAATGCAGAGGCATGGGCGTAGACCTTGGAGAGATTTCCTTGTATACATTGCAGTTTGCTAATGACCAGGTTGTTATAGCAAACGATAAAGATGATCTGGAGTACACGGCAAGGAAATTACAAGAAGAATATAGAAAGTGGGGACTAGAAATTAATACAGAAAAAAAAACGAAATACCTGCCAATAGGTACCGAAATATCGAACATCACATTAGAAAATAACGAAATCATCATGCCTAGACCATTACACATACGTAGGAATCGTTTTCGACACAACGGGGAAAGATGATGAAGAAATAAAGAGAAGAATAACACAATCCAGAAAAACAATAGGTTGTAGGTAAAAGAAATAATAAATAAGACTTACTCACAATCAGTTTAATTTAACTATCTAGACGAGCGGTTTCGCTTTCTACAATATGCAAAGCATCTTCAGGTCTCGATACAAAGTTAATTAAATGCTGAAATAATAAAACCCATATTAGGGTGTTGTCTTATAAAGATAAACAAAGATAAATGATATAAATTACAGTCATTATGCCAATATTACATGTCTGTGGTTTTTCAAAATCAATAAACTTTTTAAGCAGACAAGGTAAGACCCACAAATTGGTATAAATAGTCTATTGAATTGTAATAAATTAGTAAATAAATAAAACATTACTTACATGCCGGTACTCTGTTAATTAATGGTTGGAAGAACATGGTTCAAACTATCCTGTATTGTTGAATGGAGAACTTAAGTTTTTGCTATTGTAAAATTGTTTGACAATAAACAGGGAAGTTCTTGAGGAGATAGATATGTGTAATGTGATTTTTAGTTAGATGAGAGTGATGTTCTATATTATTGATTATTTAAAAGTTATTTATATTTATTAAAGAGATATATTATAAAATGTGTGTTATTTATTGAGATTTTATGAAGGTTACAGTTGTATGACAATGAATGAAATTAGATGTACAATTGTGTGGGTGTGAAATTCTTTCAACTTGTAATTATCAAATTTCTTTGGTAAAGTTCTATTGACTTATATATGGCAAATGATTGTAAAGTCCAGTATATAAAATTATTAAAACAATAATTATTTTAATAACTGCGTACAGCATACGATGAACGAAAATGCATTTTAGCTTTTGGCTATGAAACCGTTAATCAGATAGCATTATTTTCTCGTTGTCTCATAGGTGAAACTGGCTATATATACATCGTTGGGATACATTAAACTCTTCATTACCTGCAAATATGGCAACGAGACTTCGTAAACTCGCTGGGCTGGTCTCGTTCATTATTACAAATTACAACCTCATAATCATTTTATTTAATTTTACCCAACTGACTACCTCGTTTCTGCATTGTGGCGTATGAGTAAATAAGTGGTGCCATTATTTGTAATACAGCTACGACAAACATCCGCGAATGTTTTATACAAACTAGTAATCTATCACTTTGAACGAGTGAGATGTTATAATATGACAGATAAATGCTGTAGAACGAAGTAATCGCATTAATATCTTTAACAAATTATAAATAAGTTTTATGTTTCATGGGTCTTAACTTTAATTTTTAATTAACACACCTACTGAAACTGTAATTTATTTTGTAATTCTACATCTATTGTAATTATAGTTTACTATTTTTATTGGAAATAATCCACAACTTTACAGTATTTAACACTATTGACCAATCTTTGTCAAATAAAGACATATGTTAGCGCGTGTGTCTGTCACTTTTGAGCAAGGGTATACGCCACTCATTAATATGAGCTCTTTTGAATTTCCACTTTTTCTTTGTTTTCTTGTCCTCTGTCGTGTTCCTTCACAGGTTGTTGTGATTTCGTCCGATTGGTGATTAAGTTCCATTACTTTCTATTTTCTATTTTTGCTCTCCAGTCAGGTAAGTTAATATATATTGTGACCTGATCTTCCCATTTGCACTTTATTTTCCCTCTAGGTCTTGTATTTGTAGGTTTCCACTTAAATATTTTCTTTATTAATGTATCTTCTCCTCGTCCTAGTACATGCTGAAGCCATTTTAAACTTTGAGCATTAACATGTCTGACTATGTCTTCCCTATTTATCTAAATTCTCCGTATTGGATTTGATGAATATTGAGGATATTCCTTCATATTATTCTTAGCTTCTCTTGTGTATTAGTCAGGCACATTGTTAGCTTCGTAAGTTATGACAGGTCTGATTGCTGTTTTATATATATTTTGGTGTTTTTACTGATATGTCTGATAGATTTGGTATTCCCAATATGCTCTGTTATCGTTTGAACTGTCTATTGTTACACCTAGATACTTAAACATCTCTACTTAGTAGATAGATAGATAGATTAAGAGAGATGGCCTATTCCACTGCGACCTTTTCAGATCTATTGTGGTACTCTAGTCCTAGATAACATTCTCTATCCTGACCCTTTTTAAAAAGTCTAATTGTTTCGAGACTGTACCTTCCATGTAGCTATTTGCTGGTGGATTTTCTTCTCCTAATGCAAAGAACCGCACATTTGCCAGACTGTCACACTGACATAGAATGTGCTCTGCTGTTTCTTGTTCGAGGTGACAGAATCTGCACGGGTCATCATCTGACAATCCCATCAGCTTTAAGTGCCTATTCAGCTTACAGTACCCTGTTAAAAGACCTACTATGGCTTTGACTGTTTTCCTGTCTTTGCTTATTAGGTCTGCCGTAAATTTTGGCGAAAGTTTTGTAATGTTCTTGTTACTGTCTTGGTAATGCCGCAGAAGAGTTCCGGTCCAATGTATGGCATTTATGAGCCTTGTTTGGCCATTTCATTTGCTTTCTCATTGCCCTTATGACGCTGGTGCCCCAGTACCCAGGCTACGGTAACCTTGCTATGGTCTCGTAGTTTATTTAGGGCTCACACACAATCCCATCCTAGCTTAGCATTGACCTCTACAGATTTGAGTGCCTTAAGCGCTTCCTGACTATCTATGAAGATGGCAACTGAACGGAACGTTCTTTCCTGCCTTTCTATTTCTTCCACGCGGTGATGGATTGCCGTTATTTCCTCCTGGAAAACTGTCACATCCTTAGATAGACTTACCGGGAAATGTATCCCTTGATTTTTCCATACTATGCCGGCTCCCACACCCTCCGATGTTTTTGAGCCATCCGTGTACCAGGTAGCAGCAGCTTGTATGGGTACACCTTCATTCCAGTCTTCCCTGCCTGGTATCTTAATTGTGAACTTACTGTTAAAGCTATATCTCGTAGCTGTTGCATATATAGGTTGCCCCTTCACAATATTGGCTTTTAGCTCCTCGATTAGCTTTCTGTTGTCGGCACCATGCATCTGGCTTATATGTCGCTGACTATGGATTAATATGTGCATCACTGATCTGGCTTCGCCCTGTATAAAAATATGAAATGGTGGTAGATCCAGCAAAACTTCCAACGCTGCAGTAGGAGTTGTTTTTATGGCCTCCGTAATACAGCGGCATGCTAGCCTTTGTGTATTACCTAGCAGCCTTATTGCTCCCACTTGCTGCGTCTTTGTGCACCACGTCACTGAGCCATAGGTTATCATAGGTCTAATAACCCTTGTGTATGACCATAGAGTCATTTTGGAGTTAAGTCTTCAATTCTTACCGCACATTTTTCTACATCTGCCCAAGGACATAGTAGCCTTCTGTATGGTTTTCAAAAGTTGAGTATTCCATGTAAGCCTGTGATCAAAATACACTCCAAGGTATTTTATTTCTTTGGCAAATGAAATCTCTATTCCTCCCAGTACCGCTGGTTTTAGGCCTTGTAGTGCTTTTTTTTTGGTGAAGTTGACGATCTGTGTTTTCTGAGCATTGACTATCAGTCTCTCTTCTTTACACCAGTCGTCAACTATATTTAGGGCTGTTTGCATTCTTTCAGACACCACCTGGGCAAACCTGCCCCTGACAACATTGCTATATTATCAGCATATCCTAGACAATAAAAGCCTTTTGTGGACAGATTTCTGAGGAGATCATCTACCAAGGTTGTCCGAAGTAGAAGGGACAGAACTCCTCCTTGTGGACAGCCTCCACTTACTTTTGCTCTGATGATTGCTTTACCCAGAGTGGACATTCCTATTCCATTCCAGAGTCCTATTCTCCAGTGATGCCCTTATCCATCTGGATATTACCGCAGGAGCGCCTCGTCTACTCGATATAGCTGGTCAAAGAGCTGGTAGTAACATTATTAAATGCCCCTTCTTTATCTAAAATAGCGACCATCGCTATATCTTTGTCTTTCATTGACTTTAAGATAAACCCATTTAGATCATCCGATGCCGTCTACGTAGATTTACCAGGTTGGTATGCATATTGACGATTGTCATCTCTACTTTTTGGAATAAACATTCTTCAATCATCATATTACCTATGTTACAATTTTTCATTCAGATTAACATACTACTTCGTCTTTTCTTCATTTATTTTTATTTTTCTAATTTTCGCTTCTACCATAGTCATTAGTGCTTATTCTAAGCTTTTTTATCTCTTGTGTTGTGTAGAGCTTTGTAAGATCATCTTGTTAATTCCAGTTTTTTTAATCGCTTGTCCAGTGCTATATTAAAAACGGTAGTAGACAGGCTATCTACTTGTCGTACTCCTACTTCTACATTTATGGTTTCTGTATTTTCCTCGTCTGTTATAGCATATTGTTCAAAGGTCCATTGTCATTTTCGCTCATCTGTAAGATTTGGTGTCTAGTTTCAGAGCCAACGGTTTGTTGACGTTGTTGTTGGAAGTCTATAAATAGTAGGTGTAAATTTATGTCATGTTCATAGCATTTTTCAATCAATTGTCTTAGTAGGTGAATGGCGGCTATGATTGATTTTCCTTTTCTTAAGCCTTGTTAATGGAGTTCAAAGTGTGGAGTAGATCGGCGCAAAACCAGCAATGTTAGAGGCAGTTTGGAGGAGGCCAAGGCTAGATTTGGGCTGTAGTGTCTTTGGTGGGAGAGAGAGAAGCCTTTTTGGTATTGCCGTATTTGTTTTTGACATTGCGTATTTTTTTCGGTGTATTTATCTATTCTGTGCGCGAACCAATGCCACATTCAAACTTGCAGCAATTCGTCAACTACTAATTGACTCAATATCAAAAATGTTTGCACATTTTTGATCAAGACAAAGACAAGAACGTATCGATGATACAATTTTTCTGCTTTGAACAGTCCTGTTAGACTTTTGTTATCTTCTGCTTGTAAAGTTATAAACGTAAAATCTCTATTAATTTATATTTAAATAATTATATCATTTTAATTTCTTTATTAATTTATTAATTTCTTTATCTTCAGGTTCATTTTTACTATTTTTTATTTAAAAAGTAGTTGGCACCCTCTGTTTTTTTTTCTTCCTCTGTCTTTATTTTCTCTCTCTTTCTGTCCCGGAGAATAAATATTCGCCCTCTCTCTTTCTGTCCAGCAAACTAAATATTCTGTTCCGTGTTGACAGACAAGCTAGTTTCATGATATCTATAGCAACATCCTATGATATCTGTGCTAACTTCATTCAGTCAGTCCCTTCCTATTTTCTGTCAATCACTTTAACGGTGGGTTTATTTTTTGCCTCTTTTTCAAATTTATAAAAAAAAGGCAAAAATTATTATAAGACTCATTTTGTGGTCTACAAATTCTCTTGGGGTAAGTACTTTCATCGTAATCTTTATTCTATAATTCTGACCACATTTCCAATTTTTATAACCTTACTTCTTTCACCAAATCACGCTTATGGAAAGCACATTTTTCTGATTATATGCATTAGGACTCTTTAACAGAATTTAACTAAGTAGTAACAATTATATTTCATTTTATCCTTGCCATACGCTATTTGTTCAATTGTTATTTTATAAGATGGCAAGGAGATTAAACCTTTTTTTATGTGTCTTTAATGCAAACTGTTTCTGGTATTTTAGTTTATTGGACATATTGGCGGCTTTATTAAATAATTGTGACGAATTGATTGACCACATCGGTATTTTACTGACCATTGAGGACTTAACAACTTAATCAGGACATACACCCACATACTACTGCAGCTCTCCAGAAGCTACAACATTTAATTGGAGGACCTAACATCTAGAACAGTAGAACACACAAGAAATCCATCGAAGCAATAAGTATCAATTATTAATTGTAAAGTTTTGGCAGGGTTAATTATTGTTTTTTTTTTAATTTTATTAAAAACCTTTGTAAAAGGTATATATTTAAAAACATAAACGGTCTAATTAGACAAAACGTTTTCGGAATCCATATTCCATCATCAGTGTCCTAGAAAATATATAACCACTTAATTAAAAAGAATATGAGGTTGAAATTTTGTCTAAGGTTAATGCAAGACGTCCGTCCTAACTTGTCAACATTGTCATTCCAATCAGTTGCTTCCATACAGTCCTCGTAGACACACCGTCTCAGGACTAGCAACTGCAACGTGGAGTCATATGTCGCCATGTTACCTAATCCAACGGTAACTTTAACATCTTAACATATTATAAGAAATACTGTAAACCAAATGTAACTAATTATTTGTTAACGCGTTTTTACCCATATATTTAGTGGCTACATTCATGTACTCCTAGTAAGTATTAACCACACTTTGCATTAACTTTAGTCAAAATTTCAACCCCGTGTTCTTTTTAATTAAGTGGTTATATATTTTCTAGGATACTGATGATGGAATATGGATTTCGAAAACGTCTTGTCTAATTAGCCCGTTTGGGTTTTTAAATATATACCTTTTACAAAGGTTTTTAATAAAAAATTTTTAATATATGGTATACAGCCAATTACAGAAACGTAGATTCCTTGTGGATTTTTTTTTTATTCTTTGCTATCAGCTAAGAACTCCGGTTCAATCCCTAGTTTAAGACAAGACGAACTCACTCTTGAGATACTGAGCTAGGCTAGGTATAGACGATAAGCTCCCATGGTTGATTGAGGTATTATTTTTACAATAGTACTTCAATTCTCTTTGGTAGTCTTGTCGTTACATGCTATAAAAACTATGCTATCAAGCGATTCCAAATTTTACATAAATAAATATCGACATATTGTACATAAATAAATAAAGAGCAAACGTTTGAAATTCATTCACAAAATTTTGAAGTAAAAAGCTGATTATACTCATACTTATATCACAAAGTATGTTGAACTGCAGTTGCGAGCTCCCCATTCTACTTTTATCGCAACTACAAAAATAAATCGCACACCCGCTATCGTAGGCACTAAGACAGGAAACGATACATGCTTTTTTGTTTTTGTGTACCGGATACATGTTATTTATACCGAATCGGCAATTAAAATTTTAGAGAGCTTTATGAGTTTTGTTTCGTAATGAAAATAAAAGACGCTTGCGAATTGTAGAAATGTGAGTAAATATTCATTAAATTTCAATGCTACTTAATTCAATAATAAAACAACTATAATAAATACTTGTTGCCATATTTCAGTTTTCGTCGCAAAAGCCGGGATTACATTAAAGCTTACATTTTGTTTTAATGGCATAGGCAAGTGCCATACAGCCAGTCACAACATGAAAATATTCTACCCAGAAAGAAGATTGTGTAGTACAATATATAAAAAGATAATATAAAATTCAAACTTAAGTAGCATTACAAATTTTAAGCATTAAAATTATTATTAAGGATAGGAGAGGGATAAAACATGGACACTCGTTTCTCGTCTTCTGAGGGACCCATCAAGACATTGCTTTTAAGACAAACTAGATTAGGTCACGGATAAAAGGTAATAACTAGACTTCGGCAAATATGCAAATAAAAATGTAGAAAATATGCGCATAAATATGCACGTGTTTACCCGAAAATATGCAAATATTTTACAAAATATGCATACAAATAAATAAAAAAATCGTAAAATAGTAACAATTTTATTTTTTTTTTTTTTTTTTTTTTTTATTATAACTAATAAATTAACAATCAGAATAAAACAATATATTCTATAAGTTAATGTGATGAGTTTAAGTCCTGTCCCTTGGTTCTGGCGTGATGTGGTCCCCTCCAGTGAGAGAATCACGGGTCCATGTTACTGGTCTGTTGGCCAACGTCGCTTTAGTCTTCGGATAACTTGATGTTGAGGTATTGCGGAAATTAATGGGTTGGAGTGTGTGTTCACTTTTTGAATGTATTGTAATTTCTTTTGCTGGTATACTTCTTTCACTGTTGAGATATTGAGATCCTCATAGATTCGTTGGTTGGTTACGTACCAGGGTGCATCAACAATTGCTCTTAAGATTTTTGATTGACATCTTTCCATAATAGCAATATTAGATTTACTACTACAGCCCCACAGCTCTATGCCATATGTCCATATTGGTTTAATAACTGTTTTATAAATTAGAATTTTATTATTTATTGACAGTTTGGAGTTTTTTCCAATTAACCAATTGATTTCTTTTTGTCTTAGTTGTATTTGTTTTCTTTTTTTGGTGATGTGTTCTTTCCAACACAGGGTTTGGTCCAGGTGTAGCCCTAGGTATTTGGTTGTTTTAGTCCTGGGTATTTCCTCATTGTTGATATATATTGGTGGTGGTGTTTCTCGTCGTAAAGTGAAAGTTACGTGGGTTGACTTGTTTTCATTAATTTTTATTTTCCATTGTTTTAGCCAGTTTTCAAGCTCATACAAATAGTCTTGGAGTTGTTGTGTAGCTATGTTAATGTGTTTGTGACTGGTAAGTGCTACTGTGTCATCTGCAAATGTGCCAATTGTTACGTTATGCGAAGTTGGTAGATCAGAAGTATATAATATATATAATAAAGGTCCCAGGACACTGCCCTGTGGAATTCCCGCCTTAATGGGATGCATTTTAGATATTTCTCCATTTACTTTTGTTCTAAACTGTCGGTTTTCCAAGTATGATGTAAGTATTCGAAAGAAGGGTGGTAATATTTGTTTAATTTTATAAAGAAGTCCTTTATGCCAAACCTTATCAAAAGCTTGACGTACATCTAGTGATACCATTGGGCAATATTCCTTTTCTTCTAATGCGGAATTGATTTTATGGGTTATTCGGTGGCATTGCTGGATAGTTGAGTGTTCTCGTCGAAATCCAAACTGAAAATTTGGTATCCAGTCTGCGCCTGTAAGGCCTGGATCTATTCTTTTTATTAAAAGTTTTTCTAGTAATTTGGAGATTGTTGATAACAGACTGATAGGTCGATAGGATGAGACTTCACTTGGATCCTTTCCTGGTTTTGGAAATAAAAGTATTTCTGCAATTTTTAGATTGTTAGGCCAATAATTACATCTTAATATTGCGTTAAATATATATGTAAGGATCACTATACCCTTTTTTGGTAATTCCTTTAGCATTTTTGGAGTTATTAGGTCAATTCCTGGTGACTTTTTGATATTTAGTTTTAAGATTTCTTCTTTAAGTTCTTTGGGTGTTGTTAATTTTATTGGATTTACTGACGGTTGTTCTGAGTTTAAATAATTAATAATTTCTTGATCTTCTTCATTGTTGTGTGGTTGGAATACTGTTGCTAAATGTTCAGCAAATAATTCGGATTTTTCTTTATCGCTTCTTGCCCATTGGTTCTGTGTGTTTGTGGTTTTTCTTACTGGTGGCGATATTGCTTGAGGTTTTAAGGATGATTTGATTGGTTTCCATATTGAATGGTCGTATCTATTAAGTTGTGTTACATATTTTTTGACTGACTCTTCTCTTGCAATTTTTAGTTGTGTTTTTAATTTATTGGCTAAGCGATTGTAAAACGTTTTATCCGCTGGGTTCCGACTTTGTTGCCATTTGGCTCTTGCTCTTCTTTTTTCAGCAATGAGCTTTTTAATTTCTAGTGGAATATTTATTCTATTCTCGATTTTATTTTTATCTGCATCGTTCGGTGTCGCTTCTTTTGCAGCGTTTTGTAATAATGTCATAAAGTTGTTTGTAGCTGCTTCTATTTCTGAAGGGCTTCTTAGTCTTACATTTAGTTTAATGTTTTCATCCAGTATTTTTCGGTAAACGTTCCAATCTGTTCTAGGTCCATGCAGTTTTGGAGTAGGTTGTTTGTTAATAACGCAGGTGCTAATTGTTGCAATAATTGGTGAATGATCTGAAGATAGATCATAACTTGGAACTATGTCCATAAAGGTGTTAGATATTCCTTTTATGATGCAAAAATCTAAGAGGTCTGGTCTTTTTTTGGGGTCCGTTGGCCAGTACGTTGGTGTTCCTGTTGATAAATATGAGTATTTATTTTCTTGCATTAAGCTATAAAGCTCTCTCCCCTTTGTTGTTATTAATCTTGATCCCCAGTACGTGTGTTTACTATTGAAGTCACCAGCTGCGATAAATTTTGGACCTAGAGTATTGAAGAAGGATGCGAAATCGGTTTTTTTAATATTGTGCTTTGGAGGGCAATACACTGCTGCTATTGTTATTTCGTAAGGTAATGAGCACACTTTAATTACTGTAGCTTGGATACAGTCTGTTATATAACTTTCCATCATGAAATGTTTAATTGATTGTTTGATCAAAATTGCTGTACCTCCATGGGCTGTCTTGTCTGGATGGTTAGTATGGTACGTTAGATATTGAGGTATTTTAAAATACGATTTGTCTGTAAAATGTGTCTCACTTATTAATAATACATCTATAAAATTTTGTTGTAGAAATATTATCACCTCGTCCTTATGATTCAGCAGGCCATTGGCGTTCCATTCTGCTATTCGTAGAAAGAATTTTATTTGCATATGAGTTTACTTAGCATGTTTATTACCATGCTGTTTTGTTGCAAGATTTGATTAAACATGGCTTTGAATTCTTCTAAAAACTTCATAAGAATGGTGTTTGAATCTTGGTTATCTGAAGGAGCAGCAGGAGGTTGTCTATTACCCGCTGCATTAGCATAGCTTACATTTGGTCTTACTGTGTTGGGTATAAAGTTTCTGTTACGTGCTTGCGACATATTTTGGTGATGATTATATGTAGTTTGTGCTATATTTTTATTTCTATTTAAATTACGATAATATTCGCATCCTTTATAGTTAGCTGGGTGATCTCCTCCACATAAAGCACATGTAGCTGGTGTGTTCTTGTTCTTTTTACAACTGCTTGTACTGTGCTGTCCTCCACATTTCACACAGACATATGGTCTATTGCAATATGTTTTTGAATGGCCATATAATTGACATCTCATACATTGGATGATATTTTTGTTTTTTATAGGTGGTTCAATTTGTATATTGCAGTGTTGTAGTTTCTGAATTTTATAAATATCTTGGTTATTGTCTGATGGTTCAAGGTCAACAAAGAACATATTTATCGGCTCTTTTGTAATCCTATGTTTAGCATTAATGATGTTTCTTACCTTGTGACCCAGTTTTGTCAGTTCTTCTTTGATGTCTTCTGTTGCATGTGAATAGTGAAGGTATTTAATTACGACTCTATAGGCCCTTTCTTCCTTTGGTTGATATGTGTGATGAATAATGTTGTTCTCTCTCATATATCTGGAGAATTTTCTGTATATTTCTGGATCGCTACAAATTATTTTGACTGTATTATTTGCCATAGTTCTGGTTTCGTATTGTTCAGCTTCAGCTATTTCTGTAAATTTTTTCCTCATTTCTGGGAAGTCGCTTACATCGTAAACAAATATTGGTGGTGGTTTAGGTATTCTTGGCGCTGTTTCATTTTGATTGGTTTCATTTTCTTGGGTATCCGTTAGGGTATTATATTTGTTCGATAGTGTAATGGTATCATCTTCTTTGTCTGTTTCTACATTTGATCTGATTTTTCTGCGTTTTGTAGTTTTAACTACTTGCCATGAGTTATTTGTTGACACATTTGCACTTTCTGGTTCGTCATCGCTTGTTGATGACATTCTGTAGTATTGCTGGCTATTTCTGTTATTTATATTGCTGTTGTGTGCCGCGTTTTGTTGATTTATATATTGTTCTTGATTGGGCGGAAATATCATATTCGTCGAAGAATTAGTGGTTGGTTGATTTATTTGCATATTGTACATACCTGGTATTTGTGATGAGATTTGTGGATAACCCTGTATATTGTTGATTTGTGATTGACCCTGTGTGTTGTTTGGAATCTGCATTTGTGGGTAACAATTCATTTGGTTTGATGGATACTGGATTGGTAATGGCTGGCTGTTTACATTTTGTATTTGTTGGCTAACTATGTAGTTGTCGAATCCTGGTCCATTTCCCGTTGGAAACATTATAAATAAATTACTGTATTGTTTTTAAATTTAATTTGATGAGTTTATTATTTTTAAGTCTATTACTAATTGATTGCTTTTTAATCACTTCACATTTATCTGTTCAAATCGAGAAAACCGGTCGAATGTTGATAACAGAGAACCATTTAACGTCCGCTCGGTATGGAGTATCGATGTGAACTACAATTTTATTTAAAAAAAAAGTGTACATAACTAAATATTTCCTACTATTCATTAAGATTTACATTTATTTTAAGTAACTACATCATTTTTAAGTATGAATAAACTTATTTAGAATTATGGTAACAATAAATGACCAAGTGGTGTTCAAAATTTTCTAACAAAAACTTGTGGCTTCTGTCTGAGTACATATATTTATATATTGAAAAACTTCGTTCAACATCAATTGATGTAACGGGAGCATTTTTCAAACTAACCAAAACATTTGGTTCTAAATTAATTGTTTCCGAAATATTTCCAGCTAGAACACTGACTACTTCAGAAAGAATATGGTAACCTTTATTTTTTTCCATAGTAGCTTCAAATTTTTTTTTTTAAAATATCTTTTCCAATATTACCTCTAACGTTCCGACAACATGACGCAAATTCTTTTATTAATGCTGTACTTTCGAACAATGACAGTTTTGGTGATTCTAACTGAGTAATTGTTTTTTGAACAAAACTAAAATTTGATTTTATAAATGAAAGTTCTTGTTGAAGCAAGTTACTCTGAAAAGTTTGTTTAGAATCCAAAAGAGATTGGGAACTTTCATCTGTTAACGTATCAATTATGTTCTTTATTTTAACAAAATGATCTGCATAAAAATTAGCTGCTTCTAACCATGTTCCCCATCGCGTTAAAATAGGTTGTGGTGGAAGAGGAATGTTATGTAGCATTTCTTTATAAAGTTGAATTCTTATAGGAGATTTAAGAAATACTTTTTTGACACTGGATATCATGGTATTTACAAGAGGAAACTTTTTTCGTATTTCCTCTGCAACTCTGTTTAATCCATGCGCTACACAAGTAACATGTATTAAATCTGGGAAAAATATTTTTAAATTTTGTCCTGCTTTCACCATATAAGGAGCAGCATCCGATAAAATAAGCAGTAATTTATTAGAAGGAATAGTTGTCGGAAGAAAAAAAGTTGCTAATGTTTCTTGTATAAAACGCGAATTTGTTAAAGCATTTGTTTTCTCAAGTTGCTGGCATGAAATAAGATGAGATTTTGGTAAGGTATCTTCTTTAAGAACACCAATCAATAAATGAGCAATATACTTTCCTGAGGAATCAGTGGTTTCGTCTACAGATATGTAAAAATAATTATCTGCAATTTCTTCCTTAATATTAATTAACACCGACGAGTATAGCCCGTTCACATTATTTCTTCTTAGAGACCGATCACATGGAGCATTAAGTTTGCAATATTTTTTTAGAAACGAACTAAAATTTACATTTGCTAATTTTGAAAGCGGTATGTTTACAGACACTAATGCGCGACACAAGTCTTCATTAAAAGTTTCTTGCTCATCTAATTTTTTTGAAGTAGATTGGAAACATTTAGCCATTGAAGTTTGATGTTTTCCTCCTATTTTTCCTTTTTTTGCAATGTGTGAAGCAGTTCTCACATGTTGGTCTATCTGAAATTTCTTCTCACATGCTATCTATAAATAAAAATAAAAACCTTTATTTTAACCCAACCTTTAAAATATAAAAATATACAAGATGTTTTTGGTTAATCAAATAACTGGTTTGAAAAAAAAAACACTCGCTAAGTGTTTTAAATGCAGTATTAATCCACAAATTAGTTTTTGTTACTAACCATTAATACATCATATAACTTATTTTAAAATTCAACAAAAGTTTTTTTTTGTTAATTCAATAACAATAAAAATAATTGTGTTTTAGAATAGCTGACTTCATTAAAAAAAGTAAATGTGAAAAATTTTTCTAAATACACACCATTGTATTGTACCATGGACAATTTTTTCTCACTAAAAGAAGCTATTTTTCATTTAAAAACAACCTACGAGTACTAAATTTCAAGTAAATACGTTTATTGGTTTTAAAGTTATTGTTGTTATTAACTAAAAGAATTTAATTTTTTTTAATTTTAACACCCTGTATCTCGAAAAGTAAATAAGTTTGACCCCTCATTAACTATATCGTTTTGTTCAATTTTTCGAGAAGTATCTGCAGTCAAACGTTGTAAGTGTCATTTGGAAACACCCTGTATGTATGAAATATTAGATATTTAATAGAAAATATTAGATACTTACAATTTTGCCACAGACTGAACAGTAGATTTTTCCCATAGACAGCTCTTTATAAGGTTTAATCCAAGTTGAAGCACTGGTTGTTTTAGGCATTATAAAATCACAATCTTCCTTTTTGTTACGCACAACGAGTGTTTACGCTTTGAATATCAAAACAAAAATGATTTACAAATCTGAGCATCAAATTAGAAATGTTTAGGTACCTAATTCAATAAACTGGGAGATTTTGGAAAATCCCTAAATTAGGAACAAAACTATTAGCCGTTTACCTGCTGTTAAGATACAATAAATTGTAGATAGATTTGGGGATTAGATCATAAAATGCAAATGAGCGAACCCTTAGCGATTATCCAATAACTGAATGCCTCAGTGACCGAGACTTTCTCAGAATGTTGAGGGCTACTTAAATTGATCTTCTTTGAAATTGTAAATGTTTTATACCTGTAGAGATTACGTACTTAGATCATTTCTTGATTAAAATGACTACAAAATTTTATACAAGAATTGAAATAAATTGGTATGTTTAAAAATTTTCAAATACAGTATAAAAATCTGAACTTTTATGCATTTATGCAAACTTTTATACAAATATGCCAAAATATGAAATATTTGCATAAAATATGCACAATATGCAAAATATTCAATATGCATATTTGCCGAAGTCTAGTAATAACAAATGGGGTAAAACAGAGGTTAGGATTCTAATTACAGTTAAATATTAAGCTTCCTTTTGCAAATAAATTTCATCAAACATACATTTACAACTCTTATATTTAGAGATAGCAGATAGCACATATTATACGGAGGAAAACTTTTGATGTTGACTAAATTTTTTATTAGATCTTCAGTTTGTTTTGTGTATTTTTTACATTCGAAGAAAATGTGATTTAGATCACGTTCTTTTTGACAGTCTGGACATAAATAAGCGCATGATTAAATGCTACATTTGGTCAGTCCTCTTATACGGTGTCGAAGCATGGACATTAAAAATATCCACCATTAATCGTCTGGAGGCTTTTGAAATGTGGCTGCACAGACGTATACTAAAAATTCCATGGACGGCTATGCTGACAAATGTGGCAGTCCTTGACAGAGCAAATGCTGCTCGCGAGCTGCTTGATAACATCAAATGTAGAAAGATGGCCTATTTTGGACACGTAGTAAGGGGAGACCGATATAATATTCTTCAACTTATTATGATGGGTAAAATCGAAGGACGCAGAGGAATTGGTAGAAAGCAGGCCTCTTGGTTGAAGAATATCAGAGAGTGGACAGGAATAAAGAAAGCTGAGCAACTCTTTAGAATAGCTCGAGACAGAGACAGTTTCGCCATGTTAATCGCCAACGTCAAGGGGACTTGATAGGGCACGTTAAGAAGAGAAGGACATAAAATTTTATTCTAATTATGGATGTTATATACCTTCGTGGAACAGAATAATTTTTAAACCAATAATCGCTTGGGATTGAAGGCTGTATAGCTTACATATTACTATGTATATCATGTTTTCAAGTTCTAGTTCATTATGGCGATAAAGATTAGTCTTCGATGCAAATCGGTGGGTCAAAATTTAAATGGATGGTAATGGTGGTTTTTTAAAATTCATTGAACTGTAGTTGAAGACACTCCAGTTTCTGCAACAATGGACCTTATTGGCATATGTGAATATAATCGTTACATATGATAATACTTTCACCAAGTTTTGTTCGGTCTGTATTGAATTGACATGATCTCTATGTTTACTGTTCGGAAATAAACCTTACCGCATCTTCTCCTCGACCATAGGAAAGGCATTTTATGTATGAACTCACAATATTTCAAAATTCTATTTTACAATGAACAAATTTGGGATAAAAAGCCTTTTGTTTGAAATAAACTTCACCCCCATGATCCATTTAATTTTTTCATTGTACTGACGTCACTCGATTGACCTAACCTTCTTTCCCATGATCCATTTAATTTTCCCATTGTAATAACGTCACAGCGCCCATGATGACTTCACAGATCTCATGTATACATCAATTGATAGTATTGTCAGTCCAATTGACATTTTCCAATTTTCAAATAAAAATATTCATTACTTCCTGAATTATAGGCTGTTAAAAATATCTTAGAACATTCTGTAGTGCGGTCTACCGTAGCGTTTCTGCTATAGCTTGTGGTCTATCGTCACGTATCTGCTATAGCTTGCAGTCTACCGAGGGATGCGGTCTATCCGTACAGCTAATCAACACCATAATCTTAAAAGGGTTTGCATACAATAATGAAAGGCAACAAACCGTTTGTAGGCAAAATATTGCTAAGTTTGATAATATTGCTAATATTGCTAATATATCAACAAAACAATATCTAGAACGAGAACATCACTGACGAGACTTCTTGAAGAAGCAGATGATGCTCAACCCTTCCATCGTTGTGGAAGTGCCATGCAGTAGAAGACACGAAGAGATCGATGTGGAGAACTGAGGCCAGTTCTGCTTTGTCCTTGCAAGGACTGCCAAGTAACACAGTCCGTTCGTCAGGGCAATGATTTTTTTATTACAACCGATCTCAAAAACAGTATCAATTCCAATTACGACAGTTTATCTAACGAGGAAGTCAGCAAATACGGTAACCGACTGGTATAACATGTGCCAAGAAGTTTGTACAGTTATTGTATCTAGAAGAGACCCGATGATACGAACAAACGAGAGGACCATTCACATTGATAAGATGAGATTCGCTAGTCGCCGAAACTACAACCAGGGATACATGCGGAAAGAAGATGATGCTGCAGAATCGGGGAACAGCGATGATAAAGTGGAAAACCAACGGAATCACGGATGGACGTCCCTTAGGTGTTCAGGTTGAAAAAGAGAGCAAACTGCTGCAATTTTTTCGTGGAGCGGAGAGACAGGGGGGACTTTAAAACGTATTATCCAAAGGAAAGTTGCATCATCCATTATGACGACTGCGATTTGAACATCGGACGGTGAACCAACAAAGGCACTGCATAGATCCTGCATCAGGAGGATACACACAGGGATCCTGGGGGTCGTGGTTAGATGCAAAGATCCGCATCATGAAGAAAATGTGAATAATACCACGTCAACATTTCCAGTCTCGTTTAGACGACTACAGCTGAAAGATTCTAAGGAAAGATGAAAAGGACCTATGTCTCGCATTTTCAATCAAGTATATAGATAGCGTATTTTTTAAATTCTTGGTAAGGATGCCTGCGCGACTTAAGCTAGAATAATTAACTACTTTTCGCTCTTAAATAAAAGTGCCTGAAGTTTTTCTTTAATAATAATTAGGCTGTATTTTTTTGTAAATAGTTGAGGTACATTTTTTTGTAAATTATTAGAGTTCCCCGTCAATTTTACATTTATTTTCCTCAAAATGTTTATGAATTGTGAATAAATATTTTTTTCACAAGAGTTCAGATTGCGATCGGCAGACCGCTTACTATAATAGAGCTATATGCACAGGTAGGCCACATTTTCGGGGTAGACCGATAACTAGCACTAGTCTAATAAGGAATTTAATAACAAACTATTTAGTTCACAAGGAATCTACGTTCCTGTAGTTGGCTGTATACCATGTATTAAAAATTTAATTAAAAATCCTTTGTAATAGGTATATATTTAAGGCCCAAACGGGCTAAGTTAAAAAGACATAACGTTTTCGGAAACCATGTTCCATCATCAGTGTCCTAGAAAATAGTTAACCACTTAATTAAAAAGAACATAGGTTAAAATTTTGACTAAGGTTAATGAAAAATGTGGTTAATACTTACTAGGAGTACATGAATGTAGCCACCAAGATTAAATATATGGGTAAAAACCCGTTAAGAGATGTTTAATTACATTTAGTTATAAAAATATGTTATAATAATTTAGGATTATAGAGTTACCGATGGATTAGGTAACATGGCGACATATGACTCCACGTTGAAGTTGCTATTCCTGAGACGGTATGTCTTCGAGAACTGTATGAGTGCAACTGATTGGCAATGACATTTGATGACAATATTGTTAAGTTATGACGGAAATTATCACAGAGCAGTCAATGTAGCTGTATGTTTCTACTTAAGACAAGAGCCAACGTTATTTAAAATTGTGAAAATTAAGTAAACTAATATAACAGTATCAACCATCAATGTTATAGTTTTAATTTTATGTAAATAAGATGATATAAGGGAGCAAAAATTGTATGGTTGTAGTTAGGCAACCAACTATACATGTAAGTAGCAATGTAATATAGAAAATTTTTTTTTTATTATATGGCCCTTTATGTTTCTTAAACATTTGGTACCCAGAAAATATAAACTAGACACATGTGGAAGGTTGAGTTTTAGAAATTTTGATGTTAATGGATGGATCTAAATGTATTTATTTATAATTGGAAGTGTTCTTGTATGAATAAAATAAAACTGTTTTAGTAAATGTTCATGTGTTATTTAACTTTTAACTCAAATATAGAGGCCCTGTATGTCAGAAGCAACATTTGGTACAGTTGCGGTCACGGAATAGTTTACACCTTACTTTTTATATTGTAATACTGTAAAATTGCAGTGTCGTACGGATTTGATAAATGTCAAAGTCAAAAAATTTCAAAACGTCAATGCTTTCGCGAGTGTTCAACAATAAAATAAAAGTATATTAAACTCTTCCAAAATGGTTAGAATACATTTGAATTATGCGCAAAAAGCAAGAGCAATTGCCAAACTCGAAGAAGGTTGGTCACTAAGGCAAGTTGCTGCTGATTTGAACGTGAGTCATATGTGCATATGGAAGATTAAACAAAGATGGGATAATTTTCACTCTATAGCACGGTTGGGCGGTTCAGGAGGGCAGAAGATTTCCACAGATCAACAGGATGAGATGTTAGTAGATTATTTGAGAGAATCTCCTTTTGCCACAGCTCAAAAGGCAAGAGAAGAGGCAGCGTTTCCAGGCAGTATTCGCACTGCACGTCGAAGAATTAAAGCAAGTGGACTGCTAAATTGTGTAGCTGCACGGAAACCTTTTTTGACTGAGGATCACAAGAGGAGACGAGTTGAATTTTGTAATGAATTTATAAACCGCGATGAGAATTTTTGGTCTAGGGTTGTATTTTCCGATGAAAAAGTATTTCAGTCGTATAATAATGGTCGAATAAGAGTTTATAGGCCGAGAAATCATAGGTATGATGAACAGTATACGCATCATTTAAGAAATAGTGGAGGATTCTCTGTCAACGTATGGGGATGGATAAGTGCCGAAGGCCCGGGCGTTTGTTATCATGTAGAGGAGAAGTTAACAGGATTATATTACAAACATATTATTGAGCACACAATGTTGCCATCAAGTAGAATTGTTCGAGAATGGCTAGAAGAAACTGATGTTAATGTTCTTCCGTGGCCTTCCCGTAGTGCAGACTTTAACCCCGTCGAAAATGTGTGGGCAGAGTTAACAAAGAAACTAAATGAAAGAAACCTTAGACCACGGAATAGAATTGAATTATGGGAAGCAATTGAGCAGGCATGGGAAGAGCTTGTTAACTATAACATGAGGGGATTGGTGCTATCTATGAACAGAAGACTGCAAAATTGTATTGACAAGAATGGGGCTTTCACCAAATATTAATTATTATTTATCATTGTTTATCGTTATTTAATATAAAATAGATTTAAAATAAAATGCATATTAAAAAAAAAAGACTTCTTTATTTTCGTTATTAAGATCATAATCCATTTTATTCAAAAAACTGTTTTCTATATTTTTCATTTTGTAAAATATTTTGATATTTTAATTTTAATCTACCTATTCTAGCTAGTACACCACTGGCAACGTCACTTTGACGTAAAAGGTGCGTTTAAACGAAGTAAAAATTTAAAAAATGGGCTCCTAGATACGTGAACCTTTAAACTATTCCGTGACCGCAACTGTACCTGTCAAATGTGAAAATTTTTGAGTTATAAGTTCATGAACATAAATGTCTGACAAGGTGGTAACAGACTAAAAGGTGTGGAAGTTTTATTGTATTAGCTATTATATGTAATGAACGAAAGATTTTTTGATGGTTGGGACATGATTATGTAGTATGTTAATAGTGTGATAATCTACTTATAACTTAAGAAAGGTCCTATCTGTCATAAGGCAACACTAGGCACAAAAGAAATAAAAAGGATAAGTTATAAGTTAGGTTTGTTGTACAATTTAAGACAACTTATACCTACAACAAACCTAACTTATAACTTATCCTTTTTATTTTTTTTGTGCCTAGTGTTGCCTTATGACAGATAGGACCTTTCTTAAGTTATAAGTAGATTATCACACTATCAACATACTACATAATCATGTCCCAACCATCAAAAAATCTTTCGTTCATTACATATAATAGCTAATACAATAAAACTTCCACACCTTTTAGTCTGTTACCACCTTGTCAGACATTTATGTTCATGAACTTATAACTCAAAAATTTTCACATTTGCCAGGTACCAAATGTTGCTTCTGACATACAGGGCCTCTATATTTGAGTTAAAAGTTAAATAACACATGAACATTTACTAAAACAGTTTTATTTTATTACATTGCTACATACATGTATAGTTGGTTGCCTAACTACAACCATATAATTTTTGCTCCCTTATATCATCTTATTTACATAAAATTAAAACTATAACATTGATGGTTGATACTGTTATATTAGTTTACTTAATTTTCACAATTTTAAATAACGTTGGCTCTTGTCTTAAGTAGAAACATACAGCTACCTACATTGACTGCTCTGTGATAATTTCCGTCATAACTTAACAATATTGTCATCAAATGTCATTGCCAATCAGTTGTACTCATACAGTTCTCGAAGACATACCGTCTCAGGACTAGCAACTTCAACGTGGAGTCATATGTCGCCATGTTACCTAATCCATCGGTAACTCTATAATCCTAAATTATTATAACATATTTTTATAACTAAATGTAATTAAACATCTCTTAACGGGTTTTTACCCATATATTTAATCTTGGTGGCTACATTCATGTACTCCTAGTAAGTATTAACCACATTTTTCATTAACCTTAGTCAAAATTTTAACCTATGTTCTTTTTAATTAAGTGGTTAACTATTTTCTAGGACACTGATGATGGAACATGGTTTCCGAAAACGTTATGTCTTTTTAACTTAGCCCGTTTGGGCCTTAAATATATACCTATTACAAAGGATTTTTAATTAAACTATTTAGTATTTTTGTAATAAACAACTGAACAACTAACAACTGACAGTTTACTTTCAGTCCGTTTAAAAAAAAAGACTAAATGAATTTTCGTTGCAGAAAGATTGCTCAATCCCAATAATTTAAACCACATTTTAAAAAAATTAGATTAATTTAATTCCAATACTATCAATGATCTCATTGTTCAACGAGCTGTGCGAAGTGAGATCATCGGAACATTACCATTTCGTCTTCCCAAGAAAAATTAGCATAATTTTGAACTGACAGATTAAATAATTTATACGTTTATGATTAAAATAACCTTTTATTGTAGCCGTACACAGTATCAACACAGTCAACCAGCCTTCGTCGTCACGTGTTATTTTAGTTGTAGTTCAGACAATTGGCGAATTGAATACAATGCTTTGCCAAATGAATTCGGAAAAGAACAGATGGTGGGATTGGTACAATATTGGTATTGTTATGACGTACAGGGTGGATAAAACAAACAATAAATAATAAGCTTCTAAATAGAGCTAAACTAAAAATTGCAGAAAAGCTTGTATATTCATCACAATGTTTTCTTCAACCTAATACTTCAAATAACATCAGATATTTCTCCTTCACTTATATTAGCAGCATTTCCAAAAAAATATCGAAACTTTTTACTTCTACAATTGATAACATTAAAATTTCCTTCAAGTCACACAACACTTTAGGTTCCTTCTTAATCAACACCAAAGATAGGATGAACACACTTGACAAAAGTGGTATTTACAAATTAAAATATGATGATTGTAGTAGATGAGTAGGTAGAACCATTAGAAAGTTATCCACTAGAGTTTCAGAACATTTGAAAAGACCAAACTCTTCAAGTTTTGGTCAACACTTATTATCCAGCAAACACATCAATTCTATCATCAATTTTAACACCTTCATCAACGTCGGTTTTGCTTTGCAATTTTTAGAAAGCACAGATTAAAGCAGAAATCTGAATTGTGTTTCGAAACTATTTTACGGATTTATTATCAGATGTCGCTATTGCGTCCATATCGAAGCTATTTTAGTGTTGCTTCTTAAAAGACAGAAAATATTGATCTTTCACGTTGAGAACACCTATAAATAACTGTTCTGATGAGACCTATTAGGTCGAAATACGTATCAACAGATACATAGGCGCTGTTTGCGTGAAATCAAATATTTGCTGTCTTTTTCATTTTAATTCATACTATCGAAAACATTTACCAAAACAACAAAATGGAGGTAAGAATAAATGGACAACTTACAGAACCTATAGAAATTGTCAGCGGAATAAGACAAGGAGATTCATTGAGCCCCATGGTCTTTAATTTGATCATTTGATCATAATAACATAAATGGATGAGACCCGTGTCGTCAAAATAGCAAGAGATAAGTCACCAATCGGCAGAAGAAGTATCGGACGACCGGGCAAAAGATGGAGTGACAACCTTCCATAGAGGAAAATCCAACTTCCAACCGCCAATGGTTTATAAAAGGAAAAAGAAGAAGAAGAAGAAGAATGATATGTTTATTATGCATAGAAAATATTTCTTGACTTCTCAAATTTTGCAAAAATTTTAAAATAAGATAGAATTACAAAAAACTCATCACTGAAGTTTTAGTTAGTTTTCTGAAATTAAAAATTGTGGAAATTGAATTAATTGGTTAATATTCTAGTAACAACCAATTAAGTAATTGGAATGTACAACTTATTTGAAAAAAAAACCAAAGTTTTTAGGTGTATAAAATCATTACTGTGTGTATATTACTCTTGTCCATAATACAGTATACATTTTATAAAGTTTAGGCTACTCGGGATAGATGGCGCTAGTACTCACTTGTCTATACGTAGTTTAATTTTGGGCACGAGTAGTTCGATTTGGAATTTTTTAGTTATCGCATATTGGCCTCTAGTAAAGAACTAGACAGACAGAACTAGAAAGATAGCAGGTAGGAACTGCTTTGGAGTACCTTGGATAGGATTCTATTGGGTAGTCCTAAACCCGGTACTCCGATAGACCTAAAATGGAAACTGAATCAATCCCTGCCCTCCACACTCCGCAAATTCCAGGAGCCCTTTGACCTGGCGGAAGCTAGCAACTGCTAAGGGTTTCTTGTCCAGGGTCGCTAATGAAGTCCAGAACGGAATGGCAAGGCTAAGAAATACTTCCGGTATTGGCGAAATACTCACCAACACGTCTAGCCAGCGTGGTGTTGAGTACTTTTTCGAAAAACGAGTTTTTCCTAGTTGGCCATAAAATTACAATTAGTTATACGGATACAATAATTACATTACTATTTATAACTGGGAATAAGCCACAATTAAAGATAAAAATACGTTTATTGACGTTTCAATTTACAAGTCGGAAATCGTTCTCAAAATACAAACAGTAAATTAAACAAATTTTGTTTTTTGTTACATAGTGAAAAAATTCTTCTAATAATTTAATTTTATCTGACTCATTTATATTGACAATTCAGACATACATTATGCATTTTAAAGTAGACGACTTTAAAATGATATTGTCAATATTGTTGAGTTGCGCTCCTGGGACGGCTTTACTTATAAGATAGTTCATTCGATTACATGAAATCAACTTTAACTTGAGAATATCCGTCAGAAAAAATCATACCATGTAATTCGTCTTTAAAAAGACAAACACATGACATGATGACAGTAAAATTCTCCTGTTAGTGATTCCATAGTAAATTATGAGGGAAAAACCAGGAAAAAAACCTCATAATACTATCCCGACATTGTAAGTATTTGTTCGTGAACTTGGTTTACCTTCAACAAACATCAAAATTCTGATTTTATATGTTACGTTATTTAAAAAACATAAATGATGTATCCGCTATATGTTACTGACTTACTAATACTGGTATTTTCTTATTAATAACTTCCTCTTTCAATATTGGTAACCAGATCCTACTACATTCTGCCGAGGAATTTGCGACACAATTGGCCTCATTTAGCATAATTAGAGCCGCTTCTTTGATTTTTCTTTTTTTGCCATCCGTTTCTTTTAGGACTATATTTGAATTATTCCATTGAGCCCTATGTTCATTATCCCATGCGTGTTTACATATTTGAGATCTATCAAATTCTCTATTTTTAATATAAGATTGATGTTCACTTATTCTAACATTTAATGGCCTTGATGATTCACCTAAATAAAACTGATCGCATTCACAAGGTATTTTATAAATGCAATTCTTTGTCCTTTCTTGTTCATTTCCGAAGTGGAAATTGAAACGTCAATAAACGTATTTTTATCTTTAAGTAATTGTGGCTTATTCCCAGTTTAATAGTAATTAATTGAAGAAGTCCCTGGAACAAGTACAAAGGTAATAGCTGCTGAACTAAAGGTTCCTCACGAAGGCGTTTGAAGGATCAGCTGCTTAAACCCAATCACTTAACAAAGGTTCAAGAGTTATTGGTTAAAGATTATCCTAAAAGGATTGGATTTTGCGATTGGTTGTTAATGGAAAACACTCAAAATGTTAATTTTCAAAGGACTTTCAAAGTTAATGTTTGGGCAGGAATTGTGGATAACAATCTAATAGGCCCAGTATTTCTTCCCAACAATTTAAATGGTGATAATTATTTGCAGTTTTTTACAAACGATTTACAAGAGTATTTGGAAGAAGTGAATATTGCAATAAGGCAAAATATGTGGTTTCTACAAGATGGCGCTCCACCGCATTACAGTAATGAAGTCCGGGAATACCTTTGCAGGCAGTATCCTGGTCGGTGGATTGGAAGGGGTCGTAACGCACCTATTTCTTGGCCACCCAGAAGTGCAGGTCTTAATCCCATGGACTTTGCTTTTGGGGGTTTATGAAAGAGAAAGTGTATTCTGTAACAATAGAGGACGAACAACAATTGAGGGTTAGAATAATTGAAAGTATCGGTTTTCCTTATTAAAACGATACCGGATGTGTATTGAAGAAAATGGGGGTCATTTGAACTTTCATTGTAATATCATATTTATAGAGGTTATAGACATTTTTGTACTTGTTAATTCATTTAAGCCATTTATTTAGTTGCACCTAATTTTTTAAAGGTTAATGAAAAGGGCGTAACTCAATAAAAACTGTTTTTTTAAAAGTGATAAGAGGCAAACAATTTTTAAAAATAATGTGTTGAACTAATGTTAACAAAATTCATTTGATTTGAACGTACTTAAAAGTTTGGAGGGATTTAGGGCTGCACACCCCCTTAAAATTTTTCTCCTCGCTTAGATTTTGTTGTTCCTTTTTTATGAAAAATGCTTTCAGAACAAGAACGTAACGTGTCCATTTTTATTACAAAATGTCAAGTAGTTTAGAAGATAATGCAAAAAAACAATTTTTATTTTGTGACTTTAAAGGGCTGTAACTTTTTTTGTGTACACTTTTGTACAAGGTAAATTGGATTCAACTTACAGGAACAGAACAGAATGGCGGAAAATCCTAGAACAAGCCAGGACCCAAAAAGGGTTGTCGAGCTACTGATGATGATGAAGTTGGATTCAATATCAATTTATTTTTGTCCCCGGAATGCGTGATTTAATTTATGAGATACCTTTTTGAAACACCCTGTATAATACACTGTATGCCTAGAAGGAATTGACACTTGACAGTGATCAGACAGACTCTATCTCTCTCACACACTATTTTTTCTTTTTCTATTTCTTTCCCCCTCACATTCTCATTTATAAATAAAGATTATTAAGTACCCATAATTTACCCTCTACCCCCTTATTTATTTTCTTAAGTGGCGCTCCTGTATATTAAAAATAATTTGCAACTAGGTTCAGGATAAATTTAATTTAATTTTAATTTCACGAGATACAAGATACGAGATACTACAATATCTAATGGAGTATTATTTCTATGAATAAACTGAAATACTTGAAAAATAAAATAAGCTTAATAGCCATACATTTTAGGTTATTTGGGGATATGACAATATAATCAGCTGATCTGTACATTGTATAAACCTGAGGTCTTTAACCTTGTTAATTGTAATGCTTTTATCATTTAAATTACAATTTATGCTTATCGCCACCCGCGCTTCTAAAAGATGTTTGTAAACATTTTTCAAAATTAAAATGTTAAACAATGTTTAATAGAATGATATTTTTAGTTAATTGAAATGGATTTTCATTTAAGCTAACAAAAACTATAAGTCTAAACGTATTTAATAAAGAATTAAGTGCGGAATTCCCGGAATATTCTCACAATCAATAGAAAATAGGAAAAATATAAACATTTTGTATAGGAGAACTGTCAAAAGTCACATATGATTATAGTTACTTTGATATTAACTAAAATATTTACTTACATGTTTGTATGATGTTAGCTGCTGGTGGAAAATGAATAAAAGATGCACTTTTCACTCGCAATTCACGCGGTTTCACCATTTTAAAACCGAATTTTCAGCAAATTTTCATTGAAAATTGACACAAATAGTCCATACTCGGCTGTCAAAGGCACTGAAACTAATTTGAAAATAGAACAGCGTGTGCCATCTACTGATACTAATCCTAACTATCACAGTTTTCTATAATAAAATTTAGAATTTTAATCCTAAAAATGGAATAAGTACTATTTAAAATTAATGATTCTCATTTAAGTATCTCAAGAAGTAGTGTACAATAGTATACAATAAAAGATATATGACAAAAATAGATTCTAAAACATTTTATTTATTGGAAGTGAATAGAGAAAGCTGTTAATTGCAGTGCCATCTATGATCGCTTGTTAGAAAAATTTTACGTTGAAAAAGTATGGGCAAAGAATATAGACGCTGGGTATGAGTTTTTGTATTGTCCTTTAATTATACTTACTTTGTACTTACTTATTATTGTTATAATTGGTTATAATTCATTTTTTTCAAACTGAATATTAGAGTGATCAAATTCACAATGTTAGAATATGAGCATTAAAATAAGATCACTATAATACAAATAGTATATGTATAATTAAATACATATAAATATACTATTATATATATATATATATATATATATATATATATATATATATATATCCTCCTAACATTGCAGACTCTGCATTAAGGTTTTTACCATACACAACGGACTCGAGCGATTTATGGACTCAATATACAGAGTCCGTAAAGTTTTTCATGTATTTCTTTTAACTGATTGTTATTTTCTACCAAAATTTTATTGAATGAGAAACTAGAGACCTCTACCTACTGCACAAATGTATTACAAAAATTGTGGGTATTATAGAATAGCTGCAAATTATAAAACAAAATGAGTCCGTAAAGTCGCCTTTAATTCAGCCATTTGCCGTGGAGGGCGCTTTTATGAGTATACTGAATGTGTATATCACTTATGTGTTAAACCATATTGCCATATTACAGACTCGACTTAGCTGGCAACAGTGTTGTTCAACTATTGAATCATTTTATCTGGCTCAAATTACAGAGTAAGATTGTTTACGTTCATTGGTAATGTTATTGTTAATTTTTATGTGTTGGAAAATGTATTGGTATACAGTGTATATATTTAGTAAAATAAACGAGGATATTTTGTTTCACAGAAATTACTTCGACACTGAAATTTTTAATAAACGAACACGTATTTCTATTTATATACTCGTATAGAATAAGCTACTTATTTTTTATTCAATTGAAAAGTTACATTGAGATTAGATTTTTGAAAGGACGCAATTTAATTTTTTTGATATGTGGGGGTGGTGAGTATAAACTTCAATTCAAGTTTGTGAAGTCGCAACCCTTGTTCCCAGGCCGTCATCTTGGAAAAAGAGAGGCAAAGGGTTTTTGCGCTGTATCTCGTAAATTAGCAACTCTACAGAAAATTTTATAAATCATTATTTTTACCAAATTAAATTTCTACAACTTTATCTGTATTACTTTTTATCGGAAAATAAAAAATAAAAAAGTTATAAAACAAAATAACTAAAAAATTTTGAAAAAATTTTCTATTGTGCTTTTCGCTTATAACTTTTTCTAGCGATTTTACAATAAAACAATAATTAAAAAAAAACAATAAATTTTAAAAAAATGGATGGTTGTGTAGCTGTGTGAAAACTTTTGTAAATGGATTCCGTTAATAAATAAAATGATATCAGAGCAATATCATAGAGTAATTTTCACTACAAATTTGTTTAATTTCATTCATTTTCTAGTTTTTGCAGCGCTCCAATGTTGATTGGGTCCTTGAATACTCGCCATCTTGAAATAAGGAGTGTAGAGCGAAAATTTTATAAAACATTATTTATAGCAAAATAAATTGTATTTATTTATATTTTATTTTATTATTTATATTTAACTTTTAATCGAAAATTGAAAAAAAAGTTACAAACAAAAATAACTAAAATCTTTGAATAAATCTTTTGGGCCTTATAACTTTTTTCTGGTTATTTTAAATTAAAATTACATTAAATCGACCTTAAGCTTAGTTTTTTTATTATATATTTTTTTCTTCATATCATTTATTATTTTGTTAACCTTCCTATGGTCTCTCTCTCTCTCCCTCTCTCTCTCTCTTCTCTCTCTCTTTCTCGCTCTTTCTCTCTCTCTCTCTTCAATCTCTCCTCTCAAAGGAAGTGTAGTGATCATCGTGATTCCTATGGTATCATTAGTTTATGATTGATCTTTTTCCCAATCACCTATGAGGTAGAGTCTGGAAGTTTTTGAACAAACTTTTGTTTGAGCCTTATAAATTTTTTCTGGTCATTTTGCAATAAAAGACATGAGAGCACTATTATAGAGGGTTTTCAACGAATAATTTTTACTGCAAATGTGTTTTATTTCATGAATTTCTTTCGGTTTTATAGCATTCCGAAGTTGACCGGATTCATGAGTACTCATAAAAATATGATAAAAATGAACAATTCCACTTAGTTTCCTGTTATATATTTTTTTATTCACATCTTTCGGAATCAATTTATCATTTTCTTAACAGTTCTATGTTATTATTATTTTATTATCGACCTTTTTTGCCAACAAAAAACTTTCTCCGTCTCATGCGCTTGCGTCGTACGAAAAAGCACAAATCGACAGAGATAACGTTTAATAAGAGTACCGTGCCAACAGTATCCTAACATCAACTTCTTAGTAATGTAGAGAACCAAAAAAACCTAATGGATCTTCACAAACTGCTCTATTAGAAGTGGGTTTTAGTGTCGTCCAGGCAGAATCTAATGCAGACACAGTCAGAACCTGTTTTGCGCTTGCTTAATTTGAATCATATGCTTCTAAGACCGTCGTAACAGACGACATTGCCATTCTTGTCTTGCTTACGGCATTAAGAATTAAGCGGTGTAATGTTGTGTGTCAAAAGTGTCCAATTTTTTTAAACCTTCAAAAGGGTGTAAGTCGCATCAATTATACTGTCCTTTAAGTTTTATGTATGGCGATCATTGCAGAGTTTTGCTATTTTCCCATGCTATTTCAAGTTGCCACACAACATCAGCAGCTTACAAGATCGGCAAAATTCATTAAAATTTTACAGAAACACCCTTAATTCGCTAGCCGAACAACAATATTTCTCAGTGAGAAGGCCCAGCTATCTTTGCTCACTGTCGTTGGCGAATATTTTTTTGTCTCTTTATATAATGGAAAGAAAGATGATTCTCTGACAGCATGAGATACAAACGATTTGCCGAGACCAAAATGACCAAAGTGACCAAAAATGTATTTAACTTATCATTGATTCCGCCAACACAAGATACAGCACGTTTCGAAAGTCTTAGAATTTATCAGCAGAAAACACTGCGATCCTGAAGTTTGGGGCTAAAAAAACGTAAAAAAATTTGGATACCAATCAAAACTTTCAAAACTCCAGCTCCCTTGAACTTCTAAAATAAATTTTCTGCAGATGCAAGGCAAACTGTGAAAGTATGTGTGGTTGCCAAAACGCAGACCTCAAATGCTCTAAAGTGTGCCTTAATTGTTCTGGTGAAACCTGCAGTAATATCATGGAAATATCAAAATTTTTTGTATATATTTAAATTTTAATACTTGTTTTATCAGTAGGTTTTCAATCTGAACTTTCTTCCACTTGTTGGTTCCTTTGACAATACTAAACTTTTCATAATAAGTGATAAAATTTTCATATTAAATCGTTTGGCTTTGATATTAAACTGGTGTAGTATTTATTGGAGATCATCTTCGTTCTCTGTTATCAAAAACTCCTCATAAACATCGCATATTATCTTTATCTCCTTGCTTGCCGGTTGTTTTTTTTATTTTTACTAGCTTAAAACCTCTCAATACTATATTAAATATAAAAGAATAAATATTACAACTGGACTTCCATATCTGATTCCAGTTGTAGTGTTTATAGATTCTTTTTTTTCTATTTGAACTTTTACTTCGGTTCTGTTTCTTACATGTCGGTTCTCTATTATTTTTATGATATCAAGTAATCTGGATTATCTGTTGTACAGATGTATATCGCATCCGATAGTCTCACTGTGTCTTAGGACATTTCTAAATTAACCAAACATAGTTAGGCTAGTTCATTATATTATTATATACTTCTCTGCACAAGAAACTTGTTGTTAGTCTGGTATACTAATCTTTTCTTCAAATTATTTGATATTATTTTTAATATTAATTTCAAAATAGTACTTAACAATTCCTTTAGAGTATTATGGTCGCACATTACACCTATTGTAAAAGAAAAAACATAATACTCGTTCTCCACTCCTCATGTATTGTTGATGACCTTAACCCTTTATTAAATATTATGGTTAACTGTTGTATAAGCCATATTTTATTAATTTCTTTTCTGTTTTTTAACTTTATGATGACTTCTTTTATCTCATGTTTTTATCATTTGCGTTAACTCATTTGATGTTATATCGGGAGTTTCAAGAGCATGTTCAGTTTCCTTTGTTCGGTTTATTTGTCTAATATTATGTTGTCCATTTTTTTATTTATGTTGATATCTTATATTAATTCCTTAATTTCTATTATATGTCCCTCTTATAAACTTTTACTGTTTTATTGTTTTCTTCGGCCTGATTAGCCCATGTGCTGTGTTACGAACTCTCTTATATTCATAAGTCCCCTGCGTTCTTTCAGATCTATATTTTATATAAACATTCTTTTTTCCTTCAGATATATTTCTATACTTTGGGTAAACATTATAGTGTACGTTTTCTTTCATTTAAGTTTGTGTTTATTTTTATTCCTCCTAGAGGCTTGTTTGCTTTATGTTGTTTTAATTCTTTTCCCAACTAACTTAGTTATCTTCATCGCATGTAACGCTTTGTTGTTAAATTATTTGATCTAGCCTACTTTGATATAGTTTTTTGTCAAAATTGTCTTTATTAATTTTAGTTTCTAGTGTTGGTAGTTTGTGTTTATGATTCTTAATCGAATTAAGATGACTTTTTTCCAAAACTAAATTGTGGCCAGTCCCTACGTTAGCTTAGATCAGGCTCCCTACATCTAATACTTGCTGGCATTATTAATTTATATTTGTAAGAATATGGTATCTCATTGATTTGTGTCCAGTTGTGTTAAATGTTCTTAAAAAAGTATTACATTGACTTAAATAACCAAAATTATTATATTTCTTTCAATAAATATCAGGTTCAAATTTTTAGAAATCATAACAATATTTTGTCATTTATAAGCTTCTGTTTAAAATATAGGTTACTTAAATACTATACTTTTGCCGTTTTTAAGATCATAAATCTATTTTGAGGTATCCATTACTTAAACAATCGCGAAATGAGAAATAACTTTCTTGGCTTAAATAGGAAATAAAGAGGGGAATCCCCGAATTATCGAAATACGCAGTGAGCGAATTGACAACACCGTATGAGTCTATAAGGTCGTGTATATGAGGCCCCAAGACCACAATACGGATAAAAATTATACTGATGAGGCTGTAAAATCGGAAATCGGCACGAGGTGGTAATGATAGGAGAACCGAGGGGGAGAGTATATGTTAAATTTTGTTTTATCCAAATAGAAACTAGGGCATTAAGAATGTTTTGTTACCTGTTTCGATATACACGATGACTAAAATATTATATACACCTGGAAATAGGAGAGGCCGTAAGGTTGCGCTATGGTTTGAGTCCTTAAGGATAGTAGGATGTAAATATATATATATATATATATATATATATATATATATATACATATATATATATATATATATATATATATATATATATATATATATATATATATATATATATAATAGTATATTTATATATAGAAAAAGTTATTGTCCTTGCTTTCATGCCTAGATTTTCTTATTCATCATAGAAGAAAGATAAAACTTTCAGGATTTTAAAGATTTGCAATTTTGTAGCTTGTAAAATTCTATGTATTTAGTATCTTAAATAATATAATGCCTTGATGTTCTTACTATGATGAGGTCCAGAGTACTCTTTAGAGATACAAGTATGAGTTTTGTTTTATTAATTTATCAACAAACAAATATTAAAATCGCGTAAGTATCATCTATAAAATACCGTTCTTCTAGATGTAAAAGCGTTATATTTTATATCCTGGTATCTTTAATATGCATAGAAAATACTTCTTGACTTCTCAAATTTTGCAAAAATTTTAAAATAAGATAGAAATACAAAAAACTCAAATCCAATTACACATCACTGAAGTCTTAGTCAGTTTTCTGAAATTAAAATTTGTGGAAATTGAATAAATTTATTAATATTCTAGCAACAACCAATTAATTGAAATGTACAACTTATTTGAAAAAAAAAACCAAAGTTTTTAGATGTATAAAATCATTACTCTTGTCCATAATACAGTATACATTTTATAAAGTTAACGCTACTCGAGATAGATGGCGCTAGTGTTCACATGTCTATAGGTAGTTTAATTTTGTCCACGAGTAGTTCGATTTGGAATTTTTCAGTTATCGCTTCTCGGCCTCTGGCTAAGATCAAAGTGTAGTATCTGTTCTTATCAGCTTAATATCTGATACGCCCCGCATGCGGGGCCAGTATATTAAACTGATTTTTGGAAATAGATGGAAGGTTAAGGGGCTTGCTCCACTTCTATCACGGGTTGGCCCGGTATTGCAGTACCGCCGGGATCGGCCCACAAAAAATAATTAAAACATAAATAGATACAGAAATCAAAGAATTATCAGAGGTATTATTTCATGGTGTTCGTGTTCAACATTATTGTATCAAAGTTTGACATCAAAACAGAAAATCTGAAAATTTTTAATTTTCGATAATACGTGTATTCATTTGGAAGAGTTGATGGGCCTGTTTTTTAATTGGTCCAGCCGGAATATCTGGACTTATTTTTAAGGAATTGTGCATTCTTTTTATGTAGGCCTCTATGGCTTATTTTTATAAATCTCTGACTGAGGTCACTGAGGGTCACTTTCAATCACAATTTATTTATTGATTTTATCCCTAACTCATTGATTTCTAATTATCGTTCCATTATAATTCTACTATTTCTAAAATTTTCGAGACTTCACTGACTGATTTTTTGACAGTACATCTGAAGAATCAGCTTCATACTGGTCAGCATGGTTTACTTACGGTCTAGTTGTTCAACTTCTACTAATTTACACTGATTATGTTATAATTGCATCAAAAAACAATTTTTATGTCGATTAGATTTATACTGACTTGTCTACATGCATCTACTGTTCTTGTAAATTGTGTAGATATTCTTTTTCTGGTATGATCAATTGGATTCTCTTATCAAAAGTGTTACCTTTTAATCTTTATTTTTAAACTTGTTCATAAAATAAACAATCACCTGAATTGCTTCAGCTAGTTTGTTTTCATATTCCTACCCTTCACTGCATCAGATATTCCATTTCCATGTTCCTTGCCTCAGAACTAATTATGGTTTACACATAGATATGGTCTGAAACTTTTGTATCAATAGCTTGAGTTACTATTTAAAGCACTAAAATGCAAAATGAAACTTTTTATAAATGTGTACTGATTTATTTTATTCATGTATATTTTATTTTTATCTGTAATTTTGTGTATATTTCTATAATGTTGCATTTTTGTATAATTTTGACAGTGAATTTGTTCCACTTGTTATTAATAAATAAATACAATGTAATAATAAATGTTAGTTCCTTTAAACATTTATGTTTTATTACTCAAAATTATTTTATATTATATTAAATGTATATATATTTTATATTATTTTCATGATTATGTTTGTTAATAATAAATAAATGCAAATTCCTTTAAACATTTACGTTTTATTTCCCAAAATACATGCACAAATATATGCACAGGATGACACCACTTTTAGTACTTTATACAATGGCGTTGACGTCTAATTTACATCCTCAGTGCTAAAATAGGCGCCCGAGAACAACACAAAAGTCCGTCAAGTAAGTCCTCCGGACGTATTTTGGACGTCCCATTTAGGATCCAATTAACGTCCACTCTGCACGTAAAATGGACATCCGGTCGTTCGGTTCAGCGACATTCAGACCAATATCGGACGTTAAAAGAACGTACTTGGGACCAAAGCGAACGTTCTATGGACGTCCTTAAAGTCCTTGAGGGACGTACTATGGACGTACGTGTGCTATTAGGGATACCCAGAATTCGGAATCCATTACTATTTTGAAACTTTGTAAATGGTTAAATTTATGTTGATGTATTTTTAATCTTTCAGTGTCATTAGTTGTTATGTTCTGCATCTGCTTCAGATTGGGCCTTGTCAAATCCTGCCACTCGTTGGGAAAGTTTAATTGATACTTAATTTGGCCACTGATATCATACTTCAGACATCGAATGTCCGATACATTAGGATCACCAACTTTATATCCTGGTCTGATACTGCTGTAATACAATTTTGTAAAAATGCGGAAATCATTATAATGAAAATAAAATTACTTCACAACAAAGAGTTTGGTAGGGCGAGCTTGCAAATCCGAATATAATGGGAAAGAAGATAAATATCTTTTTTCCTTAAACGACGCTCTATAAATCTATGTGCGCTATCCCCTTCCATCTGTGTATGTCCCTTCTCTAAAAAATGTTGAATTATAGTGATCTTTTTTAATTGATAACTTTAGCAAGGCATTACGATTCAACAACGGAAGACATAAGGATTCGACAAAACAACATTACGATTTTGGTAGCCGCAACCAGCACTATATATAACTATTTCTTTTGAAAAGGGACACTTCACAATTGAGCTCCAAAAAACTGCAAATAATCCAAGTTATGTTTGTAGCTTCTAATGAACCGTGGGGCTAATCCCATAGGAAGCAGTGTATAACTGTTGTAGCTAAATTAAACACAGTATAATTCTAACTTTGTCTTGTAATACATCACAAATAAGGAGCAAGTTTTACTTGCATATCCACAGTGGGCAATAGAGTCTTATCTGGGTTCATAAGGTTGTTTCTTTATCTTTTTTCTTTTCGTCTCTTGCTTTTGTTTTTCTTTTTTGGTGTTCTTCATTTGTTTTATGATCATGTTCGAAGGCCATACATAAATCCCAGTGGTCTTTCTTTGGTCGAAATATACCCATACATTTTTCCTATGTTATACGTCAGCTTTTTCGTGATTCATTAAGTTGCTTATTTTCCTTGGCATGCATCCCTGATTTATGTTCTGCTGATAATCACCAGCTTCTAACCGACCGTATCAAGGAACATTGTCTTACAAACTAATCGTTTTTTAGGTGATAATAAAAAGACGCTGACGTGAGTTGGCAATCACTGCCACCCAATCGAAGGGTACATTCACCATTGCTCTTTTTTCTTTCTCTCTATGGGCGAGAAGTCATGGTCGCAAGGCGAGAAACTGTGACCGCTAGTTAAGAGCTTTTGTTCTACTTAAGTGAAATATCTATTCACAATCAGCAAACGGAACATAGACAGCATTCTCCAGCTATTATTCTGGCCGACACATCGGTTAGACCAGACTATGAGTTTTTTTATTTCTCCTGAGTTCAATGGACGAAAGTTAAGTTTTATCTAACACAGGAAAGCTGAAACGATATCTGTAAAACCACGATTCACTGTAAGTGCGCCGGGAAACATTGAATTGCGGATACTTTTCACAAAACAGTTTGTACATTTTTTTCAAGTTTAATTCAGCAGGAAGGCAGTTCTTCGTAGATGCAGTGCGACTTCAGTGGTGTTTTTGATGTGGAAAACACTTTATGTGTTCTCTTATATGTTCTTTGACAGTTTTGTTGATTTTATTAGACCTATTATTGTGTTTTCCACGTTGATCACGTAGCTGCATACCTGTTTTTATCTTCTGCTAAATATATTGGATTTTTCGAGGTGTTATTCCAAATGCTTGACATATAGTTTTTTGGCACACTGATTATTTCTTCAGTTCAATCTGGATGTGGTATCGTCCAGTGCATTGTCGTCTGGAGATGTCTTCTGGAGTCTGTCTACGTTGTGGCTCTTGAAGTTATATTATAATCCAGCCTATGAAATGTTGTGAAGAGATCTCCAAACTGGCTTTGAATTTTAGCAGCCTCATTTGCACTTACACAGTCGCTCCCAAAATATAAAAATTCTTATTTGAAGTTATGGAGAGATGCCGAATTTCAAATCACACTCACACAAAATACACTCATTACGGACAAGCACAGATCAACAAAGCTAACGAGAATGAGAGAAAAAAATGAGTTTCCGAACAAAATATACAACATTGTTGCACTCGCTCTTGTGGGCGGGGTATTAATGGTACATTCTCGTTTCTAGCAGATACATACAGTATTGGAAGATTTAAAACGGAACATACAGATTATTAATACAATTAGTAAGATCCCCTGACCTGCAATTACCCAGTGTAAATTTCAATATAACGTCGCGATGTCTTATAATTAATTCATTTGTTCGACTGGACTCCTTCTCAAGTCGATATTTTTCGACTGCTGCGCACGTGCGCACCTTACCAAACACAAAGCAAAGGGCATGTATTTGTTTTGCTCGGCCAGTGATGTTCCTTGGGACTGTTGCCAAATCGGTAGATACCTTCGGCAAAAATCTGTAGATTTTGATGTATCATATACATCCTTTTAAATTTTAAATTATCAACAATATTTGGAATAATAAATATATTAAACTATACACTAACCAATTCAAATAATATCTAATGAACACAAAAAAATTGTTATTAATAAAACATTGTTATTATCTGCACAAAAACACAGAAAATCAGTGAACGATAGACAACAGTGTCGACGTACACCTGCCGAATACGCTACTAGAAATCGCGAAGGAGTAGCAATCCAGTCGAACAAATGAATTAATTATAAGACATTGCGATGTTATATTGAAATTTACACTGGGTAATTGCAGGTCAGGGGATCTTACTAATTGTATTAATAATCTGTATGTTCCGTTTTAAATCTTCCAATACTGTATATGCTTCACCTGCATTTCTCTGACACTTATGGATGTTTCTCTTCCACTGGTTAATATTGATTTTGCGTTTTTCCCTCTATTTATGTACAAACGACTCAGCAACACGTTACCATTTTTACAGTGATAGTAGTTTGACAGTGACGTACACACAACGTTTTTGCACGAATACCAACATTGCGGAACGAAAAACTCAGGAAAGGCAAAATGTTATTAGCCAGATTGAAAGATGCTAGGATTGGTCTTTGGATATACAACAATATTGCATTAAAACCTCACTTTGACCCAATCTGTCGCTTACAACATTGTTGCGGCCCATCATTCAATTGTCAGGTTTCAAAGTCAGGTTATGGATGTGTTTTTTGCATAAAAGTTGTAAATATAGGATAACAAATTATTTTAAAGAAATAAATAAAAACTACACATTTGGTTTAATCAAAACTTAAATATATTAAAGACAATCACATTTGCAGCTATGAAAATTATAAAGGAATGTACAAATAATAAATTATATACAGATTTAGTGCCCGAATGACCCGCAAATTGTTATTATATGTACAATAAATATATACCATTATACATTAACTTGTTATTGTAACAAGTAACGTATTTTATATAAATTTTGTCTCAAAGTGAATAGTCTTTGTTTTTCGCTCTTTAAACGATGTATACATAAAAGTTATAAAATAAAGTGAGTTTAAATTCCTATCCATCCATCCTTCTACTGAGATTATATCAAGTAGTTAAGTATTATGTTTGTATGAGATTACGATTTCTATGACTTCGACGGTCTTCAGACACAGACTGTTGAAATCTGTGTCTGTGTCGAAATCGAGAACGATTTCCGAAGTGGAAATTGAAACGTCAATAAACATATTTTTATCTTTAATTATGGCTTATTCCCAGTTAAATAGTAATTAATTCGTCAAATTATCGAAACATCTCGAGAGTTTAACATAGAAACATATTTATGCCTTGTTGACTATTCCAAAGCCTTCGATACCGTAAAATGGGATAAAATGGGAAAAGCATAAAAAGCTAATAGATGCATATTCTTCACTTAAAGAACGACGTGGAGATAGTGAAGAGATGAGAAAAAATTAAAATGAAATAATAACTTGTGCAGAGGGATATTTCAGTTTAAAAAGAAATTGCATAAATCCTTTTTAAAAGTTTCTTGTCCAGCTGACGTTCAGAAGAATCTGGAAACACTTCTGTAGAATCTGCTGACGAGGAATTAAAATGGACACCACTAAATAAAAAATTACAAAAAAATCTCCGAGACCCACAGGGCCATCTCAGAATAGGAACCCTTCGAGTACTGCTAAACCCATCGCAGCTTCTAACAGAAATGTTCATAAAAAGTCTGCTCCTAGAAGATCTTAATCCACGGTGAACTTTGGTGTTAATCATGCATCCAGAAGAGTTGTAGCTGAATCCTCAACAAAACCAATTATTAAAGAACCAAGTATTGTGGTAGGAAATATTAAATCTACTCTTAAACTAGCAGTTGTAAACAAACCAGAAACTATCGCAGAACGAAAAGAAGCAAACCAACCAAAAATCACAGCTTGGGATTTCAAAGGAAAATATAAAGAATTACAAGAAAAGCATAAAAAGCTAATAGATGCATATTCTTCACTTAAAGAACGATGTGCCTATAGTGAAGAGATGAGAAAAAAAGATTATATGATCAATGCAACTTCGAAACACAATTCAAGAATTAACAGGTAATATATATTAAAGTCTTCTGTAAAATTAGACCTCAGATTAATGAAGCTGAAAATGAAAAAGCAAAATGTTGGATACATTATGTAAATAAAAATAGAAATTCAACATACACAACATCCAGGAACTACGCCGAAATCGACAGATATCAAGTTTTTCAGGAAAGTGCCACACAGGAAGAATTTTTTGTAGAATTATCTCAACTAGTTCAATCTGCCATAGATGGGTACAATGTGTGTGTTTTCGCATATGGACAAACGGGATCTGGCAAAACATATACTATGCAAGGCTTGGAGAATCGCGTACATATGGGAATGATTCCAAGAACCATTAATTTAATTTTCGACAGGATCAAAGACTTGAAAAGTTGTAAATGGCAATATGTGGTTTCTTCTTCTTCTTAGTCGTTAACCTGATGCAGGTATCGTGATATCATGAAGCTGTTAGGTAATTTTTCCAATGTTCCTCCACGTTTTTCTATCTTCTGCCAATCTAGCACATTCTGACAATGGAGCGCCAATGGTAGCAACAATATGGTCCGTGTATCGTGTAGGAGATCTACCTCTACTTCTTTTGCCTTCTACTTTCCCTGGATGGTAAGTTTTTCAAGACCATTTCTTCGAAGCACATGTCCAAAATAGCTTATTATCTGTTCTGTTATTTGTGTTCTTAGTCTTTTCTTTATGTTTAGCTGGACCAGTATGGATTCATTTGTTCTTCGGGCCACCCATGGTATTCTCAGCATTCGTCTCCAGCAGTACATCTCAAATACATCTATGTTCTTTTTGTCTTTCTCAGTAAGGGTCCAGCATTCCGATGCATAAGTAAAAACTGGAAAACTAGACTTCTTACTAGTCTCATTTTTGTATCGGTAGTAATTTCATGACTTTTACTGTGGCTATTATGTGGTTACTTCCAGCTTTTTAGAGATATATAATGAAAATGTAAGAGACCTGTTGGATTCTGATACAAACCAGAACTTGTCTTGCTACTACACACGAGCTAAAAACATCTAAGAAAAAGCATGAACAAGAAAAACATTTAGTAGGAACATCGGCAGCTAAATAAACTGAACTTAACTTCCTAATACACTCAATTACCGTGTTTTGTTACAATAATATTAAATATTGTTCTTAAAGCTTTAATTTTGCCAGTCAATCGGACAGAAAGTCTTACATCTCTAACAAAAATGAAATATACAGAGTTTTAGTTAAAATCAGCAAAATAATATATTTGGTTATGCGATGGGAAAAGTTAAAAGTACAGAAAAATGATACATCAACTTTTTAAAAGTAAATTTGGACCATTGTCAACGCATAGCACTTCAAACATAGATAGCGTACTGCAATCAAGACCCGTTCCCCAGTGCGACAGAGAAAAAAGATACGAGCAGTCGAAAAATATATGCTGCAATATAATCACTGGTTTATATTGCAGCACGCTGTCTAGGTATTATAAATCTATGACTTCAAAAATTCCTAGTTTTAGGTTAGGTTAACTTAAATTAATGGTTTTCCATCTAATATGACCATCATCACAGATAACTCCCAAATAATTCATTAATGGATCTTTCGTATGCCAATCAAAGCCAAAATGTTCCAGTATTGAGTGAATTTTATATAAAAGGTATCTCAAAATGTATGCAAAATTTTAATTGAATAGAAAACATTGTTTTTTCTTTAGATTGTAATTTTTCTGTTAAATCATAAAGTACATATGAATAGCATATCAGACAAATGGTTTTGACGGCTATACTGACACATGCGCACTCTTTTGTCGAAAATTTCCATGACCATTTTCATTAATGCAGTATTAAATTGCTCCTTCAATGCACATGTGGTTGTAGGCTTGTTGACAAATAATTCTGATCACCAAAACGAGTGAGTACACAACCAGGAAATGTCTTATGGAGTAATTGCATTGTTTCATGGACTGTATGGTATGTGGACCCGTCTTGTTGAATCCGAGTGTCATGAAGATTGTGAAAGATTTTATTTAATCTTCTTGATGTTGTCTATGCTGGTTCCGTTAATTTTGATTCCACCTTGGATCTCATCTAATGCTTTTCTGAATATCCACACTCCTCGTATATCTTAGGATATTGTGTGCTCTATTTTAATTGTTGCCAATATAGATAGATAGATCTGAGGTAATTCGCAAGTCTTGTTCGTCAATTCCAGTTGACGACATGCATATACATATACATTCATGTCTCTGCATCGTTGTGTTAACATATTTAAGGCAAAAAGAGCTTCTCGTGTCCCAATCTATTTCGAAATCCGAATTGAGTGTCTTCTTCTTCTTAACGTGCCCTATTAAGTCCCCTTGAAGTTGGCGATTAACATGGCGAAACTGTCTCTGTCTCGAGCTATTCTAAAGAGTTGCTCAGCTTTCTTTATTCCTGTCCACTCTCTGATATTCTTCAACCAAGAGGCCTGCTTTCTACCAATTCCTCTGCGTCCTTCGATTTTACCCATCATAATAAGTTGAAGAATATTATATCGGTCTCCCCTTACTACAAAATTCTGTCTTACTGTCCAAAATAGGCCATCTTTCTACATTTGATGTTATCAAGCAGCTCGCGAGCAGCATTTGCTCTCTCAAGGACTGCCACATTTGTCAGCATAGCCGTCCATGGAATTTTTAGTATACGTCTGTGCAGCCACATTTCAAAGGCCTCCAGACGATTAATGGTGGATATTTTTAATGTCCATGCTTCGACACCGTATAAGAGAACTGACCAAATGTAGCATTTAACCATACGCTTTCGAAGTTGAAGTTTCAAGTTATCATTACAGAAGAATGACCTCATTTTTAAAAATGTCGTGCGGGCTATTTCGATTCTACATTTTATCTCTTGATCTGGATCTAGTTGTTCAGTAATATGGCAACCAAGATATTTAAAACTGGACACTCTTTGAATTATATGACCATCAACATATAATCGTGCATCTTGATGTGCTAAACGGCTAAACACCATGTGTTTTGTTTTTGAACAGTTTATGTTTTGGCCAAACTCTCTTCCCACTGTATCAATGGCATTTAAAAGGCATTGTAATCCATTCATGTCATCACTTAAAATAACTGTATCGACTGCATATCTGATTGTATTTATCAGAATTCCATTAACTTTCACGCCCCATTCCAAATTATGCAGCGCTTCTTTAAATATTCTATCTGAATATAAATTAAATTGGTGGGGATAGTATACAACCCTGTCTGACACCTCTTTGTATTTTACATATTTTTGTTGATTTTCCGTTTATGCAAGTTGTCGCTGTTTGACGCCAGTATAACTTTTCTATGAGTGTCACTCAAGTAAAACTCACACTTCTTGGAAATAGTCATCGCAGTGTAACGCATTGGATTTTTTTGGAATGTTACGAATGTTGATTTTAGCCAGTCTGATGGTATTTTACCTGATTTTATTTAAAACCAAGCTACTAATATCAAGTAACTTGTTTTATTTTGTAACTCTTTTATTTAATATCACTATTACCCATGAACATTTTGCACATCCAGCATATTTTTTACTTTGTTAATTTATGATAGTGTCAGATATAAAATATAATTTTTAAATGCATAATATCAAAATTATTTTATAAAACATTGCTTGTTTTCGAAGTTACAGTTATAATATGGCGACAAAATTTGAATGTACGCAAAAATTTTTCTCACATACAATAAATATAAAATATAATACTAGTCTACAAAGATAAACAGTTATTATTAGTTTACATTATAGATTAAATAAAAAATTATTTAAGTTTCCGATCGTTTGATTAAAAGTAAGGTTATATGTTGACAACTGACTTACGTCATATATTATACTACATTTTAATCCAAAAACCGATATTTTTGGTTGACCCTTGATAAAAATATTTGACTTAGGTTGCCACTGTGTAGTTTAAAAATTAAATGCAGAAAATTTCAGTACTTTTAACGCAAAATACGATTCAATGTTTGCAAAAAGTATCATAGAATACCAACATATCCTTTTACTGTGCTAAAAATTTGAGAACTAGTTATTCGTGTGTCTTTTATCAACTTATTTATAAATATCAAATAAACTACTGATACTCTACGATACTTCTTGGGTATTTCTTTACTAATAAACAATAAATAAGTCATTAACTGACAGTTTCTTAATATCCAGCATTGATTATTGTAAATAAATAGTTATTTTGGCTTAGTCTATATTACTGTAGTCAGTATTTTATACCTATTAAACAATGATTTATATAAAATGATTTTATATTCACATACAGTTCTTTCACAAAAAGTTTTTTCGAGGTAAATATGCGTTTGTTGAATTATTTCATAATAGTTTTTTTGAATAGTGGAACAGAGTGCGTTCAGCTGAACTTAGCGGCTAAACAGCTGACTAAAGGTCGATTCAGACACATCAGTCCCGTCATAGTCTCGGCGCCGAACCGATCCTGTTTGGTCACAGAACTATCAACTATCTGACAGCTGGGAAACTGTTTGTCAACTGATGAGTGTGAATGCCGGCAACATTTTGTATTAAAGAATATTTTGTATGACGGATTGTTCGGTTCGGCGCAATCACTGTGACGAGACGTGACTGTGTCTGAATCGACCTTAAGCGGTAGCGTCCAGACGCATCCAGAGCAAGCCGCTGTTGAATTTACTAAGCCTACTTTATTTCCGCTGGATAAACCACCGATGAACTCAGCGGTTGTTTGGGCATGCGTGGTACACAATAACAATTTTAATTTTTCAAGAGTTTTTGGAATTCGATTGATCTAAAAAATTGATTTACAATGGAATAATGAAAGTACAGTTTGGTACTGAACTAGTATATGTATTTATAGAAGCATTTATGAAAATATTGTGGTTAGATTTGTCGAAAAATCAAACATGAAATGAAATGTTGAGACAAATTCGTTTTTGTCTGCTGGATCTAAGCCGCTTTGTGCTTCAAGTCAGCCGCTGAGGTCGTATGAACGCATCAAAATGTGTTAAAAAAATTTCAGACTGTCTACTTAATTTCAACAACATAGGTTAGTGACAGTTTTTCTTAGCTAATCTTAATGTTATTCATATATGTTTATAAAATAAAGAAAAAATTTTATATTAAACAATCTTCCTGTTTCCCTAGTGGATTTAAAATAAATATATCTTTCATTTCTAATCACAAATATATGAGGTGTCCTACATAGATAAAATTCTAAGATGTTTTTCTAACACCTTTTCTTATAGCAATGTTAAAAATATATAAAATACTCATGTTGATCTAATGTATAAAAACTGAACAAGTTTCCACTAAGCTACTTTATCTGGGTATTCCTTAGCTTCTTCTGACTCCCAAATAAACTCCTAAGCATATGGCTACAACAAAACAGGCACAGATTATGTAGATTACAACTTTCTGTTGAATGGTTCTCATGATCATTGAATTCATCAGTCTCCCTGACCTTCCTAATTCTTCATCAGCTTCTCTTAGCTACAATCAAAACGAATGAAAGCATCAATTCGATAGTTAAATAGTCATGAATAGCAAAATATTTTGGAAGAAAATGTACTAAAAGCAGATTTGTATATTGTGATCAATCAATATTATAATAGGAAATCACATGAAGACGAAGAAATTATATGAAAAGTCTGTCTCTCCTTGACTTTACAGTTCACGAGCATACAGCATGATGATTTTCTTCAAAAGAATTTTTAATCAAACATTTCCAGTGTCCTAAAAATGTTAAATTAAAACTAACCCGTTACAGCCAATAGCATTGTAGTAAAACAATGTTTTTCATTGTTTTTTGTGAGTGATAGTCATTTTCGAAAAGTAATCAGCAATTTTTTAATGATATGCAGATGGGAGTGTAGAAGAAATGTAAAATACACAGTTTAAATACATTTTAATTATTTATGTAGGTACCTACGTATTTATTAAGGTTTAAAATATTTATGCGTTAATTACATTATTATACAAATGTTTTATACAAAATTATTTTTATTTTATTCACATGAAGGTATTTTTTGAAAAAAAAAAATCATTTTAGAGCCCCTGACAGCCACAAAATGTAAAAATTATTATTTCCTTACTTATTATTAGTTATAATAGAGAAAAAAGTATATTTGCTTCAAAACTGTTTCTCTTAAAATTTGGCATCATTGTTGTTCATAAGAACCTGTACTGTAAAGTCAAGGTGGGACAGACTATAGAGCACTTAATATATTATACTATACTATAGTAACACAATTGTGTCGGGTGAGTTATATTTTTAATGTAGACCTTTGTGGGTCTGAAAAGAAAGGAAATCCATAAGTTGTACGCATGCCCTTGCTATTATAAAAAAAAGTGGAACCGTATGTAGACTAGCGGGGACCTTCATAGATTTTGTATCTAATTTACACAAAATTCCAGTAGCCGAGACCATCCTGTGCCCCAGGTGTCTCAGCCACTATCGCTGATATGATATTACTGTCTAGCAAGCATGAAAACCGCAGAGTAACGAGTTTTCACTGATTTTATAACGAATTTCCACAAAACTCTAGGATACGAGGCCCGCCCTGGAAACCAGATGCCTCTCACACCATCCCCGACATGATATTAGTATTCAGCAACCCCAACAAACCCCTGAGTAATTTATTTGCACTGATTTTGTATTAAATTAAAAAAAAAACTTTGGAAGACAAGGCCCAGGTGCCTCAGAGAACATCGCCTTCATTGACCCCAAAAACCCTGGAGTAATAACATTGAACTCATTTCCATCAATTATTTCCAATTTACAAATTTATCATTTCTCATCATTGATGGTGGTAGGTTTATTGGTTCATTACCTCACCTAAATGGTAATGTAATGGTAATATTTGGGTGGATCTAGTAGCTCTATGATCATGTTGCCTCAAGAAATTAAATAGAAAAATGCCTGGACAGGATAGAATCCCAAATGACTGCTAAGATATACATTCAGAAAATCCTCTACCAATATAGAATCACAAATGTAGGGCAAACTAGCACCACTATAGTTATGTTTTAAAAGGGAGATAAGATGGTTACTGAAAATTATAGAGGAATTAATTTCCTAAGCACGACATTAAAACTTAAATTCTCTTTCGATGCACCCTGCAATGTTCTATTGGAAGAAAAAAAATCTTTTTCTTATTTCAAACATTTTTCCATAATCAGCCAAAGAGGTTCTTCTAAAATGTCGAAATAGTTGCTTGTATCTACTTAAAATGCATTCAATAATAAAGTTTTCCTATACCTTTAGATGACATACTGCCCCAAAAACATCAATGTAGGTAGTTTTGAAAATTGAAAAGTTCAGTCCTTAGGCTCTTTTGCTCATTTTACTGTATTTCTCATTTATTGTGACATCAAAAGTGGTTTTTCTTTAGCATACAGCAATATTTTAAATACTCAGTGCAGTTTTCATTAATTTTTTAACCAAGTAACTTATGTTGCATGTACTAAATCCTAACTTTGAGTCTCTCTCTGACATGTGGATACAAAAATTCTTCATCTAACAAACAGCATCACTCCAAAGAACACTTACAACACAAATACTAGGAGACTTCAAAGTTTATAAATAGATAATTTCAATTGTCCATTTATATAATAAAATTACATTGGATTCATCCACTACAGGAAATATTTTATTTTTTTTTTCATTTTTTATATTATTATCAAAGTTCATAAAACTAACAAAATTAAATTGTTTTTTTCCATTGAATACTATTAAAAATTCATATATAGTTTTTTATAGTGACCAAAAAACTGTGATTTAAATAGTTGGGCCAACTGAGATGAGAAAGAACTTTTAGTTCTATGGTTCCATTCAATGATATGACATATACTTACCCTTTGTCTACTCCTCTGAATGGATTCCTTTTGTTCACCTAAATTTTTCAACACATCAATCCCAATCTCTTCTGTTTCTACTATAACCCTATATCCTTCTTCTAGTTTCTTACTTGTCCTTTCTAATCGTTCTGAATTATCTAAAAGTCTTTGTTTTTGATCTGAGGATATTCTAATATCATTTAAATCTTCTGAACTGTCATACAAGATTCCTTGTTTAACTGATCTAGCCTTTATATAATCCAATGTCAGTCTTTTTAGTTCGGCTCTATAACAATCACACTTTGTCCTACACCTTTGTTTCTTTGACTGTTCCAATTCCATGGCCTCCAGATCCATCAGCTCCAACTAAAATCAAAATATTTCTAAAGTAAAATATGTCAGATAATTATAAATAGTCCACTTTAAGATATTTAACCAATTGATTAAATATGGTATTAATATAGTAGATTATATAAATCCAAATGTCATTGTAAGGAACGGAATTTCTGACAACATTCTTTTGAATGCAATTATCAGCATCATATCAGTAATTTCCTACTCTACTTAACAGCTCTGCACCCTGCATCCTTGGGTAGAACAAAATTAAATCAGGAAATGTTTTAAAATCTTAAGATGGTACAATATTATCATTGCTTAAGACATAGAGGAGAAATTAGTACTACATATAATGTATTTGCAATGGGCCTAGATCCTTGAAGTAGAAAATGATAGTAAGTTATCATTATCTGCATTTGCAATGGACAACATGAAAGTTACCATTTTAAATTAAATAAAAACAAAATAATTCCTACTTATGTATTGAATTACAGTTAGTCAACTAAGTTATAACTTTTTAAAAATCTTATAATGTCTAATATTCCATTTATAGATCTCCTAATAAAAAAGCACTAATCCTTTCAAATGGTTTGGGTGGACCATTTGCATATGTAATACCACAAAGCTAAATAAACTTCTGTAAAGGTAGATAATGTACTTACCAGTTCTTGTGCCTCTTCGAGATGTTTTTCTATATTCGAGATTAGCTGTCGTCGGTCTTCTGTGAAAAAACAATTGAATATTAACCTACTTTTTTTAACAGGAATGAAAAAAATTTAAACAATAATATTAGAAATTGTTATACATACTAGTAGCTGAAGCTGTCAGGAGGCCAACTTGAGCGGTTATATCCGCTGTTAACACTGAATATTGCTGTTCATAATTTTCAAAAAGTGAAACCATTTTGATTATTTGGTTTCGATTTTTATTTTTATCTTATCACGTTTTCATTTTTACAACAAACAGCAGATGTCGTCGAAAGGTAAACGTCACTGTCAATTGTCGATAAAGTTTAAATTAGATATTTAGCATAAATACACCACAGTCTTGCCCAAATGGTTTTATTTCTTAATTCCATTTTTTTAAATGAAATGTATTTAATAGAACAGAAGCCAAACTAACAACTTGAAAGATTATGGCAATTTGTAGATGTGGTTACTTGTTCGAAATCATCTGATTGAAAATTGAAAATGACGACATAATGACGTCGTGACGTCTAAATATCTGTCACTGTCAAATCAAAGTGTACTTTAGGGTAGGGAACTTAATTGTAAAAGTTTTTCAATTTTCCCTTTTTTCTTTTAAAATCCGCGTTCTGAAACGAAAAGTGCTAAATATATAAACATTTAAATAAGTATATTAATCATGGTAAGCAGCAAAATCATTTGTTTTATACAAAAAAGACAAAGATTTTCTTTTCTTAAAATTTTTATTGTTCCTTCTTCTGGTGGAAAATGATCAAACAATTTCTTGTAGGATCCTCGAGATAATGGATCCCTAATAGCTTTGGAACATTTAATGGAAGAATTTTTTAATCCACAAACAAGTAATAGTAGAAAACATGACATAGAAATACAATTGAACTACTTTAAGTCTTTGCCACATCTGTGGAGATACTGCATTTATTTCATTACTAACACATCCAGCCAATACGTAAAAATGTTTGCCTTATCTACATTGGAGGTAACTTAGCATCGTAATATATCACCTTAATAAGTTTTAACATATATTATTTAATAATCATGTAATTTCTTATAAGTTTGTAAAAACCTTGATATGTTGTCAATATATTCTGTGAATATAAAGTTAATGACTCTCATAATAAATAACTAAAACTTTGATTTTGTAGTCTGTGATAAACCAACAATGGGCTAACACTGAGTGGTCTTCTAAAGAGGAAATAAAAACTGTACTGCAAAATTTTCTAGTAGAAAATGGACATTCTTCCCCACATTTTTTTTAGAACTAAATATGCTAAGCTACTAGTGGATATAGCTAAACATGACTGGCCAAGTACATACCCAAACTTTTTTAACAATATTCTAGAGGTAAGATTGAATTAGATAAACACTTATAAATAAATAGTGTACTTGATTTTTATTGAAGATATAATTGCATTAAAAATTAATTGTGATAAATTTTTGTTAAATATCTGATTCATTTTCAGTTATTAAAAGCTGAACCAAGTCAATTAGTGGGATTGATTTTGCTAAAAACAAGTAGTGAGGAGTTTATGGGTATACAAGCAACATATGAAAGTAGTAGAAGGAAAGACGAAGTTCTAAGACTGTTACAACAATACATTCCTGTAGTGTTTGAGATGTTGACAAACATTTTAGACAATCTAGGTAAGTCACTTTATTTATCTCACTAATTATTTGTTAGTTAAGATAAAAGAAATTTTTATTAGATACATAGAGTCTTTTTTGGGACTTTTTTAGTTGATATGACAGTTGGATGACTTTTATCACTTATTGTTTGTGTAGGCTTAAATTTCTCTGGAAGTTAAATAATCAATTGCAGTCTAGACAATTTCAATACATTTTTTTCTGTCCTTGTTAAATTAAAAAAAAAGGTACCTATAAATTATGTTGACTTCAAAATTTGTGAAAATCAGGTGAGAATTTTTTTTTACAACAAATATGTGGGGTTTTTTTATTAATTATTGTTCCCACTGTAGACCTGAGATTTTTCAACTAACAGAATAAATTAATTATTTGGGCTATTTTAATATGGTAGATTTTAATGTGATGATATGATATCATATTATAATATGATAGAGTAACTGGTATTGCTAGAGTTGACTAATTAGTAAACTTGTATTGGTAATTCTGTTAGTATTCATCCAAATTCACTTGCACCCTTGGAACTTTTTCATTACAGTTAGTTTTTTTGAAATTTTATACATTATCAAGGAAGGCTCTGTCAGGATGTATTATCATCATCATCATCTTTGGCTCTACAACCCTGGATGGGCCTTCATTGATACAACTCAAATTTTCTTGTACTCCTCCATATATGTGCCTAAGTATTCTTCTGTTAAAGCGACCTAACAGTTCTTCATTGCTTTTTACCATAGTCCATGTCTCTGACGCGTATGTCAGGACAGGTTTAATAAGAGTTTCATATATTAGTATCTTGGGTTTTCTGCTAATTATGTGTGATGTTAAGAACTGCTTTAGTCCAAAGTAAGCTCTGTTCACCAGGTATATTCTTCTCTTAATTTCTACTCTTACTAGGTTGCTGTTATTTAGTTGTCTTCCAAGATATATAAACTCCAAGACCCCTTCAAATTTATGTGCTTCTGTCACCAGATCTTGTGGTACTGCTATTTGTGTGATGTTCATGACCTTTATGTATTTTGTTTTGGACACATTGACTTGCAGTTCCATTGTCTTTGCGGCTTTTTCAAATGTTTCAAAAGCCTGTATCAGGTCTCTTTTTGTCCATGTTACTATGTCAATGTCATCTGTGTAAGCCAATATCTGTACACTTCTATTGATGATTGTACCTCTGGTTGTTATTTCCCTATGGCTCTTTCTTGCGCGATATTAAACAATAGGCATGATAGACTATCTCCCTGGCGTAATCCAGTATGTGTTTGAAAAGACCTTGACACTCTGTTTTGTACCTTGACTTTGCACTCAACTTTCGAAAGAGTTGCCTTTACCAATGTTATTAGGATGTATTATAGTCTATTAAATAAATGTCAACTTTAAATATCTAAATTAACAATCCAATTTGTCAGAATAAGATGAGTTGGACTCAAAATCAAGAAATGATAAAATAATTTAGATATATTTTTTTGTTGCTACATAATACATTAGTAGATATGACAGAAATGTTTGTTTGGCAGATATTTCTTGTTACTTTAGTTTGATAATGAGTTCAACAACTTTTGAAGATAAATTTACAGAAAAGTTTTTTTATTATTACATAATCTTTTTCTGTCAGATATTTGATTTTTATTTATTTACAAAGTTTTATTGATTTTCAAACACACAGTATAAAAACCCTTGAAGGATTCTTGTTATTTGTTCTTTATTTCTTTAAATATCCATTTTTGAGATGTTTTAACAGGTTCTACTAGAACACCAAAAATGGCTGCAGCCAGCTAGTCAGGAGGTTGTATATATTTAATATAGCTATAATTTTGTAAATATCCTAGCTTTTAAATAAAGGCTTAAATAATCACATATTTGGTATTTATTTAAATCCACAATAACATTTCCACAAGTGCTATACCATATAGTGTGTCTATCCCTAAATAGGGTTATTAGATTTATTTCCCTTGTCTGATATGACTATTTATTTCATTAGAAATAATACTAGTAGGTATATAAAATCAACAGATTTAGAACAGAACCTTTAGTAATAATCAAATGTTTGTGTTTTAAAGACTTATAATTGAATAAGTTTAGATATAACCCTTCAGTTTGTAGTATAGCAATATAGAATGACAATATGCTATTGTTCTTCTAATATCCATATATTACTGGAAAATTTTTGTCCTCAGCAGTTAATGTTTAATCTTTTATGATTTGAAATCGGATAAAACAATACTCAACAAGAAAAATGAATTAGGACCTTATAATTGTTTTTGAGGAAGCTCTACTATTTTTATTTTTGTACGTTGATCATTATATAAATATATGCAGTAAATAATTGACCAAGAACCAAGGTAACAGATATTTTTTGTTTACAACAGAAATTCTTGTCTTGGCTCATTTATAATATAAATATAATGCACAATATTGTGCATATCTAAGTTAGTATTTTGAAACTGTAGAATAGTCTAAAATACTTATTATTGTGTATAAAAGTCATATTGTGTAATAGACCAATAATGCTCACAGTTTATAGAGTTGTTTTTTTTAACATAATCATTATAGTATCATTAGTAGTTTCTAATTTTTATTTACAGAATTACAGAATTAGGTAACTATCTATCTTAATTTATATTTTAAACAGTATGACCCTTTATGAGATTCAGTTTGATATAAGGTTGATCATATATTAAGCTACTTTTCTTTGTTTTTTTTTTTTAGGTTTTTGTGGATATATTAAGACCTTTCACAAAAACGTTTCGAACAAAATATCTTTTCTTGTGCAAAACTGTTTTCAATTATTGTAGTATGCGTAAGTGGTGTTATAAAGTAATAAATTTGGTAACTGATTACACAGGGTAGCCACAAAATGACTTTTTGTATACAGGAATATTAGAAACTACCCATGTGGACAAACGATCATCATCAACAAATAATACATTTTCCCAAAATCCTCTTACATTATTCCTGCTTATTTGTATTTAATATATTTTTGCTGTTCTAGGTGTTTCATCAAGTTAGCTGGATCTTAGTATTTATAATTTCTGTTTCTACTATTTTAAATTACAATATATTTTAAATAAATTCTAGACGATTCTAAATAAAGCGGATTTTTCAGGTACAAAACCCCGCCATACTTCCACTGCCACACCGCCGCCTTCACCCGCACATCCATCATCGTCGCCGACTTTGTCACAGCAGCTGGTCACTGCTGCATTTAGACCAGATAACAAAACGTTGACTAAAGAGGCGTTAGAGACTGTGCAACATCTTTTCACGTGGGCTCCCATACAGAGGATCCCGCCGCAAATCATAAGGGCCATATTTAGCTTCACCACCGTTTCTTCTTATTCACAGGTAAGGAACACACACAGAGACACTCCATTTTAACTGCCTTGGTTAAGTAAATTGTTACAATAAAACAGTACCAAGGTTATTTACTCACTTTATGGATATACTGGTACTGAAATGAAATTAAATAATAATTTTATAATATATATTGTAAAAAGATAAGCAATTAATTCATATGTTGTTAAAATGACTCTTTGTACTAAGAATCGAATTTAATCTGCTTTTTATTAATTACTAATTTAATTACAAAGGAATTTAATACCGTCTTCTGGAAAACGTTCCCTACCAAAGGCTAAAAAGACTTTATTAAAACCTTTTGTTCTCTACACAAAAATACTCTTGGAGTTTTAAAAACCCAAACAGGGTAATCACAGTTGTTCTCACTGGATATTGCTTCCTCAGATATCGTTCTGTAGAATGGGCAAAGTGAAACTGCGTTGGTGCTGCAAAAATTTTGAGAAAGTGTTCATACATATTGTACTGGAGAAAAATTGTTTTTGAAAGAAAATTTTTATGAAATTATTTCGGGTGTATTATCCCTAAAATTAAGTGATAATATATGCGATGACAGCATCAATAAACTGTAATATTTGATATTAACGACTTTACTTTTCAGGACGATGATGACATGTGCGTTTTAGCCATGTCAACTGTCAATGAGCTGCTATATAGAAAATGCACACCTCCAGAAACGCAAGATTTTTATTTTCAACTGTACCATCAAACGGTAGATCTACTCAAAGAAATTACTAGTTCAGCAAATAGGATAGATTCTTTAGATCCCATGTAAGTTATATGCTATATATTTATATGCTCTTTCTAATTTTTTCTTTAAGTTTTGCATTGCAGAACTAAATGACAATGGCTTTATCATTGAACTTTTAAGTAACTACTTATAGGATGGAAGATATTCTGAGATATATACTAGAGTTTCCAGTTTTATTTTTTTCAGGAAGTTTTATTTGATTTGTAATTTGAAACACCCTCTTCATTTTATTTGCCATGTCTTGTGCTTGAGGAATTTTTAAAGTGTTAAACATTATTTTTGTTCTTGACATTTAGAATCGTTCAATCACACTATATTCTCAATATATGTCCCAAGAGAAGATGCTGAAGAAGATAGGAAGGATGATTTTACGAATTTATTTATCATATGGCACTTGACACATTTAGATTTAAATTTACATATATTTTGTATAAAACATAATACATATATGTTTACAAACGAACATCTAACTTATTTATATATTCTATCGACTCTGGAGTCGCCATTAGGAAATCCTCTGTTTTCAAATTGTGCTATTATTTGACTAATTTTCGTACGACTGGGATTGGGTCGGTTTACAAGCGGACATATAAAAATAAACAAACGAAAAAATCAATAATGGAAATTTGTAACATTTGACAATCAAATCTTCTTAACAGATAATACCATTTCACTCGATAATGTTACCTTTGCTGTTAACTGAGACGCAATTGATAGTAAACCTTTTGTCATATCTGCTGCTCTATCGTAGCGCTTTTGTCGATATAAAACAGAATGTAATCTGTCCAGTGTTCAATACAATGTTAACCCTTCAGTTCTTCGATTTCTGACACTGTATATTGGTGGAGTATTAAGGAGAAATAAAATAAATGTATAGAGACCAAATTAAACGATCTGTGTTGATTTTGTCATTTCTTTTATAGATTTATGGAAAAATTATCGGAGCTGTTAGTATTATTGATAGAACATCACCTTTGGAGACTGGAATCTGAGCCTGGATTTTCTGCCATAGAGTTTTTATCGCCTCTCTTTCAGTTGACCATGCAGTTGCCCACAGTAAGATGTTATTTGTGTTGCTTGACTGTTTGGGCATCGTTCGCCAAGCAGATCAAACCGGATAATGCAAAAAAGTAAGTGGGAACTCAATCATTAAATACTCTCAAGTAGGGAATTGTAGGAAAATTAACGATAATGTTTAATATAGTTTTATTAAAAGCATTTTTATACAATAATATCGACGTGAAAAGGTAATTAAACACAAAAAACGGGAAAAAAGATCTCACTTTATAATTTTCTCCACAACTTTCTTTTTTGTTATCCATTTTTTTTAGTTGTAATTTTTTTGAGAAGCTATGGAATTTGTCATTTATATCCTAAACATTTTTTTCCGAAAAGATTACATATATACAAAGTATATTTTCTTTTCTATTTTTAAGGTATTCCGATGTATTTATTACCTTGATCACAGCTTTGTTGAAGAAAATTCAGTTGACATACAATTCTTCGCAGTTAAATCTCATGAATGACATAGATACAGATGAAGATGTAAGTAGTAGGTCAAGAAATAAAAGTATTGATTTTTAAAAACGGATTTTGTTTTTCAGAATGAAACCGAATGGCAAATATTTCTAAAAACTACTATAGAAATAATAGCCATAATAGCTGAATACGCACCAGCGGAGACATTTGGACTTGTGGTGAGTAAATAAACATCATTAAACTTATAAAGGGAACATTCCTAGTGGACTCTATACCATAGTTAGCAAAATTCAAAAGATAAGTAAAACTGCTTTGTAATTGGTACATTAAATTAATGAAAATATCCAAAAAGAGTACAAATATTTTTTTTAAAACAGTTTCGATTTTATCAGATAATTATCAGAGTGCTGCATTAAAGTAATTTTACTTTAATTTAATACAAAGGGATACAATTTTCACTGTTAAAATAAAAAAACCTGTAGTATTATCACTTAATTAAACATTTGCCAAAAGCCACTTACAAAACGGTTTAAAAACCTTCGTTTTGCAAATTAAATGTAATTTGAACTTAGAATATTGGTGTCATAAACTTCGAGTCTCAAAAATACTGTCAAATTAAACTTAATAACTGTTTTCGCCCATAAAAACATTCCCCTGGATGGCTAAAACAGTTCCCCGTCAGAGTTTTCAATAAAATTGTCCATAACTCAAAAACAAAGAAGAAAATGTACAAACAGTTTTTTGCGGTATTTCGGCAATATCTTTAAAGAAATTATTGCGGGGTATTGTAAGGGATTAGTTTGAATAACGGACAAGTTGGACAAAACAGATAGCTGGGTGATAAAACTATAACGGAAATTTTATTAACATGGCATAAAATAATTTCTTGAGAAATATGTACTTACATAAAATTAAAGTGTATACTGTTATATAAAATTTAGTAAAATAAACGAGATTTAGACAAAATGTAACGTATCGTCTTTTCTACATGTTACAAACTAATGTAAAACTATAATTTTGATGTGTTTTCAGTTGTCTCCATGGAAAATATCACACGACATATTTCGTAGTTTGGAACAGAACCTAGACTATCAAAACCCGTCGTTAAAATTACAAATATCTGAAACCGAGAGACTGTGCTACGTTTTTAAGGATTTTTCATCACTCACGCAAACACTCACTAGGTAAGTAGAATAATATTAATATGACACACAATTTGCAACATTTTAAAATTTTTTTCTTATTCATTTTTTTATGAATTTAATCTTACAGTTTACGGTGCTACTGAGTGTCTCATATCGCTTTGAAACCTTTTTATTGCTTTTTGCTAATTTATACAGCGTATTTCCGTCCAGAGTAAGGACTATAGAAAAGTTATCTTTAATCGCGGGGGGGGGGGTATATTCGAAAACGTCCAATTAGACATACATACTTTCTGTCATAATTTTCATAACCTTTTTTTTATTAATGGGTAAGGATGAGATAAGGTAGGGAGGGATTAGTAAGGCTAAGGTATGGAGCGCCGGATGTAGGGTGTCTCTGATAGATCGAAGAAATATGTCGTAAAACAAAATCAATAGAGGCCAACAAAAATCCCCTCTCTAAAATGGAATTGGACGGGGCACGTCGCCAGATTATCAGACCGATGGACAAAACGTATTCTCGAGTGGAGAACAAGACAAGAAGCACTACGAAGTATATGACGCCCACCAACTAGTGTCTGGTAACTTTCTGAACAGGAAAAAAGATTCGGTTTTAGTGTCGTCCTTTTTGGGAAGCAGACGTATTTTCTCTCGCGATTTTTTTCGATTTCGTTAAGTACAGCAAACTCTCGTAGCAGAGACAGACAGACCATCAACAGCTGTAAGTTACATTGTGTTTCACCTATATATTACCTAGAAATGCTTGAGAGTTGCTGGACTTTTGGCAAATTCAAGATCATATTTTTGTCACCTGTTGATTCAAGTACCAGAGTAATTAAAGACGGTTACACGAACTTAACTTTATTAGAGTCATTTGATGAACACATTGCGAATGTAATTGACAAAAGTACAGTACCGTTTTTTGTTTGTTTGCTACAAAGAGTTTTTTATTTTCGAGTGATTATAAAGTTTCGTCAATATCATCAAGATTTAAATTTCAGAAGTAGAAAGTAGAAAGGAACAGAATGGAAAGAGAAATAGGTGTGAATTTTGTTACAATGAGAGAAATAATTGAGAGAATGATTGAAAATAAAGCAGGTTGGACTAGCTTACACAACTATATCCGTATAGTGATTAAGAAAAAGAAGAGGAAGAAAGACAGTTGGATTAACAGCAAAGGTAAGAGGGAAAGATGCTAGAAGTTGAAGCTAGAAAAGTGGTCAGACTGTATGAGTTATAATGCGTGAGTCAGACTGTGGGGAGGGAGGAAATGTCCGCCTGGGAGTGATGCCGTACTAGGAGGGATGAGGGTCTTCTACGCGCTACCTGGAACGAGACATAGAGCTTCCTTGCTAATGAATGGAGTGTGGATGTGGATGAATGGAGAGGGAATGAATGAAAGTAGTGCTTTGGAAGTGATGCCGGCCTTACAGCGGCCATTCCGCTTCCGGAGGGTCTGGTTTAGCAGGTAGGCTAGACGAGAGAGCATTTTACAGTACCTCGGGAACTATCGCCGGGAGTACGAAGAGCGAATCCTGCACTAAGGTCAGTCAGGCGGCGTCCTGGACTGAGGTCTCCGGGTCTTTTGAAGATTCCAGACCCCCCTTCTATAAAGACGAAAAAAAAGGCAGTAGATTCTCAGAAATGTGAATGCGATATAGCGACTACATCGTTACCAGATTCAGTTAAATTTCATTTTAATAGTACACTTTTCGCCCTTCGCGATGATACTCTCGGATTTTTTGTAAATGTCTCCGCCACAAGATAATTTCATATTTTTGTATAAGAACAGTGTTCTTGCTTCTTTTCATATATTTGATGTTTATTTGCCCTAATATTCGCAATAAAACACGTCGGGATATTTCGGGTATTGAATCATCGTAATTTAATTCGACTTCAACTTTCTTTAAGGTTGGGATTTCGTTCCGAAAAAAGACAGCGTGGCATTTCCTCTGAATAGCGTATTTGGTGTCATTTTTAAACTGGATGCGTTTTCTACCTCTGGTTTCAATATTTTCTAGAGATACATTATCCGATTTGCCGTCACTTTGTTTAAAAATTTTTAGAATTCTGTATAGTTCTCGTCGACACTTTAGTTAAATCACTATACAGAATAACTACATCGTTGACCAATAGACTTTTATTCCTTTCACAGCGTCCACAATACACGTTGTATATAATCGGTTTTTTTCGTATCTAAACATTTTGGGCATCGGTTACTTGACTGCTCTCGCCTTCCATATTGCTCACAACACTAAAATACGTGTTCACTGCTTCAATAATCTAATGAAATAATTAGATCAATTACAGAATTTTATCTTACACCGAAAGATGTAATAAAATTTGACGACTTCCTGTCTTCGCTTAAAAAAAAAGCTACTGTGTAAAAATTGTAAAATATTTATAATGTGTTTATGTGAGTCATGTCCTGTTTAGTCAAAAGAAAAGGCAAAAAAGTATTTTTGAAGTGTGTATATTTTTTAATAATTCCTAGCTGAGCGCTTTCGGCTTTACAAAGCCATCATCGGAGCTATGCTACAATAAAATGTTTTTATGAGTAACTAATTGGTGAAGATTTTAATTTTATACTTACGTCAATTTATAAATACCACTACAATGGAGAGATATCATTTCCTTATTTGTTGAAATTTTGATTTTTTTAATTACTTAGTTGTTAAAAATTCTTAAAAAACATACAAAAAACCGACACTGGACTTCACACACATTAAAAAATTTTTGTCATGGTACGGGTGTAAGAACCCGACCATTGTTTGCTATGAGGAGGTAGACAGAATAGAACTAATGAAATCAAATGTCGGTCCCTTTAAACTATTTTTCAAAAGTGACAGTTGACAAATGTCATGTATAGGAAATAGAGATTGTTTTTAAATTCTTACAAAATTATTTAATAGTTTGGAATTACTAATAGTCATCAAAGACTTTCTAAAAATTAAGTTTTTAAGCTTTTAAATTAAATCTTATGTGTGTGTTCATCACATCATACAGAATGATATTAATATAAGGTTGAATGTTCGAATAATTAAACTTTGAGGGTATACAAGGCAACTATCGAACACGGTGATTAATTTAATCTTGCCCAAGTACTTTCGATCAATAGATCATCTTCAGGGGCATTTCGTCAGTTGTGACCTATCCGACATAGTAGAATGTCATAAATGTAAAATTTGGACATAACAATACAAAATACAATACACTAAGACAAACAAACACTTTAAAATTTATAAGGAGAAGCTACATGTTGTATAGAAGCCGGAGACAGAATGATTATTCTGTCTAGAATATAGAATATATAGAATAGATAGAAGTCTATTTATCTGTCTTATTCTTATTATTATCAAACATTTGTTGAAATAAATGGTATATTTGTTTTATTTTTTTTCTGTATTTCAACCATTTGTTACAATAAATTGTTTTTGTTTTGAACTGATGTATATATTTTCATACTTCTTCATCTTACCTTTGTTTTAGATTATCATCAATTTACATCGACCAAGCTAGCGATGGTGGTCAATCACCCATTCCAGTCATGAATAGCGTTTTAGAAAAAATGTTGGAAAGTGCCTCTTTGGCCAATAAGGCCAAACTTTACGAACTAATATTAAGGGAGAGCGATTCTAGGTTAATCACGAGCTTTATAGAAGTGTAAGTATAAAAGCTTTTTTGTTGTTGTCATTTTTCCACTTTCAATTCCAATATATTATATTTTTTTTCAGACATAGCCAACTTCTTTCATCGGTCAAAACTCTTCTCACCTGGACCACTCAGAAGAACACACTAAACAATCACACAATAAAAATGATACTGGATTTGACACTTCCGGTCCTAAGAGGGAACTATAACACGGTACCGTCTAAAATTCGCCATGCCGCTGCGCACCTGTTATTGTCCTTCACCGATCTAGTCTTCGCTCCAACTCTCATCGTAATCCCTGCTATGGTTCAGTTTATACACATCGCCCCGAATTTGAAGTTTTCCGATAAGCATACGAATTGCATAGTGAATAACGCTGTGGCTAATCTGCTGCTTAAACCTTGGGGAGAGCTGAGCCAAGAAGACGCGGTGCAGAGGAATCTCTTTATTGGAACGTTTTTTGAAAGTCTGACAAAAGATTTTAGGTAAACAATTGTTTTAGTTCTTTTTTTATAATATTATTATAAGGTTAACTTTTTTATAACGGATTTTGAAATGTTTTTTGGCTCTCCCACAAACTTCCATTTCTAAACGAACTCTCGGTATCAAACAAAGAATCTCATTGCTGCGCGGATATTACTTTTGGATGGTTCGGTATTTTAAATAACTCAATTCAACTTTTAGTCTCTTACGTTCAGTAACACACTGTCTTTTCTACTCGTTGGAGTGTGTTTGTTATTTTAATATACAGTAGTCTCTCTCTATAACGATTCCCTATATAACGATAATTTCTCTATAACGATGAAAATAGTAAACGTTGGTTGGTTCGTTATAAGAACAATGTATTAATTCTTTCTCTATACCGATATCGTTCTCTCTTTATAGCGATAACTTTTTAGCGTTCAATAGTTGATGACAAATCAAATGACTTGTTGTGTTTATAAAGTTCAGACTACCTGAGTCACGAATGAAAAGGTCATTGTCCAGCGGTTGTTTTGTTTTGCGCTTAAGGAATGCGGCCTATACTCTTTCTTATCAGAGGGTTAAGTGACTCACGTTTATTGTTCGGGCGGCGTAACTAACTGTTTATCATACAGATGTTGTCATCTATTGACGACTTTTAATTTCCAGTTTGAGTTGTGTCTTAGTGTGCCAACGGTCAACATGTTTTCGAAAAAGCGTAAAGTGCTCTCGGTGGAGGAAAAGCTATCGATAACTCGAGCAATAGAGAAAGGTGAAAAGCAATCGGATGTCGTTCACCGGAAGGGGCTATCTCAGTCAACTGTGGCTACGATATGGAAGGACAGAAAAAAGTGGCTTAAAACGGAGATAGAGGGCGGTAGCAGGAAGAAGTTGCGGAAACCTCAGCACGAAGATTTAGATCGCGCTATGCTTCAGTGGTTCCAGTAGCAGCGTATGAACCATATTCCACTTTATGGGGCTGTGGTCAGGACAAAAGCTGAATTTTTTGCAACTGAACTTGGAATTGAGAATTTTAAGGCACCTGAGGGTTGGCTGAGCAAGTGGAAGATGCGGCACAAGATCAACTATGGGCAAATCAGCGGAGAGGCTCGCGATGTTAACAAAAACGTAACGGATCATTGGCTAGAAAACGTGTGGCCTGGACTGAAATCACGATATGCGTCAGACGACATTTTCAATGCGGATGAGACTGGATTGTTTTTTAAAATGACACCCAACAGAACTTTAAAATTTAAATTGGAAAAGCGCGTTGGTGGAAAGTTCTCTAAGGAACACATTAGAGTTTTAGTAGCCGCTAACATGACAGGTTCGGTGAAGCGAAAATTGTTAGTGATAGGGAAGTCGAAAAACCCGCGTTGCTTTAAAAACATAAAAAATCTACCGGTGACATATAAAGCAAACAAGAGTGCGTGGATGACCTCGGAAATTTTTGAAGAAGCGATAAGAAAGTGGGATATCGAGCTAAAAAGGGAAAAAAATTCTTTTGCTTGTAGACAATTGTCCTGCTCATCCTATATTGCGCGACCTTCAAAACACCGAACTCTGTTTTCTGCCAGCAAACATAACGAGTGTCCTTCAGGCCATGGACCAAAGTGTCATCAAGAGTTTGAAAAACCATTACAGGAGAAGACTTTTGATGGAATTGGTTGAGAATAATGGCGATGTTAAACTAAACATTCTTGACGCCATCCTAATGATTAGTAAACCTGGGACGAGGTGACGAGCAATACAATACAACATTCCTTCAAACACACAGGATGGCTGGAAGATCAAGGATTGACTTATGATGAAGATGACCTGCCATTAGATGTTTGGGCCAGACAGTTTGAACTTACTATCACCTACGGACCGGAAGAGCTAACAGATTTTGAAGAAGTTGATAAAAATGTAGCTACAACCTCTGGACTTTCTGACGAGGACATCCTGCAAACAGTTTGTGTAGAAGAAGAAGAAAACAGTGACTCTGAAGTGGAAGCAGAGCCACAACCAGCTCCGACCCCTCAGCAGGCATTGGATGCGGCAAAAGTACTGTATCGATTTTTCATCCACCAGAAAGACGATATGAGTGCTGTGGAAGATTCGATGCGTCTTCAGGACAAGGTCAGGTCAGTTCTGTGGAAAGGAAAAAGAAGACAGATCAAGGTGACAGATTTTTTTGATAATGTAGGCTAAATATATTTTACAGTAGCATTCTATTTTTTTTTATTGTACAGTATCAATCTGTGTGGAATACAATGCTAATTCATTTAGATTCGTTTTGATAATTTTTAAATTAAAATAGGTTATTTAGTACAGTATTATTAATATTACAGTACCGAATTTTGTCTCTCTCTGTATAACGATCTCTCCTTATAACGATGAAAATTCCCGGTCCCTTGCATATCGTTATAGAAAGAGGACTGTATTAAGGTCCAGCGCTGAAGTCGCAACTGTTTTAAAACAACGGTTGAAAACTAGTTGAAAACCTTTTTCAGGCCTATTGCCTCGTGAGTGAGTACCCGTGCTTATTAGAGATGCCACTTTGGAACAGGATCTGTTCTTTTCGAAACAGGATTTTATTTGGAACAGGTTGGAACAGATATTGATCAATAAGTTTTCCTGTCCCAATATAACAGTTTTTTATCACACAACAGACCAGTGTTACAATTACAGTTACAATTACTTCAGAGACCGGTGTTGCATTGTTGTGCTTTTATATGGTTGTTGCAGTTCCAGTGGAGTGGAAAGTATGTGCATGCGCATAAACCATGATTGTAAACTGTGAATTGTTGACTCGCGACAAAACTTCAAACTTTCAAAATATACAGCCACAAATACAATGGTCTATTGTTAATGCAACAACCTTTCTGGAACAAACCGAACCGGTACTGAGACAACCCATAACACAGTGTTAGACTTGGAACAGTTTGGAACTAAAGCAGTTCTTTTGAAACAGATAATTTTTGGAACTGAAACAGGTTGTAACAGTTGTTGAAAAATCCCTGTTCCAACCATCCCTAGTGCTTATACTCCAATTATATTGGCCATTAAATATTATGTATACTATTATGTACAATTGTGTGTATCATTGACAAAACAGTACATCACTTCACAATATTCATGAATAATAAATTTTATACATTTCTTTTAAACCTCTTTGAACACCTTCCAGGGAATTGACATTGGACACACGAGAAGATCGAATGCAAAACGTCGTCGAATCCGTACTACCCTCTTTATCTGTGATAGTCGAAAGCTGCAGACATTTCCCCATAGCTTCTAAGAAACTTCTCACCGCCTCCTTGAAACCGACAATACAACACGGACTCTTTCTATTCCCATCTCTAGTCAGGTATAAGGAAGTCAGCAATCACGTACTTACATTCTTTCTAAACGTAATGGGAGTGCTGCAACAGCAATTGGGGGTCGATGAGACTAAGAACGCTGTGCAGGTGTTCATGCAAGTAAGTAATCAGATAGTACTATAATTTAGCTCTGTTTCAAATAATGTTGTGCTATAGTTGCGTATCAAAAATGAAGACACTAAATTCCAGGAAATGGTTATGACCATTCTGAGTTATTCTTGATCTTCCAGTGGTGTACATTTTTTTTTGTAAGAGTGAGAGTGAGAGGTATTAAAGGATTTTTACAAATTATATGTATTAGTATTCTCTCTCTAGCGCTAAGAAATTTCTGAACAAATATGTAGGACTGGTCATAATGCAACTGAATAATTTAGACATCGGATTATATGGACTAACGTGAAGAGAAAATAGTACAAAATAACGCAGTAGTCCCAACTTAATTAAAATAATTAAATTTATCAAAATCAAATTTACGTAAAAGTGTGAGTGTGCAATAGCAAGTGTATTGTAGTTAGAATTCGTTTTATATGAACTCTTTTATAGTATTTTACCAGAAGGAGATCTGTAGCAGTTTAACAATACAAACTGACTTTTTATTTAAATATGCTTTAGCTGAAGTACCAGTTATTTCAAAAAGATGCAAAAAAGTTTACTACTTTTACTCCTTTTACTAGTTTTAGGCTTTCCCTAAAACGGCCCCATTGGGGGGGACCGAAAAAAATCGATTTACCAAAAATTTGTAAAAAAATGTTTTAAATAAAAATGTAGCTGAAATAAGTTGTAGCTAAACAAAAATGTTTATTAGCATTTTTTCCGTAGAATGAACCGTCCTCTCGGAAACAAAGCTTTAAGCGACCGCTCATTTTGAATGTCTGTTATATGCCTAAAACAGCAGAATTTACTTTATTTTACTTTACAGAAACTTTAAAAGCAAAACAAAGACACGTCGCGGGAAAGACTTCCACGAAGTTGATATTAGATGAAATTTGTAGATAAAGTTGTGTAGTTTTGAAAAACGTACTCGTAAAATAATAATCAAGCAGTTTTAAACGTTTTAGATCGTTTGTAATGAGAAGTTTAAATTCAGCGCTTTTTTAGGCATATTTCAAATGCCTCACATTTATTTCCAAAGCTCAAAACCGAAATTTAATGTCATAGGTTTTGAAGTTATGATCTAAATATCGAAATTTCATAGTGATTGGTTAATTAAATTGATAAATTTTATTGATCTCATGAGTCGTAAAAATCGTAAAAATCGCTCAACGTTTATTTATTTAATACTTTTCCATCATCACTGCTTCCCCTGAGCAGTTTCTGTAATGTCAGCTTGGGCACTCATTGATGGTGTTGGTTGTAGTTCTAGTCCAGGAGTGATGGAAATCGGATTTGCAGTGAGTTTCACCGGCTGTTGTTCATTATTAAGGCCCACTTCATAGTCTGAAACAATCACAATATGCTTTTTATGCAATTGAAAAGAAAAACATCTCAAAATAATGTTATTTAAACACTTTGGACACAAACTAAGCAAAGATAAACTTAATTACTGTTAATTAAATAACGAAAATGCTTACTGCAATATGAAACCATAAATCAGACATTTTTTTTGTTAAAATATCAATATTTTTATGCTCTGTCAAGTTATGAGTACTCACCGGATGATTTATTATTCCTGTCAGAATATATTCTGATCCAGAATCACTATAATCCTCATTAATAAAAATATTTGCAAGTTTAAAACACGTTCCCAGAAGTGGAGTAATAATTCAGAATGATAATGGTCCAATTCCGGATTTATACCGTTCTTATACTGACACTTGCATTTAGACCACGTTTAAGTTATATATTATTATATATGGCACTAAACCACAATTTATTGTAATGGGAATTACATTTTACATTTGTTTTGACATTTCGATTTCCAATCTGGAAATATTTTTTCAAAATTACAAATATTTTACAGGTTACAATGAACGAACGCCAGCCAAGCTCCCTTTGCGGCTTAGACAAGTTGTTGCAAATTTTGCAACTAGTCGTCGAATCACCAGGAAACGGTTACAAAACGTTTCTACCCGGCATTCTCCAATTATGCATGGAAAATATTTATCCTTTGATAGTTTCGCAAGGTGGTAACTCTCCTGACGTTTTTGTAGCGTTACTTACCTTATTGTATAGGTAAGTTTACCATTTAGAACAAGTGTTCAAATATAAATTGGTATGTTTCTGTTTTAGTATATTACTTCACCGTTGGCAGTATTTCTATGTTTCGCAAGTGAGATTAGGGTATTCCCCGGGCTGTAGTGACTCCGATGCGGGCGTCGAACATCCCCAAAAACCAGAACAACTCCTCGCCGTACTGCAGGTGTTCGGACAAGCTCTTCTACAACAAGATATGAATATCTTTAGGATAAGTCTAGCGGCACTTGAAGATCTCAACACCAAATGGAAGTTATATCACAAAGTAAGTAAAGTTTTTTCTCTAAAATCGTATTTTAAGCACTGCTGTTCTCATGTCATAGTCTCTTTTGATTTTGCCTTCAGTCTTATCATTTAGTTTTAGACAGCTATTTGGTTTGAAGTAACCTTTGAACGGTCTGGAGGTGGTGTTTCAGTTTTGTTACTCAATCCATGGCACTGTTTTCACGAGGTTGGCAAATTCCTTATAGCTTTATGGATCAAATTCAAGCTTGCTCACTTATTTTTCCAGATACTGCCTCACTTTGCGTTTTTGAAATTAGACCCGTATTGAAAAGGAATAACAATGATTGGACAATAATATTGAAATAGTCTTAAGACTTTGAAATCTTTTAACTTTTATCCATAATTTACAAATATATCACGTGGACGATTGAAACCTACAAAATTTAAACATAAAATCTCAGGTTTTGAGTAAATATTCCAGGAATATTTAAAGATTCTTTCCCGAATTCATTGCCAAATATTACGCGAAATAAGTAAAACTACTAAACTTAAGGTCTATTTTCAGTAAGTTTTACTCATTTCATGTGATATATGTAATGTTCATTTATTTAAAATCATCTGTAGAAACCATTGGCTTCTGAGGAAACAAAAAGTGATTCAAAATTTTTTTTTTCATTTTGCCAAATTCTTTTACAGATACTCTTCAGGTATCACCTCCTCTCCGAATTTTTGACTGTTCTTTTTAACTGCCTGTTGGACAAATCTCAGTCGTCACTATCAGACGACGTACAAATGGCGGTGTACAACATGGCGGCTGTGAATTTCACCGGATTCTATACAACATTCCTTAGGAAGTTTGTGGAAAGTTTGGAGGGTGTTTCCCATCAACAGCAAGAAGTTTTACTGAGGAATTTTCAACATAATCACGATACAGTAAGTGTTTTTATCTATTATATTATATTTTACGTTAGCGAGATCATTAGTTTAAAAGAAAAATTATTTAATAAGTAATTAAAAGTAAACGAAATATAAATAGAAAAAGACAGTCATAGTTGGTATTATTAACAGGTATATCTTCAGATTCGCGATAAGAAGTTACTTAACCCTTAATTTGGCAAGCGTGTAACAGTAATTTCTATTTCTAATTTCTATTCAGTAATAATCTAAGGGAACATCTTTAACATGACCAGAGTGTCTCTCCTGATTTGCAATACCTACACCCGCCTTTGGTATCATAAATAGGAAAATTATCAACTTTATCAAATCGTAGAACCACTAAAGAGAGAAAAGAAATACTACAGATATTTTCAGTCATCATCATTGACACTACATCACTTTTTGAGCCAAATCCTTCTTTAGAAATTCACCCATTCTGTCCTATCTCTTTACTGTACTAACCTTTACCTTCGATGGATTTTAAGTCATCTTACAATCGGAACGACAGGGTCAAATAAAAACAATAAATATGTCAACAATGTTAGTCCCTCCTCGATGTTCACTTATTCTAACATTTAATGGCCTTGATGTTTCACCTAAATAAAACTGATCGCATTCACAAGGTATTTTATAAATGCAATTCTTTTTCCTTTCTTGTTCATTGTTAGGTTGAGTTAGGTTCATCTTAAAATAAATGAACATCAATCTTATATTAAAAATAGAGAATTTGATAGATCTCAAATATATAAACACGCATGAGACAATGAACATAGGGTTCAATGGAATAATTCAAATGTAGTCCTAAAAGAAACGGATGGTAAAAAACGAAAAATCAAAGAAGCGGCTCTAATTATGCTAAATGAGGCCAATTGTGTCTCAAATTCCTCGGCAGAATGTAGTAGGATCTGGTTATCAATATTGAAAGAGGAAGTTATTAATAAGAAAATACCAGTATTAGTAAGTCAGTAACATATAGAGGATAACGAAACGTATAAAATCAGAATTTTGGTGTTTATTGAAGGTAAACTAAATGCACGAACAAATACTTACCATGTCGGGATAGTATTATGAGGTTTTTTCCTGGTTTTTCCCTCATAATTTACTATGGAATCACTAACAGGAGAATTTTACTGTCATCATGTCATGTGTTTGTCTTTTTAAAGAAGAATTACATGCTATGATTTTTTTCTGATGGATATTCTCAAGTTAAAGTTGATTTCATGTAATCGAATGAACTATCTTATAAGTAAAGTCGTCCCAGGAGCGCAACTCAACAATATTGGCAATATCATTTTAAAGTCGTCTACTTTAAAATGCATAATGTATGTCTGAATTGTCAATATAAATGAGTCAGATAAAATTAAATTATTAGAAGAATTTTTCACTATGTAACAGAAAACAAAATTTGTTTAATTTACTGTTTGTATTTTGTGATAATCGTAAAAACGATTTCCGAAGTGGAAATTGAAACGTCAATAAACGTATTTTTTATCTTTAATTGTGGCTTATTCCCAGTTAAATAGTAATTAATTTAAATATGTTTCTCTCATTTCCTGCCGTTGTAAATGCATACCTACCTTAGATTCTTTCCTTACAGTGTATAATAAATTAATATTGATTGATTAATTCGTATCTTTTGTTTTAGGACATGCCCACATTTGTACATAATTTACAGAGTTTTGTAAATGAAGCCCGGCATTATAGAATGTGCAATATCGGTACCTCTTTGCGTAATTGTTAAACCACATTCTAAGAACATTAGATAAGGATTTTGTTTGAAAGACTTACAGAATACTCTCTTAAGAAGTATTTATTTGATATTTTACATCATGAATGCCATTATATTTATTTCGAGTACTTGTGATATTAAGTTAGTGATTTTAATGTTGTTAAAGAACTACTTTATATAATTATCAGTTTTTTTCACTTGTTTTGTATGGAAAATATGAACCAATTCGTTTTATGGTGTTGCTAAGACTCTTGCTTCGACGGTACTACCGTGAATTCTAAGTTTTATATGTTTGAGAGGACTTTAATGTGATTAAAATGAAATTTCCGACCTAAAACAATTTTTTCGTTGATTTTAACTATGCTGAGCTTTCGGTTGCCACTTTAGAGTCATCGTAAGAACATGGTCGGGTACCGGAAGCTTACTTTATACATTAATACCACAGTTGATGCTTATTTAGTATATCTTTAAACTTCATTCAGAAAAATTAAATTATTCTATTGTATTTAACATTTGGTCCAGAGGACGCTCACCAACTAGTTGGAGTGACTACCTGAAGCGTGTTAGCAGTACAGAGACAGATGGAAAGAGCTGAGGGAAAGATACCCGGTAGTGGACGTGTATAGGGTGATGGTGATGATGCTTTAACATTTGACTGTGAGGATAATCAATGCAACCACATTTGCTACTAGTAATTTTTATTAACGTTTACACTTTTGCGACACTCTTTGCACTATTTCAATTATTTGTATTCTGGAACTGTTCAAATAATGTTCCCACCTCTATTTTTTACTTGTTCCGATAATTGAGGCTGATGGAACACTCATTATATGCCTCTTCAATGCAAGGCTGCTCTTAATCCGGATTGGATGGTAAAGGAGGATTCAAAAACAGGACAAACACTATAAGTTCTTAGGAATGGCTCTTTGATTCAACGTGTTTGGTTTGTGTGGGCCATTACCTGTTATATGTATTATAGAAGCAGTGGCCACCTAGAATTTTCTTGTGGAGGGGGTTTTGGTTGGACACCGAAATTTTTTTATGCTACCTCCATTTTGAGTCCTTAAAAAAATTGTGTCGAAATACCGACCTGGGGAGGGGTTAACCCCAAACCTCCCCCTGCATGCGCCACTGTATGGGAGGATTATTTCAAGAATGTCGAACTACTCACCAGGAAGTTCGTTGCCTACTAAGTTAAGAAGTTTGTAGAAAGAACGAGGTTGTAGAAATAAATTACAGACTTACAATCTATTTATTTAGCTTTCGACGATGGGTCAAGTAAAATTTTAAAATGCTGAATCGATTACATATTGTAATTTGAACAAGTTTAACAAATCCTTTATCAGGTATGGTGCAAAAAGTGCCAATATTACTTATGTTTATTTATAGGGGAAAAGTTTAGTGAGAGGTAAATTAAAATAAAATAAATAGTATTTACACTCCGGTACAAGGTCTGTTGTTAAGATGGCGTGTATGGAACGTTCATTTATGCTCAAGTATGTATATGGGTGTTCATTATATTACACATCAAGATACATCCCTTAGATGTCGATGTATAATAAGCTGAATACCAATAGATAAAATTGGATTGGATTTTTGATACGTTATTCTCCGTGGTAGCAGTTTTCGGGCACCTGGGCGTGACTTATTAAAAACTGACGTGCAACTACGTCGTTAAACCAATTTTTGGCGGTCGCTATCGAAGTAGAAGAGTTACCATACACACATTTATTTCCCTTCCAAAAAGAGGAAACCTTGCTTTCTTTCAAGAGTTTCTTATTCTCTCCATCTTTTATTAGTATTAAAAACTGTTGTTCTGCTTACGTTAAAATGGTTCGCTACGTAGATAGTGACCAACCATATTCTAACTTCGTTACAATCCTTGCTTTTAGTTCTTTGCCATCATGTGGAACCATTTTTTGAGTTTGAAGCGAATAACTTATCTGACAAATTTTAAGATTTGACAGTGACAGTATGTAAATAATTTATCCTTCAAAATACACTGCTCAATTTTCTACAAAATCGTATCAGTTTTTTTAGGAATCAGCTGTACTACACGTTAGTAAATTTCTCTTGCGATAGTGACGCCATCTGGGGATGAGACTAAACACTTATAGCATCTCCGTCGTACACTGACTTCGAGTTGTTAATCTTAAGCTTTTTATAATTTTGTTTTAGATACCATGCTTTTACAAATTAATAAAGAAGAGTTTTGGCAACTATCATATAATTTTTTAGTTTTAGTTAGTTTGATAACTTTAAAAATAATTTTGAACATATCAGCCGTTCATTAATTTTTAGATTAAAACTTTTTAGTGACCTATTGGGAACTCCGTCTACACACACTTATATTTAACTAAATAAAGATCGTCCTGAAGCTATTATCTTATGTAATCTTAATACAATTTACTATGTTTATTAGGTAAAAGCCATAATTTTAATTTAAAATAAGTTTATTTTGACGTTTCAGTTTCCACTTCGGAAATCGTTCTCAAATTATTAAAAAATATTAATGTTTTGTATTATGAAATCGATTTCCGAAGTGCAAATCTCGAAACTTCAAATTAAACTTATTTTAAAGTAAAATTGTGGCGTATTTCCAGTAAAAATAGTAAATTAGATTAATATCGTAATTAAAGCTTTAATAAAGAAGATGGAAAGTACCCTGAGAAAATGAACAGCGAAGCAAAGTTTGAAGGTATTACTGCAAATGATTTAAAAATAACACCAATATCAGCATCTTATAAAAATAATAATGAAAAAAATCCATAGAATACATACACGCTTCTTCTATCTAAACTTTTACTATCCTTTCATTCTTGTTTAGAATCACGTCATAGAATGGATGGGAGATTCCCTTGTCGTTCTATATTTATTACAAAATTCCTGTCGTTCTTCAAAGATTTTATTTAATTGCAAATAAGAACTAAGGTAGTAAGTATTTAGTGAATAATACTACAAAATGGCGTAGTTGCAGCCATTCTTGTGAAGTGTATTTGAAACTAGCAAAAAATATAATCAGTTTGCAGCAAATAGCACGAATGACAAATTTTCGCCTCCTATCACTACTACTCTAACGGGCGAAACAATTGGAAGCTTCTCATTCTCTCCTACAACTTATTTCACCAAAGCGCGTTTAAATTTTATATTCCGCGTGTGCTGTACGTTAGTGTAGCTGAAGATAAAAATATTAACATTTTTATAAATATCGAGCATTCGCTCTAGATGCTCTAAAGTTCCCACAATCTGTACCCTTGACAATCTATGGTTAATCAGCCATGCAAAAATTAACGTGGCCAGTTCAGCGAATTTGAAAATAACCCTTTTTAGCGACAACGATTAATTAAAATTTTGTCTATGAAACAGTGGCGGACGAAATAGCGGATAACAGTAACCTTAGCAGTAATCAACTTCGCATATACGTCACTGAATGCATCAATCACAAGCTTCCGATGATTTCGCCGCTCGGTTGACTTTGATAACTCAATGCGAAAATATGTCATTTATCGCAACCCAGTATAAGCAATGCTTACTGTATGTACGTACAGGTGGTGCGCTCCGGAAAGAGATTTAAAATTCAAAGAAAAAAAATTAAAGATAAATATAATTTTTTTAAATAAAACCCATAAAACCTTGATGTTTCGGTATCGAGATCGAAAGACATCTTCTTCTTAAGGTGCCTTCTCCATTACTGAAGGTTGGCTATAACTACAGCAAATTGCTCTCTATCTTGAGCTGTTCTTAGTATCGCATGTGTGTCCATGCCTGTCCAGTCTCTTATGTTCTTCAACCAGGAGCATTTTCTTCTTCCTGGACCTCTTCTTCCTTCCACTTTCCCTTCCATTATAAGTCGTAGGAAGTTGTATTTTTCTCCTCTGTAGATATGTCCTAAATAACTCGTTTTTCGGTTTTTTACAATATTTAGGAGTTCTCTGTCAGTACCCATTCTTCTTAGCACCTCGTTGTTGGTCACGTGCTCTGTCCAAGAGATCTTCAGCATTCTTCGAAAAACCCACATCTCAAAGGCTTCTATACGCCTCATACTTGTAATTCCGAGAGTCCATGTTTCCACTCCGTATAGCAATATGGAATAAATAAACGTTTTTACAAATTGGTATCGGATGTCCAACGATAACGTAGAGTTTATTAGAAATTTTTTCATTCGCTGAAATGCGGACCTAGCATATTCTATACGAGCACGTATTTCGACCTCGTGGTCAAGATCGTTTGTTATCCAGCAACCAAGATACTGGAATCTTTGTACTGGTTCTATATGTTTGTTATAGATACGAATATTAATGTCGACATTTGGTGCACGTGTAACAGCCATCACTTTTGTTTTATTTGTGTTTATATTTAGTCCCAAGCTATCTCCCTCTCTGGTTATGACATTCAAAAGTCGTTGTAAACCCTCAGCACTGTCCGCAATAATGACGGTGTCGTCTGCGTATCTTAAGTTGTTTACGTATTCTCCGTTGATTTTTATTCCTTCTTCAATATTTTCGAGGGCATTTTGAAAGATCTTTTCGGAATATATATTAAATAACAGTGGAGAAAGTACACAGCCCTGCCGAACTCCTCTTTTTATTGACAATTCTGCTGTCAGACGATTGTCTATTTTGATAGATGCCATTTGATCCCAATATAGTTTTTTAATAAGTGCTAAATCTTATTAAAGACATTTAAAGACATCTTAAAAATATAAAATTTACAAAACAAATGGCTTCCAATTTGGATATCGATATGTCAAATTTTTAAATTGTGGTTCATTTCCAATGATATATTACTTTTCTGTAGTCTTTATGATAAATATAATATTTCTTTTAAATATATTTGGCTGATATGTTTTCTATTGTTCTTTACACTTATTATTCCATTCTGTAAGTCTCGTTGTATAGACTGTTGTATGTGTAACTTTTATATATGAATATTTAAATGGATGCTCAACTTACATATTGTACTGTATAATATATAAGTGAATAAAATCAGTTTTTGTATTATTTGTGTGTAATTTTTTCCTTGCCTATACGAACCAAATAAGTAAATTAATTATGCTGTACTTAGAGTACAATAAAGTGTAGGTCAAGGTGTCAAATTAATTAGGGGATCAACTTGAGCATATCCACCTTTTTTGATAGAGAGTCTGCTGCTCGAGATAATAAAAAACTACCTAGTTTTTGTGAAGACTGAAAAATATTATCCTAATGACCAATGAAAGGTCTGGGAAAGATGGCCAATGAAATTAATAGATCCGTGACAAAAACGTGTATTAGATAATCGATACACTAAATCTTCTAATTAAAAATTAATAATACGAGATGAAATAACGAAACGATTAAAGATAGCTACTTGGAATTATAGAGAATTAGGCTTAAAGGATCACGATCCAAAAAATCACAAGATTACATGATGCAACTCTACGTTGCAGCTATTTTCACAGGCAAAAGTGTCACCTACAGTAGAACGCTGCTCATACACAAATGAATGAATAGTAAGATCAAAAATTTATAGAGTTCATATTCGAGGAGTCGAAGACAGTGAGAAATAGCATGAGAGAGAGAGAGAGAAAGAAAGAGAGAGTACAAAGCTCGGAAGAAAGATTTGAAGAGGACGATCTGAGTCGAGAAGAAGATGCACCGGAGGGATCTGTGGAGCAAGTTGGACGAGAACCTCTGGGGAGGAGGGTAGACAATTGTAATGAAGCATTTTAAAGCGAAGCAGTTTTTGGCATGGAGTATGGAGCGAGGTATATTCCGCCTTTCTCTCCAGCGGTGGAACTTGCCTCTGCGTTGGACTCCCTTAAGCTGCGCAAGGCACCCGGGATAGACAGAGGCGGTTGAATGTCTGGAACAACGACAGCCTGTGTAGCTTTTGCACCAACCGCAATAAGTGGGCGGTTCTAGTCCTCTTCGACGTTTGAAACGCTTTTAATACGTTGCAGTGGTCCTCTGTATTGCGTCCTGTAAGGGCGAGGAACTGTCCGCCATATTTGATGAATATCGTCTCGAATTATCTGTCCGAGATGAAAATCATGGTTGAGCGAGGCGTGATTGTAGACGTTACGGTTGGAGTACCCCAGGGGTCCGTCCTTGGCCCGGTACTATATAAAATGGCATGCGACCGGGTCATGAATTGAGACATTGAAGAGGGGGTTACTCCCTTCCCTTTCGCGGATAATCTCGCAATGCTGGTAGCAGCGCGGGACAGGGAGGAACTCTTGTTCTGGGAATGGAATATAAGCGACCTGATCCAGGACTGGTTAAATGACCATGGTTTGAGTCTCGAGATAAAGTAGACTGAGGAACCTAGTCCTTGAATTTGTTCTTTATTTTAAACCGATCAACCATAGAATAAATATTCTAATAATTAAGGGAAACTGCTTTAATTTGAGTACAAGAAGTCCACATGCGTCAACCGAAGAAAAGAAAGAACAAAAGAACCAATTTTATGAAGAATTAGAATCTGAACCAAAATTTTGATTTGGTTACCTAAATGGTAAAATTGTTGAACACTACTGCTACCGATCACATTTGAATAAATTTAGCGTATATGATGTCACAAATGAAGCCGGACAATTGTGGGCAACTTCGCAGCAACAAGACTTATGGTTATTGGTAGCACATACTTGTGATTATATACACAGAACCAAGTCGATCATGTTTTTATTAGCGATAGATACTCATAACCTTCTAAATCAGTACTGGTATATCCTTTGCTGCCGTCAGCAAAATTAATATAGCGAATTTGATAGTCAACGCACGATAATCGAGCAGGGCACAAGGAAGAAGAAGAAGTAAGAGGCTCCATTACAAGACATATCTGAAAGATGTATGTACAAATGGTAGAATGATCTCATAAAAATCATGTAAATCAGATCCTACAAAAGGAGCTGAAAAGTATTGGTTGGTGATTCAACGCTGAATCTGAATAAGCAACAAAATAGAAGAACCATATATACAGGCTTATGCAACAAAGCAAAAAACTGTTGAATTTTAGGGCTTAAAAAAGACGAGAAAATGTCCACAAGAGAAATAAAACGAAGTTTGAGACTAAAACGGTTGAAGAACAAGAAAAGAATTTTACAATTTTACAAGTGCAGGACAAGGAATGAAATATAATAGACCAAATAAAATCCACAAAATTCTAGCGAGCGTATGGGAAGAAGAGAAAGTCTTGAAAGAATGGAATATCGATTTGTTGTGCTGATTGCATAAACAAGGTGGTCATCTTGAATATGACAATTACGGAGGGATACAATATATAAAATAGTCTCTGGTCACGGCTGAGACGATACTGGATGAATATCAATGGGTGGATTCTTTAAAAACCAACCAAAAAACCTTAATAAAATTTTAAAGCTGCATATATGATAGCGTAATATATGAAACAAAGCAAGACTTCGGAATTCCTATTAAACTGATAGGATTAGTAAAGATCATAATGTCAAAACTAACGTCAAATAAATCTCAATAATATTAAAAAAAAAGTAATACCCTTGACAAGGGGATGCGCTGGAGTGCCTCCTTTTTAACATAGAGAAAATATAATGAGATGCTGAACTGAGCAATCAAAGGAAAATATTTAAAAACCTACCCAGATATTCGTTTATGTAGATGGTTTGGACCTTATCACACACAGGACTCTTAACTATAGAATGAGATGTTCGCTGAACTTACTGCACAACTGGTAACATGGGTATCATTATAGAGTAAACAAATTCTCAGTAGGTATACTTTAAATAACAAGATAATCTTATATCAAGTGAAAAAGACATTCAGGCTCATCAACGTCATTCAGAGTGAGGTGGGGTAATACCGCTCACTGGGTAATGGCGCTTGCCTCTGTAACTATGTTAAAATGTAATGTAGCCACACGAAACGACGCTATACAATTACAATTACAAAAACGTCTATATATTATTTGAAACTAGTCACATAACGAGGTCAGGTGACCCTTAAATTACACAATTACATTAATAAACATAATTATTGTGACACTAGGTCGATGATAACGGATAACCTTTTTTAAGGGAACGCACCAATTCTCAGCTCGAAAATGGACGTTGTCCAATGAGTGGTAACAACCAACTTCACCGCTGTACCATCTGCGGATTGTGGACTCATGCCATATGTTCAGGATGGGATTCACAAAATGGATACATCTGTGACATGTTTCCAAAAATAACAAAAAATAGTTTAAGCGTCATTACCCTGTACCCTGAGCCAAAGTCAGATGTAACATCGTTCAAACATGTTTTTTATAACGTTTTCCTACTACTAGTGGATCAAAAATATTTGCTTTTGGTGTCAAATTTTTGATTACTCGATAATAAAAGATTTTGTTACTTTTTTAGATAATTAAAAAAATACACGATGTTTTCCTTAAGTTAACGCCACTCTCTCTCTTTACCTTACACGAGGCACTTGGACCAAGACAAAAATGAATACAGTCTGGCCACACGTTGGCGTGTTTTAAGTGGTATTGTGATAGGTAAAAAATTTTTAGTACATATTTTCAAAACTCACCAGCGAGTTCAACGATCTATATCAACAAATACTTTATTAGTACATGTACAAACAACTAAAAATTAAATGTTTAACTATATATAATAAAAAGAAGAAACGATTTTTGGCGAAAAGGTGAATGAAATACATCGGCAGTCAACGTGTTCAGTGATATTTGGGACTATGCGACTAATTTCCTGTCAATGCTTCTTCCACATGGTAATCTTTGTACGAACTTTCACCATTTCCAATGTTTATCTCAATTAATAATTTATAATCATTGGTATTTTGTCTTACTTAATGTTAATAATATGTAAAAAATACTGATTGAAAAACTAATAATTTATTTATCGCTTAAAATAATGATAAAAAATACAGTTTACTAACAAAAACTAAATAAAACAAACTTTTAGTAATAAATCTTATAAAAATTACTTAAAAAATAAAATTAGGATTTACTTAAATCATTGATAATATTGATTTGGTTTAACTCAATCCGATGCTGTGTCTTGGTTGTCCTGCTAGAAATAGAAATAGATATAAGTAAAACAATAAAAATGAAGTATTATGTTGTAGAAAAATGGTGTATGATTAGAAGTCGCTCTTTACATTCTATACAGCTAAAATTACTATTGACATTGAAAATTATTATAAACGAAATATGTTTAGAATTAAAAATAATTTAAAAATGTTTAACATTGTTTATTTATGTTTATTTAACATTGTTTATACATTTTCTCTGCAATAAAAATTTAAGTTTGTGAATTTTATCAATACATTTTAATAATTATAATATTATATAATTATACATTTTAAAATCTACTGAAAAAATGTTCAAATCTAATTGATTATACTTAATTCAGAAAATGTTCTACATTATATTTTTATCGTAAGCATAAAGAAAGTAAGCTCTATTATCTCTAAAAAAGTATATTTTTATAAAAAAAATTAAAATAATTTTACAGTTGTTGAGTTGCGCCAAATGTAAGCAACTTACAGTTGTTCTAAACAATGCGGAGAGTTGGGATATCATTTTACTTAATATTTCCTTAAAGTAACGAATAAAATTCATTATTATACAATTTTGAAAAGTATAAACATTAAACATTTGATTTATTGTTCCACGCAGTTTTATTTCGGATGTGTTAGTAGTGAATAATTGTTATTTACAGGCAGATAGACAATACTGGTTATTCCTCGCTTCACATATATGCGAATGAGGTGAATGCTTCTTTAACACAATCGTTTTTATGGCGAAATGCCGAAGCAGTTCGAATGACAATTAACATACGAGTACAAGGGCAAAATGATCTGTCGGCGCAAATATTTTCCAAGCATTTGCAAAATATTGGGAACGGTAAAATAAAACTGCATCCAAATACACAATGCTCAAACTTCTAGATAATTTCTGCACTTTTGTTGAGACCAAACGTGAATTAATTGTAAGTGTCTTCCCAGCTATACTAAATAATTAGTCGAATTATAATTGGCTCATTTAGCGCGCAATTTTGGCGGCCATTGCAGCTTTAGCTTGAGAAATATAAGAAGCAAAGTTCAACCATTGTGGCAGATCCGGATGTTGCTAAAACGGACAAGAAGAGAAAAATGTGTTCTTCTTGTTATGTCGCAAAGACGTTGCGTTTGCCCAAATACTATTGTAAATATTGTACCACATATTTATGTCTTGAGTATAGCAATATTGTTTGCAACATTTGTTATAACGGTTACTAATCCTTCCGCTGATGAATCTGATTAAGTTTAGCCAAATCTAATTATAAACTTAACTTTGAAAATAAGGCTATTATCGAGCACAAGTTAATTAAATCTAGCCCAAGTACTTTCGCTTAAAATAGCATCTTCAGGGGCATTTCGTCAAAATGTAAACTGTCCGGCAAGCGTAGAATGTGGAAACATTAAAAATAACATAAAATTGTACAAAACACTACACTAAAACGAGGACAAAAAGTTTAAAATTACTTAAAGATTCTACGCTACATTCTCTGTCAGTATCTTGAGGGATAATCCCTCCAGATACTGACAGAGAATGTAGATACTGACAGAGAATGTAGCGTAGAATCTTTAAGTAATTTTAAACTGTTTGTCCTCGTTTTAGTGTAGTGTTTTGTACAATTTTATGTTATTTTTAATGTTTCCAGATTCTACGCATGCCGGATAGTTTACATTTTGACGAAATGCCCCTGAAGATGCTATTTTAAGCGAAAGTACTTGGGCTAGATTTAATTAACTTGTGCTCGATAATAGCCTTATTTTCAAAGTTCATTTATTCGAGCATTCAACCTCATTTCATTTAAATCTAATTATGTGTTTGGGTTATTTTTGCCTAAGATTAGTAACAATAATAATAGTTATTACATGTTTTTATTTTATGTTTTTAATACTGCATTTATTTTATTTTCTCATGACAATAAATTAATTTAAAGCCGCTTATTTTTTAATTAGTTATGTTCAAAATAAACGTTTCTTTCGATCTCGATCAGTTTTTTTTAATCTTATTGAAACATTCGACTGTTGACGAAATTAAAAATGCGTTTCGGGTGATGAAGAACAATAAATCTCCAGGTGAAGACAGGGTAATGACCGAAAGCCTAAAACTAGGAGGAAATAAGCTCTTACGGACACTTGCTAAACTGTTCAATAAATGTCTGTGCGAAGCGATAGCACCGACGCAGTGGAACAACGCGGAAATTATCTTACTTCATAAGAAGGGAGATATCAGCGACCTTAGAAATTACCGCCCCATTAGCTTGTTGTCACAAGTATATAAGCTATTTACAAGAGTTATTACCAACAGGCTAGGAAGTAAGTTGGATTTCTATCAGCCAAGAGAGCAAGCAGGTTTTAGAGCAGGATATGGCACGAATGATCATTTACAAGTAATTAAGAACTTAATAGAAAAGAGTGTTGAATATAACAACCCATTAGTCATGATATTTGTTGACTACGAAAAAGCTTTCGACACAATAACTCATCAAAAGATGTTAAAAGCCTTAACAGAGTGCCGTATAGATCATCGCTATATAAACATGATAAAATACACCATCAAAATGAGACAGCAAGCGTGAAACTGGCAGATAAAAAGACCAACGTATTTAAAATAAAACGGGGAGTGCGACAGGAAGACACAATTTCGCCAAAATTGTTTACAACAGTATTAGAGCATAATGTTTAAGAACGTAAATCTGAGTGAAAAAGGAATAGATGTCAATGGAGAAATGCTTAGTCATTTGAGGTTTGCTGACGATATTGTCCTTTTTGCTGACAGAATTGATGATGCAGTATCGCAAATGGAGAAACTATACCTAGCCTCCCTACAAGTTGGATTAAAAATCAACCACACAAAAACACAAATCATGACAAATCTTGTGTTAAGCGAAAAGATTTCAGTAAATGGCATGCATATTGAAGAAATCACCTCTTATAAGTACTTAGGACATGAGATACGTCTAGGAAGAGATAATCAAACGTGCGAACTAAGCCGCCGCATAGGACTCACTTGGGTGGCATTCGGCAAGCTGAGCTATGTTCTTAAATCAGAACTGCCTATGTGTCTTAAAAGAAAAGTCTATAATCAGTGCGTGCTGCCAGTACTTACATGTGGTGCAGAGACATTAACACTAACCAAGAAAGTAAGAAATAAAATTTGTGTTACCCAAAGAGCCATGGAACGATCGATGTTAGGCATTTCTCGTAGGGATCAGATCACGAACAATTAAATAAGACGGAGAACAGGAGTGACAGATGCTATAGAAAGAATTATAACCCTTAAGTGGAACTGGGCGGGGCACATAGCTAGAATGTCGGATAATAGATGGACATAGCGAATAATACAGTGGAGACCCAGACAAGAAGCACATCGAAGTAGAGGTCGTCCACCAACAAGATGGTCTGATGACATAAAACGGATCGACAAAAATTGGATGCAAACAGCACAAAACAGAAATACATGGAAAATACTGAGGGAGACCTATATCCAGCAGTGGATAGATCCGGGTTAAATGATGATGATTGAAACATTAAACTTAAACGAAAGTATCTCTGAGATACACCACGACAGGGTACTGTATAACACTTTCGAAGGGTTCCGATAAAGAAATTGTTGCCTTTGGAAAATCTATGAAATAATTTGTATTGTCTTTAAATGATTTATAGTGCGTATCACTCTTACATACTAGATAACGATACCGCTTCGTTGTTCCTTTTCCTACAGGTATCATAATAATCTATAAAAAAACTGTCTAACTGTCCATCTAATAAAAAATTGATGTGCTAATTGAGGCACTTTTTGCTTTATTTTCGTTTTTTTCAATATTTAACTATACTTTTTTTAATAAATTTTTTATGTGTTTAAAAGTACTTTACTGTTATTTTCTAAGGTTATTTATATTACTAACCTAACCTAACATGCTTCTTTACAACGAACAATACGAAAAAAATAGCTGAAAAACAATATATGATAAAAAGTCTTATTAAAAGATCATTTAGTTGCAATCTAAATTAAAACTCCGATAGACCTATAAATTAGCTATCAAAATTATCAATCTTTTATGAATTTTCATAAAAAATCATAGTATTATGGATTAAAAAAGCGTTTTGCTGCAAAAAACCTTCAAAAACAAACTTTTTCGACGTAAAGAGTGACTTCTGATCAGATTTAACAGTAAAAAATATCACTTACTATATTATTATCAAGTACGGAAGCTCTTTTTCCTCGCGTGCCCATAAAACCATACGGCACCCTCTTTTCCTCGTTATGCATGTCGCTCCATTGATTATTTTGTGGGCCATTCTGTCTATTATATTGTTGTACTAAATAATCTAATAGGGTTTGTTCGTCCTCTAATCTGACTGGAATTTCCATTTCAACCGAATTGGCATCAAGATCATCTGCAGAAGATTTTTTACCTCTTACTCCTACGAATCCGTAGGGAACTGCTAAGTAGCACTCCAACGCAAATAGGAAGATAACGATTAGCGGCAAAACTTGCATTTTAGGGCTGCAAATCGTAAAATTTACATTATAAATATATGGTTTGACTAAAAACTAGATTTTGCGTAAATAGAAAAAAGTGGTGTTCAACTATTTCACATAAATGTTGGCAAGGGGAAAAATTCTACGTATTATGGAAGAGAAAGTTTAAGTACTATTTTATCCAACGGAAGTGGCTGTAAAGTTGAAACGATTCAACCGTTCTAATCTACAGCAACATTCTATAACCTAGCGAGAGATCAAAATGGAGAAAATTTGAAGATGATTTGCTAAATGAAGACATTATTTAACTTTCTGCAATTGAAGACATGTGTGAAAACCTTATATAATATTGTAGTATTATGGACAAACCTCAAAAGAACCATTTTTTATTTGTTATTAATTTTTTTCTTTAAATAATTTAGTTAATTCTATCCACGACAAATTGTGTAATCCAAAGATATATTAAAACATTAAGATGATTTCTTTAACAATTAATTAAATATTGGTGTGTTCCGAAATAAACTTTAACGTTTATCTGACAAATAAGTAATCGCAACATAATTTGACGTGAAAAGACGGGTACATTTTATTCTACGAATAAGTGTCTATTATCATCCAGGTAACTATCTGTCAGATAGGACAATATTTATCTAGAGGTGAAAAGACCACCCCATTCATGCAAGAAGTTTATCATTTTAAAAATTGACTTTATAATTCTTTTGAAAGTTTGTTGATCCTAAAATATCGGCTGCGAATTTGGTGATCGGTAAAAAATATAATACAAAACTCGAGCTTTCCTAACAAATGAATTGTCAAACTAGAATTATGCTGGCTTTTGTACGTAGATCGATATCATAAGACGACTTTACGCAAAAGTTCAGCGATTTTCCAAAAGTGACTTATTTGTTATGGAAATTTTACAACAGACGAACAGACTAAAATATCATTTTGTTGCCGTCCTAGCCTTAAATAGGAGGAAGCCAGATAAATTAAGTGGAGTGACTGTAGATGGCAATTGATTGGATCTCCCGTCGCATGGTGACTGACAAAGTCACTGGTTTTTTTTTTATAAGACTCCATCTGTAGAGTTGTAGGTTGCAGCACATGCTTGAAAAACGTTCCTTGGAATTTTCCAATATTGGGCTTCAACGAGCATTTTTTGGACTAAAAGTAGCATAAACATCATCAGTGTGATACAAAGTCTAAGGAGAATATTTTTTAAAAGGAGTAGAAAATATTTTATAAAGTAAAAAAAAAAAAAAAAACTGAGTTCCACGCTGTTCTCCGAGTGTAGAGGTTCTCTCTCACCGGCTCTGGAACCCGATTGAGCCATGTGTTACCTCTAGTCAAATTTAATTTAATACTGAACATCACAGTTATTTTACAACACAATGTACAATATTTCATAACTAAATGTAATTTAAAGGGTTTTTACCCTAGTATTTTGGTGGCTCAGGCATTGTGACCTAACTTATTTTTAGGCATTTTTCGATTTTAAAAACCTGATGATGGACTGTGTGGTCCGAAAACGTTTGTTTTATTGATGTGGCCCTTTTAAGGGTTTTTTAAATAAATATACCCATTTACAAAGATTAACCTCTTTTTGTTATACGTGGTATACAGCCAGCTACAGGAATTTTTCCTTGTGGATTTTATTTTATAAAGTAACGTATACTATTTATAGTACCAAACAGTTGTCAATCTGAAAAACTTGTTATTATAGGATAAATAGGGTTTAAAGTTTCTGAACTGTAGAGGTGAGTTTTACTCTCTACGTAATTCGAAGACTACAAAATAACGGATCCGAAAAACAGATAAATAAATGGATATCGATGGTTACAATAAAGATGAGGAACCGAAAAGGAAAAGAGACCTAAGCATAGAAGATGAAATCTTGGGAAAAAGCAAAAAAAAAAGAAAGTTCTCCAACAATAACGGAGATCTCAGGACGACGTATTGGATCTGTGATTGAAAGAGATAATAAAAAATAAGTAAAAGAAATAGAAGAAATAAGAAAAGTAATAATACTGGAATTTCTAGATTATCAGCAGGAGGTTCAAAGCTTATGAACAGAAATTATAATTCTGAAAAACGATTGGGGTGTTTAAAAAAAGGAAACTAGAGAATCCAGGATAAAATAGAACAAGTAGAGAATAGACTAGAAATTATGGAAAAATCCTATATCGAGAAGAACGTCATAGTTAAAGGCCTAGTTTAGTCACTGGACGGTACCTAACTCACGTTAATTCACTTATAGACTATTTACTTATTACTCTGATTACTCTGTGTATAGAATAGATTGTAAACATGCAATGTAACAGTGAAAAAAAATGAAAATAACAATATATGGAAAAATCTAGAAATAGAACAATATCAAACAAACTAAAAAAAGCCGTAGCCGATTAGAAAAGATCAGATATCTTAAGAAATTGGATTCGGCAAAGAAAAAGGTAAAGAAAAATTAAGGAAAAAATTACCAGGGGAAGTTAAAGATAGAAACTTGGAATGTAATAGGTACAGTTGGTTCCTAAAAAAACTGACACGACTCTTAAAGCGTATTTTGTAGAAAAGTGAGCAGTGTATTTTGAAGGATAAATACTTATTATATACTTTATTATTATTTACATACATGTCACTATCACTGCCAAATCTGTCAGATGAAATTTGTCTAATAACTTATTCTGTTCAACCTCAAAGAATGGCTATCCATGCTAACAAATAACTAAAAGTAAGCATTGTAAAGAAATTAGAATCTGGCTGGCCACTATCTGCTGTAGCGAGCCATTTTACGTAAGCAAAACAACAGTTTTTAATATTCATAAAAGATGGAGAGAACAAGAAACTCTCGAAAGAAAGCAAGGTTCTGGAAGACCATAAATATCTACCGCTCGTGAATATCGTACGCTTTTGGAGATATTAGACGAGATTCCTTTTGAAGATGAGAAAACTGCAAGAATTATGTCACAGTTTCCGGGAAGAAAGACAACAACTTGCGCCGAATTAAAGCATCGCGTATTAAGTAGGTACCGAACTGCAGCAATAAAATAAGCTCTTCCACCACAAGAGAAGCAATCAAGACTTGCTTTTAACCATGAGCTACAAAATCAAGATTTTTTGGACAGGGTAATATTTATAGATGAGAAAATTTTTCAATCTTCTAAAAAGGGTAAAATTGGGATGTATAGAACAGACAATCTTCTTCTTCATGTACCTTGTCCGTTACGAACGTTGACAATCAACATGGCTATTCTGACTTTGTTTACGGCAGATCTGAATAGTTCAGCAGATGACAATCCTAACCATTGCCGCAAGTTTTGGAGCCACGAGTATCTTCTCCTCCCTGGACCCCTTCTGCTGTCTATTTTCCCTTGAACGATCAGCTGTAGTACTCTATATTTATTATGTCTCATAACGTGACCCAAGTATTCCAACTTTGTTTTCTTTATACTTATTCCTACCTCTCTCTCTTTACCTATCCGGCGTAGTACCTCTTCGTTGGTCACGTGCTCAGTCCAGAATATACGTAATATACGTCGGTAAGCCCACATTTTGAAGGCCTCTACTTTTTTCATCAATGTTGCGGTCATTGTCCACGCCTCCATTCCATATAACAAAACCGGAAAGTACATAACATTTCAGAAATCGAATTTTGAGAGGCAGGGTGAGGCTTTTAGAGGTGAAAATTTGCTCCATGCTAGTGAACGATGCTCTTGCATTTTCTACTCTTATACGTATTTCCTTCGCTTGATCCCAATTTGAGTTAACTGTTGTTCCCAAGTAGATGTACAAATCCACGTGTTCAATTCTTTCATTGTCTAATATCAGTTCCTGTGGTGGTTGTTGGGTTTTGCTTACTAACATCCATTTGATTTTTGTGATATTTAGTCTGAGTCCCTATTGTGCACTTGTTTTTTGTATCTTACTCATTAGGCAACTCAGTTCCTCCATGCTACTTGCTAGAATCACAGTGTCATCAGCATACCATATGTTATTAATTATTTCTCCATTTATCTTTATGCCTTCTGTGCTTTCCTTCAGCTCTGTCTTAAATACTTTTCTGAGTACACAATAAAGAGAATTGGAGGCAAGATACAGCCCTGTCGTATCCTTTTCTTGATCTCAATTTTATTGGTCAATGTAGATCCTACTTTCACTTTATCTGTTTGACCCCAATAGAGACTCGCTATTGTTCGAATGTCTCTGTAGTCGACTCCGATCTTATGGAGAACTTCAATTATCTTATCGTGCTTTACGTTATCGAATGCTTTTGCGTAGTCTATAAAGCATATGTACACGTCGTTGTTCATATCTCTGCAGCGCTAGATGAGTACCTGTAGACTAAAAAAGTGCTTCTCTTGTCCCAAGAGAATTCCGAAACCCAAACTGCGAATCTTCAATGTTATCCTCGCATTTTTTGCTTATTCTGTTGTAAATAACCTTGGTGTATGTCTTCGAAATGTGGTTAATTAGACTTCCGACAACATCAATCCGATCACATCATCGATGTTGATCACAAGACTTTGCTTTTGGTTTTTTCGGTATGGCAACAAAAGTTGACACTAGCCAGTTTTCAAGAAACTCCCCGCTGTTATAAATATTGTTAAAGAGTCTGACGAGTGAGTCTAGAAATTGACTGTTTGTTTCGCACAGCATTTTCAATACTTTCCCGTATACGTTATCGTTGCCTGGTCTTTTGTTATTTTTAAGACCCTTTATAGCATTCTCCACTTCTGATTTTAGAATAGAAGGGCCAGTATCATCATTGCTCAGTGTACACCCACTAGGACGGTCATCATTAAACAGTTGTTCCACATAAGTTTCCCAGATTCTAACTATTTTGTCGGAGTCTAGTTGTAGATTTCCATTATCATTGCACAGCCCTTTCGTAAATAGCAAAATATTGTAGCTTTTCTTTGTTGTGAGTTCCTTTATCTTCTTATGCATATTGTGATAGTCGTATACCTTTTCGCACTGTTCGATTTCTTCGCATCTCTACGAGAACCATTTCTCTTTAGTTTTTCTTATCTCAGCTCTTATTCGTCTATGGGTTTCACGGTATTTGTCAGTATCTTTAGTTTTATATATCCGTCTCTCTTCCATCATGTCAAGGATTTCTGCAGTCATCCAGTCTTTCTTTTTTTTTCTTATCAGGTAGACAACAGACAATAATAGATTTAATTCTCTATATGTTGATAGATATCGAGTAGCTGGTCATTTTAGCGCTAATGTATAGGGAATATTTTCATCTAAAGGAATGGGAATTGTATATAAACATCATGTTTAACAGTGTAGAACAGGTGTATTCAGAAAATAATTTTATCCTTCAACAAGGTAATTGTCCTGTTCACACTGCAAATATAATAAACCAGTGGCTCCAGAATAACAACATCGAAAACTTACCATGGCCCAGCTGCAGTCCAGATTTAAAACCAATCGATATTGTGTGGGGGGTTATTATAATACGGGTGTATCGGCTTAATTTTATACCTCTGCTTGTGCCTGTGGTTCTGCTTATGTTAAAATTTTTGCTGCCTCTGATAGTGCCCAGTTATCTTTTAATTTGGTTACAATTCTTGCTTTAATATATTGTTAAGTCGTTTGTTTGATTGCTTAATATTAATAAAAATAATAACAACAACCTTATTTTATGTAAAAAATATCATTCATATACTCTTTATAAAATACAGGAATTTAAAATAATTTCAAAATTTAGACCTTAATAATTATTACAATTTATGAATTAACATATGTAATCAATTGTTTGTTGGTTGTTTGTTTATTTTATTATTTGTCTGTCATAATAAATGTAATGTAATGTATGACCAATCAAATAAACTGCTCAAATCTTACTAAGAGTTGTATCAGTTTTTTTTAGGAAACAGCTGTATATACAATTAAGGAGCTCTAAAACAACTTTCAAAAGAATTCAGTAAATATGGTGTCCATATACTAGCTTTACAAAAAAGAAAATAAAAAGGAAATCTCACAAGAAATTGAAGATAATAGAATTAATAGACCACTATATATTTTATAACTTAGCCTGAGCTTAAGGGTTTAGGCCAAAACTGTACGCATCAAGATATCCTACGTCACCACATGCTCCTCTTCCCTTGGATCTTTCCCTGCATAATCAGTTAAAACAAGTTGTATTTCCCTCCACATCTAATATATCCGAGTACCAACTAAGCAAGAGATGCTTTGTTCGGCTTGAATGTGCTGGCTCAGAGATGCATGGACATGAATCAGGATATGTACTTATGTTTTGTAGACTTTGAAAAGGCATTTGATAAAGTTCAACATAAAAAGCTTGTAGATATATTAAAAAGCAAAAATATTGACAGTCGTGATCTGAAAATTATATCTAATTTATATTGGAATCAAACTGCCAAGGTAAGAGTTGACAGCCAGTACACCGAAAATATCAAAATACAGAGAGGAGTCCGCCAGGGTTGCGTGCTGTCCCCACTACTTTTCAAGGTCTACAGTGAAGCGGTATTTCAAGAAGCGCTTTCAGACTCAATAGAAGGTATATCTATCAATGGAGAAGTTTTGAATAACTTACGTTTTGCAGACGATACAGTAATAATTACGGATAACAACAATGATTTACAGAACGTAATGCAACGCCTTAATGAACGCTGTCATGAGTACGGACTGAAGATAAATTTAAAGAAAACTAAATGCATGATTATGACTAAATCTACACATGCAAATATCCAATTGACTATTGAAGATACTGCAATTGAGAGTGTTAATAACTATAAATACTTAGGAACATGGATAACATCAGATGTAGACCAAACCAAAGAAATTAACACACGTATTGAAATAGCACGTACATCATTTATTAAACTTAAAAAGTTTCTTTGTTGTCGGGATATAAGGTTAGAATTACGCCTGAGAATGCTTCGATGTTACGTGTTCTCTACTCTTCTTTATGGTCTGGAAGCTTGGACACTAAAACAAGTTCATCTGAATAAGTTGGCCGCCTTTGAATTTTGGTGTTACAGAAGAATCCTACGAATATCATGGACTCAAAGAATGTCAAACATGGAAGTAACTAGAAGGATAGGAAATGAGGCGGAAATAATATTAACTATTAAAAGACGAAAACTTGAGTACTTGGGACATGTGATGAGAGGGCAAAAATACGCATTATTACAACTTATTATGCAGGGCAAAATCCGAGGAAAGCGAAATGTGGGAAGACGAAGAATATCCTGGCTTAAGAACTTGAGGGAATGGTTTGAATGCAGTAGTGCAGAACTTTTTAGAGCGGCAGTCAACAGAGTCCGCATAGCCATGATGATTTCCAACCTTCGATAGAAGATGGAACTTAAAGAAGAAGACCAACTAAGCAATGCAATTAATTTTTAGGTGATAATTTCACCATGATTCCTTCGAAAATCACCCAAGCCTACACAAAATATCACTTCCAGAATAAATGTTGCTTGGAAGATCATAGCAGTATTAAATTTAGTCGGTTGGAAAAAACGATAAGAAATAAAACATAGATGACCATTTATTATTCTCTTAAAATCTAACTTATATACGCAAGTCAGTTTTGACCGTATCGCTGACGAGAAAATTACTTTTCAACAACATTTATTTTACAACATTCTTACAAGATTATCGAATCCAACTAAAAATAATTAGAAATGAAAACATCATAAGAATGTTCGAAAAAGAAATAACTCTTATGCACATACTCTAGAAAAAACTCATATGCTACAGACATGTATCAGAATAGATAAAAATTGAATACCAAAACGATTACAAACCGAAAATCGACAGGAAGACGAAAAACCTGGAAACAAGACTGGGCCAAAAGTCTGGTTGAAAGAGTGAAGATGATTCTAATTTCCATATCCCATAGTCCATGGAATAGTTTTAATCGTTTCAAAATTATTTGAAAATCAAATACTGTCTTTGATAATGAGTCTCTGAGTGTCCCAGATAGTCTGACCTATCCAGAACCTGTCCTGTTCTGCTAAAATCCTCTGTTGCACTCTTGTACAATATTTGTTATAAAAAATATTACTTACCTTATCTAATTTAGCAACAATTAGTCTTTAACACTAATAAACCACGTTATCGTTGAAGCTCACAATATCCACTGACTTTTCCCATCATTGTAATATTCCCTTTATATCAAATCCCGCCCTAGCTTAATTATATTTACACAAGGTGATTAAAAGCCTAGTCACATTAGCCCTCTAAGCAGATTTTTCACTCCTAATTTCAGTAACAGTCTAAACGATTTTATAGTTAACAAAAATAATGAAATGGATGTTAGATTGGTTATCATTGTGGCGCATTCGCCAAAAATTAATAATGGTTTCGTTAAATTTTCTGGAAAAGTAAATCTATCGCCTAATTGAGATCCCGTGTACAATAAAAACAAGGAACATATTGTAAGTTGTGTTTGAACGATTTAGATGGGGAATTGGTGTCAGTTGATTAAAATGAACTGATCGAAATTTTGTGTAATACGTCAAAATTATCTATGATGGTGTTTGTATAGGTGTGATAGCCCTGCACCTACGAGGTTTTAATCCATAATGATGTTGAATATGTAAAAAATCCCTTAACAAATGGAATATTAATAGTCATCGGTAGGTAAAAGGTTTTCTCTGAATTTGTTTGAATTTGTTTTTATCAATTTCATGCCTTATTGTGAAATATTGTGTAAAGTATATAATATATATTATATACATATATATATATATATATATATATATATATATATATATATATATATATATATATATATTGTTATGATATGTAAAATCGAGAAAAATATTGGTTTGATTAAAATATTTCAAAGTTCAAAAACATTAAAATAATTCAGATAAGTAGGATAATAACCAACAAACATTTCGAAGAAGGAAAGTTTTTAAATTTTTGGATTACCTGTATTAAACAAAATGTAAGCTATGCATAAATTATTTCCTTTGTTATACTATACTTGAGTGACCCGCATAATTTTAAGTGAAATCCAAAGACAATTGAACCGGGTTTTCCAAATACATTAATGCAGTGATTAAGGACAATAGAATAGATTTTAGAAAGAGGTTTTTGTTAGTTTTTAAGAATTGTAGAAAAATATTATTTGTAAATAAGTTTTAGGAAATTTTATAATTATAGGTAAAAAATTTATTTGTTATCGAAATAAAAAAAATGGGGGAATTGTGACGAGCTTTGATTGGCGGAGATTGAAAAAGGTGGGATAGGTATGTAGGAATGAAAGTTTAGCTAGATTTTTGAGAGAGAAAAGATAATCAGTTGGTTTCCAAGGGTGCAAGGCGAACGGCCGTTCTTCTCGGGTAGTTTCCCAGAGGTAGGAAGCAGTAGCAGTGAAAGTTTGTGAGTTTTCGTGTAGTTAGTGTATCTGACAGAAGCTGATCCAGTAAAAGATTGTAAGTTATATTTTCTACTTATATTCCAAGAGTCACTGTTCAGGCCAACAAGAGATTCAGTTTATCGTAAAGAAAAGATATTCCAAGAGTCATTTTTAACTCAGGCCAACGAGAGATTCAGTTTATTGAGAGAAGAAGAAGCTAGCATAATTTGAACGATTCGTGCATTTGAAGGAGATCATTAAGGACAATAAACTTACAATAATTTGTTGTGATATTGCTGATTACCTAGGGAGAGGCTGAGAGTAGATAATATAGTCTACAAGGAACAAGGATTTGGACCACTCATCATCAGAGAGAGATAGTTTTGTTTTCTGCAGTTTTTCTTTTATTGATAACACAATTTTTACACTTGATTTAGAAAGGATATAAATATTTGATTAGGAGAGTTAGAATAATTTGGGATTTTGAGATTTCAATTAATATTGTTTGTACCATTAATTTTGAAGGTTCACGTACGTAGAACAAAATTCTGAGAATCATTATATGAGATTTTGTTTATTGAAAATTTTTGAGTGTGAATTTTATTTCATTATTTTATTTCAATATATAATGTTAGATCCTATATGTTTTTTATTATTCCGGTATTCTTTGGACCTTACCTTTCACATGTAATAGCATAGATATTGAAGCACGAATTTAACCCTGAGATAAGAGAATTAAAAAGTGTGATAGAGTCATAATCATATCATTTAAATAATTTTAATTAATTAATTAATTAGCTAATTAATTGCGTGGCGCACCAAGACTTGAAATATCACAATAATATATATATATATATATATATATATATATATATATATATATATATATAACGAAATACTGGATATTAGTAACTGCCAATATAAACAAACAACACAGTTTATTAGCACTGCAGTCTGAAGTTTTGCCGGGATGTTAAAGAAACACTTTTGACTTTTGGTCTAGCTTTCGGAATTGTTTTATTCCTTTTTCAAGATACTGTAATATGAAAAGTGTGTAAATATTTACAAAAAATCACAATTAGTCACTGCAACTTACTAGTCAAAAGCTTTGACACTCAACATTAATAACACACATATAAAATATACAATATAAAATAATGAACAAAATAAATTCTAAAATTTTTAAAATTTGGGTATGGATAGTAAAACTTAGTTTATGATATCTTTTAATGGTGTGTTTTAACTCTGATATATAGATAACAGAAAGAAAAAACAGTATGATTAAAATGTAATTAGGTGTTCCTAATGTTGTATTAATGGATGTAATATAATAAACCTGTCTTAATGGTATGCAACATGTTATGCATACAGATGTATTATGGCGTGTATATGTAGAGGTAAATAATATTTTATTTTTGATGATTTTCCAGTAAATAACAATAAATGCTGCTCAGTTTATCTATGTCAGACTTTTTATTTATGCAAGACGTACTAGATTTTATGAAACACATTTCCAAGAAAACACATTTTGAATGGTTTTTTTTTGCCAAAATACAGGAATCTTCGAAGTTAAATTCATGTTTCAACGTTAATGCATGTTCTGTGAGTGCACAAGCATTTATTTTTTTGGTTTTTATGTTGCTACAATGTGATATCAACCCACTGTGAAAATTACGAGACAATTCTCCAATATATACGTTGTTACAATTGGTACACGGTATAGAATAAACAACATTCGATAACTCCTGTATTGTGAAAGGATCTTTTGTTTTTGACTCTCACTAACATTTTTAAAAATGTTCATTAGGTTAAGTGTCAGAACTGGAATGTAGGGTAGGCAACCATAAGTTATTTTAGATGGTATCACTGATGTGTTGTGTGTCAATGTCAATTATGGTACCTCATTATTATGAAAATTTTGGTTGTCAGAAAATTGCGAAGGAAATGGAGAACCGAAAATGAGTTTATTTAAAAGCCCTATGGGGTAGGAGTTCTTTTGTAGTATAGATCTCAACTTTTTTAGTCACTTGTCCCTAAACTCGATGTATGACAAGTTGGTAACCCTAGTTTTTAGGGCCAAAACCAAATTTGTTTTCATCTGAGATGGATGTTGAGAATGAAAATTTATGACACGGTTACTAAAACAAGGTTTACAATACCACTCCGTCATTAGCATGCCATCATTGCCACGATGGATAAGCATGTCTAAAAAAGGAATCATATTATCAGCCTCTCTCTCAACCGTAAACTTTAGGTGTTCACAATGGGCGTTAAAGGTGTTTAAAACATCAGTTACTTTGTTTTCAGGGACCGATAAAATCATCTACATATCGTTTAATAAAAGGTATCTTTTCTTTACACGTTGTTATAAGTTCATCCAAAACAAAGTTACAGTATGGGGGATATTTTGCTGCCCATTGGAGTACCAAAGAATTGTTTAAAAAAATTACCATTGAACAAAAAGATGTTAGAGTCAAATATATATATATATATATATATATATATATATATATATATATATATATATATATATATGTATATATATATATATATATACATATATATATATCTATATATATATATATATATATATATATATATATATATATATATATATATATATATATATATATATATAAGCGAGGTTCCTACAGCCTCTGCCGTTTCTCGCATTTCGACCGCCATCGTTTTCTGTCCATCCATTCGTCTTCTCTGATGGCTCTATCTCTCATTATGTGCCGTACATTTTCTTCCCAGGCAACTGAAGGCCTTCCCCTTCTTCTTCTTTGTTGTGGTATGTAATTTAAAGCTTTCTTTGGCCATCTATCTTCATTTATCGTTTCACGTGACCATACCACACTAGTTCTCTCGTTTTAATTCTATCTACACTGGAATATACAGTATTTGTCCTCCTTCTAATATCTTCATTCCTGATGTGATCTTTTTTGGATATACCACACGTTCTCCTTAGAAAATCCATTTCTACTACTTCTATTCTTTTTCTATCCTTCTGCGTTATCTGCCAAACCTCTGCCCCATAAGTCATAATAGGCTCTACCAAGTTTCGATAGATTGTCAATTTCGTTTCTTGTCTAATATCTTTAGACCAAAGTAGAGAGTTTAGAATGTTTACCACTTTTTTTCCCTCTGTGTTCTGTTTTCGATGTCTCTTTTGGTAGTGCCTTCTTTAGATATTATAGATCCGAGATATTTATATTCATTGCATGTTTTTGTGTTTCTAATTTCTAACTATGGATCTTCTTCACCATCTCCTATTTTAAGATACTCTGTCTTTGCCATATTCATATTGAGGCCCCATTTTTCATATTCTTTCTTTAGTTTTCTAAACATGTAGTCCATGTCTTCCTCGTCATTCGCTACGACTACCTGATCATCTGCGAAAAATAAAGCTGTTAGACATTCAACACCGCCTATGTCTATTCCCATTCCGGATACTTGTTTTCTCCACTGAAGGAGAGTCAAATATAAATGTTAAAATTCTTATGAAATCATCTAAACTGATCTTGGTATGCGGAAAGATGCTGTTTCAGTTATTTTTGATACTTTTAAGAATAGCATCTAGTGGTAAGTTTGTAAACACTGACATAACATCTAAACTAATCAATATATAATTATTCGGGACTTTAACATTGTTAATGAAGTTACTAAACGTGAAAGAATCTCTAATATAGAATTCATTGGATTCGTTGTAGGAAATTGTGAGGATATCTGTAAGGTGCTTAGCAAGTTTACTATTAGAAGCATCAATGGAAGAGACAATAGGCCTCATTGAAATAGTGGGTTTGTGTACTTCAGGCAATATACAAAACCTGGGTGCAACTGCATTGTAAAAAGTTACATCAAACTTAAGAACAGTCCGGTGTGCACCCTCCAACAAAAGGCAAACAAGCTGGCTTCGGATTTAGCTTCTTCCAAATCCATAACAACAGAAGTTGCAAAATATTTGAAAATTTAGAATCTTACCTAACTCCAGATTAATTTCATTTGACGTAAAAAATTTTTTTCCTAGTATTCCTCCGACAGAAACTTTTGTTCTAGTAAAAAACCTTTTAGACCAAAATAGTACAAATCCAATAATTACATCTGAAATTTTATATCTTCTTGAAGTTTGCATAAACCAGGACCACTTTGAATTTAATAAGCAAATATATACAAATAACAGTGCAGGACTTATAATGGGCAATCTTCTAAGCCCATTGCTATCAGATAATTTTATGGATCATCTATTATAGAGAAAAAGTTTTCATAACATCCTGTATTCAAACAGTTTTTATATTCATGGAGATACGTAGACGATGTACTGCTATGTTTCACAGGAACTAACAGGCAACTCGACCAATTTTTATCTTATATTAATTCATTTCATAGTCATATTGAATTTACAATAGAAACAGAATAAAATCAATCCATAATTTTTTTATACTTAAAAATTATCAGACTTAGAAACAACCAAGAGTTCTTCATATTTCATAAACCTACCCATACTGACACGACTATACACAATTCATCATCCTATCCCACACAACATAAACTGGCAGCCTTTCATAGTATGTTAAATAGATTAACAGAAATTCCGATGTCAAAATACAACTGAGACTTAAATAAGTGCCAAAATAAAAAGCACTTACAGAGTGGTGTATACGTGTATACAAACTTATATGTGACGACTGCCTAAAAACTTAAATCAGTCAAACTGGTAGAAAGGTTAATAAACGAATACCAGAACATAGAAGGACTTTCAATAATAAAAAATCAGATTCTACATATGCACTTCAACTTCTAGATCAGTCTTTTAATGAAGAATTTCAAATTCTTCACATTCAAAGTAAAAGCCTTAAGCTATCTTTGTTAGAATCTATGGAAATTAACAAATTCAAAAACACAGACATAATTCTGAATGGCCAACTTGAGACAAACAGTTCTCCCCTCCTCAACCTATTTCGTTAAAGACTATAAAGTGTAAACGCATACCAAAAATAGATCACGTGAGAAAGACATTCTGCTGAAACGGCTGTAGTGATAAGATTTAATAATAAATTTTGCGGAAGTTTCGAAAACAAAGTTTTCAGTGTTTTATTGTTACATCAATTATTCCTTACTTATTGAAAGCCCACTAAAGAATATTCCACGGAAATCTGTTATACGCTTTCTCAAGATTGGTTTTTTAATTGTTGCTAACTAACTACAATTTGTTATATAATAGTCACAACCAACTGAAAATCTTAAACTAACTTGCTATAGTATTTCCAGTTTTCCATAGAAATCATTCTATTCTATTATTATAGTATAATAATATTTATCCCTAGGATAAATACAATAATTCTTTTGGTTTTATTGATGAACACAATGCACCAATAATCAAAAAATGCAATAATACTCTATCTCCCCTAAAACATTCAATATTTGAATAGGATTGTTGATGCAGCTGCGTCCATTACATTACCTAAAAACAACTAAAGAGATAATAAGCGTTAATGGATATCGTTAGAACGCCATTATTGTTAATTTGTCTCCCAGGTACTATTAATTATGAATATAGATACGACAAGAAACGCTAGATATAAATTAAAACGGGTAGGGAACTAAAAGAGATGGAATATGAAAATGTGGGGTAACATGATCACAGTTTAATTTACGATCCGAATTTCGTGGTATAATATAGTATATACTCTATTATTTATAAGTTTTAAGAAAAATATATGGCCCAATAATTGATTAAGGCACGCAAAGACACCGTGCAATGGAACAAGACCGACTGTGTAAAAGGCTCATGAATAATGTCATTGAGGCAACAATTATTAAGGGAAAATACAAAGAAAGATGATATTTTTCCATATATACCAATGATTCTAACGGACTTATCACTTGATTTTAAGCGTCTACAATTTTCCGTACCCTTGGCTTTTGCAATGACGATAAACAAATCGCAAGGCCTACCGTTGGCATACTGGGTGAGATGGCATAGCACATATTCTTTCTAGATTTTTAATACATGTGGCATTGCTGTAGGCTACTTGGTAAGGGAAATACGTGTTATTTCTTCTGTGAGTATCATTACCTCGCTGTAGAATCGCATATCGCATTTAGTGCTTAATGAAGTTTGACTCTGTGCGCAAAAATGTTTAGTGGCGTCAGTAAAAAAGTTTCTAATTTCAATTTAAATAATAATGAGGTAAGTAAATACGTTTATTTTGAACGGTATTTTCAGTAGCATGCTAGTTGATACATTTGGCTGTTCTTGTTCCTAAAATAGTTTAAAAAATTCAAATAAGATATTCTAATATGGGTAAGACAATATACTAGTCATCAGCCCAAAATGGCATGGTATGCCATCTGACACGGATCTTAGTTCGAACTTCTATATTCATAATTATTCGTTAATTATTTTACAGATATGGGACGGTATTCACGTAAATCTTGGGCAATCTTGGGCAATCCTGGGCAGAAAATGAAATGAAGCACATATTAGCTGCCCGAGAAAAAAAATGGGTTGGCTTTTAGCGTCGAATACCTACAATGTTCCATCTACGATGCTTATAGGGTATGCTTTCAAGGATAGGGGATGGGAAAATGCTATATGGGGGGATATAAGGCTACGTTTAGTCAAGATTTGCAATAATAAATTGTTGAACACTTTGAGGATTTAGAAAGCAGGTTTTTGGTATAGCAACAGTTGCAGTCAGAAGATTGGTTTACGAAGTAGCAGAGGCAAAAATAACCAGATCAGATTTGTTTGAACAGCTAACCAAATAAGATTTTTTTATATTTTTACCGTTATCTTGAAGTCAAGTTTGTAATCATAGATTTTTTTATAAGAAATAAAAAATCATGTAGTAAGGGGTTAATTCTACACTGACTTGGGACACGCTGTACTCACTCTGTTCCTTTCCGCTGCATTTACTTTTAATTAGTCATAATCCTGTTAAAAACTGGTGACATGAGGGTAAAAACGTTCACTAGCGGAAGCTCAAATCAATATAGAAAATGCTATTTATTACTGGACAAAATGAACTAATAAATAAATAATCTTTTGAGTACAAGACATCCCATACGATTTTGACCAATCAACAGTCACAAAGTTATTGGATTTTCCTCTCACCCTCTTTTTCTAGCTGTGAACTATTTCAGCGCAGCGTTGCCGTACTTGCAAGTCGATCGGCAGATCAGCGGAAGTAGAATCGTTTAGAGAAGATTATAAATGTTTAAGGAAGTATATTTTTGAATTCTAAAATGTTTGATTAAATAATCATGTTCGGCATTTGTTCACTCATTAATATAGGGTCATATTAGTCTCATAACGTTGAATAACCATGAAGGTTCTGTGTAGTACAAAATATTACAAATATTGTAGGTATATAAATATCATCGAGCAAAAAGACAAAAGAGGGAATCTAATCGTTATGAAAAGGAGACCAAAAAAGTGGCCTCTGATGGCGGACGTATCCGGAAATGCAAAGGCGCTAAATTTAAATTTTCCGACACTTATTAACAATAGCTATAAAATATTTTTCAGACGAGAAAGTTTTAATTAAATATTAACGATAATAGTCTAAAAAGTGACACAAATGGTAAAAAAACAACTTCAATATAAATAAAATTTCATGTGACAGTTGGGACAAACAATAACATAACCAAACTAAATTTGATTTCTTAAACAAGGAAAGAGACTGTCTTTCCTTGTTTAAAGTGGCCTCTCAAGAGGACTTCCTGTCTAACAATATTTTTGTCCCCACTACCTTTACATTCCCTCTTTTGTCTTTTTGCTCGATGATAAATATACAGTATTCTATTGTATATTTTAAATATACTGTGCCTTACTGTATAGCTCTAGAGTGGGATGGAGTGAGAGAAACAACTTTGCAATAGTCATGGTGAAAGCTTTTTCAAATTAAAGCAACAAGTAACGGAAAAGGTAACAAGAACTGTATTGCTGAAATAGTGACTTCGCTAATCAGTTACCAACGGAACTGCCGTCAAAAGGAGGTCCAAAGTCGACGCAGAAGACTTTTTTAAAACATGAAGATGATCCAGTACGTAAATGTTTTTCTATCTATATATATTAAATTTAAATTAAAGTTAATTAAAATTAAGTTAAATTTCATAATTTTATTTATGGGATTTATGATATAATTTCTCTGGATTCATGTTAATCTCTATATTTGGAGTATGGTCAGAGCCTGTTGCACGCTATCTGCCAGGCTAGGCTAAGATGAGCAGGTTTATGAAAGAGCGTTTAATGTACTAACCAATGAGATAAAGAAATACAGAATATATGTTTGCTAAATCATGGGAAATGCTAAAGAATGGAGGGAAAGAACTACCACAAGAGGATATGGGAAGAGGAAAATATGCTTAAAGATTGGACCAAAGCCTATGCTCCATATACAATAATGGGGATAGATTGATATGAAAACATTACAGAGGTGTTGTTCTACAACATGTATATTTTAAACAAGCTTATGATAGGATAAGAAGGAATAAAATTTATGAAGCACCGAGCTTCTTTGGCATACCCACAAAACTGGTTAGGTTAGTAAGAATGTCTCTGAATAGAACACGAAATCATGTAGTATGGAGAGAGTTCTCATCGGATAAATTTGAAGTGAACAAAGGTCTTAGGCAAGGAGATCCGTTATCTACTACTTTTTAATTTGGTATTGATCATCAGAAATAGCAGAGTTAAAACCACTGGATCAACAATAAACATCAATGTCTGGTCTGCGCTGGTGACCTTACTATTCTAACAAAAATAAGAAAATAATTAAGAAATGTTATAAAAAGATTAAAAAAATATTTTGATCTAGAAATAAACTAAACTAGAATATAAAATAAATAAACTAGGAAAGGCCAAAGTACACGATACTTGGAAATACAGAGCAAAACGAAGAGGAGCAGTTTACTTTCAATCTAATTAATCAAGGGAACATCATTTCGAGAGACTAGTCCATTTTACCTATATGGGGGTTATTAGAGAAGCAAAAGGTCAGAAAGACAGGGAACTGAATGCCAGATTGGCAAAGGGAAATAAAATATGGGAAATCTAAGACCACTGATAAAATCCAAATACGTATCGAGTAAAATAAATTTAAGGATATATAAAACGATAATGAGCCCGCGTTGAAGTAAGGTAGTGAAGTATGGACAATAAAATAGCAAATATGGAGAAGTTAGAACGGTGGTAAAAGAAAATACTCAGAGCTACACATAGAGGCAAAAACACGAGGAAGGTTGGGTGCATCGAAAAAACGGGGAGCCAGAGGAATTGTATAACGAACCAAGCATCAGTCGCTGCATAAAGGCACAAAGAGTAAGATGGATGGAGTACTTGATAAAAATGAAAAGTAAGAGGATACCAAAGATGTTAGTAAAACGGAGCTCAATCAGGAAAGGAAAGAAAGGACAGCCCAAAGATGGTACAGGAAGATATCAGAAAAAAAAAGAAATCGATGGTACGTGAAGAAAGAGCAACAAACAGGGATGAATGGAGGAGAATATCATGTCAATTTAGTAATCAAATAATATGATTGGACATTATGCCATCCCACTTGATACAAGTTTTGTAATATATAATAGATATATTATTTGTATTTTAGCCATATGCTTTTAAGGCCTGTTTAGCTATGAGAATAAATAAACAAGATGAGCAGGTCATTCGCAGAACCCAGGACATGATGCCTGTCTGTAGTCTCTGGCTACTTGTGTATCTGTATCCCCCAGTAACGTTGGGCATATTACACAGCTCGTCAGCATGCCGTCTCCCCATCGGCAGCTTATTTCATCTATTCCTTTTAAACGAATCGTCATTGTGATTGCTTCGTAGGAGGTATTGTCGAATGATCTGTATATATTCATAAATACACCCAACATTACCTGTTGGTTTGAGTATTTGAACTTCTTCTTCTTCTCGTAGCACCCCGGGGTGGGTCTGGGCTGACTGCAAAACTTGCTTCCATCTTGAACGGTCGTCCATAATAGTTGGGTCAGTGGGTAGCCCCATTGTTCTTCGATCTGACCATATATTTACCTTATTATAGGTCTTCTTCCTGTGGGGACTTCCTACCATATTAACTTAGCAAGGCAAGGCGCTAATTAGGGAATCTATGGACATGGCCAGCCCATCTTATACGTTGGGATAAACAGGATGACCCGGTCATTCGCAGAACCCAGGACATAATGTCTGTTTATAGTCTCTAGCTACTTGTGCTAATACTGTATCTCCCAGTAACGTTGCGCATATCACACAGCTCCTCAGCATGCCATCTCTCCATCGGTAGCTTGTTTAATCTATTCCTTTTAGACGAATCGGCATTGTGATTGCTTCGTAGGAGGTCTTGTCGAATGATCTGTATATATCGATAAATACACCCAACATTACCTGTTGGTTTGAGTATTTGAACTTCTTGTTTTTCTTCTCGTAGCACTACAACCCGGGGTGGGTCTTGGCTGACTGCAAAACTTGCTTCCATCTTGAATGGTCGTCCATAATAGTTGGATCAGTGGGTAGCCCCATTGTTCTTAGATCTGACCATATATTTACCTTCTTATAGGCCTTCTTCCTGTGGGGACTTCTTACCATATTAACTTGGCAAGGCGCTAATTAGGGAATCTATGGACATGGCCAGCCATGGACATCTTATACGTTGGGATTTAATCTCTTGGATTATGTTGCTCGCTCTGTACATCTGCTTGACCTCAGCATTTGTTCTCATTCAGTATTGGTTGCTATTAATGTCTTGATAAGGCCCAAAGATTCTTTTGAGGATTTTCCTCTAAAAATATCCAAGTTTTCTTTCAGTTTCTTTGGTCAGTATTTTGCCAATTCTTCCTTTATTATCTTCTGCGATATCGTTATCTGCAGTGATTGTTGCTCCGAGATATTTAAAACTCTCCACTCTTTTAAAGTTATATGGGTCTATTGTAACATTTTGCCCTGTTTTATCTCGGTCCTTTTGTCTGTTGATTCACATGTATTTGTTTTTCTCTTCGTCTACCCTTAAACCAGTTTTCTTTGTCTCTACATCCAATTTATTAAAAGTATTTATAATAGTATTTTAAAGTATAAAAGTATTTTAAATATTTATTCACATTGGTGACTGTGCTTCCACAATGTCGATGTCATCTGCGTATGCTAGTAGTAATTTTGGTCCATTTACTGTCAGTAATTCTGTTTTAAGTTGTGCTGCTATTACTGCTTTCTCCAGGATGATATTAAAAAGGAGAGGTGAAAGCGCACCTCCTTGTTTCAGGCTACTGCTTATTGAGTATTTAAACGCTACGTACTAAATAAAGATACCATACAAATAACGAAAATTAAAAATACCTACAAAATTACAAGTTAAATAATTTTTATATCGCATAATACTTTAATGGGTTTTGTTATGATTTGAGTCCATTTAAAAAAACGTACATGAAACCAGTTCCTTATCATTCGTGCATCTGAAATATCACGCAAATCAATTTTCAGACTCCCTCTATGTAAAGTCATTTTGACCACCTGCTTGCCCAGATTTCACCCCCGGAAGACGTGGCAACGCCGCGTGTCGGGGGTTGAAACGTTCGTACGTAATCATAGTGCCGATGAAAGACCCAAAAACGTGTCTGTATTGGACATATTCTGGCGATGTTGATACAGCATTGCGGTTTCAAATACGCGATTTTTTAAGGTTAGTTTGTGATCGTTGAACATTACAAATTCCCGGAAAATGTATGGTGGTGTAAATATGTACGGATGAACTTCTAACATACCGATAGGAAGTGATATTTACGGATGCCAATATAAGTGCCTGCTCGTTTCGTTTCTGAAATATTTAAATACTTATAGTACAGATATTTAGATATAATGTTCGCGCTAGGGCTGATTTACAATGCTACAAGGGCGTCTTTCCAAATGGTTCAGGATATGGATTTCGCGGAGGCATGTAAGTAGCTCATTTCCAATTTGGACTGTGCTGAAACGTCAGAGAACATGACATTTTTATTTGTTTTGAGCTGTAATATAACAACAATTCGTTGCGCTTATTGAAAAAATACGTATTTTTTATTCAAAACGAATAGTACGCTCTTCAACTTAATTTAAATAATCTTATTCATTCATAGCCTCAGAAACGTGCATCTAGCACTTAATTCAATTCATAGCTCAATTCGTAGATTTTCATCCAAACACATTTTATTTCTGAAGAATTCTGAAAAGATCAAAATTATGATTTTATTTCATATTTTCATAAGTTAGGAAATATTTTTCTACTCCTGGATTTAAATGAGTGTTAATTTTTGAATTTTTAAATTGTTGGTATTAATTGATTGCTTCTTTTTAGCTTTCTGGTTTTTTGTGCTTAATTGAATGTTGTTTTTTAGCATCTAAAATTGTCGTAATCAATGAAGTGCTGTTTTTTGATATCTAAGATTGAATGAACCAAAATTGAGTGTTTTTAGTGGCTGTTTGGCTCAATTGGTCACTATTTTTTAGTTTCTAAGACTGTTAGGTCTAAGGTTGAGTGCTGTTTTTAGTACTTTCGACTGTTTGACTTAATGACGGCTGTTTTCTATTAGTCTCTAATTAACGCATTTATCTATTAACTAATGGTTTAGAATAATTGTTTATGCTAGTGGGTCCAGTGAATTTAATTTCTGTCATTCATTATTTTGATTCTTTCGCGATTAAATTATTTATAATAAAATTTATAATATTATTTATACTCAAGTCGTCAGAGACGAAATTGCCACTGAACCTCTAAAAATCACACGAACAAGCTGAATTTTTGTAGAAAGTGTCAATTTTAGGACGCCAAAAAAGATGAAAAAAATTTTTCCACTTTTACCCCTGGGGTTTCCCCTAAAAGCCCGCTCCTAGAGGGGAAAATGGAACAAAATCGATTTACCAAGAATCTGTATGCTATAGAAAAAAATATGTTTCAAATAAAAAATGTAGCTAAGACAATTTTGAACAAAAATGTTGTGTAGAATAAACCATTCTCTCAGAAACAGTGGTTGAAGCGATCGGCAATTTTGAATGTGAGTTACACACGCGAAATCAATGTTCAATAAAATTTGTATCAGCTTGATGGTAAAAACTAGATATTTTTTTGTATATTTTTATTCAGGATTCTACAGTTTTCACTGCGTTCCCCCGCTAATTAAATTTATTTTCGTAGAAACTTTGTTTTTAAAACCTTTATTTTCAAAATATAATACAAAGTTCTTGTTGCCGAACTATAAATACACGCTCGGAATACAATTAAATGCTATACATGTTAAAAGAAGTGCATTCTTAAATCTCTTATTCCAAGAATTCCATCAAAATAATTATGAAAGTCAAATCTAATAATTTGGATTCTTTTAAAAGGGGAATTTTGGCTTTAAATTGTGCTTCTCTTGATCCTGCACAAGTAATTATAGGAGTAGTATGACGTGTATTTTTTTGGGAAAATATTTTTCTGCATTATAAGGTCTGAGAAGAGATGACTGACATCCTGTGTCTATTAATAATTTTATAGGAGTTGGAGAATTTATTTGAATATATGGCAGTGAATTAGGGACCATATTGTTCAGATCAGACAGGAATATAAAATTTCTCAGTAACTTACTTTTTGTGCTGGTACGTAGATTCTCCAAACAAATGGTGGAAACCAACAGTTGATCTGCTTTTTCTCTAGAATTTTCTTATAAATAGCCCTCAGCAATCTACTTCAACCTTCATGAATCCTACTGACTGCGCCAATTAAATTTATTTTCGTAGAAACTTTGTTTTTAAAAACTTTATTTTCAAAATTTAATACATTGTACGTGTTGCCGAACTTGAATACACGCTCTGAATATAATTAACAATTTACTCATGGCGTCGTCTACTTTCCTTCATGATCCTCGAGGTCGTTCTCTTTTCCTCCTTCTTATGGGGCTCCATTCGGTTATTCTCTTTATCCATCTGCTGTCGCTAGTTTTTCTTGCATGTCTATACCACTTTGGTCTTTTTCGTTCAATATATGTTAGTATGTGTGTTTCTGTTGATGTTCTTTGCTTTATTCCTATCCATTCTTGTTACTCTGCAGCATCTTCGCAGGCATTCTATCTATGTTGCTACTATCTTACTGCTGTTTTTTTTGTTTATAATCCAGTTTGCAGCCCCATGTGTCGTAATACATCGCACTAATGTTTTATAAATATGTGTTTTTATCTTCATATTTAGGTGTCTATCCCGCCATACTAAGTTAAGTTTTCGGATTGCTGTTCTTGTTTGTCCTAATCTTTGCTTCATTTCTTCATCTGTTTTTGCCTTTTTCATGGTTATAAACCCCAAGTATTTGAATTTACCCTTTCCTTTGATTATCAAGTTGTCGACAATCTGTAGATCTTCTGTCTTCTTCAACTGTAGATAGGTACTCTGTTTTCGCAAGGTTAATATCTAGACCAGCCTTGGTATATTCTTCTTGTATAGTTTCTTCATCATGCAACTGAGGTTTTCTTAGTCTTGTGCAATTACTACTTGATCGTCTACAAAGCTTAACGTATATAGGTATTCGTTTCGTACCGGTACTCCCATGCTTTCGCTTTTTTTTTTCCATGTAGTCAAGGCTTTCTCTAAGTATATTTTGAATAGGATTGGAGATGTGGAACAGCTCTGCAGGAGCCCGTTTGTTGTGGAGAAGTCTCCTATGATTCTTTTTTTCGGATTTAAAATTGATATTCTCGGCAAAATTCAGCATTCATTCTCTCTCCTGATGCCAACCAATATGTAGCTACGCCGGCCGTTTTTTTTTTAATTTTAAACTGTTTATTCTTATTGTAGTGCAATGTATAATTTTTTGTTTATGCCATTCAGTAGTGCACCTTTCCTCTAGGGGGGGGGGTTTGGTTGGGCACCGAAATTTTTTTGCTACCTCCACCATTTTAAGTCCTTAAAATTTTTGAGTAACAATGTCGGTTTTAATCCATAAAACACCCCTGGGTGCGCCACTGATGCCAATAGATTGTTGGATAGGCCAAATTTGACGAAATGCCCCTGAAGATGCTATAGGAAGCGAAAGTACTTAGTCAAGATTTAATTAATAAAACTGTGCTTGATATCTGCCTTTCATTTGATGAAAAGTATATTAATTAAGGATTTTGATCCCCGCCCTCGCGATAACATTGCGCATTGACGCGTCTGCCTCACTTATTTACTGCATTCTGCATTTAGACAAGGATCTACAGACCGAGAATTTGGTATACAAATTCCACGGCTTCGCGCAATCGTACTTGTAAGTTCGTGAATTAGTTGACTGGAGTTACAATTTGCCAAATTTAAATGTAATCGTTTCTATTCATTCATATTAATATTATAATGTATAATATATTAAAGTTTTTAATATTGGTAATATTATTCATATTAATATTATAATATATAATATATTAAAGTTTTTAATATTGGTAATATTATTCATATTAATATTATAATGTATTAATTATCACTGCTTAGCGTATTTTCATGGAAATCAACCGCTGTGCTGACTAGTATTTTTTTTAATTGTGATGAATAAATATATTAAATAAAGGGTATTTTAAATAAATTTGTAATATTTTATGCGAAAAGAAGAAAAGACTCAGTTCCGAGTCGTGAGCGTATTCCTTATATTTTCTTTAATTGTGTTAAGCTACTCGGATGTGAGTCGTTGTTATAATTATTCAAAAAAATTAATTTACAATATTTTTTATTAAATCAAATGAGAAATATTATAGCAAATTAAGAACTAAGGAAAAAAAAACAAATTTTCATTTCCTAGCAAATTGTTTCTGAACACTTAAGATTAAAACTTCCAAATAAAATTTGAATAATATTGTAAAGGCTTTTATACACTGAAATTAAATTAAAAAAGAACATGAAAAAAGTGGAAAAATAATAAAACATTCCCAAATTTAAATATATCTCGAAAAAAAAATACGATCTGGAAAAGGAATACCGGAAATGTTTAATTTTTTTGAGCTCTTCGATTGTGTAGTACCTTCAATTTCAGTTTTTTTCAACAATACTCAAGTATTCCGATTTATTATTCTCAGCCTTATATAAATTTCCAAGAAATTAATATCGGATGAAGTTTCAACAAACGAAATGAAAATCCTAATATTAAAACAGCATTATGACCAGGTACAATATCTGACTGTTATGCAAATTAGTAGGTAATTAGAAAGTCAGTATGGGCAAAACCAGCTTATTCAAATTATAGGTACCTACCTTTAGTCTTGTATTGAAGGATTTTAATTTATTACCCTTAGCATACGTAAAGATATAAAAAACGAGTTATTTATCTCGTACTTATTTTAAGCAAGGCGCAATATTTAATTAGTTAATATTATTATTAATATTAAAAAATAGTATTAAAAGCTTTAATAATATTACCAATATTAAAAACTTTAATATATTATACATTATAATATTAATATGAATGAGTAGAAACGATTATACATTCAAATTTGGCAAATTGTAACTCCCGTCGACTTCACGAACTTACAAGTGCGATTGCGCGAAGCCGTGGAATTCGTATACCAAAATCTTCGCTTGTTGAAATTTCATCCGATATTAATTTCTTGGAAATTTTTATAAGGCTGAGGGTACTAAATCGGAATACTTGAGTATTGTTGAAAAAAACTGAAATTGAAGGTACTACACAATCGAAGAGCTCAAAAAAATTAAACATTTCCGGTATTCTTTTTCCAGATCGTATTTTTTTTTTTTCGAGATATATTTAAATTTGGGAATGTTTTATTATTTTTTCCACTTTTTTCATGTTCTTTTTTAATTTAATTTCAGTGTATAAAAGCCTTTACAATATTATTCAAATTTTATTTGGAAGTTTTAATCTTAAGTGTTCAGAAACAATTTGCTAGGAAATGAAAATTTGTTTTTTTTTCCTTAGTTCTTAATTTGCTATAATATTTCTCATTTGATTTAATAAAAAATATTGTAAATTAATTTTTTTGAATAATTATAACAACGACTCACATCCGAGTAGCTTAACACAATTAAAGAAAATATAAGGAATACGCTCACGACTCGGAACTGAGTCTTTTCTTCTTTTCGCATAAAATATTACAAATTTATTTAAAATACCCTTTATTTAATATATTTATTCATCACAATTAAAAAAAATACTAGTCAGCACAGCGGTTGATTTCCATGAAAATACGCTAAGCAGTGATAATTAATACATTATAATATTAATATGAATAATATTACCAATATTAAAAACTTTAATATATTATATATTATAATATTAATATGAATAATATTACCAATATTAAAAACTTTAATATATTATACATTATAATATTAATATGAATGAGTAGAAACGATTACATTTAAATTTGGCAAATTGTAACTCCAGTCAACTAATTCACGAACTTACAAGTACGATTGCGCGAAGCCGTGGAATTTGTATACCAAATTCTCGGTCTGTAGATCCTTGTTGCATTTAGTACTTGTAACCAGTGCTGGTAGTAAGGCAGCTTCAACAGAACTTAATGTTGCTATTAGGTTCTGTATATGCATAGTGCCTGAATACAAGAGTTGGATGGAGACTATGAGTTTGTAATACAGTAGATCTGCTCAAGTGTTAGACTTGTTTGTATATTTTGAAATTTTCATGTTTATTGAAAGAAAGAATAGTTATAAGGAAAAAATGGAAAATGTAATAAATTAAAGTTAAAAAATTAAATCAGGCCATTCTACAAAACTTATTTTAAACTTCTATGCATTAATTAAAAGTTTAACACAAGCCTCCGTGGCGCAATTGGCTAGCGCGTTCGGCTGTTAACCGAAAGGTTGGTGGTTCGAGCCCACCCGGGGGCGCTCATTTTTTTTGTGAATTTAGTTTTCTGAATTTTAATTTTTTTATTGCAGCAATTACCAACAATTTATATGCGTCAAGTACTTTTCTAGTTAATTTCCATTGTCCCCATATTTAAATAGAAAATAAAATTGGTTATAACCAAGCAGACTTTATAGAGATTTCGGGATGATCAGATCATAGTAAAAGTTATAGAAAATATTATAATATCAAACAATCAATACACTACTTAAAATAAACTGCGAGGCAAAAGTTACGAAGATAGCTAAATATTAAATAAACAATAATACAGCATTTATATAATCAATTAACCTCCTGAGACCTTTTAGATGACCTTTGAGATCCTGCGATTTTTTTAGATCCTGAGATAGACCATTGAGATCTTGAGATATTTTAAATATTTTCAAAACTATTTAGGGTTTTTACTCTTTTATTTGATTGTTACTTGGAGCAAAAAATAAGAAAAAAAATATGCAATGTAAAATCTGGCTTTACTCAGTTTACCAAAATAAACTTAAACGTAAGAAAGGAACAGTAAATATTTTACCATACTTTTATTATTCGTTATTTTTATACACAGAACAATATATTAGAACTTAGTCTTTGGTATGAAACTGTAAAAAACAAGTATTTTTACAATTGACCTTTCTGCATCTATTTTATTTATCAACATAGTGCACTAAATGTTCAGTCATATGAAGACGTTTAAGCTTAAACGTTTCGAGAGAAAAATTCTTAGGAAAATATATGGAGGAGTCCAAGAACAGGGATTGTGGCGTAGGCGCTACAACTTTGAGTTATACAGAAGTTTTGGGGAACCTGACGTTCTAAAATGTATTAAATTAACACACCTTCGATGGATGCAGGAGGATCAGCGGGACGAGCCAGAGGAAGACCAAAACTTAGGTATCAAGAAAATATAGAGGATGATCTAAAATTCATTGGAATTAAAGCATGGAGAAGAGTTGCCAGAGACAGGGGCGGATGGAAGATTGTTCTGAAGAAGGCTTTGGCTCATAAAGAGCTGTAATGCCACTGGTGATGATGATGATATGAAGACGTTTAACTTCGAAAGGTATGAGTTGAATTTCTACTCTTCGTTTTTTATGTTTTGTCTACATTTTTCAACGTGCTCGTGCCGGACAGACTGCCAACATTCTGTCAACAAGATCAACTCCAATCATGAACTGATTGTAGCTCTTGATCGCCTTAGGTCTATTAACCATTTCGTAATTCTTTTTACTATTTGACCATCTTCTGCATTGATCTGGGATGTTAGCAGCATGGTATGTTGACTGAATCGTAACATGTTTGTTGTCTAACCTGCGAGTTACGGCAATGCTTTCATTACCTCGAACCTTTTTTTCAGATGTATCTCTTGGATTTTTCATGAACTGTTTTTCTGGAGAAAAGATACAATTCCGAGGGACTCTCTTGTTTACAATCGTGCTCGTTGCCTTTCTAGTAATACATCATCAACTTTTATTGTCGCAAAATAGCGATCGAAGTAAATGTGATGACTAGGAACAAGACTTTCACACAAACTAAGAATTGCTGATTCACCCAAGCCATATTTCTGTGCTGTAAGCACTGAGAATGTTGAATCACACCTACTAATCCATTGGGATTGGCAAGTACTTCTTCTAGGGTGCCTGTCCGTTCCGAACATTGGCGATCATTCTGGCTATGATGACTTTGTTGGTTGCTATACGAAATAGCTGTGTTGAGGTCTTTCTATACCATGCTCTCAGGATAGCAAGCCAGACATTTAATCTCTTGGGTATTGTCCCACGACTCATTGATTATAGTTCCCAAGTATTGTGTATTGTGAGACTCGTTCAATTCTCATTTGGTTCACATATAGATTTGCTCCAGTTGCACTATTGTACTAAAAAATAAAACACTATTGTATCATCTGCATACCGCAGGTTATTGAGCTTGACTCCATTTATTGAGATACCTTCATCAATATCTTTTAGAGCCTCTTCAAAAATGTGCTGCGAGTACAGATTAAATATCAGTGGTGAAATTATGCACCCCTGTCTCACTCCCCTTAAGATTTTAACCTGATCTGTATATTTTCCACCTATTCGGAGTATTGACAAGTTCAAAAATTTTAATACCAACAGGATTTGGTTTTCCTGGGCAGTATTGACGAATTCCGCAATGACCGGTGAAAGGTATTATCATTTCATCTATACTTATATCATCAGATCTTATTTGAGCATGACAACCATTTAATATACTGTTAAACAGAGGTAAGACTTTCCAAATTGTGTTTACTCTTAGTGGATTATCGATTTCATCATCAACAACAACCTTTAGAGATGTTCTGATTATAAAAAATCGGGTTTGCATCACAGCATTTCTGATGATTGAGACACCATTCTTTCTCGAATAATACATTGTAATTTTCGGGAGCTCTATAGCACTCATAACGGATAGGACACCAATAAATGTTTTTAACTCTTTACTTATCAAGCTGTGTTTTTTTTCTTTCAAAGTATGCTCTATTTGTTGCTACAGTCATGGTTTCCAATATGCGCTCATCATTGTATTGCTTAAAAAAATTTTCAGGAGTCCATAACTGATAATCCGCATCTTTATACCTTGGCTGGTAAAGGGGTCTTTCTAGGGGAGAGAAATTATCGGTCCGTGCATCAGTTAAATTTGTTAGTGGAACTGGAGTATCATTACGGCGACCTCCATTACGTCTTACTCTTGTTCTGGCCCCACGACTACAACCTACTCTGATAGATCTACGAGACGTACATGTTTCTTGTGTTAGTGACGATGAGAGTGATATTAGTGACTCCGAGAGAATCTCTGAGGTTTCTTCTGAGGTATCCGAGTTATTTGAAGAATTGAGGTACTCAAAATTGTAATTATCTGATTTTGGCGGTACAAATAAAAGTTGCACAACTGAAAAGGAATTGTGGAAACTGTTTTTTAATGACAAAATTATAAAACATATTGTTGACTGTACTAATGTATATATCGAGCGTGTGTCCGTGAGATATAAAGACAGTTCCGATGCGAGGCTAACAAATATAATGTGAACTAAAAGCTCTCATTGGCCTGCTTTACTTAGTTAGGAGTTTACTGTGGAGGTAGAACTTCAATTTTTGAGTTTTGAAAAAAAAAAATGGTACGGGCATTGACATATTTCCGCAGATTTAGATTTCTTATGAACTGCTTAGGCCTAGATGATATTCGTACAAGGGACGAACGGAAATAAGTAGACAAACTTGCAGCAGTTAGGGTCATAAATATTCGAGGTTGTAGTTGAAAATTTTCAAAAATATTATACCATTGGCCAATATGTCACTATCGATGAGATGCTTTCAGGCTTTAGAGGTCGCTGTAGTTTTAGAATATACCTTCCGAACAAACCGGACCGATACTGTCTGAAGGTATATTCTTTGGTGGATTCTCGCACGTTGTATACTTATCAATTAGAAATCTATGCCGGTACACAACCACCAGGTCCATATTCTATCAGTTCTGAAGCCTACGATGTGGTTGAGCAGCTTTGCAAACCAATCTCCAAATCCAACCGAAATGCCACAATGGACAAGCTTACTGACAAATCATAGTCTAACAATTGTAGGCTCACTACGGAAAAACAAAAGGCATATCCCAACTGAATTTTTATTAAACAATAGACCGCCAAAATTAACTATTGGATTTACCAAAGATATGACGATATTGTCCTATATCTTCTTCTTTGGGTGCCGTGTCCGTATTCAGACGTTAGCCGTCATCATGCTTACAATTTCCTGAAACCTTTCTCTGTCGGCTGCTGCGCGAAATAATTCTTCTACTGTGGAACCACACCATTGTCTAATATTACGCAGCCATGAAAGTTTCTTTCGACCAATCCATCTCTTTCCTTCGACTTTTCCTTGTATTATAAGGCGAAGTAAATGGTATTTAGGTCCTCTAATTATATATGGCCGCAGTATTCTGTTTTTCTCCTCTTCATGGTGTTTATGAGCAGACGTTCTAAATTGATCATTTGAAGAACATCTTCATTGGAAGTGTGCGAAACCCACGAAACCTCTAGGATTCGTCTATAGCACCACAATTCGAATGCTTCTAACTTGTTTAGCATTATGGTTTTTAACGTCCATGTCTCACAACCATACAATAGGATCGACCACACATAACATTTCAGGACCTTCTTACGAATATTCATTGACAGGTTTCTGTTACATAAAACTGGTTTCCAGGTCATAAAAGCCTTACGTGATATTTCGATCCTGGATATTATCTCTTCATCAGAGTCACAATTTACATTTAACCAGCTGCCAAGGTATTTGAAATGATTTACCCTTTCTATCTCTTCTCCATTAAGAGAAAGCAGACCTTGATCTATATGGATCTTTCCAACTGCCATCCACTTTGTCTTTGAAATTTTGATTTTTAGGCCTCTCCGATAACTTGCTTCACTGACTAGATTTAGTAATGTTTGGAGATCTTGTAAACTTTCTGCAAGAATGGCTGTATCGTCAGCGTATCTAATATTGTTGATTACTTCTCCACCTAGTCTTACTCCCTCTTGTCTGTCATCCAAAGCCTCCCTAAAGATTTCTTTAGGGAGGCTTTGGATGTGGAGGAAAGAGTGGGTGACAAAACACAACCCTGTCGTACTCCACGCTTGATGGGTATTTTTTCAGTGGGACTGTCTCCAATTTGGATAGAGGCTACTTGATTGTAATATAAGTATTTCAGCAGTCTTATATCATAGTGGTCAAGTCCTGCTGCCCGTAGGCAGTCGAACAGTGTATTGTGTTGGACTCTGTCGAACGCCTTCTCGAAGTCGATGAAACAAACATAAACATTCTTTCGAAATTCAACCTTTTTTGTAATAGAACGCGCATACAGTGCCTCTCTAGTTCCTAGACCGTTTCTAAATCCAAATTGCTTATCATCCATCTTACTTTCGCATAGAAGGAATACTCGGTTTTGTATAATTCGTAAGAGTATCTTCAGTGTGTGACTCATCAAACTGATTAGTCTAAAATCGCTGCATTTGGTGGGCCTGCTTTTCTTTGGTAATGTTATAAACAGTGACTCTAACCAATCATCTGGTATTTTTCCTTCGTTGTAAATTTTGTTGAAGAAAGTGGTTAAGCAGGCAATGCTTTCCTCATCCAAAAGTTTAAGTAGTTCGGCAGGGATTTGATCTGGTCCAGGTGCTTTATTGTTTTTGGCTTGCTGTATTGCCTTTTCGACTTCCGAATTCAGTTGTTGTCCTATATACCAAAACCAAAAAAACATATTGTTCTTTTGTCAACACTACATCATGATGACCAAATCGATCCGACAACGGGTAAACCTGAAGTAATAACGTTCTATAACTCTACCAAAAGTGGTGTGGCCACGTTTGATCAACTTCGAGGTTCCTATACTGTCGCAAGAAATACAAAACGTTGGCCCATGGTCATCTTTTATGGATTGCTTGATGTTGCTGCAATAGGTCTTCAGTTAGGAATGGGCAATATAAAAGAAAGAGCTGAATCTCCTCATTTGGTACGAGATATAAGAGAGCTTGCTACTAAACTTACTGGTATTGGACCATTACAAGCACCTGCGGAATTGCAAAATAAAAGGGGGAGTTGTGCTTTTTGTAGAGATCGTAAAACTCGATACATGACAATGTATCGACAAATGACATGACAAATTCTTAGTTTAATTTTTGGGCTTCTCTGTTGGTAAAGGTATTTTGTCGGAAAGAGCTTCTACATTTAATTCCTTTTTTTTAGTTGTATATCAATTTTGTAAACAATGCAATTAGTTCACCATTATAATTTTCTGTTCATCGATAAAATGAGTCTAAATTATTCATAAATTTCTGCATTAGCATAATAATCGTTACCCCAATGAATACGTAATATTAAAAAAATGTTAGAAATGAGACCGCAGTTTTAGAATTTTCGCAAAGATAATGTATAATGCGACCTATAGTGTTTGGTGAACCACGCAATTATCAATATATTTCCGTCGTTATTTACTCCTAATCTAGTACAATTGTATGTTTGGATCGTATGTTTATTTCATAGTAACCTTTGAAACAATAGCGATAACTAAAAACAGAGATTAACAGTGAAAAAACTATATTTATTGTAGATTTATTATAGGTTCACGGTGTGTTTGTGTTTTTGTTTATAAAAGCGTGCTACGAAGATATAAGCAATCATTGGTAAGTGTTAACTAAGTTGTTCTTCCTTTATTAATTGAAAAGGGGACTTAAATAAATTGCTTAACGCAAAAAAATTCTTGAGAGTCCAAAGACTAATTAATTTAATTACTTATTAATAAAAATCTTTTTAATTTGACAAAACTGGTTATTTGTAAACGTCTTGTTTGGTTTTGTTCGTTTTCTTCCTCCCTACAAGCAGTTCAGCTTGCTTATTACCGGATTGACACTGTTATGGAAAGTTGTAATGTAACTCCATCTTTAACACGGTCGGGAAATACTTTTCCTTGACTTGACCAATGTGGTCCACTTCATTTTACTTATATGATTATTAAATTCCACGAGGAAACTAAGTTCCTGTAGCTGGCTGTATACCATATATCACAAAAAATTTTTTGTTTAAAATCCTTTATAAAAGGTATATAAAAATGCCTCAAACAGGCTATCACAAACACATTGCAAAACGTTTTCGGATTAAACAATCCATCATCAGTGCAAACGGTTGTACATGCTAGTAGCCACCAAAATATATGGGTAAAAACCCTTTAAATGTTTTAAATTTGAAGTTGTTTGAATTTTTTTAGCTTGGGCTATGCCTCGAGTCTCTTTTTATGAAGATTGTAATCAACAAGGCATTCATCCTTCCGGTTCTTGTCTGGTTTGATTTCACACTCACGACAATAATCACATGTGTAAGTCTTCGGTTTTTTGGGCGTAAAATTAGTTTCTCTGAAAAACTTAAAATAGGTCTTGTATTTCATGGTAAGATTATTCTCAGTAATCTTTAAACAACTTTTGAAACTGGTCAAAATGTTCTTAATCTGTTAGCTCTGGGTTGTCGAAGTACAATCTGTTTGTTTTTCAGGTGTGTAATTACTTTATTGGTTTATGTGGAATAGATTTTAAATGTTCTAAAGCCATAGAATAAACAGCTGAAATTTTTCTTTGGTTTTCGTGTTTTCCAAGATTTTCATTAAGTGGAGTTTTCTCAACAATTTTTTTACACGCTGTAATATTCTTACACGCTTCACTCCTACTTGATAGAAGTCAACAAAAAAGGAACGGCACACAGGCACATCACAACCAGAAGTTTTAAGCTTGTAGTTCCAGTGATACTGTCTGCTAATTTTGGGATTTTCTTCTAATGATCTTTTTATCTAATGTCCTCCTAATGCCATACAACCTTTTAGAAGAATGTTTTGTTCTTTTTTGAACCATTATCATAAAAAGAGTCAAATATAGGCATTTGATCTTGAGAAATTATTTTGCAAAACATTTTTCTACACACCACTTAAGGACAATAGAAAATACCTTACTCTGTACAGTTTTTCCCGTAAATTTTGAGACATACTCCTGCCCCCTCTGTCTCTTAGATTTTGCCACGTTTTCCAATAGTCTTCCTGAACAATTTTCTTTTTGGCACCTTTTAACACTGCTTTATCTAAAATAGCTTTACGATTAGCCATTGCTTTAAAATACACTTAAACTTCAGTTTAAAATAAAACATAACCTTAATCACATTGTCAGAAATTCACCAAAACAGAGTTGATTTAGAGGCACAAATCTTTCTCAGCTGTGCCAACATTTCACTAAAAAATGTGTTGTACCAACGTAAAAACCGTAATATCGTAGAAAGGATTGCTAGACTGACAAAGAACAACATAAAGAGTTCAATTCTGTGTTATCCGGAAGAAGGGCCTATAAGCCTAAAGGCCTTTATTCTAGCCACCTAATCAATTGTTAAATTTGGAACGATACCAATAATCATACCAATACATCCCGAAAAATTTTTTGCTTAGATTTTGGGCTGGCGGCGTCACCGGTCCACATTTATTTGAGGACGACGTTGGCCAGGCCAGTTTTATTTAAATCTAAAGATAGGAAACTCTTAATTAAAGACCCTATATGTTGGTTTCACCATAGTGCTATTAAGGCATGATGCCAATCTATTTGCTTTTTGTACCTGATCTTTCATTTCTCCTAAATGGGCAGTATAATCCAAAGATATTTTATTTCCATTATTTGTTTAACATCAATGTATAGTGCTGACGTTGACTTTTGTTTTAATTTTCTGAGATTATCATATTAAAATTTATCCATAAGTGGAGCGGCTTGAGCGTGGAGTGGGGACGAATGTAGACGAGATTTGTGACATCAGAGGACAAAGGTCAAAGTATCTTCAAGTGGCTTATCTTCTACTTCCATTATTATTTAACCTTTAAATGGTAGACATAATTGAAACAAAATCAAGAAAATTTTCTTAAGCTGATGACCTGGTCATTGGCTTTTAAGATAAAAGTAAAAAAGCAGAACAACGAGCTCTAAACGAAGATCTAACTATACTAATTACCTACTTTTAAGAGCTGGCGCTTACGTCATAACACAAGCAAAACTAACCTGTCCCGGCAGTGATCTCTTTTTAAGTTTGAAACCTGTCTCTTTCACCTGTCGAATCGATTTGCGGGAGATACTCTCAATGTAACTCTAAATGACAAAGCTATATAATTAAATCAATCCCAGTGAGAGGACTGCCTATTTTAAGTAATATTGCTCCACGAAATCTACGTTGTACAGCAGTATTAGCGAGAGAGTACCAGAAAATTGTAGCCAATGTACAATTAGCAATCCATCAAGATATACCACACATCATAAAAGAGTACCAGCGAGTACTTGATACTTATTATATACATTGGCAATGGTCAACAAGATGGATGCCAACAATGGAATCAGATTATATTTCGATATCCTTCCCAACTTAGGGTTTTATCGGATCAAATCTACTCCATCTGGGCGAGGCTTAATCACATACGTAGGGGACCCGGTAAATGTGCTGACTCGCTGTTCAAATGGGGCCATACGGATGGTCGACAGTGGCTTTGCGGTTCACCCACACACACCATAAGCCACTGTGTTTTAGATTGCCTAAATCGTGCATACCGTGGAAATCTCTAGGATTTTGTAGAATGTTCCCTGGGAGCAATTGAATCTTCTTCTTCTTCTTCTTCAAATGTCCTGTCCGTTGCGAACGTTGGCTATTAACATGGCAATTTTGATCTTGTTTGCGGCGCTTCTGAATAGTTCGACCGATGTGAGCCCGAACCACTTCCCCAGATTTTGGAGCCACGAGTGTCTTCTCCTGCCTGGCCCTAGCTTACTGTCTATTTTTCCCTGGACAATCAATTGTAGCAGACGGTACTTATCATGTCTCAATATGTGGCCTAGATATTCAAGCTTTCTTTGTTCAATTGTATTCACGATTTCTTTTTCCTTTCCGATTCTTTGGAGTACCTCTATGTTGGGGACATGTTCGGTCCAATATATACGAAGAAAGCGTCGGTACACCCACATTTCGAATGCTTCTAGTTTCCTCGTTAGCGTCTCCGTCAGCGTCCAGGCCTCCACGCCATACAGCAAGATCGGGAAAATGTAGCATTTAACTAGACGTAGTTTTAGGGGAAGAGATAAATCCTTGCTTATGAGGAGCTTTTTTCATATTGCTAAATGCTGCTCTAGCTCGTTCTATTCTCGCCTTAATTTCTATGGTCTGTTCCCATTTTGCATTTACGTTGGTGCCAAGGTACACATAAGATTCTACATGATCAATTAGTATGTTACTTATCCGTAATTGTCGAGCAGGTTGTTGCTTTTTGCTTATCAGCATCCACTTTGTCTTCTTGAAGTTGAGGCTCAGGGCGTATTCCTCACTAACTGAATAAAGTCTTTCCATTACTTGTTGTAATTCGTCTATGGTACTGGCAAGGATCACCGTGTCGTCGGCATATCTTATATTGTTCGTTAACTCGCCGTTTATTTTTATGCCCTCATTTGCATTTTCCATACATTTGTTAAATATTTCCTCGGAATGCATATTGAATAGGAGTGGGGATAATATACACCCCTGACGGACACCTCTTTTGATCTGCACGCTATCAGTGAGTTCGTTGCTAATTTTTGCTCTTGCTGTTTGACCCCAGTATAGGTTTGCCACAATTCGAATGTCCTTGTCGTCAATACCTGTCTTTCGCAGAATACCTATCAATTCTTTCTTCTTCCGTCGGTCACGCTTTAATAGAGTCGCGCATGTTGTTTGGATTGTTTCCCTCGATTTATCCCATCTCTCTATTATGTCCGACGTGTTGTCGTTAATGTCCTTTATTTTCTTTCCTAGTTGTTCTCGTACTTTTATTTCGGTTTCTGGGTTAGTGAGTTTTTTAATATCGATTGTGTTTAAATTAGATCTTTTCTCGAGCCGTTTTACTCTCATGACCATTCTGCATACCAACAAATTGTGGTCCGTAGGAACATCGGCACCTGGGTACGTTTTTGATGATTTTATCATGTTTTTATATCTTGTTGGTACTGCTAGCAATTGAATGGTTGTGTTTGACATTAATATTTATTTTAATTTTATTTTAATATTTGTAATTGTACTGTTAAAGTCCATCGGCTAAACAATTAAAATAACACCATAACATATTGTTTAAGTGCTGAATGGAGTTTTCTACCTGATCATAAATTATTTTTATCGGATGTTTTTTCATTGTTTAGAAAGTTACTAGACTCATGGATGTGTCACCTGTTTTAATAATTCATATAAATGGTATCAGAGCCAGACTTAGCATTCGGTTAAAAAAGAACTTACTATGTATATTTATTCAAAACAACGTGTCTTAATTGAAATCACTGCTTTAATGGATTATTATTAGCTGAGAATAAATTAAAAATGTATTTGATGAATTACCAAGGCTAAATAAATAGTTAAATAATAAGTTACAAATTGTTAACAATTTCTGACATTTGACAGTTAACATGCCAACAAAAAATATGTATGAAATACCATCCATCCTATAGCTCTACAGCCCAGTTCGAGCCCAGAGCTCCCTCAGCAAACACTCTTTACGGTCTGTTATGGTAGAGACCTAAGACAAACCTAAAAAGAAGGCTAGAGGTAAAAATGGATTATATTAGAAAAAGCGCAAGAATAGAAAGGAGAAGTAATGAGAAAGTTGGAAGGCAGGAGAAATAGTGATGGACAAAGTGTAAAACCCTCCTTAAAGTAGTTTGAGCATTTATGACGAATGCCTGACGAGTAGTGGCCTCTGGAAACTTCCAGGAAGAATAAAAATGAATAGAACATGCAGATCATAGAATAAGCACATCACAATATTGGTCCGCTATCAGTGTTTTAAGATTAGAGGTTATTGCCAGCAAATTGTTTCGGGATTGCGAAAGGTAGACGAAGCAAATACTACAGCAAACATGTATTATAAATATAAACAATAAGGATTGTTTACATTTAAGATACATTAAGGGTAACGAATTTACTTTTAAAGAGATATTTGTTTGTTCAGAGTTTTGCGTTGTTAAAAAACATAGATGTTAACATATTCATGGCAGTTGAGTTACTTGACACGTGTTATTGGATACTATAAAATACTCTAAATTTAGTAACTCTATGCAAATGCTCTAAAAGTCGTTAAGTTTTGCCTAACAGAAAAATATATTATTGTCTGTATTTATAAATATTTGTAGATTAACTAGACTAATTAGACTATTACAGGAATTAATATTAAACTTAACAGTCTTCCGGGTTGAACAGCGTCGATTATCATTGCGCCGAGCTTTCGACATCCTCTTCGATGTCTTGTTCAGGGCTTCCGAGATCTTAGTCTCTCGAGCCTCCAGACACTAACCAATGCATTACTGGTACTGGGAATGTCAAGAAGACGAAATTCATGATTATTTAAAAAAAAAAGAAAGATTGAATGCAAACCTGTACATTCACAATAATGAAATCGAACGGGTGCACAAATATAAATACTTGGGAACAAGTGTTAATAACAACAATGACATCACAGAAGAAATAAAAACTAGAATTGGAAAGGCTCGAGCTGCTTTTGTTAATATGAAGGACATTCTGGGAAGTCATGACATTAACCTAAACCTGGAAAATGAGATTGGTTAGATGCTACATCTTTTGATACTGCTGTACGGAGTAGAGACTTGGACTTTAAACAAGAGCAATATCGATAAACTAGAGGCCTTCGAAATGTGGATATATAGAAGAATTTTGAAAATACCTTGGACTAACGAAATAACAAATTTTGTAGTTCTTCGAAGAATGAACAAAGAACGGGAGCTGTTGATCACCATCAAGAGAAGAAAGCTGGAATATCTTGGTCATGAGATGAGAGGGAAAAAGTACTGATTGCTCCAGTTAATTATCCAAGGAAAGATTCAGGGCAAAGGAAGCGTGAGGAGACGACGTATTTCTTGGCTGTGCAATTTAAGAGACTGTTTCCAGTGCACATCTAACCAGTTATTTAAAGCAACAGCTTCAAAGATACGAATAGCAATGATGATTACCAAACTTCGTAGCGGAGAGGGCACTTAAAGAAGAAGAAGTATTAACCCATTTAATCACACATTTTTTTTTTTCGATAATACAAGATTTTTTTGAATGTCCTTGTTGGATCTGGGTTAAATAGTAACAATTCATTGTTATTTGACATAAAAAAATTACATTTTTAGCAAAAAGTAGGTGTACTCATACGAGTACAATGGGCTGATCGGGAGCCAAAAATATAAAACATTGTGTAAAAGTGAAAATTTTTATTTTCTTACAATATATGTACATACTTGGGTATATTCTGTATTATAATCTAACTAGTTTGAAATTGTACAAAACAATCACGTTCAATACACAGAGTAACTTCACACTTTATACAAATCCAATGTACTCTTTGATGGCATAAGCGACATCGAAGTTGTTTGTCTATTTTCTTTGGAAAATGACCTCTTCCATCCATTTTTAGACTAATTGGTACAGATCCTGCTAGTTGTTTTCTAGAATAAGTAGATTTCCCAAAACTTCTTAAATAATGACGTACTACATCTCGTTGAAAAGCCAAAAGATCCATTTCTTTATTTTCACCAAATATTTGTAACCTCCACGAGTTGGCATGGGGGTAAAAATGGGCCACCACCATTTTTACCCCCATGCAGAGCAGATACAACAATGAAATAGAGACTCTCTTCGGGAAAGGAAACATGGTCAGATACATAAAAGCCAATAGATTAAGATGGGCAGGCCACGTGGTACGGAGTGATGACGACATACTGATTAGCAATGTGTTTTGGGAAAGACAAGATGGTAAAAGATCGACAGGAAGGCCTAGGAAAAGGTGGAAAGACGCAGTCAGGGAAGACCTGGAGAAGATGGAAGTAAGGCCATGGGAAATAATAGCACAGGATCGGAATCAATGGAAGGCAATAGTAAACGCGGCAAAGACTCACGAAGAGTTGTAAAAGCCAATGATGATGATGATCATTTTTTTATCTTGTATACTGACTCGGTAGTTATTAACCGATTGGTCAAAGAGATCAACACCGCACCATTAAAGCATTGTATGATGAGAAAAGTTTAGGCTTAGGTACATCCATTTTTCGTTTGGCAGCAGAACACCAACGATACCCTTTTGAAAGTGGTTCAATACTATCGTAATTTGATGCCATTGTGACCACATTGTTGTCCATTTTACAAAAAGTAGTAGACATGTATTGTCAAAGCGATATTCGAAATATCCACGATTCTTCTTTTTCATTACAGCGGAAGGTAACAAAGGGCATTTTTTGTACGATTTTCTCTTGCTGTGCCTGTTGCCCTAAAGCCCTTCTCTTTTAAAGTTTCCATCAAATTGTAACTAGTAAAATAATTGTCAAAAAATACGTGGTCAGTAGACCCATCAACGACATCAAGCATTTTTAGAATAGCTTGTCAAAATTGTAGCAATAACCAGTTAAACTACAAAGCATCCAGTCCTTGTACCCAAATCTTACTGGCTTTCCCCTTATGAACTCTATCATATCTTCATCAATTGATGTCTTTGTGTCTTGATGTCTTTGCGAATTATCTGCCAAATGTCGGTATTTTTTAGTTTCTTGGAAACGGTTTCTTGAAATTGCATTAGTCACGAGGGAAATCTGAAAATCCTCATCTAAACACCAATAGTTGGACTCTCGTGGCAATCTAAGGTATTCAGTAAAAAGTAAAATAGCCAGAAATATCTTTATCTCTTCCTGCGTTACATGAAATTAATGATTATTATTTTGAGTGGCATATAAATTTGTCTGCTGTGTAATATATTCAATAATTTCATTTTCAAAACACTTCCCAAATATTTCTATAGAGATGTACCTCGTATTTGTTCTTTCATATTATCCAGACGACCCTCCTAACCTGTTGTAGATGTCATACTAATATCAGTAATTTCTTCCGTCCAGTCAGATTTCTTGGTTGTATTTCGACCCTTCAGTAAATTTTCTTACTTTCGTACTTTTCTAATGGTAAGAGGAAGATTGTCTTCTTCGTCTTTATCAGAGTCATCACTCATGTAATGAAACTCTATTTCTCCGGGAACGTCATTCGGAAAGCTTTTGAATTTAAAGATCATCCTCATCTATGTCCTCATTGTCAGTTTGATAGTCAGTCTCAGGAGGAATACCTACCACCGATACATCTTTATGAGTGGAACTCGCTAGATCATCTGAAGCTAAAACATAACGTTTTGCATAAAACCCAAAGGGACTAATAGGCGGCAATTCTTGAAAATCCATTCCAATACCGATATTGAATCTGAAACAATAAAAAACCAAATAATCATTTTGATCTCATACAAACCCTCTATAGATGATACAGTATGTTGCAACATAAAATCAACAAAAATAAAAACATCTTATACTGAATAAATAAACATTAGTAGTACTTATCCTTACAACAATAAAAGTTAAAAAAATGATAAATAGGATCAAAATCACATAATAACAAACACTTCAATGATCCAACAGAAATATGGAGGTTAGCTTATAACGTTGATTGAATAACCCAAATCAATCAACGCTTATAATAACTGGGGCAAAAATTAGGAAGAAGATCGCCACCTAGGGTATAATTTGTGAAAATCTAGTAGAACACTTTCTAATAAAATCGGACATACACGTGGAGTACCACTTTTTTACCCGATGTGTCACTACTAGGCAATTTTTTGCTGCTGTACTTAGACGAGTACAGTGGGACCAAATAGGTTAATGACTGAATTAATTTGTGAATGGGGATGATGAGAGTTAGCATGCAAGTAATGATTGGTATGGGTGGGTTTTCGGTAAACAGAGTGATGAAAACCTTGGGATTGGTTTTATTTATGATAACGTCGAGAAACGGTAGAGATGCATCAGTTTCCACCTCTATCGTGAATATATCGGGATACTTAGATGTACACCATTCAGATGGGTTTGAAAAGAGACCAAAGCATCCCTGCCATGGGGCCAAATGACGAATTTATCGTCAAAATATCGTAGTCAACATGTGGGTTTGAGCATTGATGTGGAAAGTGCTCGGGTCTCGAAGTCTTCCATAAAGATATTGCCAATTACTGGAGATAGTGGGGAGCCCACTGGGACACCATTTATTTGTCTGCATAATTAATTTTGGAAAATGAAATCAGTGTTGGACATAAAATGTTTACTGAGATATTATTATAGTATATTATATAGTTATATTTAGTTTTCAGTATATTTTGGAGAGGAAGAGTTTTGGCCAAGTACTTGGCCAATGGTTGTGTAGAGGAGTTGTATGCACTGACAATGGGACGTAGAGGAGTATGGGGTTATTAAATTTTGGGTAGGCCATATATTCGAGTGTTCTGGAAGACTTTTCAAGATGCATTAGAGATTGTTTCATGTCAACAGGGCTCTAGGTTTAATTGTACTAACCACGGAAACCTTTCGAAACATTTAGCTCCAAACCAATATTTATTTTAGGAAATAATTTCCTATTTTAGTAGATATGATTTTAATGATCTACTTTCTTGTTTTTATCATTTCAGTCAATACCAATACTTTTTACATTTATATTGAAATGTAAAAAGTATTATAAATTTGTTTATATACAAATAAATAAAATTTTGCTATGATTGACTGGTTTGATGGATAACTAGTTTTTGCAAAATAAATATCATTATACAACGAAATGATAACATGACTAGATTTAATAAAAACTATGCCTTATCTGCGTTATTGTTTCCGTTTACTAAAAATAAACTTGTTGAATATATTTAAATATATATTTATATTAAGTTTAATTGTAAAAGAGTAATAAGTATTAACCACCTATTAACATCAAATAAGCAATATTTATAATTTCTTAAAAATGGATCATCGTTCTGTTTCTGTTGACGATACTGTTGAAAAGACTAGTATTATGACAGGTGTAAGCCAATCAACGATATATAAAACTACGAAGTGAATTAAAAAGTGAAGTTGTTAAACCTCCTGACAAAAATCATCATCATCATAAGTGGCTCGATAAGCCATTTATGATGAAGTGGAGAGGAAGTGGAGAAATCGCCACTCCTGTCGATTCTTGGCAACTTCCCTCCATCTTCTGACCCTCAGAATCTGTAGGTTTTCTTTCACATCATCAATCCATCTCCTTCTCTGGTCGTCCTCTGCTTCTTGTGCCCTCTGATTTTGAAAATGGTAATCTCTTCGTGTACTCGTGATCTGGATCGGTGTATAACTGATATAATAGTTCAAAATTGTATCTTCGACGCCATAGCCCATTTTTATTTACGGTTTTGTAAAATCTTTCTAAGAATTTTGGCAGTGAACAGTTCTGTTTGCTATTGCTGTGTCTTTTTATTTTATCGCTTGTCGTGTTTTTTGCGTTTACTAGCGATCCAAGATATGTGAATTCTTTGACTTGTTCAAAGATCTCTATCTATCTATCTATATAAAGATTTTTACAGCTGTCGCCGCCTTTCTTCTTTCAACGTCTCCGGTCCTTTCTGTTCTGCCATTCACCATTTCTAAGGTATATATATATATATATATATATTATATATATATATTATATATATATATATATATATATATATTGTTGTTGTATGAGCAATGAGTAAATTTGAATGATATATGTAAGTATAGGGTTTTTATCGCGGTTCTCAAAGAATTAGTTTGTAAGTACTTTTTTAAATTATCTTTATTATAAATATTATGAAACAAACCTATCTATCTAATATAAGCAATATCAATTTAGAAACAATCTATCTAAAATTTGAAATTCTTACAATTATTAAATTATTAACAAAATTTGGTACCTTCTTTCACTGAACGCCTAAAGTTTTTCCAAAATTAAAGTTATTATCACCACTCGATATCTTCTTACTAAGCCTTGGTTATCCAACTATGTTAATATGTTCCTTCTTAATTATCTCCACTCACCATATAAATATATATTTAACTCCTTGTAATTTCCATATACTTAATGTACTTTGAAATATACTGGATCTTGTGGTTGTATTATTGAATGCTTATTTCAATGAATTAACTTCAAAACTGTCACTATATTACTGTAGTAATAATTAATCTCCAACTGTATTTAACTTAATAATTAATTTAACTTAATCAATGCCTTCTTCTAGCATTGAATAATCTCTTCATAACCTCATAAATAACTGACTTAATAATCCTTAAATTGTTATAACTAACTCCTCAATAATAATCTTGTAACTGATTTAATATCTTCTAACTAACTCACTTAACTCAATTAATAATCTTCTTGTAACTAAATTCTTGAATTATAACTTCACTAACTGATAACTGAACTGTTAACTGAACTTAACTGAACTGAACTCATAACTCTAACTCATAACTGACTGACTGACTCCAATTACATGGCCTATATATATATATATATATATATATACATGTTATATATATATATATTTATTTTTTCCAGAACATTCCAGCAATATATCATGTTCGAATCATTCTATTTTTTCCATTTTGAAAATTCTGGAAGGTATTTTTTGTCTGTGATGTATTATGTATACAGTCCCATTGACATTTCTAGAGTTTTCTATCTATAATTTACTTGACTTTAGGCTCTCCAGATCAGAACTACACTATTATATGTAACTTAAACATTTATATGAAATATATTTTTTACTATTCTACATCCACAATTATATTCTAAATTAACATTCCAAAAATAAATAACTTTTTGACTTTGACACTACATTGTATGTTTGGTTGCATATGCTGACTCAAAAATATCTAATATTAAATAAAATAAAAAAAACTTCGTAAACTTAATTCTTATGCTAAATTCTTAAAAATACCCTCATATAATTATTTTTTAATAATATTATCTAATATATAACTTATAAATTATGTCTTCAATTACTATCTAAATAAATCTACTAATCAACACTGCATATCTGGTTGTATATATTTCTAAGTTAATTTATTGTATTTCTGTTTTCATTATATATATATATATATATATATATATATATATATATATATATATATATATATATATATATATATATATATATATATATATAGTTACATTCTTGTCTCTGCATCGTTTCGTTAACACATTTAAAGCAAAGAAAGCCTCTCGTGTTCTCAATCCGTTTCGAAATTCGAATTGAGTGACACTTATCTGGAACTCGCACTTCTTGTAAATTCGTGTATGGATAATTCTGAGCAAAGTTTTAAGGGCATGAGACATCAAGCTTAATATTCGATAAGCATCGCATTGTGAGGAATTCGATTTTTTGGCAATGAGAGCGAATGTTCGCAGACGACACCGCTGTTTTTGCAGACAGAAGCATTGCAACGCTTAGTAAATAGATTACATCAAGTCAGTATCAAATATGGACTCCAAATGAACGTTAAGAAAACCAAGTTCATGATTATTTCCAAGCAACATACAGTAGGAAGGCTATATATCGAGGGAAAACAAGTAGAAAGAGTGAATAACTACAAATATCTGGGAACCTGGGTAAATGAAAACAATGACCAAGGCAGAGAAATAAGGACACGCATTGAAATTGCAAGACAGGCATTTATAAAAATGAAAACAATGTTTGTCAATCAAGACCTTCCTCTGGATCTGAGGATGTGCCTTAAGATGCTACGTGTTCTCGACTTTGTGGTATAGAATGGAAAGCTGGATACTAAAAGTGGATAATATAAAGAAGTTGGAATCATTTGAGATGCAGTGCTATAGAAGGATTTTGAAAATACCATGGACCCAACGAGTTACAAATGCAGAAGTGCTACAAAAGGATTGCGATGTCATAAAGCACATCAAAACAAGAAAGCTGGAATATTTAGGCCACATAACCAGTGGTACGAACTATGAGATATTATGGCTCATAATTCAAGGTAAAATCAAGGGTAAAAGATTCATAGGAAAACGAAGAATTTCCTGGCTGAGAAACCTAAGAGAAGTGGTATAGTTGCAGCTCAGTAGATCTTTCTAGAGCAGCCGCCAATAAGGTACGGATAGCTGTGATGATAGCCAACCTCACCTCTGATAGGAGAAGGAACTATAAGAAGAAGAACGAATGTTGATTTTAGGCAGTCTGTTGGTATTTTACCTATGTCATATATTTTATTGAATAGTGCTGTTATTAAGTCTAGGCTTTTCCTTTCGTTATCTGCAATTAGTTTTAGTATTTCGACATTGATATTGTCTGGACTGGTGGCTTTTCCTTCTTTCTGAGATTTAACTGCATAAATCACTTCTTCTTTGGTTATTTCTGGGCCTTTTTCATTTATTCGATTAATTATCTGTGGATGGTGGAGAACAAGGTCTATCTGAGTCTACCTGTCAATTCTTTTACTTTTTTATGAATATTAAAGGTGTCTTATTTTTCCTGAAGTTGATCGGTTTCTAGGCATTTTGTTGACATCTATTTTTTTTCGTCTCATTGCACTTTTTTCTAATGATTTTATTGATTCGCTTGTATTCTATTGGGCTTGTTTTATGTTTTCGTCTTATGTCCATGAGGTCCATGATCTCTTGCGTTATCCTATGATTGTTCGTTATCCATTCTTGTTTTTTGTTGTGTTTTATGAACCCGATGCCTTCTTCTTGTATCTTTGTTATTTTTGTTTTTAGAGCAGTCCATCTTACTTCATTTCATAATAACAAGCAATTTGAAAAAGAAGAAAAATGAAAAGAATAACTTCACCAACATTTCTTTGAGATTCTGTATTTGCACTTAATTATACACATGTACTTCGCCTTCAATAATATTATTGTTAATTAAATCAGGCTCATAATTATATACACCGATAAGTATTACTTATGCAAACAGTACTAATCATCCAAGATTAGTCTCCGTACTTTGGCCAACCATATTTAGTCTAGGACACCAGTAACATGCCATATTATCAAATTTGACTTGTATTTGGAAAGTTCATTGCAACTGGTGGCACTGTCTAGTGTTAATGATAAATAAATAAACTACCGACTCAGTGTGTTTCTGGCTTTACGACGAAATCAAAAAGTAAATATTACATAAAAGAATATTGTCTTGTCAGCGAATGCTGTTCGTTTCGTTGCGGTTAAAATGGATGTGTTTACTTTCGTCTGGGAATATGTAGGTGAGTTCAATAATAATATCTAAACAATAATTTAAATCGGTTTTGGAAAGTTTAATATAAAATTTAAATATATAACTGAACAAAACAGCCTTAGTTATAATGAACTAAACACAGAGACAACACAAGATCATAATTTTATGTAGTTTAGGCGGGATCTGTTTTGGATTGGACATTTTCATAGGAAGCTATTTTTTTGCTGGAATCCCTTCAGGATGTGCCCAATATCGATAATCACGATATGCGCCAGTCGCAAACACTGTGCTAAATTTTTTATTTAACAAAATCTGAAAACAATTGAAAATATCTCATTTTTTATCTCTTATTTTCGTTTATAATTCGGAAAATATTGATCCTAGAGAAAAAATTATAAGAAGTTAAAAGTTTTGTTATTCAATTTTACACAATATTTCGTTAGCTAGAAATTAAAAATTTAATGTTTATTGTTGAAAAAATAGCAATAATTGTAAAAAAAGTACAAAAAAATTAAGTTAATCCTTTAAATGTTTTCGACTTTCTAAACTTGACTTACAAGTTTAACTGGGAATAAGGTACAATTAAAGAACACGTCATTTTCGAATCAAAATATATTCTCAAATCAAATAATGTCATTATTATGATAAAACTGCAGAAATAAATTATTTATAATGTTGATTATTTTAAAAAGTTTGATTTTTACAAAAAAAAAAATTCGTTTGCCTTTGTTTTAACAATTCAAATTATTTATTTACAATTTATAAATACATATTTGTTTACTAAAAGTAACAATTTACTTCAATGTATAGAGGAAAGTAGCCTAATTTCGGATAGTGTCTTAATTTCGGATAGCGGTGTATCTAAAAAAGTTTCTTTATTTGCGAACAGAAACCTATACGTATGTCACGCTGAATACCACAGAGAACATTATCTTAAATTGTTTAGGTAGTAGAGCTGCTCCCCGTTAGATGGCAGTGCCGAAACCACCAAACGTTATTGTGCAGTTTTTTTTCGGTCGTATTTCAAAGCCTATTTTTTCGTGTTTTTATTCCTGTTTGAAGTTTGATCTTTTGGCAGGGGTAAGCTAGAAACCTGTTTTATTTGATTTTGCTACTAATTTAAAGCAGATTTTAATCACATATAAATTAGAGAGCCCTAACCTTAAAAATAAAAAATTCCTAATTTCGGATAGTACAAGTCCCATAATTTCGGATATCCGAAATTAGGAACCTTAAATTGATGATCATGTTAGCATAAAAACTTTTGTTTCTTTTCAGAAGAAAATGCCAAAAACAAGTAAAAAACATAAACAATGGGATCCAGACCGAATGATACGTGCTATCCGTGCCGTCAGGGGAAAGGAAATGGGGTATCTTAAAGCCTCGAAGTTATTTGCTGTTCCGAAATCAACTCTGGAAGATTATGTTAAGCAAGAAAATAAAACTCCGGAGCAGTTGGTTGCTGTTAAAATTGGAAGAAGACCAGTACTTTCTGCAGAAATGGAAGCAGATTTAGTCTCGTATTGCCTAGAAATGGACCGGCGATTTTACGGAATTGGGACCGCTGATATCAAGAGACTTGCATATCAAATAGCTTTACGAAATGGTCTTCGTCATCCATTTGCCCATGCCGAATCTGCCGGTAAAAAATGGTTAAGGGGATTTATGAGGCGAAACGCAGTTTTGTCCCTTAGAAAACCACAAGGAATCTCGAAAGCCCGAATTAAGGGATTTACCCCAGAAAATGTCAGCAGATTCTATGATCTTTTAGAAACGTCAATGGAAAAAGTTAACTTCAACCCCGCAAGAGTTTATAACGTTGATGAAAGCGGCATAACAACGGTTCAGTCCAAGAATACTCGTGTTATAACATTAAAAGGAAAAAAACAGGTTGGATCTGTTACCGCGACTGAAAGAGGCGCATTAGTTACTGTTGTATTTTGTATGAATGCTGCTGGTGGGTTTGTCCCTCCATTATTCGTGTTTCCAAGAAAGAACATGAAAGTGGAATTATTAGATGGATCGCCGCCTGGCTCTATTGCAGCTTGCCATCCATCAGGTTGGATTCAGCAGCACATTTTTTCCCAATGGCTACAGCATTTCGTAGCTCACGTGAAACCATCCCGTGAAGACCCAGTGCTGCTTATTCTTGATGGTCACTACAGCCACACAAGAAATATAGATGTGATAGAAGCAGGACGTGCAAATTTCGTTACAATTTTGTGTATCCCGCCGCACAGTTCACACAAACTACAACCTCTAGATTTGTCTTTTATGTCACCATTTAAAACATATTATTCGCAACAAATTGAGATGTGGTTAAGGCAAAATCCTGGACGCACCATAAACTCGTATCAAATTTGTAAGCTTATGTGCCCGGCATATTTGAAAAGTGCTACTGCAGAAATTTCCGCGAATGGTTTTCGCAAATCTGGAATATATCCTTTTAATAAAAATAACTTTTCTGATCACGATTTTATAATGGAGAGACAAAGAGAAAGAACACCACCACCCATAAATCAAAATCATGGGGAAGTATTACCAACAAGAGGTCAGTCAAGACCAGAACCACAAAGCATTATCGAAAGAACACCTCCAAAACATAACTTAACAAATAAATCATCCAATGGAAATGCAACTGAAACTACGGCAACTATGATAAGAGCTGAGGATATTAGTCCACTGCCTTCTTGCAGTTATACCTCACAAACAAACAAACAAAAAAATCCTCGAAAAGGTTCTAGTTGGATAATAACTAGTACACCTTATAAAGATGAACTTGAACGAAGTGTAGCCGAACAAGAAAGAAAAAAGTCTTTGAAAGAAAAGAAACCAAAAATAAGCAACGAATTAAATCAAGTCAACAGAAAAAAAACTCCACGCCAAAAAAAGCAAAAGAAAAAAATTGAATCGAGTAGTAGTGACACTTCACATCCTGGTGATGACCTTATTTTGGATGATGATTCTGATATGGATGTAGACGATGAAGATGGAGACACAGAATGTATGTTTTGTGACAGTTTATATTCCGAAGATACACACGGTGAGAAGTGGATAAGGTGTATAAAGTGCTTCAAGTGGTGTCATGAGATGTGCGCCAATGCTGATAAGAAGAAAACCTATATTTGCGACTTTTGTCAAGATGTGTAACTATTCTTATGATGAACAAAATGGTGTCTTAATTTCGGATAGGGTATCCGAAATTAGGAGCCCTAAAATTTTTGACATACAAAAGCACTAATTTTATTGAACAATATTTTTTGTAAAAAAGATTTTCAATAAATTGTCTATGATAATAAAATTAGTTTCTATATTACTCTGCAAGTACTCTTGAGTAGATAAAAGTTTAAAATGTGTTATTAGGTGAAAAATATGACACTAATTGTAAATGGTATCCGAAATTAGGCTACTTTCCTTATATTGCAAGCTCAAAAAATGCATGAGGAAAAAATGCAATTACTTGTTTAACATACAATTGTTTATTGCAAATTTTCCAATCTGCAATTAAAAATGGTATTTGAAAATATGATTTTTGAAATCCTTGTCGTCCGAGACATCGATTATAAAAAAAGAGCAAACTTGGTTAATAAGAAGTCGAAATAATGCAATTTTTAGCGCGCGCTATGATTTTGAACTCGCCGATTCACACTTCTAGTAAATGTCCCCCACCACCACCTCTCATGCATTCCGAGCGACATTTTACGCGGAAAACGGTTTTTTCATTTGTCTTTTTTATGGATGTTGCCATGAAGTGCATTACGTAAAACTTTTCATATAAAAAGTACTTGACAAGACGAGGGTATTTGTTTAAAAACGAGCCCTCTATCACTTATGATTACACGGCAAATGTATGCCAACTTTGACCTTTATTATCTCAGCAACCAGTATGCCGAATGTATCTTTTTTTTAAAGAAGCGTCTTTTAATGTTCTTTAAGTGTATAAATTTTGAAATTTAATGAATATGTTAACATGAATATGTTAAAGCTCGTAAAGTTATTCAATTTGTTTTTGAGCCTAAAAAATGTTTAAAACTTTTAAAAAATTTCTAGGCTCTTCTAGTAAACAGATTTGAATTTTACAAAAAGCGTTCTAAAGTTTGAGCCTTCCTTTATATGTAAAAAAATTTGCAACTATCTCAGGGCCTTATTTAGGGCCTACCATAAATGAGCTTGTAAGTCAAGTTTAGAAAGTCGAAAACATTTAAAGGAGTAACTTCATTTTTTGGACTTTTTTTTCAATTATTGCTATTTTTTCAAACAATAAACATTAAATTTTCAATTTCAAGCTAACTAAATATTGTGTAAAATTGAATAACGAAACTTTTAACTTTGTATAATTTTTTCTCTAGGATCAATACTTTCCGAATTATCAACGAAAATAGGAGAAAAAAAATGAGAAATTTTCAATTGTTTTCAGATAAAAACTTTAGCACAGTAACACAGAAAATGTCCATTATGGTCTGAATTTCTACAGATCTCGCCTAGTCTATGTGGCAAGATTCATTTTACCCTTTGCTCGCGTATAAAGACAGATTTTTTGAAATAAAAAACATGTGTCATTTGAATATTAAACTTTTATTCATGCAAAATCTGATCAAACTTACAACTTACCTAAAAATATTTAAGATATTAAGACCTACTAACGTTAAAAAACAATTTAATTTAAATATTACAGGAACAGAAATTTTCTACCTTTTACACTGCTGATTTGTTTAATTGCGTGCTCGTAATCTAGTTGGGATAATATATCAGCCTTGATAGACAAAATTGCGACCGCAGAAAGTCTTGTCTTGAAAGGAGAGAGAATGAGAGAGAGAATGCCTCATTCTCTCATTCTCTCTCCTGATGCCGACCATAATGTAGCTTCGCCATTTTAAAAATTTAAATGTTTGTCCTTGCGTAGTGTAGTGTAATGTACAATTTTATGTTTATGACATTCTATGATTGTTAATTAGGCCAAAATTGACGAAATGCCTCTGAAGATGCTCTAGGAACCGAAAGTACTTGGACAAGATTTAACTAATAAACTGTGCTCCATATCTGCCTTTGATTTGATCAAAGTATATTTCTCTACCTATATAAGGATTTTAACAGATGAAAATCTTTGCTATCCACCTTGTATGATCTGTTCTTCTCACATGTCCATACCAAATTAAACGTTTTTCTTCGATGTAGCTGAGTATGTCTTGTTCTACTGCCATTCTTCGTTTTATCTCCTCATTTCTGATGCGATCTATTTTTGTCACTCTGCAGCTTCTTCTCATGAACTCCATTTCAGTTGCTGTGATTTTGGACCTGTTTCGTTTATTTATTACCCAATTCTCTGCTCCATAGGTCATTATACTGCGTACCAAGGTGTTATAAATTCTTCTTTGTATTTCTGGTAATCTTCTATCCACAGTACCCGTTCATTGTTTAATACATGTTCTTGTCTGTGCTAATCTGCTGGTTATCTCTTGCTCGATGGTTCCATTTTTTGAGAGTATGAATCCTAAATATTTGAATTTTTCAGTGCCGTTAATTTCCTATCATCGTCCATTTCCAAGTTTCTCACTGGTTCTTGCTCTGTTGTTAAATATTCGGTCTTTTCTAGGTTTATTTCCAGTCCATTTTTTGTGTATTCCTTTTCTAATTTTTGGAGCATATAGCACAGATCTTCTTCATCTTGAGCCGTTACCACTTGGTCATCTGCAAAGCTTAATGTGTACAAGAAGTTGTCCCGGATTGGTATTCCCATCCCTTTACATTTCTTTTCCATGGTTTTAATATTTGTTCGAGGAATATCTTAAACAGTGTCGAGAGATGTGAATGCCTTTTGTGGTCTTAAATTCTTGTATTTCGGTTAACCTTACCTTGTTGTTGTAAAGGTTTTTTACGGCTTCTATTAACCTCTGAGTTATTCCGATTTCCTTCATCGTGTTCCATAGTTGTTTTCTGGGAACCGTGTCATATGCCTTTTTTAAATCTATGAATGCCATGTGTACTGGTCTATTTTTGCCATTTTTTTTTCAATTAATTGTTGGAGTGTATATATGTGGTCTATGCAAGATCTTCCTGCCGTGAACCCTGCCTGATCTTTTTTTTTCTTTTCTTCAGTTTTTCTTTCAGTATTTTTCCATATAACCTGCCCATACATGCTATCACACTGATGCCTCTGTAGTTCCCGCATTTCTTCATATCTCCCTTTTTATGTATCGAGGTTATATATGCTTTGGACCATTCATCTGGTATTTCGTTCAGGTTTATAGCGTTACTGAACATTTCGTGTATAATTCTGTGTAGTTTGTCCGTTCCGTACTTAATTAGTTCATTAACGATTCCTCCTGGTCCCCTGATTTTTTGTTCTTTAAAGTCTTTATGGCATTCTTTACTTCGATTAATGTTATCTCAATCTGTTCTTCATTCTGATTTTGTTGTTGTTCATGTTCTGTGTCTGTCTCTATGAAATCTGGGTGGTTTTCTGTAAGTAGTTCTTTATAGTAGTCTTTCCACTCTTTTTCTGATATGTATTGTATTTGGATCTTTTCGTTGTTATTTTTCCTTAAAGATTTCAGTATTTTCCAGGATTCCGAATTCCTTGTTCCTCCTATGTATTGTTCAATTTGTGCACATGTTTCTTCCCATTCTTCATTCTTTTCTTTTGCCCTTCTTCGTTTTACTTCTCTGTTTTTCTCTTTGTACTTCTGTGTGTCTTCTGGGGATTGGGTGCTCATACTTTTCATATATAGAATTTTCTTCTCCTCAATACATTTTTTGGTTTCTTTGTTTATTTTTACTTTGTGTTGGGTATTTCTTTTCTCAAGTTTCCCCAAAGCTTCTAATGCCGCCTTTTTTATGCTGTGTTTGACGTGCTCGTACGTTTCTTTGACGTTTCTGAAACCGAAATCCTGTAACTTCTGGTCCAGTCTTCTCTGGTATAGGTCCCTTATGGATTCCTCTTGAAGTAAATTTATGTTGAACTTCATTTCTTCTTCTTTCTGTTCATTTTCTACTAGGTCTTCTTCGTGTTCTTTCTTCCTTTTAGTTTGGGTGTTCAACGTGTAGGGAAACCCCATTTGTGAAATTATTAATCGGTGGTTAGTGCCACATTTGGCTCCTATCTTTACTCGTGTATATCTAATTTTGATAGTACTACTTTTGCTGACAATTGTGTAATCGAAAATGGATCTGATGTTTCTCGTTGTTTGTACATACATGTATTTATGTATGTCCTTATGTCTGAAAAATCCGTTAGTAATTTTCAGATTGTTCAATTCGCACAGGTCAATTAGACAAAGTATATTTATATATGATTAATTAGTGCTCTTTTCTACCGACAACTACACAGTTGACTGTTTCTATGACACAGTTGAATTTTAAATCTAGTAGTTGGGAATAGAGATCAGATCGACCTTAGTATTTCTCGAGGTGTATGTCCAAAAAGGGTCGAGGTGAGGTCAGAGATGTATTTGCCGATCATTTACCGCTATCTAGGAGAATCTTCAGCAAAATAGTGGTGATGAATTGTATTATATGTTTAATATCTGGGGTAAGAGTGGACGAAGGAATCCTTTTCTCGATAAAAAAAGGTCTAGTTTCTTGATAAGAGTTCGGTAACTTCTGGCTTTTCGGGCATTTTGGGGACTATGCAGGGTGTGTCCCCTGGTAATTTGGGCAATTTGGGTTCTTTACAAGGCAACAGTTAGTGTTTTTTCTGGCGCATTGTGGCAGCAGTAACTGCACTATTTTGTTGTTGGACCGGTAACACTCGGTGTATGTGGTGCTTCACAGCGCCTTAGCAATCCATCTAAACGAATGACGTTTGATAAAGCATTAGTGAAGTTTTATTTAGAGTCAAGGAATAGTGAGTTTGTTCCATCTTTTGGAAATAATTCTGTGAAAAAAGTTAAATGGGAACTTTATCGCCTCAAGGCTGGTAGCCTTGTCGTGCACCAGACGCTGCAGCGACATCTATTAAAAACCAATAGAACTTTGTTCGAAATTAATTCAGGAAAATGCCAAATCTGTGCTCTCTACAATTTACAAAGTAAACAGAAAATAAATGAACTGACATGAGGAATCTAAAAAGTGCATTCCATAACACGTTAACTCATCTACGTAAAAACCTATCTCTAACTTATTTCTAGTACTCATATTATGTGAGTAAAAGGAAAATGCGAAAGACAGTTACGATTTGATTTCAATACCAGCACCACCATTCGCTTATACATATTGCGTCCTTTTGGACTCCTGAGAGCGAACTTGTGGTAAGTTTTGAATGTCAATTCGTTTATCGTCTGTTTGCTTTATAAATCACTGTAGATAGCACAGATTCGGCATTTTTCTAAATTGATTTCGAACGAAGTTCTATTGGTTACAATAGATTTACTAGATAAATTCACTAGAAAAAAAAAATGAACCAAACGAGGTGAAATATAAGAGCTGTTTACAATTTTCAATGGCATTTGTATAAATGAATCTCATATAAAAGATATTTCCATACATTTTGCTTGTCTAGAGCAGATACATAATAATAAAAATTTGGTTTCTTTCGCAGTCTGACTATTTACAAGTCTGCTGATATGCAACGTTGGCTGTTAAGTAGTTTTAAAATTCCAATATATGGATTTATAAATAATTCATATTTGACTTTGAACATATTAATAATATTATTAGTCAATTTTGTCACAGTGTCAAAAACAAAGCAAGCTGTCAAATAGTTCAAAGTTTATTAACACATCTTGATCTTGTATATTTTCTGCATCGAGAAATGTGCTTATAGGTCTACCGTACGCTTTAATCACGGGTGAACAACCTCGACACTTGGTCAGTGTAACAGCACAACAGAGATCAGCATTCTTCTTCCGGTTCTAGCGCCTTTCTATCATTATTGGCACGCGAATGGAACCGGTACTCTAGGTACGGCCTTCTAGAAAACCGTAGTTGATTAATACACAAAAAAATTAATATACAATTCGCATGAATATAGTAAAATATACGTTGTTAATACAAGTATTCATTAAAAGGTAGTTATCTACATTACTTTGTCTATACAGGGTGTTTCATTACGTCGAGTAAACTTTTAACTGGACTATTTTAATGCCCAAATATAACGATTTGACCTAAACCACTAATATTGCTCCTTAACGACTTACAGGGTGCTTTTTTAATAAAAATGAATTTTAATAATAATTATTATTTTGATACTTTTCTCACGTTCCTCACATTTTTTTAGTATTGACAACCAAAACCTGCTACATTCTGCTGATGGGTATGCTACACCACATTTGTGTCTTCAGTAAGTCAGTAGCGCACCTAGAATTTTCCTCTGGGGGGGGGGGGGGTTTGGTTGGGCAACGAAATTTATGCTACCTCCACTATTTTAGGTCCTTAAAATTTGTGAATAACGTGTCGGAATATGGTCCTGAGCGCGGGGGGAGTTTAATGCCCAAAACCCCCCTGGGTGCGCCACTGCAGTAAGTGGGATTAGAGCTGCTTCTTTAACTTTTTCTTTTTCATGTCTGTTTTCTTGATGAATCTTTCCATTGTATTTTTTTGCGCTCGTTATCCCAGGCATGTGCGTGTGTTTAGAAAAAAAGAGATGGCATTAGGTAACTTTTTTGCCACAAATATTTTAAAATCTAAGGATGTCATATTAAATATGTATTTAAGGAACTATTTTTAAGAAACTGTATGCTAATATCATTAATAGATTTTGTGTTGAAGTTTAGTATGTGTGAAATATCCCATATATGGTCATTCCTCATTCTTTCTCTTCGTGAGACTCGCATAGATTTTCTTATCGCGTCCATTTCGACTGCCTCTACCTTCTTTTTTTGACTGTGTGGAATTCTCCATGTTTCCGCTCCATACAATAGGCTGCTCTTAACTATTGTCTCGTATATATTAAATTTTCTCCTTTTTGTTATCTCCTTTGTCCACAAGATGCCATTCAGACATCCTATTTATCTTTTTAGCTGTGACTATTCGTTTTTCTATCTGTTTCACATCTGTTCCGGTATTGTCGAATGTGATACCTAACTATTCATATTCTTGACATTGCAGAATTTCTTGACCGTTGTCCAACTCCAAATTTTCGCTCTGAGAGCCTACACATAGATATTTCGTTTTATTTACGTTAACTGTCAAGCCCCATTCCTCATACTCTTCTATCAGCTTTCTAATCATATATTGCATGTCGTCTTTGTCATTGGCCACTATAACCTGATCATCTACAAACTGAAGAGTAGGTATCTGTCATCTATCTCTATACCCATTCCGTGTATTTTCCTTTTCCAGTTCTTAAGTGCCGCTGCTACATACATTTTAAATAGTGTAGGAGAAATAGGACATCCCTGACGTAGTCCCTTATTCACTATGAAGGCATCTGTGAGTTTTTTACCTATCTTAATTCTTAAATGTGAATTTTCATACAGTTTTTTAAGTGCAGCTATATAGTTGTGATTGATGTTCGTTTGTTCTAATACATTCCACAGTCTCGATACTGGGACTGTATCATATGCTTTTTGTAGGTCCACAAATGTAAGATGGGTTTCCAGATGGTTTCTTCCACACAGAAATTGTTGCATTCACAGGGTATTTTATAGATGTAGTTGTTTGATCTTTCTTGTGTGTTTTTTGGTTTGGTTTTGGACAGGATAGATCTGTGTGTTGATGGTTTTGAATGTTGTTGTGATGTAAATATTTCCTATCTTTTAATTTTTTTTTGATAAGCCCTTTACATATTTTACATATGGTATTGTTATCATCTTTGAATCCCTTGTTGTTTAAGTTATAAATGTAGTCTAAAAACGAAAAACCATGACGATCACGGTTAATTAATTCTTCCTTGGATGTGAAAATTATGTGTCTGTTAAGGAGAGGTCCTTGCTTCAACGTTTTTGAAGCCTTTTCAAAGAATAGTTTCTTTGATTATATTAGGTTGGATGATCCGATGTGTATTCCTGCATATGACAAGATGACAAAAATGACGGTCTTACTGTGGTTTAGCTCCAAGAGATTATGCTCGGCAGCTTCTTCTGGAACCGCAGGTAATCAATTAAAACCAAAATTTGAATCTAGGGCATACCATAAAAAAACGTCAAATTCCGGAAGTTTTGGACTTGTGAAAAAATCTTTAACTAGAGAAGGTATTTCTCTGCAATGAGATTGGAACACCAATCTCCCTTGTTTTTTGTGTTATTGATTGTGGTACTCATAAGGAATATTTTCGGGATCATCGACTCTTCACGAAGCTTGTTGCTTACACGGATTTGCTCTATACTATACTTGTATACAGTTTTTAGAGGTTGGGTAAGGTAGAAGGATCTTGGGCGGTAGATATGCTGGCAGCAGTCTAGAGGTAGAGAGCTGTTGGCTATGAGCCTGATTTTGAGGGTAAATGCGGTTTGAAAGATTGATTTCACATATATTTGTAACATATTCGATGGCAAAATTCCGGGTGAATTAGGGCTGGATTGGCGTCTTAAAGAGAAACCTAGTAATGTTTTTTCTATTCAAGTATTTCTGAGACGTCTTTATCCGGTCATTGGGCACATGAGAGGCGCAGTCACATGTGGTGGTGACAGTAGTGGTGACAACCTCGTGGTTAATTGTTTTAATGAAAGTATGGAAGGATCGAGAAGTAGTTGAAATGTTGGATTTTGGTCTCAGCAGAATGAAGCGGACTGGTTTTGTGTCGATGGGACCCCATTGATCGGGGCGTCCCTGAATCGGACTTTTTTTAGATCAGGATAATTTTTTTGTTTTTACAGTGACAATCAGGTGCTTAGACTCGTCTTGCTTGTGTTTGGACTACTCTTTTGGAACCTTGACTCTCTGGTGTTTCGACTACCGATTAGTGCGTTAGCTGGGTGTCCTCTTCAAAATGATCACGCATGGATCGTTAATATGGCCAGTTTCTCGAAAATGTTTTTTTCAATTTTGATAATTGTAGATTGAGAAATCAGTTCGCGATTGGGGTATTTAGCATTAAATAAATTACGAACTTCTGCCTGAGTCTCTATCTCCACAACCAATCATGAATAAAATCTCTATTCGTTCTGTTTCTATAAGTTTCATTCTTGTTAATGGTCATTGTTAATGCCGGCAAATAACTCGACCAGTAAAAATTTTACGTCTATTAGCTGATAAATTGATAGACCATTGACAATATCGACCAGTCAATGAGGGCGTTCAGACGACACCAGCGGCTGACTTTAAAGCACAAAGCGCTTAGTGGTAATCTAATCTCAATATTTACATAAATATTTCTATAAATAAATATTTGCTTTCAGTACAAAACTATACTTCCATTGTTCCTTTGAAAATCCATTTTTTAGACCAATTGAAATTTTTAATCAAAAACTTTATAAAATTAAAACTCATTATGGCTTACCACGCATGTCCAAGCAACCACTGAGTTCATCCATCAGAAATTAAGTACGCTTAGTAAATTTGACAGCGGTTGACCAGCGGTTTGCGCTGGAGGTACAATATTTATTTAAATATTTTTATGAAAACAACTTTGAATACTTGACTGATACTACAATAATTAATTTTAGATTACAAATGTAGCATTGTAACCAGTCAATGTATTTCTTTTTTCGTAACCAGTAAAAACATAATCGTATTCTATTCGCAGTAGCGGTCCTTAGTGTAATTTAGTTCAGTGAATGAGTACTTATTGTAATTCTATTTTACTTAACTACATGGTTTTGGTTAAGCTTGTACAAATAAATATTCTAGTAAAACATTGTTGTAAAGGCGATTAAGAGACCTTTCAAATGAGCTGTCCCATTACCTTTACATCAAGTAAGTAAAGCATTAAACAACTTTATCAGATGAACAACAACGACAAATCACAGAAAAGGCCATCGAGTACAATAAACCAGCATATCTATGTTTTATAGACCTGACAAAGGCTTTCGATTGCATCCAACTCGAAGACGTCTTACACCTACTCTATAAAAGAAACATACCAATCAATATTATACAAACCATCGAAAACATCTACCTCCATAATCAAATACAGGCAAAGATAAATGGAAAACTAACACACTGTATACCAGTACAAAGCGGAGTCAGACAGGATGACTCGTTAAGCCCACTCCTCTGGGAATACATATAACTAGTTACGGAGATGTTGAAGAAGAAGTACGATAACAAAGCTTAAAAGCAAGTAAAGCGGCAAGATCTCTTAATGACACAATCTGGCAGAACAAACACCTAAGACAAGACACAAAAACAAAAATCTATAAAGCAGCAATTATACCTATATTAACATACACGACGGAGACAAGACCTGACATCCATAACGAGACGACTACTATAAACAACAGAGATGAAAATACTCCAGTGAATATCAGGCAAAAGTTTGTTGGATAGGGAGAGAAGAGAAAACATAAGAAGAGCATGCAATATAGAAGACATAAATGGATGGGTGACAAAACGAAATCAGAAGTGGAACGAATACATCAGTAGAATGGCAGAGGATAGAATAGTACGAATAGCACTAGATAAGTTACCAAATGGATGAAAAAGTATTGGCAGACCAAGAAAAAGATGGTGCGACAATTTAAACGATTTAAGAGGCTAATATTGAAGAAGAAACAAGCTTTAAAGCCTACATAGAAGAAGGAAGATGATGAAGAAGAAGGAAAGCATTGTCTCTTTTTGACGTGGAGAGAGGCAGTGAAGAGTTTCAATGCACTAGAGAGAGAGACAGAACGAACAGCGGTAAAAGATGTTGTCGTCACTGCTTGTTGTTTACATGCTCAGTCTATGTTCATATATTACATCTATGCCGTGACGAAAATACCGTCGATTGCTTCATTACGACCATACTGATGACGTAATTTCCAACACATATATAACAATTGAAGGGGTGAGTGGATGAAGGGAGTAAGTAACAAAAGTAAGTTTTTGAGAAATTTAACTCCAAAGTTTTATTGCTGGAACTTTTTTATTAATAGATTTTTTAAACCGTTTTTTTTTTATTCTCACAGGTAGGATATGTATAAATTTTATTGTAAAAACAAAAATCTCCCCGATTTTTAAAAACTTATTTGAAAAATATATATTTGTACTTACCTCTTTTATCCAAAAACTTTTTTGTGTTAGAAATTATGTCTATGCCAAAATGAAGGGGGTATGTGGACTTACCTCCTTCATCTAGGATAAATATTTGCTTTTTCTTTTGAATAAGCGCTATAATCAGAAAAAAAATAACATGGATGTCAAGTAAACACTTATATTTTTGATTTTACAAAGGGGTGACAAACACTGAATTTCTAAGCATCTTTTGAATCAGTCTAAGGATATTGTATCACCTTCTTAAAATTGTCGTTGCTCTATGATGGCTTCATAATACCACTTATCTTTTTCTGGAATGAAGCAAAGCTGTTCTTTTAGATTGTCTAACTTTTCGTTGCTTAAGGATCCAGTATATTGGATATGTCTTGGAATGTTGAATTCTTCAGGTAGAAGGGATGGGAAATTTTTCTGCTTGAGGATACATACCATTTTGAAAGGTGTGTAATAATCGTAGGACTCCTTGAAAAGGTATGATCCAAAGACATCTACGCGAATCCACTTGATTCCAGTTTTGAAATTAACCTTTTCATTAAGAAGATCTTTTTTTCTATTCATTAGTTTCATATTTTTCATAATATTTTCGGTGTGTCTAAAGTGATGTTGCATGTCTATCACCATATTTTTCTTGGTTGAAAAAATAATCACATCACGATATTCATCAGGAATATAAATGTTTTGATGTTTCTTTAGCTGTTTCTCAATACGTCCAAATGCTCTATCCGAGTCTAAGTATGAGTGTCCTACCTCTGGAAACTTGTGCTCAATCGTTTTAAAAATGCCTTTGCCCACAAGATACTGAAACAAACATACCATCAAAAAATTTTTATTTTGCCCAGCACACGAGTCCGTCCACAAAATAAGATGATCTTTTCCTTTGAAGGCTGGATCCACTTCGATTGTTCGTAGAAAACAACTAAAAATTTCCGAGCTACCTCTGGAAGCTTGATTTTCCGTCCATGTGCAGAAAACAGTTTTTTCCACATTTTTGGTTATTATGTGGATTCCCAAGTTATAAAACCACATTTGTCTAAGATAAAAGGCTTTAGAGGTACTAAGCCTAGGTAGGGGCATAGTTTGCTGTAGATCCAATGTTACATACACAGTGTTATCTGATTTGCTAGCAAATTCTCTATCTGTTTTTTGAGATTCAAACGCTGATTTGTAATTTTCAGCGTGCTCTTCATTACTTTTGCCAGAATCGCATGTGCTACATGTATCGCTTTTGGGATAACCAAAAGACAGATTAAATTCATTATTAAAAATGAATCGGTATGTAGCCTCTTTTATTTGAAATTTTTCATTTCTTCCGTCAGTTCGGCATTTGTCTAGGTAAAGTTTATGCATTCTAGGGATCGAAAGTTGCGGTGAAAGATATTTTTTGTGAATATTACAATGCCTGGAGTAGTGCGACTCTTCTGCTGGGAAACTGGAAATATGCTCAATGACGTAAGAAGCAACTTCAGCAGGGGTCTTGTTAGGTCTAACTGCGTGTTTTCCCCTTCTGTCCGGTTCAGGAGCATTTTTCCCTGATTTTATTGAAGTTTGGATCAGGTCAACCTTTTTCAAGCTGATTGCAAACAAGGAAATGAAAGCCCGTTTGCATACGGTAGTTTGCCGGCCACTACAAGTTACATTGTATTGGTAGGTGGCAGTTTTATGCTTTAATGCTCCAGTTTTCTTTCTCATTGGTTCCTTTTTTTTAATGCTCTTAAAAAGAAGGCAGTTTTTTGCATTTACATCTAGTTTGTAGTAGGAAGAAAATATAGATTCCCTTTCTTCTACAGTTATTGACTGAGAACACTTGTAGCGGCAATTTTCATTGCACAAAATCCCAGAGTTAACGGTTTTAGCGGGTTTTACTTGGCCTATTTTAGAAATGTAGGCCAGACCACTTTCTCTGCACTTGGCACGTTTTCGTGCTTTCCATTGTTCAATATTTTTCTGTCTTTTTCTAGTTACTTTTACTTTTAGTGGAAATATTTTCTTCTTGCTTTTAGTGGGCAAGTTAAGAGCCTCTTCATTTCCATTTTCAGGAAGGGCAACGATCTCATCATATGGAATATTTCCGTTTACTTGTAGTTCAAAATGTATATTGCCATCATTCATAATCTCATTTTCAGTTTCTTCACTCACCACTTCCTTATTGCCTTCCTCATTTCCATCCTCATCTGATTCGATATCATCTTTCTCATTTTCATTAGGAACGTATTCATCTCTTGAGTCATCACTAAATAATGATGAAAGGCTTTCATCATCTGAATCAAGTTTTTCTCCGTAATCTAAAACAGAACATTAGCATAAGCCTAAATTTGCCTGGTTTAATTTCAGCTGTTAAGAAAAACAAAACATTAGTTATTAATCTGGTCTGCTGATTTAAGTCCCTATTGACAGTCAATGATTAACAGAAAATAATTACTGTTAAATAAGCTAAGTACCACATTTGAAGGCAACAATCACGTGGGTCGGATAGTGTAATTGGTTAAGACACTCACCCAGAGTGAGACATCAGAGTTCTAATACCACCTTACCATTTCATTAGATTTTTTTAACTAGCCCATTGTTCAAATAATATGTATTTCTAATGTACTTACGTAGTTTTTTGTAAACTCCATGTTTGTTTTTGTTGGATGGTCGTGTACGTTCTGTACCTTGGATTTTCAGTTCTAGTTCATCAGAATGATTCTGATAATTTGAGCTACAAGGTTGAATGTAGATACTAGAGCCATCCAGTAGGTTTTTATGTTCTTTGGCTATATTTGAATCTGAAAAAAATGATATCACTAATGTTGCCGTTTTATTATGATGTTGATATTTAATTTAGCGCTTAATGAAAATATGATTTTATCAATACTAATGGATTTTTATTGATTTACAAAATTCGGTGTCATTAAAAGCATTCTAGTAGGCTTACAGCCCAAATAAACTTTTTGTAAACAACAGCATAAGACGTGCCGATGCTTTGCAAGTTACATAGGCCTAGACTTAGATTGTAGGCTAGACGTAATGTAAAAACTTGGCTTATCTTTAAATAAATGAAAATCAATCAATTAAAATTAATATTTTGCAAAATACTTGAAACTACTAAAGAATAATATTTACCTGATATCTTGGTTTCATTATCACCAACTTCTTCTGTAATAGTGGATTCTTGTTGTAATTGTTGTAAAGCCAAGTCTGTCAAAAATTTTCCCCTAGTACTAGTCATAATAAATCACTTTATAACTAATTAAATAAACTAAAACAGCTAAGAACACTAACACAAGCAGTAGCGGGTGTTGCACTTGCACATAACCTAAAAACTTTAATTTGTTGTCATCCGATGTCAGCTGACGAATACATGAAGGAGGTATGTCACAATTTTTATTCTCTGTGGTATGGATGAAGGAGGTAAGTACTTTATCTTGTTACTTACCTCCTTCATTCACTAGATATTTAAAGTAGTATGGTCAATTACCTCCTTCATACGCTGGCTATCTCAATTATTTTAAATCATAGAAGGCTGGGGATAAGTGGAAAATTTAAGTTAGCACTTACCACCTTCATCCATGCGAATAACTCATTTTCTTAAAAAATGTCACTTACTCCCTTCATCCACTCACCCCTTCAATTTATGGTCATTCAAAAATTTAAATTGACGGGTTTCAAGATTTTTCTGTCATCTGTTTCTGAAATAATGGATTTATTCCACAGATTTGCATCATACTGTATATTTTTTATTACTGTGATATAAAGTGTATCTACATATGTTTATTGAATTGAACTTAATTGAATTGTGTTGCGAATAACACTCTTTTGTTATCAAAGAACAATATTGGCAATAATTTGTAATCTGAACTCTGCACTGAGTGGGAAGCTCTTTGTGAAAGCTGGAATAAAGCTCCAAAGAGGGATATTTTCGTCTACCCCCACGTTGAAATAGAACTTCCTACGCATTCTATTATGTAGTCGAGGTGTTTTGAAGTTTATTTCTAAATTGGAAATTCAAGCTTGAATTTTCATAAAATTAGCCGAACCCTCTATATTATGCTTTAAATAAATATAAGTAAATTTGGAAGTACATTATAATAAACCATCGAGACAGTAATATTCTCACAAAAACCTACTATTTTTTTGCTTCTACTGTAGCTAAATCCACTTATTGTAATTTATTACTTTTTCGTTTTCCATTTTCCAACGTTTTCCAAGCCAAGCATACGAACTATGTAGAACATTTCCGCGGCTACGAGAGGCAGATTAACATTTGTTATAGTCTGACAAATTATTATTAAATAAACTATAAAACACAAATCACGCGTCGTAAGTGGTCAAAAGTAGTCGAAATCACGTGGCTATCATGAATTCTGGGAAATTTTGAGTTCGATCATTGACGACGCGTAAGAAAATATGTTTCCTTGCTGGTCACTTTTTATTGTAACAATAGAATATTATATTTCTGTTTATAATAAAAATAACACATGAGTGGTGTGGTGACCTGGCACGTACCCACCTGAAATGATGTACGAGTGGTAGAGGGGCGATTCCTCGGCAGTGACCTGTCTACGTGCGAGGCGGAATTCCTCCGTCTGCGTCGCCTGTCCACTCCGGACGGGTGACGTACCCGCAACAGGGGTACTACGAATAAGGTGGAGCCTCACGATGTTTCGGCATCGTGCCACCTTAGTAGGTGTAGGAATTGTAGAGGCAGTAGATTCACTAAAGGTCGTATGCCGAAAGACCAGGTAGACCAGGGTCCTGCCAATTTATAATTGGAGGGCACAAAGCAATGCTATATGGCGACATCATGCCTAATAATAAATACCGACTTTTACAGTTGATTCTAGAGGGCAAAATTGAGGGTGAGAGAGCCCTGGACGTAGGCGTATATCCTGGATGTCAAATCTTAGAAAGTGGACCGGTTTAACGTCAACTGATCTATTTCGAGCTGCTGTGAATAGAATAAGATGGGTTAATCTGGTCGCCAACATCTCTAGAAGATAGGCACATTTAGAAGAAGACGAATTTTATGCTTGGCATTTATAAACGCTCCTTTAACAAATAATGAGACACTTTTAACATCACTCCTACGTTCGATTGAAACATGTAAAGCTTCCAATCAAAAAACGTGTATTGTGACGTTTCATCAACCACTATCTACTGGTTAACTCTATATATATATATATATATATATATATATATATATATATATATATATATATATATAAACGCTTGAACTTTGTCAACTTCAGAGCGTTTTAAAAGACAGATAAATTAATGAAATTAAACAAATTTGTAGTGAAAATTATTCATTGAAAAATCCTCTATAATATTGCTCTAATGTC